>OZ022495.1:10635288-12031807 GCA_963989405.1 Trypoxylon attenuatum
GGGTCTCTAGGTAGCGAACGTGCGACGTCGTACGTTATCGCGACCCTCCACGGGGAGGCATTACCTCGTCCCTTCGTATATTTCCTACGGGTGCTTTCTCGTTCGTTCCTATGGTCTACGTACCTACATACATTCGTTTGCCGTCTCCGTCTCGAGCGGTCCGATAACGCGTACGTCCTCCCTTGGCGTTGCTGCCGCTTGCTCGACGCTGCTATCGTTATTTCCCCCGGTGGTCGCTCTGACCCCTACCACACTACCCCCACTGCTCCACCTTTCTCTCTCTCTCTCTCCCTCTCTCTTTCTATCTTACGCTTATTCTCTCTTTCCTCCCCTTTCGCTTTCCACGCTCCTCTTTTGCTCACCCTACGACTCGACCCTCTCACTTCGAAACCGGGTTCTCACCCCCTGCAGGATCCGTGCTCTTCTCCTCGGTCGCGTGCACGGATCCGCATTGCTATGAAAAATATCGGGGTAATATCAATATTTTTCGACTCCCCGTGAGCGATATCTATTTACCCGAATGCTATTGCTGCAACGAGCACCAACGTGGCACCACGTGCCGTCGTCTAGCTTATTAAATACTGTACTGTATATTGGCTGGTTGGCATTTAAGCACTTATAGAGAATGCGCACTTGCACCCAGCATTGCTCACAATCGGTGCTCGAGGATTTCGATTGACAATAAGCTTGCGATCTTTATCCCTCGATGCATTGGGCCGATTCCGAAACGGATAAAGCACGTCACCCCGTCGAGACAGTGAGCAATTTTCGTGGAGGACGCTCTTTCCGATAACGGTGTCAACGACATTGGAAAAATGTCTCATCGACCGCGGGCTTTGGGAGGCGAAGAACCAGGCAGAATAGCGATGTTGCAGACATTAAGTCGCTTGGCTCCTTTTGTAAGCGAAAACCTTTCTCGGGCCGCGACATTGGGTTCAAGACGAGAACTGACTGGCCGATGGGTTGGGAAGGGGATGAGATCACTGTTGAGTCGACCGCTTGCGCTCTTTCAATCGTCTTAGCTGTACGCGGAGAGCAGAGGTGCACAACGCGTGTCATCGGCCGTGCAAGACCACCACCGTACTGCCGCTGGCGGTTTACCCACGAAAATTGCGCGTGCCATTGTCCGCCGCTCCGTCGCTCGGAAAACCCTTCTGATTCTTTTTTTTCCCTATACAACAGACCAGACCCCAAGTGGATGTCTCCCTTGCTTGCTACCGGTAGAAATGCAAACTCGTCATCTCGTGTTTTTCAGACCCCGATTGCAATTCCACTTTTTTTTCGCGCTACTTCCGAATGTTTCGCGAATGAATGTCCCCCATTCCGACGAATCCGAATGCCGTTGAATTTTTCAATTTTCCTAGAAATTCCGGAGCACGCCACTATAGTACGTCGAGAATGGCATGCTGTAGAGACCGGTGAAGTTATTATAGAGAGGGTGACGTGTGATCCATTAGTTCCATTAACTTCACGAGTTCGGCTATTGAGTTGTGCACCCCTGGTGGTAATGCACCGATCGCAGCATCTCTCGACATCTCCCACGCGACCAACTCTGATGAGTCGGTGGCACGTCATCACTGGTCAACTCCGGTAGCGTCTTTAGTCGGTACGCTTTCAATTAGACGCAAACGACTGGGGGGCACGAGTCTCTCACTGAGTGAGTGAGAGGTCTTAAAATGTGGGGACTCCTGTGGCACAGGAATACGTCGACGACAACCGGAATGTCCGTCAAGTGCAGACAGATCTCCCGTTCGCGCTCTCGTCTCCAGAGGAGAAGAGTGCAGTGGCAGGCCGTGCATTGTTCCCACAGTGCAATACCCGGGGGGCAGAGTGGCGGCGCGAAAGAACCTAACCATCCTAACGACTACTGGATAATCAGCGGAGGAATAGGAAGGCGATAGGCGCCGAATGAGAGCGCGCGCACGCTCGATAATTTGTAGGAATGGTCGTGCGCCGGCAGACGAGGGACAAAGGGTATCGGTGGTAGCGAGTGCTAGGAAATTTCGTGGTAAACGGCGTAAAACTTTTAATTTTCCGCGTGATTTTTTGCTGCTTTTATCTACGGACGCGCGTCTGATACGCAGGATCAAAGCGCACGCTCTGCCGGAGGCTTCGCACGAGTTTTCGGTTTATAGGTAGAGGAATACATTTATTCGGACGATTCACACGTACTTCAGGTTTCCTTTGACGAACGAACCCGGAGGGCAGGTCGCCTGTAATCTACGCGATATACCAGCTAAAGAGCAGATGGAACGCGGGAAATACATACATACATACATAAGCGCGTAGGAGCTACTCTCTCTACACGAACTACCTCAAAGTCTATCTGGATCCAAACGAATCTCTCGTTACTTTTTCCTCCTGTTGCCGTCGTTTTCGTGGAAAGGAGAGCTATGTGCATCACGCGCATTGCGTTCTCGCTTCAACCTTCTCTCTCTCTCTTTTTCTCGTCCTCCAAACTACTCGTTCTTTCCTACTCTCTTCCTCGCAGTTCCTTTTTCTTCGACACATACACCAGCGTAAGCATATTTTCTCTCCTGCTCTCGCCTCTTTCACTCGTGACTTCGTTCTTTATCTCGACGGGCGAATGAGAAAGCTATTTGCAGAAGATATGGGTCGGCCACCCCGAGCAGAAAGGCTGCTACTGCTACTACTGCTGCTCTGGCTGACTTTTTCTCCTTGGTTCCCCGTGAACTAAAGCCGGGCGCGTACCTCTATGAAGAAGCAGTTCACGTGGCACAAACGATGAGCAACGTGTATGTACATATTCGCTCCATTACGGACGGTCAACTGAGCCAAGCTCGTAGCCGCTTCACGCTGTCAACCGTGAGTTTTTATCGAGGTGCCTGACCACGTCTTAAAAAAGCTTGCGAAAGAAGCAAGGGGAGATCAACATTGCTCCTCGCCCTCTTGATGCCCTAACGCTACTGACGGTGCTCTTATGAAGCCACGGAATTGAGGTGGCATCGTTCAACAAAGAATAACTGGATAAATCTTGTAGTATATTTGAGCGATAAGCCTTCTTAGCGAAGAGGTTTGATTCAACGATTATAACAACTAGCAACTATAGTAGAAGAGTTTCCATTAATATCGATCCTCGAAGCGTTCGAGATGGTCGTTACGGAAACAATGTCAAGATTTCTTCACCGTGTCTTGCGAAGGGATCTTGGGATAGCTTAAAGAACAGGGAAGAAAATGCCTACTGCTTCTTCGCTTCTTTTCATCGACTCACAGTGTACCCTGAGCTTCTCCTTCCTCATTGTTAAATGAATGGGACAGTATACAAAGACTTGCGATTTCAACAAAATGATTTCCAGCCCGAAGTGGGGAGATAGGCGGCATAACGAGGAAGGAAGGATCGTGAAGCTACTTGACGCTAATTGCGCGGGACGCTTAGCGTTTCATTTAACCGGGAATCGGACTATTGGGCGTGTGTACGCATCACAAATACCAGGAGCACGAGTGGCTTGACTAATGATGCTGGAGAAAAAAGAAGGAAATAACGAGAACCGATCGTCTCTCGCATTTACCCCCCCAATAGTGCGCGTATAATCCCGCTAGGATATTTACCTCGCGTAACAGTTTCCATCTTCGATATTATATTCAGACTCGAGTTCTACAGTCTCGAAGCTCAATAGTACTGCTACCTCTTTTTTTTTCTCATTTTCTGTGCCGACCGCGATAGCAGTATCTCATTAACTTTTGTGCAAAAAGATACTACACGCGAAGTCGAGCAAATGACTTCTACGGGTGCGAAACATCGTAGGATACTGTACGAAAACACTCCAACTTTTGAGACGTGCAGGAGCACTCGGTATGCATCGCTAATTCGCAAAGGCTATCCAGAAACTTCGGTGGGCAAAACTTTCCTACTTTATTGCAGCTCTTATTCTGATTAAGGGACGTCCTACCCACGAGAGGATCCATTTAAGTGCGGTTTCAACTCTCGATGCGTTTACCTCGTACAGATTGGCTAGAGTTTTCTTCGACTTTTAGAAAATAACAAAATTACATTCCGTTTCTCTGACTATCGTTGGAAAGGAAAATTCTACGTGCCCTTTTTTTTCTCTGAAAGCACCTGTGTTCCGGTAATAATCTCACAGGGACATAGGTACCTAAGATGAAACTTTCATTTTTTCCTGGGATTTTTTCACAGAACCCTTTGTTTCGGTTCCACCTGAGGCACAATGCCCCCATTCATTGTGGCGTGTAATCTCTTTCGGCGCAAAGCACGACATCATTATCGCGCGTAAATCCAAGCAAACTGATTTATGGTAAGTTAACTAGTAATGGTACTGCTGCTCCCAGTCGAACATCCCAGCTTCCGTAGAGAAACATCGGGGAAAAACTGATTAGCAAAGATTCGCCTGAATGGCTCGCCCACCCAATGAAACGCGACGCTTCCGAGGCAATACACATTCGGTATGATTTTTTTTTTTTTTTTTTTCAACTGGCGAAAGAGGACTCCGGTTCGCGTGTTGGCGCGAATAAAATCGGACCCTAAATAGCGCGTCTGGCGAGGGGTTAAAACACCCGTAGGAAATAAAACAGGCGCCTGTGCATACTGACTCCGCATAACGCTGCTACTGCACACTTCTACAACGTGCGTGCACGCATGACTTTATAATAGATGTGTGCAAATACTTTGGAAGTTTGGCTGATCGAACGCCGAATTGAATATTCTAGCCAACCAATGGATTTACATATTCAAAAGTTTCGAATGCCAGGAATTTTTGAGGGCGTCTCTAAAATATTTCCAACTATAATATTTTGAAGCCCGATATCCAATCGGTCAAATTCTGAATGTCGATACCTTCAGTCGAATGCAATTAATAATTCTCGATATTATTGACAATTTTCACAATTGAGTGCAGGAGCACGTTTACAGCAAGAGAATAACGATAGTAGAAATCAGTGGATTATCGAGAGACAAAATAAGAAAGCGACTCACCTTTCTCTCGTAATCCCTGTTAGGCACTGCAAGCCAGGGTAACTCGGAGACATGAGTACGAAAGCTTTCATCGAAGTCGAGAACGTCGGCTACGTTACTCCAGAGCACCACGTGCACGACCTCAAATCTTTTTCTCCTCTCCCTTCCCCGGCAGGTGTTCTCGGCGTCCCGGTCATTCTCCGCGTGCACGGCATTGACACTCGCGTAAAGGTCCAACAGCTGACGCGTAAAATCGTCGCAAGTAGCACCGGGATTAATGAAACTAAAGTAGATACCAATCACCTCAGAACCCGGTTTTCCTTCCTCATCGACGAGGGAACCATTCGCGTCACAGGGTTTTGTATCCTGATATTCAACTTGGCTGCATTTGAGAAGTTGCTTGCCGAAGAGTCTGTGTTGCCAGCAGACCGGTTTCGCGGCGGCTGCCGCGGTTGACTTCTTCGTTATGTTGCCTGAGGCAGAGGTTGCCTGCTCGCTACAGCACGCGGCCATCGCGCACTAAGGTCGCTGCGCTTCATTCACCGGCGACTCGGCAACGCAACTCAAACCCCTTGTTACCCTTTGCTACTGTCCGCTCAACCACCTCTAAGATTTCTCCTTCCTCTTTTCCATACACTAGCGCACCTTCGGTGTCTATTTGCACCTGCTTGTCTGCTGCCTACTGTGCACCCTGTCTCTATCAAAAGGCCACCAAGCAATGCGCACCACCGCCAACCACCGCCAACCTTAGGATCGCGGATTGCCACTGAATGTCTGTGTCCGGCGAATTTGCGTTTCGCTCACTCCTACCGCTCCGCCAATCCGCGCTAGCACCCTCCGATCGAAGCCGAAATTCACCGAGCTCGTGACTCGCGATGCGATCTCAGCGCTCGATGCGCTCACCGCGCGGTTTTCTTACGATACGATATACAACAGTGCCGAACTCTGCGAAACTTGAACAAGTACTGAGGGAATTATTAGAACTCTCAATTGACTCGTTAGTATATTGATTTATTGATTTATTATTACATTCATCTTTTTTACATGACTCTGTTACGTCTGCATACCACCCCCAGCCATTTTTAAAAATGAGCTTGCGCGACTGATAATTCTGCAGTAGAGTTCTCGTGACGTCCGGTTTCTTAATTGTTGTTTGTACATAACATGTCTCGTGTTCGCCATTTAATAGTCTTGATTAAAGTGCGTGGAAAATTGGTATGCTTTTTCTTTTACCCTGACCATAATTCGGAAGATATGACTAAATAGTGCAAATTAAATATTAATATAACTAATATATTTTTCATAAAAGAAACTATTATATAATCAATTTGTTGTCTAGCACATATATACTTGCAAATTATCAACATAGATGTGTTTATAGATTTTGATAAGCGATTTTTAATAAATTCAACATGCTCGCTTCCTGATCGGTTAACCCTTCTTTTACACGCACCTGTTTCGTATCTTATGATGGTCAAGTAGCGTGCCTGTACTTGGTGTGATTCACAGTGCACGTGATAGTTAAAACTAAAAATCAGTATAGAATTCATTTCCATTCATATTTATCGTTTTATCATTTTGTATATCTATTACAGGCCCCCATGCCCATTGTTATTCCGGTTTTTCTTCTTCGCTAATTTTTACCGATCCTCTGTACTTACGTAACTACGTTAATAAACACTTTTATAGTGTAATTAGGAAGTACACAATACAATATACACAGTTAGTGTTTAATTTGAATGGGACGGAAATATTTGTTCATTGCTGGGGTTGAATAATAAATTCTTGTATATCTTTAGCTTTACATACTGAGAATTCAGTATGTATATAACTTAGGTAGTACTATATACAGAAGACTTAGAACTGCAAGAACTTTAGGTCTGCAATCATTAGCACGTATAAATGCGTGAAATCTCTTTAGGAAACTGGAGCACGTAACACGCAGCACAGCACATGACCACCGACAATTCAAACTCTTTTTCCACTAGTTTACTAGAATATACCAATGATTTTGTGCTTTCTTCCACAGAAAAATTCAATGCGGTATATACTAGTTCCGTTGAGCAAAATAATAATTTTATATCAATCTATTAGAAAAATGACAATTCGATAAAACCTCTGTAATATTAGATTGCGTCAAGATTTCCTTTTTATGATTCTATTGATGAAAAAAAATAAATTGTAAGTGTATTGCAGCACGTACCGCATGTTCTCGTTGTAAATATCTTAGAAGGTCCATATGTTTATAGTTGAGCTATAACGGCGAGTGATCAATGGAACATCAGACTCCGCGCTCGCGCCGTCGTGCTACTGACGTCTGTGTTCGTGCCCGTTTTCAGTTTTCCTGCTTCGAATGTTTATACGCGTTGATCAGTGAGAAATAGCGAAGTTTCGTTAAACGATTCGGTTTGTCAATTGAAAATGTCAGAGAATGGCGAACGTAATTAATAATCGTGTGTTTCACACACTTTAATACGTGTCCCCATACAATTAATTACTGTAATGGACAAGTATTGACTGGGCAAACAGTTCTCTGGAAGCAAAGTGAGTCTTGGACACTTTTACATAATGTTTTTTTTCCATACCTACTTTTTTGTGATATTCACATTAAGCGGTATTCCTGTTTCGATTGGTGAGGTATATTAAATGCAAATCTACTGTACGGCTACTCATTCATTTGTTGTCCGCTTGAACTGTTCCAATCTCGCTCCCATTCGTAGATTTTTATTGCCAATTTTCTTATTTGCCGCTACCGTTAAAGGATCTAACGAAGACCATTATTTCTAACGTGTCAGCAATTTATAGTTAAATTTCATGATTGTTGTTCAAATAACTTACGATGACATGCATTAAACATAACGTATCTGTGGTGTTGCTTCTTCATTCTCGCTATTTCGTCGTGCCTATCAGACACGTTGCAGTACTAGCATATTATGATTGTACATTATTATCTGCATTGGCGCATTATTCTTGATTAAATTGTGCCAATAGTGAAAAAAAGAGTGTCTTTGGGAAAAGTGTTACTTTTAAGTGAGACTTTGAATTAATGGTGAAATATTAATATTCAACATTTTTCTCTTATGATGCTGATAATTTATTTCTATTACATTTCAGCATCAGAATGAGTTCTCAACCGATTGTAGTACCCGGTGGTGAGCATCGGTCTCAATCAGACGTGCATTCTGCATCTTTTGGGAGTGGCACCGATTCCTTCAAAACTATGACACCGCCAAGCGTTAGCAGGTCCCTTAGTAATCGTAAGTGTATTAAAGTGTTTTAAACGAGAAATATATTAGGAATTTCTAACCGAATGGTTTGACATTCGATCACAGAAATCAGATATTTATTAACGAATAGGTAACTGTAAGGCGTATGCGTTGTTTAATGCATATTCTAATTTAGATAAGAACAATAATGAATCGATACGCATTCTAATTCAGTCAATGTTTTGTACGTATCCATACTTTTCACAGTTGGACAGTTTCATATTGACAACATAAGGAGAAATATCGGATGGTAGAATAATTTTTATACGATACTTCTTACTTTGAACTTTGATAGTTTTCAAATCTATCCTATTCGAGACTTTACGTTTTGCAATATGGAATATATCTACATTCATGGCTAGCACTTTTTTTTCTCTCTTGTCATTGACAGTTGAACTTAGCCAGTATAATAACATAGAAGATTTCTGCACGCACATGTCAAAGTACCATTTATTTCCAGAACACTCCTCATTGCTAACTCTATGTGATAATAACTTGAATTGTGCATTACGTGTTCTACATTCTATTGCTACAAGAAAAATTCAATCTTTTCTATTATTCTTTTATGTCTATGAAGAGAATATTATTTTCTGTTAGTTACACGTTACCTGCCAAGTTGTCTGTTTCTAAAATAGTTTTTGTAGCCGATATAAATTTATTAAAAAGCTAAAATTAATATTCAGGTTTACAATTTACTTTCTATTCTTTTTGATACTCTGAAATATTATTGACGTAATATATAATTGCCCTTTAAAGGTGTTCTTGACACTGGATCTGGTTCATTATCCAGTACATTAGGTAGGCGTATATCAAAATAAGTAACACGTGTAAAGTAGCAAGCCTGATTATTAGAATTATGGAAACCAATGGAGTAGTTGTGTATCTGTACAATGTGATATTAAATAACAAAATCTATTAATAACTCCGTTAAATGTTACATTCTATCCCAAGAACTAATTTTCACACGTTCATTTGGTTCGTTTGTATCATATATTAATGTGTATCACAAGACCATACTTACACACGATTTGTTAAAAATCAACAGTTGTTTAATGTGTGCTTGATGTGAATTATAATAATGTGAAAATATCAAAGTACGATAAATGTGTTGAAAGAATGTGTTCTTCTCGATATGCTAGTTTAACATTTATTATTATCATTAGTAGAGCTTCCGTAGTTTTCAATGCGTAGTTCGAATTGCTAAGCATTTAATTTTCACAGTAAATACACGATACCACGAATGGAGTATGTAGCATGTGAACTGCATGTTTGAAAGCATGAAATATGCATGGCGTCTCTTCTGCACTTACACCTACACAGATATTCTAATGAATATCTTTGAGAAATAGATTTTTGACTTATCTTTATCGAGAATTAGTCGTTTAAGTTTGTGCAGTCTATAACACACTACAATTGTATTTGCTTGCCAAGTGCGAGCATGATTTTGAAAGTTATTCACAAATCTTCTTTTTTTTTAGAAAAAAGTATGCAATCCCAGCATGGAATGCTTCTTATTGTACCTTATGTTTAAATCATGTTTTTATTTGCCAACAACAAACCTAAAGTGAACTCTTAAAACTGTGTTACAAATTATTCTGTGTTTTTGAAATCTGTACAATTCCATCTTTTAAAGAGTCATGTTAACGTCCACTCATGATTAACAACACCAAATCAGAACGATACTTTGAATTCTCAATTCTAAAAACTAGACAAACTTTGAACATACACACACACACATAAACGTTAAATAGCTTGTAGTTAAATTATTCAATTTGGAATTCTAAGTGGGAAAAGACTTTGTTGTTATAAAGTAGTTGAAAATATTGTGTGGTGTTAACTGTAAAACTGAAAGTAAACAAAATATACGTAGAACCAGTGGATCGACAACTTCGAAGAAGCAGTGTCCAAGTACAACCTGCACCAATACCTAAACTTCCATCAACTGAGTCTCTTACGACAAGTGTAAATTTAACAACTGCTGCACCTCCAGTGTCTCCAGGTATAAATCAGCATAACGTTACCTTAATATTGTATCTGGCAATTGTTACGGTTCAAAATTTTTGTTAGGTGCTTTTTAAGTCTTACGTTAATTTGATCTCCTGCAATTTTTAACATAGTTTACTAGATATAAGAAAATGCAACTTTTATATCTCTTTGGCTTATGACGAAAGAATATTTTATCCTTTTTCAAGAATATTCTTCTTCGGTTATACTTTATTTAATTGCTAAGTTATTAAGACAAGTGGAATTATTAAAACAGTGGAGTAGCATCATAATGCTATCTACATGATTCGGACCGATTTATAATTCTAATTTTTACCAAATCATCAATTTTTCCGTCTGATCATATTCTTCGAAATATTAATATTATAAATTACGATTGCTAAAAATTAATGAAAAACACTACTAAAATTTATTCTACCTTTTTCAAGCTTTTCATTGCGAACGTTTTGAGCTGCATTATATCGCTTAAAAGTGAGAAAATTTGCCAAGCTCACGCTTCGAAATTTTTAATATATTATGCAACTATTAGTAAACCCGATTGAAATTTCCCTTAATCGTAGTTTAACAATTCATATACGTTAACTTATTTGCATCCATATCTCGTGGAAGATCAAAAAAAAAGAATTTATTTTTTTCAATGGTAGGAAATGATTAGCATACGAAAGATGTAATAATTAAATTCTACTGTATAATATAGAGTCATCGAAAATTCACTTGTGTATTTAACGAGCTTATAATATATGCATGCATATTTGAAAGTAATTTCATATTGCAGGATTTTTCGCACCGACACATTATTATACAATGAAAATGCTATCAGCTAATGCACTTTAGTACATACAGAACTACATATCAGAGTACATGTCTTTCTGATATAATATCTGTAAATCTAATACTTCAAACGTGTGAATGTAATCCTCGAAACATAACATGTTCCGAAAACTAGCTGCGATTAAACGTATTATTAACTAACTAATGTCTTCTAATCTAATTAAATAATCGATGTGTAATTTATAATTTATCCAATTGTATCCGCATTTGTTGAATGGGAAACCTAGTTTAGTTTTCAGTAAATAGAAATCTGCTTTGTTGTAGGATTATCCACAATGGGAGAGAGCAATCAAAAAGCTGATAACTCATCCGATAAGGTATCTGACAAACATACATATATATTTCTTCTTAAGATAATTTTAAGGTAAAATTGGTTATCAAAGAATAATATTAATTTCTTCTTTTACAGTCAACGGACGCCTGCAGATTAACGAGAAAAGAGTCTTATAAGGCACAGAGAAAAACTTATCGTATGGAAAAGAAACGAGTTGCCAATGAGCTTTTAAGTTCCTTTAAAGATCCTAGTGTGATTGTTATGAGCGATTGGCTCAAAGTCAGAGGGACATTAAAAAGTTGGACAAAATTATGGTGCATTCTTAAACCAGGATTACTTTTGCTGTATAAAAGTCCAAAAACAAAAGTGATCATTCTTATCTCTTATACACTCTCGATTTTCAAGTAGCATTAGCAAAAAAAACTTATGATTATTTCATTACTGTAGAGTAATCATTGGGTGGGGACTGTTTTACTGAACACGTGCCAAGTGATCGAACGCCCAAGTAAAAAAGATGGTTTCTGCTTTAAATTGTTTCATCCATTAGAGCAATCGATATGGGCACCTCGCGGACCAGAGAAAGAAGCCATTGGTAAAGTATTGTTATACTATATATATACGTTGAAAGTAATTGCAAAGCCCGGTTTAACAATTATTCATCTTATAAGGAGCTGTTGTGCAACCTCTTCCAACATCATACCTAATATTTAGAGCACCGTCTCAAGTTGCTGGTAAATGCTGGTTGGATGCTCTTGGGTTGTCTTTGCGTTGTTCATCGTTAATTGTTCGGTCAACAAGCGCATTGCCACGTGCTGCACCGCTGGACGCTACGACCACTCACGAAACTCAGTGGAGCGAAGCGGACTACGAGAAGCATTTTGATGATCAGGGTAAGTAATGTTAACATTTCGAGAATTTCTCAAATTTCTCTAATTTTTTCTATAATTACGATCAATCACTATTTTCGATTTAAAATGTTAAAGGGCTTTTCGAATGAATTAGTGTTTAGAATATTCCACTGCTAGTACATAGTACCTATTATTCAGTTTTTGATTATTCATAGATGCCAGGGTACTACGATTTATTAATTCTTATCGAATTATTGTTATCATTCCTTCCCTCGTGTGTTTTCCCCAAACATCACATATCTCCCCAGCATTTTTGAGTAGTTTTGCACCTTGTTTACCGAAGACATCAGAGAGACGACTCTCATTGTGTCCCCAATCGCTTTTGCATCCTATCGTTGCTGATGCGAAGAATTCATTATCAGCTCCGATGCTTCATCAAATGTACTATACAGTTGGCTACTGCGGAAAACAATTTCATTTCAAAGTTCCGTCACCAACTACGGCTACCGAAATCGTAGTATCCTCAGCTTCTGCTGATGAATCAGACTACGAACAGCCAGGTTCTGAAAATTCTCAGTTAAAGAAATCAAAATGTTCCTTTCCTTTTGTGTCCATACCCTCAAGCCGACGTATGACTGTCCCTTCGGAGCATGTCCAAGAATATGAAACCCATCATGTAGTAACGCTAGACCCTGTCTACACCTCACATACAGATCTGGACGACATTAGCCAGCCTGAGAACGGAGTAGCCGCCGATGCAGAGATAAGTGCATCCGAAAGTGAATCCGAAGGATCTGCTAAAGAAGATCAAATGGAAATTATTAACGAAACCGTATATACGTCGAATGAGAATGAAGTTCTCGGAGCGGTAATGAAAATTAATCTTTCAACCTTGAGTCCGATTGGATTTTGTGTATCAAGAATGTCCTTTGTACCAGTTTAACATATCTTTTCTAGGCTGGAGAAGTAGTTGCGGAGCTCCAGGAAGAACAGAAGTCTTTAATATGGTTCTTACTGAAGCAAGTTCGGCCAGGAATGGATTTATCGAAGGTAGTTCTCCCAACATTTATTCTCGAACCTCGGTCATTCCTTGAGAAACTCGCGGATTCGTATTATCACGCGGATTTACTATCACTGTAAGTATAATTATTTCAAGAAAGCTTTATCATCGCGATATGAATATTCGGTCGAGCATATGCTTTGCTTCGATACAGGGCAGTTCTTGAGGATGATGCATTTACGCGTATGAAGGCAGTTGTCAAATGGTATCTGTCTGGCTTTTACAAAAAGCCACAAGGCTTGAAGAAGCCTTATAATCCACTTTTAGGAGAAACATTCCGCTGCTATTGGCAACATCCTAATGGATCTCGAACATTCTACTTAGCTGAACAGGTAACAATTATTTTTACATTATCATAGATCACAGGCACGATATATTATCCTCTATTATTTTAATAAATTTACAGTTATCTCATCATCCACCTATATCAGGATTTTATGTAACTAATCGTCAAGACGGTTTTACTATTAGTGCTACGATTATCGCTAAATCTAAATTCTATGGTGAGTGAAATACAACGAAATTATTATCAAATTAAAGAATTTATTCTCGAATATTTTATATTTTTCCAGGAAATTCGATATCGGCTGTGTTCGATGGAGTTGCAATTTTGACAATGTTACCCAGGGGTGAAGATTATACAATGACAATTCCCTATGCCCTTTGCAAAGGAATCCTTACGAGAACACAGTCTATGGAACTTGGTGGAAAAGTTAGTATAGACTGCGAAAAAACGGGTTATCATACAGAGTTGGAATTTAAACTTAAGGTAAGCAACGATATCAAATTGTATTAATTATTATTTATCCCTTTACGATATTTCTTGAATTTAAATTGAATATCCATAAACACGATAAATCATATACATTGATTATTATCGAACTAACGAATTCAGTGTGTGATTACAGTCTTTTCTAGGCGGTGCGGAGCAAATGAATCAAGTCGTAGGGAAAATTCGACTTGGAAAAGAAACTCTCGCTACAATATCAGGATACTGGGACGGTCAGATCACGATTACGGATAAGAGAACAGGCGTAAGTATTTACTAATTACTAATAAAGAATCTACGTTTGTGTCAAGTAATTGCAAATGAATAATATTGCAGCTGGAAAGTGTGTTTTTCAATCCAACGCCTGAAATGCGGAAAGAAAGATTGAAGAAATTCACAGTTCCATTAGAACACCAAGGAGACTGGGAAAGCGAAAAACTGTGGTACGCTGTTACACAAGCGATTAATCGAGACGATCAATTAGCCGCGACCGAGGCTAAAACGGTGCTCGAAGAAGCACAAAGAGAACGTGCTAAAGAACGAAAAAGTTTAGGGCAGGAATGGGTCCCAAAGCATTTTGTTCAAGTATGATTTCAAATTCATATTTATTAAATATCTAATACACTTATCTATTAAAATCATCTCTTTCTTATCATCAGGATATTTTAACCGGTAATTGGACGTATCGACATGCCGATGTCCGACCGTGGGATCCGCGAAATGACGTGGTGCAATATGAGCATAATTATATTGTATGTACAAAGACTAAACACAAAACCCCAATTATGCGAACGGGAAGTATTGTTTCGACCGATCCACAATCTCAGGTATTTATACAAGAATTTCTAGATTTCCCTATTCTTCTTTTCAAGTTCTACAATTCAGGAAGCTAGATTTTAGTGAAGGTCTTACGTATATTGCAGATACCACTATTACAAGCTGAATCTCGTTCATCGTTATCCGTGTTAAAATCTTCTAAAAGACAATTATCTAACAATTTACCACTAGCTGAAACTGCTCACGATTCGGGTAGTTCATCCGCAGAAGGGCATTCCGATTCTAGTCAGTCGATAGGTAAAAGAAGACGTTCTGCTGCAAGGTGAGTTATACACGAATCCTATTTTTTTTTATTCTATTTCTTTGATTATTATTTAATCAATAGAAAACTATGTTACTATAAAAAATAAATCATTTCAGAATAATAAATATTATTAAGGACGTGGAAGGTCAAATGATAATGTATGGTGAAAAACTTAATCGTATACAAAATTTAATAGAACAACTCGCTATAAGACAAAGAGAACAAGCTGAACAGCATCAGAGTATAAGTATGTTACAAATCTTTATAGACACAAGTCTTGTTATCATAATCCTGTTTTCGGTGCAATACTTCCTAAGAATTTGGAACGACGACGCCCGTGGCCCCAGTTTTGGCCTATCAACATTTACCTAAAAATGTGAGTAAACGATTTTGAAAAAGTGTTAAACTTGATCGAAGTACCTTTCACAAAAGTTTTTCTCATCATGGTGAGGGTAAAAAAAAAAAAATGTTTTGTCGCTGTAGATCTTCGATAAGACATAGAGCGCGACGTATTATGATATTTTTCAAACATTCGAATCTATTATAGATTGTGTGCAATACTTATGTTGTTGTCGTAAGAATGTATATTTCGGTTGAGGGAATCTAACGGAGGATTTTATCGATTCTTATTGTACATAAGATTTTATGTGATATTGCATGGAATATTATTGCAATGCACGATACCATTATAATTTCTATTGATCTGATCGAAAACCGTTAACGTCTCAAAACGTTTACCGAATTGAAAAAAAAAGGAACTAGGTGTATTTATTATTTAATATCGCCTTACAATTGATAAAAAGCACATAAATATACGTATCGTGTTCGACACCGTCTGCACAATGTCGACAAAATTTCGTCCAATAATTCGATAAAAGGATTTTTTTTTCCTCAATTTTTATCAAATTTTGTTCGATATAAATTCTGACTTTTTTTTGCATGATTAAAGGGATCTCTATAAAGTATTTCTAATGAGAAGCTACATTATGTGCCGTGCACGCTCTGCTAAAACTTATTTGAGCTTATATTTAGTAGCTCGAATGCTTCGAATTAATTGTAAGCAGAGTAAGAATTTACTATGCAACCGCGTCGATCGTTCATTCCGATGGAATAATATGTGCATCAAATGTTAATTATCTAGACAGATTTCACCTCGTCAACTACAATGTTTGTAGTTTTTATCGGTACGATAAATGTATAAGATAATGCTTGGAATTTTTGCGGATTATTAAATCTGTGTTAGCTTCGTAAAATTGACATTGCGCATGATTCGTGTTACGAAGATTTTTCCTAATTATGTTTCAACTGGCGAAATTAGTATAAAATAATTACTTCTGGGGAAAAAAAACAATCAATTAAGGAATTTCATGGAAACTGGTATATGGGACACTAGAAATACATTAAAATCGTACAAACATGTTTTCATAAGAATTTCAACATGTTTGCATGTACTACTTTAAAAATTGCTTGTCACGTGAAAGAATTTTGAAATACCTATTGAACTAATCGTTATTTATTCTACTGCTTATGCAATGTACAAAATACCATTGGAAATTAAGAAGAAGAAAAAAAAAAAAGAGAGAGAGATTAATAATTCGTTGTTAGTATTGTTCGACTTTTATCCAATACATAGTCAGAATGAATTTTTGAAGAAATCTTCCGGTATAATAGAAGATTTAAAATTGTAATATTTCGTTCATGAAATAAAACACTATGACGCTGAGCTAAACGTGTCGCATCGAAACGAATTCTGCGACTTATATGCGCAATGCTTACACGAATAATAAAAGTACCCATTCCAATTCTGTAAAATTGTGCCCGAATCAATATTACGTAGGTATTTTAAGATACCGATAAATTGTCGTGGATAGATTACAGTAATAATAATAATAATAAAAAAAAAAGCGAAAACCACGTAAGATTTTTGTACTGCTATAACAGTACATTTGCAAAAACTAGATCCTTCTCCCATAAAATTAAAAGTTAGTGCTAACTTAAACGATTTGCAATGAAATAAAGAAGAGAGAAAGAAAAATACACTTCGGTATCATGCAACAAGGCAAACAATGAGTTTTTTCGACTTTTTTTCTTACTATGATTACCTGGTTTTTTCTATAAACATATTTTAATATAATATATATTATACAATACGTGCATTCCAAGAAAAATCGTATTATTACGTTGGACGAACAATTCAATATTCTTTTTACTCGTCAACGTATATCATAATCAATGTTCCCGTAAATCATAGTTCTAAATAAGCGCTTTCTTTACAATTCTATCTGTTAACAAATCAATAAGAGCAAAACTCTTTAAATTGTTAATATCCGAATTTCGCGCGCGCCTTATATCTAAATCTTCTAATTCCGATAACAGTAAACTATAAGCAGTATCTTTGTATTATCGCTTTTCATGTTTAGTAAATATGTGCTACTATATCTTTTTGAAACTCCTGTATCATTGACTTCGGGGTAATATGAGCTTTTCATTCGTTAACGAACTTACGCAATTATTGTTTTAGAAAAAAAATGAAAAAAAAAGACACGTAAGGGATCCACTGTGAATTGTATCATTTGTATGATTGTAGCTGAGAAGCAAATTATATGTTTAATCAGTTTGGCGAAAATTATAATTATGTACGCGTACTGGTGAACAAACAGAAAAAAAAGAAAACAACAATTTCTTGTTCGGAAGAAAACAATCAATGTACTAGTGCTACATGAATATTTTCTATATATGTGATTTTGTTACTTTCTTTTGTATTTCAAACTTAGGATTGAATAGAGTACCTGATATTTTTGTAATTTATACTGACCATATCTCTTTGTATACCGAATCCTACTGTAAATATTTAGAACAAAATCCTTTTACAGTATCCGCACAGCCTCGTCGTTATTTTGGCGCGCAGTGTCGTTCTATTTGTTTCTCCTATATTTGTTTGTTTTAAAAAAGAAAAAAAATACGTCTTTCTTTCGTATTCCTTTCGGTTGTATTAAGTAATTAACACCATGAGCGTTGTACAGATATTGTATTATTAATTATCTATTACGCACGTTTGGTGGTTCGCTACTACAAAGACATTATTGTTACTGGAATGATAGGAGAGACGATGATTGTTGCAGAAAAAAAAAACATCTATAATGTATATGAGAAATTTTATATCAGCATTGTTCGATGTTACTATGACGTGTTGCAAGTATATATTATTATACACATTTTTCAATGTTTTCATTGGCTGAGTTACGTGATTCCACAAGAATGAACTTAAAGCTGTATTTGAATATATTAGTATAATTATGAATAAATCATACGAACGAAATCTGTTTGTTATGTATTAATTCTAAATTAAATAGGACTTTGTTAGCTATGTCAGCTATATAGTCGACAAAAGAATGTGTCGATCGGAAGCTGATCAAATGTTTATGTAAAAAAATTCTAAGTGATAATACGCGTAAATATTTCTTTAAATATGCCTTCAAAAAGACCAAATTCAAGTGAAGAGTATCAGAAAAAACACAAGAAAACGTGCAAATGTCGTGCTAAGAACAGTCGTAAAACGTGTAAGATTGGATTTGTGTATGAAACTGAATTAAGATGTATGTAGATAATAATGTAATTTCCAAACGTGAAAATCTAGCAAGGAATTATGTTACGATCACGACTAATATGATCCGAAATACGTTGAAGACACTGCTATTGCAAAGAGCTTTTGTGAGTTCAGAAGTAATTGGTGATTATTTATGTCGATATTATCCGATCCGAAAGAATAAGAAAATATTTGACGAAGAATTGAAAAAGACTTTAAAAGCTGCTGTTCGTAAAGGACTAATACGAAAACAGGGGAGAGTTGGGTATTATTTGCCTACACTTCGGGAAGAGGTAACATGATTAATGTAATTTATTTAGACTTAATAATACAAAACATCAGTAACAACATTTGCAAAATCCAAAACTGGAATTGCGATCTATAATACAAACTTATAATTATTTTAGGCTCATTATACTTATATGGAAAGTGACAAATATAAAGCCCCGTCGTATCAAACTATAGAAAACAATCGCAATCGAAACGCAGAAAATAATAGTGAAACTTCTGAGGATGAAATCGAAGATCTATCGCATTAAAAGGATTAAATTCACATTGGTTTTATTGTGATTTGAAACGCTTTTACATTGTACGAATTAGTTTTAGTAAAAAAATAAGAATTTACAAAAAAAATAGTTCATATTTGCAACTTTGTTATCGGTTTTTGATTGTGTCCCTTATATTCTAATCTTATTAAAATATTTCGTTTTCAAAGTAATTGCACGTATCATTTTGTATATACATTGCTTAATACTAGCTCGCAAGAATAGAGAAATAATTATTCGAATCTGTAAAGTTTGGTTCCTCCGAATTTTCAACAGTTCCATTCAATTCTTCCGTATTTTCATCTGTCACGGTTGTTTTGCGTTTCGACTTTCTTTGTCGCTTTTTCTTACCACCACGTTTTTGCGTAATATTATCGGCGAGTACTGCACTGAATAAGGGGCCGAGCTTTTCTATTAAAACTTCGAACAAACGGAAGATACTTGGAGAGTGTTGTAAAAGAGTCTTTATGTACGCTTTAACGTCTTGTCTTGACTTAAAATTGTTATATACATTGTACAAAAATGTCCCATTAAACAGTTTAGCGACATCAATATTTTGATAAGGAAATCCCAAGAGTGCATTCAAATAGTAACCATGCTTCAAACTCATCTGAAATTCGGAAAACGCATGCACACATATTCTATTATATTTTTTAGGGTTTGAACGAAGTGTTTCGTCAAACTGTGAATTTGAAATAAAGAATGGTGCTATTTGAAGACAATCATCGATTTCGAATTCATCGCAAGCTTTCTGAATTGTAACATTTATTGGATAGTGTTTCTTTTTATCTGCTTGGTTTTTTCTTTTATCTTCTATGTTCGACATTGCCACTTTATATTTCTTTTCGAGAGAAGTCAAGCTTCTGTGTCTGCCAATTTTATTGTCTATCAAATGAATGAATAGGCCGAAAACTAAAGAGTACAAGTAACAATCCAACTGATCATAAGTGGCTCTTGTTTGCGTCAACCAGTACCTAATGCAAGCAATATATAATCTCCATTGTGGTGGAAACTCGTTTATATAGTCAGGTTCATTTATATCCAAAGTATTTAACAAAATATCAATTTTTTCCTTCTCCGTAAGGTTTGGTAAGTTATGCAAGGAACAATGTTCAAAATCCATTGATGGGATTACGGGTCTCAGGTGACAAACTTTCAAGTTCCCCCTTTCTCCTCGAATAAAGCATTTCACAGTATGGTATTTTGTGTAAATGTCCGATATTAACAATCCATATAACGCAGCAATAATTTGGAAACTACATTCAGCAGCAGGTGGTAGTGAAGGTTCTTCAATAAGTTGATTCGGTATATGAAATCTATGAGTAATAAAATTTAAACTAAATGCTGGATAAATGCAGTTAGTGTATCCCTCTCTGAACCAGGCAGGTAAATCATAAATAAGGTTCGGTTCTCCAAAAACAATTTCATTTTTCAAATCATCAATTCCGTCACTATCGCTCGCATCAGAATGACTGATATCAGTAACGGTATCTGTAAGTTGTAAATTGTAAATATCTCCATGATATTCAAAGGGTTTTTTTGGCACATGTCTTTTTAAGTAATCGGTACACTCCTGTTCAAGACCTAGCAATTTAAATATTTCTAGGTACTGTGTTTCATAATTGTTAACACCTTCTAGTATAGTATCTAAAATCTTTTTTCGTAGAGGTTTTCGCACTTTACTCAATATAAGAGTTACTGCTGTATTTAAATTGTACCTACTAAGCCACGTAAACGTATTTTCAATTCTACACTGTTGACGATAGCCTCTTTTCCCCGGAAGTTTCATCTCGGATAAAAATCGCGAGAACGTGCCTCTTTCAACGTAATCATTACCTAGTAGTATTGCAGCTAACGATAATGTTTCGGGAGTCAAACCGTTAAAAGAATTAAGAAACTTCTTCACTCTATATATTTTACACTGTATCGCATAGCCCTGTCCATTCGGAACTTTTGTTACGTGTTTACCCAGTGTATGAAAAGATATATACAATGATCCGTATATGTAAAAATCAGAATCATGACTTAGAACAGGACAACCTAAAACTTTTGCTACGGCAGCAATCGTATTGTCAGCTTCAAAAAGGCATTGGATATGTTTAATCCCCTTTTGTTTGATTACATCTAGAAAAACCAGTGTGACAAAAGGTGGAATCGTTTTGCATGAATTTATCGGATCGGCATATAACCCTGACATAATGTAACTCCTTGAACGCTGTAATACAGTTTTTACCTTTCTCTCTTCAATGGCACCATCAAATATTACAATTGGGGTCACGTTACATCGTAAAAGATCGTCAAAGAAATCTGAGACAGCTTGTGCATAGCGATCATAGTTGCCACCAAATGCGCCATCCCATCCTACGCTTGAGAAGTGAATGTTGCAAACAGCATTAAGCCCGTCAATGACGAGTAAGCTGTCGTGCAGATAATAATTTTCCAAGTAGTGACTCTCGTTTTGTTGGATATAGGTTGTTAGACCACCCACCCCCATTTTAGTAACGCTCTTCGATCTATCACAAAAAGTACCATTTATAGAAAAAGGTTGTAAGGATGTATGGAAAAGTTTATATAGGTGTATCAATATAAGTGTATCAAAAAGTAAAAAACGATATACAATGAAAATTATTAAATAATATTTACTTACCAGATTTGTCTGTAATATAAACCCTAACAGACTTTTATAATTGACGTCAAACGCAGTAAGGCAGAGGATCCTGGTATTTGCAGATTCGTATAGATATCAGGAAATACGAAATTCTAATACACATAGTATATGTCGAATGTTATCTTTGACTCCAGGTAGCAATAAATGCAGCAGGCAGAACCACGCAGTAACAAGCACAGCGGTAGATTCGGCCAATCATTGGCTCAATCTCAATATATCAACTGGTTTATTGTGCTCTACTGTTCATAGTTAGTATAAACAACGTAGTCACGTGGTCCCGGTTACTACGGAGTATACTCCGTATATACGGACTACAAGGCGACAGCAATTCTTTACTGGTTGTTTTCTGAATGTCAGTGGCAATACATTGTGTTTCGGATTATCTAGATTTCTGCTGCATTCTTACTTACAGAGAGTTGACTCGCAGTTGATGCGATTAGAGTATAGAAATATCAATAATCAACTCTGTATGTTTTATTCTGTTTTCTCCCATTGTTTTATTGACTATGAAATGTAATGAGTCGATAACGTTGGACGGTGACTATAGAATGGTAACGTGCCTTCAGCCAATTCCATTCAGATCCATTGACGAAATGCTGAAATGCTGAAGTGATTTGAGTGGTCTCAACTTGAATTAGGAAATTATTTTCATATTCAAAACAGGTTCGTTTTCAATCCCAATTATTCACAATTCAGTTGGATGTATATTGTATCCTGCACTGTGGAGATTATTTTGGAGTATTTATAACCTGTAAACCTGTTACAGGATAAAAGTCAAAACAATAAATTGAACCAGTCAGGTACATATTTGTATACTACAATGAATCGTCATCCAAATCCTCCGGATAACAAAAACAGAAGCGAGCCTCAAGCTGAATTGGAAAGTCAATTTATTATGCGTCTACCACCGGTAAATTTATTTTGGCTATACACTTTCGATACGAATTATCTTAAATATTTATTAAGAACCATTTTTACAGGATCCTGCTAGAGCGCTCAAGGAGACCCTACGCGGTGGTCTTCTACTGAAAGACAGGCTAAATATAAAAATAGATAACGATATGCGTTATGGAGAAGTAAGATTCGACCATTGGCTACTACACGCAAAAGTTAGTTTGCTATCTATTAACTGTCTTGATCGCTTAAAAAGATACAGTATCGACTGTACCGTAATGAAAATCATTTTCTAGGTTGTCGATTTGCCAACAATTGTGGAATCTTTAAAGACTATCGACAATAAGAGTTTTTATAAAACGGCAGATGTTTGTCAGGTACGTTAATAACAATGATATCTATTCCATATTCGGTACTAATGTTCTATGTTATTGCGACACAGTTACTAATTTGCAAAGAAGAAGACGATCACACAACTACGGACGAAGAATCGCCAGTCAGACAGAAAAAGAAAGATCCTAACAAAGTAGACAAAAAGTTCCTGTGGCCACACGGCGTAACACCACCCACGAAGAACGTAAGAAGAAGAAGGTTTAGGAAAACACTAAAAAAGAAATATGTAGAGGCACCAGAAATTGAAAAAGAAGTGAAACGTCTGTTAAGAGTAGACAACGATGCAGTGAATGTCAAATGGGAAGTTATATGCGAAGATGAGGATCAAACAAAACCAAGCAAAGTATCTTCTTCGGGTACGGTAAAAACTAAGAGGGAAAATATTGATGGTAGTACTTCCCAGAGCCTTGACGTTGGTGAGTATTAAATATTTTTTACTTCCAATCATTTTGCTATAACAAATAATTTTATCATATTTTAATCTTTCTCAATCAGCCGAGCATGATATATTTGGCGAAGCTGTGAGTGACAGCGAAGATGACGATGAGGAGGCAAACATAAACGTAATGGAATTAGATGAGAATAGTAGACTTTCGGCAGACAGCAGAGTTTCGGATTCTAATTCCATGCAACCTACATATTCGGAACGATCAATCAATAATGCGACAACCAACAGTGAATTAGTTACCGAGTTCAGTAAAGAAATGTTTCAAAGTGACAATAATTGTATGGAAGGTGAAAAACCTGTGGACGACGTAACCCAGTCAAAAATACCTAAACTGGAACAATTTCATTCGGAATATATGATTCCGGATGACAATTTTTCTGAATCACAATCGGTTTCAATGTCGAAAGGTACATTATCCTAAATCATTTTTCAATGTATTATTGTTGCTAATGATACATTGATATTGGTTAAATTTTAGACTCGTTACAATCACGACTTGCAACTCTACACGCTGAGTTAGCAGAGTTACGACAACGACGCCAATTGCAAGAAATGGAAATCGCAAATATCGAAAATGTTAAATTGCGACAGAGATTCCAAGAAATTTTGGATAATTTATTGACCCAGGAAATGCAAAAGGTTCAAGAGGTATGATCATCAACATATTAATTCTGCATAAAATCTATATAAAATAATAAGACAAAAACGAATATTTATTATTATATTTGAATTTCAGATTCAAGATTTGGAATTGGAGTGAAGTATTCAAAGTGATGCGAGTATGTTTCATAAAGTGTTAAAACCATTTTCTTCTTCTTGTAGAATGCAATTTTTATCTGTTAATTACTTTATAACAGTGAACGTTTATCTAATCAAGCTCGCGCTTGCACAATGTAAGGTAATAGTGTATCCAGTATGTGCAATCCAGCAGATGCTAGATAAAAACAGGATCCATATATTGATTAAAATTGTAATGTTCCGAAAGGATTACGAGTGAACGAAATACCACGATTAAATTAAATTTTGAAATTCTCACAACGCACCTCATTTACTCTCTCCTATTAACATGAATAAAAAATAAAATCGATTATACTTGTGTGGAGTCTGATGTTAAATAAAACTTTACTATCGTAATAAAGATTAACAATTATCGATCAGTCGAAAATTTCAATTACGATAATTCAAATTCTATCGCGGCATGATATGTACGTCGTTGGCAGGTCAGGTGGTGGTAACGTGTACAGTGAGTAGCAAGATATAGTTTCCGGTTGCGCAAATCATTAGAGTTTCGTTCAGTTTCGTCGCCATCATAGCGACGAGTGGCGAGCGGTTCCCGATCGCTTCGATCACAAAGTAGAGAAAAGGCAGAGTGATCGTGGGGTTCGACATAGCAAAGGGAGGGCCCCAGCCTCTCCCTGAAAGCGAGTGCTTTCGCTCGATTTATTTACGCGCTCCGGTTACTTTTTGTAGCCTTTAATTTCATCGACCATCGAACGTCTACGTATCGTGGATTTTTTGACACTTTGACATTGACGAAACATGGCTTATTGAAGAAGATGAAGGGCCTGCAGAAATACATTGTTTTTCCACGTGGAGGAGACCTCAACTCTCGTTATCCTAATTATCAGCTCGACTACGGTCGTGCCGGAAATGGACAAGAATACCAAATTACCCCAAGCCTCTACGAAAGGGGTGCCTGCTGATTCGAAGAAGAACCAAGGTGCGCCGTCACCTTCCTACACTCGGAAATGTCCGCTAATAGCAGACAACATTTTTCTATCGCGTAGAAGTACTACTAAAACGTTTTGATAACGAATTACTTAATTTCCGTATTCCCTTACTAATGTTGTCGTACTATCAATCCAAATCTTTGCTTTCAATTCCTCAAAACACTAATACGTAATCACCGATTTACATCGTGGAAACGTAATTTCATCAATTGCGTTTCGAAGAATAATGTACAATATTTTGATCACATGGCAATCCGTTGCTATCAATTTTATGTAGAAACATATTGATAAGGATATTCAAGGTATTCAATATTATAAATGTTGGTTCGATCAATGGAGAGATCCGATACGTTGTTTATGCAACAAAATCAATTTTTTATCTTCTGATACGTATCAATAGACATATATGAAAGATCCGTCTTTAAAAGAGACTACATAAATTTATTTACTATACAGATGTCACCAACAACAAACTCTTTCCTAAAACTTCACGGAAACAAGAATCGGCTGGTACGAGTAACTTTCTTAAACATGAACAGCCAAGAAAGTACAATGTACAAAAAACAAAAAATTTTGATAAGAGATCAAAACCTAAAGGACACTATTATGGCTGTCCAAAGGAGAATACCAAGGTAACGTGCTATTTACGCGTGTTTTTAAAGAACCATCGAACGACAGGAAGCTAAAATTATATGGTTCTTTTAATAGGTAGGAAATACGGAGGCAGCTGAGTCTGGCTCAGTCGTGGCCCAAGGAAGTAAAAAGCAGAATTTGAATCATCTGCTGAATTTTCACTATGAACCACATGATGCGCAAGGCAGTTCGAGCATGTGGAATCAGCGAAAATGGCCAAAGGGTTATAATCGTAACAGTAATAGATGGCTTCCACCAGTACAGAGACATAAATATAACAAAGAACAATTCTTGCAAGCTAGGTAATTATCCAAGTAGATTATACTTTACGTAAACTATCGTTTGTGGTCTATTGCTTTAACAGATTCTTATTTTAGCTGCCAATTTGTCGTTTCTACTAATGGGAATTATTCATTGCATTTGGCTGATCCCGATGTATTAGTAGATTGGAAACTCGTTGAGCAAGTTGTGAGTTTGCGATATTTATTAGATAAAATCTCATGTGAATATGGAATAATTTGTGACGCTAAACTAGTTACTCGTTTCAGAAAATCCAAAGCTCCGACAGTTTATCTTGCCCAATTTGTTTGTGTCCTCCAGTCGCAGGAAAAATGACTCGTTGTGGCCACGTTTATTGTTGGCCTTGTATCCTTCATTACTTATCACTCTCCGACAAATCATGGCGCAAATGCCCAATCTGCTATGAATCCGTGCACAAATCTGATCTAAGAAGGTAAAAAGACTTCTGCTAATTATCTTGATACCTATTTCTCAACGCTACGCATGGAATTACTTGATCTTATCATTGCAGTGTCGTGGAAATTACACAGAGTACATTCAATTCTGGAGATATACTAACTTTGCGTTTAATGCGACGTGAGAAAGGATCTTTGCTTGCTGTACCTGTAGGTTCCACTATACAAAATCCAACAAACTTCTTTTCTGTTTCGGAAAACATTAGTAAACAAGTGTACTCAAAACTCTTGATCGCAAGCTTGCAAGATGTAAGTTTCTTACCGTTCCTTTAAAAATCAATTGAAATTCAGCTGATGATAATTATTTTTTTCTTTTTCAGATCATGGACATTATCGAATGTGAAAGAGTCCAGTTGAAAGTAGAACTTATGGAAAGTCCGGACTCGCCAGAAAACTGTTACATTGAACAAGCTCTCAATGAATTGTTGAAACGAGAAGAGGAACTATTTCAGAAGGTACAATAATTGGAATTGTTAAAAATAGATTATGACTGTAAGAATTTTATCTTAAATATCATATTTCGTCAATTGCTATAGAATGAATCGAATTCAATTGAACCGATTACCAACGCATTAATATCGGAAGCAACCGGTATGCAAATGAATTCGAAGAAGAAACAACAGACATCGCGACAACACGTTGATTCAGAACAAATGGCACATACTAGTTCACTGCCTGAAAAGTTTACCGATGGAAAAGACAATCCATCCACTAACACACAGTTGACTCCTGGAGCTCAAAAAGTCTTCTATTTTTACCAAGGTAATTATAGATATTTCATAATTGAAAGACTAATCTTTTTGTTATCTGAAATATATGTAAACTTCTGAATTTAATTTAGCGGATGACGGACAGCATTTGTACTTACACGCTATGAACGTAAAGATGCTTGAAATGCAATACGGTAGCTTGGAGAATTCTCCTCGCGTTATCACTGGGAAATTATTGGAAAAGGAGAGCGGAAGCTTGACTGACGACTTAAGACGCAGATTAAGATATCTTTGTCATCTGCCACTTACTTGCCAATTTGAAATTGCCGAAATCGAGTTGAAACCACCGATTGTGTCATTGGAAGTTCTAACACAGTTCCATGGTAATAATAGGATTTTAAAATTTTCAACGAAAAGTATATCAATTTCTTCTTGTCGTACAATGTTAATACTTTTTAGACCAAATCGCGTTACGACAAAAGCATCGACAACGCCGAGAACGCGAGGAACGCAAGAGAGAGAAAAAAATCACGGAAGAAGAGAACAAGCGAATGGGAAAATATCCAACACCAGAAGTGCACATAGATTCCCAACTGCATTTCCCTGAGTGGCAGCCAGAAGTACTATTTGCGGAGTAAGTATTAAAATAATTCAAATAGAAGAAAACGTATAAATAGAAATTAAAATTGAATAATTAATCGCTTAATCATGTTACAGTGATAATATCCAAGAATCCGCGATGCTTTCGAGTTTCGCAAGTAGCCCGCCACTGACTACGTTTGAGGAAATCGTTACTAATCGACCGACGGAAGCCAGTCAGGAACATGGACCTTCCTTTGCAGAAATGTTACGAAATAAAGGATTAACGTCGAAGTCAACTAAAGCTTGGCCATCTTTAACTAATTCGAAGCCACAATCTAATGCTGCCGTTCGATCGACATCGTCAGACAGTGATAACGAAAGCTATTCGATGCCATCGTATAGTCCAAGCTTTGGAGATGCGTTGGCTCATGCTTTGCAACAGACTCAATTGTTGGATGCAGGTATTCAAGAATCCACCTGATTATTACAATTAATCGTATTGTATCATTGATGACAGTATTATTGTATTAAAAAAATATTTTTAGGGGCAAAGAAGACCAGTGGCACTGGCAACGGGAAGAAGAAGAAAAAGAAGAATAAATCAACTATACTTTTTGGCACTATGACAAACCCATTGTAATTCTGTCAGTTAGACAGGTGTATATTCGGTTTTTTGTGGAAAAATTTGGAAATTCATTACGTTTACGTATCTTCCAAGATTTATGTCAGTGCCTGTTTGAGTTTTACTGTTTTGCTGCAGATCGTATTATAATTATATCGCACGCCTCAAATTTTATGTGATGGTACTATTAATTATTCTTTGTAGTATGTGAGCCTAACGTGCTTAGAAGAATAAAATTGTTTCATTGCAATTGTTAATTTATCCTTCAAATCCTAATCACATTCATGAAATTTCTCTGCACCAAATTTGTCTATTTCTACTAAATTAAAAAATGACCATTCAATATTACGAATATTTCCTATTTCAAATTGTATTTTAACATAAATTTAATAAGACTGTGCCAAATAGAACAAGAGAAAAATACCACAATTATATATGTTGAGAGATGGTTTTATATTTTCGTCAGCACCGGACTTTGCTCATAAGTACAGGAAAGTATATAAACGTTGAATTCTTTATTATACAAAACTAATATCTTAAATTATTTCCCTATATCCATATAACTGGAAAAACGAAATAAATTAATTCCTGACAGACGTTTATCAATAATACTTGGGGGTAAAAAGTAAAAAAAAAACACAAAGAAATGAGTGATTCGGAAAAAAAATATTGGAGAGACAAAGGAACTTAAAAGGTGCTAAATGAATACTGAGGAACGAAAAACCGTAGTAGCGATGTTTCTATGTTCTTTTTATTCCTGTTAAGGAAGTTTCTTCGCACAGATATCCCAGAGATTGGAAAGTGGCAAGCGAGAACAAGAAGAGAGTTTAATCGACTTCTTCGATGGTAGGTCCGCCGGATCCAGCACCGGGTGCAGCACCAGGTGGTGGACCACCGGCACCTGAGAAGCCACTAGGCATACCACCAGGCATACCTCCCATTCCTTGATACAATTTCTTAACAATTGGGTTGCAGATAGATTCCAATTCCTGTTGCTTATGTTCGTATTCTTCCTTATCAGCCAGCTGATTGGCATCGAGCCACTTGATGATTTCGTTGCATTTATCCATGACAGTTTGTTTATCGCTGGCGCTGATCTTGTCCTTCAATTTCTCATCTTCCACAGTGCTCTTCATGTTGAAACAATAAGATTCAAGTCCATTCTTAGCAGCGATCGTTTCCTTCTGTTTCTCATCTTCGGTACGGTATTTTTCGGCCTCGTTAACCATTCTCTCAATATCTTCCTTGGAAAGACGTCCCTTATCGTTGGTGATAGTGATCTTATTCTCTTTACCAGTTGATTTATCCACGGCGGATACATTGAGGATACCATTGGCATCGATATCGAAAGTAACTTCGATTTGAGGAACTCCTCTTGGTGCAGGTGGGATTCCGCTGAGTTCGAATTTACCCAATAAGTTGTTGTCCTTGGTCATGGCGCGCTCTCCTTCGTAAACTTGAATCAAGACACCGGGCTGATTGTCAGCGTAGGTGGTGAAGGTTTGGGTTTGTTTGGTTGGGATGGTAGTGTTTCTCTTGATGAGGGCGGTCATGACACCACCAGCAGTTTCGATACCAAGAGACAAAGGAGTGACATCGAGGAGAAGCAGATCTTGTACTTCGGCAGACGTGTCACCGTGAAGGATGGCTGCTTGCACAGCTGCGCCATAAGCGACAGCTTCGTCCGGGTTGATTGACTTATTAAGCTCCTTGCCGTTGAAGAAGTCCTGCAGCAATTTCTGGATCTTTGGAATACGGGTTGATCCACCGACCAAGACAATATCGTGAATTTGAGCCTTGTCCATCTTGGCATCTCGCAGCGATTTCTCGACTGGTTCCAGGGTTCCTCTGAACAGATCGGCGCAGAGTTCTTCGAAGCGAGCTCTAGTGATTGAAGTGTAGAAATCAATTCCCTCGAAGAGAGAATCAATTTCGATGCTAGCTTGAGTGGAGGACGAAAGAGTTCTCTTCGCACGCTCACACGAGGTACGGAGTCGACGAAGAGCACGCTTGTTGACGGTCAAGTCCTTCTTGTATTTACGCTTGAATTCTTGGACAAAGTGATTGACCATACGATTGTCGAAGTCTTCGCCTCCAAGATGAGTATCTCCCGCCGTGGACTTGACCTCGAAGATGCCATCCTCAATGGTCAGGATTGACACATCGAAAGTACCACCTCCAAGATCAAAGATTAGGACGTTACGCTCACCGGTCGCCTTCTTGTCCAGACCATAGGCGATCGCGGCAGCGGTAGGCTCATTGATGATACGTAAAACGTTCAAGCCTGAGATGGTACCAGCGTCCTTTGTTGCCTGACGCTGCGAGTCGTTGAAGTAAGCAGGTACAGTGATCACGGCATTGCTGACAGTCTTTCCAAGGTATGCTTCTGCCGTTTCCTTCATTTTTACCAGGACCATTGAACTCACTTCTTCAGGGAAGAAAGTCTTCGTCTCTCCTTTGTACTGGACTTGAATCTTAGGCTTTCCACCGTCATTTACGACAGTGAATGGCCAATGTTTCATATCGGCTTGAACCGTAGTGTCTTCGAAGCGACGCCCGATGAGACGCTTAGCATCTGGAAAAAAAAATTAAAATGACGCAACTATTAATTATTTGTACACGTATTTCAATGATGATCCAAGTGTCACATTTATCTTGAAACTATATTTTATTATCGTTGTTGCAATATTTCTCTTTTTTGCGAATATAGACGAAGCGGGATTCACTCGAAATTTAACCGTTAATGTAACGTCAGAAAAAAATTTTTACGAATGCTAACTCTGATGATGTATGTACACATGTAGATGCTACGCATACCATGATCTTCCAACGACCTTCCATGATGACACAACGGCCTTACTTGCTTCCGTAACCATTTTTCACGAACCTATCGAAATGGCGTCTCATCTAGAGCAGCGCGTGCAACGGAATTTTCGTAGGAAAAAAGGAATAGAGATTCCGCCAGAATTATTTTAAGTATCATAATTTAAATAATTCAACTTTAGAAAGATCGAAACGCGGATTATGCGACGTATCACACGAACGAAGCTCGAAAACCGTTATCGGATACGCATCTTTAGCCTAAAACGTGTTCAGACACGAAAAGGGAGCCGTTGTTAGGCAGCGTGGAAAAAAAACGTGGGCATGAAACTTACCGAAGATGGTGTTGTTGGGGTTCATCGCAACTTGATTTTTTGCGGCATCACCAATAAGTCGCTCGGTGTCCGTGAAGGCCACGTAGCTAGGTGTTGTGCGATTTCCTTGATCATTGGCAATAATTTCCACCTTTCCATGCTGGAAAACTCCGACACAGGAATACGTGGTTCCAAGATCAATACCGACTGCGGGTGCGTTAGCCATGTTTCGTATTCTGTAAAATTCAGAGAACCGTAATTAAAGACACTGTTTCGAATAATTGAAATATTTTGATTCGATTATCTTAAAAGTTTTGAGATTAAGAGAATTTAGAGATGCACACCTTTTTTTCTTTGTTCGCTTGTAAAAATTCCTTTCGTAGGACAGTGAAGAAGTTCTTCGTTCGACGATTCGCAACGTGAGTGGCGTGTCCGCGCCCTGCTGTGGTATATATTACCTTTCGGTGAAACGCTTCTGGAATGTTCTTCCCGCCCCGAGGATAACGACACCCAATCAGAGAGCTTGTTCCCCTCAAGCAGTTGAGGGATTCGATGCGCAGCTGAAACTGCGTGACTCAACTGAGAGACCGCGAGCGATTATTGACCCGCTAAAATGTCTGTCCTCAAATAAATATAGGAAGGATATTTCGTATTCGCCTTGTTCTTCTGTCATTATTTAATACAACGAAAATTATTTCTACAGTCTTTGTTAATAATACTCGCATTAATAAAGGCAGGCTTCCGTAATTGAAAGAGCAGATGATACGGAAGTGGAATCATGAGGAAAGTGAGGAAATATATCTATGTATTCTATGTAGAAGACACCACGCTCTCCCATGCACGTGTATACACTTATACTAACGTAGCTGCGCTTTCGTATAGATCCGCCCATGCTGACCCATGCTTCCAGCGTGCCTCAAGGATTTCCTCGATCGCTAAACTCTTTGCCGTTTCTATGCTTAACATTGTAAGATATTCATCATTGACCTTACGTACGGATTTTCTTCTAGACACTGATCACGCTTAATGAGAATATTTCATAATTATTCGTAGTAATGGTAAGTTTGAGAATTTAAGAGGAAAATTCAACACAGACTTCATGACTCATCATTTCGTTCTGCTCGAAACGTGATAATCAATTTTTGCTATCGCACAGACTCGTGTCTGCATGAGTCTATGTTACTCCCTGTACTCGAGGTCGGAATGCGTCGCAATAATTTTATTGAAAGCATTAGTTGTGGCCCTTATGAAAAGGTTTCCTTTATCCATATACGATTTGAAGGCCCTAACATGTGAATATGTGTACGTGTGTCACACGAAGTGTAATGTATGAACATTTTATACACGAGTACAGTAAATAACCAAATTTGGTAGAACGGCTTGTAGACTGATCAGGGCTGTTGCAAATTTAATTTTAATCGATTTTTCGAGATCTACCGGATTGACCATGTGGTAATCTTGAAGTACCATAAGCGGACAGGAAGGATACGTGTGATATTTCACTTCTAAGGCCACAATTGTCCAATTATGGGATCGGATCCATGAAAACATTCAAATGACGATGCCTATGACGCAGTATCGTGAAAATGGTGCAATGTTAAATGATTTAAACCAAAGGAATTATCCTGCAATATCATTTCAAGAATCTATTATCTCTGATTTCCTCGTGGATAACAAATAGGATAAAATTCACGGAAGTTTTAATTGTGTCAAGATGAGTCTTACAGGAAGTAGCTATGCGACAAAGTAGAGTGCATGTGGTCGATGCCGATAACCACTGCAGTATGTACTGCCATGAGCTTCGTAGAAATTTCTAGTGCGTCGCGGTATAATTCGTGAAATTCATCGCGTCGAATAAATTCGACTGCTTGAAACTCTAAAATAATTTCTATCTGTGATTCGTCTCTTCGCGAATGACTAATTGGGAATTATGTATGTGTGTGTTATCATAGACACAGGAAACCCGATCATGTGTTCACAATGCGCTTTACGTCACTTTGTACTATGGACGTCAGCCTACTAAAAGCATAAGATTGAAAATTCGCCTGGAAATTATTATTGACTTGACCCTAACTCAAGAACACATATGTACGTGTGCAACAACTATACGTTGTACGCCTTCACGACGTCAATGTCAATCCTCCATTGTCGCATGTAGAGTCTTATCCTAACTAACTATGCTACTAATTACTCTATTGGTTATTTCCAAAGAATATGTGCTCAGTTACATCAGTCGATAATTCGCACGTTTATTCTAGCTTCTTCGAGTGCTCAATCGAAAATTATTATGACGATATTCCGCTCGGTATGCGGCTTGTACGCGTAGCTAAGATTTTTCGCATAGCTGTTCTGTTAGTGAACGAACTTTCTACCATATATTTGCTAAGATTTCGGCCTTATTAGAATTCTTCATTCTAAATTAATCGACTCCTTTGTCGAAATCGACCGATTTCGCAGCTGGAGAAGCTACTATGTAACAGAATGTTCTACACATTTCGTTCACATTCAGTTTCCTGGTAGAATTTCCAACTACACATAAGTAAGTAGTTTGCAAGATCGCTGCATATCAAGCATCATAAAAACTACAGTAGTGAATAAACACAGCGAAGAGCATGCGTCCACGTGTTCTTATGGATAGCAATGCATAAAACACGAAGTTTACGTATGCTCGTGGAACCTATCCGCCTTTGTACAGCTATATAGGATACGTACTACCGGTATAACGTAAGGCTTCACTCGCGAAGGGTAAGGGGAGTGATTTCAGCCAGGTGTGCGGCAGTAACGGTCTTCTGAACTTCGTCAAGGTGGAGCGGCAACAACTTTTGTTGTACTCACATATACTGCATTCGCACAAAGGAATCCTTTGCTCTGTTCTTGGATCGATGGGAGAAAAAAAAATTGGTCAGACTGGAGAGCATTTGGAACTTGTACTATGCTAAACTATGTAGTATATCGGATTGTTTTATTCTACTTTCGCCGAAAATACGATGCAATGAAGAGGGAGTATTATTCTTAATTAAAAACATATGTTTCAATGGTATTAAAGTATAAATATCGTACGGAATATTTAGCCTCATGGTGGAAATAAATGCAAGGTGAACCACATATACATGTGTATACATATATATTTTCGGTCAAAGATCCTTTGCTGGATACAATACACCTGGCCTTCGACTAATTTAGGCATGACATAATAACCGTGAATATTCATTTCGATACGTGATTGAACTTTAATCGATAAATACTTAGCCAATTGGCATGACTTTATAATTTTCTAAGAATCCTTATAAGCAATAACTCGAAAAATACTGTTTGCAAAAAGTTTTGTACATGTGGTAAGCGAATCTCTGCTCGTCTCAGTTGATAATAAATACACAATATCTATAGCTATGAAATTGAAGATTCTTTGACAATATCGAAAATCCCATTGGAATTAATATTCTTTAATTTCTTGGTTCAGTTATCACTTGTTAACGTAAATTACGGTCAAATTCTTGTCGACTAACAGTGACCCGCAGTTGATGCATTTACCAACGCAGCAAAGTTTGATCTTGCACACAGAACCGTAAGGTTACTCGAATCTCTGCCTCTCGAACGGCCACGTATCACAAACGTGGCTGTTAGCCTACGTATGTTTGGAGTGCGCGTGGTTCGTACCCCGAAAATCATCATTCGAAAATGATAACTCTCACTTGCGCGGTATGAGACATTTAATACTCTAGTCATTCTCAAGTCAACAGACACGTCTCGTTTGCATAACATGCGATTTCGCACGGTAATCGCACTGACGTAACCGTGACTGTAAATGTTATTTCACTCCGAATGTAACCTTACGTGCCGGCTGACAATTTGGAGAAAACAAGTTATGTTTATATTGTTACTCGGAAATAGTTGAATTTTTCGGTTGTTCGTACAATGGCAAGAATGAGTTCATTGAAACAAGGAGTATGTTTACTGACAATATCCTTGCTATTTCTCAATGCCTGCGTACCCTGGACAGATGCACTGGAAGTGATTTACGCTATCAATGCAGGTGGAGACGCGCATACCGATAGTTATGGTATCCGGTATGCAAGGGATCCCTTGATGGGAAAGGTGGGAACTGCCTCAGACTATGGCAAGCAACTCATCATTCGAAGGATCAACACCGTAGATCAAATTTTATATCAAACCGAACGTTATCATCATAGCACGTTTGGCTATGATATTCCCATTAACGAAGATGGCGATTACGTTATGATACTCAAGTTTTGCGAAGTTTATTTTAATTCTCCGAATATGAAGGTATGATTTGTAGAAGCGAGCGACAAAAACAATCGTATAAGATAAGCGCAAGGAATAATATTTGTACCGTTTCTTATTTAGGTATTCGACGTGGTACTGAATGGAGATCACACCGTTGTTACTGATTTAGATATCTTTGAAAGGGTCGGAAGAGGTATAGCGCACGACGAATACATTCCCTTCAGAGTTCAGGGAGGGAAACTAATATACAATGACGAGGAATCGGATATATTAGCGGGGAAAATAAGAGTTGAATTTATAAAGGTAAAGTATTCTTACTTGGAAAATATATTTGATTATTCGAATCTAACGACTGTATCTTCGATGTGGATCCTCGCTAAAACTATGATTCTTTATTTCAGAGTTACAGAGATAACCCAAAGATAAATGCCATTGCTGTTATAAAAGGAGACATAGAAGGTAAGTTTGAAATGTTGGAATTAATGTACGTTTCTTACGGCTATTATGAATTATTCTATTTTCCACAGATATACCACAATTGGGACCGATTCCTCAGGATCCAGAAGAGTATCAAAATACGCAAGAAGACGAAGAAGAAGCTCCTGTTCGCACTAGGCATACGAGCGGTCCTCGAACACCCGATCCATACTCAATAGACGATTCTTCGGTCATGTTACCTGTTTTTGTCGCCATTGGAGCATTTATTCCTCTCTTGTTTTGCCTATGTAAGCTATAGGCAGCCGATATACTTTACACACAACTGCCTTGTACTTAAGAATCATAGTGTCTTTAAAACGCTTAGGTTCATTTAATGCGACGAAATGCCTAAACGAAATGTACATAGAGAGGAGGATTTTAATTTCGGAATGACAGCTAGTGCATTTTCATATTTATTATTAGTATATAAGTTAACGTATCTCTTTCACGGTCATTATAATATTTTTATTTAAGATTAGTATTGCGAGTAAAGATCGCGAAAAAATTTTGTAATTTCTAGATATCTATGCACGCTGTCGATCGATCACCGAGCACTAATTGATTGCACATGAGTGCGAAAATCCGAATCATCGTTCCCTATATAGTTTGCTATTAATCGATTCGGGTATTCTCTTGAGTACACGTTTACATTAAAGTTCAAGCTTATAAACTTAGAGTGTTCAAAGGCAACAATATACCATACTCAGCCAAAAGTTGGAAACGAATCTGATAGTCCGTCGAATACCAAAGTAATTACAATTTTTTGCAAAATCAGAAAAAAATAAAACTGTTATTATTGTCCTAGACTTTTTTCAATTATTCTCATCACCTTTACTTATTTCCTAATTCAATTTTTTTTTTTTTTTTCTAGACAATGATAATAGAACTGTCTACGTGTTTCTGAAACACATTAATCCTGCCTGGTTGAAAGAGATTATATTAGGGTCGATTTAACTGTTCCTTCCTCCAGACATCCAACTATTCTTCTTTCAATGAAGATTGTTTAACTATTGTTCTCTTCATCCGTCATACTCTTCACGATGTACCCTCTTCAGTTATAGAGTAGAGTAGTTTAACAGTGTATGCTCCCTCAGGCCGTGGGATCGTTTAAACGGACGTTCCCTTTGGCCCTTTCGACCGTTTAGCTATGTATTTCCTTCAACCTTGAAGCCGATTAAGCGACTGCATCCATATCATATCCAGCAGATTTCACCCACACTTTTAACACAATATTCTTGTCCACTTGATTTTCAAGTATACTTCACTCGAGCTTCTTGAGTATACCTTGCTTACGGAACTTACCTAAAGTGTACATCCTAGTGCGACTACGCGTTCGTGCTTGATTAAAATAATATTCAATGAATCTTCCGGGACGTGATCATCATTATCGATTATTTTTCATCAATACTACGTGCCGTTGGTAACTCAAGGTTTATCGTAGAGTCGGATCAATTGAGGTAGACTTACGAAACGGTATATGTATGTATCCAAGTTGATCAGAAGCATCCGGATATGTTCTCCCACATATACTGTCCTCAGGATTTCGCGGAAGAGTCTCTCTTATGCGGGTAGCTTCTTTGCGTGGAGTACGTCTTAGAAAGAAGGATATGTCTGACGATCGATCGTATGATCCGTGTCGATGAACAGAAGAAAGCACTTACGACAAACTCAATTGGCCGTTAAGCACTGCGAAAGGTAGTCTCTGTGCATATGTGTACGTCGACGGACATGTTCTTAATGGGAATAAGCTCATTCATCCCATATGAAACGGAAGATCACGTGACTGCTGATTGTCTAGGTCTTTGATGTATGGTCATCACTGGCAATTAGCTGTCAATTCAAGGCCGTACTTATGTCTTCGCAACCCCGATGCTACACAGTCTCGAGTGGCAATCATCCCTTTCGAAGAAATATAAGAAACTTTCCTTCGATTTACCTGTGTGTAAGATTATATTGCACCTTTATACTTTTTTCAAATTCCAGCAATTCAGCAGTTTATTATCAGGTTTTTTTTCAATTAATTTAAGGGGAATAGAAATGTAGAAGCTTTATTACGAGAATAATAGATGAATAATCATTTCGATACGTTTTATCTTCCATTCAACAGAATGTTTCATTTAAGCGAAAATCAGTATTGAATGGTCAAAGCTAAATTTGTGCGTGGTATACCGCGGTCATCGACTCAACTCCTTACATTCATCCCTCTCCATCGAGTTAAACAACTTGTGCCACTCGTTTGCGTATTTAAGCTCCGCCACTTGAAATTGGTGGTGCGAACGAAGAAGTAATTCGCTTATGGAAGAGTCACATGCAAAAGTTTGGCAGGTTTGAGCCGACTCTTAGTGAAAAGATATCTTTATGACCTAACTCTCCGCTTAGTAGAATAAGTATTGTAAAGATTAATGAATTCCGAGCAATGCATTCTGACTAAGCGAGAGGAATTATCGGAATGACTAACGATCACTGATCCCCGCAGACGAAGCGTGAAATATGTAGAACATCGATAAACTTTAGAACGACGAACAAATTGATCTTTGACCAATGACCGGTGTGTGTCACAAAATTCGTATATCATACGTTTCCATCCGATCTAGAGAGCTAAAAAAAGACGCTTTTAATTATCAAGAATAACCAAAGAAGCACTTAATATATTCTCGATAAATTGCAATATTTTTCAACGTAACAACAGCGTTGAACTTGAAACTTTCCTGTACGAAGGCAGTTGAGACTATCAGTATAATTTAAGGAGCCGATTACCGACGAGATACTAGGGAAGCTTAGTCTCTTCGCTGATTTTCGAGTAATCCTAATGATCTGTAGATTACGTGAGGTTCGATAATAAAATGTCTACTGATAAGGAGATACCCCGATAAAATTGGTTATGATCGAAAAGAAGGTTTCGAGAAAAGTCTTTTACTCAAAATTGATTTTGACTAATAAGTGTAAAGAGAAAAAGTGCAATGATCGAAGAGAGGAAGTTGATGAGTCTAAAAGAAGTTTCTGCAAAGAATGGTACGTTAACCGACAGCCGGCGTCGGAGGCCAGCGTTAGAGAGGAGTCTCGCAGTGTAGGGTGCACTTAACGTTTAAGTGCGCGCATCGACTTGAATTCATGTACATACCAATACTGTTCTCATCCCCCCAGAGTCGCTTTATTGAAATCACAGACGACAGATATGATAGGGAACACGACCGACAGAAATAAAGTCTACGTTGATTTAAAGCCGCGAGACGTATCGTTTGCAATGAAATATGCCCACTCCTTAATTTTTCTCTCTTTTTTTGCACCGACCAATAAGAAGATCGAAATAAATGATTCACCAATAATAGAATATCGACCAAGATCGCTACTTACATTTAAGATACGAATAAACCCTTTCGAAGAGTTTTAAAATATTCAAGAGATATTAAAAACGCGAATTGCAAGATGCCGGACCTTCTATGGGCCTATGCCGTCAATCACAACTCGTTGGTCCAATTTGCTAATGTATGTACAACGTTAATTGTCTAGTTAAAGTAGTTAGTTGAATTAGTGATCGACGAGCCCTGTGTGATCGGTGTCTTGCTTTAAGATCAAGCACCAAGCAGACTCTGTTATAAAGCTTCTGTACATATAAAAGCATCGATCAAAGAGACTTTATTTAATTTTTTGCAATTCTGAATTGAAAGTATAAGAGACGATGATTTGCACAAATTGCATCAGATCGAATATCCTTTTGGGTGGTACTCGAGGTGGTTCGTCGTGACTGGTCTCCCTCGACGATGCACGCACACGAGGAAGGTGTTAGCGATGATAAAAAGAGTAACGTCGATGCCGGCCGGCGAATCCAACGATAAGCCATGGAACACTTTGTCCCGAGTGATTGTAAATTGACCGATGATTTGTCCGCGTGCTCGGACCTCTCGTCTCGCCGCTTTCATGTAGGTATAAGCGTGTGGGTGTGTTAGTAGCCGGTGGAGTGCAGAAGGGGTCGATCCCCCCGTGGGCCTTATAAAAGCCGTGGATCACCGATCGTACCGTGTCTTTCGGCTTCAAGGAGCATTAGCTAGTGAACGTTTCATTCGTGCGAGTTTTATCGAGTCGCTGCAAAAATGGTGCAAATCGTTGGGAAATATCAGTATGTGTCTAGCGACAATTTCGACGAATATGTGAAGGCCCTCGGCCAGACCGAAATGGCTGGACCCTTCATGAACAGTCAACCCGTCGTCGAGATTTCCAAGGATGGTGATAATTACGTCATCTCCGTCGACAGTAATGGAAAGACTGCATCCTCTAGCTTCAAGCTTGGAGAATACTACGAGGAACAATTACCATCATTCCCACGTACTTTCAAGGTATGTAACATTGTATTATCGAGATAGAAAGAAACTATAGGAATTCGTGGAAAAAATCATATTTTTTTATGATACTGGGTTGATTTAAGTTTATCAGAGTTTTAGGGTTTCGATCGGGAAAGACAGAGTTGTATTTAACTAGTTGGGGATCTTGATTAAAAAGTGATGTCTTTTTGCAGAGTTTGACTACACAGGAGGGTGACAAGTTCAGGACGGAAACCCAATTGTCCGAAAACCTGAAGACCATCCGAGTTTACGAATTCAGTGACACCGGAATGGTCGTGGTAAGTTATAACTCATCATCTTTCTCAAATTCTTTCATATGTACATTCATACGTATCTTATTCACCAACGTGAATTATCGTGTGTTTACTCCAAAAACTGATATCTTTGGCCGAAAGTTAAGATTAAAAGATATAATCCGTTGCAATTGCGGCACGTAACCAGTCGAATCCGACAGAGACTCGAGATATTGGTTTCGTATTTGGAAAGTTTGAAATTCATTACCTGCTGAATTATGAACAAAGATTCAGAAATGAACAGAATATTAATTTTCTTTCTAGAATTGTACAATTGTCTCAAAATTTAATGAAATTAGTAGAATATAGAATTAGACATGCATATACAATTACACGAAGTAGATATTAGCTTTCCGATGGGCTTCGATGGTGTAAAGTACCACATATGACCTCGTAGCTTCGCCAATTCGCTACTATTGAGTGCATTGATTACTACTTCCTATTTCATTAAAGGGCATCGCACTAGGCGAACCGTTCCATGAGCTATTCAAATTCAATGATGCGAACGTTCGCATTTCTAGTAGATTGGATCAAAGTGGTTGTTTTACATAAAATTCTAAAATTGAATTTTCATCAATGACATAACATTCTTCAAAACAATTTCTTTTTTTCACAATATATTTCTTTTTAATTATAAGAGAGTATAATAATCTATTCACGATTTCTTTTTATTTTCAGCACCTGTCCTCGGACAAATTCGACGTGAAAGCGACACGTACATACAAGAGGCTCTAAAGCACACCAAGTCCTAGATAATCTAATATCACAACATTTCCTACTGAAGCAATAAAGAACAAAAGCTTTTTACAAATATCCCACTTTCTTCCTCTCTACTTCTTTCGTCTGTCCTTTTTTATTTTATTCTTTTTCCCTCTAATGCAACGAATGACTTTTCTTGATATTTTTTCATTAGAATAAAATTTGATTTATACACAATTAGCTTGTGAGTCTGTCTCCCATGTTGTTGCAAGGAAATTATCATCGACAGCAATCACAATTTTATCGATACAGAAGAAATATCAGTGACAGGATACGTTAGTTATAACCCGTAATCCAAACGAAATATAATTTATTCAGAAGAGTTATAAAAAGCAGAATTTCGATGATGTATGCGCAGAATATATGCGTGTATAGCGACACGTTTCAATTGCTGTGTTAACACAATATTTCGTATACGCATTTTACCGAAGTGTTCCATTGAAAACGGTTTACGCTCATTATAATCCAACGGAAAAACGATAAGTCGCTGGGTTAAGAACAGCAGGTTTACTTCTGATATGGATATTGCGGGGAGTACTTGCTAAAATTGCCATTCATTTTCATCGGAAATCCTTTTATAAAGAGGAGGGGGGACGGGGGGAACTTCTAACTTCCACTTTATTTCTCGTTACTTACTTATTCATCTCCCTAAACGTTACACTTTTGATTCCGGGAGTTTTCATTATTACGAACTGCATCTACGCAAAAGCTATTGTCATTGATTTAAAAGTTTCTAAAGTGTACGTGTGAAATGTATAAAAAAAAAAGCATCGAATGCCACGTGGTTAGTAGTCTCGTTGTTAAGTCAGGTTCGCTGCAAGCCGATATTGTATACCAAACATAAAAATCCAGTAGATAACAGATCTAACACCATATACGTATATACCATTATAATGTCAGTTTGCATATCACTGTGTGGTAGTTTCCATATATTTCATTGCAGCGTTAATAGCCCGAGTATCTCACTCATTTTCTGATTGGTACAACATTCGTGATGATATTCCAATATTCGTGAACTCTCTATCTGTCTCTTTTTCTCATCTGTGCAAACAGTTTTCTAAGTCGTAGCAACTGTCTTGAGCTTTTATTACAACGTTGTCGATTGGCAATTTTATGTATCACAACATCAGTGCACATCGTTATAAAGCGACAATCCGTGAAAAGTTTCTCGCAGTGAAATTCGTAAATTAGCAACATTGTTTCAGAGGGGGTAAGTTTGCGAGGAAATAACGATCTGAATTTTCCTGCATCTCTCACTCCTCTCCTCCCCTTGCAACCCTTTTCCGCTACAAGTATCTTCGCTCGCATAGATCAGCGTTTTTCTATCGTAATTCTTCGAATTTATTTATTATATAAGGTATCACATTAACTCATAAAGGTGCTGTACATAGGTGAATAGTACGTATGTAAATAATGAAATGACGAGGGCGGGTTCCCCTCGCATGTATACTCAACTTCGAAATAGGAACAAAAAAATAAATATGTGTGTACGTGTCGTGTGTGTGTTTTACGCGTGTGTCTATGTATGTGTGTGTGTGTGTGTATGTGGGTCGGTGTTTTTCTCGCTTCATAAAAGTACGATGGTTAATCTTCGTATCAATTATAATGAATATATAAAATTAAAAAGTATAAAAAGACCGTCCAGCAACGTATTACGTTAAGAATAATGTACTGACTCTCGCGTGTATGTTGGGTCAGATATTCCATGGAGCGCAAATTACACGTGTGTTTCTGCGACGACATCGGATCGTTATCAGGGACATCGCTGGCCAGATATTTGTTTTTTTTTCTCCTCCCACGACGTCGTTTGCGCCACTTCCTGTAGGGTGTAGGCCATTTTAAGAGCACCACATTACTTTTTTTTCTCGTATTCTTGAATCACGGATGATTACGATAATCATTCCGAAACATGACAGTTTATTTACACAACAAAACCTTTCATTTCCACCCCCATTTTCCTTTCTTCCGCTGTTACTCCACTTCCTTTTTCCTTTTCTCATTTCCGGGTGTATATTCTCATTATCTTCTCTCCAATTTGGTTCGGATGACCTTCCTGTATTCTCCTCTCACTCTCTCTCTCTCTCTTTATCAATCTCTCGCCGGTTTTGGTTCACATAAAATATTTTCTGCAAAACCGAAGCAGTCGAAAAGCAACAATAATGTTACGAGTATACGACTTCTCTTCTTTGTCGATAGATAAAAACAAATCCTTTACTTTTTTCCGTTACACATATATATATATTATCTTTATATTTACGTAAGTATAGTAAAAACTTTTCCGTTCGATACATATTTCCCTAACAACTACTAGCGGATGTTTTCCTGTGGGTTTTGTCCTCTTTCGATTAACTCATAGGAAAGAAGAACTATTCGGTGCATAACGTACAACTGACGTAAGCTAAGATCTGATTCGCATATGCGATTCTTGACTTACGAGTTGTATTCAATCGGAGGTCATGATCAATTGATTATCGGTAGGTGCTACTACCGGCGAGAGGTCTTTCTTCGGTATGTCATCTTCAATTGTATTATTAGTTGGGATTATGGTCGTACTAGTTATCTCAGTTTCAGAAACACCATTCTGTACAACTTTTGTGGTCTTAGTGACACTGTTTCCGGTCTTGGTTGTACTCGATATTCTTCCAGCTACTTTTGTACCAGGAGTCGCCTTCTTCGTTGGCGAACTTGTGCTCGTGACAGTTTTCGATGCTGACACGCGTTTGGCGGAGGTTGTCGTAGTCGACGAGGTCAATGTGCGCGCTGTTGTTTTGCTTGCACTCGTTTGGCTCGTTCGGGCCGAAATCTGCTTGTTTGCTGTCTCTTTCACTTGCTTGTCGATCAAAGGTGATTTCGTAGTGTTGCTGACCCGTGGTTTTGCCGTGGTACACGTAATTGGTGCAGTTTTCGGTCTCGCTGCGCTGGTAGTGGTCGTGCTTGACGTTGAAGTACTCGATTTCAATGTGCTTGTCTTAGTGCTCGACGCTGCGGATACTGCTCTGGTTTTTGTCGTCGTGCCACCAATTGTAGTTCGTGTAGTCATCGCAGATTTGGTTGTCGTGGTTTTTGTCGCTGTCGAAGTCGCAGCGAGTGGTTTACTTGCAGTTTTCGAAGGTAAGGATTTGCTTGGGGACTTGACTTCACCGTTTGCGGTAGGTTTTTTCTCGATTGCCGTCGCGGTAACTGGTTTTGGTGAAGCAGTGGTGGATTTTGGTTTCGCTGCAGTCAGAGTTGTTCGTGTAGTAGTTTTTGCTGTCGTACTCGCAGTTTTGGAAACTGCTGCTGGTTTCGACGCTGTTAATTTGCTTGCCGTGGTTGTAGTGGTCGAAGGTTTCTTGGTTGCCTCAGACTCCTTGGAACGAGAGGTAATACTAGACGTCGGTCTTTTAGTGGTAGCAGTTGTCGCCGTTCTTGCTGTTGCACTAGCTGTTTTTGATGGTGAAGCTGGTGTGGTTCTTGTTGTTGTTTTTGGCGCTGTTGCTGTTTTTGTTGTTTTCGCAGCAGGTTTAGCTTTCGCTTTGGGAGCTGTTGCGGCAGTGGCAGCAGCAGTAGCACTTGCGGCAACTGTCGTTGCAGCAACTACCGCGGCCACGGTTCCGCCAATGCTGAGATTTTCCTTTATTTCTTTCTTTTCGGGAACTTCAGCCTTTTCTTTTTCCGTTTCAGGCTCTGTTCTTTCTGAACTGATTTCTGGAATTAAGACTTCTGCTTTCTCAGGTGGAGCTACTGTTGATAATGGTTCTCTATGTTCTTTTACCTCCATGGGTTCTTCTATCACCTTGGGTTCTTCTATCACTTTGGGTTCCTCTATCACTTTGGGTTCCTCTGCCACCTTAGATTCCTCTGTCACCATGGGTTCCTCTATCACTTTGGGTTCTTCTATCACCTTGGGTTCCTCTATCACCTTGGATTCTTCTATCTCTTTAGGTTCTTCAATCACCTTGGGTTCTTCTATTTCTTTGGGTTCTTCTATCTCCTTGGGTTCTTCTATTTCTTTGTGTTCTTCTATCTCCTTCGGTTCCTCTTCCTTAGGTAATTCCGGTTCCACGATTTCGACCGGTTTCGTTTCTACAGGGCTAGAATCCTCAGGTTCTAATTGCTTTTCTAAACCCGTGAATTCCTGCATGGACTCTGACAAGTTTAACCCTGGAGTTTCATGTTTGATTTCTAAGTCAGCAATATCCGAAGGAGATATATCCTCCTTTTCAATTTTTAGATCATAAATGTCTCCTCTTGCGCCTTCCTTTTCGCATTCCATCGCGTATTGTTCTTCGGCTGCAATCTCAGCAGTCATAGGACATCGCATTAGACCGTACATTAAATCACCGACAGGTCCCTTTTCAGCTTCGCGTGGTGAGAGAGGTGGAGTTAGATCAGCTCCCATAGATTGTACGGGACTCTTTGTGCAAACCTCACGTTCATCTTCGAAATCTACTAACATTTCTTTTCTTTCTTCTTGAGGATATACGTCTGAACTTTGAATTGGTTCAGGAACGATTTCTTTTTCTTCTTCAACATGTGCGTGCTCTTCTTCTACATCCATCGGTTTCGTTTCTTCTGGTTCGGTATTAGTCGAACTTGGCGTTTCACCTTCTGACGAAAAATGATCATATTCATGAAATTGCTTTGAAGCAAATCCCGAAGAACCCCAGTCCAACTTAGAAGCAATAGGTGTTGACGATATCTGCACGTTTCGCATTGAGCTGATCAAATCGTGATCCTTTTCAGGTGTTTTACATTCCATGACGTCTGGAACTGGAGACAATGACGATGGTGTATCTTCGCCTCTCACATTCGAGTCTTGCCGTGGATCTATTGCCAGAAAAACTGGATGGGCGCTCGCTTCATCAATTGGTTTGGTTGCATCGATATCAGTACTGGAAGGCGTCAACACCTGTTCGTTATCTCCGGACAAAAGATCTTTTTCCGACTCGGTTTCTGGCGAATAGTGGTCTGTCAGAGGAGATTGCTCAAACTTCGTTCCCATATGTTGTTCTACCTCAACTTCAGACACTTTTGTTTCTTCATTGAAACCATGGTCCGACAGAGTGGCTTCATCCTCGTTCAACTGTGACTCTGACACTTGAAGAATATCTGATTGTGCTGGTTCCTCTGTATCTTTCTCTTGTTTAGGAGCAAGTACAGTACTTTCGGTTTCGAGAGGTGAAAGACCATTCAATTCGGATTGCTTCTCAGGAGCACCAACCTGGTCCTCATCCTCCGACGCATCACCCTTATCTTCCATTTGAACGCCCGTCAAATCGTGTACAGCGTTCAGATCGACGCCCTTATCAAAAGCGGCCTCAAAGTCACTCGGTGTAAAAGACATAGCCATTGGATCATTAGCAATATGATATTCGCGTTCAGAGTTCGCAAATGAATCGTCTACAATTGATACTCCTGTCCTATGGAATTCAGGTGCAGTTAAGAAACTAGCAGATTCATCGCCAAATTCCGCCTTTGTAGAAGAAATTTCCGAATCGTCCAAATTAGCCGCGGATCCTATGGGTTTCTGTGTATCCATCATGAAATCAGTATCATCCTCTGTGTGTTTTACGTCAACGCCATTTGTGCATTCCTCCTTCTCTTCATCTTCGATCTCTCTTGGTCTGCGACACACTTCTTGTTCGAATTCACTTTGGCTCGGTACTTGGATGTCGTCCATCTGTGACATCTGTTTAAGTGGCGAGCCGGAGATCGGGTAATCTTCCGCTAAATTCAATCTTGTTCCTATTGATTGCGGCGAACCTGGGAAAAATTCGGCTGCCTCGGGATTCAAATGGAAGTCCATGTCTCCCTCTGTTTCCTGCTGGTCTGCGAAAGTCTTGGTTTCCTGCTTCTCTTCTTCCTGCTCCACGGTGGCGCTACTCTGCTGTACAAAACGATTCTGATGAAATTCTACGTAATTCTATGCAACCTTGTGTTCATAAAAAAACCTCTCCGAATCTTAAGAGACGATTAACGTACCTTAGTGTCTATATGCTCAGACAATAGTTCCTCTGCTGGACTTTCGCATCTAACACCGCATTCGACTTCCGGAGACTGGATTCCTGGAGCAATATCTTCGTCAACGGGCGATGGACTCGGTGCTTTCTCTTTTTCCTCTTGAGTTTCTGGCTGTTCCTCAACGACAGCCGCGGAGTCCTTCTGCTTGTTCGGATCAACACGATAGTAATTCCACTCGTCCTCGGAATCTTCACTGTCTGCTACATTATCCGCTTCAGGGATCAGTGCATGCTGAAGTGGTTCTGAAAAAATCAAACGGTACCAGAGACTGAAGAATACGAATAGTTACTGCACAAACTGAAGGATACACACTGACGAGAAAAAATATTCTCTCTACACTGACGAAAAGTACAGCCCCCTCTACTCCCCTCTCAACCAACAGTAGGAGCCTCGAAAATTTCACAGATATCAGTTACGTCATCGTTGCGCAAACCTCACGAGTCCAATAGTGTAAAACTTGCATCGGACGGTGCGCACTCGCGAGGGCTTGCCTAAACCAATCGTCTTAAGTGTCCGATTTCAAACTGCGTAAAAAATGAAGCACAGAAGCCGAAGACTGAATCGTTGAGCTGTAATAGTCGTAGGAGCCATTAAAAAGCTGACGCTGATGACGATTACACTAATTCATCAATCTGAACACTATCCTCGCACGACTGGGCACCGATCTTTCCATGGGAGGTAATCATCTCGCAGTGGAACCAAGGAGGGTAGAGAGAGAGTGTATTCACCGCAGCAAGATGAATGAACTATCGATCTTCTTTCTAGGACGATCGCTTCTCGCGACGACTCGTACGCACAGTGGCGCACATCGACTGAGTTTTAGAGGGGTCCCAGTTATGTCGTGCACGGAATTCGGTATCCGTGGAAAGAGAGAGAGAGAAGAACGATCGATGGGCAACCCAGTGTTCGCGGTACGCGAGCCCAGAACGAGCAGGATATCTCACCACAGGAGCGATTGCCGGTGAGTAAGAGGAACTACGCCCGCCAACAGATGCATTATCGATCTAGTCTAGAGACCCCGGAGCACACACCCCTCTTCTCAGCACAACCCTCTCCAGTACCACCCACCTGTACACTACCACCGTGTAGCAACAGTCGCACCTCATCTCCGACAGGAACGCCGCTCCTGGCCGTTTACCCACCTTCCCACTCGGCTATCCCAACCCTTCTCCTCCTCCCTTTCGTCCTCCTGCAACCACCACCTCTCCTCCCCCCCTTTGCTACCACTCCTACTTCAGACATCCAACTCGTACCAGCTTTCGTCCTCTATCCTTCTTCTCGATCCTGCGCCGCTAGCTACTGCCATTTGCGTACACATACTTAGTTCACGAATACTCATCGAATTGCCCTAACTTTGTCAGAGGGGAGGTCCCTTGCAATTCTAAGTACCGTTTTGAATCGCCTGTCAATCCATCTGTCAACTCATGCAACTTGGATCCCTACTACGTAACACTCAAGTTTCATCATAGTGATTCTAGTAACTGACTTCTCAGTTGCGTTGAATCACGATTCGATATTCTACAATTTTTACCACGATTAATTAAAGCAAAGTGCAATATGTGCGCTTGCGGAAAATGTCGATTGTTTAATATAACGGCTGGCGTTATTGATTCTGCAGTGCCCCTAGCGCAGTGCCGGTCTGCTTGTGCATGGAACCTGAAATATGATAACTGTTTTTTCCGCTATTTTTCATTGTAGACTCTTTTTGGGGAATGCAATGTTCGATCATCGATACAGAACCGGATGATTTCACTGATAAAATGGTTCGTGATTTACTATCATTTTTTGGCGCAACTCTCACCCTCTTGTTGGTAATGCTCGTCTCACGGGAGATAACGACCACCGGAAACAACGAATAAATATCAATGCCGTTGCAACTATAGGAACCAACACATGGATACATTTTTACGTTATTATACCCGGAGTCCCAGGTTAATTTCGTTATTTGATTTGATTTCGATAGACTGTAGATTATTGAAAAATAGATGAAAAGGCTGAATATGAATTGATGTCGATGTAATTCACGGCACAATTCCGCCATAATCTATATGGTGAAAATATCCAATTAGTTTCGTCTCTCAGCGTGGAAGTTTTCAGTAACGCGCTAATGGATGATAAAAATAACAGAAGGGAGTTGGGTGTTGTAGGAATGGATACAAGGCTGTTTTTTTTTCTTTTTTATTTACCAGCAGTAGAATTATTCTTGTCCGAAGAATCGATAGGCCAAGGAGTTTTTTTACCGCATGGACAACAGGCGGATCCATCCTCGGGTACGGTATTAAAAAAGATCAACTCGGAAATTTCAGGTGCATTTATTTTCTAAATACAACTTTGTTTAACACTATAGGGAGCTACCGCTAAGGCATGAAAGTAACATTAGCAGGATATGCTCACTATATGTGGGACGTAGATCTGGTTTTATTTATCCTACTCTAATTCCTCATGTAAAATATACTCTATCTTCCGCGTCGACTATTTCTAAAAGTACAAGACGCCTCGTTGAAGTAGTCACAAGTTTATCGTTCGAATGTACATAACTTATGTTAGAATTCCACTGGCGGTATCATACATGGTCTTATTTAGCCGCACCAGGGTCGGTGATCAAAGAGCTAAGTTAGCTGAGCAGTTGTTTTTTTTTTCCTCTCGTTTTACGAGTTGAAGTCTTAGGCTGCCATGCGCTAATTTACTCAAAGCTTTCCCCGTGTATGGAATCGGAACAACCAATAATAGCTACAAGATATATTTCATTCGCAACGATACACTGTAAAAATGCTAAAAAAGTAGATTCACAGTTGAGACTGCTTAAACTCTGTGTGTATTGTAATTGGTGAATATATTCTTCGCAGGGAAATGTTTTATCCATTGTTCAGCGAGCAGACACAATTTCAAATATTATTTTAACGTACACTTTTAGTGGAACGATGGAAGTAAACTCGCACTGACGCACTACTTGAACTCTATAGACAAAAGATAAAATATCTTTCTTCTCAACAAAAGAATAGATTTCTATGATATTGTCTCAACGATAGAGAGAACACACCATTGCACATTGTGCAATATTCAGCTATTATTTCTAGTGTCTCACTATTCTAAAGGTTTCGTGCACTGTTTTCCGTGTAAGTAATTCAATGAAAGAAGACAAAAATTACAACAACGTGAAGCTCACCTGACAAAAGATTCAGCAATGTACATAAAAGCCTACAACATGGTAGATGCCACCAAAAGATCAACCCACACGAACAGTACGCTTTCAACATGTTCCTTAAACCAAAGCTTCCCTAGAATCACAAATCCACACACACTCTACAATCTTTATTTAATAGGCCTTAGATTCAAGAAGAAATTCGTCGTTGTATTCTGAAAGATCTGCACGAGTCGCGCGTTACTGAGCAATTGGCATTGAACCTGAGAAATAAATCGCAATTACAATGTAATGTAGCGATCCGCTTTTGTCAGGAAAACAAAAGCTCATCTATGCAGCTGCTGCATGCTTGGCGCATGGAGTAGGCGCGGCCAAGACGCGATCGAAACGTGTTGGAATAATTTTCATAAATCTTTCATAGAAATGGAATTAGATAGGCCAAGCCACCTAGGCCAAATAGCAAAGTGTACTTGTAGTATTTTCTAAACTACTAAGTATGTACAATTCTACCTCTATTTCCACCCTTTGGATTCTCGCATTACCTTACAAAATTCCTTTCAATGTGAAAGTAGCACCCAACGTAGAATCCAAATCGCGATATCACGATCTTCAACAGGGTACGAGTAGCATAATAGGCACCTGCAATCTTCGAATTCTCTTATTCTCAATTGTATCATCAATTCACGTTACTTTACTTTCTGTCAGCGTGCACACAGCGAACAAGGGAATTCGATTGCCGATTACAAGGATATTCTCAGTAGTTAGAAATTGTATCCGCCAAGTGTGATAAAGAAACATTAGAGCCAAGTGGTGCAGCAGGAATAACTGAACTCTTCCTAAACACGATTCTAAATGTGTTCGCTTCTTGAAAATGGAACATCGTCGATGTATTGCGAAAGTCAAATGATATCGAGTCAGAGATCCAGTCGAATTCAATTTTAGAATCGAATGGAGGCAGAGAAGCACTAGAAGGAGAGGATAACGTCATGTTGAACACCGTTAGACCCTTTTTCTCAAGAGAAGCTCCCTGACAACGCGTATTTTCGCTGTTCCCGAACACAATAGAATTCCTGGGATTTCCTGGTGGAAGGAGGAGGTGGAAGGTTCGCGTAGTAGACGAAAAAAGAAGCCAAGAGGAGAAAGAGTAAAGTCTCGTCTCGGTTCGAAGAGGATTCGCCAGTATACGTCGCCCCGATGTCTCTTTCCTTTTATATTTTTTTCCCTTCTCGACCGGCTGAGCGGGTGCGTACACCACCAAGCTACAGAAATACGAACTTTCCTTCTCTCTCTTTCTCTTCCCAAAACTCGATTACCCTCTTCTCTAATAGTTCAACCCTCGTTTCTGTCACATTTTATTCGATTTCTTGCCGAATCCCTGTCCAGTAAGAATGCAATTTCTCTACTAAGCACGGTTTTTCCCAGTAGAACTAAGATTTGCAGTGGTTGCAACGTAATCCATAAAATTGCAAGAGATTTTTATTAGTCTACAGAGATCTACAAGATTGCTTAGGGAGAGAAAATTCATTCTGGGACGCTTGAAACGGAGAGAGTCGTACGTCTGAAGATAGCAAACGAAGAGTATGAGAGCCAAGGCGCGGTGGCACGCGCCTGTTGTTAGCATCAGAAACGGCATTTCTGCGGGCTGACGCGCGCGCCGTTGCAGAGTCGCGTATATCGCTTCGTCAGGACCAGCAGAGTGCGTCTAATTTTAAACGGACCAGTCGGGGAGGCCGGAGAGAGAAAATCCGACGTGAAAGGAGGGAAAGAAAGAAGAGTAGACACTCTCTCTCCCGCAATTCGAGACTCAAGATCCTCTTGAGCTTCTCCTGACATAAGAGCGGTTCGATTTACCACACGGAACACCGCGAATAATAAACACTTCTTTACTCGGGAAGCACCCTAACGATAAATCCTCGAGTGACTCGCTTTCCGAAATTGTTTCGCGAGTGACCATAGAAGCATCCTTTGCTTGTGGTTCAAACCGGTATATAAGATACCGTAATAAATTTAATTTCCTTGAAGTAAAAAGCCCAAGTGAATGATAAAACACACTATGGAGATGGTGTAGCAGCACACGGTAGCATAGAGCGTGTGTTTAAGATACGTACTTATCGGCTATTTCTGTGATCGAGCGCAGGTGCTAGCAATAAGGGAGAGTAGAGTCTCTCCGCGGGGGGGATTCTATGCTTGCAAGATATAAACAACGCTTGGGTTAAATATTCAATGACTTCCCGATCATGGTAGACAGATTTCCGCGTGGCTACCAGTTGCTAACGATAAGATTTTTCTTTCCTCGGTGGGAGACTCGCTCGCTTACTTACTCGCGCAATAAGAGATAGGATCGCGAAAAACCAGGTATCCTAGCCACACGTATGTACATGTATGTATGTATTACCGTGCGTGCCTGCACGCACAGCACCCTGCGTACTGCGCGTGCATCCCTCGAGAGGAAAGCACTCGGGAAAACCTGCTTCTTCTCCCAACTTCTAGTTTCACGCTTAACACATTACACGCTCGCACTGATGTAATCAACTTCGCGTAATTAATGCCACTGCACGCAAGAGTACTTTGGGATAATTCCTATGTACTTGGGTAAACAATTCCGTCCACCGGATCTTCGAGGAAACACCTTGCCATTGAAGAAACCTTCTACATACTCATGAATGACGATAACGTGCCAAGTGTGATCCTGTCTTTCGAAATTCGACTTCTTTGCCAAATGATGGAAAAGTCTGACGAGATTAATGTATCGATTGGGCGAAGAAATATTAGCGGGTAACGTGGCAAAAACGATATTTCTTATACTGTGCCACTAGTCACGCTTTGACTCATGACTATCTTATGTTTCTACGAACGTAGAGAATCGGGAACAATGTCTCTCGAGGATTTATTTCTCTATAGGTTAAATACGATACTTGACGACGTCAGGTTCATTTTAAGCTCTGCGTAAGACGCTATGAGGATCTCAGGGGCTTTGCGATTTCGAAGAGATTTTCAGAGAACGAACAGCCGGATAAAAACGGCACAGGTAAAGCAAGATGGAGTAGATGAACGTGTGAAGTCACGGGTTTTGCACATAGGATGTTACTACACTAGTGGTTGGCGAAGATAGTGATTCGACGTGACTGTCCTCTGGACAATGTGATGTCGCTAAGAACGGAAATTCCAGACGGGTAGCGATGCCAGTGGCGTGCCTGTGGATCGTAATAGATCTTCGAGGGAATGTGGGCTAATTTTCTGGACGTTATACCGCTGTAGGACATCGCTTGAGTCTTCCTGTGCGACTAGCACGCGCTACTACTCGACTATTACAACGCTCCAACTAAACGGCACTTTACTTTTTACTCAACGATTTTCTCAATGATGATTCAGGATTTTTTTGCATAGAAAAATGTTTTATGATTCTTTAGTTATCTAGTCATTCGACTTTAACATTACAAGGAAATACGCTTCTAATTTGTTCAATTATAAAATGAGTAATACATATTGCGATTTTCTAGAGCAGGTAAGTAAAAAGGTAAATTTTTCTGTTAAAAATATAGAGCAATAAATTACTTTGGGAATAATACTCGCTGGAAACGAAGTCTGAGAGACACTGGTATATTGGAACCCGAGCATAACCAACGTCACGTGATTCCCATGGGAGTGAACGAAACGTCACAGCCGGTTGCAGGTTCGATAACAATGATTTCGCGACGCTGCAAGGGTTACGGGACCTTGCAAGTATCGGGTTCCAGTCATGAATGTACTACAATCGTTTACGACGATTATATACATAAGCCGTGCACGATATTGGAGTACATAGTATCCGATTGTACAATGGTCTTCATTGTATTCATTCTGATGACCTCAGGTACAATTTACCCCACGTTCACTAACAATATTTCTTCCAAGTCAGCAAGAACATTTTTTAATCAATATTAAATCGAATGGATTTAACATATTTTTTTAAAATAGTTTCGACTGGAGATTTAAAAATAAAGGGATCGACGTGCTTTACGTAGAAAAAGTATTTTTATGCAGGCACGAATAATTCGGCTTTGTTCGCATGCTGCGGGTTCTGGTATCAGTGACCGGCAAAACCCGATATAAACAATGCCGACGTTTCATCGCGCTTCCTCTTACGCCACGCACGATTGTAATACGGATGACGTCAAAGAACGAACCTTACTCAATATTGCTCCGTGATGTCGGTTACGCGAGAATTAACATAATTCAATTCCTAATGAGTATTTCGAACCAAGGTATCAAACGGGTAAAACAAAATTCCACAAACAATAAACGTCAACTAGCTACCTCTAAGTGGCACGACGCGACCTAATTTTTAAATTTTTCTAAAAATACCGAATTATTCAGAACTCAACGATTTCTCGACACTCGAACTACTATGTATATAATTAACATGTCGCGTAACAACGTGTCGCACAAAGTGAGAAATTCAACGAAATTGCATTTTGAACAAAGTTCAAGAGAGTAATTTTCTCCACTTGGCTCGGTTCTCAAGTTGCAACGAGAAAATCAAGACCATACAGATATGCCAATCGTACAATTAACAAGACTCAAACTGTCCCGAGCGTGTGATTGCTTTTTATTCGAGCAAATCGCCGATAGAGTGCTATCAGCATGCGCGTTAATTGCCAATCATAAATCGTGCATTTCACGCCTCAAGCTCAAGGAGAGTAACCTAGACGTACATAACCTGATTTGACGCGAAGGAAAATAAATACAAGTCGCGAGATGGTTAAAAAGCTTCGGAGAAAATGTGACGTAGCGTATAATTCGTGGAACCACATGAGAACCTGCTCATAAATTTTTCGGGCAGGCTTATACTTGTCTCGCATTCTTCGCGAGTTACTTCCTGCATACAGTGCATCAAGTTTCCACGAGAGCACTGCTATCGCCACTCTGAAATGTCTTTTAATGCTTGAACGTCTGTCGAGTTTTTTTACGACGAAGTTAATGGGTAAGAGGGCAAAGTAACTCAGCTGTGCGTCTGCTAAATAACATTATATACCATTACTTCGTTGTATCGTCACAAAAGATCAATTTTAAGCCCTTCACGCACGAAGGGAGTGCTTATAAGTATTCCGGATCAACTTGAGGAAATAAAGTAGAACGTCGCTTCTCTTAACACCGATTAAACCATTTACAGCTGCAACTATCTCGTTCGAGTAACTTCTTTGTCTCCTTTAATTACGTTAACTGCAAACCTTAAATGCTTGGACTATTTCCGTTTTTCCTCCAACGGTAAAATGTCTTTCTAGACTAACGAAAAATAGGGATAAGGTTAGATTGAGTTATAAAAACAAAAAGATAACGGTGAGACATGAGAAGATCTAGACAGGGTTAGATGTGATGATAATTGAGTTTGATCTATCGGTTTTTGAAATCGGAGCCAATAGAAGTCATAGGAGGAAGATCGAATGGTAGATCGTAGAGACCAGCTGACAAGAAGTTACTTGGCAGCTGATGGTGATGCATTTGCTAAGTATACTTGACAAGCGTTAGACTGTCGCGAATAGCCTAGATCGTGTATAAATAGAACGGATCTTTAAACTCGCGTATCGATTACATACACCACGTAGGAACGTTACATTGAACCTGACGATTACCAAGCAATACCAAGCCGTCTGCTCTTATTACATCGCGAAGACTCTCTCGGCGAATGTATCGTTCATTCGCTATGAATAGACCTTAACCTTGTGGTTGTGCGGAGAGATACGCAAGCAAAGTTCTAATCTAAGAAATGAAACACTAGTCACAGTTTGAATAGACTTTTGAAAAAGATTCTATTATGATTTTTCCTGCACAAAGCGATGGAAAGAGTTACTGGACATTTACAGCAAGTTGCCAATTGTTTCGCATCTCATTTGGTCTATTCACTATGAAGAGAACAATTGGCAATTCTTAACTTGAGCTTTATCTCAAGATTTACTACTCTTCTTCAATTAATCAATATCTATCAATATTGCAATTAATAAAATACACGATATAAATAATTGTAACGTGTATCAGCAGCTTGAATAAATAATAAGAAAATTAATAAAAGAAGGCAGTTGTTAGTGCTAGTTACGGATGACCTTCCTCACAGTCAACGGTTCGAGTTACCTCGTCCTTTGAGCATGCACTCGACAACTGACTAATCGAAAGACACATATGAACATGGGAATAAATGAAGCACCTTCAATGTAAATCTCCATGGTATACCAAACACTAACTGGAACCCTCTCGATCCTGGTACACACCGATTGTTATCGTGACATGTGTGAGTACATAGAGATCAGAGTTTGCCGAGGCAAGGGTGGAAACATTATCCAACAATCCACAGGCAAGCATTAAAGCCAAAATAATGGCAGCCATTAAGTTAGGAGCACACGCGGCTACCTTGACTACCGCGCGCATAGCGACCGTCAACGACGAAGGGGTGATGGCTTTATTACTAGCGGACTGGAGAAGGGCGCCAGAGAAGGGCACGCATGCAGTTACAGCACATATACATACATACATACATACATATAAACTTCACTGGCTGGAAGATGTATCGTAATGCAGTAATTCACTTAACTTCCCTGTAAACTGATCTGTATCGGAAAGACCGCTGCTATATCCAATTAGCCAGCCGTCGACGAGAGGCCAAGCTAATGTCGCGATATGTAAAATATCGGCATCGATAAATACAACTAGCATTTTCCTCGTAACAGAATACATACTACTACCGTTGCTTCAAAATAAATTGTATAACACGAGACGACGAACCGTGTTCAGTGTTTTGACTGAAGCTCGCCAGTGAATATGTTCTTTATCGCTGGGATCTACCATCCGAGGAAACATAAATAACCAGAGGGAAATTCTATTTGACACTGCAGTTGCTTCGAGGGATAAATACTTGTGCTTGAATATAACTAAGATCCAGTTTACTTTAATGTGAATGGACTCAAGCGGAAATACACGTTTTTTGAACTTCGTTTTTTTTTTAGTTAAACCACGTGATTGTGTTGCAAGTGCAATTGCAAGCGGTTGTGACTAAATCGTGTGTCCGAATGGTAAGCCTGAAAGTCCTGAGATCGTAGCGAGGCATTCGGCTAGCAACAGGTATAAACGACCCTGATGCTGTCACGCGCGAATGCGAATACGGGCAAGAGCGATAAAGAATTCCCAACTTTATTATCGTACGTATGTCAAGCGTGCCACTGTACCTACGCGAACATTGGCAATTGTAGTGTAATATCCAGAAGGCGTGGCTGAGTTACCTTTGTAGCAAAGTAAAAATAGAAGACAGTACCGAAGGCCGTCAAAATAAGAAGTGTATCAGAGTGATGTAATTTTACACAACCCTTGTATCATATCTTCCCCGAATCGGAAATTCTAAGGGAAAGAGTTACTACGATCATAAATCTAACTTTTCGGGTCGATGATTACCGTGGTTATTAATAGGTTATTATTTATGCTGCAGATGTCCGCGTCGCGTTTTTTTACCGTCTCGTGAGTCACTCCGCGAATGATATGCACCGTAAACGCGAGATGTGTACTATGCTTCCTACAATTTTCGTAGCTCGCGTCACAGCCTGACAAATATTGCGTCGCGAACGTCTCAAAGAACCGTATTTTACGTACTGCGCTCTGGCAGTGTAACGCAGACGTCCTCTTCTAGAAACTGCACCTGGATGCGCTTGGGAATAAGAATACCGTAACGTGTCTGTCACTTTAATACATAAACCTCTGCTAGATTAGCGAGTTAGGCACTTTAGTTTTACGCCAAATATTCAAACACAGTTTCCCAATATCCTCGTTCAAGAATAATACATTCGAAAGAATAAATATATAAGAGACAAGGAAGAGGAGGATCGTGGCTTGGTTCGTTTCCGAAGTGCATAGTCCATCGAAAAAAAGTCTCGAAACAAGAAACGGTCGTGGAATTCGTCACGGTACAGGTCAAATATCATGACCTGGCCTTAGAGTATACAGTTTTCATGAGCGTATGCGCGGTCGTAAAAAAATTCTGGCGGTGACGGGTTTGTGGTTGGCTTCGCATCAATACAGTAGGTAAACGAGGTCTGAAAAGCGATTCCAAGAACCGCTGCCAGGAGGCTCAAGGCCCATCTTCCCGAAGTTAGTTGCGCGGAGAGCAGAAAACGCGCCCGTACAATTTCGAGGAAATAAAATCGAGTGGACCTCTAGAAGAGACTAGTCAACGTAACTACCACGCCACTAATTTGTATTCGTACGAGTAGATCGAACATACGCGAACGTTACCTCGCCAGTGAGAAAAACATGACGCGTCTGATCCCGAACGCCGGCCGGCATCCGTTCCAAATTTAAATTCGCAACGGAGTCGTCCGTGATGGTGGACGTTTTCAACGTACCTTTAGAGAACGCTCTGCCGCTAGCACTGCTTTTGCACCTGTTCTCCTTGGACAAGCCTCCCGCAGAAATTCTCGACCGAAACGTGCACTACCGTGAAGACACTGAAAAGTCCTTATCTTGCGGCACAATACACGAAAACAATCGCCAACGACACTGAACAAACACTTCGAAGAAGATCAAAGGAGACGCACATTCGCAGCACTGCGAGGCTCGAGACTGACTGCCGGAACCCCCTCCCGTTCCCGCAGGGTCTGCGCGCCGGGCTACGCAATTGGCCTTTGCGCACCCGGCACCCTGCCAATCCTGGCTCGAAGCCTGGAAGTCTCAACCAATCAAGCTCGCACTGCGCCAGTTCAGAATGTATATATACGCAAGGGAGCGCCAAATTCGAACGAGGTATTCAACTACTCTGACCCAATGCAATAGAAATTCTCTAATATTTTTCTCCGAACAATTATATTGTCTTTGAAAAATCATATCCTTGAACTGCATTCACTCCTTTCGATGACTACCAGACTAAGAATTCCTTCCCGATAATCGTCGACCGATCAATAAATCAAGCACGTTCGTATTGAAAAAAGCAGAGCTCAATGCTCTTATCTCGTCAATGCCACTCTGTTCAAAAGCAACGTACCGATACCGTTCTTCGAATTGAATGCCTCTAGAGAATCAGGGTTGTTTTTCTTCGATAAAAACAACTTTACAATGAGGATTAGTCGAAAGAAACGAACGATGATCCTTGTCGATCGCGACCGGAATTGAGAATGAAAAAGTGGGGGAGGTATATCGTGGCCTAGGCAGAAGGCCGCAAAAGAAGTGTGAATCGCAAAGCGAACGACACAATCAGTGCAGGAAGTGCAGTGACTGGCACAAGGTGGTGAAAGCCAAAGTACAGCGGAAAGTGGGCCGGGTCTCTGCGTGATATAAAGAACGCGCGTAAGAGTTCAGTCGTCCCACGTTTGACGTCCATATTTATGAGGGAAGCAGATATCTTAGGGAATTCACTGGAAACCTGGCCAAATGTGGTGTGATCGGGGGAAAAACGTCGCGGTATCGAGAAAATGTCTCACTGATTAAATATCGTGGGTTATTCTACACTGTGGATATGAGAAACTATTCGAGCAATTATCGATACAATCGATTTCTGTTCGTTTCGTTCGTTGTATCTTAGACATCATAAAAGATAATGGAGTAATAATTCGAAAATGAGCGGCATCGTTCAATTAAAGAGATTTACTTACTCTAGCTTCTCATTGAACTACTAATAACACATATGGGAATCCTGATGGCCATTAGTGTGCTTTCCAATGCTTGAACACCGGATCACGCGACGGAGGTGAATGGCCGAGACACAATCATTTGGAATCAGAAGTATAATAAAACCAGATCATCCGAGAGGCTATATACAATACATGTATATGTATATTCCGTTTGGAGAATCAAATCTGAATTCGGCCAGTAGGAACTCCATAAGCGAGGGAAGCCAAAGTAATCGACGTGTTGGCGTGACGAATGTCCATTGGTATTAAATCTTTTTGTCGCCCCTCGGTGCGCGACCGCGTTTCAATGCGATTTAATCTGCGAGGGTTGCCATACACACCAGTTGCGTGGGTAATATTGGTATATTGCGCGTGATTAATGGGAAGGTTTTCTCGGTCAGAGTACAAAGTCAAACACAAAGGAAATATCTCTAGGAAAATCCAAACCTTCATAGAGAAACTGAAATAAGAGATTGGTGAGGAACACTCACTTCGAACATTAATTTCAAGTTGCAAACCGACAGAAGTCATAATTACTTTGAAGCCTGAGTGCGGGTTGGTGAGAAATGCAGAAATGAAAAATTACTTTTGGAAAGGAGCTCTCTCTCGCTTGTGCCCTGGCAACGTCCTCGAAAATAGATGCGCAGGGGCATTTTCCATTTGCTCCTTGTGACAGTGCCTGAAAATAACCCCGGTAACCAAGGCATCATCTTTTTTTTTTTTATTGACGCAGACCTCCTTCTCATTCAAGCGAACAACTGCGAACACCGTGAATAGTCTTTTCCAGTGACAAAGGAAAGAGGTGCCCTATTCTGGAGAAACCTTCTCCTAGAAAATCAATGTACGACATTCTCTCTACTGCATTGTAATGATAGGAATTCAGGAAAATTTCCCTTATCGTCAAGCTTATAGTAATTATCGCTGATTGTTTGATTCGTTGAAACCGATATGATTCGTTGCCTCTTATACTTTCAGATATCAAGATGAGCAGAAAACAAAACTCGCAGAAAATAAAGAACGAGAATTGTGAGATTGCAATTACAGCATAAAGAATTACGTTGCAAAGTTACGAGGATGCAGTGAATATTTTTGTAGAAGAGGATCCGAGATATTCCCTGCGAATTTACGGATACAAGAAAATGGTAGGGATTCCAGGGCCGAAATTGGAAGCCGAGCGGGAGGCTGAAGAGCTTTCACGATGACTAAAATGCGCCAAGATTGTCATGCGTGCCCGCACGGAGAGGGCGAAAGTTATTCCCGGTACATACTCCACGTGTGTGGGGCGGAAGAATGTAAAAATTTGAAAGAGCCATGCTATATAAAGTGCGCAAGGCTAGCAAGCCTTCCACACTCGTGACAGCTTACACAGCGTCATACTCGCGAACAGGGACATTCTGAAAATACTTTATATATATGTACTCTTTTCGAAAAGTAGTCCTCGCAATTAACTGTGTCTAATACGTCCAGTGAGTACAATTTCTTTGCTCGAAAAAATTCTCTTCTTTCGTCCCAATTATATCGAAAGTAGCCTTTTGGCTAGCAGCGACCATTGGCCAATTTGTATTAAAAACCAACGGTCAAGAGGATGTCGTTATGAGAAAATAATTATTTATTGCCTTCGTAAATAACTCGAGGAAGAAAGAAGTAAGGATGCTCTCCTTCCTGTAGATTTGTGAAGAAGGCGTCCAGTTAATTTTCTGATAAGGCTACACTCGCGAGAGATTTCAGACCATTATGATGTTCCTGTTCCAGCGAACCTCCGGCTCCTATTTACTCGGCGAAACCGGTTGGAAGAGGAGCCCGATACGCCCGAATCGACCACCGAATACTCTCTCGAGCGTCTGCACGCCAACCTCAGCTTCTACCTTCTCCAATACCATGACCGAACAAACACGGCCAAGGTACAAAAGGTCCAACGCACTTTCCCAATCGGGCTGCGAAATTCATTGGACCTTCCGAGAATCTCGAATCTCGATGAACTCGAGAGAACGAGAATAAAAATCTCATAGACCAACGATGTCCCCAGAAAGCTATCTTTCGACTAACCAATATCCAAAAAATCGTAGGCTTCGAGCTCCATCGGTTCAAAAGTCCCTTACATCGTAACCTGACGTAACGCTCAGAAGTAGAAGCTTCGCGATCAGTAGCGTATATTTACAGAGCTTAGAGCAGAGAGGCGCTTTGTGCGCATTGGTCTTGTTATTTGAGTTTAGGAACTTACTGGTATCTTTGGGCGAGGCAGGCGCTTTCTCATAGTCCAGAAGGGCAGCATCGTCGACGACATCGCCCATCGCTTCACCGAGGAGTGTTTCCTCGTTGGTCGTATCTTGTTGCCGGTCATCCACCAGTGAAGTATAATTTGCATTGAGTATTTCAAGTTCTCGATTTCCAAGCAACTCCTCATTATTGTGCTCCTCGTCCTGTCTTTTTGACCCGAACTCGACCATTTGCACATCTTGCTCTACTTCCATACGATTGTCATCGATTAAGCAAGGTTTTTGTGGTTGTCTCTTGACTTCTCCATCTTGACTGGAATCATCGTTATCGTCCTCATCGTCATCATCGTCGTCATCGTCAACGTCTTCAGCGCGAGCAACATACATCCCGTATGAGAGAATCTTTACTCTCTCTGGTGCTGACGGTACAACGACATCGTCGATGGTGTCGACATTAGTCTCAGGACCAAGATCCGAATAGTCGTAATCCGCATCACCGTTTTCGTGTTTGCCGTTGCTCGAAGTCTCGTATATAATGTGATTGTCGTCCATCTGGTCCATCTGTTCAGCACCGTTTTGTTCGTGTTGAAGATGCTGCAGATGTTGGAGGTGCGGCACCTGTTTAAGATAGGCGCCGTTCGCGGTCTCGTGCAGGCCGTTCGCGTTCGATAAGAACGGATTGTTCGGGTCCATGTTGTTCATTGGGTCATTCGGTTTTGGTTTGTTGTTCAAAATGGGGTACGCTGTTAGCGGTCTTTCCGCAATCTCGCAAGTTGGCGTCAGGAAGACCAAGATAATTGTGATATTATCCGTTGAGCCCTTGCGTTTCGCACGCTGCAAAAGGCTCTGGTGTACACTTTTTAACGCGTCTGAAACAAGAAAATAAAAATATATATTATCCTGTAACATAACTTTATACACAATATTTCATAACAATATTCATATCGTACAACAATATCACATCATTTTCTAAATTTATTCGAGTACACGATAAGTTTGATTTTCTAGTGCTAATTATCACAAAATAAAAGAAAAGAGTCATCATTGGTTTATTTGAGCCTATCTAATCAGTGTTCTTACTGAGCGAGTCGAGTGCCGGCTGCAAGGAGTAAATTAGAGAATTAATCGTCTTTTAGCGTAATCGAGAGAGAGAGAGAGAGAGAGACACAAAGTAAAAGCATGCTTCAGAGATAAACTGTTCGAATAAGTGGGTTCTAGAAGGGTAAGCGACGAGGAATTAGAAGTGCAAAGTTGCGTCGTGCATGTTTGGGTTTATCTATAAACGATGGTCGTGTAATCCACGGATCAATCCTCCGCATCGTTACGCGTCGACTAAGCTATTTGTGACCAGTGAGTCTGGTACGATAACAGTGAATCATATGCCCCGAAGCGTCTTTGCCGCAGAATTACGTAATTGCGATTATTTCATTGCGAGCCTGCCAAGTCCAATGTAGTGTTATCCGGGAAAATTGCGAGGAAGCTTCAATCGGATGCTATGGATCCAGTTGAAATTCCATTTAGCTTAAGCACGCTTTGTCTGCGTAGCTAATCGATTTCCTATTAACACTATGTACTACATACCGATAGATATCACTGTCTACTTCCTCCGTAATCACTGAAACGATTTAGCTAGAGAGAACTGCTCGATTCGAGAAATTATCATCAACTCATTTATTTAAGCTGTATTTTCCCAATAATTTTCAAAAATTCCACAAATGTTGTTTCGGAAGAAACCGACCTCGAAGATCGTTGATTCGCGACTAAAACACTTTCGTTCGAAAAAATGCAGTACTCGCTGATGCGAAGAATACTTTTCCCGGGATTCGAAAGCTCTTTTCTCTGGGGTTCTCGCAAGGATTGGTCATTGGCGTTGAGCGGCATGAGTCACGGCAGGCGTAGGTGCGTTTTACAGTTAAGCGAGGAGCCAGCGGCTCGTGAAAAAGTGCAGTCGAACATTATCGCACGATCATGAGAAGAAAATGCATCGTCGAGCATTATGCCATGTCGAGATCGATGCTGCCTGCTCTTTGCGTTGTTCATCGTGTCTCCCCATTGATCACGAGTTCCTTCTAACAGCCATAAAGGTACACTTAAACGCGAAGTAACATCTGTGGAATTGTCGGTGTCGCTTTTTCAAGTTGAAACTCGCTTGGGGAGAAAGATCACCGGATAACAGGGATCTGGATGAGAAGTTTATCGCTATAAAAAATCGCCACAATCCAGTAACAATAGGATTTAGCTCGTGAGACAGTAATTTACTTGAGAGTTTGGCTTGTGTCGAGGAAAAAGACCTGTTGCTATGCCATTTACCCTCCCTAGACTGGAAACTAGGAAAAATCAATGAGGAATCACCCTCGAAGACCCGGAAAGAATTATCAACCAGAAGGAAAACTTGCTTTATCTACGTGTGCACGTGAAATCGATTAAAGAGAGCTACTATACTATAATCGATAAATATCTCAACTATGTACTTTCCTGAGTTTTCCGTTCATTAACCAGACTGAAATCTTTGCCGGATCATCCGGCTTTCGCGCGGAGTTTATTCATCCTTTCGTTTCGAAAGCATTCATTGAAGCGTGCACGTGATATGCGGGTTTTAGTCGGCTCGCAAAATTGCCTTGGCTGCCGCGGAGGAGATCCGTTGTCCGGGAGAGAAGCATTGTGCGGCGAATTATTGTTCGTTAAGTCCTCATTAGCGAGCATCCATCGAGTAAGAGAGAAAGAGGAAAAACAGCGACCACCATACCATAGCGGTTTGGATCTTATAATTATTAAAAAATATAATCCTCGAATCGTTTATTTCTCCATTCAAGAGGCGTGTCGAGCACGGACTCACACAATCCTAATGAAATTTCCCTCAAGCTACGTCCACTCCGCGTGACATATTACGTAATACCTCGCTCATTAAGCAATTCAAATGAACCCATAATTGCACCTGGATGCGCGAAAATACCATGACATCCATCATAAACTCTATAAGACTCATAACGACGGTCTTGACGTTACCAATTACTACCGCGACCGCGTATTACTACCTATTGTAGAACATATCCATTTAATGGGACCAACAAATTGATCCTATTCGCGCGATTCGAAAAAGACCGAAGCTAAATGGGTTGACCAAAAAAATACAGGTATCCATTAAATTGGACCAGAAATACCTATAGTTTGCAAAAAAAGTAAGGGTAGAAGATTCATCAGGAAAAAATTCCACCCTGTTCGTCGCGCGGCCCTGACTGCAAGTGCATTGACCTACGCGCTACGCCTCGTATCGACGCCTGCGTACTCCTGGTCTCCCTCTTTCTCTCTCACTCTCTCTCTCTCTCTCTTCCCTTGCAATACAAGCCGCATTTTCGCCCCACCCAACAAATCCAGCAAGTTCTCTCCTACCGCGAGGATCCTCACGTACCTTCTCTCTTAAACCCCTTTGCAACCCCTTTGCAACCTCCCCCCCCCCCCGCTCTCATTCCCAGTATCGCGCTCCACTGACTTTGTTACGTGGTAAGCACCCCCGCTCCGGTCTAGCCAACCCCTCGCTCTATCGTTCCTGGTATTAATTCCCAGTTGGTACGTTTTGCCACAGCGCGCCGTTCCCCGGATGAACTTGGGACCTGGTTTAAGGTCGGTGCACGTCGCGTCACTCCAGATTACCAGGAACACCCTGTAGCAGCATAGAAAGCCAGCAATTGCTGCGCGCGCTGTATGAGCTCTGCTCGACTGGTTCGGCTAATTTTGTGGCAATTTTCTCTTGGCAGCTGACGCGCTTTCTGGTTCGCGGTCGTCGTAGTCGTCGTTGTCGTGGTGATACTGGGGTCTTTGCACTCAGGGGGGTGCTGGTTAAATTTGAATACAAAGGGGTACACGGTAACCAGGAGAATAATGATATGCTCATACCGGTTGATAGGTAGGTTAGAATGAGGTAATACTCGGTGAAAAATGATACCCAACGGGACACGAATTTCTCGAGTTTAGATAGCTCACGGTAGATAGTGATGTTCGAGCATTATAATCTATTGCGAATCATTTCGAAACTTCGCGTACATTGTGCTTCGGTTATCAGGAACTTGGATGAGAAGATTCTTCTAGCATGGAATTCTATTCCGTAGGAAATTATATAACTTTGATCCTGCTATTCAGTGGGAAGATTCTCTGTTCTCGTGACGTGCCCAATTGCACTTTCGAAGGTACGAATTTGAGTGGAATTCAATGAGAAATATGGAAAAGGCTTGTAACGATTGAAAAGCAATGAATCTAGCGACTATTTAAATTGAATTCAAAGCGAAAGTGGGATAGAGCGATAGATGAACCCGTCATACACAGAAGACAAAGTTATCGAGAAGTCTTGTTACCGCCAGCGAGCTAGCTAATCAGAACGATCCTTCTTCTGTCGCAGACAGTCGGCATTGTAGAAACGTGAGTTGTCAGTCAATTTGCTTCGTTCATGCCACCCCGTTTTCTTCGTCGTTCGGCAAATTTGCTCTGTTAAAAGCGTGTGCCTCTGCAGCATTGTCGAGCCCCACTTTTCCGAGGGAGCTTTTGTCTCGTATTACCAGCTTTACCCTCTTCCGTATTTCAGAACAGCGGAGACGTCACATTTACATTGGCTCGACGGAACCCATTATATCCTTGACACGTGCGCTTTTTTTCACGAGAAATCTCTTTTTTACTCATAAAATATATCTACCACAATTTTATTATCCCGAAGGATCCCATACAATCTTCCGCGTAATCTTCGCGAAAACCTTGACACAAGATCTCAAGAGAACTCCAAGGGGACAAAAGCCTCGCTATTCTCTAATGTCGTTTCTACCACATTGTGCAAGAGTTACATAACACAAAGCCAAACTACGCTGCCTAACCACATTGGATTTCTTAGGTTGGTTGTAGAAATATTTGATTACTTGCTCTCGATCCTTTATTCCCATGTTCCTAACGTTAGAACTAGCCGTCGGCAGCGGCAGCCTATCGCACGGTCCAAAACCCAGGCTTTTCACCTCGACGTTCAAGGTAAACCCAAGGTAAACCTTAGACGAGACCCAATGGTTAGTTTGTTCTCCCAGACTATTCTAATAAATTATAATCTACCGTGTAGCCTTAAAAACTAATGAGCAAACAATTTTCCCTCGGTTCAACTACTTTGCGATGGAAGGTAAATCTAGTTGGACTTAGAGTGGTGCAGATGCAGGTGTATTCTCGAAGGAAGTTCAACCAGTTTAAGCAAGTGCTTTAACCGCGATTTCCAGCTTTTTTTCGTACTGGCCGCGTAATAATAGATCTCGGGTGATCTTCTCGCGAAAGTGATTTCGAAGATGAGGTTGCTGGAACAGCAGCGATTCGTCCCGGACAATGGGTTCTCTGACCGAGGAGGATGATAAAGCGCCGGCTGGAGACAGGATACGCGTGCATTCTCCAAGGTCACTTACTAACGTAGCTCTATGCGCACGTGTGTGTCTGTGCGTGTGAGTCTACATGGAGTTTTGATAATCGACGCTCCAACGATACTATGCATGCACATGTATATATACCATGAATGAGATCTTGGTGTATAGAGCCACGATAACGCGACACGCAACAATCCCATGGCTCTTTGCCAAGCGAAGAGCAAGCGAAGTGCGAGGCGGATAGTGCCATATACTGGTCTCGTTACGATACGTTACACTGCGGCAAACTATTACCGTTCGTTCAATGCTTTTTTCAAGTCATGTAACTAACTATTTATTCGAAAGTATTTCCAAGTTTCTGATTTTTCACTATCGAACGATATTATTAATTTTTCTTTCGCAAAGTCAGTGCGAAAGTTTAATTAACTTGGGAAAAGGATAATTCCTGCAATACGTTCCCCTCAAATGTGTTAATTACGGAGTAATTTAAGTGGAGCTTGTAACGGTCGCCCTGTTACAGCATAAAATGTTTATAACGAGAGTAAGGATGGAGGCGGATGGAGTTTATTAATGAAACTTTCAGCAACGCAATCACCGTCCCTTCAGAGCTTGGAAATTTATTGCGGGCGTTAATTTCGTATGTTTTGGTGATCCAATTAGAGCGCGTTAAGTACAACTTTCAGTCAACAGTACTGGCATTATGAGGCTGTACGTGTAATCATCGAAACGATTACTGTGGACTGCCACATATATAATATGTCTGGCAGAGTTAACACACGCGACAAGCCGATGCCCGTTATCAGATTCGGCTACTGTTAAACCTTCGCTTTAATTTTCCGCGACATAAACAATGTCTTATAATCAGACTAATGGAATACCTCTAGCCAAGTGAATTTTGTTAAATTATATGTCTCGATAGACGAAATTATTTCAAATTATTGCACATTATTCCAATGGGTTGGGCTTTCCCAGTGAAAAGTCGTTTATTGCATATTCAAGTCTACGATCTGCAATTATATCATTATTGAAATTGCTGCTCCGAGCGATCATTACTACCGATGACTCATTGGTCTTTTTATTCTCACTTTGGTAAGAAGCAGATCGAGTAAAATTTGTGAGGATTGGTCGAACATTTTTGGGGGAAAAATTGTTTATAAAACCAGTGTTATTAAGGAATGCGAACGTTGAAAGCAGTGCTTTTTCTCTGAGTCCACTCGTTTTCTGACGCCGGCTGTCGCCACGTATTTTCGTCTGTCACTGTTATCGTTACTAATCCTCTATTTTCCTTTGCCAAGAGATATATCGTCCGGGATCCCGAGAGGCCACATGTCGCGAGAGCAAAATCGAAGAATAAAGAGGTAGAAAAAATTGTGAGACGAGCCAGATGCGGAGAACCGACCTTTGCCAGTTTCTCTGCTGAACGTGTTACTGATAAAAATGACAGTAATATTAATATTCTCCTTGAATCGAGCCATTATAAAAAACCCCCATAAAAGAAACCCCTATTTCCAGCCACAATTTAATTAAAATTAAAAACCTCGTGACTTTCATGCAACGCTCAATTAACATTTACACTCGAATTTTAAACTATGCATATCGCATAACTGACAAGAAAACGTCACAATGACATCAGGATTGGTCGCGTTAGGTTGCAAGGGGTCCGAGCCAATCGCAATAAACTCGTAGTTAATCCTCCAGACGAGTCGAGGTGTTGAAATTAAATGCGCGCGATGGTACATTGAGAAAAAAAAACGCATTAACGCTTGCCACGTTTGGAAGCGGGGCTCCGGTCCGACCGGATATGGCCCTTCGTTTCCTCGATTAGCGACTCGATGAAAGTCGCGACGCGCCTCGCCAATGGGATCCCCGTAAAAATAAGCTGCCATTTTTGGATCGTCAAGTACTGGGCACGCGCGCGCACGCCACTCAGATCGTGATTCGAATGACAATCGTTGAGTTCGCGCGTCTCCATTTATTGCTTGTCCTCCTCATCGTACTTTTAGCATCGAGAAAGTTCTGTCAATGTGTGACGTCGTCGATGCAATCGTATCTCGATTAAATCCCTATATAATCCTCTGTGTAAGTATTAAGTTAGTCAGCATTGCGAATATATGCTTGTGCGTGGTCCGAATTATCCGAGGACAATGGACGTAAATAGAGGTGTGAACCCTCTATGGATTATTGTGTTTATCCGCTTGATTCTGATGCCAGACGATACAATTATTCTCTCACTCGGGCTTCCCAATGAGAATCGTTGCGAACGAATCCCTGATCACTGATGCAACTCGGAAACCATGTCATTATCTTTTTCCCTTTGCTGCGCGACTTCGTTACGTGTGAATCTTATTGTTAGTGCCGTACAAGTGTAATCAGAAAATTGGCTTCGGATTCGCGTGCGTATTCTCTTCGTCTACCTCGATTTATAGAGACAGTGACTCACGAAAGTACATTATGTATAACGTTTGCCATAGAGAGGTTCTCTATCAACTCTGTTATACGAAACCTCATTTACCGATAGTTTGCGTAAGAAACTCGTGCAAATTTTCTTCTGACTCAAAAGAAATGTGCAACGATCCAAGAAAGGTTTTTGTCGGATAAAATTGGAATATAGATCTTATACCGAATAAGTTGGTATGTAGTTCAAGTTATTTTCCATGCCACTGTTCACACGGCAGAATAATTATGATCTATAATTCTCCGTGCGAATTGCTTGCGATTAACCAAAATAAATAAATGAGAAAGAATATTTAAAAGATCTGTCAGTATCTTTCACAAGGGTTGGCGCCGTCTAAGTTTTACGATTAGAAAGCACGGATTCTTTCCGCCGGCAGGGAAGTTTGTCTCGTCGGCAGCACAGTCCAGAACCCGGTGAAACTTGGATAGGAGCGGTGCGTTTTTGAGCGACTGGATCGCGTTAGCATTCATTACGCTGAGAAACCACCACTCTACCACGCGCCACAACACTCCGCAGATACGGGAGTAGAGTTTAAATTACACGGAAATATTGAATTACGCGTGCTACGATATTACAGGAGTCGCCGGACAATAGACGACAGTGTTAACGCCATGCAGTTCCCTTTTATACCCGCGGTGAACATTCCTGAAAAGTTCCTTCTAGTCTGAAAGGCCCAGACGGATGCCTCGTCTGACGATCCATCCTCTCTCTCTCTCTTAAAAGCTTTCAACGACGGACCAAGTAAACTCACTTTTCCATTCAGTCGTCTAGCTTGCGTAACGCAAAGCTCCAAAGGAAAGTTTCAACGTCCAAGCAATCGGACGAAGTTATACAGGGTTTTACACTCGCGCTTTCCGTTAGACTAATTGCCTTAGGTACTAATAGTTCCTCAGACGTAACACGAATCTTCATCATCTCAACTTTCATTATTCGACTTGACTAGAGACGAGAATATAACGTATAACGTAATATTCGTTGAATATAACGATCAAGGAAAAAGTTAAGGGTTCGAAGAATAGTTCCAGTAGCTCAATTGAATTTTAGTGGCTAGTCTCGTTGGGTCTCGGCCATGAAAGAATAATACACATAGAAGGACGATTGGAAAAAAACAGTTGGTTCGAGAGCCATATGGAACGAATTTCGAGTACATACATAGATGGAACGAGGGGGTTCTACTATCGATCGTACAAAAGTTCGTCTGGCACGTGAAATGCGCGCAAGCCTGCTCGATTCTACCCAAATCGATAACGGTTCGGGCTAGTGGCGAATCTACCCTGGATACCGAACCAATGCGGTACATTGCGAAGGGATAAGGGCAAATGGCCTGATTCTCCTCGACCAAACTCGGCGTATCTTCGAGCAATATGAATTATGTAGGTGGTACGCGCATAAATCAAGATTCGCTCGCGGAACGATCGTTGAACCAATGCTCATCGGCCCTGACCGCTCGCTCGTTCGTTCGTTCGTTCCCTCGTGGTTACACTACCCGGTGGATGGCGCTTTACATGATTTTTCTAGTTCCTCTGGTAGCATCGGGGAGTCGCGGCAAAATTTTACTATACCTTCCTGTTCTAACGTATCTCTCTCTCTCTCTCTCGCGGTGTTCGCCCGGCCACTCGGATAACTACGTGCATTATCGCAGTGCCTCATGCTCCAGCACGCGCGCATGCCGAGCGCTTAATGAAAGCGGAATTCCGCCGCTACTTTACCGTTCCTACCTCGTAAACTGTCTATTATCTTGCGAAATGCATTCTCAACTTTATTCGAGCTTCTTGCGGTTTTATTGCTGCTGGGCTTTATAGTGGATATTTCCTGAGTCAAATCGAGGAAACGAATATGCTTGTGAGCGTGGGTGGTCCCGACTAATTCGATGGATTCATCTTTCTCTTTGGGAAGTAGATATTATGTATGTAGATTGTTATGTGAAAGAATTCTACACAGGTCGTATATTATTTGGGTTAAAAGACGAATTTGTGGGTTACTAAATATAACTTGCTTGAACCACCCACGAGTTGTGAATCAGATTTGGATGAACGCTTATTGTGTCCGATTTACGTGAAATCTTTCGAACAGCTGAGAACGAAAGAAATTCGCGATTTTGGGATAATTCTGATTTAAATGGGTTTAATAGGATAAGTTTACTGCAAGCATAGCAAGTAGTCTCTAAAACGTTGGATAGACTCTTTAATTAGCTCCTACTCGTCGTGAGCTCTTGACGAACTGTCTGCAGTGATGTGACGCCGGAAACCCATGAAACTAGGCCAGACTAATTCTAATTGTCAATTTTAAAGAGATTGTTACCCCAATGAAATTATTTCATCAGTCCTGAAAAAAAACTAGCTCCATCAACTTCTACGGGACACATTCAAAGTGGTCGTAAAACAGTCGCGCCCACTATCATCCGATCGTGACGTTCCGCTTTCGAGCGGCGAAACCCGGAAGCGTCCGAAAGTTTCACCGAAAAAGATTTTCCCTGAAAAACTGTGGCTGAACTATGCCGCTGGTAATTAGCGTGACCATTTACATCAGAATACCGCGAGAGCAGCATAAAAGAAGACTCGAATTGGAGCTCTCGTTTTGGAAGAATCGTCCTCTTTTATCTGAAATTCGTGGGTTACCGAGCTTGGCTCGCTTTCGAACGTCAAGCTGCACGGTAGGATCGTACCACCTTACAATGCCATGGGATGCAATTAAGCTCGAGCCATTTATTACCCGTGGTGAGGTCTGTGGCGAGAATTTACCGAGCGAGGAAAATTCGCGGGTAATTTCCTAGTTTTGTTAGTTCGCGGCTGCCAATGCTTTTTGAGTCAACGCGATTTTCAACCTTCTTCAATTCATGCCGCGAGTAAATTAACTATGAAAATTCTGCGGTATACCAGAAAATTTCTGAATTGGATGAAAACGACGGAGTTGATTTGATAATTTAATTAGCACCGACTCCAAAGTTTCTTGAAGTCAATGTTCCGATGTATTTTCTCTCCATTACTAAATCCTTCTTCCCAGAATGAAATTTGTTAATACAGGCGAGATTTAGTATCTAGCAGGAAATTGATATAATTTAACTTGATTGAGTACATATAGTGAGGTATTGCATGTTGAAAAAATTCTTGCGGCATACCGGTTGAAGATCGCTGCATTAGGGAGCAGGTTGCGTGTGGCAAGCGAGTATGTAATTCGCCAATCTCCGAGGTTCCCTTTCGTGGGGCACTTTGAACGCACTATTCCCCGAATGGAGAATAGCCGGCCGGCTAGTGGTTCGCGACCCCTCTCTCGATTAATAATCTTCGAGAATAATACGCCGGGACTATAGGGTGAGTCGCGGATAAGAGATGGTCCATCGCGAGCGGAAGGGCGCTTGACTTCCGCCTTTTTATCATCCTGAATTCGCGGTCCGTAATTATTTCTTTTATGAAAATAAGAGGGATAATGAGCGAAGCGCCAACTTATTATTCCCCATTCCACCGATTTAACAATGAAGCCAAAAAAAAAGGTTCATCAAGAAATATTTATATTCGAATATAAATTTAGAATTGAATAAGCGATATCTTTAGAATCTCACGCTTATCTCTTTTTGCAAGAGTTTGACAAAAATATTGTCGAATATAAAAGAGCGAAAATCTTTTGGAACCTTCTGACCCGGCAAAGTAGTATGTAAAGTATACACAATCAAGTAAAGATGACTCACTCTCCAGGCAGTGGTAAGTAGCGTGCTCCAACCGGCAGGGTAGTTCTCACTAACACTCGAAAAGCACCGGTTCCGGAAAATCAAATCCAGATATGGTTGGAAATGCCGAGTAGAGGCGCGCAAATTTCAGCTCGTTTCCCTCGTGCTCGCGTAGCGCGCGAGACTTTCCACGAGGAACGAGGAGAGTACAGTGAGAGCAACAAGGATGACGAGGACGAGGCGGCACAACTTCGAACGGAGTTCACTCGGAGATAGAGTTCGCGAAGAGTTTGTTGCGCCGGGTGTGGCGTATCGCGAACGACTGCCGGGCCCGTAGCCGCCGGATGTCGCCACCGGACCCTCACTACGATGACTCACGCCACCCTCGCCCTGCGCTGGCCCTGATTGGTCCTCCCGCAACCCCCACCGCCTACCTTCCGCTGACTTACGCGAGGACCTGTCTGTCTCTTTCTACTGAACGGTATGCATGAGTGAGAAAGATCGCATCTTTCTTTCTAACTTTGCTGCTTCGAGCATCCCCTTCCACCTACCAGACACCCCACGAAACCGATCGCGAGGTGAGTCTTCCTGCGAGGATGAATCCTTTTTTTTTTTTTAAGTGGGACACGTCGTGCCGATTTTGGTGTGCGATGCTGTAAGGATCAGCTTGCACACGTTCCACATTTATAATTACAATTTACGATGAATTCTTTTTCCAAATAGATCGATTTGCAACTAGTTTACAGAATTTGTTTTTAGTGGAAGAATAAGTTGAACCTGATGACAGTCTTGGTTAAGGAACGAAAGAACAATTATTCGTAACTTTTTTTCTAAAAAGAATTGCGTCGATCGCGTAAATCATCCGGCGATACCGTAGCATCGAGAAATCTGTTGACTTTCACTGTAGAAAGTACTTTTTAATCTGCCCATAGTCGTACTTGCGGAATGCAAGAAGAAGCTACGCTTGAATTTATTCCCTGACTTCGTGTGCTGCTGCTGCTTCCGAAACTAGCAATTTCCCATTTATCTATGCATCGAGATACCCGATGAACCAGGTATCGGTAAATGCATTATCTACTATTACACAGGTGTATTCGAAGGAAATTGAAAAATACCTAGCTAATCTTTATCCCACTCAAATCTGCTAGCAAGCAATTTTCTTTTCTTGTTTAAAAATACCTTTTTACACATGTTAAGTGATTCCTCGCGTGTTCTGCGTGAGATTTATACCGGGAATAGAGCACGCGAAAACGATCTTTAGATTTACTACAGTAATTAATTCCAAGCATATTTCGCGAGATTAATTTTTCAAGAGGCACTCCCATTATCGCGGTGATATTCACCCAAGAGACTAAGAGTTTTGGACGGCCCAGATCTGGAGTCATTAATGCAAGGGTAAGTGGGAAAAATGGAGCGTGATAATCTCTATTGGCGAGAGAGGAAGTAAGAGCTCGCCTTAAAAGTAAGTTGAACGGGAGACGAAGAGCTAACAAGCATCGACGATCCTCTACCAAAGAATGTACATACTCTTTTTACCCTCTAATATGTCGATCGTGACACCGTCGACGTATTGTCGATTTTTTTCCTCTACGCTCAACCCCTCTACTTAGGATGCATTTAAAGTGAAGTGCGTGACAGCCCTTGTGATTCGCTCGTATGTGAGAAAGTATCATATGGAATAGAGTGACACACTCCAGAGACGCTACTGACACTATTACTCATTGTCATACAATTAAACGGTAAACAATGAATTATATATACTTGGAATTAGATTTAATTCACATACGAGTATCTTATCTTGGCTTAACTGTAGTAATAATACCAGAACCCAATAAAATAAGATTTAATCGAACGAAATAAAGTTTCCCTGCAATTTCCCCGTTATGTCTTTCTACTTGGTATCGATCGGCAATAAAAGGACTCATTCTCATGAACCCGGTGGAGGTAAACATCCACACTCTGGATAGTCACCCTGTACATTGTCGAGGGCGGATTGGGGATATACATATATATATATATATATATATATTGTATATATATCTCACTGTCTTGAACGACGACTGAGAGGGAGACAAAATCGACAAAGTGTGTACAATGGTGGTTCACCCCCGAGACGACAACATCCATAAGACCAGCAAAATATAATACATCCACCCCTCTATTTTTCTTCTCATCCCCTAAATTTATGTCTCAGCAGGGAAACACGTTGAAACACGTTTAACTTATTAATCTGACAGATTTGCACAGTAACCAGTAGAAGCCACTTTTGGAAGCCAGGATAAAAAATCCTGTCTATTTTAGTGGGATTGAGAAAGTTGAAATGAATAGGAATGGAAAATAGCGATTAGTAAAATCTTGAAAAATATTCGTCTCATCAGCTTTCTGTAAATTAGTTCGAAGTTCTGGCAACATTGGGGGGAAACAAGGTTTACTCCCTTGCGATGCGTAGCATGCGTCAGACTTTTCCCCCAAACTCGTACTTACTAAACCCAACCACCACCACCACCCTACCGACAGTGGCGGCTGCTCGCCACTCATTGTTATTATAACTTTCCGCTTATTCTCTGTCTATTTACATATGTATGGCTAGCCAGTCCAAGCGGTTGCGCCGCTGAGAGAGACACGTCATCCGGGACGATAAGCTCTGTAAAATTTAGCGATCGCCCTCGCGATAACGTATATGCTGATCAAAATTAATAGAGCATGGGAATGCAAAACATCCGTAATAACGAGCTATCTCGCGACCCCAAAACAGTTTGCCACTCTCTTCCATTCACTATCAAATCGTGATTGTAGTTTTCCTATCAGTAGGATCGGAGAGTCGATTAAGAGCTACAAGATACATTCTGCGATTCCAATCAACTCTGATGCTTTGTGTGTACCCACAATGCTAGTCGAGAATGCGAAAACTTTGTGAAAAAGTGATAGCTGTTCGTGGAGATGGATAGAGGAAGTTCTCGCGAAACCTGTGATTATTAACGTTAGCATAACACGAACGATTCTGCATTTTTATCGACTAACGTGTGATACATGGGAAGTTTGCTTGAAAATAAGATTGAGTGAAATTTGATAGAGGTATATCAGAGAATCGGTATACTGCTAGATGTCAGAGAGATTTTGCTAGGGGAAAAGGTGAAGGGAATATCGAAGGGTCACGGAAGTCAGAATCACCCTCAATCGAAATCTCGAAGCTAACAGAATTTCCGTAGTGCGCGTTGAAGGATCGCGAGCGAGCAAAATCTCTTTCTCCAAGGGAACTCGACAAATGGACCGCGATGTCCTGTCGATTCGTCACGCGGTGACATTGATCGATTGCTAACATCCACATCGCATATTTCCCGGTACATTTAATCCTTGCGAAGCTTTGCGCCTCGTACTTCAGAACCCCATCGAGAAGACCTTCTGGAAATTACATCGCGTGATCGAGCTCAAGGATAAATCCAATCGCGAGTCATATCTCGTATAATTTACGCGAAGATACACTTTTCGTTAGTTTCTCTGAAATCTATCTGTGTCTGTGGAACGAAATCCAGATGAGTGAGATTTCACAGTTCTTGCGATTTACCCTGCGATTCTCAGTTGACTTTTTTTCCTTAAAATCGAGGAATCCGGAGCTGGTAATTGCGCGTGACTTCGGCGTGACCCGTGCGATTCTGGTCAGGATTAATACCGGCCAGGTGAGGAAGAAGAAAAAGAAGCCAACGAGAAGGAAGTGGCAGCTCTCGAGGAAAAGGATGAGAGTAGCTATGGTAGAAGAAGAAGAAGAAGAAGAAGAAGAAGAAGAAGAAGAAGAAGAAGAAGAAGAAGCAGCAAAGAGCAGGAAGACCTTATCTACCTTGTGCAAGGATAAGACCAGTACCGGTTTCTGGAGCCTAGCCGATGGTTCGCGTAAAGTCAAGAGCACAGGATGTCTTAAATTCTACCCACTTCCCCATACAGCCCTTTACCGAGCAGCTTTACCAAGCGGACCGCGATTAATTAACCGTGGGCGGTGAAACTTTCGAGACTCCCTTCGCAATTATTACTTGAGATAATAATTCTACCTTTAAAGCATGAGTAACGACAATCCCAACCCAGTGTGCTACATTCAAATTCCCCTCGACTAGCCCTTCATCTTTCTTCGATAATCCTAGCTCATATCGCCACGTAATTCTCTCGCCTTTAGTCCTTTCGCAGAAAGATAAATTACCCTTAAATTCTGTCCTTGCCCTTGTACTCTTAGACACAAATGCAGCTTACGATAAAAACTCAAGGTTTGTTCGATGTGACCGTGAGATTTAAGTTGCATTGGAATGCACCTACGTGTGATTCGCGATGTCCAAATTTGTCGCTTTTATTGGGTTTAGGAACAATACTAGGGTGATTCGAGAGCTGACGGGTTAGGAAACAAAGGACGCTAACGAGAGAGCATCGAATCCGATAATTACATTATGGTAGGAAGGAGAAGGGGACTCGACAGAGAAGGAGGATGGAGCAGGGAAAGTGCTGATCCCGTACCACGTGGCAGTATTTGTGAGGGTGTCTCGTGTACGCGAGTAATCCGAATTGACAAGAGCACGCCTTTTTTTTTCTTCCTTGGTTAGGGCGCGGTTCTACCCAACGCGATAATGTTTTCATCAGTATAATGCTCGCCGCCTGATGTTGACTTTACACGGTAAAAATAAGCCTTGATAATGTGCCGCTCACGTAGACTCAAATAAAACGATGATCGTTGAAAAACGAATATATACCAAGTCTTTCGAATAATTTTTGAATTTAAACAAACTACTAAAAAAATATTTTGAGATTATAATTCAAAGTTTTACAAGCAAAGTAACTGGCGCGATTAATATCTTACTGTGGTGTACTGTTATTTCGGGTATCCCGGTAATGGAAAGTACAAGAAGATTAGTTGAAAAACACAGTAATTAGAGCTGGGTTTACTAGACATAATCGGTGGGTGTTGGTACGTCTTTGACGAGAGGAGCGTTAGACTCTGTTAAATAAGAAGATCAAGGCTCGCTCACTGTCATTTGTACCAAGGACAGACTTAAATCTTGTCAGTAAGTTGTTTCTTTTTTTTTTACCGTTCGCTACCAACGATGAATCATAGCGCTGCCGGTCAAGAAACTACTTTCGCCTTTCGAATATATTTTTCGCACACTAAGAACTTGTAAGAACGCCGTGGTGTTCGTTAGGCGTTACGTCGAACGAGACATCGGACCTTCGTGCTCGGATCTCGAAACTCGTAGCTACACACCTTCCAGGTCGAATGATAAAGCGGATTCGGTCGTTCTTGCGGAAATTGAATGAGCCAAGGGCCATTTGGAGCGAAAAAGTGCATTGAGAAGATATCCTCTCTAGTCATCGGTACACCACCAGCAGTTCAGTCGCACCGGGTCAAACGTGACGTAACATCCGGGCGACTTCTCACGAGGTGGAAGTACTCGGGAGGAAATCGGCGAACCGTGCAGACACTCTCTTACCGATTGCTTCTTTCTGTACATCGTCGAGGAAAAAATCCCACCCGTGTACCACCCACACTACCGCCCACGACTTAGGGTAAGCCCTTTCTTCCGCTGGCTGGCCACTATCGTACCACTGCTTCGAGTACATTATATCATATCAAATGCGATCGCTATAGGTTCACTATATTTCTATGCATCGAACTTCCCTAGTGATTCGACCCGTTGGCTATCGCCTCATTCGCATCAGGATGACGATCTTGGTCATCCAATTATCGGAATTTCACCTAGGTTTATATCACTGGCGAATATATTGTATTATATAAATAATCCTTTGAGTTGAAGGAAGAGTCAAAGCCTGCAGAGATAGAGTATTAAGTTACACGCGTGCGTCAATTAAAGTATTTACGAGAGGCTGCTCTGAGAATGATGAGAGAAGAGTAGCTAAAGTGTCTGAATGGCGCAAAGGTATGGAACTGGGTGTCAGACTGTCTAGAAGAGCGTGTAGTCAGAGGCGTCAGTGTAGTATATTTCTGCAGTGTAATGTACGGCGAGTACGGCAACAAGCGCGCACGCCTTTCCTCGGATAGAAGCCAGTGTCGCGGGGCTTTAACCCAACACACGCATTGCCACATTGCGCATTCCACGCGAATGAATCACTAAGAACCTGACGTTGATACGTGAAAACGGCCGATCGGTGCTTCTCTTGGATCCTCGATCCCAGACTGGACGTGCATCAACACACACACACACATACACACACACATAGAGTCGTTTACTTCTTCTTCATCGGAGTCAAACCCACGTCGCATCGCGATGAAAAAACCGCGAGAGACTGGAGACCAGAAACGCCCTTTCACGTGCCGACCAAACGAGACTTGATTCTTCCCGCGCGACACGCGATCAAAGAGCGATCAGTGATCGCGCGGCATCGTCCTTTACTCTGTCTTTGATCCTCCTATAGCGGCCTACAAACCCAACATCCAACTCCTGCACCTTGTATTTCATTCTGGAAGAAGCTTCAAGGTGACTTTTCGCGAATTAAATCCAAACAGACTTCGCCATTGTGTATTCATAATTGAGAAGTTTAAGGAAAGTCATTTTGATTTTGATTGGCAAACTCAAAGCCACTGTTGGGTTATTTAAAGTTTCAAGTGAGATCGTAAGGGATCCCATCGATCCTTCTTTCCCCCTCCTTGAAGGAACTCCTCCCTCGATGCCTTGGACCAATCGATACTTGGACAGGTAACTTTTGCCGAGGAAAAATTCCCGAGACACAAAGGAGCACTTGGCAAGGACGAGACTTCGCAGGAAATAATAATCCCGCGGATGGAGTGGCTTTTGAAGTGCGCGAATCCAAGGAAATAATGGAAGCACTTTCTAAAAATTCATCGTGGAGGCAGACGATCGAATGGAATCGTGATAATCAAAGCTGATGATCAATCTGTGGATTTTCTCAGGCAAAAGTGAAACTAGCTGAAGAAAGCTGATAAATTGAGGAGCAATAGTTTTCTTATTCGTCGATTCGGGTGTAGATCTAGTGGCCAAAGGATTAAGAGAAAAACCAGGATTCATTAATGAGAGTAGAAAAAAAATCGTTCCTATAAAAAAGTCTTTGCGAACATCAATCGTATTGATTCACGTGCACCAGGAAACAGATAACGAAATATATTCGCTCATAAAGCATTGCTGCAACAACGATGCACCACCAAACGTAGGCGTCACCGATTCAAATTGATTCTCGTGAGTCCATAAAATTCGCGATCGAGGGAAGCGAATTGAGAGACCGAGAGAATTGAATTGGTCTTTCACACGCGACTGAACGAAACCGATCCAATACCAGTTGAAATATAATCACCCGTGGAAAATGACCTTTCGCGATGCAAGTTTCGTTTAAGCGCATTGAACCACAGAGGAGAAAGATATTGGAGTGCAAATTGTTTCGAGCGATAACGAGTTTAAAATTCTCATTTTTCTCATCGCTATGCAGACTCGAAGTGAACGCAGTTGAATCAAAGAGAATTGGCCTTTCACGCGAGGTGGCAAGAGATTCTAGGTGCAAGGTGGGTCCGATGAATAGGAAAGATCGCTTTATTGAGTGAGTCGAATGATCGAAACCCATGTGGCAAGTGTATTTCTTTGTCTGGCATTGTTATTAGTATTATAAGAGCAAAGCAAGCTTGCTCGTGCTCCACTAATGGAAACAAGACTCCAGCGAATTGGTAGGATCATTTAAGTCACTATTCGATACATGAATAACCTTTCGCGAGTGGTTGTATTTTGTACTTCGATTCTAACTCTTAGGAAAGGCTACCAAGCGGAAAGAATGATGAAACTAAAACCAGAAAGCAAAACCCAATTTATAAGTCGATGAAGAACTTAATTGGACTTTGGAAGCTCGCGAGCTCCAAAGAAGGTCGCGTATTCTCGAAAAAGCTTTTAACGAGGATAATTAGCTAGAGGATCTCAAGCTTATTCGCGTAATGAGACATCGTGGGTGTGTCGCTTAATATTTTTTTTTTTTCTTCTTTCTTCATCCCGACGATCCTCATTGTGTTTAAAAGCGAGCAGATAACAATCTGTTTCATGATTTTCAAGGTGGTGATACGTTGTACAGTTCGATCTTTAATGGGTTTCGCTTCACTGCCACTGGCTCTGTCTAGTGACTCACGTCCTAATTGAAGAATTACGACTGTGGATCGAGGTCAGAGCTCGCTTGCTACCAATTGCATGCTAGATGCCAACTTCCTTCTTCCTATTTGTCCAATCGAATTTACAGCTTCCAAAAATTTGGAAATAAACAATTAAATTACTATATGATGATTTACTATTGTATATATGATTTCAAAATTCAAGATATAGATATCATGTTCCATTTTTCTAGCATTCTTGTCGGTTCCACTTTACTAAGAATCTGCAACACTTCGGTAGTAATGACCGTATGAAACATGGCATTATCTGCTTTCAAGTAACAAAGCCACTTTCCAGTGCGAATCTTAATGCATCCAGTAAACCGTTCGTCCGATAAAGCAAAGTGGCCGTTTGTAAGGAGAAAAAAAAAAGTCTTGTAGCCACGTAAAGGTACAAGCAGAGATGGACAGTCGCAAGAGAGTTTCTAGTAGCGATTGGGCACGCCCGGCAACGATCTCCCTCGTATTTTCAGGCTCTCCGTATTTCAGCTCGGCTGAGTAGCCCATAATGTTGCCTCTAATTTTCTTTTTTTTCCGCATCGGCAAAGAATTCGCGAAGCTGCCGTATTCATGCCCGAGTGAGTTAAGCCTCGATGTTTCGGTGCCTTTCTACGGGTATATTTCTACCTTAGCAATCTTTTCCATGAATTAACGATACAAAATTATCACATTTTTCAAAATAAAAAAATTAGAGTTAAGAAATTCGAAAGAGTTCTCTTTTCTATTTTTCTCGAAGTAAAAAGAGAGAGAACTTGGTTCGAGAACAATTGCTTTAGATCGAGTTTGCCATTCGCTTGCTGACGTTCATACAGATGTCGAAGGCTTCTCGGATCGAATGAGCGATGGTTTAGGGCGCTCTTGGTGAGGTGCTTTTCTTCGACTCAGCTCGAGTGGAACGAGCACATTGCTCTCGAGCGATCGGCTCAAACGGAACTACACTGTCGGTGCATCTGCGCGTGGCACACGCTTCCTCGTGTTTCTCCACGCCATGACAGAGAAGGAGAAAAAGAGAGAGAGAGAGAGAAGAATTAGTATCGGTCCCTTTCCGCGAGAAGAATTCGAGCCGAGTCACGGACCACCGGGCCCAGTATGCCCGACTTTAGGCGCCTTTCTCCTCGCACCAACTTTCGAGTTGCAATTAGAGCTTCTGCCAGCGATTGTTTCTTGTCAGAACTTTGTCTGCGTACCACGATACGTCGTCGTTCGTTCGCCTTGCTTAATTGTTTCTCCTAATTAATCGACTCGATTCAACAGTGATTTTTCGATTCACTGGGAACTGAGAATGATTTCTCAGGTGAATATAACGTATATGTATATTCGAGGTATGCCGGAAGCACAACCCGATGACACGCACCGGACGAGTGAATGATGCGTAACTTCTTACGTGTTGCACACTCTATACTCATTACTCGAGTCTTCCTTCATCTTTCCCGGTGTACAAGACTTATAGAATATTCAAACTAAAGCGTTGCATACTGCATTCCTGCGGGCTATGTAAAATCAGCGGCAGCCTTAATTACAGCCGTGTGTGCCGCTTGACAGGTTCTCTTCACGATCGTCCTTAATAAGGAAATTGGCGTGTTTTTAAGGGCGACCGAGGATGTGGCTTGAGACACGTATCGGTATAAAGAAGGGAATCGCTATTTGATTGATAAAATGAGATTGATAAAATGAGATTGAGAAAAAGAGATTGGTCTAGGTGGATGAATAACAAGCAACGTGGATCTAGATTAGCTATTTGGACGACTGCACAGTACAAAGCCATGATCATTAGTCCCACGAAAATACACAAAAAATTCGTATTCAAGCTAAGTTCAGAGTCAATTCCCATCGCAAATTCAACCGGAAGTAGCTACCGGTACATGTACCATGTACAGTTAGACTCTAATTCGAGGCTAACGATGTCCTACAAACGACTTGTCGCGAAGACACCAACAGCCACCCTCTCTCCAAAGTCGATATCTCGAGCTACTTTTGTAACTCGGACTATTTTCCTAATTAAAACTTTTGAGTCGCGATGATTTTTCACTTGGAGGGGGAAGAATCTTTCCGAAGGTTGATTTCTTTGGAGGCGCTGAGAATTCAAGATTCTCGAGAAGCTTGGATTAACTTTACATTGAGAAACGGCACGCGGAATTTTAATGAGCCCTTCTCGATCGTTATCGTTAAAGAGGATGATTCGCGAACGAAATTCTCGTGAGTTTTTAATTAAGCACAGCCGTTGCGAGAGAACCACCAACGATGCGAATATAGTCGTCGTTCGACATGTGAATCGTATGGAGGAAAATATAAGTGTGCTATGGGTAAGCACACTGCAGGACTAATTAGGAACGTGTGCCGCGTTAATAAACTCGCGACAAACAGTTCAATTTCCGAGGCAACCCACCCAGACTCCCTTTGTGTCTAGATTTTAAATATAGAAAAATTGTAGTTACAACGGGGAAAAATTCTGAATTTTAATATAAATTATAATGTAAGTTTAATATTAAGATAGAAGCTAAAGAACGATTAATTAATTTCCTTTGTTTGAATAAGCAGTTTTAACGTATCGATAAATTGAACGAAGTGAAATCTCGGTTAGGTTTTGAATTTAGAACGTTGCGACAGAGTCCAAAAGAGGCAAACGAAGGCTTAACGCATCCTGGCGACAAGTAGACGCCAGAACAATGCCAGTGGCATGCATTAATGCCTGGAGCAAGTAACTCCACAATTCACGAGATAATGCTCGATCGACGACATTTCCCGTCAAATTAACATAAAGACTAGTTTCCTTATATGGAACAAATCTCAATATCGTGAGATAACGCGGTCTCAAAGAGGATATCGATAAATCAGTCTCTATACCTTGTCACTTATTTCATCTTCTTATTTCACTGCTTCTGTTTTTACTCCGATGAACCATAGCTCAATCTTGATAATTTTAACAAATTCAAGGTGCGCGTACAAATTCAACGTACTCCGAAATTGTCGGGCTAAGACTAATTCGAATGTGAGTTCTTAGCTTTCGACAGTTTCGTGTTTAACAATAAGAGTGAGAGAGAACTATGACATTCACACACGCTTCATAACACTGCTTTGTTTACCTGTCTCCAGTGAGACTCATCACGCTCCATCGCATCACACTGTTCTATTCTACTTTCCCACGGCGAATTAACTCAAAGTTCCACCAGCTTCGTCTTGAGCAGCTGACTGATTCAACGTATTAATATCTCTTGTGTTTACTACTTATCCTTAATACTGATTATGATGCCACGTAATTTTATGTAGAATGATAAAATTAATCCTATAAATTCTCTGACAGTAATCGTACTTTAATTACCAGAAGGAGGCAAACTTGATAGAAGATTAAATAGTATCGGTAAAGTGAAGAAAATTTTCTAATTAAGAACCAAGGAAAACGGAAGTGTACCAGAGATGGCAGATGGTAGTACATATAACGTTAGTCGAGCACGCGTTAAATATGAAATACAAGTGTATAAGCTTACTGACACTCTGGACATAATTCATATTTTTATGTAGCCAACTCGCAGCGTGACAATTAACCACTCCCTCGCGAAAGTATCCAACTGGGTGACCTCATCACGCGCCACTATATCGCGATAACGGTAAAGTACGAATAATTGTTCGACACCGTTTCACCCAGAGAAAGATTCTTAACTCTGAATACAATTCTATCCGCTGGTCGGATGAAATCGCGAAGAAAGATACTCTGCTCCAATATTTATGGCAGATTATTTATGACGGTATAATGCATTCGCGAAATCCACGATAAAGGAAGTGGCGAAAGTGTACTCTTGCAAAATACTCGTTGCGCTCGAATTGTAATGCAACGAAGATAGAAGATGGGTTTCAGACTCGTACATGGTGCCATTAAAAAATGACGCCATGAAATGGGGCCTGCATGTATTTTCTTTTTTTTCTTCTTTTTTTTGCGAAAGGTGCTCTTGAGAGCTACGTCAAGCGACGTTTCGCGATCGGCTGACTCCTCGAGACCGATTATATCCACGAATATCGTGAAAAGCCTCGACCGACGTACCACTGGGAAAATGACTTGAAATTTTTCCAGAGTCGCGCCGCTTATTTCTGCGGATGATGTAACGCAATGAAACGCCCTCGGTGACAGTACGGTGAGTCACTCCAACGAACGCGTCAATGGTGGTGGTCTCCCTCCGTGATCCAATAAAATGGGATCGAGAAATTGAAGTATATATCAGCAGCGTGAAATAAGTAAAAAAAAAACTGTCTCTTCGAAATAATGATATCCTTTAACATAGAATTCTACTAACAAGCTCTAATCAAGTTTCTTCGACACCTATGAAAATTGCAAATATTAAGATCGATGAATTACGCGTGTTTAATGATCCTCTCTTCGGGTTAATAAAAATTAAAAAGGACCAAACGATAACAAATTACACCGGTAGAATGGTTTTCTCATAAGAAACTCCTTTCGAAATGTGTCCGGATAATAAATGATACCGGATAGAAGAACACGATATCCGAGTTCGTCCATCAAAGTCTATTACGATCACATCAACGAACACTTGTTACGTGTGGAAATTTTTTTTCTAACCTGCTAGTTCAACCGAGCTTCATAACTCAGTACATCGGCAATAGAGAACACCCTGGCAACGGTTAATAGGCAGTTTCGCGCTGGAGAATAACCGATAATGCTCGGTTACCATAAACGATCGATATGTAGGATCGAGTCGTTTTATGGAGCAGTGTGACATGTGACACCAAGCAAAGCAACAACATCTGTCGAACGAGTGGCAGGTGGTCCATGGTAGAATTGTAGGGGTTCGACCTATGCCAAAGAATAATCCAGCTCTATGATGGTACTTAGCACGAGCTTTGAAGTGCGCCATGCTATGATTGCCCCTCCGGATTACAACGATTACAACGATTACAACGATTACAACGATATCGTGATATTAACTTTGTAAGTACATACAATGATTGCTCTCGTATCGACGACACTGTTTAACTTGGCAAATGGTACAACTTTAGCTCTTAATACACAGATTCATGAAATATCGATTAGGAAACGTTTACAAGAAGTTATAAAATCAATATCGAAATATTGAGGGAAATATTAATTAATTATATTATTCTGGGAATCACGATGTGCTTTTAGCCAGGTGTTGGATCTTGACGAGTGATATTATTAAAATGGCTAGCGAAGGAAAGACAAGCCAGAGGTCATTGTCATCCGTACAGAATTACTCTAGTGGCCACAGCAGACTCACCGACGAGAAAATTGGTAACGATGCTTGGCCAGGGTCCAATTTATTTTCCGGAATTCCACGTTGCGGTAGGTTACACCGCTCGATGTTCATCTAGGTAATTTATTGGAAAATGCTTCGCTGGACAAATTCTCTAGTGCCTGGAGGCACAATGTTTTTATCGTGTCGCGTACAGACTGTTTTCTATTAGCCCGAAGGGGAAAAGAAATTTAATTAAATCCGTTGCGATTAAAGTGTCACCCGCATCTATTCGATATTAGTAATCTTGACAGCGACTCATCCGTATGTATGTATATAAATACAAAATGACACAGGATAAATTGCAAAACACATTTACATAGCTTCGTTAAAATCGCAGATTTTTCGATATATTCTTACTTTTGCTGAATTTAGAAAAGGGACCAAAAAATTCCACCTCACGTGAAATTTGAATTTTTATTTTCTGTCATTTGCATGTGTATCCTAGTTAGAGTTTCGATAACGAGACGAGAGTCCAAGGTTTGCAGGAGGATTTCTAATTGCGCGACTCGCAAATTACGTACGATTTACTACGAGGGTGGCTCCTCTCACTGTGCAAAGTATGCACAAACTATAATTGCAAGTTCGACGTAACGCGTAACGCAGGAAACATCGTACATACTTTGCTTTCGCAGGCGTGGAATACTAGGTTCGCGTGACTGTAATTCAATTGTACAACCACGATTGCTGATACGTATCTGAATTCTTGATTGGAACAATTTTCATTCCGATAATTGCAATCTCACCAGCCAATAATCCAACTTGACTCATCCTTTTCACACTAACCACGATTTTCAATTAATAGATAAAATCGAAGTTATCTCGAGTTTCCAGCTATCCCAAGAAATATAAATATATTAAAATTCATATAGTTCAGAAATATAATTTTTCTTTTTCGATTATAAGTAATAGTAACGAGTGTAGCTATTGAAAATATAGTTTGCAGCAGGGAAAGTGTTAGCGTACGAAGGATAGAAAAGCGTCTGGATCTAGTGATTCGTGGAAGGCCCAACCCGAGGACAGGTCGGGTAGGTCAGTCTTCGAAGAAGCGACTTTACGATACCTGGAAGGCACCGGCACAGCAACGGCGCACATTTCAGACCTAGGTCGACGACCTCATGACGACTCCTAGATGAGAAATGCTTTTCAGCTGTTAAAATCGTTCAAAGTGCACTGCCTGTGAGCAAAGTCTCGTGTAAGAGACCTGCCCACTGGTGATTCAGGTATTTTCGGTTTGGACTGAACTTCGGTGACTCTGCATCGATACCAAGAGTTATTTACGATCGCGCGTTATTGCTTGCGGCTGTCTTGGTCCCGAGTAAGTACTACTCGTTCCCACCGAACACAATTATCTGTACGTATGTGCTTCCTAGTAGGAGGCCGCTAAATGTCAGAATGAATATATTGGTCGCCGGTGGAGGAGAATCGCATACTTGACCGAATGTGTTATTTAAAGATAACGTAGCAAGAGTTTTGCGACAAGAATATTATGTATATTCAATTTTTCCATATAGTAGTATTAATAACATTAAAGGCTGCTGAGAATAATTTCTTGTGAAATTTTTATTTTATTCGAGTTGAAGGGATTTTAAGTTGAAAAAAAATTCAATGTATGAGGTATGTCAGGGTCTCTGAAGTAGTTAAGAATGAAAACGAGTCTCAAGGAGAGGTTGTTGCAGAGAGGAGAGGAGAAAGACGGCCACGTGGAAGCACGAAACACGGTTGTTTTACAATTCGCTGGAGTTCCAAGTCTACACAGCGCATTCTTCGCCAGGGCGAGGCGGTGTAAGCGCGAATAAAACCAGCGAAGTACATTTTAATCCATGCCAGAGACCATTCAGACCGTCCCCACTGGGCCCAGACCGCCAAGAGGGTCATAATCTCCGAGCCGAAAAGACGAGCGAGTCGAGCGAATGAAACTGGCACCAGTTTTGCTATGAAAAAGAACGAAAACGTAGGATTTAACCGTGTATGAGAATATTCCGATTAAAAATTCTTCTGAGAAAAATTAAGAAAGAAAATTCATTGATTCTCGATCATGATCTATTTCCGGTAAGGATTTATGATCCAAAATCTTCTTTGTCTCTGACAAGACTTCGTAGAAGTCAAAGGCAAACGTTGCTCGTCTTCCTCTCTCGTTTCTTTTTCTCGGTCAAAAATGAAATTCATCTGGCACGCGATGTGCGGAATGTCGCCGTGAGTCAGATACGAATGCGTGCGCTTTCGCACGCTCGCTAAAATTGGAACTCGCTGGCGTCATAAGCGTAAAAAGCGGCGCACAGCGAACGAACATGCTCGTGGCGAGTTAACCAAGGCGCGGGCCGATTAATACTCTGCTAGGGTGAAAGTTTCGAGTTGAATTTTCGGGGTGAGGAAAGTTTTAGTTTGACACTTTTAACGAATCTTTTAAGATTCTCTCAACTTCTAACTTGCAATGGAAAAGTATAGTTTTAAATTTCACTCTATTTTTCAAGCTCTCGCAAAACACTTTCCTATAACAAAAATTCTCACCCATACAATTCTTATAACTTTATAAACCAGTTGTTACTTAAACCTTAATAAACCTTTTTTCACTCAACATTATTGCGATAAGGTACTTAAGTGTTTTTTAATATACTATAATTAAACTTCTTTTCTTCTTGTGGGGTGTTACACACACAGACATATGGTTCTACGAAACTGATCTCTCAAAGTTCTATCCTCGAATACTTTTTTGACACTAACCCAATTTTACCTTCATTCCACCATCCAATATATCTCTTCTCGGTTGCACTTACCAAAGTTACGCGGAAAATTAGCAGTGTCAGCTTAGCATTTTACCACGTTGCATAGTCGAACATTTAACCCAAGTCAGAAGGAAGCGTATGGAGCAGAGTCTGAGAGTCTCATTTCCCTGACACTCGGGCATTCGTTACACGCGCGTTCGCAACGCGATCTGTCTTTCGGCGTGGTTCTTAAGCCACGCGAGTGCACCGGAAAAATAAATAGAGGTTGCGAGGGGGTCAAAGCGAACACTTGTCCAGGCAGATGAGCGCCAAGAGGAAGAAGAAGTTTCTCGTGGCAATTACTGCCTGCAGTCTTCTGCTCAGCAACTTTGTAATCGCTCAAGACGAAATCCACTAGCTTAAAAAGAGATAATTTCCCTGTTTTTCCACCTTGATTTTCAACAGTCCTGCTAAATGTCAGTTAAAGAAAGAAACTTCCACGAAACTTCAAGGAGTCGAGATGATTTTTAATCAGTGAAGCACGAACGCGTTTGTCCTAAGCGAAGCATGTCAGTGTTGGAAAGACCTTGCACTGAAGGAAACTGCGTTTTTTCACGGTGACTCTTCTTGCAAAGAGTTAGATCGATTGATCCAGCCGACTAGTAGTCAGGAAGAAACAATGCAAATAAGAATAGAGGAAGAAAGAAAGAACAAGTAGAATGTTGCAAATGGTGAACGTCTTCGTAAGATGCGCGATTTTACTGGAAATACGTAACGGTATCGATGAAAAAAGGAAACGAAGTGTTTCGTCCGTCAGCGCACGAGTCTACTCTACTTAATAATTACTACGCTCTGCCGCGAAGAACAAGCAAGAGAATACACGACTGCATATCATTATATGGTAGCAGGTGCCAAATCGTAGTTGATTTTTTTTTCTTTTACATACTTCCATTCACACGTCTAGTGTATGCTGCAATCAGTACTGTTTTAGAATGGCGTGATTAACGTTTGGCTTGCTTCATACTTCCGAAGTGAGCGGAGCTACTGGAAACGCTTACTCAGAAGGACGTTAATTTGCTGATGACGTGTCAGAGCGTTTTCCTGGATGATTAAGCGGTAAAATTGTTACGAACTTTCTATCGCGAACCAAGTATAAATGATTAAGTATAAGATCGGTACAGAATCGAATATAAAATTATTCGGATAACCGAAAGCTGCAATTTTCATATTTAGATAGTAGAAACGCGAGTGTACGAATTCGCAGAAAAACTCGATCGATTAATCTACCCTTAACGATCACATCTATCAACACCGAATGGTATCCCAAGCTTAATGAGGCCAATCTCGAATTTTCCAAACACACTGTCCCGGCAAACAATTCATTCGAATGATGGATCGTTCGTCATTTATCACCGGTAGAAGGCTAGTGTAATCCGACGATGAAAGTAGCTTCAAAAACTCATTGAAAATCACTTCGTCCGCTGCACCCTCTAAATCATTCTCCCTAAACGCATGTCCTTATCAAATTTCCAAAAAACTGCATAATGATAGACGCAGATTTTTCTGAAAGCAGGATTCAAATCCAACGTTCCTGGTACATACATTCGTCGTGGCTTAATGTATCCTCGGTATCCTGCGAGCTATTCCCCCCCTGGAAAATCATTTCCACGCGAGATGCGTGGAAAAAAGCTGGATAGAAAAAGGGAAAGAGGGAGAGGTCTGCTCTGCGTATTCGCAGACTACCTCTAATCGAGCATACGCCACCGGGAGTGACTCCCATCAGCGTCGAGATCTCTCTCCCTTCCCTTCCGTTTTTCCTCTGGTTTCCCGTCCGGGAGGAAAAAGCTTGCAAGAGAAAATCGATATACGGCAGGATATTGCAGCCTTTCAGGATTAAGACGAGCGATCCTGAATCGCGCGGCGCGACGTGACGCTGCACTGAGAAAAGAGAGAGGGAGGGACGAGCTGAACGAGAAGAGAGAAAGAACCGTCCTTCGGGTGATTCACCGCGTTTGCGGTTAGGTTACTCCGGTCTATATGTTCCTCGCTGGAGACGGCAGACGCTGCGCGCACAGACAAGTGGTTCTCAGTGCGCGAGTGATGCGAGCGCTCGGTAAAGCCAGTGATCCTCCGAGCTGAAGGATCCTCTTCCGTCGAGAAAGGATACCCACCCCAATTTCTCGTAGAGATAATTGGCAGGTGGGGTGAGAAGGTTCCTTCCTATCTAAACCCAAGAAACTCAAGTTTGGATTGGGTGCCAAGAACCACGTGTGTATCATTTCTCTACTCGTCTGCAGACCACGATTTTCCACCTTTCATCCCCATGCACACCGTATCTAATGCTGTACGGATCGTAAGATGAACCCGCAATAATCTGATTAGGATTGAATTTACGGAAACGTTTCTCAAGGGATAACTTGTGTAGAATCGAATCTCAACCGTGACCTTCGAACACACATTTTCTGGGCAAATGTTTGACAGCACAGTGTCCAGTTAGCGATAAAACCTGTATGCTACTGCTTCCTTCCTCTTTTACAACCGGCAAAGAGTCACGATCCGGCTCAACCTTAACTCATACTCTGCGACGTTCTCGTGAATTACGTCTTCGACTCAGAAAACCATAAACACGTCCGGCGGGAAATTCTGAGTTTAAAACGCGGTCCCGCTTTCGCGATGAGAGATGCGACTCGGTGGAATTTCAAACGGGACTGACAAACACTCACACACGTGTCGCGAGTATATACTTCTTGAACAATTTGAAGTGAAAGAAGCGAGTAAACGAGCTCAGAATCACCGATTATGTATTCTAAAATTCGAGCGGCCGCGAGTCTATCGCGATGGTATTCCACGATAACGCGATACGAGGATCAAGGCTGTAGATATCCACCCGTTGATTTAATATCGTGAATCAGCTGTATTTGAGGCATCGTCTTAGGAGCGCGCACCTTGCTGATGCTCATTGAACTCTTTCCACTCGATGATCATTGGGAAGTTGCAAAAATCGCTGACGTTACAATAGAGAATCAATTATTTTTGCGTCTTTCTAGTGGTGGCACCCAGTGAAACGCGATATCCATTCGCCTCTGGTGGAAGAAGGTCCACAGTAAATCGGCTGGTTTCGCCACGGTCAGAGTGCATTTTTATCGATCGTTTGATCTCCAGGGCGCAAGGGTATCTCGAGGAACAAAGAAAGGGAAAAAGGAGAGAGTGGGAGAAGAGAGTAAGATGTAAGAAGGTGGGTAGTATAGCTCGAATTCAGGGATAGGCCCTCGAGGAGACTGCCACGCGAATGGAAGGTCCTCGCGAATCGGTGGGAGTCCTTTCGAGACGAAGAAACACTCGAAGCGTTTCGCTTCAGTAACCGTGGTCTTGGTTCAGCTCCTCCCGGATTCCTTTGTTTAATGCCTTATTGCGATATTTTAACGCCGTTCCGCTGTTGCCATGCGCCTCCTCCTCCTACTTCTCGTTTCAGCTCGGCCCCCCGTTTCTCCTCTCCGCCCAACCCTGTGCTCAACCGAGGATCTCCGTAATATTCCCCTTGCCGCATATATTATATAATCCATCAGACTTTTCCCCGCCGGAATAACCCGTGCCTGTTTTCTGATAAATCCACGACGAAGGAAACTCACGATTTCGACGATACTACATAATAGCTTGTACCAATGTACAGTAAAAACAGTTTAACGTGTTTTATCGATAAAACATTATTTTTTGTGAAATTTGTGCTTGACAGAATCTTTGGTTTTACCAAGGACTTTGTCTCGATTCTAAAAATAGATCTCACGCTTCTAGAGAGCAGATTTTTGTCAGACTCTTGTATCAGAAAAGTAGTCTAACGTTCCAAACGAGAGGCAGTGTTCCAGATGTTCGGCTCGGGATACCATCGAGGTAATTTTATTAAAATCAACGGAGATACCGTGTGTCGCGCGGCGAATGAAAATGCGGATCGAGACGACGAAACCGCAAAATAACTCGTTGGTGAGAGCAAGGTAAAAATGTAGAACCAGGTTGGTATAGACACGAGTTTCCGGGACTTACGGGTGCGCCGCTTCGACTTGTCAGTAAATTAATCAGATCGCTACACAATTCAAGCGAGACTAGAAATAGATTCGAATAAAAGACGATGATGAGATCCTAGTCTCTCGTCACCCAATGCAAATAATAGTCACTAAGAAGCACGGATATCCGGCGGATATCCGCAACCGCGAATTTCCTTCGTGCTAATGCTCTCTACAGTCTGATCAACCCTTCGACCATTCTCTCCAACTTTTCTAACTAGTAAAATCTCATTTCGTGCTATCTACATATTATATTGAATCCTTACCGTAGAATCATCTAAATTCTGGGAACGGGATTGTTACTCTAATCTTACAATGTAAGTCACGTGGCAATCAGCGTATTAGAAAGTCTTGTATATTTCAACAGAGTAGACAAGCGATCATCGGATGAGACACCATGCGAAAGAAAGCCTTTACTAAGAAATTCGCGTATCACCGTCGCATCATCGAACCACTGACATTAAGTGGCAGACTTATTACGAGAGAAAGGAGTCCCTCGTCAGTGTACGTATCTCATGCTCTGCTATTCGCAGGTGCGTCGTGGCATGCAGCCAACTTGTATTCCCAATGTCAAATACGACCAATATTCTCACTAATGTCCCTAAAAACTCAACTCCCATATTCTGCCTAAGTACAAACTTTCGCAAGTCTATACACATACATCTATATAGACGGGAGTATCTGAACCGTGGTACACGCGACTTTCCAACGATAGCGTTCGAACGGCATTTCCCAAAGTGGTTCACAGTCCGTGAAGCAAGAGGGCATCCGGCTTGGTTACGCCAAGCGCGATCATACGAATTACCAGCAAAAAGATAAGAAAGAAGCAGCGGGACAGTTTCGCAAAATAACAATTATGAGAACGGTAGGGTCTCGCTCTCCTGGCCAAAGTTTCACCGACGAGACTCACGGTGACGGTAGCCGAAAGAAGAGGGGGAAAGGGGGGCCCAAGAGAAAAAAAGAAGGAGCCATACAAAGAAAGAGAGGCTTTAATATCCTTGTAACGAAAAAAAAAAAAAAAAAATTCCGCGAGTGACAGCGACGTCTAAAGTGCAGCCGCAAGTGGATGCGCGTGCACGGAATCCCGAGTGTGTCTAATTAAAAGTCATCTGCATATTTGCGGGGAGCAGAGGGTTCAACCACGGTGGATGAGAGAAAGCGAGTGCGAGTGAGGATGAGGAAGAGGAAAAAGTAGAGAAGAGGCCAGACGAGAGTAAGAAGGGCGCAGGATGATAGAGAGGAGCCAAGAGGAGGAGCCTAGTATTAAAAAACAGAGGGTGAAACAAAGGGGCGGAAGGAACGCACGTCTCTTTAAAGTGGGTATGCGCTCTGGCTACAGTTAGGCCCCCCCAGCATGACAGCAAGACTATGAACTGCTATGAACACAGAGAACGTATGTATGCAGCCTCATTCCTTTATCCTCCCCATTGACACGCGGCCATTTCGCCGCGCAGTCATTTCGCACATCCCAAAGAAACCTCGGCCAATTATGACACTCGGCTCGTGATATACGTATCAGACACAAAGCGACCAACCAACACACCCTTTGAGTAGCAATTCGAGACGGAAACCGCGATCGTCAAACGCTTTGTCACGTGACCCCTTCTCTCCTTGTCCCACGTGAGGACTCAACGCAAAATTACGAGCAACTGGAATGCACCATCGATATTCGAAGGAAACGGTACACGCGAGTTGTGCATGTACATTCTTTAGTTACCGTACTAGTACATCTAGCATAAGGAACGAGCGCGAACGGACGACTTAACGGCTGACGAACGAGCAGCAGCGATAATTACATGCTTCGCGACCGAGAAGTGTATTTTCACAGACGACTGTACACCCGAGTTTCGAGGAGAAAGAGATTTCCGGGCTCCTTTCAACGAGCGGCCAACATTCCCGCCGATGGGAAGAAGAATTTCGCACGAGAGAAGAGAGGATCCTCGGAGCCCCCTTCTTCCTTCGACTTCCCTACCGATACCCTCGGAATCTCAACTTAACTTGGTCGACTCCTAACGAAGCACGGATATAAACGTTACGTACCGTCTTTTCATTAACCACTGACAAGGTGATAGCAGCCTGTTTCACAGGATCCTCGTAATCCAAGGGATTATCGCGATCTTGGGGAATACGAATTCCACTCTCTGATTGGACTATTCGTATAAATACCGCTCGTTGGGTTCTTTTTCAATAAATAATTACTCGAGACCGAAAATGGTGCGAGATAGGTTTCGGATGGAAACTCTGTCTATCTTGGGAAAAGTTGTTCGGCGAGTTTGTTTGCGTAGCAAGGGTACTTAATCGCGAGGTGATGCCTGTGTTGTACGACGAATGTACAGGATGTAAGTGATAAAGGGGAAAGAGGCATCAATAAGACGTTGGTATACGTTGCTATTGATAAGAATATGCCGCGAGTATGCTTTATTCGCGTCACGCGTACACCACCGCATAATTCCATGCTCCTGGTACGTCCGACGAATACCAAATATGTGAGAACAGTGTCCGCGGATGAGCTATCCTCGATATTAATTATAGAGCCGACGACCTTCGGCAAAACAGCCGTCGCGAATATTTATTTTTGCACTTCGCCGTGAGTTCTGGCAACGACGTTATCAACGTCGAAATATATTCTCAGGAATTTGAAAAGTTTCGGAAAGAAATTATCTTGAGAATTTTAGTGCTTTTGTCAGCCATATATTGTGAATGGAACGTGTTTTTCACTTCTGCAAAGAGTGGATCTCGTAATGATTGGCGCAATTAAATTGCAGTAAAATAGTAGATCTCGAACGTAAACCACAGCCATTGACGAGAGGAAATGACGTCAGAAGGAAGTCTTTAAATGCAACCTTCCGATCGAATCTATTTAGCAGCTGGTGCAGAATTACACCAGCGATGAGTTTACGATCGATCAGTTGCAAAAAATCTTTTATGTTCGTCGATATTAATGAGAATCCTATGATACTATGACAATTGTTAATCGTTTACTAATTAATTGTTACTACGTATATTTTTCGGAAGATAGTTCGAAAAAACTCAAGCAAAATTGGAACCATCGCTAACTATATTTAACAGCTGTTGCACATCCGGCCTCCTTCCAGCTCTTCCATCCGATTTTATCGCGTACTCCGACAGAGAAAAATTCGCAGAATTCTTTGCCAACTTACCGACAAAAATTCACTTGAGAATCCGCTTTGGATATCGCACCGTACTCCTTGTCTTCGAATTGGTGGATCACTACGATTCACTACGATCACTGACAGATCTAGTTTCACCCAACGTCAAATGAAATTTGTTCTACTACTGCGTATCCTTCGGTCTCTTTACCTCGTTTTTAAAAACCCGCCGCTCACGAGCCGGCTCGTCCCACTCCAGGAAAAGGTGAGGTAAAAGCAAAAAGTTAAATGTGGTGAGACTGCGAACTCGAGGTGAGAGATTATCGACACAAAGCGAAAGAACATACGTATGTAACGACGAGTGGAAAGTGAGAATTCTCGGTATGGTCTTTCGACGGAGGACTTTGCAAACGAATGAAGAACGGGCGAATGGTCGGAAGACCTGTAGGCATCGGCACTTTTGCTCAGGACTAAGGAAGAGGTAGACGAGCACTGAGCCATAGCGCGATGCCCAGAGCCCCAAGATAATCAGGGGGATCTTGGCCATTACTCATCAGGGAAGATCAGAAAAAAAATTGATTGAGTCTCACCGAGTACAACAACGTTATAATTCTACCGTACAACGCCCAACTCAAGGAAATCAGAAAAAAAGGAGATTCGATCGAATCGAACGGTCATCGATCGGCAAAATTTACCTTTCATTCCATCGCCATTACGAACCACTTCTTCCACTGTTTGTCCCAGATTTTTTGCCAAATGCGAAATACTACCAATGTCGATTCACGGACGGTAGCTTTTTTCGTCTAATCGATTCTGCGAATATCTAAAACCTCTCTCTTCTTCTGCATACGCCTAGGTTCCTCCTCTCTCGTTGCATCTCGATCGATACAAGAGAAAATCATAGGAATTTTCCAAACGAAGACAAGATTGGTACTCGACGATCAGAGTCTACCGAGGGACGAGGTTTGCGAGACGGTGGGTTTAACGAGGGTAAAGAGCGTGAAAAATCCGAGTGTCTTGTTTGCGACGTGGACGATTCAAAAGCTGAGGGAAACTTAATGATCCAACCCTACCTGCACATCTAGGGCTTCTATCCTGCGAGTGAGCGAGTGAGCAAACAAGAAAGGGCGAAGTGGAAAGAGTAAAGGAAAGAGAAAGAGAGAAGCTTTTATACACCAGCAGGCTCACAGTTCTTCCTGCTAGGATGCACTCGACGGCCATGATGGTTCAGACATTCCCTTCTCTCTCTTTCTTATTCCTCGCTCGCACCGGCCCAGTCGAGCTATGCGCCGGCTTTCAATTTTATTTCGTTCCTCAATCATACCGTACTTCGTTCATGGATGCTGCAATGCGGCCCTATCCTCCCTCCCTCCCTCCCACACCACTCTTTTCTTTCTCTTTCCGCCAGTTCTGTCTCCCATCGATTGTGTACGAACGCAATGAAACGCGACGTCGCTACGTTGGGGGGACCCCCACCGTCCCCACCCACCAGGAAAAAATAATTACGACAGCGCATCGGAAAAATCACTCGCCTGCATTACGCGGATCAAAGGATTTAATATCGTGATACCGTTAATAAAGAAGCTAGACGGTTAAAGGATCTGAATGGAATTGGCTTAGTTATCCGTCACCATGTACATGGCACCTGGGGGCTTTTACCCTTATGGTCACTGTCCCTTCACGACTTCGTCGGTAGTCAGCTGCTGGTTGGTTTAATTGATGAATTTAATTGTTAATAGAGCAGCAACATGTATTGTACTATGTTTCGTTAACTGTACTATTTTAGATCGAATCTAGAGAAAAAAAACGTTATTCGTGACAATGTGTTCGGTTAATGGTGGGGGTCAAGGGACCAGAGGGTTGTGTCGAAAGAAAGAACCACGGGAACAGTAGCCATCGTAAATAATCAATGGAAGAAAAATGAGATGAAGATCGATGGTGTGTGTCCATGTGGCACGTGCCTCCGACCAATGGACCCCGTGACACGCTGCTGCAATTACTAAGATTGTCATTGTTACCGCTTACGGGCTCGGCCGGATCCACTACAATGTGAACCCACGCGAGTTATTGGCTACTCTAGCTTCGATTTAGATTCGAATGCAATAATACTCTTTCGAGTTGCAAAATTGCAAATTTCGAAAATCTTCATTGAGAAACAATAATAAATCTGATTGATCAATTCTATCAAAGCGGAAGAATGGAATTATCGCAAGACGGAGAAACTGCTTACGGATGGGCCAATCAGTTTTATGAAATGGGAGTGAGGTATTCGCTCGATTAAGCTTGGAATTGCTGGTACCAAGTTGGATATTGACCCTGGTTTAGCAGAATCCTGACAATGGGAATCTGAGCAATCCGTCGTGCGCGACTGGCCCAATTACACTCGGTCACGTTTCTAATTCTTCTAATCTTCCCTCGAGAGCCTGCTAATCCTCCCAGGAATGGAATAACAGTGGCGTCGATTGCGTATAGTCAAACTAAAGACTTTTGCGTTGAGAAATGAAAAACTTGAAAGCGTCTAGAATTGACGACACCTGGACGAAGCCAGTGCAGTCTCTCTTACACCTGCTGTTTCAGCTGTCCCTACCTCTTCCTGCTTTCTCTCTCTCTCTCTCTCTCTCACCCTTCTCATCGACGCTTAACTCAACCGTGCGTCCTGAGACGAATCAATTAAAATGCTATTACTTCTCGTACAGTAGGAATAAAGTGAACACTCAATATATAAGTATAACTGAATAACGTGTCTAAAGATAGCTGTGTCTGAGTAGAAGACCTCATTAAGACTCATGAGAATTCACCGCCTCGAGGAAAGAAGAGTTTGCAATATAGCATCAAGAATTGTGAAGTCAGGGTTATCCATGAGAGTACCCAATGTCCCAAAGGCACGTGAGGTGGAAAATAGGATGTCAGTGTGAGCAGGAGGTCACGAGGGTAGGCCAACTGGGACGAAACATATATACTACTAGCTTTCTAATTAAGAATAGGCTTTCGACCCTCGAACGAATGACACGCGAGCTTTTTTCCCAAACAGTCGAGATAGAAAATTCATTATGAATATCAAGCGGAAATGCAATGACGAAGAAACACAGGGCAAATATCCAAGACTCTCCGTCCCTGAAGTAAATGAAACAGAGCATGACAGCAGTGAGAAGAGCGGCTGGACACAGTTTGCTGACGACCGATTATAAGACGGTATGAATCATTAGGAGATTCGCCTTTTCCAGCGCGAAATTCCTTGCGGAACGGTATCTCCCTTACTAGTTTCTTACGTTATCGGTCATGCCGGTGTCTTATTCTTGTGAAGCTCTCGAAACATAATGACTCGGCCAATTTCTCGCTCGATCCAAAAGGATTGAATTGAATTAACAACAATTTCAGGCACATCCTGATAATTTCACGCGAATTCGTCTATACACGATCTGCATCTCTCTATCGATGCATTTTAACCAGACAACCAATTACTTGTTCCGTCGAGAGAATTAATGGAACATAAAATACGCGAGGTAAACTACGTTATTTTCTCCATAAGTTTCTCTGGCTAGTTAGAAAACAGATAACTGCAATAATTGGTGTATTATAGTTCGATAGTTGCGTTGTAATTCTCCGCGGAATACAGCACGATTCTCGAAGAGGATTTCTATGGCTATGTGGCACTAGGTATGGAACTAGGTAGAGCGATACAAGTCGTCTACTGGTACGCGAATGCATTACGTGTAACTTAAGGAGGCATGTGTATACTCACTCGGTCGCCGGTGTATTTCCTGATAGAGCATAGTCGTTACGTCGCTCGGTGACATAACGTCCCACAAACCATCGCTCGCGATCACCATGAAATCCTCGGTGCCATCCAATGGAATACATTTCGTCTCAGGCTCTCCCGTTACGAATGGTTTACACTGAACATCACCTGAAACATAGAAAAACCGGTCCATTAGAGAAAAAGATTACAAACGTGTATATACTTTTTCGATATACATACACGATACCGGTATTATACCGTAAACGCGGTAAGAAACGATGCAAATTGTGTTCCTTTACATCCAAGAATCTTTAAAAAGCATATGGATTGGTATGTGTCGTTGTTTTCGGTATGCGAAGCTCTATTAAATTCAAAGCAAGTGTTACGCTTACGTATTACGCGTAAACGGTGCTTTTTACATGCGAAGAACACGCCAACGGTCGCTCGTGCAGCATCAGCAATCAGCTCGTCGGTAATTAACTTTAATTATCTATTTAATGAATGGCGCGGGCTAATTTAAATAATGGCGCCACCGTAACATAGATGCTTCCGGTTATTATGAATTTACGTGAGCCCGTTCCTTTTTCTTGTATTCTATACTATTACTGTGAATGAACGATGTGCGTATCGCTCTCTCTCTCTCTCTTTCTCTCTTTTGCCCTCCTTCGTGCCAATGCACCTAACATGTGCACATACATATTGCACTCGGTTGGAACTCGGGAATTTATTTACGCGATGCAATACTCAATTCTCATTCGAGTAGTCAATGGGAAAGTTCTAATTACTCGAAAGAGATTAGGTCCACCAAAGACAATCATTTAGAGTACATATGTAGTTTAAAGTCGAGTGGTTTGCAGCAAACCCGTTTCTAGTTCTGTTCACATCGCACTTGCACGGTTTTCGAGCACAAGTAACTGCCAAGAGGCCACTCAGCAGCCGGAGTACCAGATGTGCTCATGGGTCATTACCGGAATAAGTAAGTACTTGGTGCATGAAATACTTTCGTGCGTCGCCCGTTACGATTCTCTTAATCTTCGGATTCACCTGTTTCTATGCTCTTCACTGTTAAATGTTAAGGGTTCAAGTGCAAAGTTTGAAACACGCTATCCCCAATTTTTTACTGTAGATCCACTGGGGTAAATTAAATGGAAACGAAGAGAGACAAAATATTCATGAACCTAGGACACGCAATTAAAAGCTTCTCGAAAAAAAAACCCTTCCGATAATTTTAATTCACGGTTGGACTTTACGCGTGCACGTAGGTCAACATTTAACCTCGGCCTCTCTAGAGGGCAATAAAAAAAGAGGTATCGGTGCGTAATTAGCGTTAAGGTGTGGAAATCCTTTAATAGGTTGTGTTAATTAATAGAAGCGTAGGAGACAGAGCTTGGGTGGTAGATCTTCGAAGGTACATTGCACCGCTTACTAACGATATATGCGACTTATTCCAACCGGCATGAACGATGCACGCCCTCGATGCAACGCGAGATTTAACGGTTTTAAGACGATAATGCGATTAGTACGGCGACGATGAATTATCGTGTAATCGTGAGGCGCCGGAGTACTGTTTAATACCGTGCGAGACATTTAGGTCAATCATCCACACACACATATATATATATGTATATAACAATCGCAAATATTTCAAGATCTCCTATTATTATAATTATATAGAAGAAATTATTCTTCGCGATGGAAACGTGCCTTAAGAGTTTGAAAATCTGTGCCACTAGTCGGTTTTCGCCATTCGCTTGGGAAACTTCAAGTTGCACCATACGCACTAAAGGTGCACGCGTAGAAAAAAAAAAAACAGGGAGAAAAACTCGCGGCACATGTCAAACCCTCGAGACATACATCTTGTCATGATGCAGAATCGGTGTAATGGGCTGTTAATTATTCCGGACATGCAATTGTACAAGCCACCCGGTAAAGCGTGCATTGCTCGTAGCGTAGCTGCACGTACTATTGTGTCAGCGACCAAACGGAACCAACAGGATACTCGATACGCGTCCAGAATTTTTTTTTTTCTTTTCGTTTCACCGTGATACCTTAAAGGTATAGATATTGTGGAGTGACGAGCAGAGAGCGGAGAGCAAAGCATTCGTGCGTTCGCAAAGACAGAATTTCATTCGTCGCACGATCATTTTTAATAGACAACTTGACCGTTCTCAATTCAAACACTTCAATTTATTCGAATGGTCTCTTTTGAATTATATGTCGAACGAAACGAATTTTGGAAGGTTTTTTGGGAAAGCAATTGTATTGGAAAGTTTGATGAAACTCTAGTGTTTCGGATAAAAAATTAGCAATTTAAGTGTGACTCGTTTCTATATTGGATTTGACGCTTTGACCGAATACAAAGCTGTAGTTGGCAACTGACTGACCCGCCTCATCCCTCTCAACTTGGCTTCACCCAGCAAACATCCGCACAACTTTCGGTGCATACGGGAAATTGACGCTTTTCATCGGCTTCGTAGGATCGATATGGAAAGCCGAAGGTTAAATCCACGAAAAGTAGTATAATATAGTAGAACACTGTTCGTAAAACTTTCAATGTAATTCCAATCACTGTTATCGTGACTAGGTTTATATCCATGGAATACAATTATAGAATATTACTCGTAAATTGCTTTTCCATGTATCGATAAAGAAATCTTTTCATAACGCTATAATCTCAGATTCCAATGGAGGAGAGATAGATTCTTCTTGAAGTGTTAACGGTATCGGATTTCAGAGACCGCAGCAACCGCGGCCAGAAGCAACGGCGACAAAATAATGAAAAGAAAATGTACATTGCACCGGTAACTAAGTTTTTTATTCTTCAGACGTACTGCGAATCTCTAAGTTCATTTGGAGATATAAGATCTTTTGAAATTTTAAACCTAAAGTTCATCATTGTATCGTGAGACAATATTACGAGGTATTTTTAAGTTTCCTCTTATCACGTTTACTATCTGCATTCGCCCGGCAAGTACAAAATTCGCTGGAGACGAAGTGCACGATTGCACATGCGTTGCCACGATTGAACGATCACAAAAGAATTTGTACAACACTCGCCATCTGGCGGAACGAGCGGAGCGCAGTAGTTGGAGTACAGTGAAGTTAGTTGCTGGTAAAGTGAAGGAAACGCAGAGACGAAGCGTACACGAAAATTCGTTTGACCTTGCCCACAGATCTTATGATATTTCGTTCGAAAGGTAACATGTGAGTACATATTGTTAAGTAAACGAATTCAATTGTAAAATAAACTTTAATCGCGACTTGGCCACGCCTTGAAAATGCGCAGTTTCCTTATTCGCATTTGCATTGTTGATCAACGCTACCGTGACAGCGCGTGGCGCTCCGAGCAAGCAACAAGAGTGTCTTTCACCCTAAACATGAGGGTGAATCCCTTTAAATCGCTTATATCGAACGTTTAACACAAGATTCCTTCACTTTTCCTCTTAAACGGGGATTACGTTTCAAGTACAGTATTGAGATTCGTAATATCTTCGATGTGCGAAATGGACCATAATATCGATAAAAGAGTATCGATAAAAAAGATTGATAATTCGAACACGTAATTGTCGATAAAAGTAAAATAAAGATAAAAATGTAAAGTTGACTCACCTATTGCCCTCGATATTTCAAGCATCCCGTTAACACGCGGAACGCCCATGTTGCACATTACAAGGCCACCCATGTCCTGTATCCTTTGAACTTCATCCTACGAAGACCAGCGAAACATTTACATTTTAATCGAAATATTCAACTATATTCAAGTATCGAAAAAATTATATTTATCGATGTTCACGTGACTGGTGTCAAAATTAGCGTCGATCGCGAATGAAAAATTTCTTGTGAATGCGTTCTTAAAAAATACCGGTGTTAATTGATATTATAAGTGTTAATAATGACTGCTCCAAGCATACAAATAAAGGGTGATAAACGATTGCTACAGTTCAACAGTTACGAAGACTACCTAGATTCGTTAATAACCCTTGTTGACCTTGGCTACCTGGAAAACGGTATCACCGCCCGTCAAATAGCTGAACTCGGCTACCGCTGTACAGGCGAGACACTCAGCAGAGAGGCATTTTATCGGCGCACAAAAATCGCTAAAGATACATTCTTTCCTATTTACAAACCATACAAATTGATATCAGAATTCATAACTCCCGCGAATGCAGTAATGCGTGAACTATCTTTACGAGAACGAGCAAACAGGCTAAATTCAATATCGACGATCATATTCGTAAGGAATTTCACAGAATTCCATTTTGAGATTTCTGGCTACATAGATTTTCGTGCTAGACTCGAATCGGAAAATTGGCTGCCATATTTCGAAGGAAAAGAAAAATTGCGACCGAAGAAGAGTGATCTAGCGTATTATCACTGGCGAACGGGAAAAACGTATTTAAACACATCGGATAATTATAAGCCGATCGCTGATCCAAAACTTGGATTATTATTTAAAAATCTTCACGATAGACGATACATTAGCGTCGATCCTGGAGCTTCGTCTCCTGGTATCGGTACTACAAGAATGCGAATTCGTTCTACGGAATACGAACACGTAATACTCTACGATCATATCGTTCGGAACAAAACCTAATATTACACAATAAAGCTCTTAGGTACGAAATAATTTCAATCTTCCGAATTATCGCATCAGATATCTGTAAACGATATAATATAAAATAAAATACTCACGGCACGATTAAGACGATGAAGATTTACTAGATTCGTAATTTGACCACGCCTCACAAGTATCGCTGCGGAATCTCCTGCCCAGGCCACATACAATTTCTTACGTACTAATAAAGTGCAGATTGCAGTGCTTCCGCCGTGTACTTTCTGTAAGATTCAAAAACAAAGAAGCTCGTTTAGTGAAGATAAAAGGCGCGATACCGTGGGAAAGGGTATAATTCTTGATTATTTACCTGTTTCTTAGATTTCTCTATAAACTGTGCGTCAGTAGTGAGGAAAGCGTCACGTAAGGCACGCTCTGGATCTGTAGGATAATGTATGCTCTCTGCTAAATATTGGTGGAGGTGTGTAGCGCAATATACCGCTGCATCTTGACCTCCATGCCCATCGAATACTGCATAGTAATTTGCTATGGAATCATCCTGTAAAAGAAAGACGAGAAAGAAAAGAATTTTTTCGCTTTGAAATGATTGAGTACAACGTAACGGGTAGAATAACGCGCGCGTGGTTAATCAATCTCACCTGAATACTGAAAATAGAATGCAAATCGTGAAGAACGACATGCCTGTCTTCCATTGTCCTTCTCCCATTTTTTTGACCCCCAGCTTCTACTTGTGGTAAAGGAGAGGATGGTGGCGGTGGCAATAATGCCAGTCTACTATTGTCCAAATAGCGAGTACAAATTTCGTTTACTTTGCTAGTTACGGCCCTCATTAACTGCAATGGTGCATAAGCTGGAACAATAAAACAAATTTGATTTAATTTTTATTCAAATTTTAACTCAAATACGAATTATTCAATTATGATTAAAATAATAAATCTTACTTTTGTCTTGGGGCCTAAGGCCACATTCTTCTGGCTGTTTTTTGCACATTGTTTGAATCTCTTGTACGACTTGGTGAACTATATGTGCTTGCAAACTTGGTGGACAGTGCCTGAAACACGCGTAATTTCGTGATTAGATCGATTGTTTGAGAGAATACGAGTAGATAGGACTGATAACACGATGGGTGAGCTTTAAAGCACCAACTGCTATCGGAAATGCTTGCAAAAATAATCGTCGAATGAGTCATGGACAATTATATGTTTGAGTCTTAGTTGAATAACGCACAGTGCAAATCCCAAGCATTCGTAATTACTTAACACATTGTTTCTCCAAGTTTACATTTGAGTGTTGCGAGACGTAAGAAGAATTGTTTTCCGGTTCTAGTTTCCAAAGAGTTGGGAAACACTGTGCAAACCTCAGATAAGAGAAAACCGTGATCAACGCAGAAAACAGAACCAGAAGCCAGAGACATGGCATCCATCGTGGGCAATTATCAGCACGAGAGAAATGAAAATCTCGACGAATACTTCAAAGCCATAGGTATTATTGATATTATAATGAATTTCGTATCTTCCAGGATCACAAAAATTTCCAAAATATAAACCTAAATATAAGTTTTACTACAATTTGTAAAATTCATCACGATTCGAACAAAGTATGCATGCACTGCATAAATATACCATTCCGTCTATTTTGCATAAAAATCCGTATTCTGCTCACGGCGACCAACGGTGGACCGTTAAGCGACTCATAAACGCACCGGTGCATCGACGCTTAGAACTCAGTGTCGATTACGTTTGCATATACATTCCGGATTTTTCACACCTATTCAATGCGTCGAAATTGTGAAAATCTCACTATTGTTGTAATCTCACTATGCGTGCGGATAATTATACAAACTATCAAAGAGAGAGAGAGAAAGCTATATATACGACGATGATGATTGTGCCGCTTTACGAACCAAGTACCGTAATTTAATAATCAGATTGTGACGAATCTCTGTTGATTCTACATATCCGCAGGTGTGCCGTTCATACCGCGGAAAATGATGGGTATGTCCAGTCCACGATTGGAAGTCACAAACGAGGGTGAGAAGTGGACGATTCGCACGGTGTCAATGATACGGACCGTTGAAGTGACGTTCACTCTCGGCGAGGAATACGAGGAATACATGCCAGCTGGAGTTACATTGAAAGTACATTCTCCGCTATAAAGTTATTCCCTCCGATCTTTTCTCCAAGAATTTTTCAAATATAATCCAAATATTTCATTCTTATTCTTATCCCACAATTTTCACACCGTCAATGATAAAAAATGGAGTGACATAAAAAAGTAGATAAATCGATACGTGAGTTAAGAGATTATGATGGGATTAACGATGAATATTAATCGTGGTATGCGAGGACATTGACAATTTCCAAGAAGATACGAAGAGAGACGAAAGCTTGAATCATCCATTAAATTAATGCAGCGGAGTCAACGAGCTGGGAAATAGCGCGTGTCTCTTAGTCATGCGTTTTGTACGAGAAAAAAAATTGTTGAATGCGAGATGTGGTCTTCCGTATATGTATATGTATAATGTGTGTCCTGTCAGAATCACGTAAACAAAGATATTTCATTCGGTAGAGTTCACTCGTGGTAGCGTATCTGCATTTTTCAGTCGGTCCTATCTATGTATTTCACTTGGCTTCCTTTGTACGAACAACTCGTGAGTGGCTGAAAGCCGGTGTTAGAACTCCCGACCCGACAAAGGCCCGTTTTTTCCCCATTTTCCGCCATCCGTGTTTGCACACTTGCGACGTATATAGCTGATACACGCGTTTCTGTTCTGTTTAGAACACGACTACAATGGAAGGCGACAGTCTAGTGACGGTCTCAGTTGGTCCAGACGATCAGAGAGTGGTGCGAAAGTACGAGTTTTCAGAAGAAGGCGTAGTTCTGGTACTTTACTACTACATTCTCTTCTCTCTTTTCGTTCTGCTATGTCAAGCGTAAACGCTACAGCATTGCGAACAATGCTTCGACAGCAATAGCGAGAGAATATACGCAACACGTCATATTACGTAGCATTAGAACCCAAGTGAGAAACACGAATGCTGACAACAACTTTTCTATTTCAGACGATGACCCATGAAAAAAGTGGCCAAGTGGCCAAACGCTATTTCAAGAGGATTTCATAAATTAACTGCACAATAATATTCAAGGATTTTAAACATTCCTTCAGCTTTTTCGACTGCTGCCACGTTTTTTAAATATTCTACAGATTTTTTAAATATGCTTCCGGATGAGAATTCTCAGTGACAATGGAAAATGGGACATCGTGGGAGAAAAGAAGTTCGCGCGAGATTAAAAGCATGCTCTTCCTGCTCGAGATTTCATGGTGGTGGGACAAAAAAAAATGGCACAGATCGATCGTAAATGCTTCTACTACTACTACCTTCCGGATCGCGTGCCCCACCTACTTTTATTATTTGTCACGTGCTGCTCGCGATGACAGGTAGAGGCATAAGCAAAGAGAAAAGAATTCCATTGTGAATCTCTCTTGTAAGTTCCAACGCCTACGTCTATCGCGCGATATCTCTACACAATTGCAATAAAGCCCTTTTAACTCAAGCAAATGATTATTGCGTTTTATTCGCGATGAAACACGATACATACAGGTCTTTGACTCCATTCTGCCGCGAACCTTAACTATACATGTATAGGTGTTCGTTCGAACGTGAAGCTCGAGAAAAACACGTTCTCTCTTTCTCAAGAGAGAGTAAGCGCGCATTTCGACCAACTGTTTACATTCGATGCCGGGCGCCATGGAGGCTATCAAGGAATAAACAATGCGAGGCGCTTGCTCACAAAGCTACATATATAAATGTACACACATATAAATACATAGAACAATAAAATAGATCAAGGAGGCTTCTTCCTGCATTTAAATGTAAGAAATCTACTTACGTTTGATTGAGGTACTGTAGGGTCACGCTGATAATACCACCGACGATCTCACCCTCAGTCATGTTATATGCACTCACGCTCACTGGTAGTTGATCGTTCGGATTCACCCTTTCGACGAATTCCGCGAAAAAGCGACTGTACGCCCCAAGGTAGTCGCCATCGGTGCAGTCTTCGGCCATCCTTTTATGTATTTAAGAAGAAAAAAAAACCTTCCAAAACCTCGAGCCACCCACACCACGTTTGTTGTCTTCTTTCGTTAGCGTGATTTAACTTCACGTCCGCTAACTTCCGATAGTCTTGATGCAGAGAGTGAGCGTTCTGTTGAGGGAGTATAGCGTTCTCTCTGCGAACTCTCGATGCTCTGGAGCACGATCCACCGTGTCGCGTGAGCCAGCCACGTTACTGCACACACGGAAATGCTGAGTGAGAAGAGAGCGGAAGAGGGAGAAAAGCGGCAGCAGGGAGGACTGGCGGGATTGTAGGGAACGTACGAATAAGAGAGAAAGAGAGCGAGAGAGATAGAGAAATCCCGTAGAATGGACCGAGAGCTGTTGAGTACCGCTGACTGCCCAGTCTGTTCTGCCTACTGCTACTGGCCGATACGCGATGTATTTGTATTTAGGTTACGTCACTCATTCAAGAAGGCATACGCGGCTCTCTCAGTGCACGGGCAGCGATCGAGCGATGCGTTTCTGTTGTGCGATACCACTGGAAATGGAGTGGGGAGGAATCGTCAGTCTCTCTTGCAACGTCACGCGATCTTTTTAATCGAGTCTTCCCGCTCTCTTCTTCTTTTTCCTTTCGTTTCGCGCTGTTCACTCGCGAATCGCATCAGATCGCATCGTTCGCTCGACTCTCTGAGGGAAAAGTGCGTAACGGAATTATTGAGGTTCTTACACTGCGCATGTCTGACACCACTTTATCGTGGCTTGCTGCTTGCTTTGCTTTGACTCCGCTATACTAGGCAGCGTGCGTTACTTTACTACCGCTCACGACTACCACCTCTCCTTTGTTTGCGCCACCACCAACCGTAGCTCGCCAACCGCGGTAAACCGCCGCCTTCGTTCGCCTTTATCGGTTTCAGGGTATATGTAGGTATCTCTTACGAGATTTTTTTCTCCTTGCTTCTGCCAGAGGTGCAAATACTTGCCGGTATTACTCGCTTGTTGTTCAAATCGCAAATTTCACTTACTAACGTAGTGGGCAAAAGTATTTTAACGCATTCGTCTTTTACTCTAGTATATGAGAATCTTATCATTTTTTTAAAAATGATACAAATAGACGGGAATTATAATGTCGAGAAGGAATAATTCCAGTTTCTGGTAATGTAATTGGATGAAGTTGTGCGAATATAAACTAGGTTTATATGTATATAAATATATTATACAGTCATCTAAAATGGGCTAATCGTTATAAAATTATACATAAGCCACTCTCTGAGAGACGAACATTTTCTTTTTCTAGAAGCTCCTTTCTTTGTTGTAAATAAGTGTTTGGAAGTCGCTCTGCTGCCCATTTTGGTAGTGGTGCGTTCCAATTTTCTGGTGGTTTGGCTCGCTTTTCCCAGACATCGTTTTCGTAATGTCCTTTCAGTCTGTCGTATCTACGCTTCTTTTCACTCTCCAACAACTCTTTCTGCAGATTTGATCAAAACACGAATACTACATTCACGTAACATTGTCACTCTTTTTTCTAAGTATTCTACGTAAGGAAGACTGAACTCACGTATGCTTGTGGCGATTTGTGTTTCCTCCACATGAGGCAGTTATCCAAATCTTTCTTCCAGACCGTGCAATCGCTCAATTCACCAAAGATAAAGTATTGATGAAACCGTTGGTGTAGGCATTTACATTCCCTGTATTCGTCTTCGTAAATTTCACAGGGCCTGAACTGAAGCACAATAGGAGTTTTAAGTTGTTAATACACCAGACATTTTCTTATGTAAATCACTTACCATCCATGCATCCTTAAACTCCATTTGTTCATCGCTTTCATTTTTGGTATCTTCTCTTTTCTCTCCATGGCTGTTATCAGAACTCGCTTCGGAGCCGACAGTCGTCATTTTTCTTGTGTTTTAATTATATAGTTAAAGATACCTTTGTCTCTTTTTTTTGATTTAGTGATTAGAGTACGTATAACACACTCGTACAATGCAGCAAGCGATTCATGTCAAATTAAGTTTCATTTTCTTTACGATTTACGATAAAGATATTGCAGAGAAAGAGGTTATGAATCCATCCGGTTGAATCAAGCTGTATCAGTGGTTTGCGTAACGAGGCATACACATTGTTGAACCTAGAAAGTTCGGAGTTTCTATACTCCAAAATTAAAAATGAGTGAATTCGAATTTTTAAGACTTAGAAGCTATAAGGCTAGTTCTACACATAATACATATTTTCATTAACACAAATATGAAATATTACAATTTTTGAATATATAAATTATTGTATGAAAAAGTTCATTTGAAAATTTCCAATTTCCGTAAACGCACTAATCATGGATGGAAAGAATTACCAATTGAACTAAGTACAAAAATGCGAAGAAAAATAGTTCAATTAAATTTAAATAGGAGATACATGTAAATTGTTGAGTGGATTTTCATACATTTTTCAGTAAAATAATATACTGGCGCCGTACTCATGTTTCGTCTATTCGTAGTTGATTCGTGGCACCACCGTTCCACCATTCTATTCGCGAAGCTTACCAGCAGCTTGCATACCGTGTGTGTTACCGAGGATCGCCAACGCCCCTCCTAACCCTCCATCCTCCCTCGCGTTTAGTTAAACAGAGAACGGGCGAGCGTACCGTCTTGTTATGATTATAGTTCCTGTTCCTGCATCGAAAGCAAGCGAAGACGACGTTTGATAGCAGGAACACTACGGAACGCAGGAGTGATCGAATTCCTCAGCCGCTGACAGTTTCCTAACCTCTCACGAAACGAATGTCCCGGTGTTTTGCGGTGGCTCGTGTGCTGTTTAATTAACAGTGAAATAATCGCGTAACATGATGTCGCGGTCAGTGCGTGCAGAGACTCGTAGTCGTGCCAAGGATGATATAAAACGTGTAATGCAAGTTGTTGACAAAGTTCGCCATTGGTAAATCCCCTTAAACATATTATTGATGCACGAGGAAATGTTTGGAACTCATCAGATATGCATCCTGTATTGATATACGTGAGAACATATTGGCTGAGAGAGGATAAAAGAGTAGAAATACTATCGTACAATTCATGATACCGCGAAAGAATTTTTCTTTCTGTTATTTATCCGCTTATAAAAGATTCGGATTGTACGCGTCAATGTAACCGGAACAACAATTCTGACTACATTTTCATATGTGTTGATTGAATTATATAGTGTTGCTCTATGTCTGCTCTCTTTTAGTCACAGCGAAGAAGGTAGCTTCTTCTTCTCTCGATTTTCTCACATTATACCAATGGCTCGCTTCATGCGCTTGAATTTCCAGGGAAAAGAAATGGGTGACGATAGGTGAGACTACGATGAAGATCTATAAATGGGTACCTATCGCTACGTTAGATCAGGTATGTGGGCATCCATCGCACTATGACTGCGATGAGTGTACGGCGAGTAAATTACTGGTTTTTTTGTTTAGAAGAAGAAGGGAAAGACTGTTGGAGACAAAGAGAACGGTTTACCAAGAAAAAGTGGAATAGAATCGTCAAATTCCAATTTTGGCTTAACGGAAGACTCTAATACATGTAAGTGATGTTTGATAGTGTTACGGAAAGAAAAAGTGTGGTGAATAGAATAATAAATCATTTGGTGGTCGATAGGTTTTTCGACAGTGAGTGACTCTCAAGGATTAACCGACTTCTCGGCGCACTTGGGATTCTCGGAAGACTCCAATTCACAAAACAGTGAACCAACACCCAAAAGGTTAAAGACTGATTGAAGTTTATACTGTGACTGTTGATCCGAGGATAAATATTTAGGGAAACATTATTATCTAAAAGAACTTTCGTCAGTTTGCACGGAATAAGTTTATGATAAATTATTGTTCTTGAAAGAGACGTATAAAAAGATCAGTTTCCTTTCTATTTCACTCGAATTTAGAGAGAAATTTATCGCATAATATATGAAAGAAAATTCTGATAGAATGATCAATCTTAAATTACATATAGTAAAATTTATTTTTTTACTTAACGAATTTCTTACAAATTCTAATTCAATATAGAAACTAGAATTAATAATAATAATTCAATAGAACGAATTTCAATTGAATGTTCAGTCCGTTTTTCATATATATATATATCAAAATAATCAAGTATATGAAGTGATTTTTTTAAAGCGGGCTGTGCATTTTAAGTGGTCTTTGCATCGTCACAGTATTATTCCCTTTATGAGATACATAATTTTTTTTTACTTGTTTTGAGAGTGGTCGAAAAGAAAAAAAATCTGTCGCGAAATATCGGAGCGTTATAGCTCTAGAGAATGTACAATAGACAATGGTACATTTACCTTTTTGTAAAATAGGGTCTCCAAAGTCATTATATACATATATAAATATATAGATATATATTGTTAAACTACCTTCGAAGGTCACTGTACCGGTTGAGACAAGATTCGTGCATTTGCTAGTTGTTGAAGATCATTGTACATATTTCAAATATCATTTTCTCGCAAACTAATATTCTAGGACACATTGCATTCCTCCAGGTTATTTTATAGCACCGTCACATGTACAAAATAAGCTTGGACTCTTACAAATAAAACAGTGCAAACGTGAAAATGAGGCCACCCGTTTGCATGGGTTCTATGAATACTACGAAAACTACCTTCCAATACAATTAAATATCATTTGACATTTTTTTTTCCTTTTTTTTCTTCTTTTTTTTCAATGTTCTCGTGTGTTGTATATTGTACTTAATATTCGATTATGCGTATTGTATCGATTTTTCTTCTGTACTAGGTTCGGAGAATTGAGAGAAAACTTTCAGACAGATCAGACTATATCTCGAACAAGACTATTGTACATATGAATGAATTATTTCGAGTTCTTACTTTTAAGGTCTCTCTGTATGTTATAAAGCATGTACAGACGAATCTCTGCCGATAAAATCAAGTTTAATAAGTTTCAATGTGTCTTTTTCTTCAGTTGAGTTCGCTGAATAATCAAATCTTCTAGCAACATTGCTATTGGTTCCGGATCATGAATATCTAACTGTATAAAAATCTGGGTGAATTAGATAAATAGTAAGTGTATATTACCAGGGCAAAGACTCGCCATTGTATTGAAGGAAGCAACCATTATGCTTATCTGTTAACTGTGGTAGAGTCTTGAGAATATCGCTAATACTAGCGTCCACGTCCATCGGTGCACCATCTCCACCCAATCGTGTACGAACCCATCCAGGATGCAAAGAAATGACCAAAATCCCATCCTCTCGTAAATCAATGCTCATTGATTTGGTTGCAGCATTTAGTGCCGACTAGTAAAGATTAGATAACGCTTATCGGTCCTCGTAAATTTTACATGTATATCTATAGCGGAAATCCTATTTTCAATTCATAACACCTTAATATTCTGTATTTACCTTGCTACATCTGTACGGATAATATCCACCCTGTTCATTTTGGGTGATACTGCCGAGAATTGATGACATATTGATGATTGCTGCTCTGGATACTGTCATTTTTGTCTTATCTTCATGTTTACTCGCGGCAGTTTTCAGCAATGGCAAAAATGCCTACAATTTCAATAATAATTCTCCTATTATGATATATATTTAGTCTATAACTCTTTTTTTTATAATTTACTCACTTTCGACAAAAGAATCGGGGCAACCGTATTAATGAAAAATGTTTCCGTGAGCTGTGTCTCTTTCACGAGACCGAGTCGCGAAAATTTACTTGAAACACCCGCGTTGTTGAATAGAACATTCAATCCTGCATCCCCAACTTTTTCTTTTACAGTTTTAACTAATTTCCCGTAACTCTTCGTGTCAGTTAAGTCTGTAATTCAACGAATTATTAAGTAGAAAAAAAATTTCAAGACATATATTTCGATCGCACGAGGTTTTAGTAATTTTGTTTCAACCTTCGTATCATACTAAATATTCTAATCGATATTGTATGCAGTTCTCACTGTGAGTACATAGCGTTCGCTACTCCTTCGAACGGTCTCGTGTTAATTTAGAATAATTCTAATTGAAGTTTCGCTAGCCTTCAGGTACTAATTCACTGTATAAAAGACAATTTGCTTCAATCGTTATGTAAAAGTAGAATTATTGTATTTGAGTAACAGTAAAATAGGATTTCGAGCTTCAGTGCATGCTTTGGCTAGAAATATTAATTTTCGACCGAGCTGTTATCTATCACAACTGGTAATATTGAATTGTGCGATACGAGGATATTAGTGCGTATTCAACAGATAACATGAGAGTATCTTGATTAACGGGACGCTAGAAAATATAATAGTTCGGTATTTTGGCATGCTACTGCTGCAATTATTAATAGACTGTAGAAGCTATTCGGCATGAAATTTAGAGAAGCTTTGGTTTTTTGGATTTATTGTGTTTAAAAAAAAACTCTATGATATATGATGAAGACACCAAGTTTGAAGAGTGTAAGATCGTGGTGTCTCAGCTGTCGCGAAAAACCACTCACCATGGATTCAGATACGAGCGAACCCGAAACCGAACATAATGTGGAACCTTCGAACGAGGTCAGCGAGCAAGAAACCAGTCCTTCGGGTAAGTTTATTCAAGGTTTCAATCGCATTTCGTAAAGAGATCGAATCTCCAGTGTCATTATTCAGATTAAAAATGATACAGGATTTATGTACTCCGAGAAGTTATATTATAACGTTTGAGGAAGGATTCTTACCTATCTCTATTATGTGAAGGTTCGGCGATTGTTTCGCAAGATCAGACAATTCCTGTAACAATATGATTGAAGAAACTTAAGTTTCGTAATAGATCTATTGTAGGCGTAGTATGTAACGAGGTTTCGCACTCCAGGAATTACGATCCCGCTGACAGAGTGCCATAAAAACATACTTGAAACGTTTTACTCGTAATTAGAATTCTTTCGAATGTTTCATTCAACATCAATCTTTAAATTCCTTTGCGGCTTTACTCGTCACGTAGCAGAATCGCCATCAAAAAGATGCGTTAAATTCAATTAAATGAAATCAATAAATTAATCGAGCTACAGTTTTACTCGAACTAAAGAATCGAGTATTAACAGTGCGATTAATGACCCTATCGTATATTCACCGGAATAAACGATAACGCCGTATAATCCAAATCATATGAATATTGTCTTATCAAGTACGTGACACTTAGGAATTCCAAAGAACGCTTTAATCACGAGTAAATTGATAAAAATATAAGGAAAAGAAATATGATAGACAATACCAATGTAGCTCATTGAGAAAAAATGTGATGCCCCTTTAATAATAGAGAATCTCTGTTTCTTTATTAATCCTACTTGGACGATCGACAATATTTGCACGTCATGATGATTTTCTTACGCAATCGGTGAGCTTGTAACAAGTGAGTCATTGTAAATTGCAATCGACATTCTCCGATAGGATCTGAGAGAGTCCCTCGAAGGTAGTTGTGGCGGGGAAAAATAAAGCCGAGTAAAGCCGCCACTGCCTCTGCGCGTTTACGGTGGCCGTATAACAGAGGGCGGTCGACAAGGCCGACAGTCGCTTAGTTCATTTCAGTCGTTAACAAGCACTGGATCAGTCGTCTCTGATCACGACTATCAAATTGGCATTTAAAAAGTTCGCTTTAACTTTACAAGAACGTGATAACCGTGTTGACACAACGATCCTATTAAAAACACACGATGGCACCGATTGGTAAGTTTCAAGCTGACCACATTGCGTAAGATCTTGTCAATGCATAATTTCAATCAGAGCCGGACTTACCGTTGCCTTGCTCACATCGCGACAAGTTGCGAAGATATTTTCCGGTGGTTTCGCAGAGCCAACCAAGTGTTTAATCAGACCAAAACCCAAGCCGCGGTTACAACCGGTGATGAGAATTGACCTCATGGCCGGTATTACTTCGTACGTGTTTTTCCTCGATTACGGTTTCCAAGTGTTTTGTACACGCGGTCAAATCCTTGGGCAAGCGCGACCAGGCGGTGCTGCTCGCGGTGTCTAAAGATTCTCGTGCCAGCCAAGACGAGTGTCATCGGGCTGACGTCACGTGGCGGCTGCCACAATCGAGCCGCGACAATCATGGCGATATTAACGTTGTTCGTGAGGCTCGCGTCATTTCGTGGCGCTCAGTCTAAACTCCTTGAGATTCCGCGTGCAAGGTGTTATGCTTTGCCTTACGGAATAAGTGCGATGGCCTGTATGTGCAGTGAGTTGCATTTTTTTTCTTATTTATTTCCTTCTCCTGCCGAGTGTGCTTTTAACGTGGATGTTACCGATTGACGTTATGTAAAATCGAACGCGCTCTCTGCACGCTCGATTGGCACTGTGATTGTGAGGCTACGATCTGCCTGTCATGACCCGGCTTTTGGGCCTAACTTGAGATTCACACAAATTTCAATTATACGACATTAGTAATAGTTGACACTTTATTTGTAACTCACGTAACATATCTGCAAATTGTCGCAATAGTACTAATGATATACATATAGGATTCATTGCAGTCTTGCATCAGTTTCTTTGTAATACCCATAATCCTTTGCGTTGGTTTTTAATTTAAATTTTTAGTACTAATTTGTGATTTTAATGTAAAGTTAATTTCAATTCGCAACAATGTTTCCGTTACAGCTGGGCAAAAGTATATGTATGATCTACTAGTTATTGGCGGCGGATCCGGTGGATTAGCAGCAGCAAAAGAAGCAGTAGCTTTAGGAAAGAAAGTTGGAGTCCTTGATTTTGTTACTCCGTCTCCACGTGGAACTACTTGGGGCTTGGGTGGTACCTGCGTCAATGTCGGATGTATCCCTAAAAAGTTGATGCACCAAGCTGCCTTGCTGGGCGAGGCTATTCACGAAGCAGCTTCTTTCGGATGGCAATTGCCGGATCCCCAAACAATTAAAATTGATTGGGAAGCTTTAACGACTGCGGTACAAAATCATGTTAAGTCCGTAAACTGGGTTACTCGTGTGGAGCTTAGAACTAAGTTAGTGTTTTCTTATGAAATTCACTTACGATATTGTGTGTTTTTAGAATTGAAATTAATATATTTCATTGTTTAGGAGTGTCGACTATATAAATGCGCTTGGTCATTTTCAAGATGCGCATACGGTATGTGGAGTTATGAAAAATGGCCAGGAAAAGATCCTTACGGCTGAAAATATTTTAATAGCCGTAGGCGGTCGACCAAGATACCCCGATATTCCTGGTGCTGTGGAATACGGTATCAGTAGCGATGATATTTTCAGTCTGGAAAAAGCTCCAGGAAAGACATTAGTCGTGGGTGCTGGATGTATCCTTTTACAAAATGGAAAGTTCCTCAAAATTGAATTGCGTTTAAACCAACATTATATTTTCCCTAACACTTGAGTAGACATTGGTTTGGAGTGTGCTGGCTTTTTAAATGGTCTAGGATACGACGCTACTATAATGGTACGCTCAATTGTTTTGAGAGGGTTCGATCAACAAATGGCAAATACAGTTGCCGAAGAGATGCAACAACGAGGCGTTCACTTTATTTACCAAGCTAAACCTCAAAAAATTGAGAAGCAAAGTGACGGTCGCCTTCTTGTTCACTGGGTCGATAAGGTATATTTTGGATTATTCTCGAGAGAATTGAATATTTATACAATATACTTATTACCATCATTTGACTCTAGGATGGGCAAGTGCATCAAGATATTTACGATACCGTTCTTTTCGCTATTGGTCGTCGACCACTCACCGAAGAACTGAAACCAGAGAATGCGGGAATCAAGCTCGTAGCAGACACGGGAAAGATTGACGCCATTAACGAACAAACGAATGTTCCTAATATTTATGCTGTTGGTGATGTCTTGCATGTAAGTATATTATTATTATTATTATATTGCGTATTGTTACTGTAGCTTGTAAATATTTCGTACCAATATTTTTTTAATTCCATAGAAAAAACCAGAACTCACTCCCGTGGCTATTCACGCTGGGAAATTGCTCGCAAGGAGATTGTTTGGTAACGCGACCGAGCAAATGGATTATACTAATGTCGCTACGACAGTATTCAGTCCACTAGAGTATGGAAGTGTCGGTCTTAGCGAAGAAGCCGCGATCTCGATTCACGGAGAAGATGAAATTGAGATATACCACGCTTATTATAAACCTACAGAATTTTTCGTGCCTCAGAAAGACGTGTCTCATTGTTACTTGAAAGTCATTGCTCTTAGACACGGTAATCAGAAGGTACTCGGCATGCATTTTGTTGGACCTAACGCTGGCGAAGTTATTCAAGGTTTTGCTGCTGCCATGAAGTACGTAAAATTCCATTGAAATTATGTTTTTTTCGGTCTGATTAGATTCTTAACAAATTTTTTGACTTTTGTTACAGGTGCAATGTAACATTCCCGAAGCTGAAGGAAACTGTTGGTATTCATCCAACTATCGCGGAAGAATTTACGCGTGTTTCCATAACCAAGCGCTCTGGAATGGATCCGAAGCCACAAAGTTGTTGTAGTTAAAATATATGTATCACAGATTATTTTTCGTTGCACTTATGTGCAATTTCCAACTTCGATCACTTTACCCAAATGTCGTGCAAACTGCATTTTGGATAGTCGGCTGCATCGATTTAACTTCTGATGCCTCTTTTTTTTGTATCAAACCCAAATAGAAGGGCTAGATGATTACAGTATTGCACTTGCCTGAAAGGCAACACCGAACGCAATGTTGTGCAACAAATCACTTTTGGATCTATTTTATTGATATGGATACGTGATTGCTATACATATATAGCTACTTTTATAGATTTATTATTTTTGCAAGTGCTCATTTCTCTCTAAACTCTAAACACATGCTTCAGTAACCATTCAATCTGGAGCAACATGTAATTGAATTGTTAACAGTTTATTTGGAGACAATAAATACAGTGCCAGCGGTAAATTCAAGTTAATGTGTCGAAGATTATTCACAACTGTACCAATATTCGGATACCCTTTGCGGATATTGGTCTTCAGTTTTTATTAATGTGTTGTCGAATCTCCAAAAGTTATTGTCTTTGAAGAAGTACGTGCTTCCTAAAATTAAATGATGTATCAAACAAAGGTCATTTATATGGAAATTAATATAAAATCCATTCTAACCATCTGTCCATGTCATGGCAGCATCAAGATCATGCGGAACACCTCGCCAACGTTCAATATTTTTTGGATATCCAGAATCCAAAATTCGATTTTCATCATTAAATCTCCAGAATTGATCCCCACTGATGATTAAACAAATTTATTCTCCATCTCACATCAAAATTGAATCTCAATACTAATTACCTATACAGATACGTTTTTTCATTTTTTCGCCATACTTGTGCTGCATCAATTTTTTCTACGTCACCCAAAATACCATAATTCGATATTGGTTGAGGACTATTTTCAATTAACTTGTTTCCGTCATATACCCAGTATGATTTACCTATTACAGAAACTTGGTAAAAGTAACGAATATTCTGCATCATCATTCTTCTATCCAGAAGAATGACTCACCACTAAAGAATATCATGCTATCATCAGTATCTCTTTGATACGACGCATCGATGTGTGTAATGTTCTCAGGCATACCGTGAAATAACGTATGAAATTTCACCGGATATCCTTTTTTTATGTTGCCACGTGTTGAGAAACGCCAGACATACTGTAAAACATATGTATACATACGTAATATTTCTCTTAACTGCACTAATCAGAAGCGTGCGATATTAATTACCTGGCCTTTGAATATGAAAAGCTCGGTTCTGAATATTGATATTGAATCGTAACTACCATCGCAAATGTTAGGTATTTCTGTTACACTATCCGCTATTGCATTAAGATTATCTTCTTCATGAGTACGATGATGATCAACAGTTTCCCAGTCACCAACAAAAGTGACAGTCAGTGTTTCTTCAGTCGTAGATGTTGAACTATTTCCATGAACGATCTCTTCATCGCGATTGTCTTTATCTTCCTCTTCCTGACTTATTGTAGTGCTACTTAACGTTGTTGATTCTTCAGTCTCATTAAAATTCATCCTTTCAGTCGTCTCGCTTTCTATCAGCGGTTGGGATACTGATCGAATCAAGAGATACTAAATTGCAATATCCATTTTGATAATAAGATACAGCAATAATTATAGTTATGGTCATTTCGATTAGTTTCTTACTGTAGAGTTGATAAACAGCTAGAATATCATCGTAGCCTAATTGAAAACTAGCCGAGTATCCTTTGTAGTAAGGGAACATTATAGAAGATGGTACAGGCGAGTGAGATAATCCAAGACTATGTCCTAATTCATGCACAGCTACTGTAAAGAAATCGGTTTCACCATTCTCAGGATCCGATGGATGAATAGCCCAATTTTCATCATCGTCAAAATGAATGTCGCCTCCATATCCACCCATTTCATAGGGGAAATATGCATGAGCTAATATGTTGCCTGGTCCATCGAATGGATAGCTATAGATCAATTTTGTTAATCAATATACACTTGATCTACACATTGCGTAAATTTAGCAAATTTAATACAATACTAAACTAACTCATCTCCGTGAGGCCCTCGACCAAATGCTACAATGATATCGGCATTTGGATTTTTGACTTGTCGAAAATTCAACCGGGAATATCCACTCCAAGTGTCGAAAGCTCTTTCCATTTCGTCGATTATTGGTTCCTCTTCTAATTTTGGGGTCCAATTTGCTATACTAACGATCAAATTGTGAACAATATAACTGGGACAAATTACGTAATACTTTGCAATGAGAAAAAAATTCTATCAGATAAGAGGCATAAGGAAAAGTTGTGCTATTTATAGTAGAGTCGCAAATTATGCACAGTTGTCTGATAAGAAGTCTAAAGGACGTGTTAATTAATATTATCAAGATAGACATACGCACAAATACGTAATATCCCTTTTCTTCCACCCTTCAGATCCAATAATGTATCGTTTCTTGCGAGAATCGTTTCGCCTTATAATATCGGGAACACCACAGCGTGGAGATTCCATTAGCTTTAAATCAGAATGTATTGTAAATAGTACGAAGAAATTAAAGAACAATTAGAAATAATAATGCAACGCACCTTCAAAGTTGCATTATCCAAATTACCCGTTATTGGAATATTTCCAAATTTTTGCAATTCTCTTATCGTATCCATTACTGCACTTTCCTTATACAGTGCTTCTGAATCCGCAGTTCCTCCCGCCAGGTAACCATATCTCTTCATAAAATTCATCTACTTAATTCAGAAAATTATTTTTTAATTTTAATTATTCTCTGTTTTATCCTAAATTCTTCTGTTTTGTTACGTACCGCAGTTATCGGTGGCGAAGACAAACTAGGTGCCTTAGGAATGGGTATTGATTGGTATCCATTGATAATAAGTAAAATAAAAAAAGACACTTTATACAATAATGACATCACTGTTTTTCTTCAACTTTGGTCCTAGTTGTTCTTCCTATGTACAACACTTCGCGATTCGAATACCGCAATGTCTACGTATACTTACTGACCATATTTAGTAAGAGAAATTGATAAGAGACAACGATAATGAGTTCTCTGACCCAGGTCATCGCGAAATTGGCGGAAATGAGGGCTCGTAATCGAGGCATACTATCACTGAATAAGCAAAACCGAGCAATGATCGATCGCTGACTGATACGGCTTCGTTCTTTCCTAGTGCAATTAACACTGTGTCAAACAACAGTTTCTTTTTCTATCAAAACATCTGATGTCGAGCCTCATCGATTAGTATCTCTTCAATATTTAACTATTTTCAAGCTTGTCACAATCAATTTTCATTGACTACGAACACGAGAAAGGAAGAGATACAAATATGCATAGTGCATCTTCATCATTTTCTACACAATCCGTTGATTCCAGTGATACTATATTAACTGATGAAAAGAAAACTTCTAATAAAGATATTCATGAATCGTATACTTGTCCCTTCGTAAGTTCTAGAAAGATTAATTCGTACTTAAAATACCATTATTCCACTATTACTACTATTTTACTAATTAGAAGTTGCAATGGTCTCTTGGCATTAATCCAAACGTCCCTTTACTCAACTTGACTACTGAAAATCGAACAATCTTATCGTATGCTTGCTCGCATGCGGTGATGCTTTATGATTATGAGACCAAAGAGACGACGCCTCTTCAAGGTCACGTTAGTAAATCTTCTTTACTGCTCCTCTTATAGTACATCGACTCTGACAATGAACAATTGGTCAATTAATTCTTGTCGTACAATATCACAGCAAAACGCAGTGGGCGTTATGTCCGTGTCGAAAGAGGGCAAGTGGTTATTGACAGCGGATTTCGGTGATGATTCTGTGGTGATCGTATGGGATACCGAATCAGGGTAAAGTCATTAGAGTTCATTCGGAGAAATCATATACAATACTGATACTAAAATTTAGTTGCTACAATGATAGAGTACCTGTACGCACTTTCTTCAATCCTCATGGTAAAGAAAGTCTAACTACAGCTGGTATTAGTCCCGATGCTAAGTACGTAGTCATCGTTGGAAATGAAAAATGTCAGAAAGTTTCTTTCTGGCTTTGGACGTATGGGACAGATATTCCAAATGGTGAGAGATTCGTAGAGGAATATTTCTGATTGAACTAGTACTCACTGTTATAATTTTAATCATATAGCATTCTGTGAACTGATTGAAATTCCTTCTGAACGTGTTAAGGAAATTCGATTCATTGACAATGAGGCTGAAAAATTCATCTTGATTACCGATTATCATATTTTGTTCTTTCGATGGGTTCGTAGTGAAATTAATAGCCAAAGATGCTTTTATAATGTTTCTTTAACTATAATCGAACATATTATTGTTAGAGAGATAATGAGCTGGAATACTACATTCCTCAAGTTGTTGGAAAATTGCGTCGGTTTGGCATTTTCAATGGTTCTTGCTATGTTACTCAATCTCAAGAAGCCTTAATTGCAACAACAAAGGGTATTTATTAAAAAAATAACTGATTTGTCGTAGAGCACTTTGTTAGAAATTAATTATTGGGATTTCAGGTTTTGTCCTAGTTTGGGGTCATATTTCTGGAGCAAAGAAAGCAGATGAAATATCGCAAAATCTATTCGAAGAGAAGAAACATATCAAATCGATAAAATTGCAAAAATATAGCATCACTGTTATTCTAAGCTATGAAAAGTATTCCGGTTTTTATTGCAAAATGTACAAATACTCTATTATCTGTTAGATTGAAGTTTGCATTTGTAGCTTGGTCGTGACGGGAAATGCTAAAGGATGTATTACTTTTTACGATTCGGCTCTAAAAATACTTTATTGGTGCCAGGATCCTGGCTTGGATAGCATCCGGTCGATCAGTTTTGAATTGCAATCCCGATTATTGGGCCCAATTCCTACGACTCAACGATCCGATCGTAGGTGATATTATAATTCTAATACTATTTAAAAAATCGTTCGATTATTCTCACACGTGCAAAAAGTTGAGTTTGGTAGCGAATATGATGCTGAGGAAGGAGAAGTGGATTACGAATCCGAAGAAGAGGACAGAGAAAATTTTGAAGATAGAAGAAAAGAAGAGAAGATAGCTGAGAGAAGAAAAACTGCTTCTACATTGACTGTGAATCTTGAGAATATAGTCGGAAATCCGAACAATGACAAAGTGACAAATTTGCATATTGCAAGAGACGCTACTTTGGAAAATGCACCTTTTTATGTACGGAATTTTCTCGTGTGTAAGACTTCTAAGGAAACTGATAATTTAACTAATTAATCTGTATCAGAGAATATTGATAAATTTGTCAATTTTTGTTAACAGCTACTGCAGCTGGAGCTATAGCTCTGATAGAAATCTCAAAACTGAAGTGTCACTTCATTAAACAAGGGTTGCAAGCTGCAGTCACTAGTTTGGATGCGCATCCTGAAAGGTGCAATTCACAATAATTATAGTGACGCAAATTTTTCATTGCCGGAACAACTCGCTAATTATTGCAAATTTATAGTCATTATGTTGTTACCGGGAATGCCGATAGCCTGGTATGTTTATATAATTACTTGGAGCGAAGTCTTGTCGTATGTAGAAAAGTGCCACCTCTGCCAGATTTTCAACCGATACTTGATGCTCAAGTAGCAAACAACAATATTATCTACGTTACTTGCCCGGATAGTCACAAGGATCTTACCGCAGTTACAGAATTGAAATATTCTCCAAAATGTATGTAAAATTATCCAGTTAAGTTTTGTGTAACTTTAACGAAATGTTATATACACAGGTGATATGATCGCATGTGGTTTGGAGAATGGTGCTCTTTGGATGCTGCATCCAATTACTCTCGAGAGTCTCGAGGATCTTCCTTACAAACACTCGAGATCATCGATTGAGAATTTAATTTTCACGAAATGTGCCACTTATATGGCATATTCGGTAACGAGAACTCTTTTCCACAATGTTGAAAACATTGTTGAAAATGTTTGTTGAAAACAATATTTTCTGTAGGACAACACGTTAGCTGTTGTAGCGTTTAAGAGGAACGATACCCAGGGAAATTTATGGAACTTTCTTGGGAAATATCACTCGCATTATAAAACGATAAGAAGTATCCTGTTCGATTCTCCGTCTGCGGATATTGGTACAATTAGATTGTTTTCTTTGGGAGAAGATCAAGATTTAGTCGAATACGACATAGAACACAGGTGTGTTATTTCTTCAATGAAAAGTCAATTTTGGAATGTAAAAAAATCGTGAAATTCGAAAAAACTGTATTTTTACTAGCGGACCATATCCAGATCCTGGATTGAAGATTTTATCAGTGAATCGGATCGAATACACCGCGATCCCTTTGTGCCTTGCTTGGTATCCTTATTCCACGACAGAAACTTTCCTCGTCATCGCAAATTCAGAAGTAAAAGTTGAAATGAAATATTGATAAAAACTAATTCGAAATTCTCGATTTAAATTTAACGTAAGTTTATCAGTATAAATATAGATTGCTGAACGACACGACAAAATTGGTGAGAGGCACTTTTCTCTGTCCAACATTCGATACACCTATTCAAAGTTTCGAGGTACATATTTTCCCAGGAATAGATCTATGAGAATTTAAAATTACTTTTACTCTATTCAGGCGGTATTCAAGAATTCTACTGAAAGCAATCATCATATGATCTTTGTTACTGATAAAGAAATTGGACTCCAACTATTACCATTAGATGGAAATCCTTATAAGAGTATTGGAATGATCGGTCATCCGCGAAAGGTAAAACTATGCGATATTCAAGCACATTCACATTGGAATTCAGTGAAATATTATTTAAACAGATTAAAAAAATTGCAATTGATTGTGATGGTGCTGTGTTATTTACTTCTGGTTGCAATGATCCATGTGTCTTGATGTGGAAGATCAATCTAAGGTCAATCTTCGAATTCCACAATAAAAATCACATTTGAAGATAAAAAGATTCTATCGATACGATGGATGTTTTATTGAAATTTTTGGAATCTAGATCAGTGGAGGTGATGGCTCGCTTAGGAGGCGAAGGGCTAACACCTTATTACACTTTGATCGAAGGTGGCAGTAAGGGTTGGTTAGTCAGCGAAATGAAGGATCTCTTCTACTATGCTCAAATTCTTCATCAAGGAGAAAATACCACAGCTACTAGAATCGTGTCTGATAAAGTAACTACGAAACAAATCCCAAATCTTATGCGAGCTATTGGATATTTTCCTAATAACGAAGAAGTACGTGTCGAGAACTTTAGATAAGACACTTATCAATTTCTAATCTTTTACTTACTCAGTCTATTTAATTAGGTGGAAAACATAATGACAGAAGTGTCGTATCAAAGTTATGCGAGAACTGGACAATTAATCGAAGAAATTACGTTCGAAGTTTTCGTTAAACTTTACATTAATCATCGTCCAGCATTTGGACTATCGTTACGAGAATTACAAGAAGCTTTCGGAACTTTTGCACTTCAAGATGAAGAACAACCTATGCTTACGGAAAACTTAATGTTGTCTCGGAAACAATTTATACACATATTGTTTGGGCAAAATATTCGTATCGATGGAAATGAAACTGGATTGGTATATGGTTAGTGAATCAAGACGAATAATGAGAGAAAGAGAGTTGTGAAAAATGAATGCTTAATTTACTTCAGGCGAGCCGTTAACATTCGAAGAAGCAATATTGTATCTAAATCTTCTCGTTCCATCTGAAAATCTCGATGATCATTCTCAGGAGGACGAGAGTAAATCTAAACTGGGTGATTTTCATTTTCTCAAGAAGGCATGTATATTTACGAGATTCGATTTAAAAGGCGATAGGATAATGAGAAAATCGACCACTAGGCTTCCCGAAAGTAATGTATTATTATTTTATGATACAGGGGATATCTTACAAAGAGTTCATCACGAACATCATGGGTATCGAATTACCGAAGGAAATGAGGGCTGACAGTGAATAACAACTTTTGACGTCGCTTGCATCGCTGGCACATTAATGTCAATTATCATTTTCACTCTTAGTAAATAGTATTACCATGTACTGCGAGTCCTATTACACATGTACAATCACACACTAACGAACTCGACGCTCTTTAATCATTCTTGACTAAAAAATTTGAAAAGAAAATCTCTTTTCTTTAATTCGTCGGGTACAGTTGTCTTGCGCAAGTCATTCCGTAATTATTTCAATTAATTACTCGAAGGATTTGCGAATTTCTGCAGATCTTACAGTATGTACTTTTGATGATCCTTTTTAATGACTTGGGCGACATTGGTACAAATGAAAATATATATATATATATATATATATATATACTTGACTTTTTCCTTTTCTCCCTTAATACTGATTGGTAATGGCTACTGCATTAGCATTTTGATTTTACTTTTCATTGTACTTTGTACATTCGCCCAATTATGTTACTCTAGTCCTCTAACTTGGTACTGCGAGTTGCTACTCGCGGACTATAAATTCATCATTCAGCACGCGAAGCTAAGTTGCAAGCTTTATTTTTTTTTGGAAAAAAGTGAAGAAACACTCATAAGGAGAATACTCGAAATTAGGAGAACGTAAGGAAAGTGTATGAACTAAAGATTTTGAAACGATTGACTATTAGTCATCCGATTTAATATTATTATATATTCTCTTTCGCATCGAATTCTTAGTAATTTTAATCGTAAATAGTACTTTATTTGTTCATTCAATTTTTGTCAGGTGCTTACAACAGTGCTCGCAGAACATTTCGGTCTCATTTTCACACTCACAATCATACTTTCTCATTCTTTTTAACTCGCACATTCTCTGTCTCACACTGTATCTCTTTCGTTTCCTTTTTTTTCTGAGCTTTGACAGACAAAATGGTCGAGAGAAAATCAAAGCGTAAAGTATATCAAAGGAAAGGATAAGGCTGGATCAAATATTTTGCCATGATGTAATTATAATGCGAAATTGCTACGCCTGCCAAATTCGTTTGGAAGTCTCTCTTTCTCTCTCTATGTCGCTGACAGAAGGGCTGGCTGAGAAGGAATAAACGCGTGCAATAACTAGACTAGAGGAACGAGGGAAAAAAAAGATAAACGATAAAAGATCGATTGATTAGTGTCGACTAACGTAAAAAGTACGGGAAATCTCGAGTGTAAGTTATCAACAATGTACGATCATTTTTTTTTTTTATCAAGTAGGGGAAAAGAGGAGATGAGAGATTACTCAATATAGAGGATTGGCTTTTGAAAAAGACTGCTACTGGTAAAAATAGAATGAACGTGCAGTCATAAAAGTTTCAATGGTTCGTGGGAATAAAATCGGGACCATTGTTGGAAACCGTTGAAAAGACACGGTTCGAAGCTGTAATTTTCTTTAATTCGAACTAATAAAAAAGTATCTCGTATTGAATGGTCCGTCATGCAACGAGGGCACAGACACCGCCAGCAGTGCCAACAGTTGCATCGGGTGCAATTGTAATTGATAGTGGTAAAAAACACAGCCCTCCCCTCTCGCGCTAGGCATGAAAAATTTCGCTCTACGACGTAGCCTAGATTCTTTTTTTTTTTCTCTTTCTAAAACGCTAGACCATCTATTATCTAAATTTATACACGGCGTTTTTTGTCGTTAAAAGAAGTACAAACAAATGTACAGAAAAAACCTTACTTCATTGTTATAAACTCTAAGGCGTATTTACAATTATATACAAACATTTTGTTATATCGGCTTAAGAAAAATATCAACATGGAACAGTGTATGATTTGTTTGTTTACCAAGAAGAAAGAAGGGAAACGCTAGGAATATGCCTAGAAGCAAGTTCAAATGACATTCCAAAGTCGTTAAAAGACCTTTTGGGTTCTTTTTATTTGACTTCCATTAAAACTCAGATACCATTCTTGAGTTTTGATTTGAAAGTCACTTTCTTCATATCAATCCCACTACTATCAGTCGAAGTAGTCGTCGCTGTTCTGCACGATACCGTGCTTTTTTCTACAGTCCGGACAATACCACTTGCCTTTCGGTGGCACCATTATACCTACACACTCAAAGTGGAACCACTCGATTCGACAATCCTCACCATCGCAAGCGATCATCTCCGATACTTCGTCGTACGGACACTGGCAATAACAGTACAAATTCACCGCTCGCTCGGGTACCGGAGTCTTCGTTTCCGGTGGATGTGGTTGCGGTTGTGGTTGACTTACTTCCACTTCCGAATCACTCGAATCACTGCTACTATCCGCGGGTTCGTCCGATTCGGTAGCTGAAGCCGGCGCAGCTACGGCTGGCGCGTGCTCTACTATAACTGGAGGTGGTGGTTCCACCGGTGGTTTGTACGCGATGGATTTACCACCGAAAGACAGTCTCGCTGGTGGTAAAGTTGTCTTCAACGTAGCTGTTGGAACGTAAGACGGTGTGTCTACTTTCCTCCATTTCATAGTTGGCTGTTTATCGGCTTCCTCATCACTCGAATCACCGTAGAAGCGTTTTGGTATTCGCTTTCTCTTGGAAAATCTCTTCTTCTCATGCTCGGGAGCGGTAGCACCTATCGTCTGGTTCGCTACTTGCATCATCGCTTGTGACTCGACTGCGTTCGCTGTATGGAGATCATTCATCGCAAGATTCGGCGTCGACGACCTATTAGAATGCAAGTTCATCATGGCAGGTGACGAAGCTGAAAATCCTGCGTTTTTCTGGTAATAAGCTTTGGGAATGTTTAGTTTAATAGATTCCACTGTTGGTGTAGAGTTACGTTGCCTGCTTCTCTCTCCTTTCTTTCGCTTTTTTGTTTTAATTTTTCTCTTCTGCTGCTGAGGCTGCTGCTCAACACCGGTGCTTACGGATAATGGTTCCGGTGATGGCATTGCCGTATCTGTCTCCGTGATTCCATTGTTAAGGGAGACTGTTGTTGAATCGGCTGACGCGGGTGCAACTGCTGCTAAGAGTAACAACTGATTTCGTTTTTCTGCGAGTAACTTGTTGGCGAGTTGTTGTGGATGTTCGTCATAGAAATCTTCGTCCGTTTCAGTCTCGTCAGTCTCCAGATCAGACTCTCGAAGTAGAGGTTTGGCTGGACAAACTGGTTCGAGAGGTACCGCTGATGCACCATTTTCAACTTCGACACATATTTCCTTACTCTCAGGTTCTCCAGTTTCCACTGGTGCTTCTTGAACTGCTTCTTTTTCCTTTTTTCTCTCCTTGCGACTAGGCTGCTTTCTTGGAGAACTCTCGGATTCCGAACTGTCCGAATCCGAACTGCTACTAGAGCTCGAAGAACTACCGGACGAAGTACTACTGCAGCTACAGTTTGTGCCACAAGAACAACTGCTCGAGTCACTATCGCTCGACGAATCACTCGAAGATGTACTACCACCACCACCACCCTGTTTCTTCTTTTTGGGAGACTTACTTTTCTTCTTATTCGAATCGCTTTCATTTTGCACTACGTTACTACCCGATGGACTTGGTTGAGATCTATTTAACTGATCGTCCGATTCTTTGATTATTCCATCTCCATTCGATCCAAGTTCTCCATTCTTATCCTTGTCGTCGTACACGACACAATAATCGTGATCGGCTAACACTATGCTTCTTAGGAATGCGACATCAGTCTCTGGTTCGACTTGCTTCACCGCAAAAGGAATTGCGGACTCTTTTCCTTCTAAACTGGCCGTATATGATTTGAAATTGTCCCAAATACCGTCCATTATTTGAGCTTCTTGTTTTTCCTCTTCTTCGTTCCTCTCAACTTCTACTATACTATCCGGAAGGGCAACCGGTGAGGCAGCTTTCAAGGGTTCCGTGGAAGAGGATTCGCTTGATTCCGGAAGTTTCGTCTTTTCCACGGATTCAGGCTCTTTCTTTTCTTCTTCTTTTTCACCCTCGGAATCCGTGTCGCTTTCGGATGATAAATTGAGTGGTGGCAAGTCATAAACGTCTACCACCTTTTTAACAGTTTCTTTCGAATCTTTTATCGCTTCTGTTATTGCTGTTGTCGTATTATCGTCTACAATGATATTCTCCTTTTCCGATTTATCTTTATCGACAGTAATAAACTGACTTCCTTTGTCAGTCATCGTGACCTCAATCGGCGGTGGCTCTTTGTGCGTGTCCTCGTGCTTGGCTAGGAGCTTTTTCGATATAAAGCGTTCGGAGCATTCGGTGCAAGCGTACGGTGAATCTCCGGAATGCAATCGTTTGTGTACTTTAAGCGCGACTGCGCGAGAGAAGCTTGAGCCACATTCTTCGCAAACAAAAGCTGTCGGTGGTATGCAAAAATGATAGATGTGCGGCCACTTCTTCTGCAAGCATTTCTTACAGAGAACACTTTCCGTTCCATGCTTCCAGAATAAGTGTTTCGTAATGTCAGGTTTATTCCTATATGCGATTCCGCATCTATAGCACAAATGATGCAACTTATGCTTCCAAACGTGATTAGAGAGACGCTGTTGATTACCAGTAGCTTCGAGGCAAACGTCACACGCGTGATGTCGCTTTCGTAAATGCACCATTAATCGAAACGCTGATGGAATATTTGTTATAGGACAAAGACAACACCTGTACTTAACGTTGATGTTCGGACAATACGTACCAGGACACAAATGACAGAGTAATTCACTATAACTATAAAAGGTAGATTTACACATTATACAGATTAAGATTGTCTTTTGGTGCATTTTACGATGATGGAGATAAAGTTCTTTATGCACAGCCGAATAATAACGACAATGAAAGCACTCGTATGTCCTTGTATTTGGGACATTGTAGGTACCGTTTGTGCTATTGTAAGTGTCGAGATTGAACGAGTGAAATTCTAATTCGTCGAGGGATTTCTTTACTCTAGTGATAAATTGTTCTGCGTGTATAATTATGGCAGGGTGTTGTGGCTGGAATTTGTGTTCGGCAAGCATATGAAGTCCTAATTGTTTGCCGTTCACTGCTATATGGCGCGCGTGATTACAATAAACGCAAAATGGACTGGCAACGTCTATACAACGTTTCAATAAATCATCTATTTCTATACTATCTAAAGTACCCTCGACGTTAAGATCGACACTGGGAACGTCTTCACCAGCTAAGACAATTCCATCACTCGGTTGAGATGGCGGTTCTGTATTGATCTTTTCCTCAGACGTTGTATCTTGACACTGTCCATTAAGATCAGTCGATTTTTGCTCGCTATTCTCTTCGATAAGGTCTCCACTAACACCTGCTGGTTCCAAACTTAATTCTTGCTTACATTTATCGACATCTTCGATGTCCTCGGTTTCTTCAACTTCCTCAGCATCTTCGTTTGCTTCAGGATTACTATCTACAACAGCCAGTTTACAACTGTCCGAGTCACTGTCACCTTCATTTTGTAAGTAACTACCAGTGCTGTCTCTTTCTTTCTCCGATATATTCGACATTTTCTCCGATGGCGATGCATCTGCGTTATTGTTCTCTTCAGACTCTCGACTTGCGTCATGGTTTTCAATGTCCTCGCTAATCGACGCACTCGTAACGGAGAACTGTGAATTTCTATTAGTACATATTTTAATAACTAAACTGCGATCCGAAGACGGAATTGCATTGAATGAAACTGAAGTTTGAGATTCAGTAGCTGGTTCCGTTGGTTCTGTTGCCTCTTCTAGTTCTTCTGTTTCTTCTGTTTCTTCTTGTTCTTCTTGTTCTTCTTGTTCTTCATGTTCTTCTTGTTCTTCTTGTTCCTCTTGTTCTTCTTGTTCTTCTTGTTCTTCTTGTTCTTCTGGTTCTTCTGGTTCTTCCAACTCTTCCGGCTCTTCCAATTCTTCCGGTTCTTCTATATGTTTCTCTTCCGACGTTTCTTCTTTAAGTTGCAGATCTGATACTTGTGGTTCATGTTGCGGACTAAACAGCGACCGGCTAATTGGACTATGTGCTGGACTCTGAGACAATTGACTACACGAATCAGTTTTAATATCGCAAATTTCTTCGCTTCTATGATCATCATTCACATTTTCTTCTATATCATCCGGTACCGCAATTGATTCCGCGGATCTACCATCAGTTTCTCTCATCGAGGTAGTAGAATGTGTGTCTGATTTGTGAACGTCCTCAGAATCAGAGTCCTGTTTTTCCGGCGAATCGAAAGCTTCCGGAGAACTCACACTTTCTTTCTTAATCGTCGTGTCCGTAATATTCTCGGCGTTTTCACAACGTGACACTTCCATGATAGTCTCACTCACGCTGTCATAAGGTTCCTTGTTACCACTGATATCGTGCACTGGTGACTTCCTATCTGGTGTTTTCTCTTGAGACATACCAATTACAGATTTGTCTTCGGGTTCTTCGTTCGAGTCTTCTACGTACCTGGATACTTCCATAATCGTTTCGGCTACTGTATCCCGAATCGAATTATAATCGAGTTCCTTCTCGACACACCTTTCTGTCGTCCCCACTCCATCGACTTGAGCCTCATTTAGCTGTGGTATTGTACTTTTTGCACTGTGCTTTTTTATGTGTATACCAGGTTTTTGGGATAATGAATTTGGAACATTATCGTCAATAAATTTAGATCTATTGTTTTTTATCGATTTTCTTATTGGTGTCTTGTTGCCAGTGTTTACGGTTTTATCCAAAATATGTGAGGGTATTTTGCTTCCTGGCGCCGTGAGCGGCATAGTCGAGCGTATTTCTTTACTTGCTTCCGTTGCTAAACTACAGGTACTGGCGTGCGTGCCCGTTTGCCGACACAACGTACATATAGACGCTGTTACATCTTGTTTGGAAGGTGGCGAACAGAAATGATTGTAAAAATTGTCCGTCTCCGAGAAGACTTTTTCACAGGTGCAACAGACCAGATAACAAGAGCCTTTGAATGCACTGTAAAAATCTTCGACGGACGTAAACGTCATTTCTGGTACGCTATGTTTCTTCGTGAGATGATACGATAGTCTCTCTGCCTGGCCAAACATGCCGAGGCAAAAGAGACATATATGCCTCTTGTGTATATCCCTCATGTGTAAAAATAAATTCCAATTTTCGAAATAGGTACCGCATGCGGCGCACAAATACACTTTTCTCGTAATTTTGAAATTTGAAGCATGCGGTACCGAAGACGAGTCTGAAGTACTAGGCATCGGCGTCATAGTGGGATTGCAAGTACATGAATTCTGTTTTCCCGTGGAACATGAATTTGTTGATAAATGACACTTGGAGCATTTATACTTGGACGACGGTTGCAGACCCAGATATTGAGCATATTCCGTTATTTTTCCTCTTTTTGCCTCTGCTCTTTTCTCTTTGTTCTTTGGTGACACGTTAGAGTGCGATAACTGTTGCTCCTGATCGACAGCCTTGGACGTAACGGTGTGTGTCTCTTGGGTCTGTGCTAAAATGCGTTTCTTGAAACCTTTAAACACGATCTTTGATCCTGGACTACTAATTTTACCAGGAGAATCTTTACTTCCAACCGAATTGTATCTCACTATTTGATTCTCTTCGTCGATACCATCGGAATAAGAATTATCAATTGAATTCTTTAATGAATTTCCAAGAGTTGAGTCTTTGATTTTCTGCTCTCCCAAAATGTTCCACATGTCCATAACTTTTCTTTCACCATCCTCATCTTCCATAATAGCGCTTCCTGATATAAGAATATTACCTGAAATATTAAAATGCAATTAACGTACGTTCCCATAGTCTCCATCGATTTTTGTATTCGGATCGCCATACAAATTAATACAAACTGATCAAAAGCTTTTCTAGAAGTATCACGTTAACATTAACGCACGTTAAATTACAAATCTAACAGAAAATCCACATACTTCTTATTCGCACGTTAAAGATACTATCGATAGAATTCGTACATTTTCAACAATTCTGCATTGAGTTTTCAACAAAGCGTGCACTCAGTGACCCACAACGTAGGTGAAAAATTACAAAGTCACGTTAGTCGTAATTATACCCATAGTCCACGAGTGTTATATTATCTTACGTAAGTTCTCACAGCACAAAAATGTAACGAATCTTTCACAGACACAATTGAAGGAATCGAAGAATGTATTACTGAGCGTGCAACACAGCGAGACAGCGTGTGTAATTCTGCGGATGATATTTGGGTACATTAAGCGGTACGTTGTGAGCAAAACTTTTTAGCTGCTTGCCAGCGGTTGAAAACTTGTTGAGAATTCTTGACTGTAGGTAGGTCTGAAGGTAGTGCTGGCTCGAGCAGAGATACAAAGGACATAGAAAAGCCAGAACCGGCGCACTCGTGTAACAAGAGAGTAATGTGTAAGGTTTTCCTGCATGCAGGTCTGCTGATAGATGAGCACGAGCAGATCCGTACCTTTGGTTCAAGCTCCGGTTCGGACAAATCTGTACTGGTTGTTATTCCAAAGCGCGTCGAGGCCGCGATTTGTGGAGCGCAAAAAGAAGCGGTCTGACGACTGCTACGAAGTGGAGCACCTTGTGTTCGTCGCGATCCGCGCCGAAAAGGTTAGTAAAATGGCGTCATATCAATGAGCACGGCTCCGTCCGCACTTCCAACACGTCCCCAGTGATGCCACCTTTTGTCATGATCCACCGAAGTTTGCCCTGGACGAGGTTAGGCCAAATTCCTGAAGCAGAAGTAATTCCGGGGTCTTCTTGCTCCCGGATACTTCGCAAACGAGCTTTGATCTTTCCTGGCGACGGCGATCCAACGTGAGCGCGAGTGCTTTAATGCCTGGCTCACGGCTGCTGGTGCTGTCGTGCAAAAACTTGAAACGCGAAGCGACCGCATCTCTCGTGGACGTACTCACATACGCCCAACTTAGTACCCGCGGTACCCCCCCACCACTCTACTTCAGCACCGTAGTCTTCTTTCTCAATATAATCTCAATCTTGGTCAATCTTTTTCTTCTTTCGGTATTTCCGATCGCCCTTTATTCCCCCGATCAAACACTGCCGTGTACCGTCCTTCGCGTGGACTGGCGTGGACTCATCCACTATTCACCGAACCCTGTTCAGGAACAGCTCACTTTTCATCAACCCCTCAAACTTGCTTTTTCGGAATCTTCTTGATTCTTTGACCGCGTCATTAACTACAATTCACTTAGAAAATTCGATGCGGATCGACTTATTGTTAGTGTAATCAGCTACAATGTTCTATTCGTAAGAATCATTGATTGCGAGCCTCGTGAAGTTCTACAGGTTGTAGGTGCTCGTGCTTCACTAGTTTCATACATTGTTAGGGCTCTTTCTGAGAATAGCTTTTTCACGTGTAACACGTGCAGAAAGATTACCGATACATTTCCAAGCTGGGTAATGTAATCTGTATAAGCAGGTCTCTGCGCGGGAATAAATATTTTTGCAACCTGTAACTATTCCCGATACCCTGATAGCTAAGCGTGCCATTGCTAGATTTTGCCACGGGATGGCATACCAGGTAGCACACGGTGTGGCATCATAATTGCATTACAATTGACGCACCGTGTGATTACAGTAGCGTACTGTTTGAGGATGGGGAAAATGAAAATTGCGAATCCAAAAATCGCTCGCTATTCGTACTCGTTATTTTTTGCACCCGGTATTTTTTCTGGGATTCGCGATTCATTGAAATCGCTTCTGATTGGCGGAGAGCGGCCACCGACATTTGTCGTAAAGATGGCGCTGCCAGTCTCTCAGCTGGATTTTCCGTCGCGATTCACAATTGTGAATTGTGATCGACATATCTTGATATCACCCACCTTCAGTTGAACACAAATAAACACACTGATTAATTGGAACGTGTTTGTGCGCTATTTTTTGTTAGATGTATACGAATCATACATCTGATGGTGAGGACCAAATGATCGCCGGTAATATAAACAGTGATACATTGAAATCACTGTAAACCAACTAAAAGTGAAGTGTAATATTAATAAGAAATTGGAACTTTAGTAGAAAATGATATTTAAATTCAATAAGATAGTGACACCCTTTAGCACGCAATGGCGTGAATACCTTCCTATAAGGTTAAAATGTAGTGAAGCAAACACGAAAGAAATTTATCCAGAAACTACGTATTTCCGTGAACCAGAAAGATGTCAAACTAAATTATTAAAGGTCGCTTTATTGGGATTACCAAATGCTGGGAAGAGTACCCTTATTAATAGGCTTCTAACGAGAACAGTAAGTGAAATATTTTACTCGTATACATTTTGAGAAATCTTATATTGATTTATGATTTATTCTACACAGGTATGCCCAACGTCAATGAAAATTCATACTACCAAGCAGAATGCAAACGCAGTCTTTACAGATGGCAATACGCAAATTGTATTTATAGATACGCCTGGTGTATTGACAGCATCTGCCGCAAAGAGATATAATGCTTCGAACAATAATAATATTATAAAACAAGCTTTAAAGCAAGTAGACCTAATTGGTTTGATACAAGACACAACCGATATACATCATAGAAGTAAAATCATAAGCGATATAAAATCTTTACTGGAAGATGATCATATAAGTGCCCCAGTAATATTGCTATTTAACAAAACCGACAAGTTGAAGCGAAAGGAATTGTTACTAGATTTTACAAAAACATTAACAAATAAACCGGACTTGCCAAAGTTCCAGGATATATTTATGATTTCTGCGTTGACTGGTTGCGGAATTGATGATTTAAGGGTACGACGAATCAAAGAACTTTGTCTTCTCTTGTAGTTGACTTTTGCTTTTAAAAGTTTCGTCATTATTCTACTGATAATCTCTTTCAGGATTACTTGATTAAAGCCGCTAAGCCACAGGAATGGATGTACCCCGACAATGTCCTTACGGATCAAGAACCTAAAGCCATCATAGAGCAAGTTGTAAGAGCAAAATTATTGGATTCTCTGCCACAAGAAGTTCCATATTTATTAAAAGTTCAATTAACGAGTCTAGAGGAGCGACCAGATGGTTCGATGCATGGTTTAGTGGATATTATATGCCCAACGGAACAAAAAATGCGTTATCTAATAAAGCGTGGCGGTGGAAAATTGAGAACCTTAGGTAGAATGATCGAAGAAGACTTGAGGAATTTTTTTCAAAATTCTGTAACTGTGCATTTGAATGTTCGAATGAATTAGAAGTAACGCTCTATACAGTAATTTGAAAAAGAATGTTTTATATGTATTCTTAGATCAATTAGAAATATTGCACATATTAGATGACGGTCATAACTATTGTAAATACGTTAAGTCGATCGGAATAACACATTTTTAAAAGTATAATATAACAGCTGCCTTACTTATTCAGTCCTTTTATATTTATCATTTTTCATTGTTGTTTAATAAATCAGTACCATCGTTGAATTGCGGAAAACTTAAATCTGTTCCTTGTAAATTATTTTCAATCCATTTATTCGCTCTAGCGTTTAAATGTGGCGTAAAATATTCTTTCCAATCACCACACTGCCCTTTTCTTATGAATACTCCTTCTTCCATAATACCACATTCCTTTAGTTCCATTGAATTGACCATGGGATTGTTGCGAAAGTTCTTTATGTTTAGATATGTAGCGATTTCATTCATCTGTTCATCGGTGTACGATTTTCCTAAAAACTTAGCTACTTTCTTTATAGTTTTTAAGAAGTCCTAGAATAAAAGAAAAAAACATTTTATTTTAGTTGAAGGCGTTATGTTCATAGGTTTGTAAGTTACTCACCTGTTGCATTTCTTCATAGAACATAAATAAAAGATTTGGATGATCTCTGTTAGCCCATGCTTCCTTCAAATGTTCCCAATATGGGGTCCACGGGACTATAACAATCGCATTACAGGATGTTTTAACACATTTGTCTCTGTACTTCACTTGAAATATTGAATTCTAGTTATCGCCATGACTTACTCAAATTATTTTCAAAGTAATCCCAAAATCTTGCAAAATCGCCTTTATATCCTTGAGTTTTAATTGCACGATTCAAGTGATAAAAAGAAACAGCGGCGTCTTTTGGATTCCGCGCCACGTACACTATCTTTCGAGAGAAATGTTCGTAAGTACAAATATTGAATTAAATCAACTTTTGTCATACCTTGCAACCGCTGTCTAATATGTTAGGAAGTAAGCTGAAGGGAAAATGCGACTTGATGAACCGCGGGGAAGGCATTTCTGCAATAACTTCATATCCAGGCGTAGCCATTTCTCGTATTAACTCCTGCTTCTCAGGATAGTGTTTATTAAATTCCAGAAATTCTCGCGTTACGTCTGGATGATTGAACATACTGAATCTAGGAATAATTTAGAAATAATAATATAGTATAATAATATTAAAACATGCTATATTCAATTTTTACAACATTAATAAACTTCAAAGTAAAAACATCGCTTTTCACATCGGTAATGATGATTACATGCAGGGATTGCTTATCATTTCGCGATAATGACACAACATATTCTCGTAGAGAAGAAGAGTATGACAGAAACGTGTGCAAAATGTTTTGAAAAATAATTACTCACTCAAGAAATGGGAAACGTTCAGCTAATAGCTTCTTCTTCGCTGTTTCATAATCCAAATTATTTGACAACAACCAGACAAGTTCCTGTGTCCATGTTGTTCCTAAGAAAAGATAAGGTTGTTTTATCAGGAACAAACATTCGAAATACCACAAACACAGTCTCGAATTTCTCTCATTTTCTAAAGTATCAGCAGAGTTTAGATTTTGCGCTCAAAGTAACGAAAACAATCAATAGTTTATCTTCATTAACATAATAAAAAATTAAATATATTTTTACCTGATCGTGGAAAAGAAACGACCCATGTATCATCGGAGCGCGCTTTAAAATTATAAAACTCTTTCCCTTGCTCAATGTATCTATAAGGGAAAAACCACTTCTTTTGACCGACAAGCACCCACCCTGTTCTTTCACCTTCAAATACTTCCAACATTTCTCTAGTCTTCTCCTTATCCAAAAGTTCATAATTCGGCGGTTCCATTGACATTGCACTCGTTAGTCGTTTATCACTCACAGTAACTTAACACGAGAAATACAAGAGCGAATGAGCTGCGATTTAAAGTTTCGCGTACTTGTAAAAAACTCTTCGGTTTAATTTATTAATATGATACCGCTGTTCAATTAAACAACTGGTAACTCTCTTGCTTTTGTCGAGACTCCGAAATTAATTAGTGAATCGAATGTAGCGAGTGTTCATCAATAATTCGATCTACTTGGTCCAGTTTCCATCAGTGTCACTTTCAACCGTTCCACCTTGAGCCACTTTCCACCAGTTCACGTTTTGTTATTAGAATCACATAAAACGTTGTAAAAAGTAATGTTTATTACAATATTCTACTATCAAAGAGATCTACGCTAAACATAATTCCAATTCACTGAATTGGATTTTCATGCGTCTCAATAATAAATAAAATAAAAAAATTGTAGGACTTGCATCGGCCCTTCTCACTCGAAGACAAACTGTCGAAAAACTGTCTTAGTTGGGTCAATGTCTGAACAGTGAAGGAATCTAACGGTACTTTGAGTTAACTGTAAAAAGCGGGTCCTACACGATTGCAATCGGCTAATGCCGCATCGGTACTGATAGATCGGAGCTGTTCTGGATCCTAAGTTTGAACCAGTGCTCGAATTCTCCCTATATAAAATCTCTTATTGTTATAATGAAAATCTTCGCTATGAAACAGCGGACTGAAATGATGGATGTAAATAAGTGGCTCAAATTATTGCTGCATATTCGTTACATTCGGTTTGCTAAACCATTTCGAAATCTCGACAAAAAATATCAGACAGTTACGCTGCGTTTGTTTGAACAGTGATATCGTAGTAATCAAACAAACCGAAGAGCCATTTATAAGCGCGCGCAACTTTCAATCGCAGGTCATTCGCTCTTATATTTCTCGTGTTACGTTACTGTGATTGATAAACGACAAACGAGTGCAATGTCAATGGAACCGCCGAATTATGAACTTTTGGATAAGGAGAAGACTAGAGAAATGATGGAAGTATTTAAAGGTGAAAGAACAGGGTGGGTTTTTGTCGGTCCAAAAAAGTGGTTTTTCCCTTATAGATACATTGAGGAAGCAAAGGAATATTATAATTTTAAAGTGCGCTCCGATGATACATGGATCATTACTTTTCCACGATCAGGTAAACATATACTTCATTTTTAATTATATTAACTCATTATCTGCCATGATCCCCATTTGGGCATCATGACTATACTTGTACGTGTAATGTAATTATACTGCTTTCACAACTTTTCTGCACATTGTATAACTTATCCGACCAAAAATTTCCAAAAAAAATTTGGTAGTTAATCGGTTACTGAAGATAGACGATCGATTGTTCTCGTTATCTTGAGTGCAAAATCTAAACTCTGCTGATAATTTAGAAAACGAGAAGAATTTGCGAATCTGTTTGTGGTATATTGAACGTCTGTTTCTGATAAAAGAAAATTATCTTTTCGTAGGAACAACATGGACACAGGAACTTATCTGGTTGTTGTCCAATAATTTGGATTATGAAACCGCGAAGACGAAACCATTAATTCGGCGTTTCCCGTTTCTAGAGTTAGTAATTATTTTTCACAATATTTTAGATACATTTCTGGCCTACTCTTCTTCTTTATGACAATATGCTGTTTATCGTTATCGCAAAATGATTAGCAACCCCAGCACGCATTCATCATTACTGATGTGAAAAACGATGTTTCTACTTCGAAGTTTATTAGTGCTATATATACATATAAATTAAATATCGCATGTTTTAATATCTTAATATTACTATATATTAGTATTTGAAAATCATTTCCAGACACAGTATAATGCACCATCCAGACGTGGCGCGAGAATTTCTTGAATTTAATAACCACGATCCGGAGAAGCAGAAGGTAATTCGAGAACTGGCTTCGTCTAGATCTGAAGTTATAGCAGGCATGCCTTCTCCGCGGTTCATTAAGTCGCATTTTCCCCTCAGCTTACATCCTAACATATTAGACAGCGGTTGCAAGGTATGACAAAAGTTGATTTAATTTAATATTTGTACTTACGAACATTTCTCTCGAAAGATAGTGTACGTGGCGCGGAATCCAAAAGACGTCGCAGTTTCTTATTATCACTTGAGTCGTTCACTCAAATATATAGGATATATAGGCGATTTTGCAAGATTTTGGGATTACTTTGAAAATAATTTGAGTAAGTCATGGCAATAACTAGAATCCAATATTTCACCTGAAGTACAGAGACAAATGTGTTAAAACATCCTGTAATGCGATTGTTATAGTCTCGTGGGCCCCATATTGGGAACATTTGAAGGAAGCATGGGCTAACAAAGATCATCCGAATCTTTTATTTATATTCTATGAAGAAATGCAACAGGTGAGTAACTGAAGAACCTATGAACATAACGACTGCAACTAAAATAAAATGTTTTTTTTCTTTTATTTTATTTTAGGATTATTTAAAAACTGTAAAGAAAGTAGCTAAGTTTCTTGGAAAATCGTACACAGATGAACAGATGAATGAAGTCGCTGAATTCCTAAACATAAAGAATTTTCGCAACAATCCCATGGTCAATGGAACGAAACTAAAGGAATTAGATATGATGGAAGGAGAATTTATAAGAAAAGGACAATGTGGTGGTTGGAAAGAATATTTTACGCCACAGTTAAACGATAGGGCCAATAAATGGATTGAAAATAACTTAAAAGGAACAGACTTGAGTTTTCCGGACTACAAAGATGGTACTGATTTATCAACCGCCAATGAAAAATGAGAAATATAAATGGGTTGAATAGGTGAGGCAGCTGTTATTATATATTTTTAATAAGTATAAGTTGGGAAGTTGGGATAAAAATTAATAGACAACTTATTTATATACAATATATTATAAGACTAAATGGTTTCTTATGACAGAAAAATAGATCAGTTTTATACGCCTACTGTAAACTGGAGAATACCGATCCTTTGGTAAAAATGTATACTGATCCGAAGAGTTAATCTTTCAAGTCAAAATGCTTTTTCATAGGAACTTTAGGTCGTAGATTTAAGATTATCAGTCTTCTTGTTCTACTTATTCTTCTATAAATTAAATAAGCGTAAAAAAATGCTTCACATTGATTCGACAAAGAATATTATTGTCTAAAGGAATGTGAAAACATCTTTGGTGAAGAAATTCTACTCATTCATCAAGATTCAAGTCTGCAGCATTGATAATAATCAAACTTGCCGTAATAAATAGAGATGACTAAATATTAAATTCAAAGTTTGACTACTTGAACTTTTACCAAATATAAAACACATAATTTCGACAAATCTCACTTGAATATAAAATCACTAATGCAAGATACGAAGACAATGGTACAAAATTACGCGAACACTTACCTTGCTAATTTGTTAAATGCACTTAAAAGTTCGTGCATAAAATGAGTTTTTTTTTTACTTTGGGACACGCAACGTTAAATTTAAATATACGAAGAAATAACGAGTAAAAGAGTATTTGAAGAGGACTTATCTCCAAAAATTTCAAAGACATTAGCAATTTCATTATCGATCACTGATTATCTAGAACTAATCATTAGAAACTTTCAGGTCCCAAAATATTTTCCGAGATAAGTACTCTTTCGTTACTTGCGATTAGCGAGCAGTTGTCGCCTTCAATCGAGTTCTCGTCGATTTCCATAAAGTCATTCGTCGTGTTATCATCATCATCATTATCTAAATTCTCTATTAGCTTACTTTCAGTTTCTAACGCATTTGGTGATTCAGGCTTAGAAATATTTGGTTTTGGTTTCGCTAAATTGGCGTCAGTCTTCTGTGTAACATCAGACTCTGATAAACTATTATCATTCTTAATTCTAACGTAAGATAAACCTAACGTTTCCCTATTACCAGAGTCTGTAAGCTCCTTCGAATTATTCAGTGATCTCGATCTCTCTCTTCGCATCAAACAATTCTTTAGTTCTGGATTTGCAAGAAATTGTTTACAGCGTTTGGTATGAATCTTCATGTTATCGTGGCGATTAAATGCTTTATCACAGCCAGGACAATGAAATCTACAAGAAAATAATATAAGAAAAAAATTATTAAATTAATAAAAATTAAAAAATAAATTAATTAATTAATTAATTAATAAGTTTTTTTACCTGATATTACTGTGCACTGCCATATGCGCGGCTAAATGCGATTGCTGAGCAAAGGACTTTCCACAGACTTTGCATTCGTATTTACGAATCCCTTTGTGCTTTAGAAGATGCTCTTTCAAGATCTGACTGCTCTTGTAGACATTGGGGCACAATGTGCATTTGTATTTTGCAGCAGCATGGACCTATAGAAAGAAACACTCAATTTTTAATCAATTTTTCTTATAGGATTTATATTATCGCAAATAAAGCGATACTTTACATTTTGATGATTGTGTAAAGCTTTTCGTGATTTAACATGTTTCCCGCACACATTGCACACATAATCCTGTGCGTGAACATTTTTATAATGCATTTCTAATGCCTCCGTGTTGGACAAATAAGCAGAACAGAGTTTGCACGTCACAACTTTATCTTTATTGTGAACGAGCATATGCGCTCGCAATCGTCCTCTCGAATAAAATTCTTTACCACATAATTTACAATGAATATCCTATAAATCAATAGAGATTAACATTATTATTTCAAGTGGAATCTTCGAAGTATATTATTAATTCTTACGTATATTTTACCTTAACTGGTTTATGAGTCGTCGAATGATAACTGAGCATTTGGCGATTGGAACTAGCAAAATCGCATAATTTACATTTAAAAGGACGAGCACCGGTGTGTGTATTCAAATGTTCGTCTAATAATGCTGCAGTAGCATATCGTTTTTCACAAAGATGGCACATGAATGGTTTTATTTTTAAATGACTCTTTCTAATATGACAACGCACGTTGCTTATTGTTACAGTCGAAAAATCACAGGCTTTGCATTGATATGGCTTCATTTCAAGGTGACCCCAAATGTGAACCTATTATTGAAATATTTACAAATAATTCACAAATACTATTACTGTGTTTGCAATGAAAATTATAATTTTCTCATTTCATTTCGAATTTTACCTGGCACTTATCCATTCGGAGATACAGAACACCACAAATATTACATTGGATATTCTTCTTATCTATCATGGTAATGTGTTTCTGAACTTCTTCGGTATTTACCGCGGACATATTTACTTTATAGTAAGTTTCGATAATTTGTTTCTGTTCGTCAGTAATTAACTCTGATATCTTTCCAAAACTAGAATTATTAGAGTCTCCTTCTTTCGTACTTTCTTCCTTAAAATTATTAACACAGCCATTTGTCGAAGTAGATTTGATTGTTTTATTATTCAAATTCTCTTCGACTTTATCCTTTTCTTGGATATCTTCCTCGGTCTTCACGATACCAATAACATTTTCATTATCGGTTAACTTTTTTTCGCTAACATTGTTAGAAACTTCATTAGATTGTACTGTTGGGGTGAATCGTTCCTGAGTCTTAGATTGTACGAAGTCAGTTATAGGAATATCTCTAAATCGTTTCTTAGGTGCGAGGTGAATATTATTATTAACTTTAGATTTATTATTCTTTTCTGAATACTTTTTGCCATGTGGCCCAAGTTTTACTCCATTAGAAGTTTTAGCCCGTAAGATTTCTGGCTTATTGTTCAGTTCTTTAAGGGGTCGAACATTTTCTTTGTCCGATTCAGAATCAGTGTCTTGTTCGAGATTTCTTTCAGTCTTTACAGTAGTAACGATTCTTTGATTTTCAGCTAATTTATTCTCATCGACATTCTTCTGCTGGTTCGAATTTGTTTTAGACACAAATTTCGGTGGTGTTCGGGCTCGTTCTATCTCATTTGTTAGAGGTTTTTTAACAACATTATTTTCGACATTATTTTTGATATTCTGCTTAATTACTTCGTCTGCAACTTTCTTAGACGGCGAGGAACTATTAGAGCTTAATGTTTCGGTTTTACAGTTCCTTGCTTTCAAGGTCTGATTAATTGCATCGTTTGATTCCAAAACATCTGGCCTATGATTTTCTTTATTTTCGGAATTTTGCTGTTAAGATTTAGAGGAATATTTCCAGAATTAAATCCATTTGGCAAGCGAATCAAATTTCTCGTAGTCTAAATTATAGTTATCAGTAAAAAAAAAAAAAATTGATAAATAGGATCTTACAGTTTTAAGAAGTTCCTGTTGAGTATTATGGCAGCGATCATAGAAGTCACAGAGAAACTCCAATGTGCCCAAACAGCGCATACAAACGTGTCGAGGTAACGTATCATTCTCTTTAATCTGAAATAAAGAAAACAGCAGAAATTGCAATAAAATTTATGCATAACTGCACTTTCAATTTAGGGCATAAGAAAATAAGAAAAAGTAAAGTGAAACATGTTCGGAAAATGGAACAAACATTAGTCCCAAAAATATGTACCTTTATTGAAAAAATGATGGAATCGATAAACAAATTTTATTGTCAAAACTTATCGTTACGATACCTTATTGGACATATTATTTTGATGACAATATGGACACCTATTTTTATATATATATATATATAGAGTTTAGTAACATTATTGAGGACTTGTTTTAGGTGGAAAAATATATCCAATTAATACATATACGTCACGTATAAAATAGCCATTGTTGTTTATAATCTACTTAATTGAGGAAAGAATGAATATTAAACATAATATCTTTTACAAGGATCAATAGTAATGTAATATTCCTTCTAACGAAAGAATTTATGTATTGCTTATCTCGATTCATTAACTTGGTGAGAAAGCTGTAAATGACTTTCTGCATAATATGAATCTTTACAGCTAAATTAGACAAACTTTGGATTTTCGTACTGATTCATCATCGAAACAACATGACCATGTAATCGAATACTACAATCGCACTTCTTTCTCACTGTTGTCCTTGGATATCGGTTTTATTTACGTTAATTCGTCACATTCTTATCGAATGTTCCAAATAACCATCACTTTTCGTTGCTTCCAACGAATCACATATTTATTTCCCCCGAGAGAACTATAATTCTAATTTAATCGCAAGGGGCTCGCATTCAGACTATAACTAGATTCTTCACAATAATATCCAGGGAACGAGTTCACGTCAATGAAGGCACTTTTATAGATCTCTTTCTGTTTCCCTCCCATTGCCCACTATATTGTCGCTCGTATATCTAAATCCGCATTTGAAATTCAACGCTCATAACATTCTAATCAATTTCCATTCTCTTGCGGTTTATCTCTTTAATTTGGAAGAATTGAACAATGGTTATTCGATAATAGAGAAATTTTCCGCTAAAAGAAATCGCGAATAATCGCATTCCTTAATTTTACGTGTAAATTGTATTCGAAAATAGAATAAAATATATTTAGCATGTATAATATACTATTCCAATATTTACTTCCTTAATCATGACGTATTGAAAAATTCGTAGAAAATACTTTCGACCCTGCATAAGGGTGTTTTGATGTTGGAAGCATTGTTTCCGATATACTATTTCCATATATCATTCCGAAAGACTTCTTAGAGTTACTATGATTTAATCGGAGCATACGTTGTATAAATTCCTATATATGTATATATCGTTTTATCGTAAGGAACACTGTAGTATATCGTGGCAAATAGGTTTCCATAGCGATTTTCGTTTAGTCAAATGTCAATAACATTATTAATGAAAAGATAGATAACACCATTGTTTGTCTTTGTCTTTACCTCCAACCTTTTTTTCACTTTTCATAAATAATGTGGAATTAACGAGGAAGCCATGTTTCTCAATTGTAACATTAGTACGTTCTGTTCCATCTTATTCTTTCTTGGCCTTGTCGCGGCTTTGGTAAATTCATGACCCTTTTCTCTATGTGCAACTGTACTTATGAGAATATCTCATTGATTTGTAACTTATACGAAACGCTAATTAATCCCGACTGTTTTGTAAATGCTTGCCCTTCGCATAGTACGCAAAATCTGCATGTATGGGGAATAATAGTATAAATGACAAGAAAGTAAACCTAATTCGATTTACACTAATATTCGAAGGAAAAAAACTCAAGTGAATCTGTATGATTTAAATAAGGTGAACTGGACTTTTTCAAACTCGGAGCACTAAGGAAAAGACTACAATTTTTCAGTCCAAGTGTTAGAACATACTTGTAATCATTTCAGAAAGAATGCTACGTAAAGAAAATATTCTCGTATGATACGAAGAACGTTACGAACATTAGAAAAATGCCCCGTTTTATTTTTTTTCTCGGAAGAATTTAATTCAGTCGTGAATGAAATTAGTACCAAGCCACGCGTAATGTCGTTACGTATCAGCACTATTTTTCATTGACCGTAGCGGAACTAGTCTCAGCATTGGAAGCATTTGTTTGCTTACAACCAGTCTTGTTCTCTTCAAAATGTCTTTTTCTGTGTACTTTCATATTATCTCGCCTGTTAAACATTCTTCCACATTCGGGGCAAGCATGTTTCTTTTCACCATGAACATGCCTGTGTGCAGCGAGATGACTCGCTTGTGCGAAACTTGCACCACACTTTTGGCAAATGTGTTTTCTCAAGCCCTCGTGCTTCAACAGGTGTTCGTTTAGGAATGCTTTCGATGCGTATCTGTTGTTGCAAACATTGCATACAAATGGTTTAGGATTTGTATGTTGCAAAACATGAGCTTTGTATTTAGATGCTACTTTGAAAGTCTTACTGCAAACGTCACACGTATACGTTGTTGCATGACGAGTTTTTATATGTTCGTTTAAAACCGATAAACTCGAGTAAAGATTGTAACAAAAACGACACCTGAAATTACGACGATTCTTAAGATGTACACTCGCTACATGACTCAAGAGTCTCGTTCGATAGGGAAACACTTTGCCACAATATTCACAAGCCAAGTTCTGTGGTGGCAAATGAGATTTCATATGAATTTGCAAAGATACTTTATGATGATAACTTTGACCGCAATCTGAACACGAATAAGGTCGGACACCTTTGTGCACGTTGTCATGTTCGGTTAGATAAAATTTTGACTTGAACCTTTTTGGACATTTTGGACATTGAATTGGCCTTGGATTTGTATGCGAGCATCGGATATGTTTCATAACGTCGGATTTACAAACAAACTTTGCACTACATAAGATGCACGTATACTGTTTTATACCAAGGTGCGTTTTTACATGAACCATGCATTTGTCTTTACGTTCATAGAATTTGCGACATAATTTACAAGCATAACCGTTTTGAGTATCCGAGACAACGTGTTCTATGTTGTCGTCAACACGTATTTCTTCACCGTCAACTTTAAAAAGATGCTCCGGATTCTGTGCAGCTTGCCATTTTTGTTCGAATTCACCCGAATCTTTCGATTTCGGCGAATTACCATTTTTCACACTGCTACTTATGATAGTATTGATGATACTGTTAACTTCTACGCAATTTTGATTCTGTAACAAACTGACGATCGCCTTATCTACTAAACAAGAACCTTGATCAGGAAATACTTTCGCGCGTACAGTAGAAACATCGTCACTTTGTTTTTTTGATAATTCTACTGTAAAACTAATGTCTTCGGCATCGCTATTATTATTCCGCGATTCCTTCACCGACACTTCTATATTCGGTGAATTCGACACAATGGTTAACAGCTTGTTTAATGCGGATGTTGGAATTTGAATTGTGTGCGGATCTTGAGGTTTCACGTTTTGCTTTTCGTTCGTTTCGTTTTGATTTGTACGTGGGCTACTGGATGCTTCGCTCGAAGAATTCCCATGACTTCGTAGTCTATTTGCAATTGGAGTACTGTCGGAAGTATTCTCGTTAGCGTTTCCTGATGCTGTTTCAGTATTTTGCCTACTTCTCAACCAACGTGTTGGTGTTGTCTCGGACGTTTGTAATGCCGGTGATGCCTCAGTCCTTTGGTCATTTGAACTATTACTGTTTTCCTGATCCTTAATATTTTCCTCCGCATTCTTCAAAGATTGTTGTTGACTGCGCAAGTTTCTCTGGGACTTTGTAGTATTCCTTAAAACACGATGTTCTACATCGTTACTGGATTCTTCGGCCGGCGAATTTAAGTTTTTGTCAATGTTATTGTTATTGTTCGTTGATGTACTCGGTGAGGTTTCTTCTGTCTTTACTTCAGCCTAAAGGTAAAACGAATCAAACGTACAAGTGGGTACCAGAAAGAAGCTTTCTAAGAGACGGTTCAAAATGTTTCATTCAGCGATAGTATATACTTTCGACTAGTGTAAGCAGATATAGGATGCAGAAATAATTGTATGTGTTCAAAAATGATTTTACAAAGATATATATAGAAGACAACCGAAAGCTTGGTTGTAGTTGAACTTTAATAAAATAAATGCAGCAGAATGAAATTTGCATGCTTTCGTTGTATCGTAAGAGAGCGGTAGAGTGGTGCAGGATATAAAATACTGACTTACAATTTCTGTTAAGGGCGGAAGACTGAACCGATCGCGTAATGCTTGTTGGGTGCGCAGACACTCCTCTTGGAAGTCGCAAACGAATTCGAGCTTGCCCAGACACTGAACACAGATTGCCTTGGGCAGAGGATCCGTCTCATCTATCTGCGATTCAAACAAAATACCTAAATACTAAGTGAATGTGATTTTAAGCAAAATCTTAACAAAACAGTCTCTTCGGTCCGACTTGAATATTTTGACCAAACGACTGGCTGTTTACAAAAATATCGCCAAAAACCCTACCGCTCTGTCGACACACTGGTAAATCTGTATAATCTGGTACCCACTGTAAGTTAATACCAACCTCTCGATCTTTAAAGACTTACTTTCGTGTACGTGTAGCCATGCGATTACATATGTGCAAGACAATAGATTCAATAAGAGACTATAGCTCAACATTGTTCTCATTTTTTAACGCCCCATCATGTTTCACACGAGGAATATTTCTAAATGTGACAACGTTTCAAAATTATCCTTAAACCATTGAAATACTTATAAATCATGGCTAATTATCGTCGATACAAATTATACAATTCCTATACTCTATAAACATTATTTAATCCTAATTAAGATATACAAATGATTAATTATACTTAAAATAGTAACGCTGTAAGATTTCTTAACTAGTGTACGCACGACTGATTTTAAATTCTTATACTGTATTAAAGTATTGCTAAACTAACTTAAATACAATGGAATTACGATAAGAGCACTAAATACGTGTTAAATTGACAATTCCATAGTATCGTAGAAAAAGTGCCCGCGTTAAAATCTGTTAAAAGAAAATTGAATCTTGAAGAGGAAAAATTACAATTCAGATAAGTCGCATAGGTTGTGATAATTGACGATTGTAATTTTCTGACTGATAAAGTATAATAATAAAGAAGAATTCTGGAAGTTGGAGAATTAGAAGAAAATAGGGTAAATTATTAGAGGGTTCATAGTATCCTCGTGTTGCTCCCCCACCGGCCATTTTTCTAACCCCCTCCTCTAAAATGCAATTGGGGCCCGGGCCCTAAAGGCACACCTCAATGATTACTCACCAGAATGTTGATTTTCGTATGGATCTTCAAGCCGAGAAATCTCTTAGTACCTTCCTCGCCAAATACATCGATGTAGATACTTTCACATTGGCCACAAAGCCGACAAATCTGTGCCTCTTCCTCCTCCAGCTCCATTTTTGTTTACCTCCAAGGCTGCCTGAATATGCTTTCGACTACTTGATCGCCGGACAAGAGAAACAACCAAGCGTGGGAGCCGTGATTCTCAATTTTCCTGGCGTCCTCCACGCACAGCCGGCAATCGTGCGCGGCCTACCAGTTTAGTTGGGCCTCTCTCATTCGCCACAAAACAAACATAAGGAATAAACAAAAGAGAAAATCAGAAATGTTATCGTTACTACTTGCGCTGTTGGTCTGGCACACCGCACGGGGATGTAGCCGCGTTCGGGCCAGACCAGACCACCGTTCGTTCGACTTCTCCCTCCCCTCTTCCAACCCCCTTCGTCCTAAGATACAAAGCATAACCGCGAATCCCGGCCACCGTACGAATTTCAACCAACCACCTTGTTGTATTTCGCATTATGCGCACCAACTGGCAGCGTATTGGAGAATCGCTCTCAAGTGGTACGATTTGTCACACTACTCAAGTTTAGAGCGATTCAAAAATGCCACTGCGCAATATTTCCATAAATTTTCGAAATAGAAAAATCTTAGTATTTTTAATCATTGTACGAATTCATTGGGTAGAAACTCATGTATGCTTGCGGAAAATTTAACATGCTCGATTGCCGATGTGTAACAATATATAATTTTCTACGTACAATTCGTGTTCTTCTTTTTCTGCAGCGGTAGAATAGTTTGAAATGAAGTTGGTTACAGATGTTCTGATCGATAGTCGAAAGTGTCGCGATTATCGAGATTCGAGATATCGAGAACGATATCGATCTTCAATTGACGCTAACTTCAGTATATTTTTCTTGGCTGTACTGTTGGGTTATGTGATTATGTGAACGATACAGAATTCATTAATAGTAACATCATAATATTGAGATCATCGATTGTTGTTAGACGAACCTCATGAAAATGAAACCTGGTATGCACTACACTGAACTCTGGACAATCATGTTTTTTATATGTTTTATTTTCTAAGGAACTGTATTTATAAATTTATTTTTCCTTTGTTTACCAAAATCACGTTTTCCAGCTTTTCATTAAGTTTTTAAATTTCCTTGTGCTATTAGAGTAGGGTTTTTTCCCCGTGTAGATATGATACACAGAAATAGTTAATAAAAATTTGCTTTAAGTGTCGAATTCTATAGATAAAAGAATACGCGTAAAATAGAATTTATGGTTATAATCTGTTATAATGTGCAATTCGTCTCCCGAATCAGCTCAGAAGAAAGCTAAGGGGTCCCCCGATAAAACGAAACGAACAATAAATAGAAAAAAAGTAAAGCAAAAATCTCGAAAAAAGACTTACTATGAAAATGCTCTGAAACACATTCAAGGAAGGTAACAGTGAAAAATTGTAATATGCACGCAACACTCTACTTTGAAATTGACCAGTTTTTTTTTCCGTAAGTGCTAGTAGTATACATTCAGAAATATTAGACTTTACACAAGCGGTAACAGAAAGGACGCAAAGGTACACAACAAGAAATATAGCGAAACAAAAAAAGCAAAAATTAAAACCAATATTGCCAGAAGTAGAATTTGGTCCAGATGATAGTGTTATTACTTTGAGCGACAATGAAAGTGAGATAACATTGAATACCTCCAAACCGACAAATAGCGTGGATAAAGGTAAGATTATTTCGTGAAACGATAATAGTAAAATAGCTTTAAATTCTTATTCAATGTTTTTCAGCTACAAAAAACAATGAACAATCGAGAAAGAAAAGTCGGAAACAAAAATCTATGAATGCTTCCTGTTTTATAATAGACGAAGATGAAAATTTCGATAATACTATTTTATTGGACGCCGATGGCGAAAATATAGGTACATAAAAATTAATATATAAGAGAATTAGAAGACACAAAATTTGAATTCATAACTAAAGGTAGATTATATTGAAAATTAGCCCCACAAGCTAGTCAACAAGGTGGTACTACTAATAACGGCATAGAAGATATTGAAGTAATTTGGTCTTCCATGAAATCCTCAACGAAAGAGAAGAAGCAATCCAAAAGTAATAAAAAGAAGGAAACTGAAGGGAAACAAACAGAAAAAGTATCAAAGGCGCCAGAAAATCAACCAAAACGGAAGAATAATCACAATACAGACGGAAACTTGATTTTGTTATCGGAAAACAGTATAGTACCAAGAACTGACGTGGAACCTACTCCGAGAAGATACATAACGTCCATTGTAGCAAAAATGCCCTTAGAAAGGCCGAAAGCACCGATGCCTCCTCCGGAACCTGCGGTTACTCAGGTTCAACAGTTTCAATCTCAAAGCTTAGCTACAATACGTTATGCTACCCAAACAGGATACGACAATACAATGTGTTGGGATCAAGTTTTTTACAACAGATCTACGACCTCAACGAACACAGTTCCAGTCAATTCATATTTTCCAAATAATATCGCGAATAATGTTCCAAGTAATATTGCTAATAATTTTCCAAGTAATATTCCAACTAATATCCCGAGTAATATACCAAGTAATATTATGAGTACTATACCAAACAATATTGTGAGCAATATTCCAACTAATATTGGAAGTGTTGTTTCAAATAACATTATGAACAATGTTCCAAGTAACGTGAATAATATTCCAAACAACGTGACAAATAATATTTTATATACTAATATACCAAATACTAATATTCCATGTAGTAATATTACACGTAATTGTGGATTAAGAGAAGTGATTATAGATGGAAACAACGTTGGAATGCTGTAAGTTAAATATTATTATTACCTTTATGAAACGGTTGCAACGAATTCGAATATTTCTTTTATTTCTAGTTACACAAATGGAAAAGTATTCTCGGAAAGGGGAGTGGAATTGATAGTAAATTTTTTTCAAAAAAAGGGACACGTAGTAAAGGTATTTATACCTCAATATAGGAGATCGCAAAATATGCATCCGCTCTTGGAACAATATTATAAAGAGGGCATTGTGGTATATACTCCAAGTCGACAAATTAATGGTAAAAGAATAACTCCTTACGATGATAGGTGCGTACTAAGATAATTTTTGTTTATATAAATACAAAATTGATCTCTTACACCGACATATGTGATATATATAATTTACAGATATATAATCGAATATGCAAATCTATGCGGAGGTATTATCGTTTCGTCAGATCAATACAGAGATTTATATATGGAAAAGCCAGCATGGCGTACAACAATCGAAAAGCGATTGTTAATGCCAACTTTTGTCGGTGATCTTGTTATGTTTCCGGAGGATCCTCTTGGTAGAGGTGGCCCAAAACTCGATGTCTTTCTCAGGCATTGATTATCAAAGCGTTTAAAACTAAACAACAGGCTATCTGTAAATATTCTGTATCATATATCACAAAATATTTTTCATTCTCTTACTTTTGTTTTCGATATCACTTTGTATATAGTATTTCTTCTATACATTGCTCTATGCAAGTCTCTTACGAATCATCGAGAGAAATCTTTGTTACATTTTATAAAAGGGATTTCGTGGAACAAATGTATTTACCAAATTTAAGGAGCATCACATATGTGCGCGTATATATGTATACACTTATATATTCGCACAATTTGTTGCATTTTTTTTGGCGCGTTTTGTGTTTATAAATATATGTTTAAAATACATTTTTGGAGAAAAAGAAACAAAAATAAAGGGTATATCTAAGTTTTTTTACAATTTTTGTAGTGTATTAGTTATCCATGAACAAAAATAGGTAAGGATAGCTTATAGAAAAATTAATTTAAACTTACATTCTATTTCACGTAATACTGAATTCAGCCTATTCGAAAGGAAACCGTCTATTTACAAGTAAATATTTTCATATACTATTCAATATTTCGATAAACATAATAGGTGTAAAGGAAACGAGATATTTTACAATGTTCGAGATATTTTGTACAGTTACATATATATATGTATGATATATATATATATATAATTTATAATATATTTAACAAAATCATTAGCAATTATGTTTAGCGGACGAAGAATCCCATGTAGGTTTCCAGCACCACTTACGAGACTTACGAATGGATTCCATGCTTTCTTGTGCATTTTCCTTTGCTAATTTTTGCATTGGGTTTGTACTCTGCGAATTAGCATCATTGTTAGCTAATACTTTTTCATGTTGGAATGCTGAACTTATACCTAGAAACAGATATATACCGTAAGTACACATCATATCGTACTATATATATATATATGATGAACTTAGTTATATGCAAACAATACATTACTTGATTTAGCAAACAGCATTTTAAGTACATATTCATCGTCCTCAGCAGCAGATGTTTCATTGGTTTCTGTATGTCCAAGACGTCGACCAAGCAAACAAGAAACCCGTTCACCTTCGAAAATTGCTGAAATACTTTCTTCTTTTTCTGAGTTAATCGTTTTTTTCATAGATTTACGTTTGTGTTGATTTATGTTACAGTCAGATTTAATGTTTTTCAGATTTTCAGCCGCATCTTCTGCATTTGTACCAATGAGTGAATTTGATTCGTTTGATGGATTCGATTGGGTACATTCAGATTTATCACTAATTCTCTCATTTATCGTATCAGAGATATTATTTGTACTTTCAGAAACATTATTTGTATTTACTACTGATGCACTAGTTTTGTTAATAGGAGACTGATTACTAATAGATTTATCATTAGTGGTTTCTTCAGTTGAATTTGATTCTGTATTAATTTTATTAACCGAAGAATTCTTTTCAGCATTTTTATCATTCTTCGACATCTCATTCGCGTTCACTGTAGCATCTGCAGACTTAACATTTTTACTTATAGTTTTGCTAAGCGTGGCAGCTAATTTTCTCATCTTCTCTAATTTTCGTGAGGAAAATTGACTCTTCGCCGGAGTTAATTTAGATTCTCGAAATAAACGTTCTGATTCTGAAGTTGATCCATTGAATGGTTCGTTTAGATGAAAAAGCTCAGTGAGGTCGGAAGTGTTAAATAATCTACGTTGTCGAGGATCTTCCAAGACTTTATTGGATAGTAGTATCTTAAAAATCTGTCGATGATAAATCTACAAAAAAGAGAAAATTTCTTAGAATATTTGTTATTAGCATTAAATATAAAGAATGTGTTTCTATCGCTTATACCTTTTCCTCAATAGTACCAGCTGTGATAAGCCTATATATAGTGACCCTTTTATTTTGCCCAATTCTCCAAGCGCGTTCTCTTGCTTGTGCATCAGTCGCAGGATTCCAATCTGGGTCATAGATAACAACTCTATTTCCTCCCGTGAGATTAACACCTAATCCTCCTACGCGTGTTGTTGACAAAAATACAAAATAAGCCGGTGACTCATTAAACAATCGTATAGTTTGCTGCCGTTGAGATACTGGGGTTGTTCCATCCATGCGTAAATAAGTATATCCTTCAGCTTGTACCAAAGCTTCTAAGATATGCATCATTTGTCGTCCTTGGGTAAAGAGTAACACTCTATGACCCTGTTTCTTCCAAATTTTAAGTAACGAACGAACAACAGTCATCTTGCCAGAACGTTTCCAAAATCCGAATTTCTCTAAATTCGTCTCGGACACATTAATTTCATCATCCGAACCCACTTCGCTTGTGTATAAAAACAGATCTGGATGATTACAGATTTTTCTAAGAGCAGACAGAGCTACTAATAATCGTGCTCGGTATCTACCGTTTTCTGAGTAATTGTTTCTATCATGTAGAACACACGATACATCTTCCGAGAGTAAAAATTGTTTATATAACTTCTTCTGTTCGTCCGTTAGACTGCAGAAGAGTACTTGCTCATTCTTCTCCGGCAAGCTTACGTGATGTTGAATATCTGTTTTGGTTCGTCGTAGCATATAAGGTGCTATTGCATCTTTGAGCATTGTCGCTACTTGTAATGCTGTTGCTTCTTGAAGAGGACTCGCATTCGTGTAGCCACCACGCGTAATGGGTCCAGCACAATGTTCTAAAAATGCAGCAAGTGTGCCAAGTTTTCCTGGGAGTATAAAATCAAAAAGAGACCATAGTTCTTTGAGGGAATTCTGCATTGGGCTGCCAGTTAGAAGTAATCGATGAGGTGTAGAGAATTCTTTTACTGCTCGGCTAACTTTTGCCTGAGGATTTCGTATTTTATGACCTTCATCCAGAATTACGTAATGCCATTGAAATGATACAAGCGCATCCTTGCTTCTTAACACTCCTGAATACGATGTGACTAATATCCCACCGCCTTTTAATGTGTGAAGTAAATACTCTACATCACCGTTGTACGTTCCTGATTGGTGAAGCACAGCAACTCTTAGAGTTGGCCACCATTCGTGAAAATGTGTCACCCATTGTTCCATTAATGTCGCAGGACAAACAATGATAGTCGGTCCTAAACCTCTGAATCGACCACCATCGGATAATAATTCACTGCAATCTAGACCAGCGAGAAATGCAATAACTTGAACGGTCTTGCCTAAACCCATTTCGTCTCCGAGTAAACCACCAAGATTGCGACTGTGCAATTCCCAAAGCCATTGAACCGAAACTCTTTGATACTTGTACAATCTTTTCCAGATTGATTGTGGAACTTTAAACAGATTATCTATTTCATGCAAGGGTGGTTTTCTACGGTAGCCACTATCTTCCACTCTTTGTCTGTACATATTCTCGTCACCATCATCATAAATTTTTGGCATGCGAACTGACAATGATGATTTTGTTGCTTTTCTTTTTCTTGAAGTTTTTGTTTCCTCTCCAGAATCATGTTCATCGTTACTCGGTAAATATTCACTTCCGGAATCATTATTTGACCCTGCATAATCTTGAGTATTTTCAGATCGAGTATTGTTTTCTGATGTATCGAGTCGATCGCTTTCTGAGATATTCTCAATCTCCGAAATGTTCGATAATTCTCCTACACATGAATTGTTCTCAAGTGAAGTTTGTAGACTGTTCTGTTGCTTCGTTTGAACTTCTAACTCTTTTTCAGCCGCTCTATACTTCTGTTTCCTTTTACTTGTAGTTGCACTTGGAACATTATTAGAAACTTTTAACTTTTTACTAGGAACCAGCTCAGACTTTCCTCGCTTCTTATCTTTTTTGTTTTTATTTAATTCCTGCCTTTTCTTAGCAAGGTCCGCTTGTTGTCTGAGGTATTTTTCGAGATCCAATAGCTGCGAAGACTTATTGAAAACTCTGTGGAACATCAAAGACCACTAATTATTCCAAGATCTTATTCGAAGACAATCGTCTGAACTAATAAACATACCCATTAACTTTATCATTGGACGCTTGCTTTTCTGCTGCTTCGAATGGAGTTATCTCTCCAGTTTCCACCTGTTTCTGTAGCTCTTTCTGACGTAAAGAATACGAAGTGACACTACTATCATCTCTATCTATTTTCAGTCTTTTAATCTCTTGCCTTTCCTCTCGTATTAAAAAATGGTTATTTGTAATTTCTTCAATGCGTTTTGACGTTTCTTCTAAAACACGATCTTGCGATTTGATTGATAACACCTGAAATAATTTAACGATGTTTCGTATAAGAATAATACTGTCACAAATTCGTACTAAGCACCTTTAGTAGAAAAAGCTCTATTTCATATTTAACATCTGTAGTTTATACAAAAACTGAATTTTATAATCGTGGATTTAACCTGTTCGGAGATATTTTTCGGTATTTCATCATGATCCTTTTCATTTAATTCTCCATCTTCTGGTTCCTGAGCATCTTGATCGTCACTTTCCATTACGGAAACAACAATTAGAACAAATTCTCTCTGTACTAACTGATTATTAAGCGGTAACACTGCAACAACAGTCACAACGCACAAGAATAATTCTTGATTAATGACATCATTAATGGTTTATCAACATATGCAATGATAACGAAATGTTTTGTGCTTTTCAATATTATACGGATCTAAACAGCTGTCATTTGATTCAAATGCGTAGTAAACTGCAAGTACAACACTACATTGTTTTGCGGAAGATCTCATATGTACCGGCTACAGTTACTCTTATCCCGTACTCCTATACATATATGTATAGCAACACATTTGACTAATCATTTCACAAGAACAGCTCACTTACATTATTATGCAATTGTGATATGATAATGGGAATTGAAAGCCGGCAAATAGAAAATAAACACGTGTTCAGTGTATTCAATTTGAAATGATTCAAATTACTATATCATGCATTTGCATTGTCTGACAAGTATACATGTGTATATACGCATTGATCGAACTTGCCGGTCGTTTATAATATGGGAGATTTCATGTAACAAAAGGGTTAATTAATTCGACCAACAAAATAGTTTTATATTTTATTTTTCTAAAATTCACCATAGGTGGCTAACATACGAGCCAACTAGAAAAGAGTATATTAATTATTTCAATAAATATTTAAAAAATTTTTGCCTAAAAAAAATGTCTAAAAATTCATTTATGTTGACTCATACTCAACGGTATTAAATCCTGTAGAGATTATAAAATTCGATTGAGATATATGCACGAGATCATACCCAGACCCAAAGAGGAGAAACACTGGTAAATTCAAATGTATCCGGATGTCCAATATGAGATATATTAGGAAAAGTTTCTGACCATTTGAAGCTTCCAGCAATGTCATTTACAGCTGGTCCAGAAATCGCTTCAAACGTTGTGAGTTCATTCGCATCGATAGTAAGTATCTTCGAATCTATAACACCCAATGGTAATGGAATTGATTCTAAGTCTCCTCTATAGGCTAGTTCTTGTAGCAGATCTATCAAATTTTCATCTAAATTAAATTCCTCCTGGCTGCGTCCACGCATCAATTGTTTAAAATCTTCCAGACTCGTAATATTTTTTTCTATATTATTCAAGTAATTTCGTTTAGCAATATCACTCTCCGTTGGTGTACCTAAGATATTCTCGATCTCTGGCAAATTAGGTATGCTAGTACAAAATAGAAAACCTGTTTTCTTAAATTGTTCTGTATAATCGATCGCGTGTGTAACGCCGGGCAGTTGTTCCAGAAGCCACAAGTTTCTTGTACTCGGCTCGTAAACGATCCATTGATCGGCAGAAGCTCCATTACTTTGATAAGCCATCAACCGAGACCAAGAGCGACTGTCAGTTGCTAAACGATTTGTTGCCATCAGTCTTACGGATGACATCAGCTGTTTAAAATGAAAAATGCTGTTATCATTTTTTTTAAGCGATATTAGTATTAATGAATTCTTGATCTAAACTACAAGCCGTTAAACCAGTCTGTATGTGAATTAGAAAGTATAATATACGTACTTGGTTATCGGCGTGTAAGAGATTCTTCCAGAGATTGTCACTTTTTACGGATAAGGGTGTTCCAACGGAAATTAGTTTGTGATTTTCATTTTCCGTAACGTAGAACTCATCGTGGGATGATAATGCACCGGGATAAGATGACATCATGATTGATCGACCAGGCACTAAACTGGCAGTACTTGAACTAACGGGCAATGCGTGATATCCAAATGTGTATCTTTTCAGAAGTCTTAACATTTTTGAATATCTAAATCAAAAATAAAAGAAATTACTCATTAATTTTTATTTCAATTCTAGATTTTATACGTTGCGGTAGTGATACCCACACTTGTTAATTATATCCTTTGTCGCAAAATCATACGAATGTAACATTAATATTTATATTCATTAACGTAGATCACGATCGAGAAATTAAGCTCTGATCGATAAATCTAAACTACTTACGATCTAGCTGTATTGTGTCCAATGACTAGAAGAGGTTCGGCATCGTCTCTTGCGATAGATTTAAAAAAAATCATTCCTTTGGAAGTAACTTCGGAATAAGAATTGTTAGAGAGATTTTCGAAACGCGATAAATCAGGTGCAAAAGCAAGCCACAGGAAATCTTCATAAGCCATTTCAGCGGATTGTCGGCTTCGGCGCACAGCGAATTTCCATCCGGCTTCTAAACCATCTAATTGAGCATAGAACAGCCGTACCTAAATAAAAAGAGTCAACTGTAAGACATAAGATCGATAAATAGAATTCTATCTCACTGTGAAAATAGATGATTTACCATATGCCAAAAAGGGTCAGTTGATTCAAGCAATTGAGCGCGTTCACGAATATTTGCTGCATTGTCGCGAAGATATTGCTTTAACTTTTGGCACTGAATTTCCCTATTTTCACAAACACTGTGAACGGTATTAAACCAATGATGATGAATCAGTTGCCAGGTGAGACTGCCTTCTAAAAAACCGGCCGCGTAAGCTTGTACCGCGTCAGGATATTTAGGCGAAGTTTCAATTTCTATGACAGACCACCTACAATATCGGTGAAAATCGTAATTGTTGGGAACAATACAAAAATTGAAATTTTTTATACTATAAAATACATATATTGTTTCCTGTGTAATTAGCATACCCAGATTCGAAGATTCCAGTTCTATAATAAGCACGAGCCGCATTTAAACGAATAGTATTGAGATCATTGCCTTGGCCCCAAAAGTCAATACGATATCCTCCCTTATGGTTCCACGATACAGTAGCTGAATAAGTGCCATCTTGTTCGACACTGTTAACAAATAATTAAGCTGCAGTGAACAAAAATTTTAACTCTACCATTTGTATAAGACTTCGACACAAACAATATTTCACAAATCATTGTGATTCTTCAAATAAAAATTCCCCTATCATTTATATTTGAAACAATTTTACCAACGCGAAGAATCCGCGAAGAAGTATCCGCGCAATATTGCATTTGCACCTGGCTACGATGTCGAGGAAACATATATACATATTTGTACAAAGTATTGAACACTATTTTTAGATTCCTGCAGTACAGATGCGACAAGGAAAAACATTGGATTATTCAGGCCCACTGTTTTCCATATATTTATACATATGTTTTTCTATAGATTCTTTATACAGTTATATGAATATTCCTTTTATAGCCAGTCGATTTAATTTTAATAAGTCCCATTAACATTAAATCAGTTTTATGATAAAAATAATTAGGAAGAACAGAAATCACATGAAAATCCAGATGATGATAACAAGTATAATGTCCAGATATAATTATTAAGATAATTAAATTACATTAATCTAAACTAAAACTTACTGTCCAAATTCACCAATAATGATTGTTCCAATGCCAAGCAGTCCTACTGCGGCAAGTATGTAACTGGAGATGCGCGTCTGCAGCCAGGAGGCTCCTACCACCTTCAGCATGGCTCATATGTAAGTTATCCACCTTGGTTATTAAATAAAAAAAAAAAGAAGCTGAAAAGCACGGATTCTGCCGTCTCAACCCATCGATTACAGAGGCCTGCACTTCAGTCTTATCTGGCGGTTTTTCTCTTTAGAAACTGCCGGTACGCGCGTTTTCCGTGGTCACTGGAAACACGATGAACATTGGTCAGATAATTATTAGGAATTATTCCATGCAATTGCTACCACCATTCAATGTTTTTTCAACCGATAAGATTCATGATATCCTCGATCGGAGTGCACTTTATCTTACTTTGGGAAAAAAAAAAAAAATTCCTTACAGGTGTGGAAATTGTTGCAGAAACGTTGGTGGGGATTATAATCACTTCCTGAGTTCTTGAGAAGAATAAAACTATGTATGGCGTTAGTCATGTGTACTAATCGATCGATCAAGGCTAAGGTCATTTTATTCTTAGTTAATTAACACTTGGAATTAGATACTTTCAATGCATCCGTTTACAATGGAAAATCATAATCTTTATTATCGGATGCAGATGCAATCTATTATATAAAGTTTTCGATAGATTACATCACATTTCGAGAAATCATTGAACCGACGAGCTTATCGTCAATATCGGTAATCTCTTAATGATTTTATCGATAAAATGTCGTAATGCGTTATTTTCCTGAAGTTATTCGTCGATTAGAAAGTCAGTCTTGACCATCTCACTAATTATAGTGCATCTTCTTTTCACTCGAGAATTGTTCTTTGTACGTAATAAATAATCGTTTGTTGCAAGATCAAAATTAAAGTATTACACAGAACGATATATACATCTGTGAAATTTATTTATAATCCGAATTGCTCGATTAGTTGAAATTGTGCCAAATGTTGCGACAGATCAGTCGAGTTTGCCTTTTGAGAGGAAAATTTGGAAATCTTCGAGGAACATAAAAGACAGTGTATCTGTGTTTTTGAATAACGTGTAATTCGGAATTTGTATTTGTTACAAATCGAAAAAAATACATTAACGCAAATATCAGGATAATTAAACCAACAAACACATGAGAACGATATGCGATTGCATTTTGGTATTGTATCAGTCTGCTTGTGATGACACAATGCGAAAGAAATTTTTCGAAAGAAGATCCAAGTAAATATTAAAATAGAATATAATGAGTTTGCGAGAAATCTAAAAATAATAGCATGTATCTTATTTCTCGAAGCACATGACACTGTCTACATTAATAGAAAACATTACAATAAATAACGTGGTAATTAGTATGTTAATTGGGATCCCTTGTCTGGAATATTTTTCGTTCATTTTCTGTTTTACTCTTTCCATTTGTTATTGTATTTATCTCGTCAATTAACTTATCGCCATTTGCAAAGTACGTAGTACTACTACGCTAATAGATACCAACTCATTTTCGGTTCATAAGTCAACATTTTGAACTGTCAAGGTGTCGCAACGTTATCGCAAATCAGTTTAAACACGGAAAGATTTTTCGACATTACGACGTAAACTATAAATTATCAGCATATGTTACCGAAAGGGTAAAGATAACGGTGTAATTGTGTTTAACGGTATTATCATAACGAATAATACAAAGGCACATAATATAATTTATTATAAAAGTTAGTTAAGTTAAATATATAAACGTAGTGTAGTTATAAACGAAACGCGTTATCATAATTCTGTTAAAGTGTACACTCATTTATCAGCTGTGAATTGTCAGTATCCGTTATCATTCGCTATTTCATCATGATACGTTAAAGCAATCTACAAGAATACATGTACAGGAAATCCTACCACTAGACCTGACACTATTTCAGTAATCAAAGTCAAGTTCGCAATACACGTGAAAAATGATAATTAACTTCAATTTAAAACCAAGTATTTCATATTAGCAAGTGTCGAGGTTGACAATGAGTCGCAATGACAATCTTTGCTATGAAATTATCAAGATACTACTATGGAATGCATCGCTTCATTGTGAAAACCCTTTCAATATTCCTCCGTGAATTGAATGTGATAATTAGTCATAAATCAGCGTGACACTGCCAAAACGTAAGAAAATCTAGCGTTACTCGCGATGTATGAGTAATGCAGGCACGTAAAGAGCCGGCCAGAACAAAAGGCGCAAGTCGTTCGCTTCGAGACGCGCATTCATTCGAATGACAATAAAAATGAGCAATGTGTCACGATAGTGAAGTAGACTGAAAAAAAAGGTTGGAAATATTTCTCAAGCTTCGATGGATTCATGGTTGACACAATATGAATGAAGCGTGCTGCTCTATGGCTATATGTGTCGCTAGAACTGTGAGAGAGTTGCATGCCGATGCCGTGCATGCATGTAAGTTGCGTTACGTGGGTGCGAGGAACGAAGAGAAATCGGTAACTTACCGTAGATTCTGAAGTTGAGTATAAATTGCCACGCGTCGTACACGGGTAGTTGATGATCGGTCATTCGCATGGAGATCACATTCCTCAAGTCTGCTTTTCCCTCGCGACTTTATGGCGCGGACCAGTTGCTCCGACACTGAAGTCCAAGCGCTAACACTCGCTTTCAGACGACGACTGCCGCTGGCATCCGCCTCCACTAGTTGTCGGTGGCACTGGCGGCAGTTGGCCGTAAGGGGAGGGAACTCACTCCCTCTTCGTTCTTCCACTTCTTCGAGTAGTTTTGTAGTGCAACAGTAATTCACAGTGTATAGCACACAGTACAGAACATTTCTTCCACTTTATAACTTCAGTGGAATTATGACTCTCTTTTTCTCTTTCTTCTATTACCACTGATAGTACTCTATATATTCTAATATTTTAATTCCGTATTAGAAATAGTTGATCGATTAGATACTAGACCCCTTTAAATTTTTTCGAACGTACATTCGCTCATGACCTCTTACAAAAATGTATCTGTATGAACTTCTTTTTGTAGCTACTCTTGCACTTTCTCTTCAACACTTTCTTTCAGCAGCCTTCGATCACGTGTTTTTATTTCATAGTTTGTCAAGTGTAATGTTGGATACATTCGGCAAGAATTGAGAGTAGGATTTTCTACTAGTATGATAACGAGGGTAAACAAACATAATAGTATGCATAGTTGATATCGTTTTTTCCAAGCAACTGTAAACTGGTCTGACAAATTAATTATCTAACGACTGGTTGGATAAACACTAATGAAACGGCGCTCCCATGATTAATTATGCACTTGTAGTTAAGTATGTATTGCATCAGCGTTGTGATAGGGATAGATGATACATATGAATAAGTATGATTATATGTTTGCATGATACATTATACTTCCACTTGTCAATCAATTGTATCTTACAATCAATTATTATTATACATTCGGGCAACGTAAACAAGGGTTCTTGCATTGAACGTCTCCAAATAAATTCTTACAACTGTGATGGTCTGAATAACAATTTCAATTAAGTCTAATCCAGCTTTATTAACGCGCAGAACAGTGGTCTCTTTCCATTGCGTTCCAATTCGTCACGTCACTCTAAAATATACGCTCATGAGATAAACACGAAATTTCTATTGGAGTACAAGGAAAGAAAATACTCGAGCAACATTTTAACAGGAAAAATGTTATTTAATATCTGTAATTTGTGTAATAAAAAATCTATATAATGCTAACATAGATTTGCATTGATTATTTCTTTATTTCTGCATTTATCCTTAACTATGTTGTAAAATGACCGAAAATATGCCGAGGATTTTTCTAAAGTGCTATTCCGAATAGAATTCAGAACTCCGGGAATTTCTTGATTGCGATGGCGAACTGGCACGTGCCCACCATGGAATGCAATATACGCCAAATGGTATTTGATTATTAAGACATTCAGGCACAGGCACCCTCAGCATATTTTCTTTCGCCCCAGGATTCCAATATGGGTCACGTAATTATATTACGATAATTAATACAGAAATTGAGATTACTATATTTTCTCTACTAACGGAAAATTCATTCCCAATTTAATAGCAATAAACCTTCAGGGCGAATTCCTAATAATTTAGATGAGGCAAATAATTTGTTAATAGACATTACGAAGAAGCTTGATACCAGTAATTCCGCATAAATATGATCAAAATAATAATTGAATTAAACAAATAATTAACTCGAATTTTCTAGCATTAACGTCACTAAAAAAGAAAATTATGTTATTTCAGTATCATTGGATGTATTTAGAATTTCCTTTATGGATTCGACCTCTTCTATTTTATTCTGTCTAATTGAAATTGATTCTCCTTCAATAATCCAAATTAGTAAAAACTTCTTTTACCCCATTACCCTTCCTTTGCAGCTTTCCCAAGATTCATATCTCCTGCGCGTGACGTTAGATCCCATGGGACATGCGCGACCGGCAGATCACCCCGAAAGCGGTGACGTACGAATTCTATCATTCGTCAGGAGCCCTTTGTGTAAACCACGATCTCATTCAAAGTGGTTCTAGATCTTATATCAGAGATCAGTGTAACAGAAGAAAAATAGATCTTTTAATGTTATAATCGTATGCAACAATGTTGTATTTGTGGTTTGCGCTTTGGATGGTGAAATTCGCATCCAGCTTGTCTTGGCATAATCATCATCCTCATGCTCAAGGAAGACAGGAAAATACTGATGGAACCGGTGTTCATACTGTTCCTCTTGGTTCTGAAGCCACCTTTTATTGGAGGTAAAAACGTTGAAATGAATTTTTTAATCAGTAACTGCTTTGCCAATTATCTTTATTCGATGATTAGGGTCGACTTCATTAGTCAAGAAATTGAAGCAGAGGTTCATTACGTGGGTAGCGATAATACCTGGTTTGCAATTGGATTTTCAAATTATGGAGAATCGAAGCCTGCTGACTATTGTATTTTGTGGATTGACTGGCATCGACAAACTAAATTCCAAGTATATCATAGTTTCTGTATTATGTATTCCATTTACCAATTAGTTCTCTAATCGTTCTGGGATCTTGATAAATATGATTTCTCTGAATCTTAGGACGCTTGGGCTAGTGAAGATGGAAAAATAAATTTAGATTCGCAACAAGATTGCAATCATTTCGATTGGAAGCGTCGTGGAAATGTGACAAAGTTGACATTCTCGCGAAAATTCGACACTTGCGATGAACATGACTATATCATGGAGGTAGATTAGATTTTGTAGAAATTTTTTATTACGGTTTTACTGCTCGAATTCACAGATAAATAATTAATAATTCACAGAGAGGAACGACTCACTTAGTGTGGTTGAAAGGTCGCGGTCCATTGTCATCGTTAGCTGGCTTGCAAGTTTCCGATGCGGAAACCTCTGGGATGTCAAGAACCGAATTAATAAGGGTGCATCATCATAAACCAAAGTTTCCACCAAATGCTTGGCACTTGGAAATGTTAACCGATCGAGTTAAAGTACCAAACAAAGAAACGACTTATTGGTGCCGGGTTCAAAAACTACCAGCAGTCTTAGTCGAAAAGTAAAACAATTTTCAACTATACATAAATATAATTATGTTGAAAAAGACTTTGTCACTTCTCCAAAAAAAAGAGGAGAAATTATTAGTCTATTAGTCTAATTTGTATGCAGGCATCATATTCTTCAATTTGGTCCAGCGATACAAGATGGTAATGAACATTTGGTTCACCACATGGAAGTTTTCCACTGTGCTGGACCAGTAGATGCAGAAATTCCTACGTACAATGGTCCTTGTGACGCTCGGGATCGGCCACAAAAAACACAGGTAACGATGATAACAAAAAAAAAAAACATTATGTAGACAGTGAAAAAGTATAATACAATATTAATGTTACCAGATGTGTAAAAAAGTTTTGGCTGCATGGGCAATGGGTGCGGATGCATTTGTTTATCCCGAAGAAGCTGGTTTGTCGATCGGTGGTCCCGATTTCAATCCTTACGTCATGTTAGAAGTTCATTATAACAATCCCGAGTTGCAGGAGGGTAATATTGATTCATCCGGAATACGTTTCATTCTTACGAAAAGTCTAAGAAAATACGACGCGGGTGTTATTGAATTGGGATTAGAATATACTGACAAAATGGCCATTCCTCCTCAACAAGTATTTAATCCGATATAAATATTAAAATTCAATATATATTTGTATAGAAGAAATCTTTAATGCCTGGATTAAATATCCTAATCTGTATTATTAATCATTATTCAGGAAGCTTTTATCCTCTCTGGTCACTGTATCTCCGAATGTACGGGTGTCGGTTTACCACAATTCGGAATTCACGTATTCGGATCTCAGCTTCATACTCACTTAACCGGGACAAAAGTGATCACACGGCATATTAGACACGGAGAAGAATTATCCCCGCTTAATTATGACAATCACTATTCAACACATTTCCAAGAAATTCGGCTTTTACCAAATCCCGTTACCATTTTACCCGTAAGTACCATTCACCGTTTAGATGTTTTCAAACTATCAGTAAAGTTGAAGTATTCGAAAAATATTATAACTCATAGTGTTGATTTTTTTTAGGGGGATTCTCTAATAACTACTTGCACTTATAACACAGTGAATAGAGAGAATGTCACTCTCGGGGGATTTGCTATTTCGGACGAAATGTGTGTCAACTATATTCACTATTATCCTAATACTCGTTTAGAGGTAGAATTTTTTTAAAATAGTCAAATGAAGTAGTGAACTAAATGCTTACAATTATTATTATTATTATTATTATTATTATTATTGCTGTCGATAATATTATTACATGATTATTCTTCAGGTCTGTAAAAGCGCAATAAGCGACGATGCATTGAGAACGTATTTTCGATATATGAGGGAATGGGAGAACCAGCCCACCAGTATTGAAAATGGAATTTCAACAAACTATAAAAATATTGACTGGAGTAAAGTTAGAGTTGAAGCTCTTCACGATCTTTACGAAGCTGCACCTTTAGGTTTCGTATTAAAAATTATAATTAATTCTATTTATATCATAATTTATGTAATTCATTTTATCAATTTTATTAGGAATGCAATGTAATAGTTCGGATGGCTCTCGATTACCTGGTCTATGGGATAATATTGCACCGACACCGGTAAGATTGCCTTTGGCACCACCTGCGCGTGATTGTGTCAAGAATTCTTTTCGTTCAGAAATAAATACGATGTGAGTTCAATTTACGATATTAGACAGAGAGGGAAAGAAATTCCAGGTACATATTAATCAAGTAGAATTATACGAAGTGTTAATCTGTAGACAAATTTAAATGTTTCCGAGGAAAATTAAAATACGTATATATACAATATGAAATTAATTCGAAATAAATGTATTGTGAACCATAATTGTTTTTCTTAGCTCTAATGTATATGTATATTTACGATTGCACGTATTTTGGGGTAAACGAAAATGGACGTATCTAAAAGTTTATAAACTTTCAGTATATTTATGCACTTTAAGTGATTTTTTGGCAGTACATCGTCTCGCTGCGGAAAAGCTAGCTTGATCGAACTTCGTAACAAATATTTATTAATCGTACTAGATGATTAATCGCAATAATGCAGAAAGTAAAAGAATAATAAAATAATAATGGTAGTAGTCGTAGCGGAAATTCATTTTTACACGTAGTTCGAATGTACAAAAGAAAGCTAATTTTTTTCACATCTTACACTTAAACATCATGTAAAAAACTAAAAGTATCCAATATTTACGGTATAATACACATACATTCGTATACACGCAAAAATTCGATCATACACACACTCACACACACACACACACACACACACTCATACACAATAGTTGCCTGCTTTCGAGCACAAAGATCACTCCCGACGAAGTACCTTCACGGTGTTTTTTAATAGTAATACTTAAATAACGTTCCATTTATTGAACACTCGTCAGACTTGTCTTTTTGACCTTGATTACATAGCTCAAAATCCATCTAGCATAATATGCGGGTTTCTATCGAGTATTAATTTGTACTGCCAAATGCGCTATTATTCTTTGACCCTTTGAAGCATTATACTGAAAATGAAAATTTGAGGTCCTCCAAAGGGGAATTGCTTGATGATGAATATCCGATATACCGTTTAACTACTCTTGTCTCTGAGTCACAATTATTCTCCTACTCTTTTGTAATGTTAAGAGTTTTTACACGCGAGCTGGGCAATAAGACAGATAAAAAGACTATTTTTCTTAAAAGCATACTACGAGTACTTGCACATAACGTAACACTGACATAATTACATCGTTATTATATATAAAAACAGTAACATACCATGGAAATATTATGACAGATTACATCATCACCGCTTCAAAGGATCAATGCTTTTACGCTATACAATAATAAAGTACGAGAAAGAGACTTTCTCTTTGGCGTTTTATTAAGCTGTACTTAGACTTTAGACAAAAAAAATAATAAAAGAGAGTGAGAGAGAAAAAATTGGCAAAGATGGAGAAATAGTTTAAAAAATAGTTTTGTTGAAGAGACTTTACGGAAGTACCTCTATCCCGATTGATTCGTGAAGGAATGTTTCCCTTACAATACAAATATAACGACACTTTAAAATTGCGTATACAAAATACCCTCGTATAATTACATTTCTTCCGCTGCAATGTAACACGACGTAAGCTCACGCAAGCTCTACACAACCCTTTCAGATCTGCGTCTTTTTTCTTTTCAAACTTGGCGTTTTAAATGAGTCAATTTGCTAACGAACATTTCTCTTACTAACAGGAAGTTCGTATTTCGAACGAATGTATTGAGCTCCTTTATGTATTAAAAAATGTTTGTGCTATTATCGTTTAGGAAGTAGCTGAAGTAGTCTTATAAAACATACGATCAAAAACAATTTATGTGTCGATTAAAAAAGAATATTATTTATGATAATTGATTAGAAGAAGGATTTGATGCAATCGATACTTGAATTAATACACTTAACTACAAATATCGAAATATTTTCTGTTTTTTGTTTTTTTGTTTTTTCGTTAATTCTAAATAATTCATAGTTAGAGAATTCAAATTGCATATTGGTCTAATCACAGCTTAACTATACATTATGTTATGTTTCCATACATGGTTGCTTGCCATTTACAGTCTTCTTTGCCAGAATTTGAAATCGCAAAAAAAAAAAAATTAGTATATTGTCAAGAAAGTAAAAATTGCATTTTCGATAAGCACTTATCGAGTTGGCAAGTGGAATGGGTATTGGAGTATCTATTGTACACTCTGTTTCACGTACCGATAGGAATAACGTTCCTAAAGGCAAATTGCTTTCGTAGGAATTCTCAGGAACGTGGCTTTGTCAAATATTCTGGTACTTGAGACATGGACATTTTTATGGATATAGAAATTGTAGCTTAAAAAAGTTTAGACTCTTTGATAGGAACACGCCACATTGAAAAATTACATATTTTCTGTTCTGTAAATTTATCTTTATCGTCGAAAATTCCTTTTTAAGGGTTCAAGTATGATGAGTTAAACGCGATCCCCCCTCAATGGGACCCCGTGAACATGCGTATAAAATATATTATGGATCTTGGAGTGAAAATTGCGACACATATAGTACATATATATTTTATCCTCCAAGTACCATTCTGTTACGTTATTCGTATATGCGCACAGATATAGTATACGAGGAATTTCATCAATCAGGGTTCATTAAAGCCTGCCTACGTTATGCATTCTACTGGTTGACACGAAATGTAGCATTGCATAAAAGGTACGTCCCAAAACTAATACAATATATTATAAAACCTGATAATTTTACAAATAGCACGCCCAAAATGTCGCTTCATCTTTTTTTATCTCTTCATCTTCGTCTTCCACTATCGTTCGAACGAACCTGGGCGATTAAATGCTGTAGCTCAAAATAATTCGCGCAAGATCCCAACAATCGACGCGATCCGATCTTTTAACAAGAGCCTTTCGACTAGAGTGATTGATTGTTCTGCTGCATGTGTATTTGCAAAAAAGAATAAAGTATACCAGCCTGTGCCATAACATCTACGGTACCTGCTGCTAGAGGATCACGGCTCTTAGCGTCGATTCGTGAATTCGTACCGGGCCGTAAAAGAGTCGGTCCAAATACCGTTGCTAGATTATGCAGCGACATTTTATTCTGCGCTTCGTGTTTATTTACTCGCACGAGATGAGCAAGTAAAAAATCGATAACAGCTTTATTCACAGCTGGCAAACCTTCGTAAACCCTTCGTAAGGCAGCACCTTTCGACAATTCGCCAGTCTGAAAGGCTTCTAGAAATGCCGGGTAAAGAGCATCTGTGAATAAAGCTTCTGGCATTTCTCGTAGATACAGCTTTAGCACACCTGTTACCGAGTGGACATCAACCTATACATAAGATATAAATACACTGTGGATAAAAAAAAAGAACTGACCCCTAGAGAGTTTATTTTAAAGTTGAATAGATATTATATTATAATTAATTATAAATAATTCAAGCTTTATGTGTCAGTTCGTCGAACTGTAAATCGCGAGCATTGAGTACAAGGATAATGTTATAAATAATAATACGTACCTCTTTAAGTAATTGTTCTGCTTCGTACGAATTACTCTCGAACGATTTACGTAACTTCGCTAAGTCAGAAGCAGATCCAGACACGCGGTAAAGACCTACTTCACCCACACCCCGCCTTTCTACTTCTCGCACGCACGCTGTTATGATGAAAGGAACATCGCGTTTTTCACGCCTGTAACAAATTAAAACGTATGGAAACATTAGAAAATCATACTTTTCATATACGAAGACATTCGAATTCGTATGCGAGAATATATTCGTACTTGCAGACTTGTTGAATCTTCGCACCAAATAAACCTTGTGGTTTAGCGGACGGCACGCGTCTGAGTGTTACTTCACTTGGAACAAAGCGAAGACCTACATCGAGTGTTGCAGGCCCTAAATTCAATGATCTTTCCACTTGATCGGATTGAAGCCATGATCTACTCAATCTTTGTATACACTTTCCTCTCAACACTGAACGGGTTCCACACTCTTCGTACAATAATATTCTAACATTCTGACTTCCTTCTAATTCCACAACGAATGTCTCACCTTTAATCAAAACAATTGTACACACACACATATATATATATATATTTTAATATTTGTTAAGTTTACGAATAAGTAATGAATTAATATTTACCCCAAGTTGGTGCTTGTCCTCTTGCAACGCGACTTTTTGCTCGTTTGAAGTAGTGTCCATAACTATCAACTTCTACAATAATATAAAGATCCCCTACTCTGTCCAATCCCGGAGGAGTTAATCCAAGCAACGTAAGATGAAGATCACCAAGTAACAAACTTTCATCACAACCCGATCTCAACAAATAGCTGCCCATATCTGCTTGAAGATACGTTCTACAAGCGGTTACCCATGCTTGCAATTCGTACATAGAAAGGGGTAGTTGTCCGGGAGGTTGTCCACCCTATTCAAATAAAAAATAAAGTTTCGTTGAAACAACATTACGTCTGTATGTTATACAATAATTATTTATTAGTTGCATTACCTGCTGCAATGCTTCTACCGCTTCGACCCACTGAGAGCGTTCGAATTCACTAGACAAAAAGAACGTGTAAGAATTTTGCACACGATGTTGATTCTTATGTGCAACTCGTAAAACCAAGTTAGGAGATGCCAAAACAAGCTGCGCTTCTAATTCGGCAAGTTTTTTTCTATTTTTTTCGGAACCTCTTCCACCAAGTTTTATTCGCTTTTCTTCGTTCCGTTCTTCCCATAAAATCTGATCCCGTACTGTACAGGCTTGTGATCTATTAGAGAATAATTAACAATCAATATTGACAATATATATATATATATTTATATTGTAGATATTGGCTACAATACCTTAACGCTACTACATTCGCTGGACTAGATTCACGCGGTTCGATACCATCTTCCGTAACGTGTGCCTCAGCTACAGGCACATACCACTTCAATTCAAACGTAAACTTATCTCGACCAGAAGCCTTGTATTTTGCACAAGCAATCACATCATTGAAAAGAAATAGATGTCTCAATTTTCTATGGCCGTCAGATAATTCTACCACAAACGAATTTTTCACCAACCTTCGCTGTGCTCGATCATGACTCTGAAAAGAAAAGTCACAATACCTTAATCACAGAAATAATCTTCCGATATCACTGTCACTTGAATAATTATGAAATCACTTTTACCGGGAACATTGATTTTGTATGGATAATATTGAATTCGTCGAGGAAGTTTCTGGTCATAGCCAGAGCTTCTGACAAAGGCGCATGATCAGCGTGATTCACTGGAGTATGTTTAAGCAGATCCTAGAGTGAATTAAAAGAAAATTATCGATACAAATCCCAAGATAAGATATTCTTAGCAAAGATAACGATTTCATAGATAGGTAATACACTTTGGAATCGCGTATAAACGTAAATGGTTAGTTCGAAAATAAATAATATAGAAATAGTTAAGAAATATGTTTTTTACAGTGCGAAGAGTAAATGATCGAATAAATTGAAATATTATATTTTTCTGTATTGAACTTACGTGAAGTACTAATGCATTCTTTTGCACTCTGGCAACTGGTTTGTGAAGTAAATCTTCGAGTGACAACCCAGGTCCTTTTGGAAATCCACGAAGTCTTATGTCTCTAGTAATTTCACCAAATTGTGTGGAATGCGCTGAACATCTACGTACTGTGTCAGTTGCACGAGCATAATTATGTAAAAATGCACCATACAGACCTATATTGCTTGCCATTAACTGTAACCAAAAAAAGATAACAATAACGTCTATACAGAAAACAGAATGACATTTTGCGAAGAAAAACAAAAACTACGAGCTCACTTTAAATTGTTCCCCAATCGTAGTTTTACTCTCCCATTTTTCTGTCTTTTTTCTAAGGCCATCCAGAAAATTTTGATGCAAGGCATGTAATTCAGGAATTTTATAAAACATAGTGCCAAACTCTTCTTCCGATATTACTGGCTGCGATGTAGTCAAAGTTGCTCGTATAGCTTTCATATACTATTATAAAAAGGACAAATTCATATTTAAAGATTCCAATAAAATTAAAAATCATATTGTTTTCATAAAAAAATGTCACGTGTCGTACCTGTAGCATCACATTTAGACATTCAACATATATAGTTTCGCTCTCAACTACAGAATGTACGATACACTTAACCATTGAAGTACGATCATCTTCCCGGTCTTTATTTTTCTCTTGGCGTCGTGGAGTTGTAGGCGTTGGAGATTCCAAACTACCTTCGCTCAGACTCAGTGGTTCGGCATCGCTGCTGCCAGTTTCGTTATCTGTACTAAGAGCTCTTAACAATATTGGTGGTGCCGGACTCGCCCCTTCTTCGTCTTCACTGTCCATTGCAGCTCGGTGTCTATGCCAAAAAGTATCGCTTCGTTAACGTATCCATGACACGTAACGTACGCTTTGTTATAACTTCTGGCGCAACTTACTGTATAAAGTAATCGATGTTGACATAGTTGCTCTGGTTTCCCGGAGAGTCTGGTAGCGAAGGTGGTCTTCTGGAAGGCGCTCTACTGCCATTATTGCTTCCCACGGGTGGAACACGCGCATCGATATATACATATTCTCCAGTTTGATCTAAGGCTACAGAATCATAATAAGGTTCTTCCTCTGATGCTTCTGCATCCCCATCTTCTCCATCTTCGTTAACCACATTATCTGTTTCTAGATTTATGTATTAGTCGCTATGATTATTAAATTTTCTATGACTAATTGAATGTATGAAATATGGAATATTGAAAAAAACCAATACCTTTTTCGTCCTCCTCCTTAAGAGTTTCCTCAGTTTTATCCTTCTTCGAACCACCGGTAACTTCGATTACAGTGACATAATTACTTGGCACATCTGGGTCACTGTTTCTTCTATGTTCAGGCACTTTTTCAGGACTCCTTGGTATTTCGCTTTTGGGCCTTTTATTAGTATTAAGTGTGGAGCTTAATTCAGAGACACATTTATCCTGAAATTTACTTATATCTTCACGCCCAGATAGAGGCGGCGCCGACGATTCAATATTCTGGGATGAATTTGAGTTTGTTTTCTCCGAAAGACTATTCTCTGCTGTATGCCCAGAATTTTGATTTTGAGATTCAGCAGATAATTGTTGTCGGTTGTCAGAACTCGGTGTGCTATTACTATTCGCCAATTGTTTGTGTCTTTCCACATCAGCTAATAGTCTCTCCAAATACTCAACATAGAATTCTTCCTTTTCGAGTTCCTCTCGGAGAGCAGTTACCTGTGGAAGATTATATGCATAAATTTTATATGCAAAAAAATGTGAAACTAAATGTTCTTAAATCCTGACTGTGCTAAAAATAGAGAAACATAAGCATAGCTTTTAAATCCATGATACGAGTTGTGAGATAAGAAAATGATGATTCAGTAGAAACATACCAGACAATGATACCGAATAACTGGAATGGTTTTTCTCAGTAAGATAATTTTTTTACAATATATTAAATATATTTAAAATATCAAAAGTCTGTGATACATTATATTAATGCATGGGAAAGCTCATATATTCTAAGTTACAATTCTTATTGAAGCAAGCAGAGTTGTGACATTTAATAAAAAGTAAAGTTTGCATATTAACACGAGTCAATGATCGCTGTCAAACAGATGATACATATGAGAAAATTATTAAGCAATACTGTTGACACATACTATCAATTCTATCGGAATTCCCCAGAAAATAATTAGGAAACATGAGTAGGGCAGGGGCTGTTACTTCTTCCTTCCCCTCTGTGTAATTGTCTTTATTAGGATCTATCAATTCAGGTCTCATAAACTCTTATAGTCAAATTTCCTCAAATTACGTTTAACACGTAAATTGGCAAGGAATATAGATCGTAGGAAGTAAAAGCAACGAGGCATATGGCGAAAATAAATAAAGGAGCGGCAGTAATCGACAAGATAGGATAAATAAAATTGAAGAAAATATCATGAAGAAGAGTTATAATAGGTAGAGACTGACCTTCTGTTTATGCTTGACTAGGTTGGCCCTGACGTCCTCTTCCCAGGCTGCCGGTAGAGCGCTGTCCGGGAATCGTTGGACCCAGACACGCTGGAAGTCGCCGAAAACGCTCATTACTCAATTCCCAGACAAGCTACGGATATAATCCTGGTCAAGGAAGAGGATGACGAGTCCAAACGACTCAGGGAACTCCGTGCATTTCACCGAGCATTCACGATGATTGTGACGATCGGACGGGCGCGGCGATCGCGAGTACGACTCTCACTCGACTACGGAGTAGAGATGTGGTATAGAGTACGGAGTACGGATACACGGATACGGTATTCGACGAAGCGCGGAGGACGACGATCCACTGGGACGGTAGTACCAGCCGCGACGAGACATCAGTACTCTTGACTCACTCGCGGACACGAATCTTCCTGTTGATTAACGCGTGGGAGACGAATAGCAATGTAACCAGCATCATCATACGGTCACTGTCATCTTGTCGACATCTCCTGCGGTCTCCTGCGTAGGTCACGATCCGATCCCCGTGCCCTCTTCTATCATTTTGACGCCTCCGCTATACTCTCTTCGTGTATACTCTTCTCCTGTGTATGTTCGATATATCCTCTCGTGTTTTCCTTTTTCTTCTAACGTAGTTTCGAGGATGCACCGATCATGCTGATTACCGCTCATGCGCTTCTGGCATGCCTTCCTATAGCTATATGCGCGCTCTTCGAACTCCCGCCGTTCTGGCTCTTCGCTCTTCTGGAATAGAAATTCCTCGGCATTCTTCCAGAAATACACACAACACACTACGCTTTGCAGAGCACGACCTTTTTTCGCTCTCGTTATGCGAGAGCAGCCCGTTCGCTTCGTTAATTATCTGAGGAGTTAGATATACTTACGTGGCACGGTTAACGAGTCATTGATCTAAATATTTTTTGAAAATTTCTTATCATCAGAGATCTCATGCATTGGACATGTATACTTTGCATAATGAAATTGTTTCTTTCACTTTGACCTGAGTAACGCGGAATTACGTAAACATTATTGCGAAAATACCATCCTGCTTGGGTAATACCCTAATGGAAGTGTAGTAGTTTTCTAATGAATTTTATTAAGGAGTTAATCTTCACAAAGGGATGATGTTTATACTTTGATAAATTGTGATGATAGATTATTCATATATTTCGAGATGAATCAAAAGATCGAAATTTTGTAATTTACTTTCTGTAATCGCAGAATTTATGTCGATGAAATATTCTATCCGGGTTTCGCATTGACTTTATTTGCATTTTAATTAATTATTTCGACATACCGAATGATAAATTTGATACGTTTCAAAGATTCTATTGCGCACTAAAAGAAACTAACAACTTTCACACATCCCCTTGGATATTTTACACGGTTGTACACTTAGATGTACACTATAGTTTTATTATAAATATCATACAATATATTACACAAAATAATTATTATCTCCTATGTAATATGTTTATTGCAATTATATGATATAAGATCGATTGGTAATTGGAAGAAACATTGTATAAGAATATAAAACATAATTTTTATAACCGTATAAGTTGTGAGTTTTATATCAGTTATAAAATAACAGATTTTGTATATTTAATATATTTTATACGTATATGAATTAAATACAATTGTATTCTTATCGAAGTTTTATACTTGGCTAATGATTTTATATATTCCGTTTCAGCTATTTCTTGCCGCAGGATGACGGAAATCGCGGCAGATTTGAAAAATGTTAATGCACACAATAAATAAACAAATATTTTCAAAATTATCAGTCCAACTAGAATATTGTATTATCGTGTAATTTATTATACGCAGTACAATTCGCTTACATAAGTAGAATCCGCAAATTAGGAGACTTTTTTCCAGAACTAACTTCTGTTAGGTACTGTACAGGTGTTGCTGTCAACGCTGTCAAACTTTGTCGCTATAACTATTTAGAGGTTATGTTTCTTTTTGAAAATCAACTATTTCTTTTCAAACGCAAGATATATTAAGAAAAATGTCATCGAACGATGGAAATCAAGAACGTCCGGTATTGACAGAGTTATTAAAACAGATTGAACTAGATTCTAAGAGCGGTATTAGCTTGTGTCTTTCGAAGCTTAAAAGTGACCAAAGATGCTATAAGCAGTTCGCAAAAGATGGAGGACTTGGTATTTTGGTCAACTTATTGAGATATAATAATTTGAAAATATTAAATTTAACTTTGAACATCCTGGCAAATGCATGTATAGCGGAAGATGCAAGAGAAAAGGTAAATCGTTAAATTTGGATTTTTATCCGCAACAATATGTCATACAAAATGCTTCTATAGCAAAGTATCTACGTACGGATCATTTTTAATATATATATATATATATATATATCTTTTGTGTTTCATCTTACGCTTAACTGTTTCAGGTCAAAGGATCTAAAATAGCAAAGCACGTTATTTCTATCTTACAAAACGTCAAGCTGAGTAGTGACTTGCAATGCAGAGCATGTAGATTAATAGGAAATTTATCACAATGCAGTTGGCATGCGAAATCTTTATACGAAGTTGGCGTAGTTCAAACATTATCCACTGTCCTATTATTAAAAACTAATATGCAAACGTATTTGATGGGAGTCAGAGCAATTAGGTAAAGAAAAATATTACATAAAGGAATTTGATTAAATCCAACAGTAATGAACTTACAAAATTGATTTGTATTTTTAGGAATGTCTGGAGTATGCACGAATGCAGTAGAGAAGATATTTTAGAGTCTGGTATTATAAAGCGCGTAACAGCATTATTTGTTCGAGCGAAAGAAGATTCAGAATTAGATACGAAATATAAAGATTTAGTCGAAGCTTGCTTAAAAGCACTATACGCTTTCTTAATTGTATTAGATCCACGATGTGGCGAACAAATGAGAGGAGAAAACGACATCGAAGGATACAAATACATTGTTCAATGCTGCCACGATAAGAATAAGATGGCAATAAGGTGTTTATATAATCTCTGCCAAATTGCCGAATGCAGACCTATCTTGGGCACTTCCGGAGCAATAGAAAATCTTATCAGTTTAATTCACGATCACTCTGTACTATCCAAAGAGACATTAGTGAGTCTTTGCTTATTTTGCCGAGAAGCTGTTAATCGTGCAAAAATAAGGTCTGCGACTGGTCTGGAATTAATGTTGAAGCTACTAAAAAAGAATGACGCAGAAAAATATCATCCCATGTTATTACATGCGCTTGTACAGTTTATCTACGATGATCCAAGCATCACGATTATGGTGAAAAATGGCTTAGTCGAAGTTTTAGTTGTCAAATTACAAAGAATGGTAGAAGAAGCTTCACCCGATGATAGCAAACCTACTACAAAAAAAAGGTGCAATGAATCGCCATTAAATAGGCAATCAGAATCAAAATACAATAAAACCAGTTCTGTAAGGTACGTTAGTACAATATGTTACAATTAAAAGCTTCTAGAAGAATTTATTTTTATAAAGCTTCTTTTAAATATTCAGATTCAGTTTGGATTATCATCGGGATGATTGGAGTCCCGGAAGTGCAGCTAGTGTGTCATCATCGCCACCCAGCACTCCGCCTTTACCATTTTTCGATTCAATCGAAAATGATGAGAATGCCGAAGACAACTATAGTCCTGTATGCAGTGATACAGAATGGGGAGACAACGAGGAAGGTTGGTTCAATTCTTTAATTTCTTCAACTCAAACTACTTGTTCAAGTATTTAACTTATTCTTCTCTGTTTTAATAGAGCGGCAGCAAGAAGATGCAGAATCAATTAAAAGCTACAAATCAGTGACTATCGAAGTCGAAGATTCATGCGACTCGGAAAAGTCAAATAATAAGCCAACTGGGAATGAGTATGCAAACGCGTGGACATTAACATTGTTAAGCAGACTTAGCCATTCTTGTAAGCCAATTGAAAAGCTTGCTGACTCTGCGACTGTTGAAGCTTTGTCAGCTTATATCCGACAAACTAAAAATCCGAGAGCGACGCGGATACTTACAAGAATTGCAAGGTAAGTGAAAGTTTTATTAATTTTATTCTTATACACGACTTATTTTACTATTGCATATTTTTTAATCACTTATTGTTTTATTTAGAAACCACGCATATTTGATACCACTTCTCAAACAAGGTTTCGTCTTTGAAGCACAGACCCTTTACGGTTCGGAACAGTACACTAGGCCATTGTGCGCATTAGCTGGAGCTGGCGGTGCAATTGGTGAATTATCATCAATATTGTTACGAGGAGAAGAAGGTCATAAATTAATGATAGCTGTATCTATACCATTCCTTTTAAAGTCACGTTATGATCTCAAACGTTTACTAATCAATTACGGTGGCCTCAGTTTAATATTTCGTGTACTTATCGATCAACAACATATTCTTTATGAGAATGCTATATGGTCTATTTGTCGTTTAGCGAGTGCATTGCAAATCCAACCGGATGCAGTAGACAAATATCACAGTGTCGATTATGTTACAAGCAATTTAACAGGTACCTATGAAAATCATCCGAAACCAGCGACAGTCACTTTTGAATTGGACGATGGTACTACTGTCGATGCGTGTAGACAAGTTCTTTGTCAAAAATCCGATGCTTTTTCTGCTATGTTAGAAGGGAATTTCTCCGAATCGGGTAAAAGGCGGGTTAAATTACGAAATACTTCGAAAGAAGGACTTTACACGTTGCTTCTTGCTGCTAATGGTGCACCCTTCGAAAACAGAACAATCGAATCATTATTGGATGCTGTTATACTTGCAGACAAATTTCTTATGGCTGATATTTCTGACTTATTGACAGAGAGTTCTATTTCGAAATTGAATTATACAAATTTCAGCAGAGCTTGGAATTGGGCGCGAAACAATTCTTGTCATGAGTTTAAGGTATGCTGTGTGAAAACTTTTCTTACAGCATCAATGACTAAGTCAGAAAGAATTCAGGCATTTCAGGATTTTAGCAGTAACGATAATTTTCATAAATTTCTCCATGATATAGAAGAAATTATAAGTAGCGTGTTATGTCAGCGTTAATTGCTGCTACAATTCGTACGGTCATTTGTGATATTTACAAGTAGGGAATTAGGTGATGAAAACTATTCAATTACGCTTTGAACTAGAAAATAATCATTGAATTTTTTTATACGCTACAAAATTTGTATATATCCTTCGCCTTTGTTATCTTGTTGTGTATATGTCTTGCAGTATGGTGTTTATTTAAGATAACATTCTATAACGATTAAATGTCAACTGTCTAACGACACCTAAATGTATTATATTGTAGTATATAATCTCTTTACATGCAGTAAGTTTTAATGAATTAAAAGTAGGTAACTGTACAAATTATACGATTAAACTAAATCTTACAAACGACTTAAATCTCTTTTTTATATATCTCTTTCTATTAATTTTAATTTAATTAATTCCGATGGAACGGCAGTCAAGTGTAATATCATATTAATCCTATTTTTATTGATGCAGTCTATCTTGAAAGCTTTTACTAGCTGCAAATAATACAAGATTAAAAAAAAATTGTATTAATCTAATGTTATGATAGTGTATATTTTGGAAGTGCAATAATCAAATTACCTCAGAAAGAGCAAGTGACATTTGCGTTTCTGCAAGTTTCCGACCAATGCAACTCCTTGCACCCAAAGCAAACGGTAAACTACCATGCGGATGTAAAACATCCCGATAACTACCTTCTTCCGTTCTGATCCATCTCTCTGGATAAAAGTCATTCGGCAGCGGGAAATTTGCCGGATCCCGGCTACTCGAATACATCGACAACAATAATAATTGCTGAAGAAAAATATCATAAATTTCAGTTTCAACATATTGTATTCAATGTGCTCAAAAATGAAACATCGAAAGAATTTCTTACGTGTTTTGGTACGGCGTAATCACCCAGTATACTATCTTCTGGCAAATATCTTGTGATGAAGGGAGCGATTGGATATAATCGAAGCGCTTCCTTTATAGTACCTCTTACCAATGAGTCACGTGTAATTTCTTTTGCCGATAAATCTTTTATAACATCGTACAATTTTTCTTGACATTCCGGATGCCGACTCAATAATAATAAGATCCACTGCATTGATGAGGCTGTCTATAAAATCAATGGTACGACATTCGGAATATTTACAGAAATTTTTAATTACAACACTTACAGTATCGCCAGCGGCTAAAATAAAATCAGCAACAATTCTGATCGCATCATTGCCTCGAATTCCCTCGTCAGTCATTCTTTGTAAAAGACCATCACCTCCCACACGAGTCATTTCCGGAACCAATGCACAGACAATTTGCATAGCAGTATCGAACGATGTAACAAATTTATTCCAAGCGGATAATCGCAATCTCATGGCCCATTTAGCCGATATCATTGACATATCTGATGAGTATTCGAATATCTTGTGTAACATTTTTGCCAATTTTTCGGTGTCCTTTGAGAATTTTTGTTTCCTTGAGTGCCATGTTGAACCCATTAATGTAGCTAAGACAGCTATTTGAAAAAAAGATCATCGAAAATAGTAGAATTTTCGTAAATATTATTAAGTTATTTGAAGAACTCACCTTCGATGGACCATTGATAAAGTTCTGCTTGCAAATCCTCGATTATATTATTCGATTGAATTTGAGATTTCCATTTTTTCGCAAGATCCTTTGCTGTTTCTTGGCATGGACCAATCATCACGTCTATTGGATCTGGTACAAGCATTACCCTATTCAATATTCTACGAAAATGCAACCATTCCTCTCCGTCCCTGCTCGCAATAAAGTCGCTGTAGAGTTTGAAATAACGCGAAACAGTGTTAGATTGTAAATAGACGCGTACATGAATAATAAACCACGTCGGCATCCCCGAATTTCATTGTATAACATCCATGATTCCGGAAGAAAGTGTTTTGGTGTTTGTCCTTCTAATCGAAAGATTCTGCGATACTCATGTGGCGAACTAATAAAAATAGCTTTCACTGGTCCAATTTGATCCTTAAAAATTGGTCCTAACTCTTTGTGTCTTCGGTCTACATACTCGTGTAACTTCTTCGGATTGCCAGGTGCTAATAATGAAAGAGGCGTTGCAAAAAAAGACAGTCCTCGAACTTCAGGAATATCCGACAAAACTGTCGTATGCACAGAAGATGTCGTTGCAGATGTAACATAGTTTCTTTCACATACATTTTCTCCAGTCTCAGTATTACAATGTACGTTAGATCCACCTGACTTTGATGTTTCTGAATTTTTCTCAAGTCTTGACTTTCGTGGAGCGCCTGCAAACCTGCATCCCCTTATACTAGCCCATCGTGAATGAATACCACTCCGAAGGTCCCAAAGTTTGTTACTGTTTAACATATTCCTTGCAATATGCATTTTCAATGTTTCACGTCGACTATATTGTCTCTCAGTGGAAATATCAATTGGAATTATAACTGTTTTAATATGACATATAAATCAATGTTCGATCATGTCATCAAAAACTTTCTCTTATATCAGCAAATATTTTGCGACTCATATTGAATATGATGCCTCGAGCTATCATTGATTCAAATTACTCAAGACTTTGCAAATAATAATTTTTAGCCAGTCGTTAAGGAATCGTTGGCCAATACAATGATCACCCTTCGTTAATTCAATAATTATTGCAAAAGCAATATTGAAGAACGATAATTTCATTCATCTTAGAATAATTAAATTCTTCTAGTCTGGTAATGTAACTTTGATTAACAAGGGTTATTCTATTCGTTTGAAGAGAACAGTGCAGGTGACCGGAACATTGGACGGGAAGTAGCCGGTACCATTCGTGGGGCTGACTATGATGAGTATAGTTGGATTTAAGCGCCGATCACGGAACGTTTCACACGCGAGAGATCGGATACCGTTGACTATGCCGTTATTTAGACGCCGTTTATCCCCCTGCTGCAGGTTTCCACTTTCTTCAGGCAGGATTCCTCCAGTTGGATGATTCACCGTGCTCTTATTTTCAGCTGATTAATCCCACACACCGATTAGCATAATTACGCACGATTCATTAAAACCGCATCACTGTTTTATTCTCTAATAATTTATTCGATGGCTCCTATAATATCTTCTCTAAGTAGTCTTCTATCTCGTAAAGCTTGTTTATTTTTAATAATCACTCTACAGCAATGATGATTAATCACAGTCAATTTTCCATTCAATAATTCTTTTTTTCCTTTTCACTTTGTTATCTTACAAGCAAACTGCTATCCGATACGTTTTCATTGTCTAACAACCCCTTGCGCATACACTATTAATACTCACACTCAGTGTCGGAAATCTTTTCAAGTTTGCAGTGAAACACCGAGAATAACTGCGCGTCGAGGCTTATAAAATTATTTGTACACAATAACGCGCGATAAATAATATCAAATCAAATATAACTCACTTGTTACACTATGATCCTAATTGTTTTATTTTTTTTTTATAAAAAGGACTAAAATGTTTCATTGATGAATTAAAAAGTTCGTATAGTCTGAGTCATATTGCACATTAAACTTGAAGAAGTAGCTTTTTAATAACCAGTATCCATTGTTTTAAAAAATTAATAATGCACCATAGAAGAACAGCGGACGGTTCTTTGTATAAAGCTTCGGCAAAACTAATCGTTTAAAGTATTAAATCGTGGACATCTCGAGAGTACAATCACTAAGAGCGCGTCATTAGAATTGTGTGAAACGCTTCGTTCAGCTTTTCAACTTCAAGTTCCTACGGATGATACTTTCTCACGGTCTGATCGTGCCTATCCCGAGACCATGACGCCGACCACTGCACGCTGTTTAACAGTTTCGAACATTTTTAAATCCCATGCTGGAACGTCCTGAGGGAGTGGGGAACCTATCGCAGGCTTCTTCAATGGGGAATTTCGAAGTGTGTCAGAGTAGTGTATCTGTATATCGTGGTATATAAATGTATTTGTGATTTTCCAAAGTTTATAATACAAATTTCAACGATATAATACAATATGCAGAATTTTTATATTAATTTCGCTTTGTTCGTCGATGAATACGATAAACGATCGAAAAATTTATTCAAAATAGTAGTTTTAATTATCATAAATCAATCACAAAGACAGAGATTTTTTTTTAACAACCAGTTGTTGCTGATGAACACAATACGCGTCACGAAATGCTTTCTAGTCGAGACGAGATAAAGAACAGATAAAGAAGAGATAAAGAATATTCATCGGAAAGTGGCAAAATGGCATTTCTCTGAAGCATTAGCTGCAGTTGCCAGGTGCAAATATTTCCTGGTATTGACTGTGTACACGTGGGGAAGCCTCCGCAGTCGAGTAGAAAAGACACCTAAACAGACGCATATAAGCACAGGTCAAATAGTGTTCCGAATAATGTGCATAGATAAGGTAAGAATAAACCCACAAGGTCTGATAGGTTCGCGCAAGACTTTGAACGAGACGATAGGTTCTATAAATAATGCGGCTGATAGTTCCCTCAAACGGAATATATCAGCTTCCAAATAACATCATAGAAACAGTCTGCCGTAAAGAATGAACTGTATATGCAAGCAAAAGAGATTAATGCTATTCTAAATAGCAAAAACTCTCATAGCATTCGAAACACTTCTCTTAGATAAAACGAGTTCTCAGATTTCTAAATTTCAAATAGAAGACCCACTGAATAGCAATAGAGTAAACTATGCGCAACAGATTTTATACGGGTGTATTATGAAATTCTGGTCTGTTCCATTTTTCATTGGCCACCAATTCAAATGCTATGTAATATTATTCCAGGGACAAAATTTCCATCAAACTCGCCTGCGGGTACCGGTGATTTTTGCTTCGAGTATCGTTCATAGGTGAGTCATACGGCGTAAAAAATGAAATAGAATTTGTGGAAATAATTGTAATAATAAATAACGCAGGAATATGATCGTATATGTATTTCTTCTTTTCCCGAGTAGTCGAATGAAAAGCTCAAGATCAGAGTATAAAAGAAAGTTACGTGTGTTGATTTAGTTCGGTAGAATGTAAAACAGTCTGTTTATCAACGAATGCAAAGCTGTGTTGTCTCCACAGATCGGTGATGCTTACACTGGTCAATGACCGTGAAAAAATTCGACGAGACGACAATGCACGGTTTACATTACTAACCGCACTGCACTCTTCGGAAGCGATGACGCTGCTACCGATGCAAATACATACATATGTATAATTCAATACATGAAGTTTTTTATACATATTTACTCAATTCGTAACTTGGTATATTTTTCACCCCACCTGTTCAATGTGACATTTATCTTTCTAGCTTCGTGTTGCTTTCTTTTATTCCAGCGATAGTGGAGATCAAGTTCTGAAATTACAGATGGAACTATTCGTAATAGTATAATGTAGCATATGTAACTCTGCATACCGTACAGATATATCGAAATATCGGATAAGTATAAAGATAATATAAGGAAAAAAATCAGAAGTTTATTAGATTTAATAAAAATGTTTAGTACAAATTCGGGCGTAGTTTTTTTCGGTGTACAATTACTGAGATTGGAATCGAGATTGCGGTGTGTGATCAATTGAAATTATTGGGAAATTATTAGGAACATTTTCACGTTTACTATTAGTATCAACAGGTCACTAAATATAGTATTCATACATAATAATCGAATGCTACTCAAGATTCTCCTGCGTACTTTGCTAACTATTACGTAAGGATAGCACCCACCGGCAATCAAGAAGCATCGCACTGACGAAAATCAAAAGTCCTTCAGTAGGAGTGCGATTATCGGTTTATCATGTTGAAAGATAATAATTATATCCAATTTCTAGTGTAATTCAATAAAAAATAATTACGTTTACCGTTAGCAGAGATACCTTTTTGAATATTTGTTGCGTGGAGCGATGCGCGGTGGCAGTAACGTGTCACAATAGCCAGGTGCCCGGTACAGACAGGAAGCTTCCGGAATTAAATTCAGATAGCGGGGTCGCAAGTCGCAAATTCGTTGCGATCAGTTGCGATGGCGCTCAAAATATAATAATCGCGCTCGTGCAACTACCTGGTACACCTTCTACGGCACGACTGTACGGTTCGTTGTCGGTTTCTGCCACAAGTCGGGTTTTGCATTCTGAAATTCAGTCAAAAGAAATTATCAGATTTCAAGTCAGATTTAAGTGCATCGTTTATATCAGTGACTGATTGGCTAACAAGGAACTCTGAGCTCATCCAAATTTTTACTCTCGCCCTTTAATAGCACCGCTTGCTACTACGTGTATTTTTTCCTACAATGGACACCGATGTCGAGTCTTGTTTGAAGGACTGGGATGATCTGGCGCAAGATTACAAAGAGCTCGAGGTAAAGTTACTCAGTGTGACTTTTCTTTGATTTTACTATGTGAAATTATTTTGATTGAGGTTAACGTAGTCTTTCGTTTACAATTCTAACATTTTCAATGATTGTGAAGTATTTTCATTCCTATTGTTTTTCGTATTTGAAACGTTTCTAGCGTTGTATCATGGATATAATTATGTTTCCATTCTGGTAACGCAACTAATTTTTCTCTTCCTTGTGAAAATATCATCGTGAAATATTATTTTAAATACTTTTCGACAATCACAGCTTTCCATATTGTGTAATTAATTTGTAAGACTCGTAGCTTTTTGCTATCTAAATTTCATGCTAAAGTAGTAACTGTTCTTTTTTTATTAATGCCAGGCACTGAACAAAGAATATCTTACAAAGCTAGAGGAAGTAAGTGAACTACAAGCAAAATGCCTAAAGGGGATTTCACACCAAAGATACCGTATGGGTATAATTACCAAATCACTCAAACAGTAAGCTGAAATTATATTTCTGTTTTACCTTTATTAACGTATAATTATAACTTTACAAATTATGTATTTAATTTTCAGGTTACACGCAAGCGACACAAAAGTGAAACTCGATAAAGATATGATTAGAAGAGAACAACAATTACACGAAATAGAACAAACTTTACCAAGACCTAATGGTACATACCTTCAAATCATTTTAGGCAACGTTAACGTCTCAATACTAAGTAAAAGCGACAAGTAAGTCCGAAATATATTACAAGAATTACATTGAATTCAGAGTGTCGTACAATTGGACTATACTTATATTTCAGATTTAAATATAAAGATGAATACGAAAAATTCAAATTAATACTATCGGGCATCGGTTTTCTATTATCAGTGTTAAATCTAATTACGAATATCAGGTAAGACTCCGATAACCCTTTGACACAAAATTAGTGTATTTTGTTAATTACAATTTTACTTTACAGGACTTTGGAGCTTAGCTTTATGTTCCTTTTAGTTTGGTATTATTGTACACTGACAATAAGAGAAAGTATTCTTAAAGTAAATGGCTCTAGGATCAAAGGTTGGTGGAGGTTTCACCATTTTCTTTCGACGGTAGTATCCGGTGTTCTACTAGTCTGGCCAAATACGGGTCCTTGGTACGCGTTTAGGCGACAATTTATGTGGTTTAACGTATACATCAGTAAGTTTATTTCTTTAACCACCCAAACGTGACATTTTCCATCGCAATTACCATACGCTTGCTTCATTCGTGACTTTAATCATTAGGTGTAGTCCAGTATCTACAATTTCGTTATCAACGTGGGGTTTTGTATCGATTGAAAGCATTGGGAGAAAGGCACAATATGGATATAACTATCGAAGGCTTTCATTCTTGGATGTGGCGCGGATTGTCATTCTTATTGCCATTCCTTTTCGTTGGATATCTCTTCCAATTGTATAATGCCTATGCGTTGTACATGTTAACGTCTCATCCTGAGGCTACCTGGCACGTTCCAGTTCTTAGTGTCATGTTCTTAGTTTTGTTTCTTGGTAACATGACAACGACCATCATGGTAATTCCACAAAAATTACGTGACCGAATGAGAGATCATCTTCCCGGCGTTTTTGCGTCGAGAGTCGATCGAAAGAAGGAAACTACCAGTGAAGAAAATTCGAAAGGAGAAAAGAAAGAATAAATGAAGATATTAGTTCCACTATGATAGATATGCTGTCGAGCGTATCGTTCGATAAAGCATACGCAAAAGGAATAGTAAAGGCAAAAATGTAAAAAAATTAATTTATAAATGTTGCAACAGAACCAGAAAGTTGTTGATTGAAATAAGTGGAAGGCAATTATAATTTTAAATATTTCAACGGTATTATTAAATTAATGGCAGCAGCGAGTAAAAGAATAAATGCGAATTTTATCATAAACCTTTATCAATAAATTTCAGTTCATTAGATATTGCTTCCACGTCTCTTATATCATCTCAACTTTCTGAATATATTTTCCGAAGCGATAATACATGTCTTTTCCTGCACATATGTTAATACGACATATTGAAAGTTACGCGCATTTATTTATAATTATTTTTTTCCGCCGTTACAGTTGAAATAAAAGTGTTAAAAAACGTTGTATATACGATTTTTTTAGGTATTTTTACATTGAGGTAACCATTTCCGAGGAAATCATTTTACACGATGTGTTTAACCGTTTCGAGAAATGTGAATTGTCTGTTTTAGACATTATATTTTAAGAACACTTTTGTTTCTTTTTTACTCAGCCTCTGTTTATAGATAGCTTAAAGCATTAAGTCTGTTTAAAAATTCGAATGAGTAATGTATTTTTTTATACGCGCATTGTAGCGTTATTCTATTTATTTCCATCAGTATAATCCCTTGTAAACAATAAACAATTGGCACATATATTCCGACCTTTCGCTAATCCTTATTAAATTTCTTACGCAAATCTGAAAGAAAGTTTTTCGAACACATTAAATACATATGTACCTATTATAATCATTTAATTAGAATAGGTATTTCTACGCACACATATATAAATTTTGCACTCTCCGCAATTCACATTGCAAGCGTTATTGTGCATAATTTATTTTCAAATAACGTATCAGTAAATTGTATACTGCAATTATTTCTTTCTCTGTTCAAAGTATAATTACTGAGAAATGTATATGTAAATAAATGGATACATGCCTAATATTATTCAAAAGCCAGAAACATTTGTTCGAAATATGATAAGTATCAATTACATCGATTACCAAATGCGGGTACAACGTAATAAAGTAAACATATACTTTATAGTTGTCTGGAAATTTCCTTTCTAATTGTTATCTTGATAACGATTCATTGTTTTCTCACAATGCAAATCTCTTACTTGGTATGCAACAATTGTTAACATTATAGCTAATAGTCAGTTACTATAGTTGGGTCACTATACATATATGTATACATCTAAAATGGCACTTACGTGCAACAGGAGGGAAAGATACATATGTGTATATCCATAGGCGCGTGCGCTCAGTGGTGTAATACGTGTTTGGAGAACGCGATTAGACTATTGGAATAACTTGGAGAAACCTTCGTCATCGTAATACACATAGTAATATATATATATATGTACACATGTATGTATAAGATTTGTGCTTACTTTTATCGTGTCACTGATACCGAATAAGCACTTGCAAGTGCGTCTGCAAACCAGTACATAATCGTAAAGTGCTACCAGCGCAATTATAAAATGCCTGTTTGCGATCATTGGCCTATGGTAGTAGGAATAGTTCATCCAAATATCAGTGGATGGCTAAGTCAAGTTGTTACGAGAAAAAAATTCCCCGATACGTGGTATAATGTAAGCATCTCTAAAGTATTATAAATCTATTTCAATTTTTGCACAGTCACGTGGGCGGGGTCTATCTCTTTCGTTACTTACCAGTATAGTAGTTTTGGACCGTTACTAAATCTAAACGAATGGTATTATACGTTATGTAAAAAGAGAGAGAGAAAAAAGAATAAGAGCGAAATTGATTTTATAAATACGAGAATGAGGCGTAATAGGCCGAAGCCGGCTGATCATACTTCGTCCTTCTCACCTTATACTAAAAACTTATATTTTTGTTACCCAAAATATAAAACTTGCGCATCCAGTCTTTAGCTGTCTTTGATTATACATAATTGTTTTCATCGATCTGTAATAATATATATAGCGTATAAAATAATTGTTCCACTTAAAGTATTTACATAATCAAAATCGTAAAAATCGAATCTACTTGCATCATTCAAAGTTTCATCTACGAATACAAAATATTGAAATTCAAGACGATATAACGCGTCTTTTACGACGAATTGTTTTTCTTTTTCTTTTGGCTAGTCTTTAAATAAACCAGCCTGGACTCCGCCCGACTGGGTTTTCGCACCAGTTTGGACGGCCCTTTACAGTACATTGGGTTATTCCTCGTATCTTGTATGGAGAGACGGTGGTGGATTTAAAGGGGCGGCAATACCGCTTTCTATTTATGGAACAAACCTCGCTCTCAATTTTGCGTGGACTCCAATATTCTTTGGAACACACAATATCAAACTGGTATTTATATTAAAGATTGCTATTTTTTGTTTTTTTCATTGTAGTTCCCAAAACTGGAACTCATACAAGGATATATGTATGTATTTTAGGCTTTTTATGAAATTGTTGCCGTCCTGGGAACCTCAGTAGCAATGACAATAGCGTTTTATAAGGTCAATCCGATGGCTGGTTATTTAAACATTCCTCTTATTGTATGGACTGCTGGTGCTACAGCATTAACTTACAATATTTGTCGGAATAATAAACCAGCTATAACTTCGGGCGACGAGTCAAAGAAGAATTAAATCTTAAATCACCCGTAGTATCTGCGGACGTTGTATGTATTTTTTTTCTTTTGATAATGTATGTATTAAGGGAATTAACTTTTGGCAACTATCCTTATCATTGTCATTTAGTAAAACGTCTTACATTCGACGCACAATGTTTTGTTAGTATACACATGTTTATTGTTTGATATGAAATAAAGGTTAGTTAATCAACCATGCGTACATTACCATTTATAACCATAATTCATTATTCGCATCAGTTATTAAATCATATAAAGAAATCTGCAAAAAAGAATCACTTTCGTCATCCTTCAATTAGGATTCTCTGATCTACCCTATTCTGTGTGAATCTAACTGAGTCTCACTAGATTATGATTAAATTTAAGACATTTTTCATTTCTACAATGTTATTCTTCGTTAATATGATCATTTATCGATCAGTGAATTAACATCTTTTATACAGAATAGGGCAGAATATTTTACATAAAAGTGGTATCGTATATGATACGGATCTGGGCGGGTTGCTGTACTTCGCTGCCGTATTTCACAAGCGCTACGTGGGGTCAGTAGCATAGATGTAACCCTGCTGTTGAAGAACATACAAACGCTTTTCAACAGCGTCTTTATCTGAAAGAAAGAAAAAAATAAACACAGATAATTAAACTGTTAAGCCTTGTTTTATGATCGTACTTCCAATAGAATAACATGACATACATTTAAGAAGAAGAGCTCTGTCTTGACTGTGATTGACATGCTGGGATAAAGAGTGCAACAAAATCTGAGCTGTATGATATCGTTGAAAACACTCTGCCGGATTACCAAACAATTCGTCCAATGCTGCAGATTGACACTGTTCGAAGAAAAATTCGAATCGCATGTCAGTAATATTGAAAATAAACTAGAACAAACCTTTAGTAACGTATTACCATTTGAATCGCATGATTATATAAGATTTTATCTGCTGTTGCTCCTGTTTGACGAAGAAGTCCTGCACTATTAAGCTGCTTACACTCTGTGATGCATGCTCTAAATTTTTCATTCATTGTACTAACGACTGAAACGTAAGAGAATTTTTATAAAAATTGATTTTATTTTTTTTACACAAGCATGTTTTTTTTACTGATTAACGATAAATACCTTCTTTAACACTAGAAGTAGGCTGTAATCTGCCAGCCTTGAGCTGTTGTGTCGCCAAACTCAATCCAGAACTGAGCCACTGTAAAGCTCGAACTAGCAAAATAACTTGTTCCGCGCGTCTTCTCGTTGCAGCATTACTTGCCTGTTCGATGCCACCTAATGGTGCACCTAAAGGACCTGCTCTCGTTCTTGCAACTTCACAAACGCATTCGCAAAGTGCAACAACAAAGTTTAATTTTGCTAAGATTTCGTTGTGTTCTCGTTCTAAAAGTGTCTCTTCGGGTAATTCCGGCGCGATAAATGTTAGCGGACGATCGTCTATCGTAGTTGAATTAACATCCGGGAGCAAGTTTTGAAAGCTTCCAGCCTCTGTATAAAGAAAAGCCGATTCACGATCTTTAATTTATCCCTATAAATTATTATTATTATTTTTATACGTTTTTGAATTAATTAAATACCTGTTATTTCAGGAAGAGTAACAGCCCTTGTTCCGAACGGTATGACAGGTGAATGCCTAAGAGTATTATTGTTATCTTGAAATGCTTTTGAAGTCGGCGAGCCTAGTACTGCTAATGGCCCCGTCAGTAACGGCGAAGATGCGCTGTTGTTTCCTGTTGAACGACGTAACGGTGACGTTCCACTGGAGGTATGCGAATGCCTTGCAACCGGACTGACTTGCCATGTATTCGGCGGTGGAGGTGTTTCGCTTAATCTACAAATTGTCCATTTGTAAATTACCTTCGCCAATATAATATTGATATACATAATGTTTTGATTTGGTAGTTTTCTCACCTTCTACTCGGTGGAGTACCAATCACAAATTGAACACTAGGTGGGCTGAGAGATCCAATATCCGGTGCGTGACTTCTGTGTGAGTCAACGCTTCGTTTCATACTAATCGGTTGCGAGCGCGGTACCACGCTACTTCCAGATCTTGTGTTTGTAGATGGAGACGACGATTGGGCAACGCTTCTTTGGGATGGAACTGGAATTGGTTCTGAAATCGGCAGAAAACACGGCCGCGGTGGACTGACAGCTTCTCTGCTAGTTTGTTTTGTGTATCTAAAAAAATGGTGACATGTGGACATGAAAATTGGAACGTTGGGGAAATTTCGAAAAAAAACATTAATTTACACACTTAATTTGTTGTGTATTGAGATTATTGTCTGTGTCACTGCTGAGATCACTCGGCACAAGCACAAAGTCATCTTCAGGGCTGGAACACGGACTGTTTGTTTCTGGCTCCGATCTAGTAACTGCTGTAGCTCCTTCTTGAGCAACTATCGTTCCTGGTGATGCAGGAAGTTCCGCAGGAACTGGACTAGGATTTTCCCTAGTTCCTTGCAAGAAAGCGTGTCCGAAGAATTCGTCAAATGGCATTCTGTCTCTGGCGTTACGTCTTAATAATCCCATTAGAAGATCCGACAGCTCAGGCGACGTGCCAGGTGGAATTCTGATAGATTTGTAAAAAAATATTATTCGTCATAAGTGATACTCTTGCGCATCAGCGATTAAAGATTGATCTGAATATTTATGACTTACTTAGGACCCAAATTTGCATTCTTTTCGTAAAACAACTTTAAAGCTTGTGGAGTATGAGCCTGAAAGGGAGCTTTCCCAGTGAGACACTGAAACACTATTGTTCCTAAAGACCACAAATCTGCTTTTGCGTCATATTGAAGCGACATAATTACTTCTGGTGCCATGTACATAGGAGATCCGCATAACGTTGCTGCCATAACTCCATCTTGCAAAAACCTTGCAAACCCAAAATCAGCTGAAACACAAACCAAGATACATATGAAAATCATAGTCAATATTTAAAATATTTCTTTGATTCCAATACGTACCAATTTTGAGTGTAATTTGATGTGGTTGCGGACAAGCCTTACCACAGTTGTGACTTAACAAAATGTTTTGAGGTTTAAGGTCACGATGAACCACACCTTTGGCATGTAGTGCTTTCATTGCACCTGCCAGTTGCTTAAGGAATACTCTAATGGTATCTTCGGAAAGCGTACCTTTTGCTAATAAAAAGATAATAAAGACGATTAAAATTAAATGAAATCAATTTACTTAGTTACGAACACCATTATAAAACTTACCACTTAAATAGTCCGCTAAATCTCCACCATTACAATACTCCATAACCAGGAAGACATTATGATTAGACTCCTAAGAAATACATAAAATATGTCAAAGGAAAATAAATTACTAAGTTCATAGCGTATATAATTCGATGCAAGTTTTCTTATGCACTTTGTAGAATATAGGTTGGACGATTCTCTTACCTTACAATCCAACAACGCAACAACATTTTCATGATGCAATTCTGTTAATTCCTACAACATAGTTGATAAATTAGAAACTACCTTGTGCATTGTTTCCCATCATACATAACCAGTTGAACGTAAGCGAATAACTAGTATAAAACAAAGGTTCAAGTACGAATCTTAGACTCGTAACAATGGAAGTCAAGATAGATAAACACAGACCGATAAATTGTTGCAACATAAACATGCGAACAATCAACATACCTTCAGAATCTTGATTTCTTTCCCAAGTAGATTTTGAGATTTCGCAAGGCTCTTTTTCGTGATACTTTTGATTGCCACCACAAAGTTAGGTTTCTAAAAAAATGAGACGTAGACATGACACGATGATCGGTAAGAATAATAGGGATAATGAAACATGTGATTGATGTGTATAAACTTACTTTGCGATGTCTACCACGAAAGACCACAGCAAACGCGCCGTGACCGATCAGATCCTTGGTGTTATATTCATAATCTCCAACGATCTCCATGATCGCTTGGTACGAGATTACCTAGTGATCAAGGAAGCTTACCGATATCGTGCGTGCAAGGTCAACAGTTTACAAACATAGCCTGAGAGGCAAGGAAGATGCATCGCCCGCGGAAAGATCGATACGCGCATAAGAAAAGTCGCGGTCTAGCCTCAGGATGATATTATACTCGGTGCTCCAAATCAAAGCCGACAGCTTCCTACGTTTTCCTATGGCCTTCGTGGCCTACATTTTGTCGGCCGAACCGTCAGTTTCTGCTAATTACTAAATTGCATTACGCTGGAGTTGGTGAGCCACACTCAAAAATACAAAACACCACGGTCCACGCACCGTGTCACACCAGTTCTTCTCGTCGCAAAATGTCAGGCGCTTCTGCACAGAGGTCGTTTTGTCGTTTCTAGGTCTGTAAGAAAAATCTATGGAACCCTGAGCAATCTTTCTCTCGAAATAAAAAGATCGAAAATTTCTCCTCTTCGACAGTCCCAAAACGAAATAATTATAATAAATTTCTTATAACTTTTTCTAATATTTCTTTTCTAAATTTTACATGTATATCTTCACAATTGCTTCTCTGAGACTAATAATAATTTCAAATTAATATAAAGTCGCAAAATGTATCTTCGACTTGTCGTATATTTAAATGGATAAATTTACTCGCTTGTATAAAGAACAAAGTTGAAAACACTAATTTTAAATCTTTAATAATATCTGTGCAACAGATTCGCCAGCAATTATAAAAGTCTCACTTCTTTCTCAAACTTTTGTACTATTGTGAAATACCTGATTATTATATCCGTAGACAATGATTTTCGCGGATTAATAAATTACTGATTGATAGATTTTTGTACTGAACGGATATTGCGCACCGAAAGATATTCTGCTAGAGTTCTGAAACAAATCTGGGAGGCGTTAATGTACGCGTAGTAGTAACAAATATTATTTATAGCACTTGTATTCTGCGATTCCCGCAGACCGTGCGTCAGACAACTTTTCATTACCGAGAATGCTTACTAACAGAGTTTAATAGCGTCGTATTTCGTTTAATGTATAGTAAAGTTAAATAAATTGCAACTTGCACTGCAATTTGTGATATCATGTTAATTGTAATAGTTGTAAATGTATTAAACGATTTGAAAGGTCTTTCCGACCTATAGTACGCCCCTGAATAATCTGAAGTTACGACGACTTCGGTCAGCTGTAAAGAAAGAACCGTACCAAAACAAGAATAAACTTGGATCGGAACCTTATCTCTTATCAAGTAATTCTCAATCTTTTTGGCAGATTCAAGAATATTACAACCTTTTTAAGCAGTTTACAAAAAATTAACGGTGTACTCCTCTTCGGGATTTTTTTCGGTAATTTTTTGAATCACAATAGTTTATAATTTCATTAGAAACTTACTGAAATATGATATCTATAAGTAACGTGTATAATATATTAAATGTTTTTTAAATGTCTTCTTTCAATTCGCACGTCAAACACGCTGGAAATATGATTAATTTCGTTTGTACGTAAGTGCGTTCTAGTTTTTAAGAATCGCGCTTTTCACGTATATCACTATGATAATTGTGTCGATTTAAAATTGGATTGCCACTGTGACATCCTTCAATATCTTTCCGATGTACAATAAATATAACCTTTTCCATTATTTAGGTTTTTTAAAGAGGCTATGAAACAATAGTGCTGATAACTTATTGAGGAATCTAGAGGAAATTTGCAACATGGAAGTGTAAGTTCGATGTCTTATATTTTTGTATGGCTTCTGTATAAAAAATATTGTGTAACAAAGAAAATTGTTTCAGACTCAAAGACTGCAGTGCATACCTCAGTAACTATGAAGTGTTGCACATGCTTCAAAATATAAAATCTAATAAAAAGCAAAAGATGACGCAAAACCAGTTAGCTACTATAACGTATCAAACTATTAGATATTTGGAAGATACGCCTTGCAAGCGACAATCGCCTGAGAAAATAAGAGAATTTTTACAGGCCATGACACCGTTCAATTTGACAAAATGTGAAAAGTTAACCCTTTTGAATGTATGTCCGAAAACACCATTGGAGATTCAGTTGGTGATTATCCCCTTTTAATTACTTCATTCGTTTGAATACTATTAAAAATATAGCGTTTAATGAAATCTTCTACACGATTTGTAGATTGTAGAAGACAGCGAAGACAGGTTAAACGATAAGGAAATTGAATCTTTGTTGCAAATTATCGCAAACTATTTAGGCGAAGAAGATCAAGAAACCGAGAACGGGTGAGAACAGGAAGCTTTGTGTTTTGTATACTTTATTTATAATAAACATGGATGGACATTGTATTAATATAAGATACAGTTGTGCAGCCAAAATGGAAATTAGACCATTATCTCTTTTGGTCACCAAGATCGTCAATAGAATCTTCATCAATCTAAAAAATGTAATACGGTTTTAATTTTGCTTTTCTTTTTTTTTGCATAATGAAAAATAGTGTACTAACCTGTGGCCATTTATCTGGAATCACTTCGAACAGATCATCCTTTACATCACCTTGTATAACTATTTCATCTTCTCCTGTTACGCTTGATCCACACGCAAATTTACTACCAAAGAACTTAGCCGCAACTTTTAAGTCTATGTCTGAAATTAAAATACACGTTAAAAAGGGAATTTTGCACTGTTATAAGGTTTAAGATGACTATTATATTTTAAGCATCTCACCAAAGGTACTGAGTCCAGTCACGACTGTCACAGATTTCTTTTTTCCTCTAGGTGCCCTGGATACCGTTACTAATTTTGGCACATTTTCTTTCTTTTTTGTTTTCATCATGCCTTTACCACCACGTTTCTGCCTTTTCTTTTCATCTTCGCCTCCTTTAGCTTCCGAACTGTCTTCAACTATTTAAACAACATAGATTCTATTAAACATTTTTCTTATTCTACGATCGAAAGCAAAACCCAAAAGGTAACAATAATTACCTAATTTGACTTTTTCAAATTCTGTTGGAAGATTTCTTTCCAGCCATTGTTTACATTTCTCATATTCAGGGTAGTACTCACAGTACTATAAAGTAAGTAAAAAACAATGAGAACGTGGAACTTTACGTTTAATGACAATTACTATACCTCGATAGGAAGAGAACAGTTTCCACAATATTGTACTTGAACAGGATAAGTGACATGCGGATCCGGGCCTAGGCGTAGATTCGGTACATTCATCGGTTCTGCAGTTGACATTCTCAAGCGTTAATCCTATCGTACGCTGTAAATAAACTTTGTCACGCTCTATAAAGATCAGTTTGCCCTTAAACGCTCTAAAATTATATTTTCTTTTGTGCAATTTTGTTCCTAATTACACAATTTCATGCTCTTAAAGTCTAATCGAAAATATCGTCAATCGAAGAATGAGGTTAGAAAATACGATGAAAGTCTAGTAATTTTACCGGTAGCGTTGTGGGCAATGCTGCCTGGCCTGCAACGGTATATTCTACTTGAATCTACACCGTTCCTACTGTATTTGTAAATATTAGTTACAAGTACAGACGCTTGGAATTTTAGCGTGAATTATAAAAAACAAAACAAAGTAAAAGAAATAGAGAAGATCTCGGCTAATGCCGAGAATTCATAGACGAGTAAAGGAATTAAAGATAGTTATAGGGAACGAATCAGTGGAGAAAACCAGACAAAACGCGAAACTGAAACGCGGAAGAAGATCGTCCCATCGTCAGTCGTATCGTCCACTCAGGAAAAGCCGGATGAGTGCGGCGCCGTGGTCGCCGGCCAATCCCAGCTGTCGGACTTCGTACTCCGTTCGAAACGCACGTGCGGCGGTGTGCAGTAGAGAAAAGCGGCGGCTAAGAGACGAGAGCTGAGCTGCTAAGGCCCGAGACAGAGCCTGAGAGTTGAGACTGTTGAGAGAGTTGAGACGGAGAGAGTAGTCCCGAGGGTGAGTGTCGTACCGAGCGAAAGAGAATAATCGTCGCTATAGTTTTGGTTGGAGATTCGAAAAGGTGTACGTGCGTGTGATATACATTGTGTAGGAAGAGAACGTGTGGTAAAGACATCGTGTGAAATTTCGAGTAGGATCGTCGGTGAGAGATGACACTGGGCGCACAGATCGAAGCCTCCGAGGAGAACGGGAGCGTTAAGATTCCTTTACTGAACGGGAACGAAGAACAAACAACGACTGGTTAGTACAATGGTAATTTCATACAATGCGCCCTTTAATCTCGTCGTTCTTCGAGGTTAAACGGTGCCTGTACGCATCGTTATGTAATAATGGCACACCAGCACTACTCCGACATGAGTTTTTTCCGGATTAATGTGTGCTGCCTGTACGATGCCGCCTGAGAAAAGCCGGGCCCCTTGCTGTGTTATGTAACGCACGAATTGCGCGAATCTATGTGCTGTGTGGGGTCATGTGAGCACCGATCACAAAAGAGGGTGCGTAGCAGAAGACGCGAGACTCTGAGCTTTCCTAGCAGACGAATCTCAACTTCCTCGTGCTCCATTGCCATTTCAACCACTTTCTTCACCGCAACTCCCTTTATCATTTTACATTCTTCCTCTCGATAAATCATTTCTCATCAATTGCACAAGTTCTGCACGAGGCCGATTGTCTAACGTGCTTCTTTAGCTTCAACTGCATTCTTTCGAAGCAATGTAAAGCACCAATTACAATTTCGACATTTTTTTCATTACATGCAATTTCTTTTCCCTGCTTACTTTGAGTTTCTAGGTACGATATATCGTGTCCTACATAGAGTATCAATTCATTCGTGGTAAATCAAAAATTGGAAGCACGTGATTTGTTCCATCTTGAATGATGAAATCTCGTTACCTGCGCACAGAGTTACCTACGTGCTCCAAAGAGCCTCTGAATGAACGTTAATTGTGTATTATTTATCAATAATTTCTTGCATGTATCGTTTTTACTCGAACTCTAAGACGATAAGGTATTTTTCATGAATTGATAGAGAAGAGCAATCTATCGTAGTTTTTACGTTTTAGGCAGACGAGTGTATAACCTCAAGCTCAAGTTCATATAAATTCATCTTTTAAATATAACACGTTGCTTAAGTACTGTTTTCTGTAGTATACTTACAGTATACTTAAGAAAAAGAAGTATTCGAGAATAGTCATCCGTTTTTTCAACACAATTCAACTTTTAACTATCTTCCCATTTATATGCAAGTTTCCGGCAACGTAGTGCAAGGGTGCATATCGCTAGTGCCGGTAACTTGTAAGAGGTCAATATTTCATCTTTAAGATCGATTTTACGGGTTGCGGCATTGTTGCCGTTTGGGGGACTGACCCTTTACCTTTATTCGGAATAGTTTATTCAGACCTTTGCCGGAATTATGTAAAACAGTATCCACATTTGACTAATAGGTTCGGCTTATTGAAGTTTTTTATTCACGGTAGGGTATAACATCTCGTGAGGAACGTATTCACGTGTGTTCCTCTCCAACGGTGATAATCCAATAGCTTAAGACGAATAAACCCAAGTTCGGTAATTCATACTTACCGAGTCCGGAAATTTTGGAAACACGTGTTATTCATCACTGTCAATTCACACGGCAGCTCAATCCGTTAGGTTCGTTGCTTCGTTTTTAGAACTGAGCTTTCCTGAAGAAGACGCCCCAGCGAAAAACACGTGCATGCTAATGACCCCGCGCTCAGTAGCGTCACTAAGTGGGTATTCATGGTTTTGATACCATGCTCCAGAGCACTTAACTCGCTCTTTCTACTGATTGCACCACAATTATTATTATTATTGTTATACTATTTCAATTGTCGCATTGGAATGTGCTCGTTGGAGAAATACCACTATTCAATGAATTTTACTACTGTCGAGAAAATCGGTTAGCAATTATTCTTTATAGACGACGCTCTCTGTTTAGACACGGGAAAGTGCACAGAAAATGCACCGATGGAGAAATATGTTTTATTGTTAGCATAGAAGGTTGCGTTTTCCAGGAGAACACGTGTTTGAAAGGAACAATGGCGGATTGCAAAGAAATATCGATAACAGGGGTTATCGGTCTTCTTGTGGCGCCGCTGTGAGTTTTCTTCGGAGCGTATTATTCTACTGATATAATGAGAGGCCATTCGACACTAATACCCAATACTATTTTGCATTTACCTTCCGCACTCTGCCAAGCAACAATTCATTTCGTACAGGTGGTACAAACGTAACAAAAAATTGTTCGCGGTTTTCTTTACGAGAAAACGAATGGAACTGTATGTACTATGTGTAATTTCAATGAGTTACACATTCTACCTTGAACCAGAAATAGTATTGCAAATAAGAATCACACTTTCACTAATAACTTATCGTTCTGCTAATGTAAAATCGAAGGCTACCAAAACTGATATTTAACGCACACTTCGTCAATCCAATACGATGAAATATAATGTTCATTGAAACGACAATAAATGCATAGCCCAACAGCATGTGTTCCATTGAGTCAATTTATTTTCTGCTCACAATAAGCAGTCGGGTCTAAATCTGTATCATCTTTTCAGTTAAATTCTGGTTGGCACGCGTGTTCGACAATATATTAATTTTCGTGCGGTTCGCTAGTTTTAAACACACTGTTACGGTGTCTAGACTAAAAGTATACAATAAAAGAAAATAATTAAAGTACTATATTCTTGTTTTCATAAATTAATTGACTACAATTTTCGTTCCCTTGATCGTCTCAACTTTGCTTCTTGTGTCACAACGACTTTGTTATAGTCCAATACAACTGTTCTGTTGGAAGCGTGATTTACAATTGAGCTTTGCCAAGTACTTCCGCACTCAAGTCTGAACATTTGATTGTTAACAGTACTATCATTGGATCGATTCGTTGCCTAGTAGGAAATACACACAGTGTAAATACCTGCAAATGGTTTACTTATCACATGTTCACACGTGGGTATCTTATGAATGATCATGAAACCTGTTAAAGCTTTTGAGTAGAAAGTGGGAAAGTGTTAATGAATCCGTTCGTCTAGAAATTAGCATTTGCTCCAACAGCAGATGTGCAAATATTTCAGCACGCTTATTAGTATCTACTTTCTATCCTAATCATTTTTTTTTTCTACCCGATTTTTCTACCTCATTTCCGTTGCCAAATATTAATCTTTTCCTCGATCATTGCACAGAGGGTAACGATAGGCTAAGATAAAATGTTGCAAGCTTACGTAACGTTAGGTTGCTTATTATTCACAAGGTTAATTGTAAACTGGGTTTTTTTATAGTTTTCTTAAAAAAGTGAGATTTTTTAATCCACTACACTGCGATGGGATATATGGAATATTAAACCGTGGTGTATTTTTATTACCACGTATGTTTCACTGACGTTCAATATCGAAATTCTTGTTAAATCTCGTAAGAATTAACTTCGAATAAGAAACGCGCTCTAGTAAGAAGCCTCTGTTTATTGAGGGCTCTTTCTTTGGTATCCGATTTTTCAACGACCCTTTTAGGATCCTATGTCTTATCTTTCCCGATAAGTGTCGCAAGTCGAAAAGGATACGAATTTAAGATGAAAGATAGTAAAAGTGTAAATGATAAAACAGCGATAACGAATCCAACCAGCGATAAAAACTGAAGATACAGAAGAGACGATCTTTACATTACGATCGTTCATAACTTTTCATAGATGTTTGGAAAACTTGAACATAAGAATATTGTTTCGAATGTAGAATTACACTTTTAAATTGTAATATTTTACTAATCGTTTAAGTAAAATAAGGGATACCACTATAGAGGTAGAAAGGGTGGAAAACGAATCTGTTTATCCGTTACTATGAATTGAAACTTGTTTGTTCGATAAGCTTGAAGCTGATCATAATTGATGGGGTAGTCCTTTAGATCGGCAGTCCTCAGAAATGAATATATATCACAAACATGGTATCGATAAAAATAGTACGGTATTCGAGTGCGCACTATTCACATTGCCGTTTATTTATAAATGCATTGGTGAATGTAAGTGGCAGCTCCACGGGTGTTCACTGCCGTCCCTATTCGAGGATGCACCCTACTTCCAGAAACATAAGCCACCGAATCACTTATTTATATCCCCATCAATACATATAGACATTGTCGATTCGCAATTTCGAATTCCCTTAAAATCATGTACATACTTTTGCAAAAACTACCCTTCGACCTTCCGGATCGAAAGAACGCTAAAAAGCGTTTATAGAAGAGTCGAGAAATGTTTTGATCCCAACTGAGAATATCATAATGAATGATTTGCAGACACGAAGGAAGCTGTAGAGGAAACAGGAAGCATAAGTGCGGTGTCAAAAACCGTCGTTGAGAAAGGTGAAGTTGAAGCTACAAAGGAACACGGAAATGAGAAAGAAAAGGAAAAAGAAAAAGACAAGGAAAATGACAAAAGTGAGAAGGAGTCCGATGGTGATAAAGACAAGGATTGCACAAACGAACAGGAAGTTGTTTTCATTCAAGATATGGGATTCACTGTTAAGATCGTTAGTCCCGGTGCCGAGCCTTTTGATATTCAAGTCTCTAGTATGGAGTTGGTGCAGGTAATTAAAAATCCATTTATATTGCTTTGACGTATACCAGCTAATTGTATGTTTCTATTTTATTTCTCAGAGTAATTTAACAAGATAATACCGTTACTTAATCCTAGGAAATTCATCAACTTCTCATGGATCGAGAAGACACCTGCCACCGCACTTGTTTTTCTCTTCAACTCGATGGAAATACATTGGATAACTTTGCTGAATTGAAGAATATCGAAGGCTTGAAGGAAGGCTCGGTTATTAAAGTTGTGGAAGAACCTTATACAATGAGGGAAGCTCGCATACACGTGCGACATGTACGAGATTTATTAAAATCCGTCGATCCTGCGGATGCTTATAATGGTGTCGAATGCAGTAGTTTATCGTTCTTAAATGTTGTCACGAACGGTGACATTCTCGAAAAGAAGAAAACCAGGGCAGATTCCGTTGATTGCACACCACCGGATTACATCATACCCGGCTGTAAAGATAGGCCTTTGTTGCCATTGCAACCCCAAGCAAAAGAACAAAAATGTCCTCCATGTTTAAAGGTGATTTTGTCAGCAATGGAACCATAGCTATTTTTAACTTTCGCTTTAACATCAACAAGATACTCGAAATTGATATCTATTGACAATTTAATTATAGTATTATGAAAGAATATATTTGACTTGTAGGTTTTAACTACATCCGGATGGAATCCGCCACCCGGTCATAGAAAACTCCACGGTGACTTGTTGTATTTGCACGTAGTTACGTTAGAAGACAAGCAATATTATTTGACTGCGTGCGCGAGAGGATTTTTTGTTAATCAATCAACCAAAGAAGTGTTCAATCCAAAACCAGCGACACCAAGTCATTTGTGTCATAGCTTAATTGAACTTCTAAATCAGCTTAGCCCGGCATTTAAACGAGGTTTTGCTGCTATGCAAAGACGAAGAACACAGAGACATCCATTTGAACGAGTCGCTACACCTTATCAGCTTTATGCTTGGTCTGCACCACAGATCGAACATACGGTTGATGCAATACGTGCCGAAGACAGTAGGTTTCTCCATTATGAACAAAATTCAATATTCCAGAATCACTATAAAAACATCTTGTTTTTATCTTCATCTTCTGTCTTGCAGCATTCTCGTCCAAATTAGGTTACGAAGAACACATTCCTGGACAAACGCGCGATTGGAACGAAGAATTGCAAACTACACGGGAATTACCACGCAAAAATTTGCCTGAAAGATTACTCAGGGAACGAGCTATTTTCAAAGTGTGTATATAGTATTCCTTAAATATGTTATACAGGATTTTACAAATGCTGTTATTGCTACTTACTAAATAAATAAAATGTATAGGTGCATAGCGATTTCGTTGCGGCTGCAACTCGTGGTGCCGTAGCCGTGATAGACGGTAACGTCATGGCTATTAACCCTGGTGAAGAAGCAAAAATGCAAATGTTCATTTGGAACAATATTTTCTTCTCCCTTGGATTCGATGTGCGAGATCATTATAAAGAACTCGGTGGCGATGCTGCCGCATTTGTCGCACCCCGTAATGATTTGCAAGGTGTTCGAGTGTATGCTGCCGTTGACTTACCGGGACTTTATACGCTTGGCACTGTCGTTATTGACTACAGGTTTGTACAAATTGCAACATGCGAAATCAATTGTAATATGTAGAAAAACTCTAACATAATGTTTTTTTATTCTTGTTTTACAGAGGATATCGTGTCACCGCGCAGTCTATTATTCCAGGAATTTTAGAACGCGAACAAGAACAATCTGTAGTTTATGGTTCGATAGATTTCGGGAAAACTGTTCTAACACATCCAAAGTATCTCGAATTGGTAAAAATGATTTCTATTCATTATATTTGCCACTTTGAATCATCTGGAATTTATATTAAAATAATTTCCCATTTTCTTTAGTTAAATAAGGCTGGCCAACAATTGAAGATTCTTCCGCATAAAGTTATTAACGACGCTGGAGAAGAAGTTGAACTTTGCAGCAGTGTCGAGTGCAAGGGAATTATTGGAAATGATTCGCGTCATTATGTCCTAGACTTACTACGAACTTTTCCACCTGATGTTAATTTCCTTAAACGTAAGTTCCATCGTGTACCATGAAATCAATATTATTAATAATATTCACCGTTATCCTACATTGTTCAGTGGAAAATGTGGAATTGAGCAAGGAAGCAAGAGCATTAGGTTTCCCTGTCGAGCACAAACACAAATTAGCTTGTCTTCGGCAAGAGTTGATCGATTCGTTTGTTGAGGCAAGATACGTACAATTCATTAAACATGCTGCCGTTCATCTTCAACAATTGACGTCCGCGCGACGATTGCAGAAAGAGAAAGATACCGTAGTGAAGGTAATCGATTTGTTAATTAATAAAGAAAAACTCAAAATTATATACTTTATAAATGTATTTCATATTTCAGGATGGTAAGCGAGAAGAATCAAATGCAGTCGCTGCAATTGACAGTAATAAAGAAGAATCTGCTTCGCACATAGAAACCGATGAAGCTAAGAAAATTGTCGAAAGCATTACTGACTCGATCACAGGAGGCGATAAACAAGAATGTATGTATTAATATTGAATAACGGCATATTACCATGTATTACGATTTATTCATCGTTCAATATTATTTTTCCAGTGGAAGAAAGTACGAAAGAAATTGTTCGAGCAGCCGCTGCCGCAGTGGGTAGTTTACGGGAAGCTGAATTCGATGTTAGATTCAATCCGGATGTCTTTTCGCCGGGTGTTAAACATGCAGATCCGAATGGTTCAGCTTTAAAAAAGCAAAAGCAACTTGTACAAGACGCAGCTGACTTCTTGTTAACAGTGCAACTTCCTGCTTTTGTGCGTATCTCATTTGTTTCGTTTAATCTTAAATCATGCTTGTTCCTCGTGTTTCTTATAGGAATTTTGTTTCTTTTTTTAGATTCGAGAGTGTCTCGATCATACAGCTGCTGCAATGGATGGCAATACTTTGGTGGAAGCTCTCCATGGAAGAGGAATTAACGTTCGATATCTTGGTAAACTCGCAGCAATGTTAAGCACAGTACCGCAATTACAATATCTTCATCGCATCACTGTTTCGGAGCTCATTTTGCGTTCGGCGAAACATATTTTCACGCTATACATGCAGGTAACTGTTTTTTAAAAATATGTTAATGATTACAGTATTATTAAAAAGAATAGTACTTAATAAGAGATATCAAATACTTTGTTGTTTTAACAGGGTACTGAATTAATGAGCCTTTCTGCAGCTATTAGCCATTTCCTTAACTGCCTGTTGTCATCAGCGCAAATCATTCATCCTCAATTGAATCTCGAAGAGGTATGATAAACCGTATGATGCATGTGTAAAGAATCGTCAAGTTTGTTCTTTGTTGTTTTCATACGACCATTTATTCTTTGTAGCTTCAAAGTAAGACAGCTAAACGACGAAACAAGCGAAAGGGTAGAAATAATGGACCACAACAGTCGGAAGTGGAATGGGCCTTACTTACACCAAAGACACTTTGGCAACAAATAAAAACAGACTTAAAGGCATACTATGATTGGGAAACCCCATATCCAGAATCATTGGATGCTACTATAGAAAACTTCCACTTACAAAAAATATCTTTGCTTCGTGGATTCTCTATAAAGACTGGTATTCAAATATTGTTGCGGGAATACAATTTTGAGAATAAAAACAGAGCTACGTTTTTCGAAGAAGATATACTTAACATATTCCCTGTTGTAAAACACATCAGTCCTCGGGTATGTTATCGTGATTTGAAATTATTAGTTCAATTTTTCAATTTTACGATCTTATTTCTTTTGTTGTTGTTGTTGTAGGCGAGCGATGCTTATAACTTTTACACAACAGGACAAAGCAAAATTCAACAAGGCTACTTGAAAGATGGATACGAATTGATCAGCGAAGCATTAAATTTATTGAATAACGTGTACGGTGCTATGCATCCCGAAATTGCACAATGTTTGAGAATGCTTGCAAGATTAAATTACATAATGGGTGATCATGCGGAAGCTCTTGCGACCCAGCAAAAAGCAGTCTTGATGTCGGAAAGAGTGAATGGAATTGATCATCCATACACCATCACGGAATATGTGAGTTATTATGGGAAGATTTTGTGACTATTTCACCATGAGTCATTGTGATTAATGACTAAAAACTGTTTTTAATCGTTTACAGATTCACCTCGCATTATATTCATTTGCCAATGGACAAGTATCTGCATCATTGCGATTATTATACAGAGCTCGCTATTTGGCTCTCTTAGTTTGCGGCGAAGATCATCCAGAGATAGCGCTTCTCGATGTAAGTAACTTCACGAACTTCTTTCAATTATGAAAATGAAACTTGTATTTCCAGAATGATTTTGCTATGTAAAAATTATTTCATATTTCAGAGTAATATCTCTCTTATTCTTCATGCTGTCGGAGAATACGAATTGTCTCTACGCTTCCTGGAACATGCCTTAGCTCTTAATCGGCGATACCACGGGCCACGCTCACTAAAAGTAGCAGTTTCGTATCATCTAGTTGCGCGAACTCAATCGTGCATGGGCGATTTCCGTGCAGCCTTAAATAACGAGAAGGAAACTTACGCGATATACAAGCAACAATTGGGTGAAGATCACGAGAAAACAAAAGAAAGCAGTGATTGCTTGAGGCATCTCACGCAACAAGCTGTTGTATTGCAAAAGAAAATGAACGAAATTTATACTGGAAAAACTGGAGTCAGTCTTCCTCCCATACAAGTTCAACCACCAAGCATGGGATCGGTATTGGATATGTTGAATGTGATCAACGGTATTCTCTTTGTCCAAATCAGCCAACAGGATATTGAAAATTTCAAAGCGGAAATAGAAAAACGACAGAAGGAACAAACGCCAGACGGCGAGACCAAAGCTATCGAAGCAGCTGACAAGAAAGAAGAGAAGGAGAATAAGAAGACCGAGAAGGAAGATAAAAAAGAGGATAAGAAAGATGAGAAGGAAAGTAAAAGTGATGAGAAAGAAGAAGAGGGAGATCAATACAAAGTGGAAGATCAAGAGAGTAAGAAGGTAGAGAAAAAAATTGAAAAAGTCGAATCGAAGAAGATAGAAGAGAGTAAGAATAAGTTGGAGCCAGTAGTGGCGGAAAGCTGAACTCCTATTCATTCGCAAATCGCGACAGTTAGTAGTTTTTTTTTTTCTGAGTCCTAGTCCTTTCCTGTGCGCGTCCAGTCCTTTTAAGAGTAACGCGAGTACGATACACATTACTGATTGGGATAAAAAGGATACGACGACTATACTCGTCGGATGAAGATCGAAATATTTAGTGTATCGTATTTGTTTCGAAGTGCTACAGGATATTGAAACGTTCGCGGTGCGGCCGTTGCAACACGGGAAATTCCAGAGAATACATTACAAAGAGCTCATATTGATCAAGTTTCCACAAAACGCAAAATTTATTTCGCTCATTTACAATAATTGCATACGGTGAAGTGTACTCGATTCTTATCTTATGTAAATATCAGTGAGAAAGAGAGAGAGCGAGCGAGAGAGAGAGAGAGAGAGCGAGAGGGGAGAACGAGAGACAGAGAGAAAGTGGGGGAGAGACCGTTCTAACGTTGTGCATGTGTTTCGATGCAAAATATGATAGTATAATTAATTAAGCCAAAACTTCATCATCAGCGAAAATTTGTTTGAATGACAAAACTAAACCGGGACTGCGTAACTTCGCGTTTAAACATCACATATTTCTATCGAAGGCTCAATCATTTGTATTTTCGTAGGAGGAAATTAGTAATGCATCGCAATTCACATTCACATACGCTCCATTTAATCCGCGAGTCATAAAAATTCATTTGTGTGCTTATTTTTTTGCCATTTGCACAAGCGTCGCTAAATTACGAGTATCAGGAGCATTGAATACCGAAGGGTTTCAACCAATAGTAATCCTCAGTAATCCTCTACAAAGTGGTAGGTCTTTATTATCGTAGTAGATAAGTCAACCCGTTTTTTTACGTCTTCAATAGTCTATTTTATTAGAGCATATTAAAAGAAAAAAATCATTGTTTTGTGCCATTTAGGCATCGTTGTCATCTCATCCATCCTAGTTGCCACCAAGTTATACATGGTATAGGATACATTCTCGATTGAGTATATCAAACTTGTGTGTTCTTTTTCTTTTTTTTAATCAAGAATTTTTCCTTTTGTCCAATTTTACTTATGATCGGTTTATTTCTTTTAAAGAGACTAGATCACGGGTATAGTGTTCGAATCTGAAAAAAGAAAAGAATGTAAAACATGGTGAACACGAGTGATAATTTTAAATCGGTATAATGTTATACGTGGGAAAAGGGTTTGAAGACAAATTGGTGGCAGCAGAAGCATGGTAAAATGACAGATGCGTTGTTACACTCATGATCGTTGATGCAGTTACACGAACAGCTCATTAGTGAAATTATTACAGCAAGTAGTTGTCAATTTACTATTACTACTAAGAATATTGCGATTAGCCCTAATCTCATGAGAACAAAATTTAATTCTTATACAGCGATATTAATATAACATGTTTTTCGTTACCTAAAGATAAGTTATCGGACGTTAACAGTTTAACTGTTTTCAAACCCGATTCTATCTTGCAATCGAACCAAATTTCAATTCAGTCAATTTTGTTACCAAGAGAACATACATTATTAATCATTCTCGCATTCGTACCGGGTAAGTTTTTAAATGAAATACATTTCGGTGCGTTTTACATCGGTTATCTACCGAAGCGATATTGAGATGACGAATGAGTGCATGCGTCATGTCGTATGATTTACGGTTTAGCTAGTTCACACATTTAGAATATAAAATACTATACTGCACTTGTTAGTCAAAATGTACGATAACAAATATTAGTTAATAAGGGATTATTGACTATAAATAAAGTTAAATACCTGATTTACATATATTACCTGTTGTACGATTTAAGTCGAGTTTAAGCGTCAAAATAAACCATTTTTTAAGAGAGCAGTAGTAGTATATAAGTTTACGAAAGCTTTGAATCTTTTTCAGATTTAGCTTTTTTATCTGTATCTAATTGAAGTGAAATATCGGAGCTTTCTTTTACTTTCTTTCGTTTCTTTGTAGAACAGTATTTCTGAAAGTACTGCCTTACATCCAGTTTATTTATCAAATATTGTCGAAATGTTTCAACACAGTTTTTTCCTCCTACGCCTTTTTCAAAGACTAAGCATAGCTTTACGTTACTTTGATTAGACTCGTCTTCGGACTCCACGATATCAATAAATAAATTGCACACTAGCAAAGGATCCTTAATTTTGGATTCATTACAACTTTCTAACTCCTTTTGGGTATCATTAACATCTTCTGATTTATTCACAGCATTTACATCTTCGGTATTCGTTTCTTCCGATTGATTAGTCTGTCGTTTTGCTAAACGTCGTTTTCTTCTAGCATGTGACCATGTGTCTTCGGCTGCCGTCAATTGACGTGCCCAACCATCGAAATCATTCAGAGGTAATTCCAATTCTTCATATCTAATCTAATTTAAAGAAGATTGGGAAATGTTTAACACTATTTAATTGCATCAAGTATTTGCATAAAATTAAGTAAGGTCTCTTACGTTCAATTCTTCTAAGATGTTTTGAATAGTATCAATTAGTTCTTCGAACGTTGAAAATTTGTCTTCGAGTGGGAATACTATCGCTGCTGGTTTTTGGTCTCTTAAGAACTTGGCGATATAATCACCGCTCTTTTTAATAACAGGTGCAGTTGTCAAATCCAGGGATTTCTTTGGTGCGAAAGACCAGGCTAAACCCCATCTATTAAAAACAAATAAGTGTAATAATTTATAGCAAACAATTAACTTAAAAAAAAATGATTACGGATTATATGTACCTTTTAGTATGACCTTGGCAGAATTCTGTCCAAGTCATGTTCCCTATTTCTTTCTTTGCTAGATACTTGATTAAATAAACAAGATTAATTCTACGTCCGATCATTGTAGTGTAAATTGTTATTTTCTCTTTCACTTCGATACTTTCGTCTATCATTTGAGTAACGAATGCTCTCTCGCCACCATCGACCATCAGTTCTTTCTCGTTTCCCGTTGGAGCATTTCTCGGTGGTATTTTTTTAATTGTTGTTTCAGCCGTACTTCCCACTTCAAAAAATGGAGGATTACACATAGAGAAGTGATAGTTCTGATCTTCTTCAAGAATATTTTTCAGAATTGTTCCCTCGTTTACTTTGATTACTGTAAATCAGAAACCTATATAATTATAGAGAATATTTTATTTCATGCTTTTGAATATGAAAATCGAAATGTGCAATTACTTTTTATTAAGTGGTCCAAGTTGTTCCTTTTTATTTGCTCTAATGCTGTCTTTATACTGGATTCGTCGACTTCTGTACTAATCATCTGGGTTCCGTACATCTTTGCAAATAACAGTGGATATATACAAATTGCACCAGCACCTGTACAAGTTACAATTAGTTACGTATATATATATATGTTTCATGTAAAAAAATAAACAATTGCACTTTTATTACCAATATCAACGCCAATAACATCTTCCAATTCGGTGAAGGAGCAGTGATTCAATAAATCTTCTAACCATAAGATATAATTTAAACGAAGCGGCAATGTTGGAACCAATTTATTCGGAGGAATTTTCACATTTAAATTGAAGTCATGCTTCAATAAAACTTCTGTTAAAACGCGTAAAGTTTCTTCGCTTTTGAAATTTAGTTTTACCTTGCCAGCCAAATCCTACAAATTTAATCATTTCAATATATTTGAACTAATTGAAAACAAAATCATGATATAAGCAAATCTTACCACAATTGCAATCTTCCGAAACTCTGGATATTGCACTGCCAGTTGTTTAAAATCAGGTGGATTTTTGTACTTGTTCTTCGGATGCATAAACTTTCGAAGTGACATTTTCAGTTGTTTGTTTTTTTTAATTCAATATAAACAGGTTCTACAATTATCATCAATAGCAGATGAAACACATTACATGGGCTTCAAACTTATCAGAAATAATCTATCTTTAATTAAAATTGCCATACTATTCTGAAAATACTGAATATAGAATTAACCACGTGCGTTTGTTTATTTTATGTGACGGTCGATCTTCAGTATCAATGGGCTGAAATTATTGTTTTTCACATCATTCTCTTGGAGCATATCCAATAGACATGATATAAAAAAATCATTCATTCCCATTTAAACTAGTTAGCATATTTTTTTACCACTATCTGATGACTTTCAGCCACAAATAGATGATAGTATTCTTGGTATTCCTCTGCTGCGTGTGATTGACAGTAGAGTAGTGGTCGGTAGTGGTGGAAGTGCGCGCCAGAAGGGATAAAGCAGGAAAAAGTCAGTACAGAGTTGTCACACTCTATGCAAATATTTTGGTACACGATTCCTGCGCCATCTAGGCGAGCAGGAGTCGACACTACAAGAGGAATACGGATGTGACGTTTTTACAGTAATGGCGTTCCCGCGGATTCTGATTCTGATAATGCTAACCCGCGATAATAACAAAGCGGTTTCATTCATATTTATTTTAAATTAGTAACTAGTAACACAATTATTACAATATTTACTATTTATTATTTTTGCTGTACTGTATTTGGAGAGGTTATATTACCAGTATTCAAAATAATATAAGAATAAAATACCCCATGTATTTTTTTATACATCGGAATGTTTTGAGTTTTGATTATGTTTATCCATCATTTTGTAGTACAAACGTGGTTAGCCTCTTATAAATCATGAATTGTCCACCACTTATTAGTAGTAAATTAAAAACTCCGAACGTATTGTGGTACCAAAATGGTATATCAGTTATTCTTCGAATTATGTTGACTGATGTTGAAAAATATTATCTTCGCGTTGAATATGGAACTTTGCGATTCAGGTACGTGGACTTTTTGAAAGTTTAGATAATAATAAAGTAAAATATTCGTTGACCTACTGTACATACTGTCATGAATTTCAGTACAATAATAGGTGACAATTCATACTATCTCTGGATAAATTTATTTGGCACGGTAATACCGGAAAAGACACTTCATGAAAATAAAGGAAGAGAAATTGTAGTTAAATTAGCAAAAGCGCATAAATGTAAGTTTTAAGAAAACATTGTGATATAAGAATTACTTAGAATTATTATTATTATTTATGTAGTAATTGATTAACAGGGCTAGATTGGCTGAGGTTACATATAGAAAAAGTTAACGAACCTATGATACGTCCTGATTTAGAACGTATTCAAATAGAAGAAAAACAAATTTATGATAAAGCCGAAGTCAAGCCAGGTAAATTTTCTCTGGTATTGTTCTTAATCTGTGCTATTTTATATACCTAGAAAATGCTTACGAATCTCTTATTGTATGCATAACGCAGGTAAACTTGAAGAGGTAAAAAAGAAATATCTCAGAATAATGCCAGACGTGCCTTCTGACGACGATGCATCAGACGACGATGCTTGGAACTCTTTCTATATGTAACATGAATAATTTATTACAAAGACATCGAGAAGAGATAACGATATACAAAGTATAACAGTACAGGAGAAATGTTTTTTAAAGTAATCCTTCGCAAAAGGGAGATTCATACAACAATGTGTCAAAATTATGGTAATACTTTTAATTTTTGAGTTTTTTTAATATAATTGTATGTTTCTTTGTATTACAATTGTTTATCATAAGACAATCGTACGGTATATGTGGACAAAAGTTAGTATTACTTACGAAGAGCACCCCTACATAATACTGCTATACGCGAAGCATAATTTTCGTTCCATCAATTTTATATTATACGCTAAAGATAAAATACAAATTTCCATATTGTGTTCACGAATTATTAAACATTGCATTCTAACTTAGTTCACGAGTGGAATGTTGGTGATATATATATTGTACTAAAGCAGTACTTTATCCATAGATTTATACAGAATTATTATATTACTTTATCTTTGGCAAAGACATCGTACCGTAAGTGCACTTCCACTAGTTCGTATGTAAAACTGTCGGGTGAAACCAAAGAAATTATCTGATAAGTATTACTGATTTAAGTGTTAATTATTTTGTGTAACGTGAGATTCTTACAACAAAAATTTTCATTGTATAACAATATAGAGAGTCAAATTGTTTTTTCAAAGAAGTAACGCAATATCAGCTTACTGAATATCTGAGGAACTATGGTAATGAAGTGCGAAGAATATCACATGTGTTACATTGTCTATGCACAAGTGAACTTTGGAGAAATTTGTACAATAAATTACTCTAAGGTTTAACATATACACCAAATACCAATAACACAGCGGATTGAGCTTTCTTACAGAAATAAGTTTTTCTTTTATCTAGTACGTAAAACCAAATTATGGTGGCAAAACCACGTTACCAAAGTAAAGCGAACATAGTATGACAATATCGAGTTATTTTTGTAAAAGTTTTGTAATAGAATTATCATATCGAAAAATGGCAGAAAAAAAATTTGTACTGACCTAAAATCGACTATAATTGTTCTTAATATATTTACATATTCTTGGATGTTTAAACAATTATTAATGTTATTATAAATAAAAGATAAACAAGATACTAGTATAAAATTGTAACAAATAAAATCCATCATATTACAAACGTTTGTTATTTAGGCTTAACATTTTTCTTTAGTAAAAACAGAATTTACACAATATTATATGCGATATAATAGTCAATGATACTTTCATATCTTTTTGGTTATAAATGCCTTCCAATATTACTTTTCAATACTTGGAACATTTTTTCTTAACATAATAAATTTGGTTATTATGAATGTTAATTCGGTTGTTTATAATATAACAATTCACTAAAACGTATGATGCATAAAATGTTCAAAGTTAGAATAGTCGTTGCATCACAAATGCATTTAATATGCATATTTTGTATTTTGTTCGCTATTGTTTTCCTTGTTCTTTACTACTATCGGACTAGCAACCTTCCAAAGCGAGTCTCTGATTGATATTATCAGCTCTCGCTTTCATTTCTCGAAGAACATCTTCGGCAAGATTATCGATACTGGTATATCTTACTTTAAAAAAATTAAAAATATCTACGAGAAATTCAACGACTTGATCCCGAAAATAATGACATGTCGATTGAAGACTTCCCTCCGGGCCTAAAAATCCCCATACCAACACTGGCGAAACTTGTTCAGAAATAGAGTAAAAGTGAGACAAAAAGCCTTTGTCGTATTTCAGCATTTGTCTTTTACCCATTAGGACGGACCACACAGCGGTTCCAATCGCCTTAAACATAATATTACAGCATTTTTTTCTGCTTTCTCCCGTTCGTCAAGAAAAAAAATTCAAAAATATAACACCTATTGTACTCACGGTTTCTCGAAAACTGGCTGATATCCATCTATTTTGAATAATAGCTCTGATCGACGATGGTGGTTTTTCCACTTCTTCGAATGCATCCAATAGGATAAAATCGATCAGAACATCGTAGAAATTTATACACTTAACACCTCTGCCTGATAATTCTTCTTCCATGATACTGTGATTATTTGGATCTTGTAAGAATTCCATCATCCGTTCGTAATGTACCAAATAATCTTTAGGATCCTGTATCGAAAAGAAAATTACTTCTTAATTATTCAAATTTTTTAATGAACAATATCACATGCTTTCTTCACGTAAGTAAGTAATATGTCACATATACCCTGTCTGCATACATGATCAAATCGCTAATAATTTGTCGACCTATGTCTGCGATCCACGCTGTTGCAGCAGGTATCGTAAACAGTTTCGAATACGCTTGGCGCAAACAGTAGACTTTCGCTAAATATTCGACATCCGAGCCACATTTCACAAGTTCTGTGTGTAAACGTCTATAAAAAGAAAAGAAAAAAGAGACAAAGGGAGAAAATTGTTGAATGTAAAGTAGATTGGTAAATAGAATCAATGTTTCTTATATTCTTACCTGCAAGGTATGCCTTTATCCTCGTAATGCTTAAGAGCAGCATGATACAATCTCTGTTTTTCAAAATGTGGAAAGAATTCAGAGAATTCTTCAAATTCCCGTAAATCTGCAACCTAGAATTTATTTATAAGAATATAAAGTAATTTATGTTAAATCGAACGATTTATTGGATTGCGTGACTTACTCCATCGCGAGCAGATTCGAATGATTCAGGTGAGGACGCAGCATCGGCTTTATCCTTTGTCGATATCCGAGTTCCTATATTCGAAGGTTTGTGACTTTCTAAACTCTCTTGGCTTTCGTTCCGGAATAATACTGAATGCTAGAAAATAGGAAAATGTGTTCACGTTTAATATACAATTATACATGGAACCTTGATTTTAGGAATTAAATTAGATAAAATAAAGGAAACGAAAGACAAGCTGTATTGAATTTACGTAACTCGTAAATTCACACTCCGATAAGAGTGTACTGTCATAAACTTCCTATTCCATGACGCCGTTAATAATACTCGGCTGTGCTAGGTCAAGTAACTCGTTGCACTAATTACCGCGGTGAGTTATCATTTAAATTGGATTAACTCTTGTATTTTTTTATAGAACAAAAATATAATTGATGAGTGCTACACTGTGGAATGGCTTAGCATGACATTTCGCAGAAAGGAATTTCTACTAGTTTACAAGATTTAGCAAAATCATATAGAATCAATATTAAAACCATCATCATTTTATATCTACAATTGCGAAAAAACTTTGCATTACATTAAAAAAAAAAAACTGGAGGAAAAAAACAAATCAGTAAAGAAACAATACCTGATCGATGAAAAGCAGTTCTGCATGATTTTGGATTTGATATCCCATGTCGAGAAGTGCTTGGACATCCTGAGTAAACGCAGCGTCAGCTTTCGAAGGCAGTGCGAGTGTATCATTGTTGAGAGTCGAACTAAAAGCCGTAAGAGCATCTTCCCAGCAGTAAAGTGCCTTTTCCAATGCTTCGAGACCTGCAGCGTTAAATTCAAAACACATTGTTCTACTATATTACCTTTCACTAATTTCATTTTGCCTAACTCTTTACTGGCCGATTACTCTCTCATCTCTACCCGCTGACGATCAATTTATTTTTCCCGACGTCATCACACCGTAGTGCAATTTAGTTATGAATAACCACATCGCAACCTGCGATGTGATAGGCTGTACGAGTCTCGACCTGATAACTACGCGTATTATATGGATTGCGAGAGTTTGGACACACCTATTACGTACTCGAATCCCTGCACCCCACACTGATCTGGTGGTTCTGAATAAAATAATATCCTCTGTTACGTTGGATCAAATAAATTCACATTTTACTATTCACTTATTTAAGGCCAATTTTTTTAAATTCAATATATAGGTTTATATTGAATTATGTTTGAGAAAAGCACAAGTTAATTCGTAATCAGTTAGCTGAATGTTAATATACACATATGCACCCTTTGTATTAGTTTTCAAGATTTTCGTATAACGTGAGTAAGAAAACTGAACATTGCAACATGTTTTCGTAATGTAACTAAGAGGTATTGTGGATTGTTGAGTTAAATATCAACATTGTCCAAGGCAGCAGAAGCGCGACAGTGGAGTAGAGTGACTTGCTAACTGGCACTTGGCACTGGGACGAGACAGAAAGCTAAGGTTCAACGACTGATTTGCAACGGTGGAAGATTTACAAATGAGAAACCCTGCCGACCACTGTCAACGAAGTCTGTCAGCGAAGAGCAAGGGTAGAGAGTACCTACTTAACGTTGTCACAGTTCCAGGATTTAAATTCCGCGTCGGTGACGGCATTCTCTGCATCCAACGTTTTGTCATTCTCTTGTAAGAACATATACATACTATATGTATACGAATATTGGTATAACGGAAGTCCAGTGGGTTACATCAATTAGGAAGGATAACGTCTTAAAGACTAATCCATTATTTTCAATCTTGCGTTGGCCGCATCTTCCGTTATTCGGAGAATCCATTCGAGGATTGTACCGGATCACACATTACGTTATTAATATGCACTTACTTGGTCACGACGCGCATTTTCAATCGCACCGGAGACTCATAAATCCAGTCGTTTATCGTGTACGCTTGGGCGCAGTGTACATGGAGAATTGTATGTACTACCACTAGCTAAATATCCAGATAACGATTATTAACTATACCCATTTATAGAAATTCTTCCATAGAAATGAATCTACGAAGAATAGGAAATGCTATCGGATTTCTAATCATGGATCACATTCATCGTGAACCTTTTCCCTCTTAGATTATTAAGAGATACAATGGGGTTCATTTGCGCATTCCATTTTTCCCTATTCATATCGCATCTACGAAAGAGATCTTACAGGAATACGAGATATTTTTATCCAGCATCGGATTAAGCGAGTACTAACCGACGATTAGAATGGTGGCGAGTTTTTTTTCAGGTCTCCAAGATTTAGCGAAATTATTCACTTTAATACACATAAATGTATCTTTCTTGTATTCTATTACCCTGGTGCTACTACGGACGGGTCTGTTTTTAAGCAAGAATCATGGTAAGCTATATTTCCAAATAAACATCTTTTCTTTCGTCTTTGAAAAACAGACGTTTCAGTAGCAATGATGTAGTAACACAGCTAAACTAAGAAAACTATCGATTACATGAGACGGCGCCAGCAACGCTCAGTCCAGACGCTTTATGCATTATTTCGATTTTAAACCCTGCAGTATGGATCCTTCGGGTCATGTGTCTTCTTCAAACATTTCGCTAATTGCATTCCTCTTCAATGTGATTCAGTCAACTATATATATGTATTAGTTAGAGTGTATGAAAAAACACCACCGTAGAAATATCACGCAATTGGCATATTTCAATTTTCATTTGGGACTTATGTAACTGTCGTTTCCGGAGGGGAGTATGTGAAATGAAAAAGTGCATGGTGAAAGGGTGCGAAGTTAGGGTGCACCCCAGCAGCGTATCTATCCAGACGTAAATCGGACAAAAGGTGTAAGCAACTGTATGCTCAAGTCTAACGCTTCACCCAAGGGAAATTTAAGTGTTAAAACAAATAAGAATATTATGGAAGGCATTCCGACTAATGACGATTCTGAATCCATTTACTCTCAATGAGAGTGTAAACCTATAAACGATTGTAACCAAACAGGGTAGTATAATGTTTGGTCTGAGTAAAGAAGCAGCAAGTAAAATTAATTGTAGTATGTGTCGCCGACATCGTCTACGTTTGCATTGTTGTACTAGACTGGAAACGTAAGTCTAAAACGGCTCGTGTAATGAAAAGCACGAAAGATGCACAAGGACGTCGGTTAATCGTCCGGAGTACCCTATCCTTCCATGCGGATTATCGAGGACAAAGTCTACTGGATGACGCCGCGACGCCCAAGAATCTTTTATTCGGTACACAAAAACTACAGGGTTTTATTATCTCTGGTAAGAGGGGGGTACTTGCACCGGTATCTGCTAGGAGATGGATGCAACCACAACAATATGTGGCTGCAAACACCGGAACAAATTGCAAGGGTGCTGAGTTTGTCGTCTGACGTATATCATTCCATAACTTGCAGACTAATTTACTTCACCATAAAAAAAAGTCCATCTCGTTTCTTAGCTACTTTATATCTTGTTACAATAAGAACAGTATTGTAGTTGCTATTGAATTTCAATAAGAGTATTAAAATGGTTGATAATATCGAATTTATTATGAATGGGTAAAATTCTGTATAACGAACGGAACGATAACGCTGAATGCAGGTTCACTATAATTGCACGTGGGTCAAGCGTCACGCGCCACCCGGAAGCTGGCCGTGACGAGGACTTTGTGTAGCTAGACGAGTTAGCGAAATTGCCATGCTACGAAGAAGGTCGATGTGTTGCGCGATGCAACCCTCCCCGAATTCTGACATCCCCATTCGGCAGTGTATACCCTTCGTGTAGAATCCAGTACACTCTGATGCCGCCGGATGGTTGGCGTCAATAATACCAAAGTGACGTAATCCTTTTGGTGGTTCGTTATTGGAGGATGTGTCATCCAATGGGGAGGGGTCGATACGGCAGCTGGGAGGCACGCGCGAGCTAGCGAAAGCCTAAGGAAGGAATCGGGATAAGGAAGAAGCTCACAAGAGAGAATATTGCACGCGTAAAAAGGACGTAAGATAAAAGGGAGTAGGGCAAGGGGAATCTAAGGGGGAAAAAGAAGGAAAAGAGGAACAGGAAGAAGGAGAATGATCAGAACGGGCGTTGCGGCATCGTGGTCTCGGTTCAAGCTAGTAGTTGCGCTGTACGGTTGCTGCCGTACTGGCATCAGAGTACACTTTCTACCAGAAGTACTATCTACACCCTCCCCATAGGATTCAGCCCCACTTCTGCAGTTAAATTGCCCCACCAAGTGCGCCTGTGGGCAACTCCTCCTTGCATCGATGGCTAGTGGCGCGAGTGTTAACAATATCAAAGAGCAGGTGGGGGGTACGCACGCTGTCGGGCCATAGAGACTTTCTGCCATAGGTTGTACGTTGCGCTAGGGGTAGGAGAGAGACGAGGAACGACGACGACGACGACGAGAAGCAGCCGCTGGTAGGGAGGGTGGGACATTCGGTTCTAGTACTGGCGTCAGTTATTCGGCTCGCCGCTTGCTCGTTGGGTGTGCTGTACTGTATCCGCTCTTCATCTATCCAAACTAGTACCTTAGGCCGTTGACACACGACCAAATTTATAAAACGCATCACCGCGTAATCGTGTATCGGCTCCAGTTTCATCGCGATTCCTGATTAACGGAAGATTGTGCCAACAATAGTCTCAACTTGATGCTACCCACACGTTCGTGTTATTTGGATTAAGATAATAACATCGTAAGTACGATTACTTTTTGACTTATAATCTGTTGAACTTAATGCGTACGAAGTGAATCTGCGCGATGCGGGCCGGTGTTCAGTGAAATTTTCACGGTCGCGCCTGCCCGAGATTCTGCCCCTATGGAAAATTGATTCCAGCCGTTTCACGGTGTTGACGCGCCCTTGAACCCTAATGCAGCGTGGAACTTATCAAAGGCTACTTATAATTTCAAATTTTAATAAGCTTCAGTAATTAACGATAAATTTCATTTCATCCGATGATGATCTTTGAGGGGACAATCCACAGTTATCAAGATTCCAAATGCGCAGTCTATGACACTTTCATGACGTATATCTGCATATACACGTCCTGCGTAGTAGAAAATCATGGTGTTCCGTAACACATACTGCGCTATTGAGACTTAGATTTTTATATCGCTTCAAAATGAATTTAGAAACGTGCAATGGCATTGTGGCTCATATTAGCGGAAATCCTGTTAATTCTTTTAATTAATGAGATGAGACATATGTTTCGCTATAGGTCAAGTTCAAAGGTCAATATCTCTCGTACCGTTGAATCTCGGATAAAAGTGAATGCCGTAAATGTAGCAATAGCACCGCACCGGCAGATCGATGGAGGTGCCTGGTGCGCTGGTGAACTTGGAAATTTCCCTAGCACACGCGCACTTCCTACACTCTGATATTTACAGATCTATTTTATTTTTGCTTAAACCCTGATAAAGCCGGGCATCCTTACGTTTCACGGATTATGCACAACGATATTCAACCCCCTGTCCCTTCACTTTTCAGTTACTTTGACCGATAAGATATTTCGCAAGCTTGACTTTGCGAAAATGAAACTGAATTCCAGATTGAAACGCCGAGTCAGTTTAACAAGCTTACTTATTTTTCATCATACATGCATATTTTACTTGGAGATTCGTGCTGATTCGTTAAACGATACGCCAAGGTACAATATCTCACAAGGGTAGCTGATTTATAACTAAAATTATTGTATCTTAGATAAGTCCATTATGTTCAATTGAAATTTATATCTATCCTGTGTAATCATTCGGTTAGTTAAGTAGTTGCACTGTATTGCATTACCTTGGGTGGATACTCTAGTACACTAAAGTAAAACCATGCGGTGCACAGCTGTAGACTAATTCGTTCCTGTCTTATTAAACAATTGACTTAAAATGTCTTTAATTATTAGCTGACTCTTACGTATTATCGCATGACGAACTTTTCCGTATCAAAATTCTTCCATAATTTACCCCCCCCCCCCCCCCCCCCCCGGCATCTTTTTCTCATGCAACTGAGGTATATCAGTAATTTGATGCAAAATTGTATCTCAGGTGACCTCGTGACCAAGAACGCTATAGATATCCATGTAATTGAATTGTATTAACGCTCGATTAAGCTAATGAAAATACACGATTCTAGCGTCAAGAAGTGCATAATCCTTACCGACGTGTTCATCACGAGTAAATAATATCGCGATGAGGCAAATGTATTAGACACACCCGTGTGTTTTAATCGGAAGAAAAAAAATTCTCCTTCAATTATTCTAATGGCGATAGGTATCGCAATATTGAAAAAAATTGTAGAATCAAGCACGCAAGGGAGAAAAACGTGAAGGGATGTGTAAAAACAGGGTCAGAAGAGAGAGAGAGAAAAAAAGGGCCAAGGGATTCGATAGTTGCGCATGTAAGGAGAGTTACATCGAGAGCACCAAAATCCAGAGATAGGAAATCTTTGGCGTCGATCTGGCCGACGTGCGCATGTTGCTGCACGGAGACGACCTGTCGATGAATGCAAATACCTCGGGTAACAAGATATATGATATGATCGTGTCGGCTATTAGGTAATAGTGGATCGCCTGTCGAGGATGCTTCGACCCTGATGAGGCTAATAAAAGTGACATCATTATCGCCCGCCACAACGAGCTTTTAACCTACGTGGCTCGCTCTGATTTTCATAATCTGGTTCACATCATCGTTCTCCCCCATTAGACGTCGAGATCGGTGCAGTAGCCGGCGGTGTCGGTGGTCGTCGAAGGACGTCACACACTCTTTTTCTATCACGGAGAAAAGAAGAGAATCTAGATTCCTACACCACTGGGTTATTAATATTCCTACTATCCTTGGGTGACCGAGCATTCGAAGAGAATATACCGGTGAAACAGCGAGAGGGTAAAAGGTGTATCTCTCCCCACCAAGACATTTTACCATGGTAAAGTAGACCGAACGGAGGTCACACTACACAGTTTGCGAGCCACGTCAGCTGGAAAGATCTTCGGTATCTCGATAAACTCGAGTCTTATATACTTGGCGCACCATTTCCCTCTTTCTCTTTCTCTTCTTGCTATATTGGTAACATGCGACTGATCTCCTCGCTGTTCTCCGATCCTTCCCACTTGACAATTTTTCATTTATCTTCGGCTCGAATTTCCGAGTCTCATATGCGGTGGTATTCTGTTAGGGGTACATCAGTTATGGCAGGTCACGATACTCTCTCTTTCTCGCAATTATGCAGCCAAGAATTACGCACTCGGAGCTCGTATGACGTTCGCAATTTTACGTATGAATCATACAGGAAGAAACGGTGAATTTCGTAGTCTACATTGTGGGAGGATGGGAGGATGGGCGAACCACAATTCGTCGGTTCTTCTTCGAAGAATAAGTTGGAAACTAGCCGAGATGAGTCGAGAGGAATTGTAGGGATGACTCGATGAAAAATCTTCTTTCGGAAGAAATAGATCAAGAGAGAGAGAGAGAGAGATGACAAACTGGTCTTGTTGATGTGGTTCTTTCGGAAGGCATATCCAGTGAGATAGCATGCCAGAAGAGTTGGTTGCAGTGTCATCAATGTCCATGAAGTTACGAGAGGGTCTTCCTAACTGTAAACTCGTGGTTAAATTTCCAATGCACTCATGGGCAATCGAGCAACGGAAATGGGTTTAACAATGCTTGCAGAGGCGATATGGCTGCATAGGTGCCCTTGACAGTGACTGATAGATAACAGGCCGAGTTGTTATCACCTTCTCTTCTCGCAATTGCATCTCCAGAGATTTCTTCCTCTATTTCCATTTCCTCATAGAGCTACTTCTCCCACTAGATCTGAATCAGTTTAATCCGAGGTCAATGATCTCTCCGCTAAAGGAGCAAAGTCTTCGTTTAATTGGGCAGAGGAATTACTCATGCGGAAGAAATTGGTCGAGAGAAGAGGATCAAATAGAATTGCGTAAACATTCGATCCAGCATTGCTGCATTGATCTTAATGCCAATATAAAAAAAAATAGAGTTCCCCGTATCACTGCGTAGTACAGGTTTTCAGGTCAATTGAATTACTCTTTGGCTCATTATTATGTCGATAACCGTACACCCGTGTTAAGCGTCAAGTGGGAAATTGAGAGCCTGGTGGTAGCCTGTGAAACGTTCTGGTTTCCGTAACCCGTTTCGTACATTTTCAAATGCGTAATCGTACATGTTCAATTCACCGTGTAGCATCCTAACAAGACGGTAAATACTTTTACCTTGTGTCTACGATGACGTGAACCGATAAGCAATTAGAAATGTGATGTCTCATAAGTGCAAGAACGCAGGCTTTAAAGTCGACACAAGCGGCTTGGTTTCAGGTTAGCATTTTCTCAGATTTCGAAGCTAGTTCCCAGAATCTATTTACATACGCGAGCTGGCATTCAATTAATCCAAGGTGAATTATACCTCTGCTATCCGTGTGTATTTCGAAATACTCGTCAACACAAACTTGTCATACGAGTAAGCAATGGATCAGCAGTGTAGTACACAACGTAAATCGCAATCTTTCCCTTCATCTTCGAATTTCAACGTGAAAACAAGGAAAGTAGTGAACTTCTTACGCAACGTAATCTAGCCCAATGGTATTGATTATTCACTAAAACTAGATTTTCTATGCGGGCCAGCAGTTAAAATTGATTCGCAACAGTTGATTGGCAACGTCGAATCTTGGAGAGGGAAATTCCAAGGTAGCTTTTAACAGTCCAATGTAATAGGATTACCCTGTTGAGTCTGTTGCGGGCTACTGTTCATTAGGGTGCTCGAGCAACCTAAAGGAATAAGCATACAACAATCCTTTGTTCCATTGTGCACTCTGAGCTCATGCACTAACAACAGTGCAACAGCCAGCAAAGTTGTCTCGACGACGTTTGCTTTGTGCCCGAGAGAATTTATACTTCTTCCTCATTGTCGCAGTCTGAAGGAGCGCACTCGCACCTTTTTGCCCACGAGAGAGAGAGGAGAGTGAGTGCACATGAGGTGCGCGTGCTAAGAAGCACAACCGTAAAGAAGTACCACTCGACTTTGGATTGCGTCCGGGGGGTTATCATGGTAACGCTGATAGAGGCACCCTGGAAAGTCGATACCTTCTTCATTCCGTATTCTGTGCGAAGGGCAATCCCTATCTCTCCCATACACTGGAATCGCAAAGAGCGACCTGCGTGTGTTTACTCCAGTTTTTTTTTACATCATACTTGCACGCACAATCCCATTGAGAATCCTCTTAAAGCTGCGCTATTCAAGTACAGAGTTGTTGCCGCGTTCGTCCGGAAAATTTGCCTCGTCTTCCCCATTGCGGTTTCCTTTGCAGGTTTTGGTCCGTCGCACTGAGTTGCCCTTGACTTCTATAAATTTCAGAGATCCTCTCGTTCTCTCTCTCTCTCTCCGTTCTATTTATATCTGCAGTGCTGACTTTCCGCATATGGTGTTTGCGCGCGCGCTCTGTATCACCTACCGGAGTTGTTTCTCACGATGCATACTCGGCATAACACCCCGCGAATAATTTCACGCTATACTTGACCTAGTACAATGTGATTAATCGTAGCACAGTTTTTCTTTGTCGAAGAAAAAGCCGCCAGTGAAGGTAGCATATAAATTCAGTCAGTAGCAGTCAGAGATTTCTGAATAATTTCTAAACTCTCTGACTCGACTCTGGAACTCGGGACAAATTGGAATTTCGTGAATTGGCGAGAGTGTATTACAAAGGCACGATTGGAATTTGTCGGTCATGGTCTATTCATCATGTTTAGAACAATCGACCGATATTGGCTCCTTTTGTATTAGGAAAGGTTTCGGATATCCTAATACATAACATGAGAGCCCTGACCTTCGACTTAGGAATCAGTTTCACCTGGTAGTCCCATCTGGTTCGAATGAAAATCATTTAAAAACCGTACAAAACTGACCTGACAAAGAACTAGAGTTTTGTTGAAATTGACCTGACAATGAACCGAGTCACGACATCAGCTTTGCGATCTTACGTTCTTATAAGATTAAGTAATTTAACCGTAAGGGGTCGAGTCTTAACTTCACTGCATTTGGACCTACGATCCATACTCTCGTAAACCCAATTGTCGTAGGCACTGGTCGCACACATTCGAAGTAATCAAGGTTACCAATGTAAACAGCTATAGTACATTGTCTCGCTCGAAAAGCGGATTTATACCTCACTGCGGACAGTCTTAATCTAGAATCTACTTTCGAGAAAGGACGATTCCACGTGTCTTTTAGATTGTCGAATACGGATACTTTCTCTTACAATCACCAGTTTCAAGAGTTCGCATTCCGCAATAATTCTCCGTGAAGTTAAATTATCTAATTTCGTTACGGTTTCACCGTGCCTTCACCGATTACGGAAGTATTCCACAAGGGAAACATTTTTGTATCGAGCCATGGATGATTCCTAAAAGCATAGCTGATTCAGGGTTAGCTAAAGTAATCGACACGTTATTGAGTGCCATTCTTTCCGGCGGGTCATATTAACCCTCTTCTAAACCGGATATCTTGGTAGTTTGAACATGTGACCACTCGAAAGCCAGAGACGCGATGCACGTGAAGCAGTTTCGAGTAGAGACCTACGTTATATGTACATATTTCACAATCGTGCGCCGTTGTTTTCTGGCAATTCGTTCGTCCTGATTGCGCAAGAATCCGTTCAACGACCGTGAGTTCGGTGGACACGAAAGGAGGATTACATTCTTGAGAGTATAGCGGTGACGACTCCACTTGAACTCTCCTTGGCAAGCGTCTTCTTATATTCTCCGTGTACAATCTTGTGGGCCGCAGCCACCACTGGCGCGCGCTAACACGACTTGTTCTCAATTAAATAAACTCCTCGCGGTCCGTCACGTATAAAAGTTATGTCTAGTTAAGGTCACTGGGTCATCGTGACGACGACTAAAATGTACGAATGCAGTCTGGCCGTATTACACGAAGGACACACGCCGCTTTATTACTAATGCATGCTTCGTGTATGCACAGGCATTCCTTCCCTTGTGCCTTGCCGTTTCACGATTCTTGTCGTGCGCATCCCCCCCGAACCGTCCTCCTTTTTTTTTCTCCCCAATTACTACTGGCGCATTATTGGGTGGCGCGTTGTTCATCGACCTCTACGACCGCAATCGGCCCGAAGAAAATTACGGCACTAGAGGTGCAATAACGAACTTGGGTTGGTAGTTACTCGACGGCCAATCAGGGTATCTTCCTTAGTTTCGTTCGTGTTGCGCCAGTCTTCTCGTAGATGCGGCTTCAACCGAAGCGACTTAAATGATAGCCTTTCATGGGAATCCTACAAAATGATCTGGGAAGGGACGCTTCATCGTAACAGTCGATCGGGGTCACGAAAAGAAGCGGAAAACGCGAGAGGAAGCATTAGAGGGACTGTAAACTAAACGATCGCGATAGGTATATGCGTTCAATTGAATTAGCACAAGCAAGACCGCACCTTTACTATTACTTTTTTTTCTCTTCTTTTCCTTGTTTTTTTTTTTTACATGTAACTTACGTAAATGCGATACGAGTTAGGAAGTCGGAAAGTGACGTAACGTAGAATTTTTTCTCCTTTCCTAAAATTACGTGGCTGTGTTAGCTTAAAGCAAGAATACAACTCCCGTTGGATTGGTGTAGCTTCCTTTCCCTTAACGGGCACAATGAAGACGTTCGCGAATACCGCAAGAAAAGGAAAAGCACGAGGGAGAATCGGTTCGTGAACGTAAAACCCACCTTGCCCAGGATGACAAGTACCAAGGCAAAAAATAACGGAAGCTGCTGACTCGTGCGTAAGACATTATCTCTGGCACTCGATGCCTCGTAAACCGGTTATAACTAACGACGCGTAATTTACACAGTTACATTGCTGTGTGCAGGTCCCACCTACTACTAACATATCCACTTCGTAGTCTAGTAACTCGGTTAAAATAGTAATAAATCGGATTGTCATTCTCGACACGTGATACTGTCAACTGTTGAAAAGGTCTTCGATCATGATTCTGCCACCGTGAATTTATAGATTTGAGAAGATTCGAATTGCACGGTTAGCGAATTTCGAATTGCGCTGGGAGTACAAGGCGTGCAGCCTTGAACTCCAAGTGAATGAACGGCGACTGTCTTGAAGCCTCAAACGCGAGAAGAATCAAAGCGTGCCATGGCGGAACCATGAATGGGCAAATGACAGATAATTTAGTGCATAGCATATAATCGTCACGGTTTTTGCCGTGCGCAGAATATTCCGGTTTGAAGGTTCGATTTAAAACTCTACGGGCTTCCGAGTCGACAGAAGAGTCGTCGACTAAGCTCTGTTTGACCTTAGTCGAGCGACAAAGCGAAGAAGAATGAAAGAAAAGAAAGATTCTCGTTGACACGAAACGAAGAGAATTTCTCAGCCGACTATTCACTGTACCCAGTGAAATGTCGACAATTTCAGAATTTTTAGGGAGGGTGCGAAGCGATATCACCCACCGTCAAACCCTTTTCCGAGCATTGGCTCTCGACAATGGCCCTCAAACAATAATAGCTTCCGCGGAAAGCACGGGCGAGAGCGGAAACGTTTTGTCAGCCGTGACCACTCTCCACAGTGATCTATCTCGAGGCCATGTCATGCATTGCTTACCACTACAATTCTCTGCTTCGCAACAACCTTTTTTTTCCACTGCAACTTTACCGATCGTATTGTGGTTTTGACAAATGGATACGGAATTTATTGAGAGTCGTGTGCCAGTTGATGTTCAATAAAGAGAAAAAGTCCGCTTGATCCCCGTTGACAAGGAGGAAGTCACTCTTACTCATAAAAGTTAACAGTTGGTATAAATCGCTGAGAACCATCATTGTTTGCCGCGTCAAGCAATTTCCTTGAATCGCTAATTCCGCCAAATGGAATTACGGCTTTTTTTGGCGCACGCGTTGCATATTTCATGAAGCCTGACACACACACACACACACACGCACACACAACAGAGGATGCCTGAAAGTTTAGCAATATAGCTTGGAAATGGCAAAGATGGAACGGAACGCCGTATTGATTTGTGAGAAAAAAAGAGCTAGAGGATGGTACTCTTCGATGTGAGTTGCGCGCAACGGAATAGACTTTTTATCAGTTACATTCATGAAACCGGTTATGAACGAAAGCTGCTTGAAAGATCATTTTAACACGAAAAACGTAGACGCCCTTTTGTTCCTTCAAGCAAACCATGACGCCTTTTGTCCAGGCTTCTGGGTCAGAAAACAAAGAGAGTCTATTTCTCAGTGACCCCTAATCTCTTTCACTCAATAAACTGGATTATAAGGCAGCTTTGTAATTTAGGCCGCGTTCCGAAAAATCGGCCGTAAGCTTCCCTTCCCTTTATTAAAGCTTCCAAACGATCTTTCTTAATCTTACTCGAGTAGTTACTAGTAAAATTATTCTTTTAATCCCGGATGATATTTTTATATCATATTAAATATATCATATCTTGCAATAGCTCGGTTATATGATCGGTTTAAAAAAAAAATACAACTTCACAGCTCCGAGAATCAAGCATGTTTACATGAAACGAAAATCAAGATCAGCTTAGCTGAGAGTGAACGCGGTGGTGAACACGAGCTGCAGTGAAATAAGTGTATTATCACGTAAACGGATATGCCACAGAACCGTTACGGTAACTCATGGTGAACACATATACCGGGTACACCATGAAGTAACCAGTACGTCCAAGTGTCTAAATTCTATTGTGATCCTACTCTGGTATCGCTTCCGGTGATCTACAAAACACTTGCACGCCTGCAGATATGCATATTGCAAAGTGCCAATTCGTTCATACCTTCTTATAAAAATGTTGCTAATTTTCTTTTCTGAACATCGCGATTTTTACTTCGCGAATTCTACAACCGTGTTTTCCAAAAAACCCCCCTTTTTAGTACGAATATTGACTAGTGGTATTTGTGAGCTGTATAATATAAATGAAGTATTGATCTCGTCTCGTATTTATAACGAGAATAAGGACGGTAGAGAGTAAAGATAGAAATAATCGGATGAAAATGTAGCATCATCGCGAGGGATGGAATTGCAACAAATTCGATCTAATTTTCGCGAAACCTACGGTACATTTAAACGGTGTTTCAATAAGAGAAATAGGCAAAGAACCGTGCAGATTAGACTTGCTCTCAACTAATTACGAGTTTCGTTGCATTTCCTTATATTAACTCAAGCGAAAACGTGAAGCAGGAGCAAGGTAGGTACAGAGAGATACTGTTATATTCGAGCTGTGTTAGAGACACGCTCCGTAAGCAGAAACATAATCATAAAGCGCGTAGTATTACGGTTGCAAAAATTAAGGGCCTTGTACGCGCGACACCACTCGAAAGCTCCGTAATCTGTATTCCAGTTACTTCTGAGCATTCAGACAAAAAAAAAATTCACATATAAAACCTTCGGGTTACGTACTGTTGATGCATATTAATTCGATCATTAAACCAATCTGCAACACTCCCACAAAAATTCTGTTAGGTATTCCCAATATTTTTTTTTCTTTTCTTTTTAATTCAGTCCAGCCTCAAGCAGCATTCCTAATTCGAAAACTCATAAGTACATACTTAAGGGACATATTTCTGATTGCAGATGTCTTGGCATACGCATTCCCTTGTACTGGGACTGCTGGGTCTTCTGTCGCTCACGGTAACTGCGGACAACAGTGTGCATATTTGGTCGAAGTATCAACTTATCACGTCAACAAATTTGAACTGGCTGCCACGAGCACACTATGACAATTCCAGAGATATAGTTGTTGGTGGCTTCGAGAAACAACAACCAGAAGGTATAGTATTGCGAAAAAAAGAATAGGTGATAAAAGGGGAATAAAATTCCTATTCATCTATAGTTTCCTCTTTTTATTGCACTGTCGTATAATTCTCATAAAAGAATATCCATTTAACTGTTGCCATTTGCCTGACACTTAAAATATTCTAAACCAGAATGAATATGTCAATGAACGCACGAATAATTGTACTGTGTAACAATAGAGTGCTCCATCCCGTGTTTAGAGTTTCGTACATTCTAATTTCGCACTCCTTCCGTTTCCCTCTGGGACAATGATTTTGGCGAGACAGATACGTCGACTGTCTACTGGCAGCGCCAAAAAAAGAAAAAGAAAAACAATCTTATTCTGCTCTATCTCAAAAGAAGACGCTGAAAAAAGCTGTCTATCCGCTGCACAGGCCCCGAGGACAGAATTCCACGATCGTTAACAACGCGCATAACATTACAGACGAGGCCTACAACAACCAAGCTGAGAAACCTGAAAGGGAGAAACCATTGTACGTCTGCCGTGTGTTGCACAACACTGTTTGGGTCGCTGGAACTCAAAGAGGCGACGAAAAACGTTGCACCGTTACGATTCATAAGAGTGTGCAGTCATACGACAAGTATGAATTGTTGGAGAACATTGATAACGCAGCTCGAGTCAACTGGGAACATTGGGACAAATACAAACAGACTCCTTTAGGAGCTGTAGCTACAGCAACCGAGAAAACTACGGAGAAAATGTACGTTGCCCGTTGTGCGGTACCGAATGAAAAGAGCGAGGATGATGACGAATCTCTGCCGAAATACACCCACTACATTGGAACTCTTATCTCTAGCGATGGTTTCGGCACGATCAGCTATGTGAAAGCAGTGAGTAATTATTATGCATGCTGGGGACACGTGAGAGGGATGTTACAAGCTTTATATCTTCCAAATCTGTTCAGGTCTCTTTATGGAGACTGGCCTAGATAGTTCAACGCGATAATCCTTTTGTAGTGATTTCTTTTAGTCAGCTCCCACCGCTTTAGGTCTATACATGGGACAATATAAAAGACCCGATAGGATGTAATTTATGTAATAGTTTGATACTGTTGAATCGCTGATCATACAGTCGTATTAGAAGATCAATTTGATTTTTTTCTCACAGGATGGTACTGAGGGAACTGCAAAATCGGGTGATGTACTCGTTGAAACCGAACCGATATATTATGATCTTACTCGAGTGAAATTGAATTGGCCTAAAAAGCGTGTGATGAAGCATACGGCTCGTGTACTCGACGAAGCAACCATTATCAATGATGGTACCAAACCCGGGAATATGGCACAAGCCTTTGGTTACAACTATAAATATTCCGATTACTGGGGACAAGGTCGTGCGATTCTCAAAGGCCTAAATATGTCCATTACCCTAGCGAATGGTACAGCATTGCCAATGATAGTATGGGGTACCTGGAAGGAAGAAAACCGGACAGACGTCTATACGTGAGCATCTTATCGACAGTAGAAATTAAACCTGGTCAGCTATAGAGATAATATTTATACGAACGATGCTAATGATCCAACAGGGTGGAAATCCTCTTGGAACCGGGTACCGGAGTAAATGTGACATTGAAGGCTAATTATACCGATATGGAGGTGCCATATAGCGGAAACTTGGTATCTCATTACGACGACAGTACAACAAAGTCTCGCCAGATCAGTGGAATTCGTCGCGAAGAAACAATGGTCGATGTAACACCTGAATTTGGACCGATTTATTTCTTAGCTAATTACAGTTTGGTTCCTACAACAACACCGATGCCGACTACCGAGCCAACAACAACGGTGATGGTACCGCAGGAACAGGAGAAGGAGACGCACAAACATGAGATGGAGAAGATAGATCACGATGAGAACATGATAATACCACCGAAGAAATCGGACATGTCGAATATGCAAAGTGACGACGGTGGTCCTTTGTCGTTGAAGAACAAAGTCGAGGTATCGCATTCCGGATCGTCGTGTATATTAAGGTCGAATTTAATGCTTGCATCTCTATTAGCAGTCGCTATTCATAGAATCACGTGAAAAGACAATTTGGATGATACTAAATCCTCCTAAATCCTCAATAGTAATATATTCGTAAGTAGAGCAGTATCGGTGACAAAAAATAACAAAAGCGAAATGCAAGAAAAAGAAGTGTCACTGTAATTTCGTACATAGCAATTGTGGCACGAAATAAACCTCTTTGGTTAAACCGCTAATTGTCAGACCGCGATTGTCGGTACTGACATATGCTTGCCTTTCAGGAGAACTTGATATTTAATATATATATATATATATATATATATATGAAAATATATATTATATATATAATATACATATACATCTAGGATAGCTGAAGATACCTTAAAAAGAATGAGCTAGTCTCACAACAATGTTAAGTACAAGCGATTACAGCCAATGTGAATGTTAACATTCCACTTTGTTAACATTACCTATATTGTTGAATAACTGATCCATACCTACGACATTCCGTCTATACTAACACTGCTGTGAATCGATTTTCCAGCTAACTATTTTATGCCTTCGCAAAGTGTAATTTCTAGATCTTCTAGAAGACTAAAAGCTTGAAAATAATAACTTTCTTTGAGAGACGTGTTCAAAGAGAAAAACAGAAACCGATCGGGGGGAGAAAAAAAGAAACGCGACGGAGAAGGAAGGTTTAATTGTTGCGGGAGTTGTCCTTAACGACTAGCTTATAAACGAGGTGGATTTAAATGAAGACGAAAGCGAAAAATAAAGGAAAAGGTATAAGCGAGTTAACGCGGCTATGATATATATTTTTGAGATTGCAGTATAATTTTAGAAAATTGTAAGATTTATAAGGGTAGTGTGTAAGAAAGCATAGAACGCAGATAGATGGGTACGAGTGGAGAATCGAATGAAGATGTTTGAATTTTTTTTTTTTGTAAAACGCAAAATTTTGTTGGCTTTTGCATGTGAGATATTAAAATTCAATCAGTATATTACACTTCCTGTATTAAACTCGGCACGTTACATGTATTTCATCATTTTTTCCTCTATTGGAATCATTCGAATTTTTATATCAACCTAACACGTATTAATTAATTCGATCGGATAATTTAAGGTAAGATAGCTGTTGTAATTATGGTTTCGTAAAGTACCCATCTGTTTGAAATGTAAAGTGATAGGGCTTGGAGATTCCTAGACTATTGTTAATTGAAAAATTGTAATGGCAGGCAGATGCAGTATTTTAATTTGTATAAATGTGTTATTAATTCGTAAGATAATTTTGTTCGTAAGCGAGAAAAGAAAAAAAAAATGTAAGCTTACCAATTGCTGCATTTAATTTAAATTCGTTCGCCTATTCAGAGATATTTTGATACGTTTATGCGTTTCGAAAAAAAGTCTTTACTCATAATATTGGTATGTATATAATACGTATTTCTACAACCTGAGTAGACGTAACTGTTGTAGACTCATTTAACCCTTTATAGTTTTTCTACTGGCGGTAATATCATTGTATAATTATCATATTTTACAACATTATAGATTAATATGTGTAATACCAAGGACTCTGATTTTCAGTATATACAAAAGTAGCTATTGATTTTGAATAATATTCATCAAAGTAAGCCTAATTATAGTTTCCAAATGTTTACCTAAATTATATGCAAAGCTGGGATAACAAATTACGTTGTGCGATTTGTTAATTACCATAAAAGCAATAATTTGTTATTGAAATTCATTGAAATTCAAGTATGCACATTCTGAAATGTAAGATATTCCGCGGGAAAGAATGATCCAAGGTGTAAAATAACATGTATTATGATGTTTAATATTGTGAGCAATATTTTCTCATTGTGAATAAAGTAATATAATCCAGGATGTGGAGAATGATTAATTTATAAGTATCGAGAATGGAAGTAGTCTCTTCGAAAGGGAGAAGAAAACTGGAAACCGATATTGCTGATAAAAACACTTGTCACTTTGCTTCTGATTTCTGTATAACTCTCAGAATGAACAAATAAACTCCTGGCTTCAATGGCAAAATACAATATTGCCATGAATTCTTTTAATTCGTAATATAAATTATCTTGTATATACACATAAATATATATATGCTTTACTGCTGTATGGTTTTTTGAATCCTACCCTTCGTATTCCGAACTTAAATAATCCTTACTATAAGTTTTAATGAGGTATTTAATTTCGTTCGCATTATTTTCTAGTGTCTGTGAACTTTTAATAGACCACCGAGTTATCTCTGGTAGCTTAAAACATCTCCAACAATAAATTGATTTAAACAGTAATATTAAAGTATAATAGTTGACTCACCAAGAACGCCATACTGTTGTGGAGTAAGCCTAACATCTCCGTCTGGTCCTCCTGGCACAGACGAAATCAACGACGCACGGTCACTTATGTGACTTCTGATACTCGCTTCGCTTCTTCTTGCCCAAGACACTTGCGACAAAGCATCTGCGACAGTAAATAAATTTGTTCAAATAGAAACGCAGAGATATGGAAGTATTAACAACGGAAAGACCGAATTACCAAAGTTGGCACTCTTTGTATTGGCATATCGCTGTTTATAATCTCTGAAAGGTCTTCTCGAAGGAGGAAGAGGATGCCTCCTGCGTCTTTTCAAAAATTGAGCTAAACCTCCTAATAACAACGATCCCCCGGTCAGGCAGATAATAAATATCTGGAAGAAACAGGAACATTACAAATACTGTAAATTGAATTAAGGGTGCGGCACATAATTTTTTAATAGCTAATATGATTTGACAATGGAATATTTAAAAAGTTCGGATAATCATTTGTACATTATGTAATATAGAACTTTTCAAACGTAAATATAATTACCTTAACCTTGCAATGTTATTATACTTACTTTTTGTGTTCTAGACAAATTGATTCCGGGCAGTGAAATTATGTAGCGTCTGTACAGTGCACCAAAGAACTCTCGTGCGGTATAAACAGACATTGTTATTACGTACTTATTGTAAATAATATATAATCGACAATACGTGCACGGTTTATAACCAATGAACAAACATTAACTAGAGGCTGTTCGAAAGGCAAAACTTGAATGCACGGGTCGCACTCTTGCGGAGCTTTGACGAACTATTTCACAATGGCGGGAAAATCAAAAAATTGAATTAAGTTAAACCAATATTTTCAACTTGCAGTATGTAAATTTTATATTAAAAATTAGTATGAGAAGATGATTCTAGATTAATACTACACGTATAACCGAAATATGTATTGTATTTATGACAAATAGTATTTCTCTATACAAATTGTTGTAACAATCTTAATAATTAAAAAAATATGTAAATATACGCCAATATTTGAAGTTACGTATTATCTTAGGGTATCTCATCCCAATCACAATCTGCAAAATCTTCTTCATTAAGATTGAGCAATTCTTCAATCTCATCCATAGCGGAATAGGAACTATCTTCTGTATTATCTTTCTGAGATTCAGTTTTATCACTTCTTGCAGAGGTTTCATCCTTTGGCGATGGTGTACTTATTACAAAATTATTCAGTGTCGTCTGGTTCTTATCCTTATGGTCTTGCACAGTAGTATCGTTCAAAGTAAAATCCTGTTCTAATCCCACTTGATTTAATACGCTTATTTTGTTTTTAATTAAAGGCCACAAGAAATCATCCGCAGTCCCTTTAGCTATTAAATATTGAATGAGAACAGGTTCGCTTTGTCCAATGCGGTGAACTCTATCTTCGGCTTGACACAGAATCTAAAATATAATTTTAAATAATTACGTGTACTCAAATTGAGGATTGATTATGAAAAATAAGTCTTGCGTACACCAGGATTCCAAAACAATTCTGCAAATACAACTAATTTCGCAGCTGTAAGTGTTATTCCTGCATTTGCTGCTGTAATCGATAATATAGCTGCAATATAATCTTGATTTTGAAACTGATCAACTAAAGATTTTCTTTGCTCGGAAGACGTTCTTCCATCGATTCGTATATACCTAAAAGATATATAAATTAAATAACGTTCACTCAAATGTGATTTTATTTCTAACAATATCGATTTTTACTTTATCTTCATCTTTTCAGCAACTTTGCAAACAGCATTCAAGACATTCTGATGATGACCATAAATGAGACACTTTCTCCTGGTTTCGAACAAGCTTGTAACATATCCACTAAAATGGTAATACCATTCGATATTAATTGAAATGAAATAATAACATAAATCTGAAGGAATTTAAATAAATTACCAAATAGCTTTTTGCTTGGCAAAGCTGGATTCATTATAATACTGTATCAGAGCATTGTGTCTTTCTAACGCATTTAAGACTGGCTTTTCTAATTTTTTTGCAAGTTCCTTCATCTCTTGTGTGCCAGCTTTGATTAACTCAGCATCTAACATAATCAATTCTCTAAAATCAAAAGCAATAAAAGGGTTTAATATACGTTCTACAAATTACATTGATAAACTACTTGGGATTGTAAGCGAACCTTTTTTTTGTTGGGAGCTGCTGTAACACATCAGCTTTCAGTCTTCGAATTAAACAAGTACGTTTCAATAAAAGTTGCAATTCTTGCATATTAGACGATCCTGAGAAATCCCATGCATATGGCAAACGTTTGCCTGCACAATACCGTTTCCCATAGTCGCAGTACCTATGTAACAGAAATGCTGTATATTCCTGAACTATGAAATGTTCAATGATATATGCAAAACAAAAATAGTTACCCCATAAAGTGTGGAAGCATTAGTTTAATTTGTGAATAAATTTCAATCGGTCTGGATAAAATTGGAGTACCACTTAATAATAAAACATGCCGAGCCTTCTGCGTTACTGCATGTACTGCTTGATATCTTGCTGTTTTCACACTTTTTAAAGCGTGGCATTCATCCTAAAATATAATTTCCTGTGTTTCATTTTCTTCATAAATCTGACGCTTTGAAAGTAATTCTTGCGTTAAGTTTTAGAAATATAGTTTTATATGGTGAACGTACTAGGATGACAAAACCAAAAGTCTTTTTCATGAAAGCTTGCGACGCACGTGCTAGTAAGTCATAAGATACTATTACGATCTTCTCGTCAGATATAATATCTTTGGCATTCGTGAACTGATGAATATGCATTGTAGGTACCGAAGGAAGGAATTCAAAAATCGCATGGGACCACTGATATCTAAAAGGAAACAAACGGTTAACGATTGTTAACATGAAATTAAAGAATGTTATTATAAGAATGACTTATACCTAACGGATGATGGCGCAACAATAAGTAATGGCCAACTGTTCTTGAAATAGTGAGCAACACCTAAAGCTTGTATCGTTTTCCCTAATCCCATATCATCGGCAATCATGCAGCGTCCACCTTTGGAAATTGCATAACTGAAATAATAAATGGATCGTGTTTATTATCTTATATACATAATACAGTACTAGGTAGTATAATAATTTACTTGGAAGAGAAAATTATACCATATGCCATCACGTTGAAAGGGCATTAGACTGTTGACTAACATACAATCGATGACCGACAAGTCAGGAGTATCTATTTCTTTCTCCGTTGAATCATTCTTGAATGTCTACAAGATTTCAATCATTTACGTATAATCACATATTTACTCCAAAAAACAAGCAAATATTTCTCAATTCATGTGTACAACCTCATAAACAAATTTTGGTAATCCTACTATTTGCACATCTGTTTTAAATTCTGATATCGTATTAATCAATTTATCATAATCCATTATGTGGAAGTTCCACATTTTAGTTGTTATATCTGAAATAAAAGGTCCACAATATTAGTCAGCACAATTTGCGTTTTGTATTGTAACATGATTATATTACCGTATGATCTGCTTGGTATAGTTTTAAATGCTTCAATGAGGGGAGCCAGGTACAATGAAGTCTCCACTCGAAATCTTTCGTCACTAATCATTGCACAAGTTGCAGTATTAATTTTCTTCTCACCAAAAAACTTCTCTACTGGTATTTGCTTTAAGGGTGTCACCGCTTTACCAAAGCCTGGCTTGTCCGAATTAAATTTATGTGGACTTGTATGCTGTACCGTTTTAATACTTCCATCTCTATTTTTGTTAAAATTAGGGCTCGCAAATGGTACTTTGCTATAAATACTTTTCACATAGCTAGTTGTCGGAATTGTATTATTTTTTAGTTTGTTAAAGCCAGAAGATTTGGCATGTCTCAACAGTGCTTCTTGTTTCCTCTTCAATGCCTGCAAACGTTTTTGCTCAATTTCTTCTTTCGTACAACTCATATCTGCAAATCTAAACACAGAAAGAGATTGTATGAAAAATAAGTAAAGTTCTAAGTAAAGTAATTTTTTGTAAAAGAAACAAAGAAGAAAGTTTTGAGTGATTATATTATAACGATGTAATTCTTAGTTCGTAGAAATTTGTTTAATAATTTCCGTTGTCGCACATTGTCAAAATTGTCAGAAAAATGTGATACCTAAATGGTACGTGCTGCCAAAACTTATTTATTATAGAGTAAGATCGACGAACACCACACAGTACAACGTGGGATAGTTTGAATTAGCAACATTTAGAACGGCACAATAGTAACATCAAGACAACGCGACGTACATTGTGTTACATTGTTTGGTTTGCAGCGCCCGCTCGAGAAGCCGTTGACATATATATATATGTATATGCGCATGTATACATGCATCTTACTTCGATGCTCCGATCATACGATGCGCGCTCGTTCCGATAACTTTGTTCTTGTTAAATTGAACGTGTTTCAACGGTGAATGATTCCAAAAAAAGTGAATGATTTATGACATGTTGGAATACACTACTCGTGTATAACTTCCCCCAAAGTACTATGACTATGGTACTACTATAATTGGAAATTTTTACGATTTTAATCTGAAATTGCATCAATGAAAAACTGAAATTCGTCCTTCGGAATGTAAAGTACAGTATCCCATGGTTCATACAAGTTTATACATTGATTGACATTTTTCTGGGACTGTACATTGGATCGCAAATGATTAAGGAAACTTAAAGTATAGATTTCAGTGTAGTATTTTGACAAATATAATTAGACATCGAATAATGGCATCGGCAAACACTGGACCGAAAGACGATAAAGTTGTCGGTACGTATTTTATATTTATAGTATATGTCATTATTGTATTATTTCTTATTCTATTTGATATTTTTCAGCCGATGATCATGAGTTTGCTGTGCCTCAAAAAGCGATTAAAGTACCAGCTGATATGGCAGTTTGGGAAAAATCAGAAGCCTATTTTGTAAGAAGCAATTTCTATCAGTCTCAGTAAATTTAACCTTGATTAATCATATTGGAATAAGTCATTCGCTTGAATGTTTATTGTTGACATGTATGTCTTTGCAGGAATATTTGGGATTTATATTGGCACTTAGCGAAGCAGTGCAAGGTAAAGCTCTGGACGCAAAATGTACAGATACCGCTGTGATAAATAATACGATTGAAATGTTAAACAAATTTGATGAGTGGATAACCGACATCCCACCCACGAAACATCCTCAACGATTTGGAAATAAGTCATTTAGAACCTGGCACGATAGGTTGCAAGAAGTACGTAGATCGTTCTTTTACAAGAGAATTAAATAATAACACTTAGTAGCAATTATTTTGCAAATATATCTAAATTTAATTGATCTATGATAGCATGGAGTCGAGGAGTTAGAAAAGGTATTACCCAAAGATCTACACAGAGCAGTTCCAGAGATTGTCCAGTATTTATACGAAAGTTTTGGAAATCCAACACGTATAGATTACGGTACAGGCCATGAAATGGCCTTCCTTATGTTTCTATGCTGTATGTTTAAGATCGGAGCTTTTAAGCAAGACGATAAAGTGGCTGTTGTTGTAAAAGTTTTTAATAGGTATGCAACGTTATGGACGATCGAAATCTTTTGTATCTCTTGTCTAATATTCTTGGATACTTAATCGTATTTTACTTTATATCTTAGATATCTAGAAGTGGTACGTCGACTGCAATTAATTTACCGTATGGAACCAGCAGGTAGTCATGGAGTCTGGAGTCTAGACGACTACCAATTTGTACCATTTATATGGGGTAGTTCCCAGTTAATTGGTATGTCGCATAACACTTAACGTACATAGTATTAAATATTTTTCTATCCTTACGATACTTTAATTTTTACCAGGGCATCCTCGTATAGAGCCACATCATTTTGTAGAACAAGAATACATTGATATGTACTGTAAACAATATATGTTTTTTGGTTGCATTGAATTTATATCGAAGGTACGATTACATCCACTTATCGTTTATCGTTCACCAAAAAGTATTATGAGGGTATTAAGAACAAAAAACTGTTACAGGTCAAGATCGGACCATTTGCAGAGCACTCAAATCAATTGTGGAACGTAAGTGCGGTAACTTCATGGGTGAAAATAAACAGTGGTCTTATAAAAATGTACAAAGCAGAGGTAAGTGGATTATTACATCCTAATTATTATTCAAGTTAAATATCAAAGTAGCAAAATAATGAGACGTTGGAATCTTTTAATTATAGGTATTAGCTAAGTTTCCTGTTATTCAACATGTATTATTTGGTTCGCTACTGCCGATCAAGCCAGCTTCTGCTCCTGTGATGAAAGGACCTCCAAGATTGTGCGTTTGTCCACCTAAACCAATGCAACCACAATAATACTTATACACCTATAACACTTATTCGTTAACATAGATTAAAAAATACACTTTATATATGTACGATAAAATTGTACGGTATGATTATTGGGTATACAAAAGTTTTGGAAAGTTTAGACAATTGCTTTGAATACTAGACGATCTGATCAGGAAGCTTTACAGTCTTAATGCATTTTTGTTCTTGTACTGCAGAGTTGACGTGGTACTAAATATAAGATTTAGGTTTCACTGTCGTTCAAACAGTATTTGTGTTTTTAGAAGTTTTAATTTATTGCTTTTGAAGTAGACTTTCAGGACTATGCGTAAGTGCAACGTATTGATGCAACTGTTACACAAGTAAATACTGTTACTATAAAATATTTTGTGCAACGTCACGTCTTTAGCAAAAAAATAATATACACTTATTATAGTACCCACTGGCAACAATAATAAAGATAATAATTTATTATAGTATACGATTAATTTTGAACAGAGGATATTGGATATCCTTTTGTATTCTTTACAAATATTGGAGATGTGTCTCATAAATTTTTATGAAAAATATTGAATATATCATCTTGATTACACCCTCTGTTGAATGAAACTAATAGAAATTGTGAGAAGAGTCATCATCAATTATCATTTATATTCTTGCCATCAAAACCTAACGTGAATATCGTTTAGTTATAATTCCCATTACGAAAGCGCTGTATTCTCATGCTAGGCCATGTCGATAAGGTTAGGTTGCGATCAGAAAATGGTAAGTCCGGAGATGGAAAATACATTGGATGACAGGTCTATTCCTCCTGTCGTGTCCTATTCAATACTGAATCTGTGCGTATAATGGGTAAGAATAAAATATATGAAGATGTAAGAGAGTCATCGTGTTTATCCTTGCATTCGATTCTCCTTATGGTAATTTTGTTAAACTACAAATGCACATGTTGATTTTCTCCCTTGTTTTGATTAACGTTATCGGGGTTAACCAACAACCGAAGTAACATGTTCTGCAGCATTACCAAACGAGTATTCGCCATCTACCAACCTTCATTGCAACTTTGTAATTGCCGGCATGGGCGGGAAATTCAATTTTATTATTCTAATACAATTACAATTGTTTTTAGAATCTGACGAAGTATCGCCTCAAAAGAGGCACAAAAAGCACAAGCATAAGAAACATAAGAAGAAAAAGATATCTCACGATGATAGCGACGGTTTTAAAGACCTTACTGGTGACGCTGAGAAGAAGAAAACGTTTAAAGTTAAAGTTAAGAAGGATGAAGAGAAGATGTAAGTTATTGAAAATAGTTTCACTTTTTATCGAGAAAATATCAATTGATTTACAAGATTTTATATTTGTTTTGTAGTTTAGAAAGATCGCGCGAGAAAATTCCAAAAATATCGAGCCTTAATGTGGCAAGCTCGAGTACAGCAGCATCTCCAAAAGTGCCGACGAAGAAGAAGATTCCGAAAAATAATAAAGGAAAAGACAGCGGTACTAGTAGCGAGGAAGAAAGATGGCTCGACGCAATCGAATCAGGCAAACTTGAAGAAGTTGACGATGAATTGAAGAAAATTAAACCAAAGGATCCAAAATTAATGACAGCTCGTCAACGTGCAATGTTTGAAAGAAAAACCGATACCGAACCTAGTCCGGCAGTGGAACAACTTATGTCGCTACCGACTGGTTATAAAGAAAAAGTTATGACTGCTGAAGCGATACAAAAAGCTGCTCTTAAATCGCTAAAGAGGAAACAGCTAGCTGACGAAAAAAGAGAAAAAGATAAGGTAAATATATGTATAGATATTCGCGATAATTAGTAGTACGACCGGTGGAGTTTTATTTATTTATAATGAATTTTTACAGAAAAAGACAATGGAGCGACTATTGAAGAAACAAGAGTCAAAAGCGTCAAAAGTGATTAGTAAGGGTAAATTATCAAAGCGACAAGTTCCATTGGTATCCTACCGTTTGACAGTGGATGGATGTTCGATATCTTTGCCACCCGGAGAAGATTTTCCATTGCCAAATGCTAAAGAGTAGGTTCTTAATTTTTTCAATTTTTGTTACACATTTAAGTAAAATCGAATAATTTGATTCATCAAAATTCTTTCCGTAGGAAAGTCCCACCGCCACAACTTCTTTGCGGTGTGAACGAATGCAGAAATCCGAAAAAATATTCCTGTTCGAAAACTGGAGTACCGCTATGTAGCTTGGAATGCTACAGAGCCAATCTTGCTATATCCACGTGAAGAAATGAAAAAAATATTAAGAAACTTTCCAATAAACGCAATACTCCTTTTCCGATTTTTAAAATGTACTCACACAGATTATGCTGATTCAGTCCTACTTATTTATTTTCGCTATAAATACCATTAGCTTAATCGTTCAATAGATAGGTATTTAACAAGTGCAGGAAAAGAACTTGTACAAAAGTGATCAGTATTAGAATAAAAGCTAAGGTAACTAGGAAATTTAATGCTTCTGAACACTATTACAACTTCCGCTTGATCCCTACAGTTCCATAATACCCAGACATTAAATGCAATGTCCATGTTTTACAGTAATACAGTACCTTCTGGTTGACAGACTTTCATTGCAAAAAAAATCGTTCTCGATTTCACCAATTAAAGCACGCTACCGATTGTCGTGATTTATTCAGTCCCATCAGTTCCTTCCTGCGGTTTAGTTTGATATATTACGAAATAATTATTACAAATATTTACAAGTAAAAATCAAAGAAATTAGATTTCGGAAATCGCTTGAAAAATAAATTTTTATTATGCTAAATTGTGCTGTGCTATAAATTTTGAATTTGGCATTGAACGGTATTGCGCGAGCATTGTGTGTGTGAAAATCACGGAAGACAAATAAATTCACGTCAAGTGCAAGGACTTGCATAACTGGAAGTAGCCTAGGCCTTGCTTTCACCAACTGTTAGAAGAAATTCTGCTAAGTCGTCGGTCGATCGTGAAACGTGCAACTGTGGTAGGGTTCATTTCCCGAAGTCGTTCTCGAGTCGTCAGAACATTGCGATCGATGTAGATCGTTCAACTATAAGACAACCTGAGCGTTCTGAGCTCTGGGTCACGATGTTAGCCTTGGGTCACTTCCTCATCTGCATCCTGCTTTTTATCAGTCAAAACCTTCCAGTGTCTCGATTCGCAGGTCAGTATACTCGTTACTATTTTTAGATTAGATGTACACTTTCATTAGTGAAATGATACTTCAAGGAAAATATTGTTATGAGTCGAAGATCAAGATAGTTGCAATTAATATTTAACTTAAAGAATCGTTCTTCTTCTGCACTTCTGAATAAAATTATCTCTGTCGAGACATTAATTACATGAAATTCTCATCACACTACGAGCTTAGTGGATTCGCTTGCGTTTTGTTTGATATCCAGAAGGAGCTTCTCACAATTGTGCGAGGCCGTGCTCGGGTGAACCGTTCTCCGAAAAATTATGCTTCCATGAATTTTTCGTCAGCGAGATATCCATCGTGCGCAGGTGAGTTTACACTCGAAAATGATTAATTATATCATCTAATTATTATCGAAGAGAAGACAGTTCTTCAAACTACTTACCGTTAAAAATGACAAAAGCTCGAGAACAGTTCTCGAGGCAACACATACTTTTTTAATTAAAACCTCTAATCTGACCCAGTGGCCTAATTACGTGCGTAAAACATCCCAGCGTGTCTCATATTGATTTACACTAGAATTCTATAATTGAACACGATCGCTATCAACTCCACAATATTCTTTTTATTATTATACTCTACAAAGTGGCAAAGATAAAAGAAGGGAGAGGGGGTAATATTTCAAATCGTATCTCTCAAGTTACAAGCATCGCGTGTAACACGCGTATTTTGAAAGGCGCGTGGAGACCGAGATCTTCCCTATGGAGACTGTAAGAAGTTCAACCGTGATACTGTAAAGAGCATTTCTATGTAGCCTTAGATGAGAGTAACGGTTGACACGCATAGCCGCAGAAAATTACATTCAGTACTTTTTCAATCTCGAACTGGTTCCTATGCTAACGCTACACATGCTATGTACATGTACAATGTACATGTGCATCGGTAGCATGGATGGTAAAACGCGATGGTGTCTCATTTGTACTTTGAACAAGACTCGTAGCACCGCAGTATTTTACGAGTTCTACAGCAAAGTTGCAAACCCAGTCTCCAATCGATCAAACTATATCGGTTTTAAATACTTATCTTTATGTTTCTTTACCTTCGCGAGTGCAGTGGATTCCCTAATTACCGTCATCTACAGTGCGCAAGTAGAAACGTAAATTCTATTTTGTATCTCGGAGGATTCGTGATTCTGTTTTCAGGGCTTTCAATGGAACTAGGAAAGAGAATTGTGAGACAACGTGCACGAGGGAGGTTTCGAAGGAAATTCTCCTGGGAATTAATAATATGAGTCCTGGTCCATCTATCGAGGTAATTTCGTATAAAAATTTTTTAATTTCTTATATGGACTTGTTAATCTTTTTTTTTTTATTATTTACTCGATCAGACGAGTTACGTTTTGTTGATGTATAGACGATAGATTGCGTTGTGTTTGATATGTTGTATACAGGCTTGCTTAGGAGACACGATCGAAGTGTTAGTTCACAATAAATTGAAGGTGCACGAACTTTCCATACATTGGCATGGAATTCGTCAAAAAGATTCTGCTTATATGGACGGTGTGCCTATGGTGACGCAATGTCCGATTCTACCGTACGGTGGTTTCCGCTACAAATTTCGCCCTGAAACTGCGGGGACGTACTTCTATCATGCACACTTAGGTGAGTGAAACTATTGACGAAATTATTATACCATAGTTTCGAACAAAGGCAGAATTTTAATCGTTGTAAATTCATTATTAATTCTGATGAATTTGTAGAAAAAAATTGCGATAATAATTTCATAGCTTTATTTTTCAATAATTTATTAACGTAAAATCAAGTAGCCATTTGCAACTGCGTCGTCAGTGAATCGCGAAGCAGACATCTGCTACAAGGTAGACTCGGGTTTCAACTACCCTGCGCAGTGTAGAACGCTCTCCCATTGGCTGCCGCGTCCAACAGAAATAAGATCCAGGTAGATCAATAATCTACCGAGTCTGTCGGGGTCTACATAGTTGCACGGTTGACTCGCGAGACGTAGAATCGAGAGGAGATCCAAAGGAACGTTGATTTCTCATTGACGGTAGAATCGAAGATCTTATTTAAATTACGGCAAGAAGGTGAGCCGTTCTACACTCAGCTCGTTTATCCAAGAAAAATAAGATCGAAGGGGGGGACCATTAGTCTCTCAGCAGGGAGATGGTGTCTACGGGTCGTTGACAGTTCGAGGACCACAAGATGACCCGAGTCTGGAAAGGATACTTCTCTTGTCATCAAGGTCGCCAACTCCTCTAACACGGCATTCGCACTTCTACCCACCTACACCTAGCGAACTTGTTGTAAACGGCCAGGTAATACTTTATCTTGATCTGTAAAAATGGCGGGGTGCACCACTGGCGAATAAAAAAAATCTTCCATGCACACCCTGAAGCCAGTGAAACTCTCTGTTCTGAGGTTTCGACGTGGCTCGCTATGTCTATTACACTTTTTTATTGCAACTGTGAAACAAGATTTGCATAGATTGTTTTAAGAGAATTTTGTGAAAGTTGTGATGCAATTTGTACTCTAGTCATGGAGAGGTAAATTGCATCTCTACTGTGTCAGCTATTACGCTTCTGTAGGGTAACATTTATAGTAATTGCAATGTTAGTCTTATGATACTTCCGGAGTTATTGAAAAGCAGAATCAATGATGCTCGTTTTTAACAGATTCACTCGAAAAAGTGTAATATAATCTGATACGTTGAATTAAGGAAATTAAAATATTCGTATTGTGATCTTTGCCTCGTTGCTGTTCTGGTTTGATTCGCACGATGCACTTCGCAAAGTGGGTTGAATCGGTATAACGTCGGCTTTCTCGTGATTTATGAAAGAACGTCGGACAATGCCGTGGCGCGGGAAAAGTGTATTGCACTTAAGCACGATCTCTCGTGGTTTCAGCGAGACGGTGCGGCAGTATTGGTAAACCATGGGACCCAATATTTATTGCGGCTGGTCAACGCGGACGCGTACAATTGTCCCATTTTGCTATCCACTTCTGGACATGCCTTTCGAGTGGTGGCTACTGATGGCAACCTGGTACAATCGATGACCGCAGCCTATGCGGTTTTATTTCCAGGTAGGTCTCGTCAATTTCATCGTAGAGTATGCGCGTACACGAATACAAGGAAAAAATTCTATTTCCTACGATAGACAGTATATGATTTTCTATTTTGCAATTAACTCGGAATGGTTCCGGCTTCACTTCACAATTAGATTGTACTAACGAATACCGATTTTATTCAATCCAAACTGTCAGTTATTTTAATTTATTTTAATTTGACGGCCTGGCAACGAACGGCTGAACTAAATCTGGGAGCTTTCCATTTAATTACGGAATTAAAAACGCATGACGAATAATTATGCTCCGCCTGTAGAAAAGTTCGGTATGAAAGAACCGGGAGATGGGCAGAGTGAAGAGAAGGCCGCGGATGCAGAGGAAGATGAGAAATTGAAACCAAGTTAAGCTTACACAGCAAACAGCATTGCTGTGTACGTTCTATATGCGACTTTTTTTACTTGTTTTTAAACAGTTATGTTTATCTTACGATACGTAAAACGACTATTAATTATTATAGTCGACAACGTCATTCACTTTCACACGAGTGTAAAAGCGCGAAGCGAAGAAATTGCTTTCTACGTAACAGTGACTTAATTGAAATCAGTTATGCACAATGAAGTTCTGTCTGAAATATCGCGATTCTATTCACTTGCAAGCTGAACTAACGAAATCTCACATCAGTGCAGTCAGTGTATTCAATATAGTTGAATGTGAGCAGAATACAGCTGCGAAATGTGAGTTATCATTTTACGATACGCGACCCTGGGAAGACGTGTCGGTACTCCGAGAGCCAAGGGACAAAGAGCTGAAGAAATAGAGGGAAACCGGTGTGGAGGAAGAACAAGACCGACCGACGAAGGAAAAAGAAGAGAGGAAGCCGTGGAGGGAGAGAAAGAGAGAAAAAAAGAGGAGACTACGGTAAAATGAGTATGGATTAGAGATGGGGTGAGATAATGAGAGAACCTATCATTGATCAAATGCAATACATCTAGCAATTTCATCATTATATTACGATTTGTTGCATATAAAAAACCTTTTCAGTCAGAATCATGGACTGCTTATGGCTTCGTGCATCGAATACACTCGCTCTGTTCTACCTGACAGAGGAATCGAGAAGTTGCAAGTGAAATAGCCCTTTTCCGGCCGGGCACGCATGGCCACTTGCGCAAGGGCCAGTAGAATACACACATATTCCGTTCTGGAACCACCTTGTGGGCGGTCAGGAGGATCCGCATCGAACTTTATTGCAGTGGTTATCGGAGTGGTCTGCGCTGCAGCCACAAAAGAGGCGCGTGCATTCCACTGGAAGAGTGCACCGCATGGGGACCTTCGGTGCGGAAAGAAAAAGGGCGATTTAAGAGAGGCAGTGTGCCTGGGATCGAAGAAAGAAGGGGAAGTAGAAGGATACAGAAGAATGAGGAGAACGAAAGGAAGCACGAGGACGTTTAACTCGCGGAAGGGTAGGCAGACTATGCCCGAGTGAAACCGAATCGTGAAGCTGGAGCGAGCGGTCTCGAGGCCAAAGGAAAAGAAAAGAGAACGGGAAAGAGATGGCGAGACAAGCGTGCAAGGATGAAAGTATATTGTACGTTGTGTCGTGCTGACGAAGCTACGCAACGCGACGCTATGGTTGCGGTGGTGCGTCGTCGGGTTGAGACACACGTACGAAGTGGAGGATAACTGGATGAGTGAGGATGAGACGTATAGGAGTAACGTACAAGCGTTGTGAGGCGACAGCCTATAGTCGTCATCGCCATCGTCGCCGTCGCGGCTGGCTGCGAACAGCCTGCTCACAGGCCGTTCGCGCAGACTCGGCCGTCTCCGTGCTCTCGCCGGGTTTCCGCAAAGGGAAATAAAGAAAGGAAGGCGACCAAGCGCGCCGGGCCTCGCGCAAAAATCATTAAAACGCGTGCTCGATTCGCGGATGCGGCGTCGTTGTAGGCTCGCAGTTAGTAGCTTGAGGATTTATTAGCGTGTGCATACGAGCGTGTACATCAGACAAGACGTCAATATAACAACCCTACAATCTTTCCGTTCAGTAGAGAAATCTACTACAACGTCTGTCTCGCAGGTTCGCTGCGCGTCATCTAGACAACGGGTTAATCCGCGGGGGCAAAGGAGGGAAAAAGGAGCGAAAAGGCGGCAAAGAGGCGTGATAAAAGTGGCCGCGGGTGCGGGTGGCCGCCACCCGCTTCCTTTTGTTAATGTATAGTCACGGATTCTGGGAAGACACGGGGAGCAACGAGAATCGTGGTGGCATGGAGTGGACCCGCGACAAAACCCTCGAGCTCCTACGCGAGTATCAACAACGGCGCGTCCTCTGGGATTGGAACGCCCGCGGCTATCGAGACCGCGCGAAACGTAAGCGTGCCATTCAAGAGCTTGCCGAAATCCTCTCGTGCAACACTCTCGAGGTGGAAAAGAAGATTACCAATCTCAAGTGCCAATATTCACGCGAGGTTCATAAGATACAAAATAGTCGGGATGCCGCGACTGGACCTGACAGCATTTACGTGTCCAAGTGGTTCGCCTTTAAGGCAATGCAGTTTCTGCAATTCGGCACGCGCAGATACAGTAAGAGAAAGAAGGTAGGTGGGCTTGAAGAATGTGTTGTCCCTTTTGCGGTAGTCTTCGTGTGAACGTAGTCCAATCGGCGAGCAATACGCTTCCACGTGTTGTTTTAACACCCTCCGGAAACCTGATCCCATTCGATTTTCTCCTTTAAAACGAGACAAAGGAAAGGACCGGTCTTCCGGAGCACTTGTTTCTCTAACTTCATTTTTACTTAATTGCAAGATACTTTATCGTTGCGTTTCGTGGATGAAAAATAAAGAAAAATTTGCCTTTTTTCGTTGATCAAGGAGTTTCATCATAAGAAACAAAGCTAAAATAACGAGAGGCTTTCCGATCTGTTGCTAGCTTTATTGGATGCAATCAACTCGACTAATTATTCTTCTCCCTTTATTCGCGCCTTCTCACTGGGTGGTGTTTCCAATCGATCTTCAACATCATCTCACTTATTCTGCCTTGTTAGTATCTTATGACACTTAAAACATCCTCTGATCTCGTCGCTTCTTACTTATTAACTGCCTTCACGGGCACGTCCGATGCAAACTGTCTGTTTCTACTGTCTCAACTGATCCAATTATGAGACACACGTATGAGCGTAGTTAAAAAGCATCTTTTCAGCTCCAATTTTCTAATCGCTTTACCGATACTATACCTTATTTTATACCGATTCACTGAGTCTCTGTAAAAAAGGGGGAAAAAAAAGAAATAAAAAGACGGGGTACGCTAGCTTTGATGTTTTCACAGCCTCATTTTGCGGGAGGATATGCAGATACACTATAAGTAGCGCATACACGGGCGCGGTTTCTCCGGACGCGCTATTCCGAAATTCGCACTATTTCCAAGACGATCAAACGCAATTCCAACGAATTTGCTTGCAATCGGATGAACAGGGAAGACGCGATGGTGAAAGTCCTTAAGCACGTCTTCCTTCCAGATTGAAATCCGAGATTAGAATCGAACGGTGCGAACCTCATACGGTCGAGTGAATGGTAGTCGAGCTTATCTGTGCACACACCTGATGTAATTGTACGCTTGAAATCTTTCGAGATCCTTTCTACCTCGATGAGATTCTAGGAGCAAACGAAATCTAGAACCTTTAACACTAGCAAAACCATTGTGCGAAACCTGATTTGCAGATTTCAATTGATTCTACGAGCTAGCACGCGTTAGATACTGCATACGGTGCAGCTAAGTCGTATTCGATGCACGATGAGAGTGCGGATCCCACGAACGGTTCTTATTATATGTAGATTATCTCGTGATTAGTTTCTCAGAACTATTAGGGATGCATGTACACAAAGGTTTATTCATATTCTAACGCCTCTGCGCACATATTAAATAATCGTGGCTTCCTCATTGCAATATATATATATATGTATATATACATATATACAATATAGTCAGCCGGATAATGCAACTGCATGTGCACTATGCAGCTTCCGGTGATAGCTAGTAAGAGAACTTTTTTTTGTTAGCTACCCTCTCACACGATTCGCCGCCATTAAAACTATCTCACAGAGTTGAACGATATTGGAGAAAACAAGTGCACGAGTAGGCTTTGTCTCGTTCCTAATGTATGTTCTACCTGTATTCAATACTCGCAAGCAATTTCAAAGCACGATTGGGCTTCGTGGTCTCTGATGCATTCGCATGTTTCAACTTTCAAATGGTTTTCGCAGAAAGTTGAGGAGGTATCAAAACTCCAAGAGGAATACCTAGTGAGCGACATTGATCCAGAGAGTATCACATTCATCGATTGCAACGACGAGACAAACGGTTCTGGAACCGGCTCACTGAATGCATCACTAAGCGAGGATGCCGAAGAGTCCTCGTCTTCTAGTTTAAAAGCATTGGAGCTGTATAATGGAGCATTACAGGATAACAGCAGTCCTATTGGCGAAGTAGACGAATCCGGCCAGACGAAGTTGGAGAACACCGGGAACGATCGGACGATCGACAGAAAGAAGACAAAGGAAGAATTCGCCAAATTCGGAGAAAGCATCGCTGTACAGCTAGCAGAGATTCCTGATTCTTATTCAAGATCCGTCGCAAAACTCAGGATCAATCAGATCCTTTTCGAAGCAGAAATCGGTGTTTATGCGCAAACACGACGTTAAGTCGATGGTTTTATTACATATTATTTTCAGACTTAAGTCCAAAGTAGGAGCATTCGCTCTAACAATGGAATGCGTCTCTTTGAGTTTCCAAGGTTCATACATGCCGATCAACAACTTACATTTACGATTAAAGCCAGCTACAATTGGCAGATACGGCAATGTAAAAACCCGTGGTTTTATTCCGAACGTCCGCTCAGGCGTTCTCTCAACGCTCAAATAGCGATTGTTACGAGTTTTTCCGAGGGCGGATGCAACGTCGAATAGTTTAACGTTTGTATTGAGCTAGAGCACGTTTCGATGGCGCGGAAGCAGTATCGTTAAGCAGATTGAGAATGTTGTAGGAACACGAGATGGGGGATTTACAGTAAATACAATACATCGGTAGGCAAAAAAATAAATGGTATGCCAATGTTACAGCAGCAAGACCCTTAGAATAGATCGTATGTATTATGCGATTCGAAGCAGCAATTTCCTCGTAAACTATGTGCAGCACCCTTCACTTTTTCGTTTTAGAAAGACAATAGAAGAGAATTATTTCGGTTGATGATTGCAGAAAGACAAGTTAGTATTCGATGGATACAATGCACATTAATATTATTGTGTAGGATCGATACAGTAAAAGACCGACAATGTAAACGCGAAAAGCTTACGATATGATCAAACGAATGTTTTGAAAAGTGGGTGAATTTATACCCATATTTGTTGAAACGTGAATCATTGCGTTTGGGGAAAACGATATCAATTGGGGATGAACTTTCCTGACCAGTGATTACGAATAGATAGGAAAAATTGAAATTTGATAATCAAAGCTGAGTTGAGTATATGTATACGGCTGAAAGTTTCAGATTCTAATGTTTTTATAATATTGTCGATAAAGCCTCGATTTTTTGGCGAGACTTTTTGGTAATTCGTCTTGGATTACGGAGAATGGAAAGGGCGAGAGCGAGATATAATCGCAATCAATTATGTACATTTGGCATTTTTAGCTTTTAATAAAAAAATAATAACCACTTATTTTATGGTTCGTTATACAATGAAGCTTAAGTGCTGTCGAGAAGTGTTAAAAATTGTACGTATTATATTTTTTTGACGATTGTATTTAATTCGATCTTCTCCTGAGAGACAAACTTTTGGGGCCTCAGGATCAAAATTAGAAAGTAGAAAAGCGATAGTCAACGTACGCTTAAGGAAAGTAAAACTGAATGCGATGTTATTTAAGCTAACTGAATATTTCTTGTCTTCTATTTAAACGTCGTTGCCAGCAAACAATACAATAAATATCCCCGCAAAAGGGTAAATGCAATTTAGAAATGAAATTGATTAATTGTAACAAACGAAAGGGTAGATTTCGTTAGAAATAACGCGAACGAGCGAAGTGTGTAACACAGCTGTTTCAAGTGCTTCGAGAAGATGGAAAAGTGGAGATAAAAAAAAAAGGATGATGTCTGAACTGTCTTTAAGATGACGAATCAATTCTGTGCGCTAAAGCGCACCGCGAGGCAAACGAAACGGTTCTAAGACTCGATCAATCAAGGAAGACTATATTATAAAAGAAAACCATGGTTTTCGCGATCCTGTTTGTCTCTGAGACGGCAATGCCAATTGAATATTTTTTAACCGGGCGCTATCGTTGGCGTCAATCGTCGCGCGAGGTGTATTACACTGACACATCGTGGATAAGCGAAAATCGCCATTCAACCGTGGTATTATTTTTGGCAGGTTGAACGAAAGACAGATCATGCGTTGCGACGGGCAATAAATTTTCAACGTATACATTTTTAAGCGCAAATGCATGTGATGAAGTTCCTTTGTCACCCTTAGGGAGTAAAAAAAAGCCTCATCGATGTTCTCTGTCCAAAAAAAAAATTGTTTCACCATTCCTGTCATGACATACGTGTCACGGTGAAACAAAAGTAATTAAGATAATTCAGGTTGGGCTGTACGTAGATTCTATATCTAAGAAATTGTTAAGAAACTCTTTGTCAAATGAGTCAACTCCCTGATTGTAACATCGGTCATCAGTGTTTCTCGTACAACCGGGAGCCACGAATTACACTTAGATCATAGGGATGTTCAGTGGTATTGTTTCAGGGCTTTAAATTCTAGACGTAGATATCAGTCTATTTACATGTAAATATATTGAAGATATTTTTTATGGAATGACGATTGCCCTGTGAATTTGAAAATAAGCGAGTCTGTTACTCTCGTCTCCTTTTGTTTTATCTTTAGGCTAGTAGACTTCCTTTCAGACTCGCTAATTCCATTAATTTCAATCACAGGTATGTTACTTTTGTTTTGATAGGAACGATTTGATAATTGATATTATAAGTTTATGATTAAATTACTATCGTAAATATATATCAACTATCATTCGACATACGACAATGTTTCTTTTTTTTATTGATTCCACAGTGCCGTGATTTGGCAGTCTGATTCTCGTTCCTATTATTAAATCAATCTCTTCCAAGTGGTACTTTGAATAAACACAGGAAAAGTACGAATGGCAATTTTATCGATGGCACGAATTTCGCAACGAATATCGCATGTTCATATAAATACACGATCAGAATGAAAGTGTAGAGAATGGCCAGGAGACAATGAACGAACAGGTATCAAGCAAACAAGTGAATATGAAAAGCTATTTAAGTAAAATCAAATCCTGTTGGCAGGAAAATCATTATTAATTACAACAGCGTTTCAATATTTGCGCCCGTATTAACTTACACTTTGGTCCCTCAGTCCTCTAGAGTTAAGTATACAGGACCTCTATTTCCAAGATTCATTGGATAATAGAAAAAAAAAAAAAAAGAGAAATACGGGTCAATACGGAAATCGAATAGAGGGATTGCCGCCTTGATATCTCACGTATCTAATATAGTAACAATGTAAAAGAGCCGTCGGATTAGCAAGGTATTTCGGACGAGAATGCTCTCAACTGAAAAGAGCTTTAAATAGTCTCAACAGGGAAATCAGGGTGGTAATTAAAGATTAATAGTACATTTACTAGAAACATACAGTTCTACTCATGTCATTCTCATCTATCTATTGCATCCAATTGTGCGCAGGATGATTATACAGTAGATCAGTCTGCATAGGATAAGTTTCAACTCGTATGGTTTGCTCGATTAGGTCGCAATGATAATAGTGTCTCAGGATGAAATAGCATATAAATCGGTAGTTTTTTGAAAAAAAAGAAAAATCAATCGTTCGATAATTTTTACTTGGTCCTTTTTATTGGAAATATCGAATTTAGCTATTTTCGAACAAAGTGTCTCTTTCTTTACGAAAAGAGATCAAAACGATGCGCATGTTCTCGTCCGAACAAAGAAATTTTAAGCAAAACTGTAAATATTTTCGGCAACAATCAAATAAATCTTCCCTTCATTGCAAACCATTTTCCGTCTTCGTACACTCGTTTACATTTTCTTCTAAGTAAGATTATACCTACGTTTATATTTGTACAATTTCGTTCAATAAACACCTAGTCTAAAAATGTTTGCCAAGATGGTTCTTTATTCACATAAAGTACCTCAAATAATTTCAATCAGATAAACAGTACGATGAATAAATTTCTGATTGTTTCAGGCGAACGAGTCGATATCGAGCTGAAAACAAATCAACCTCCAGGAAAATATCTTATAAATGTAATTGGACTTCAGGATTGTCGAGGTTTGCAACAGGAAGTCTACATCGTCTATAACAATGACAAGAAAAATTCTACAGTTATAAAAGACCAGTTAGCTTTTACTGACGATAATTTGTTTCTCATCGAAAAGGGCTATAATTGTCAAAAAGTATCAGAGAATATCATGTGCACGTTGGATCTACATGGTCCCACGAATTACCAACTGAAAGATCAAGTGGACACAACCGTGTATATTCCATTTGACATGAATAGTTTTTCTTTGACAGATACCATGACCGATAACAGATATAACATGTATGGTACCGCGTTTTATCCTGCATATCTAAGTATGAAAATCAATAATAGAAAAATGATTCGCGCGATAACTATCATATTCTTACAAAAGATATTTTCAGGCACATCGCAAAAAGCAAGGGTCGCTCAAATAAATGGCATGTCGTTTAAATATCCCTCATCACCATTACTATCGCAGCCAGAAAAAACATCGGAAGACGCAGTTTGCTCTCACGAAAAACGCGCCAGTCAATGCAATGACACACCCTTATTCTGCGAGTGTATTCAGATTATCGAAGTTCCATATAATAGTACCGTTGAATTCGTATTAATAGACGAAGGCAAGTTATTGTAAAATATTTTCAAATATATCGTGTGATAAGTAAAAGAATAATAATAATATGTAGATTGAAAAATTGTAGGATTCGGTGGTAATTCATCTCACACGTTTCACGTACACGGTTACAATGCAAGTGTCGTAGGAAGTAAGAGTTTTGATCGGCCGATTAGCAAAAAGGAAGTGATGCTTTTGGACAATGATAGAATATTACATCGAAATCTAATAAACCCGCCTTTTAAAGATACTTTCGTTGTTCCTAATAAGGGGTATACGATACTTCGATTCAAGACTGATAATTTAGGTAAAGTTGCATTTGGTTTATTGAAATTAGAATCGATTAGCAATTTAGAATAATAAATAATTGAAGAATATCATTTTTCAGGATATTGGCTATGGGAAGCGAGAGGAACTGGAGCTTCTCCAAAACTACTAGGTCCTGGTATGAAATTTCTAATGAAAGTAGGACCAAACGAAACTTTGCCACCTACACCTCTGAATTTCCCAACATGCAGTAGTAATAAAAATCCAGATCAGATATTCGAAGAAAACTAAATCCAATGTGATTGAATATATTGTTATATTTTCCTAATTAAATAATTCTCTTATTAATAAGTCTTTTATTTCTGCATAAGTATGCAATTATGTACACATAGCACCTTTCGAAAATTTATATGCGAAGAGGTATAAAATTCTGCGCCTAAGAATAAAATATTGGCTCGGGTTGAAAATTCCCACACTTTGGAAAATTGTGTGGAATTGGGGGAAGGTCGCGAGGTTTTCCCACATGAACTACTGCGTCCATCCCAGTTACCGTATGCCAAAGGAAATGGCAATGGAAAAGCCACCATCCTAAAACATTTTTTTTAATAATACAATATTAAACAAGATTCTTTATTGTTCTTCATAATTATCCGGAGTAATTGTTGCTTACCTGGATTGTTAGCTCTAAATCGAATAATAACGTATCCTCCTGGTGAGACCTTAATCGTGTCTTTTTTCGACGGTTGCTTTCCACGGTATCCACCATTCCGAATTCGACTCTGATGTCTTTGCATTATTTCACGCATTTCTTGTCTGGTCGGTGGTACCGTCTTCAATTTACCCTCTTCCATGTTGTGAAAAGCATAGCCGTGCAGATGGAACGGATGAGCTAAGTCGCTGAAATTGTCTATAACCGACATAATAATAGTTTATTTATCTGAGATATTAGCTAAATTGCAAATTACACGATTTGGAATAAAGAAAGTTAAGATGCACAAAAATGACATAGAATCTTACTTTGATCAAACAAGTAGTACTCTACAATACTGCCGCGTCGTACTTGATAATAGTTAAATCCTTCGCAATAGTCTTCGCACTGGTTGAGAGGTTGTTCGAGAGCCTCGGGGTGCAAAATTGCCGGTGATGATGGTGTAAAGTACGATACATTGTTCATTGTACTAGAATACGCTTGTTTTGTTGGTGGAACTGTAAACAGTAAACGATTTTTTTATTACAACTCTGAACAAGCATTTTTCATTGGACGATTAAAAGAAGGAATGAAAAACACTTACTAAAGAATCGACCGTATTTGCCCTTAGAGAATTTTTGTGAGATATCTTCGGTGATATCGAATCCAAAAACAATCGCAAAGCGATAATGAGCCTCATCCGACATTATCCGCGGATCTTCCTCCTCGACGCTCATCAGTTGAGTAACGCACAACTTTTCATCCGATTTGCCGCAATCCGCAACATCCACCGGATTGTACGTCTAAATCCACCACAAAAATAATATATAAATTCGTATTTTCAAACTCTTCTTTCATAGATGAAAACTATAGTCGTCTGATAAATTTCTTTGAAATCATTTTTTTAATTATTACCCCAAAGGATAGTAAATGTTATTACTTACAACTCCAGTTGCTAGTACTGTATTGTTATCTGGTATAGGCGATGCTGACTCAGTTGCTCCAGCATAATGCAGAGTTGCTATTTGATAAATTCCAAGCGGTTCACATTCGGTGATTCCACGTACCAATATCCAATAGTCCATTATCTCCTGGTTCGCGTCTAACACAAAGTCAACCCGCTCTCCTATTCAGATAATTAATACCAGTGTTTTAATAAGATCGATTTAACATATTTATATTTCATATTCCTTATTATTCCTATAATAAAATACTCTAAAAACTTACCCGATGCAAGATTTATTTTGTCCGCGTATTCTGGTTCAACGTTTTCGCCGTCTTGGGCGATCAGAAGAGGTCGATGCTTTTCAATTGATACTTCCACTAAGCAGACAGAACTCAATATGTTGATCATACGAAATCTATATCGTTTTCCCTGTGTAACTTCGATTCTTGTTATGTTGTTAAGATTTGTTACAGTATTTGTCGCTCGATCCTAAACAAAGATCAAAATCGTGAAGTTTTATTAAATAAGTCATAATTATGCACTTTTGATTGCTAAATCGAAAAAACTGACCTTATTAATTCCGAGACCATTGACTAATAAATTCGAAGGAGCTTCGCCTACATTTTCATATATCTTACCAGGAAGACGACCTGGAGCTACACCATCATGCATAATATCACTGATCAGTATTACATGGTTATCCACCTGGTACAAGCCGGAATGTGGGTCGTTTTTCGGTGAGGTTCGAACAATAAAAGGACCGTATTGACCCAGAATTGTTTGTACAGACTCATGGGAATGATACATATGCGTCCCTGCATTGTTCACAGCAAACGCATACCTACAAGCACCAAGTGAATATTACTAATGATTATTTTATTAAATATTCCGTGTTCATTGAGCAACACTGATTTTACCTAAAAGTGGTTCCACCAATTATAGGACACTGAGTAATAAAGGGTACACCGTCGTAATATTGATAATCCTGTTGAAATAAGCCATGCCAGTGAAACGTAATGCTAGATCCATCTGCTTTGTTCTCGACATCGACTACAACTTTGTCACCTTCGCAAACCTATACAACGAAATGACTCTTTTTTAAAAAATTTCCAACTAGGAAGTTTATGATAGAATGCATCGAGTATAGAAAAGATTTACTTCGATAGATGGTCCTGGAATTTGACGATTAACAGTCATGATGCCAGTCTCAACTCCGTCCGTTTGAACACATTCTGCTAGAGTATCGTTTTCGAGACACGCTCTGAAAATTAAAAAAGTTTTAAACATTCTGTTCAATAATAAAGAATATTTTCTTTTACAGTTTTGGATGCATACAAGCCTACAGTTGTGTACCATTCAACTCTGAATTTATAGTAACACGTTTTGGGTGGTTCGCCATCCTTGCAAATCCTCTTACATTCCTCCGGCGTTGATATTTCATGGTGATCTTCAACATCGAGAAATGTCGTTTATAATTGAGAATATATATTGTTTTAATATAAACTTACCGGCGAATGTATAAGCACAAATTACGAGGAAGACAAATAAAATCCTCGGTAAAAATGTTCTCATTTCGATGGAGTTCTGCTGACCGGGTATTTCGTTTCATGACTGCTTCGACATTTATACAATTCGTTCTAAACGATGCGCCAATTTCAGTAGAATGAATTTTGTGTAATACCTTAATGTTTATGTAAGAAAACAACAGTTATCTGAATGCTATTAAGAAATTGTAATTTCCGGGTATTCCTTTGTGTAATGTAAGGAAAACTGACGACAGATAACTTCATTTAAAGATATCTCACATTGCACCTTTTTGCACTTACCAATCGCTTTGCTACAGTCGTAATCATTTTTTATGAGACTTTTGTTAAAAAGTGATCAAGAGACAAGCTCTTGTTTCGGGAAAAGTACAAAAGACAGACTTTCTATCAACCTGTGTTTGTAAAATTTATTGGATATGAATGTAATTTCAGTATGTTATACATAGTTCAACCTTATTGAATATACAAATTACAAGTGAATAATATGTAATAGGCTTTGTTGTGGATCACTTGTAATTTCAATTCCATTAGATAAGGAGTAATGTATACTCTACTGTTGCTACAGCAGCAATCCATTATTGTACTATTTTGTATTATCACAAAACATCGACTACGTGCTTCTTGACCTTCAACAATTCCGCATTACATTATTAACTCGAAATGTGGAATTCTCTATTCTTGTCAGTTTGGAATATTTTACAGTACCGATATCATTTTTTATCTAACTCCATTAATGCCTTTGTATATTTAATTACAATAATAATCACTTTTCATCAATAATATTATAAATGTTCGAAGATAAAAAAAAAGGTAATTGCATAGAAAATAATGGTTAATCCAGTTTAATATTCGTTTATTAAAGCTTCCTCAATACAATTCATTTATCATCACTAGCACAACCTCATATTCTTCTCGTCAGTATGTTTTAATCCCTGAAACGGAGATCCTTAGATTAAGGTAAAACCGTCACAAGAATTTCACAACCTTTTTCTCCTCCCACACACCCATCCATTGATGCTCTGTATCGGTCACTTCCATTCTAATACAACAACGACACTTCGACATCCTAAACTGTGCATTTATCTGAATGTTCATCGAATTCTTTCTCAGCGCGCGATGAAATGCTGGGATTGGAAGAGTTCGCTTACATTGAATGCAATGTAATAATTATATATAAAATAGAACATTTCGGAAATAACGCTCAGATCTGTACAACGGAAAAATTATACATTTATCGTTAGTGTGTATATAATATATATATATATATATATTATGTATACATACATACATATGTATGTATGTATTGTACGTAATCATAGGTGAAATGTACATGTATACCTTATTAGTGTGTCTCGTTTCTTATTGTGAATGAGTATTTAGGGACAATACGACCGATTGCATGAATGACGAATGGCAAGTGGAATGAAACAGCAAACGATTGCGAGTGAACTGAGTGCTGAGTTCGGACGAGAATCAGGTCGTAAGTGGATGATATTATTATGGGATTATGACGAGACCGAGTAAAATCGGATCGAATCGAGGTTCATCTGAATACTACTTTTTTTAATTGTCATTTCTGGTCGACGAGTAATCGTGTGTATATGAGATGTAGCGATGGGGCTTTTAATTCAATAATCGATTAGGCAGTTGATCGAAATTTCTCTATGGGAAGCGACAACATGAAAAGTAATCATTTCTGGGAAAGATTACTTGACAAGAACATTCAGTAAGATATTAATTAGATTTCACTTCGATAAGCGAGAATTCTACGACTGTATCTCGATTCATTGGAAAATTTGAAAAAATATGAAATATTTAGCGAATTCGAATGATTTAATTAGAGCATCGCGAAAGATACTTTGCAATTATTTACACTTTTGTTACTACATCGCACAAGTACACTCGATTAATTTACTAGCATTCTCCTTAGCAGTAAACACGTCAATATAATTATATCAACATCGATATTATCTCTATGTTTTGATTAATACGTAGCATTCTCCAACTTTATTATTATCATCATCGATAAAAGACACCCTTCTTTTTTCTGTTTTTCTTTTTTGGAATACGGCGAACCAGTTGCGAGAGTTTCGCGAATAATTTACAACCAGCATGTATGAGCGGGTGTCGGCAACATTTGTAACGGTACTATTTACAGCGTTTGCTAATTAAAAATTCTTCTCGCTCTTCTCTACATTCTTTCCTTATTTTTGCCATAAATAACATATTATATTAGGACGCTCGGTTTTCCTTGTGTATCGGTTTGGCATAGGAACCTTTGTCGTACGATCATACGCGCGATCGAGCGTTTTCTCCTAATCAACAATTCTAATACTGTTCGTTTGAATCGTGCGCGGTTCTTGTTTATTGTATACCCTGGCACTTTTCTTTCCTCTTGGCTATATATTTGTTTTATCCGCAAAGTGGTATACCGGCTTTTGTTGTCGATTGGCAGATCATTGTTATTCGAGCCTTCGTTACAGGAGACATCCCCGAAACAGACGCGTCTGATTTTATCAACTAATTGATATCTGCACTGAGAATATTATCGAACTGAGATTGTGAATGATTTTAGATGGAAATATATACGAGGTATATTATAACTACTTACAATTTGTAAGTCTTAGGACAATTTTCTTGTAAGTTCTTATCTAACATTTTACAATGCTTACATTGTTTCTTAATTAGCACTAGAATATTGACGCGATTGTAAAAAAGAGGAGCACGTGTACTTAAGTAATCGTAAGGATACGATTGTTCTAAATAATTTATAGTTGTAATTAATGGTAAATATATATATATGCGATTTCAATTAAGAATTTATATGTCCTAAGACTCACAGATATGTTTTGACAGATTAAAAGACGGTCCTTGCATGCACCTATCAAAGATTGAAAAGCGCAAATTTTGATTATCACTAAAATGTTGCCTAAGAATATGTAAGGCTTAACGATCGAATGGTGTAAAGTATTGCTGAATGGTTTTTCGTAGCTGCCACGAAATAGTTTGCAACCTCCCGTTCTTTGTGTCTCATCCCTAGGGCAGTCATTTACAGTGAGCAACATGAATATTTTCCCAAAAATTCGTACCGATGAAAAGACCTAAGATTTTGTAATGTGAATTGATAAAATCATCTCACTCTCGATCGAGAAGGTAGCCACGAATGTTCCAAGACACAAAACCATGTCCCGTCACATAAAATGCTCCTACAAAAATGTGTAAAATACGAATTAATACGAATACATAATTACAGATTATTATATACAAACGTACAGTCTCGTCATGGAATGGTATGACAATATACATACATATTATCATCTAGCTTAAATAGCTATGATACAACATTACACTAAGACTTTTCGCATCATTGACGGATATTGAAATGTCTGAAAAGCATGATGAAAATAAAAACGAGCGATGAAACACGTTCGAAATTATTAACTCAACAATATCCAGCTGATTAAAGTTGTGATCATCTATTGCATAAGTTAAAACAAAATAAAAATTCACGTGATGTGCGCAATAACACCACCATTTAATCTGTGCCACGTTAAATGTGTTGAACGGCAAGGCCAAAGGAATCAACGATTAAAAACAAGACATAGATGAGATCAACAAGAATAACCTGACGAAATAAATTCGACAGGAATCGATCGTTGCTCGCGATGTATCAAGAACCTTGATAAAACGCACTGGGCCATATAACTGCGTCGCAAAATATCGCAAATTACGCTGCCTGTATTATTGCTACAACAAGATTTTAAGATATGCATTCACTTTTATTTGTAATTTAAGAAAAACCCCGATTAAAGTAGAGGATTGCAATCATATTTTTGCAACGTTAGCGATATTTTGCTTTGTAGTCATAGGATTCGAAATATTATTCAAGTGCAAGAACAGCGTGCAAATGATCACTCAGTTCAGCGCATGACTGTTTCTACGTCTTAGGAACGCTCGACTGTTAACAGGATAAACTCTAGTCAAGAGTATTAGGGAGCTGCCAAGAGCAAGTTTAACAGGAGCCTGTCGACCTCCTGGTAATCTGATGAAAACGGTGGCTACTGCTGCAACTCCATCATCCGTTGGTTCAACAGCAACAGGCCTGACATCACTGTGAAAACTGATGAGTCTATTTCGCCTACCTTTTCGTTGTGGCGAACTCGGACTACAATCATTGCCATCACGATCGTAAATGATCATAGCCGAGGCGAATGGTCTCTTCGCCATATGTAACATTTCAACGACGTGTCTCCTTCGAGCTCTACGCACATCAGCCGCTTGCTTAGTTTTCCACGCGACAACGCAAGCCGCGAGGAATAAGAAAAAGCAAGAGAAGAAAACTGAGAAAAAGACGAAAAGGTCAATGTGTAATTGATCTTGTCGGAAAAATATCATTCCGTATGCTGCTCGACCATTTACTTCAGGATTCACTGGATCGATTGCTCTCAAAGCAATGTGAAACTTTGTCTCGATAAGCTCGTGTTTATCTTGTGGTAATGTCAATACGAGACGATTCGTTAAGTTTCTAATTACCAAAAACGTATTTCTCTTTTCGATGGTTAAGAAAGTCGCTAGATTCTGCGCGTAATGTTCCATTACGATGTAATGAGTACCACTATACGAATTCGATTTTGAAGTGGTAGTAGCATTGGATGCCGAAGATGATGAGTTTTGGTTGTATAAATCGACAAACCTAATTCTAGTACGTGGATGTTCCTCCAACCTATTATCGTGAGAATCTTTACGCCATACGAATCTACTGTCCAACTCGACCTATAACAAGCATAAGTACGTCTGTATCAGTATCGTTAGCAACATTTCAACATTATTACAATTCATTTGCACAAGTAGTTACATACATCTTGATAACCCGTACTAGAGTTCAATGTGACAACGAAAGAATCATCGCGTGGACTTAGGAAAAGATCCAAAGCTCCTTGAGTCACATCGACCATTACTCTGATATCCACATTCATAAACCGAGGTTGGACCATGTAAAACACGGTTTGCCCTGGATTAAGAGGCTTCGGTTTCATTTTACATTCATCTGCAAATTAATTAAAACAAATTACAATTTTATATTTCCCACTGCAATTGCTCAATGCAATTCGATCTGTACCTATTAATTTCGAATCGAAGCACATCTTATTATCGACTGTCACTGTCTTATAACATTGATGACCCATTGTCGGTTCACCCGCGTAATTTTCTCGACATTTGCTGCATTGGACTGTCCAACAAGGTGGACCACCGGTACTCGTTCCTTTCATAGGATCACTCGTGCAAAATGGATCACTTTCGGTATTGTTTCCACAATTACACTTTTCTCCAGTTACTGGGTCGCAAGTGAATCCATGTCCATGGCACTCGCATCTGTAAAATATATTGTTATTAGAAACCTTTCGCAAACACTTGATTAACTTTGAAATTCTTCAATTAAAAAAAATATACATACGGTCTGCATACATCGCGGTAATCGCGAGTGCCCCTAAAATATCCTGTCATACATCCACTGCAATTATCACCTTCGGTATTGTTTCCACAATTTATGCATTTAGCTTTTGCTACCGGACCTTCGACTAATTGCTTTTTCAATAATTCTAATGGCATTTGATCAATAGAGTTGGGATCCTATGAGGAGAAAAAGTAGTTTAGTGTCAGGGAATACGCTTTAACTTTTAGAGAAAAGAATTAAGGGAATATGGAACTTACCGGTACAGTCATACTTTCGTTGATACAAATATGTGTGTGTCCATTACAGTATTCTAGACAAGGTATACATTGACCATTGTCTATTGGATTCCCAACGAATAATGGTAAACACTTGTCGCATTGTTGTCCCATTGTATTATTATGACACTCTAAACAAACGTCTAGTTTATCTGGACCCGCGCAATTACTGTGACCATTGCACTGACACTGAATAGAACAATTAGCCCCGACATATCCAAAATCGCACTGACAATCGTTCGGCTTTATACAAGTTCCTCTAACGCATCCTTGCGTACACATTGGCACACAGATTTTCCTAAAAATCAGTATCATTATAATAACTACAAATTTAATAAAATAATTATTTTACCAATAATCTGGAAAACTCACCTTCCAAATTCATTGAATGACCAAGTCCTATAACAAAAATCGTCACGATTTAATATACAATAAGTAGTTATAATTAAATTGAAAAACGATAATTACGTTTCAGTTTTATATCCATCGCCGCATCTACATTCGAAACCTTCTTCTAAGTCAAAACATTTTTCGCTCTTAGGTGAACAGGTATCATGGCCATTTAAGCATTCATTTTCCGGAGGACAACGCACGTAATGCCAAGAAAACGAAGGTTTCGTTATAGCTGGGAGCAATAAACTAACGTTGCTCTCACTCTCCATTGATTCCAAGTATTGTGGAAACAAGGTTGTTATAATCGCTGCAAGAATAAATAAATTGGATGTAGATCAATATTGATGCAATGGATTTAAAATCCGATAGAAAAGATAAACATACGTGATTCGGTTGGTGGATATTGTTGATAATACAACATTTCGCATGTTCCACCAGCTGGATGATCAGTCGGAGCTTCAAGCGAGCCTTCCGTGCAAATACCCTGACCGGTTATATTGGCCGAATCTAACGAGCACCATCCACAATGGGAATGCTTCAGACAAGTGCTGCACTGCTTAAAAACTGAGCAGGGTTCGGGACAATGATCCATATCGGAACTACGTAAGACTAAACCACATACACCGCCAGCACAATAAAGGGGTTGATACGATGGAGATATGCACTAGAAATATGGTCCATGCATTGGTATTTATAATCTTCTATTCGCATGCATTCGGGAATTTGGTAATTCTATTAGAAAAAAAGAGACTTTTATCAAGTGTAGTTACTTCGTTTAGTTGAGTCGACCATCTGCATTCGTGCCAACCACCTTCCGCACCGGTGCCTTTTAAACAATTTCTACAATCTTTGTGATCCGAACATCGCTTTTCACATTGCGCACTGCTTATTTTCATGCTCGATCTTTCGAATATATCATCTGGAACGCAATTCCAGTCGTAGATTGGATCACCTATTACTGCCGTGCCTAATTCGGCTAAAAAGGATAAAATAATATATTATTTAGTATTTAAATATTTGATATAATATTGCTATTCCTATTTGACTTACAAGTTTTTAATACTTGTCTCGTCCACACGCATCGATCAAGACTGTTGCATTTTTCGCAATCGCTGGCTGGGCATTGTCGTTCTCCGCACTGGCTTACGTCGGTTATCGATGTTTGTACATGATTGCACTTATTTAGCTCTTCGCAGTCTTTCTCGAATGGAATACATTTTCCATAAGGACAATTTGTACACCATTTGCACACCGGTTCGTCTTTCTTGTAATACGGCCATTGAGCTAAACATTCTGTACAAGTCTTGAAACTTTGACATTTTCTACTCGTCATCCACTCCAAACTACAAAATATTCCGTTCGATCTTTGAACCTGAGTAACATTAATGTCACATCTGAAAACAAGTTATTTCAATAAGTGTTTTTGTCTTTCTTGTAATATATCGCGGAAATTAACGAAATTTACTTGTCATCTCTGTTGACTGAAACTTCGTTAGAAAAGCAGAACGATGCATTGTTCCCTGTGATTGTCGTAACAGCACAGAACGAGCAGCCAAAATACTTTCTGCATGTTATTTTGTCTGTCCATAAATTACATAAATCTTCGGGGATGCTTATCAAGGTAACGTGGCTTTTAATGCCGCCATCGAAACCTCCAACGACATAAATAGCGTTAGATTCGGGATCTGCGTGTGTCATTGCATGTGCGTACGCGGGCGGTGGTGGATTACCAATAATTTCCATGTCTTTCGTTATTAGCCTTATCCATAAATTACATGAGTATTTATAAGCTATCAGTGAATCCGATGTATTATGAGGATTTTGACGACCGCCAAATATGACCATGTATTCGTCTGTAGTAACTGCTGAATGAAGGAATCTTGCTTGTGGCTATAATGCAAAAAGAGGGGAAAAAAACATGAACATTCGAATTTATTTAATCGTACTGTTCCTTGAAAAGAATTTACTCACCAAACTATTGCCATCGGTAAAATCATCTTCGAAAGGTGGTAAAACGGACCAAGATCGTGTTTTATAATTTAAAGCGTACAACTTGTTTGAGATGAACGTTTGATTAATCGCATAGGTATATCCACCAAACACGTAGAAACTGTCTGATTTACTGTGGTAGACGGTAGAATGCCCGTAAATCCCAAGAGGACCATTACCAACAGTATTTATCGTGCCCCACCGTTCTGTTTCCAAGTTAAACTCCCAAACTTTCCATACGGTATCCAAATATCCATATTTCGGACTAAAACCACCGATGAGAATTAAACTTTCAAATTCAGCGTCTCTGCGTAATGTTAACGTGTGACCAGCAAGAGGCGGTGGTTCTCTCCTTGATTCGTCTGGTAGAATTTGACTCCATCTCTGATTTTGTAAACTAAATTTCCAAAAGTCGCTTAAAGTATTATTGGACAATCCTTGAATATCTTCTTCTTTCATTGATAATCCGCCGTAAACGTAGATCTGTTGACGACTGTGAACAATTTCCATTGCATGGAAGTATCTTCCTTGTGGCATTGAAGCTTCCGACGTAGATTCAACCGTCACAGGCATCCATGTGTTATTCTTAGTATCAAAAAGTCTGATATCGTTTAATGGTCCATGACTAAGAGAATATCCTCCAAACATCCACAAGCTCCCTCTTCTATCAGCAACAAGAGTATGACCGAAACGAGGTAAAGTTTTGCGAAGATGATCCAGATGATCAGCGAGATATTCGGAATTAAATAGTTCAGTAAAAATTAATTGATGTTCTTTGGTTTTAATCGAGCAATCTCGACCACCATAACCAGCACTACAAACACACCGACCGTAACCCTTATCGCAAATTCCTTGCTTTCTGGATGAACTACAATTGTTTGGACATATTTCAATGTCACAATTGATTCCAACAAAACCAGTCTTACACAAACAGTTTCCATTACGGCATTCTCGATTTTCAGGACAGTTGTTACATGTCATTACAACGTAACTGGCATTGAAACCTTCTATCTCATTCAATTGCTTATAGTGAACAGTAAGGAAGCCTGATTTAGCCTCTACCGTGACTGGATAATCGGTACTTTCTGTGCAATAGACACCCAATAATTGACTCTGATGACTAGTCGACGAAGAGACGAATTCGGGTAGGCCGTCATACACGTAAACACTATTTTCTTGGCAACTGACATTAATATCATCGTGTATAGTAAATTGAATGACACTCTGAACTGTTGGAGTCATTGTATCGGAGGATAAATCCGTCTTTGGGCTAATTATCCATAAGCATTCTCTAGTAGGTGAATCTCTCAAATGAGTTTCCCATAAAGATAACTGCGAATGTCTGCTTCCAAGTCCTTGTTTACCACTACTTTCTCCGCCTAACATACCTCTAGACATGCATCCGTAATAGCACATCTCACCATTCGTAGGATCACCATAATATCCTTTCTTGCATCGTTCACACATATCTCCTTCCGTATTGTCGCGACAGAAACACGTTCCTGTTTGCCGATCGCAAACGCCCAAATCGAGATCTCCGTGTCCATTGCAGTCGCATTTCTTGCAGCCTAATGGTGTGGTAGCATTCCCATAACTACCTGCTTTACATTCTTCACAGTATCTCCCAGTTGTCCAATCTTGGCATTCGTCACAAATACCTGGACCTTCGGAACAGGTAGAATGATTGTAACAACCACAATTTGTTCTACAGTCTGGCCCTGTCCATCCAAGATTACATTCGCATTTGTAGTCTGGTGCTTCGCTACAATATCCATTAACACATTTCTCGTAACAGGTTTTCGTACAATTTTCCTTCCCATCACCGTTGAATCCTCGCTTACACTGGCAACTGTAACTACCATGTGTGTTGGTGCACAAGGCATTCGGATGGCAATCGTGTAAACCTAAATCACATTCGTCAACATCGGGACATTGCGCATATGCCCAACCAGCTTCGCTAGCTTCTAGACTACTATTCTGATACTCGTTGATGACCAAACTACAATTGATGTGTGGTTGATTAAAGTCTCCTTGGACACAAGCTCCCATTATAGGATTTTCTAAACTGTAACACCAACCACAGCTCAAGGAATGCAAGCAGCTTGAACAATTCGTGTGTCTACTACAACTTTTACATTGATCGTTTCCACTTAAAGACGATCCCGATCTTGATGTTACTCCCATTAAACCGGCTTGATCCATCCATTCTCGGCATAAACCGAATTGATATTCCGATGTGTATACTGAGAAAGAGAAACATTCCTGGGTAGCTTCGCACCATACGCATCTTCCACGCTCGTCCAAACATTGAGTACAATTGGAGCGTTGTCTACAGGGAACAGGACAGTGCTCCAAACTTACAACTGCATTGGGCAATCTTCCTATTCTCGCGCAGCGAGCTTCTTCTGTCCACCATTCGCATAAATTACTACCAACGCATGATTCGCAGGATATGTAATTCGAACAATTCGCACAAGCCGATGGTGTAATTGTTAAGTAATGCCACTCTCGGACAGGATTTCCATCTTCATCCCATTCGACATTAGCCGAACAGCTTTCGGTCTCATTAACTGATCTCGATAAGCACTTGTCAGTGATATCGCACCAACCACATGCCGAATCCGTCAAACAATGTAAACAATTTTTATACTGATAGCAAGATCCGTTCTGATAAGGTTCGAGATACTCGAAAGTAAAGACTTTTGGATTTTCCGACTCTTTGTTGTGCGTAATTTCCATTTTACTCGCATAAGCGTAGCTAGTTGTAACCATTCGTTTAGATTCGAAATCCAATAAATATCGTCCTGGTAAAAGATACATTTCGTGTCCATTAGGCCATTTAGTTGGAATACAATGCGATGTTTCAGCAGTTAAGTTTGCTACTAATTCCAATCTTCGAGGATCATCGTCACGCGATACGTGAAGAGTTGCACTGTTGTAACTCACGCATATTTTTAAATGTTCGACCAAACTGTCCCAGAATTGTTGTGGTGGTCGAAGAAATCCGATTAATCGAGCAATCATTTCTCCACCTAGTGCAGATTCAGTTTTTGCACCTTGCATCGAGGGTACATTGAAATCAACCGTGGTAGCATTTACGATTGTTACTGAATCAGGCTGACTAAAATTTACAGGAGGTTTATATTTTAAGAATGTTAACCCTGGCCTTTTGTCCATTTCACGACATTCCTCGACTTTTATTATTTCAGTACCCTTCGGTCCCCACCATCCTGGGATTTGCGAGGGTGTATCATCGCGTAAACCACAAACGCCATAATTATCATCCTTGTGATGACATCGAGCATTTTGTACACACCATGTACAAGTTCCAAGATTCAATTTATTGGATACGGATTTTTTACCTTGACCCGTTGTACCCCATCCACCACCAGGTTGGCCGTGTATCAAACACGAATGGCAATCGCCTAGTGCAGGGCATACTCCGGGGCAACGAGTCGTTTGTAGATTAGTAGTACAATTGCTTCCAATAGTTCTGCCATAACAAATTTCGTCAGCAGAACACCAGCCACATTCTGGATTAGCAGCACACTCCATCAAACTTTTGTGTCTTGAGCAAATTTGTTCCGGCTCTACGTGATCTTCCTCTCCGGGTGCTAACATTGGCGGGAGTGTATATGCAAACAGATCTGCATTTACATTTCCATGATAACCACCGACCAATAGTAAAGTGTTTCCATTTCGCACGTCTGCAGCGTGTGCAAATACACCTTGTTGTTTCGGATATCGGGAATCTAAAAATAACGTTATAAGCGAAAAGATAAATATTCGTAAATCTCGGTTTTTCCCCACTGATTGTGAAACGCAAAATCCAATCGATTTCTTTTTATTCTTACCTTTATCGTTTAAGCCTAAAACGTCATGGCTCACCCATGCATGGCAACCCAAGTGGTAAAGATACATTTGATTATCGTAGCAGATTTCTTCTTTGTTGTGTCTGTGTGAGTAACCGCCAAACACAACCAAGTAATTTCCTGTAAATATTATTACGTATTAACGAATGGAAAATCTTGATTCGAGTGATATTCAATACTATTCTTTGAATCAATAAATATACGTACCTATGATATTGCAGGTATGAAAAGCACGTTCTCTGGGGACATAAGTATCCCGTAAATGTGCTCTAGGATAATGAATTTCCGACCAAACTTTTCTATCAAGTTGAAAAACAAACATTCTGTCGGATAATTTACTAAAACGTGCTACGCTAGCTACAACTCCACCGTAAACTAGCAACGAATTAGTTGCTTCATGATATACGGTGCAATGAGCTACCACGCGTACATCTAACTCTTTACCACCCCGTGGATGTACTTCTTGCCATCTTTCCGTAGTTGCCGTAGGATCAGCTAAACAATATTTTTTCCAATAATATACGTTCAAATATTTCATTGAAAAAACACACACAGATAAAGATATAAACTTACACAAGTGTAATTTGATTCTGTAAAGACTCGAGGAGAATTCGCCATCGACTGTACTGCCGCCAAATAGATAAATGTAATCATCCGCTAATGTTAGAGTATGGCGTGTCAATCTTGGTGGATAAAATGGTGAATTTTTCGCACGTAGCGTCCAAAGTCGTTTATGTACATTATAGTGCCACAGTTCATTCGACAAAGAACCATCTTGAACTTTTCCTCCGTAAATGACAAATCCATCTAAAAATTCATGTCGCTATAATTCTTATACAAAGAATCTAGTGATACGGAAGAATATTTGTAATAACATTTTAATCAACGTACCTTGGTATTTACATGCAGCATGTCCATACCGTGGATTGGGTTTGGGTATTTCATCAATGGTCGGTTCAGTTGCTTCATTCGCGAAAGATTCTTCTGTTGTTAATTTAGGTTCTAGGAATTCTTCCATAAAAATATTATCTTCGCTGGCTCCTTCTCCCGTATGTTCTTCCCAGCTTACGCTATCACCTTTTATGTTCTGCGCATGACGTTCCCTATACAGGTTTATATTTTCAAGATTCCTTCTGTGTCTGTTACATAATGATCGGATCAATCAAAATTTCATTACAGATATTTACAAAAATATAAACCATTCTATTCGTACCTTCTGGTCAATGTTTGTGCGTATCGTGGTCGAAGGTGTCTAGAATGTTTCTTTCTAATATCTTCGTTCCTCTCAATCCTTGTTGTGCTTCTTCTATTGTTTTCCTTGTCTTTAGAATCTTGAACTTTTCTTTCACGATCTCTGTGCTCGGCGGCGTTTCGAAATTCTGGCCAACCAAAAGTATTATTGTCTTTAATGCTATATAGCACTTGCCAAGCAAGTGAAGATGGACGAACACCGTATAATTCTTTTGCATCAGCGCCAAGTCGTTTTAACTCTGCAGCTATAAGCATGGGGTCCAAGTATTCGGCTGATGGAGCTGCCTCTGAGGTAGAAAAATCGAATAAGAGATGTACTAAATTTGATATACGTTTAAAAATAAAAATATTTACCCAAAACAGTGCCATGTTCATTTTCCCATTGACTTGTACTAAATCGATAGACTTCTAAATCGCTTAATATATAATTTAAGTCGTATCCACCAAATACGTAAAGAGCGTCTGTTTCTTTTACGTAAACTGCGCTATGAGCAGCTCTTGACCTTAATCCACCTTCCGAATGGGATAGCCAATGCCATCTAAACATTAATCATATGGACAATGTAAGATTTAAAATTGTTATTGTATAATTTGTCTGATAAAAATTCATACTTGTTTCCTTCAGGATGCGTTTTATGCAGCGAGCAAGACTGTCCTGAATAACCATTATGACACCTGCAACGTTTGGAATTACAAACTCCGTTATGACTACAATTATGTGGACACAACGCTTTGGAACAGTCTTTTCCGCCCCAATCATTTTCGCAGAAACACGTATTATTTATACATTTCCCATGATTTGTACAATTATTTGGACAATTGGTGACTGAAAATTCAGCGTGAAAGCCATCCAAAACATAATTTGTATCGCTATATAGCAATATTAGCATCTGGAAAAATAATGTGATTTTAATAATATCTAGTTTTAGAAATATCGACGGACAATTCTAAACGTCAAATTCTTTTAAGCTTACATAACCAGAAGATGACGTGACTTGCTGTGGTTCGGTTTTTCCACTAAAACTACCTAAAAGCGGAGAACGAAAGGAATCTCCATCGTACACAAAAACGTAATCATAGCTACATTCTGTTCCCATAGTACGAAAACTCAAGGTAATAAACTGGCGGCTGTTATTCGCTAGAATATAAACCAGCATTATTTGCAGTCGATAAAACATGTATACTTGTACCATTCTGTGTCATTACTTTAATAATATCGTAATATCTTTTTGTCTTTACCTTTGATAAGCCATTCACAATGAGAATCTTGCGTGTAATTAGATCCTAGCGGTCCATCGCTAATAATACCCCAGGAATCGGTAAAAACTTTTCTAGTCTTGTCGCACGGAATTTGTTTTGGAGATGTCTGCGGAGCTAAGTGAAAGCCCCGCAGTATGCAACTCCATGTAATAATCCATACTGCGGTGGATGACACCCACCCCATCACAGTGTATTCTCCTCACTGTTGTTGTTTCTCAAAATAAAGCTCATCATCCACTTTCATCGGAATAGTTTTTGAGCAAATGTGTTCGGAGGAATTCACATGCAAAGTCATACCTATTAAAGCACACATATGTACATTAAGACACTTGCCTCACTTGCACTCAAATATCAATTGTTTAAAATTATTTTTTCAGGTCAACCTGCTATCAACCACAAATAATATGTATAATATAAAGAATGGAGATTCAATGAAGCATTATGATTCGCGTTGATACCAGAGAAATCGTTGAACAAAAAGCGATATGGTTAACACTAGAAATCAACAGTGAACATTCTTCACAGTCCAGACATTTTCTCAGCACTGTTACACAACGTTGAAACCAATTATGGGACCGAATAATAAGAATTAATCATAGTTCTTCAGTACGACTATGTAGACAAGAACAAACACACGAAAAACACTGAAGACTTTTAAACCTTTAAACACCCAGTATTAAAAAAAAAAAAATATAGAAAAACACACACTTTTACGAGTACTCCAGTTCGAACAGCTTTAGAGAACTGTTAACAACTGCATTCCACGCGATTATTGTACCTTCAATGTCAAACGTGTAAATCCTTGAAACTAATTCGAAACACTAAAAGTTCGCGTATGTATGGGAGTAGAAAACTTGTCTCGTGGCACAAAATGACAAATGACGTTCACGGCGTTAAAAGAACGACAGTACACAAGACTTCGGATCTTCATCCAGCATCCTTTTCGTTTACAGCCGTTTATAGCGGCTGATGGACCGGTATTCGAGAAAAACAGTAATGGTACTGCAAGCAAACTCAGCTGCTAGTATCGAGTCAAAACATTACGTACGTATATATACACGCACACGAATCTTTTCCGGAAGCAAAAGATTCAGAGTTACTCGAGAACAGTTCGCATGATTTGCATCCTCCTACTTTTGTCTTCTCTGTATGTCGAACAGACAGACAGAAGAGACTTGCTTTATCGCGTAAAACTGACGAACAAATCGATGTTTTACGAAAGCAGAGGCTTGTCGAGCCTTTAAACGTAAACACGAATTTGAAGAGAATTATCGCGGATACTATGCTCGCGGCCTCGCCTGTTGACACTCTGATCACGGCATACCCAGTATGGACACTTCGCGTCGGCACCTTTGATGTTGGTGGCCTTCGGTTTCCGAGTTAAGCTGGGATTTGCGTTACTGCCTGAAATCTACACTGGATGACACCAGCATCGTTGATACCTAACGTCATGTAATAAAAGCTTTTCGAGTGAAAATCTAGCGAAAATCATCGAATATTGAAATTAAATTGGAAACCTCACGAATTTGCAACTTTTGATACATTGGATTTGTACTGTCGACATTTCCATAACGCTAATTATACAACAAGTCCTATTGGAAATTTTATTGGAAATTGTTTCATGTAATATTTTTTTCATAATTCTCGTCGCTTTTTTTTCACTTTCTCTATATCAATGAATTCATTTACGTTCAATATAAACTTTATATTGGAATATCCCACGAGAGGCATTAGCAACAATGTTTCCTTAGATACCACAGTGTTGCGTACTCTATATGGATTAAACGTCTTATGCGAGTGCCTTGTAAAAAGCTTCCGTACGACTGCTAGTTTCATCCTACCATTGTAAGAACCAGAAGAATAAAAATTCCTTTTCTACGAGAAAAATCTAATTATGACCACTTATCAATTATCATTTTGTCTACCTGCATCGAATCCCCATTTCACAATTGAGGAATGGCATACCCACAATAGATACAGGTACCAATACTTTTGCTACACTTAAGAAAAGTATGTCAATAAAAAAATTATTAATTTAGGCATCGGTGTTCCGAAATCCAACAAGAAAGTGCAGATCAAATTCTTGGCAAATCAAAACGCGTCTGTGAATTAACTGACGAAACAACCAAGGCCAATAAAGATGAAACTAATCATAGATTGGAAGAAAAACTGAAAGATATTGAATTTCGAAAAAATGAGTTATTGCGGATAAGAAAAGAAATTGCACTAGAAATTGATGCGTTAGAAACTTTCAAAAATCGTATTGTGAGTACATTATCTTCTATTCGGAAGAATGTACTCGATATATGTCAAAAGTGTCTTTCACGCAGGTAGGAATTATAATGAAGATATCATTACTGAATAGAAAAACACAGTAGAGTAAAAAATCAATAATTAATGATGTATCATATAATAAATAATTTGTAACGTAGAGAACAGAGATTAGGAGTGGATTTAGTGCACGATCATGTGGAAAGAGAATTACTGGCGGAGATAAAAGCAGTGAAAAATGGGGAAAATTCATTAGTGCGAATTTTAGAAGATACTAATGAACAATTACGCAAATTAAAATCGAGACTTTATTACATGGATCGCGATATCGAGGACAAAAAATTTAATCTAAACATTGATCGTCATAATTTGAAACTGACAGAATCCAATGTGGATCTGAAAACTTACGATACATCGTGCTTGAGTCTTCCGTATGTAACTTCTAAAAATACAAATGTTTTCAATCTGCTTTTTTGCATAAACTTTCATTCCATAGGTCATCGACTTTAAACGAATGGGAAATGCAAACAGATCGAAACATTAAGGCAGCTAACAAAGAAATGGAAAAAGCAAGACCCATGCGTTCTTACATCAATACTATGATAAAAAACGTGATTACTGATTTAACTCTTCGAAGAGATGCAACTAATGAAGCTTTTAGATTGCGAATCGAAGAAACGAAAAAAGCTAAATCTAAGCTCGAATCACAGCATGCAGAGGTTTCATATTTTATTCGTAAAAAATTTTAATTGTACTTTCTAGAAAACTAACGATATTGATTCACAATTGATAATTTTAACATTTCTAGATAATACAACAAGTTGCTGATATGCAAAGTAATATTAAGGACATAGAAAAATCATTGTCTGAAAAAGAGGGATACATGTCATTGTCTCACTCAAGACTCTTGAATCGGTGCCAAAGACCGGGTTTAGAGCTTACGCGAGATTTAGTAGAAATATCGCTGTTGAAAGAAGTGCATGATTTACGAGATACAGTAGCAAACTTGCAAAAAACTCTTTGCGAGGTATGGATCAAGGAACATTTAGAATTAAGAAGAATTAAGGAGATCTGACAAAATTTTTAATCCTCAGGCTCAAGCATCACTGCGCTTCTTACTTCGAGCACAGATCTTAATAGAAGACGACATCAATATAAAAGCGAATACATTGAAAATCGACGAAGTTGATTGCATGACACTACGCCAGTCTATTGACTATCACGCACATTAAACAATTTGACCAAAGGTAAAATATTACAGTACGAGGTTCAATCTTGTAAACAATGTGCAATTTGTATGCAAATTTTCTAATTAATAAATCAAAGGTTGTTAGATGAGAAATATTAATTCATAAATTAATTCAATAATAAAGTCAAATATTATAAAAGAAAAAGTATAGTACATACCCAATTAATAAAATGTGACGTTTGAGATCGAAGAACGATTCGTTTCATCCCCCGTGTGAATTCTTTGTGATTGTAAGATAAACCAAGTGGGGCGCTGCTTACGCAAAACACACATATATATATATATATGAATTTAATGGTGTGTATCGTCTGTAGAGGCCTATTCATTCAGTGGATTGGTGGATTCAGGGTTCTGTGTTTTTGTGTGCAGTTTTGGGCTTTTGTTTGTGGTGTTTTGTGTAATTCTGTGTTCTGTGTGGTTCTGTGTTCTGTATTGAGCAGCTGAGTAGCACCAAGTGTAGTTGTAAGCGCAATTTCGCTGTTTCCAGAATTGACGACAGTGATCAACATTATTGAGTTATTGTGAAAGAAAACAAATTTGTGCAACAACGTGAACAAGAATTAAATCAGTAAAAATGGCAACAGACGAGAATTCCTGGCGAACGCAAAGTTTCCGCCAAAGTGTTGTCGCGAAGATGTAAGTGAGATATACTTTTTTTCATAAGACACAATAGTTATTTTTGTACTGGTATTATGTTTAAATAAACATAGAATGATATACTTAAAAGTATAGTGTTACTCTCCAAATATTAACTTATATGGAATACAGTGGTTCATGGTACCCTAATTCCTATATAAATAAAATGTGTAAAAATATTTGCATCCAAAAGTGTAACTTTTCGCAGAGACGAAGCTGTCCAGATGAGCGGAATACCTACAGCAAAGAATAGTATCGAAATGGAGAATCACGTCTACCAGAAAGCAAAAACAAAGGTTCGTTATTACTTTTAACTTACTCTAATTGAATTATATCTAACGATGTAATGAGAAATCAAGATAGGGAAATTATTTCAGTGTAAAAGTTATGTATACACAAGAATTATAATATTTCTACTTTCAGGAGGAGTATCTTGGCTTTGTAGCTAGGTTGATTCTTCATGTCAGAGAAATGAGTAATGAAAACAATCTTTTGAACAGCATAGCAGTCGCATAGTTTCATAACAAATCGTAGACACAGTATTCTTTAACAGATTCGAAGAAGGGTGCGGCAGGCGCAGCGCCTGGGGCAGCCGGTGCAACGAACCAAGGTATGCCGGATCCTATTGGAGCGCTACAAACTTTGGCACGCCAAGGGACTGGAAACAATCAGATGATGGGTATGGGTGGCCCTGCGCCAAATCAGCAAGGCATCATTCCGCAACCACCAAATAATACCGCTACAAATCGTACGTATTCGTATTGTGTATTTTCCAGTTTTGGACGTTATGATTCTTTTTGCATAGATATTTATGATTAAAATAATCTATATTTTATTTATCTTGCATGTTCTATTATTCTGTTACATAGTAATGTATTAGAGTACTTTAGCTAAGTAATTATTTTTAATACGGAAATCACAAAAAGCCAATTACTTTTTTTGTAAAATCATTCTCAATCACTGATATCCTTGATTGTCCATTTCATTATGAGAAAATCATTTCAGAGATTAATGATATACATCTTTGTTAATTAATAATTTATAAAGAAAAACTTAAGTTTTTCATGTCAGAGTTTAGTCCTTTGATGTTTAGAACATTAGGTGTGTATTGTTTTCGTTGGTGGCGGCATTTCTACGATATGATCTCTTTAACTCTAATTCGTCGATATTACGTCTAAATTGAACGAATTCTAGATCCTTTAGAATCCAACGAACGTGTACTATTGCGTATATATAGCACTTGTACTTCGATGTCCTGAATAAGGACGAATACGCTGGCGGAAGAAGCGACTTGTTTACTTATTACATAATACAAAGTCTAAAAGTTTTTAGTGCTTCACTATACGCATTATGTACAGATTACAAAAAATCGTTTAAAGACGTGTAACGAGACGAAGTCTTATTGATGGGACGTCAATGCTCGAAAAAAAGTATCGTGCAAAGTTCAAATACTGCGCAGTACTACTGAAAGAATCGCGAGAATGTGCTGAGTTAATAAAAATCAAACCATTTTCCAGTACACTGAATATCAAGCATTATGGATGAAACATATCACTTTGACAATTTTTATTATATGCAGTATGACAGCGCATCAGAAAGTGAGATGTTGTATGATTCGGATGATCCAACCGCAAAATTGAAATTACAACAATCACCAACTCAAGCGAATTTTTATCGCATTTGTAAACAGCGTGATCAAGAGCAGTCGAAACACGAAACTTGGAAGGAAGATATTCGTAATAATTTTCAGCTTCAAGAACAGCTAGAACATTCTTGTGGTATGAAAGTTCAACTTGAAAATGAACGTGTACGTTATATATACTATCCTGTAATAAATGGAGTAATAGTAACAGGAATCAAATGCAAACTAATCTTTGTGTATGAGAAATTAATGCGAAAATGGTATTATAGTTCAGCTCGTAGCCGTTTCCCCAAAATTCTAAACCTCGATACAGAATTAACGGATTATATAAATGATCCGATAGCCAAAGAAATTCTTAACGTTGTTAGTAGTACAAAAATATTATTAGATGAATATATGAGAAAGTTTGTGCCACTATATATTCTTGCTAAGGAATTTGAAGAGACATATAAGGATGGAAAAATTGAAATAGACGACACACTGACGAAGGTACAAGTTCTCTTCTCAGAGAACGCATGGCCATGTGGCATTCCGAAGATCAGTCGACAAGACACGATCCATCTAAAGTTAAAATTAAATGAGAATCTTGAAGTGATCGATCTTGTGTACCAGTTTACTCACAAACGGATAAGAGGAAAAATGGAAAGACAAAGGTGTATAGATAGATTGGAAGAAAAATTAAAAAATTTTTATGCACTTCCTTTTATAGAAAGTTTAAAGTTCTTTACGGATGTAAATGTTGAAGATATACAGGAAAGTGATTAAGAATGGAAGAAAATCTTCCAAATAAATTTTTTTTTGTTCAATTTATACATATTTTTGTTGATGTACTAAAAAAGGACAATGAAGTTTACGTATATCAGTGCTTGAAAAACTAGATCTATTTACGTATATGTATACAACTTTATACAATGCACTTTAATGATTTTTGTTAGCATTTAATCTAAGATAAATGTAAATAATCATATTTTTGACCATTTTTGTTACATATTGAATTATACTTAAAACTTCTAAATACATGTTTCTTCAACCATCAGGATTATCTTGTAAGTTTTATGCTGTTTTAGTTTCAATATATTTTATAAACCTGCTTTATATTTTTTTCCATATGGCGATTAACGTAAATTGTTTGCGATCAACCGATTATTATTTCTAGTTTTACAAAGTCTCAATCAACGTCCTGGACAGCCAATGGCTATGCAGGGCATGCAAAATAAAATGTCAGCAATGGGTATGATGCCGGCCCAAACTACGGGTCAGATGAATCATATGAATCAAATACAAACGTTACAAAATAATACAATGCTCACTCAAATGAATCAAATGGGCCAAACGAATATTCCGCAACAAATGAATCAAATGGTGCCAAATCAAATGAGTCAAATTAATACTGGACAAATGCAACAAAATATGCAGGTAAAATAAGTATCGATAATAACAGTAACATATTGGTAATTAAAATACTTTGATCGAGTATGAAATTTGACTAAACTTTTATTTTTAGACACAAATGCAAAATCAATTATCTGGTCAAATCGGTAATCAAATTGGGGGTTCTATAAGCGGTATACAAAATAGTATGCCACAACAAATGAATCAAATAGGTCCTGCTCAATTGGGTCCTAATCAAATGCAGCAGCAATTGGGTCACATGCAAAGAAAAGTATGTGGGCTTTTTTTAGTCTGTATTTTTAAAGTAAACATTTTAAGAATTGTATCATTTGATTTAGCCTGGTGAAATGATCAATGCTGGGTTCCCTGGTCCAAGAAACGTTACGCCAAATCAGTTTCTCAGACAAAGTCCATCGCCTTCAGCGCCAAGTCCAGCTGCTCTTGGAGCACCCTCAAGGTTAATAATTCCTTCAATTCCTACAGATTGATTTATATTGGTGTATAAACGTATATTATCGAAAAATTAATATTTTATCTAGTAACCAAATGGTAGCATCTCCTGCATTAGTTCCATCACCAAGTCCGCAGCATGCAATTATGGGAGGACCACAGCGATCCGTAGGTAAGCTAGATTCTTGAATTTCGTCTTATTTGCTCTTAATAAGAATATTAACTAGTATTTAATATTTTACAATATTTATTAGGCATGGCACCATCACCCAGTAGTTCGTTAAACACTCCTGGTGGAGTAGGTGCTACGCCTAGTCCACAGCAAGAGGATCAAGCGTATAGAGATAAAGTGAGGCAACTCAGCAAATATGTTGAGCCATTGAGAAGAATGATTTCCAAGATGAGCAGCGAAGGAAGTAAGAGCTCCGAATGTTCATTCATTTTATGCTTCTCGATTCCAGTTTTTCTATCAGTTAAGATTCTACAATGTTTCTTCTCTTCAGACGTGGACAAATTGAGCAAAATGAAGAAACTTCTGGAAATCTTATCGAGTCCGAGTCAACGTATGCCTTTGGACACGTTACTGAAATGCGAGGTTGTTCTAGAAAAATTAGACTTCAAACGGGGTGATGGAAGTGTTGGACCTCCTGTAACTACTTTGAAAGAACATCACTTCTTCAGCCCGCTTTTGGAAGCTGTCAGCACGCATCTTCAAAGCCCTGTTGTAAACCATACTTTGCAGCGCACATTTGGTCCCTGTTTAGAGGCATTATTTGGCCCAGAAATTAAGTAAGTTATTAATTGCATTATATATATGAAATATTTTAAATTAATTATAATCAATACGTTTTATTTTGGAAAATAGAAATCTACCACCTCCTTTAAAAAGGCAGAAGATAGAAGACTCACCTAGCGAAATTCCAGATGTGTTACAAGGTGAACTTGCTCGATTGGATCAACGATTTAAGGTAAAATTTCGGTTTTTACTAAACAACATATTACGGAGAGATAAATAATTTAAAAATAAAAATGTCTTGTCATATAGGTCAGTCTTGATCCGGCTCAACAAAGTGGTTCAAAATGTATCCAATTAATATGTTCGCTCGATGACCGGCATCTTCCATGTGTTCCACCAGTATCCGTTACTGTACCTGCTGATTACCCATTGACACCACCGCGTTGTGTAATGGCACCGCACGAGTATGCCACAACATTCCTTTGTGCAGTGCAAAAGGCTTTAAATGCACGTATAACAAAACTTCCTCGTCGATTCTCTTTGTCACAGTTATTAGACACTTGGGAGATGAGCGTGAGGCAAGCAAGTGCACCATCACAGACACCTATTACCACTAGCACAGTCTTGATGGGTTTATAGTATGCTTATACATATATATGTAGTTTATTGTCTAAGCGAAGCATATCTGCAGTTTAATAACTAAATTCGTTTATACTTAACTTAATATTAACTCGGTGACTTTTGCAGAACAATGTCCTAAGTAGAAGATGGTAAACGAGACAACTTTGGAATTATATTTTTCCAATTTCATAATTATTTAGTATCGTTTATTGTCGAATATTTACAATTATTTCCTATTTTCTTAACCGATAATCGGGTGAAGCTACAATTTAGTTCAAGGATCTTGTGTTATATGTTGAACTGAAACTAACTGCCGTATTTGTGAATATTGATTGGATATCGATTTTTGAATACAAATATCCCGGACCTAATTAAAAGGAAATTGAAAGCAGTAGATTTTCTTGCTTTCGCTTTCTTTGATCCTTTCGTGTGGTACAGATTCTTGTACATACTGTTGAGATGCTTGTACATTCAAATCAGCAATTGTAAAATGCGCCCATACTCTGAATACGAATACTTTGAGACCGTTGTATAAAAAAAACATAAACATTCCAATCGGTTGACAAGAGAGGGCGAAATGTCGTGGAACCGGTACATCACTGGACTAGTTATATTTCTAACTGTGTCCTCGCTTGCACACTTGGAACGACGACCAAGTGGATTTTACATTGACAATGGGATAGATCAAACGATTGCACACAAAGTGGTGTCCACGAAGGAAAAACGTGAAATAGAATACGAGCTATTAAATATGCTCGATTTACCGGAAAAACCACGAAGAATTGTCCGTAAGGCTCTATTAGTTAAGAGATCAGCTCCAAAGTTCCTACTGAACGTTTATCAAAACGTATTCTCTCGTACACACAACAAATTGCCAATTGAATTATACTCTAAGGACGACGAATTTTCTTTAAGCAAGCAATATATTAATGTGATTAACGAAAGTGATTTTATCATGACTTTTGGTGCACATAATCCACATTCTGGCAACGCATCGAGAATTAATCGAGGAAGACGAATTTGGTTTGACGTTTCGGAAGTACCTCGACAAGATGAAATCATCGCAGCAGAAATCTGGCTATTCAAGAGCACAGTAATCGCGGATGAATTTGCATTATACGAAAACTATAGAATAGAAGTATATCGAGTAGAGAAGACCAAGAATGGAGGGCATAAGAAACATTACATTGATTCGACGTATACAACAATAAGTCATGAAGGATGGTTGACGATAAATATTACAGAGACGTTACAATATTGGGTGCAGTATCCGGAAGAGAATCGAGGATTATTTCTTGCAGTTTATCAAGCTGATTATACTGGTCGAATTATGAGGCCTGATGACATTGGAATTGTTGGTGTTTTTGGTGCACCCGATAAACAACCTTTTATGGTGAGCTTCTTTAGAAGCATCACTATTACCAAAAAACAATCGACTCGAAATAAAAGAGGCGTTGATGGAAAAAATTTGAAGATCGGTAATTTAGGAGAAAAACAACTATATGCTAAACATATGCTACGGCAAAGACAATGTAGCAAACGGACTCTTTATGTCAATTTTATGGATCTCGAATGGCAAGATTGGATAATAGCACCCGAAGGATACGACGCCTTTTATTGTAGTGGCGAATGTAATTTTCCTTTAAACCTTCATATGAATGCAACTAATCATGCTATAGTACAAACTTTGGTTCACCTTCTAAAACCAGGAAAGGTACCAAAGCCTTGTTGCGCTCCTACGAAATTGTCACCGATATCAGTACTGTATTTTCTTGATGACAGCAATGTTGTATTAAAGAAGTATAAAAATATGGTTATTAGTAGTTGTGGTTGTCATTAAATATTTGTAGTCTTCTTCGTATACTTATTGTTTTCTTTAACACTTATAATGTAAGAACCTTGATAATATGTTACAAATTTATTTTACATATCAACAGTACAAAATTTATCGAAATTATCCCAGTATAAAACATTTTTAAATATTACCTTGATAAGAATATAGTCTAATTCGTGTGACCTAATTATTATTAATTATGTACATATTCATTAAAAAGACCCTAAAGCTTAGAAGCTTGCTTTGGTTGTTCAACAATCTTGGATGATATTAAGTTTTCAATTTCTTCAGGTTTAAAATTCAATTCTCCTAAAATCTCAATTGTATTTTCGCCGACAGCTGGATTTGTTTCAAGCGATTTTGATACACCAGGTGTATTAGACAACTTTGGTGCAGGATTCGGTATCACCGAACCATCCTTGTCAATGGTAAAAGTATCTCTTTCTTTGTTATGCGGATGATTTATAACGTCTTTTATATTTAAAACAGGTGTCACACAGGCATCCGATCCATCAAAAATAGCACACCATTCTGCTCTAGTTTTTTCTTTGAATATCTTTTCTAATTTGGTACGATTCTCATCAAAATTTCCAAATTGTGACAGCTCGTCCTCTGATACGCCAAGTTTTTCTAAGAACACTTTATAAAATTGTGGTTCTAATGCACCGACACACATGTACTCTTTATCTTTTGTTTCGTATGTGTCATAAAAGTGAGCTCCACCATCAAGCCTGCAAAATTGAATATTGGCAAGTAATATTTAAACGTTTATTGTATTTGATAATTGTGCGTTCAAAAGCGTTGAAGCACTTACATATTTTTGCCACGTTGATTGCCCCATAAAAGAGGTGCAGTTTGCGATCTGAATAACCAGCTACCTAAATATGCCGATCCATCTACCATTGAGGCATCGATCACTTGTCCAACATTGCTTTTAGTACGTTCGAATAGGGCTAAAAGGATCCCAAATGCACACATTAATCCACCACCGCCGAAATCAGCTGCCAAATTCACTGGAGGAAGAGGTTTTTCGCTGGAACGTCCGAAAAGTGATAGTAAACCTGAAGAAAGAATAAGATATCGGCGTAACTAGGAATTACGTAGTAATATACAAAGTTGATGTAGAAAATATTTTTACCTGACAAACCCAAATAGTTTATATCGTGCCCAGCCATATCAGCGAATGGTCCATTTTGACCATATCCTGTCAACCGAGCGTATATTAATTTCTTGTTTGTTTTAAAAAGATCATCCGGGCCTAATTGAATTTTTTCCATGACACCTATAAAATTAGGAATGTTTAGTTTAAATAAGTTAGAATCCATCGCTATACTGAAACCATAGTTCAGCACACTGTTTACCTCTTCTAAATGGATCTATGATCACATCGCTTTGATCGCTCAGTCTCTTGAATACTTCAATGCCCTTTTTGGTTTTCAAATTCAAAGCAATCGAACGTTTTCCATTGCCTAAAAAATCTGGATAGCTCTGAGGTGCCCATGCCTGTAATAATTTCAGGTTATCTAATAGGGTTAGATAGGATATACACTGTCATAGCTGTAAATTAATATTGAATCAATGAATAATGAAGCTAAACACTGAACAAATAAAGTGTCGGTACATAGTAGCACTTGTATATACTCTTGTGAGTGATGGAATTGTTATGAATTAAATAAATATAATTTCGTTTCGTGTTACTAAATGTAAATATATGAAATATTTATTACTTTACCCTATCAACTCGAATGACGGATGCACCAAAATCAGCCAAAACCATTCCACAGAATGGTCCAGGTGCAAGACCTGCTAATTCTAACACTTTTATACCCTTAAGTGCCATTTCCTGAAAAAAAGATCTCGATGTATTAATTTAACTGTCGATGGAACACAACTAGATCTTTATATAACAATTATGCAGCAGGTAAAACTTACTGGAGCTTTCTTTCAATATAATTGAGTATAATCATGACATACGGCACAACAACCTGTTCACCGATGTCAAAGTTCAATTTACATATATACATATAGACGGAAGTGCATATCAGTCGTATTATCACATACAACTTGCTTGATATGAACTCGAATCTCAGAAAATATTTACGCCAACTCTTGTCAAATTGAAGCATTCATTGTGAAAGGAATAATTAGGAAAATTGTTTTTGACAGTGATATCATTTATTTGATTCGTCGTATGTCCTAGGTACATTAGTCGTCAGTCGATATCGCGTGTACCATGACTTGGCAATTTAGATGTGTTTTGAGTTTGGTAATACAAAAAGATTGTACCATAGTAGCATGTACATCGACGCATAATACTTGTATCCTTAATTTCATTCATATGTACAATTAATTATTATCATTCGCCTCGGTCTCAAACGCGCTGCCAGCGGGACGGTTGCTTTCGAGCAACGTGTTTGGGGGTTGTCGTTTTCAGCGGCAACGCGCATCGCATGTTTGTCAATCGCATGCAAACGAACCACAAAAATAACGACACGAATAACAAAAAAAAAAGAAACGAAATAAAAACGTGAAAATGCTACAAGACAACGTGTCATCGCTCGAAATCTTAAGCAACGTCCAGCGGAGTACGTACCGTAGACGATTCCCAGAGTAACTCGTTGTTTGCGAATATCGCGCTAATCGACCTGCAAGATGGCATCGTTAATTATACTTGAATAAATTAAACGTAGAAAAAAAAAGAAAAGAAAAGAATCGATTGATCCATCACAATAAGTCGTGGGTTTTGTTTCTCAATGTAGCTCAGGGTAAGGCGAGTTCTGGAATGCTGCTGTCGGCCGGATCTCCCCTGTACTGTCACCCTGTTACGACAGAGGATAAGCCGCGACTTTCGCTCTCGAAATAAGTTTCTCTAGAATCGAGGTAATCGTGTTGCGCGTGATTTATTCGGAGACGGGACTGATTATCGTAACAAATTCAAGTGCAAAATCTTTCCGATAAGAAAACCTGCCCATTCAATACTTTTCGCGGTCGCTTGTGTCTCTCTCTCTCTTAAATCTCAGAATGTACAAAAGGAGCATTCTTAAGAAAAAAAAATTCAGTCCGTGAATGGAACGCGCGAAAAGATGCCCATTTCCGTCTTCGGTTATAATACTGATAGTGAGACGAAGGTAATACGATTGAATAGACAAGTCTCCTTTTCGAGATGCACCCTGTAACATCGTTCCAAGCTTTTGCGCGCCTCGAGCGCACTTCTTCCTTTCTCTCGTTTAACAACTTAACAACTACGCGTTTGCGTATCGCGCGTAACCACATAAATAAAGGTAGAAGACGAAATATCAGAGAAAAAGAAGTGACTGTTTAGATCCCTGGCTACCGAATACCAAGCAACAGGTTCAAATCGCTACTACAGGTTTAATCCCCTATAGATTGCAACCTGTCTCTTCCTTGGTCCCTCTTTCTCCTGCGCTTCCGTGGCACAGCCATGTTACTCCTCATTCATCTAAAATCCTGTTTCGTTCGCGATAGCCCTTTGCAATTGTCTTCCTGTCTTCGAGACTTTCCCCCTTTTGCGCTGTAATCTCGACTGTCAACGTCAAGATTCTAGGAGAATGAGATTGTGGGTAGAGGCGACGTCATTCTGTCGAGGAGTATTTTCATCCTTGAGTGGTGTCTCTGACTCGGACTTTTAGTTCTGGACTCGAGTAGGTCATCTCGTCGAGCGTGGATCGGCTTCGTCCAGAACGAGCTCCATTCGACGATCTTTCACTGCAGACGCGGCACGGATGTCGTGTTCTTCTGGTGGACTAGCTCAGTTTAACCGGCCAGACTGTGGTCTGTCAGGAATTCGGGGGGGAATATTGGGTACGGGTCGCCTACAACATAGACAGATGTTAAGTACTCTGCACCACTGGGTTTCAATAAATGGAAAGGGTTTTGGCGACATCATCATTATCACTAGCATGAAGAAAATCAGTTTCGTTTGATAAATCTATTAAATGAAAAAAGATAAATAAAAAGATAAAAGATAGACTAATAAAAAAAAAAAGGAAAGAAAATTGTGAGACGATATTCACGATAATAATCAAAGCGGTGAGAGGTTGATTTCTACACGCGCGAATTATAATGTTAAATGAAGGTAGATCGTAATGTGAGGAGTCATTTTTAAGGTAGTGACAACTCTCGGAGCATCACAACAAACTTTTTTAATCGGACATCGGAAATCTTACATAGACACTAAGCTTGCGCTATAAACGGATGGCAGCGTCTTATCTTACGGAGAATCTCTTTAACGATTATACAATTGGTTGATGGTGAAAACGATACTTCTCGATCGTACAAATTCGAAATGCGAACGACGATCGTGGGAAATATGTGTGTACTGCAGGTGAATGATAATGCACGCGGTGAAGAACACGAATGAGAACGAAACTGAAAGCAGCGTGACTGACTGAGACAATGATGATTCGCTAATAAAAATTATCGCAGATTAACATGCCCAAGCATTAGCAAAAACCCATGCAAAAATGTGTGGCAAGGAAAAACGATTGATCGGTCATCTTCAATCACCAATTATCTTTAATTCTCTCAGATGGATGTTTCTCTAAATTCAAACCGTCCGATCGTTTTTCACCCGGCCCGATAAACACAACAAACGTATTAATATTAATCAGTAGTACTTTACAAGTACAATCCTGGACGCGTAAGGAGAGACATTAGATGGGAAGAGCAAATGTGGGAGTTAATTAAAAAAACGCAGAACGCGAATACGCATTCCTGCGTGCGGGGAAATCGGGGTACTGTGCGCATTCTCAATCGATCATTAACAAATATATATAAAAAAAGATAGAAAAAAAAACAAGAGCGAAAGAGAAAGGTACGACAATAGTAAATTGTTACTGAGTGGAAGGTGCCTCGAAAGTGAAGCGAAAATTTCGCTGTATAAAAATTAGTAACAAGATTCGCAGAAACACCGCGTGCTCACGATATTCGCACATATTGTTAATCAACAGAAGACAAATAACATGAATTATTCGGGTGGCCGATGGTCGTATTTAAAATTTTGTTAAACAATTATTATTATATTCCCCGGGCGGAAATGCGTGTCCGATCGTTCGATACCGACGACCTTTTCCCAAGTTCTCGATCCTTCATATCTATATGTATATATCTATATAGATATGTATAAGTTGTATACAATATATATGCAGATGTATACATATAGATATGTGTATGTATATATTCTTTATAATCTATAACATGTTATCTCCTATGTACACATTTATATTGCAGTAAAACAGTGTATGTATACTGCGCGATCGTCGCGCAATATTACAACATGAATCTTTGTGAGGTGCACCATTCAATAAGGTCAGCTGAGCAACCCCCCAATTTATGTACTCTGGTCACCAGGAAAATTTTAGAATCAATTGAAAGATCAAAGACAAATTTAGCGTTGGAAAATGTACCTTACCAAAATTGAGGTAAGGAAATAGAAAAAATAATAAGTAAAAAGTATGTAGTATAGAAAGCGTTATGGGAGAGAAGTTGACATAGACGAAACGATGATGTTACTGTTGAATTCATTTTTGAGAGGTTCCTCAGCACGCTCAAATCGGCTTGACGTAGATATAATTATCAAAATAATGTCTCGCGCGAATCGTATCCCTTGAGGGTCCGTCACACGCGTCTCTGCTTTTTCTTCCAGCCTTTTTTTTTTAATGCTGTGATCTCTCTGCATACAATTCTCGGCCCGGGGTTAACAGTGGGATCGCGCAGTTCGTTGGAGTTTTTGCGTTTACACGATGTAAGCTTCGTAACTAGAATTTCGCTAGATTCTTTAAGATTTTAGATGGAAGCATGTTATAATAGTCAGTACGCTTAAAGGGATACGCACTGTGCGCAGCACAACACGCGTACAATATGGATCGTTTTGCCCCCCCCCCCCGCCCTTCTTTCAGTGTTTTTTTTAAAATTTCTCATTTCTGCCTATCGGTAACACGTGCGAATTTGCAAGCTTTCGGCGACTATTTTCTAACGACGAGCTCTGGACGCTATATAAACCGTAACGAACTTAATGTATTGGAATGTAAAGAAAATTAATCTAACGGCAAGTAACCGTGAAAAATGCAAGTACAGCAAAATGATCATTTTGAGATATCAGAGTGAACTTAAGATACGGCAGAAATCGCTAAACAATGTAAATGTTATTGAACTGATATTTATCAAATTACGATTTTGTTGTGAATTTTTTTGAATTAATGTCGCTTTTGGCAATAAATTGCATCCAGATTAGCTCCCCAACTTGGCAAACAAGTGCCAGGTGTTCTAATTAATTCCTAAGTTCTACGGTTTACAAGACGCTTAATATACGATGTTTCGTATCCATCTTCTTGTTTCGCCTCTAGCACTGATTAACGGCGATATTACTAAGCATCATCAACGCTAGGTTCTTCCAATCTAGTCGTGAAAGCCGAGGACCTAGTTTTCGACGATCGATTTCACGTCTCCTGCTCTCGGCACGTCGCAGAATTATTAATGTTACACCGATAACAGAAGCTAAGAAGAACGAAAAATAGCACGACACTTTTGAAAAATCGTATTGAAACTTTAACGCGAAGATATATAAAATTTGGTGGTCAGCCAGTCATCGCATTGTTACTGATACTGTTTCGTTGTTGTTGTATTTCTGGAGTAGAGACTTCGATCAATAACGATCTCATGCTTTCTGCTGCTGCGACCAATAATACAAATAATAGCTAAACTTAAGTTGAAGAAAACCGTCTCGAAACAATTCTTTCAACATTGTTGAAAGTAACGGAAGTTAAAGTATCGTAGTTTTTAAAAGCCAATTCTGTAGTAATTTAAACGATGGATACAGTAGACATCGTGGTGAAGTATAAAAAATAAGCATACACATACCGACGAATCTTTCCGCGAATAGTCTACTACTTGATATGCCCCATTGAAACACTATGCCTCAAAACAAGGCTCGTATAGACCTAATTACTCCTATCGTCTCATTAATTTTTTAACAACGAACGGTCTTTCTTACGAAAGGAAAAGAAAAGAGAAAATGAGAGAGACAACAATACTACGATACAATTAAAATATGGAAAGTCTCGTGCTCTACCGAACGTGTAACAACACAGTTACTCTACTAAAACGAATATTACTGTTTATCTTAAATTACGCAGAGTATAGTAATGATATTTAATGATAAAATTCATAATTATCGTATTTCCTCTCGTAATCTCAATGTTACGGTCTATTTAGTTCCCGGCGTTCTGGTGCATCAGGTGGTTAGTATGTAGATACATACGTATATGTATACTGTACAATAACATTACAATAATACCACTTGTAAGTGCACAAACTGCACACGAGAGTCTCTCTTTGCATCGACAATCTTTCTCTAGCTTTTTCCACTCTTCAAGTGCAACATACACGATATATGTATACTCGACAATTAGTAACCTGGTATTTTGTAGAATCGCCTGTATCACAGGCGAACGATTCAAAATCTTGAATAGAATAGAATTATTGAACGAGTCACGGTCGCGACATGCCTCGGTTTGGTAACAATTGAAGTATATAACAATATAATACTTCTGGTGGCGTAGATAAAATTTACTATTAAATACAATCTAGAATATTAATTTGTAATATCGGAAAGGTTAGCAAATTAGGCCTTCCAAATAACTTGAAATAAATTGCAATTAGGGCACCGAGCACAGTAACACGAGGAAGATCGAGCACATATTCGTCGATGCTCGTCTAAATTCATTGTCTAGCCAGGGAGACCCTCGACGCTCTAGCTGTAACGAAAAATAATATCATCTTTTTTTATAATTGCACTTCGATCGGCGGCTTTAGTCTTCCGGGTGAGCCTGTGTTCGAAGTGCCCTTAGAAAATTAGAATCTTGGCCGCGATGCTGGTAAACCCGACTAATTCTCTGATTCTGTTCGCTCATGTTTTTATTCTTTACCCTCGTTCTCTTCGTATCTATATCTCATATTTATATATAAATATATAGGTAATCATACATAACTTGTCGTGAGCTGTATATAGTATATAAGGAATCATATATATTTATAGATAAATATAAAGAGCAGCATTGAAAGGAGAAACCTCGAATTAGTCAGAGTTACGCACATTAGAAGAGGCACGTCGTTCCGTGACGCCACGAGTTTAATCTAATTTCAGGACAGCGGCGAGTACATAGTCTCTCATATGTACATATACAGTAATTGATTAATCGCCAAGCACATTCGAGGAGCATAGGAAATAACAAATACACGTGTGTATGTATATACGTATTAGGAAATACAACGGAGGTCCTGCGCACGTCTGTCTCAGCTGATATACATTCATTATACATTGCAACGATAATCTGATTAATTATAATTATTACTCTTATGTACCGGTACCGTATGTGTCTTGGCTTCGGGAGTACTCGAAAGGGAAGCTTCGCCCGCTAGGATTTTTCGTGCAAAAATCCTTTAAGGCTTGCTACCCTATATCACATCCTAAATCTGAGCAGGTTTTTGACGATTATTATACCACAACGATAATGCTAATAGCTCTAAAATGTGTGTATGATAATATTTTAATGGCTACAATAATGAAAGTAAAATCGCGCTCATCTTCTGGATAAGAGGTAGAGTGGAACAGAGAGACTTTACGCTGCGCAATTAATTATTACGATTATTTACTTAAGGTATTTGGTGTCTTAAGAGTCGCGCGTGTCGTAGTCGTGTGACTGAACAATATGCGGAAGTAAATTATTCCCGTGGATTCTCTGATTCCTTCCCAACAGCATGACATTTTTATTTTTGTTTTTTTTTTTGTTTTGTTTTCCACGACTACAATTAAAACGCGCTAGACGATTTCATATCTATTCTAAGGTCTTCGAGTTGAATTAGCGATTCCGACACGAGAATCGGCGGCATAAGCCGCGTTCTCTTGACGAATGCTCATTCGACACTACCTTTGATCACATTGTAAGGTTCTGGTAAGACTTTTCCGGGACAGAGTCATTGAACGCCATAACATTACGTAATTATCTAAAAAAAAAACTCGCTATTGTATATTTAACACATCTACCGGCAAGACGATCACTTGCAAATTTTCACGCTTATACTTAGCATTAAAAGCGAAGAAAAAAAAGAAAAAAAAAGGATAGTAGCTTTCAGCTCTGATTTGCCATTATCATAATTAGCCCTTGAAACACTTAAGTTTCTAGCACGTGTTTCTAATACCTGAATCTGAGATTCTCGCGCGCAAGGAACTGTGGAAGAGTCGCACCACTGATTGTGAGCTACGATTTCTGTGTGAAAGCACATACACTTCGCTTACTAACGATTATTCTACCTACGAATTTGCGGTGTATATTAAACCCGCGAGGTGTACCGTCAGGTCTGCAGTTTTGTACGCACTCAAAAACGCATCGACATGGATCGTCGTTGCACAAATTAAGTTCTAAAACAAATACGCGCGCTAGGTTTAATATCGACCCATGTGCAGATTATACTTAAATAATCGCGCGAATTTGGAATTCCCAGGACTTAATTGTTAATTCAATCTGTCGGACTCATGCAATAGAAAAAGAAAGACAGAAAGATAGAGAGACAGAGAGGTAAAGGAAGAGAATAAAGAGAAACTAATAAGATAGTATAGTAGTAGAAATAGTAATAATAGCAGTTATACGCAAAAACGGTTATTCAAGTTCTATCGAGGTATTTGATACGATGGAAACGCTGGTTCCGATTAATTCTCAACCCTGAACAATTCTAGCACTACTTGCGCAACTTAAATAAAGTACCCATCTTCTGGCGGTTAAAGATAAGACTCGAAAAATACAGAAAACTGCGACAGCAAGTTTATTTACTTGATCCTAAATGCATCCATCAGCTCGTTCACGGCGGCATTAGCAGCGGCCTGCGTCGCAGCTTGTGTCATCCTCTGCTGTAGACCCGCGACACCCCCGCGACTAAACACACCACGGATACTCTGCTTTTACTACAGATCTCATTTTCGTCATTGCTTAAATACTTAATTATTAGAATTGCCGATTCTATGCAAACGACGAGCTAACGTAATAATTATCGGACTTTGCCACACATGGATACCTCTCATTTTATCGTGCGAAGATACAGGACTTATTTAATCCGATTATACGCGAATACCTGATTATGCGAGTTACTTCTCGGTGCACATATGCGATCCACTGATATTAAGATAAATATTATACGATCAATTGGATTATAGAGAACATTCAATGATTTACTATGTATAAGTAATTAGGTGTGCAAATTCTCGTCACGATAATACGGTACGATTGCACAAGTGAATTTTTATGTTAAGAATTTCAATGCAGGCACCGACATATACGTCCCTAATAATTGACATCTCGCACGATTAAATAATCCAAATTGGCGTGACTAAAAGGTAAGAAACTTGTTACAAATCAGAAAATGCTATAACTAAACGACAATATGAGTAGGTAAAATGCTCTCAAAAAAGGTAAGAAGCCGCGTTTAACCACGGAAGAATCCCACTGATTCGAAATGTCATGCTGTTAGTAAGCGAATGAATCGTATAGACCTGCGGCAAAAACCCAAGATCGGTTATTCGATACCGTCTCCTTTTAGTGGTATATACAGGTACCATGTACAATTCTATTCAACAAATTTACAATCAACGAAACAAATCAACGACTCTATCTTGTTTGTCTCGTGTTGCACAAACGGGTGCGAATCTTTTTTTTCTAGGAAGTTTCCACTATTATTGATTTAAAATATCATAGACACTTATAATAATAACTAGGGGTGTGCAAGACTCAGGATTATATGTCGGATCGTAGAAGATATTTCGCGCGAATTTCAATTAGGTACGTAATCCTCGTGATACCCAAAGGCGAGAAAATGCTAAGTGACACATTGGTCTTTCTTAAGAAATAATTGGACCACTTGAAAAAAATGTAAGATTGGAGAGATAAAGAGATGATGGATATCGCGTGTTATTCGTACCGTACACACCTCACACATTTATAACGACCCCTCCACTTTAATGGGTTGCCGTGTATCACACACAGTTGGCGGTAAAGCAGTGCAAGTGTTTTTTTTTTGCGCGAGTTACACACCCCTAATTAACGGTGATCTCATAAACTTTAAATATATGCAGACAGACAATGTAACATTAGGAAATCGTGTCGCGTGTAAAATGTACACTGACTAGATGCAATCAATATATATATTGATTAGTAGCGTATAGGCGAGTTAGTGCGAAGACTTATTGTCGGCGCCTGCAATAGAAAGTGAAGTTAGCACCAAAGCCCCATCACACAATGCTCACGTTATTTAATGTACACGAGCAGGATCAAGGAGAAGCTTGTGAATCCCGGTCTCCGTAATTAGATACACTTTTTCTTTTTTAAATCTAAGGCAATCGGTCTTCATCCCGCCCGTAACGCATAGAAAAAAAAAAATATATCTCTCACCAGAAAACCGAGATAAGTTGGCAGTTTTTTTGTTTTAGTAGAATTGCTAGTCACTGTGCAGTGTTAGAAAGTCACTCAAATCGAGAAATCGAATGTGAGACCGTAATCGGCGAGTGCTTCGCACATTATGCACCCGGGAGTAATTAATTAAGTAGTTTTTAAAAAAAAGAGGTGAAACACGCAAATTGATCAATCAAGATGTATATTTGTACTTACGATGGTATCAGGGGAGGAGGTAGGCCTGGATTGCCCCTTACTGGCGGTGGTCCACCAGCCCCAGGTCGGTTAGGAATCGCCGGCGCTGGACGTCCACCCGCGGGTACCGGAGGTGGTGCACGGGAGCTAGAAAGAGGTGGTGGCTGTGTCACACCGCGTCTTGGCCCACCAGGCGATGGTGGTGATAACCTACGACAGAACGGTTCATGCACATTTACCAGCCGCCACAAAGAGCATGATGCAAGAAAAAGCGGGACTCAAGTTTCGACGTGCAAGAGTTTTTTTTAATTTATATCGGATTAATAAGCAATCTCAAACCGATATCCGTCAATAGGTATATAGCACCCTAAAATCTCAATTTCTAATGGACTAATTATCACCACTCAACTTTTTGTATATCTGGGGAACTACCAACCGTTCGGTGTGCGTATCCGAAGATACATATTTAAAGATTAGAGTGCAGGAGAGTAAAAACAAAAGGGTTTGAAATAAAGAATAAGGAAAAGGAATAAAGCATAGCTTTTGATTGAACCAATTAAAATTGTAAATTATACATTGCAGCAGAAGCGTTAGAACTCAAAGCGACTGAAGTTAATTTAGAAGAAAGCAAAGGATTCGCAATTGGCATGTTTGGCATTCGCAAGCAGAAAGCGCTAATAGAAATAATAAAGCTCCTTACCCAAGGCTGTTTCAATGACGTTGAGAAATATGAGGCAAAAGCAGGCAGTAGAAAATTTGAAAGATCAGAAAGTATATTGAAAGTTTGAACAAAAGTGGGTGCTAAATGTTCTTTTGGTTACCTTGGATTTTCACCGGACGCTAACCAATCGTTCTTGACAGGAGGCGGAACTGGGGTAGAGACTGTTGCCATCGACACATCTCCGATTATGCGTAGTGCCTCTTTGCACGCGTGGTACATGCGCAGCATTTCTTCTCGTTTTTGTGCTTCTTCCGGCGATTCTTCCATCATCGACGACTGGACAATACAACGTTCATTGTAAAATATTGATTAACAGGACCAAAAGCATTAAGGATCAATAGTAAAAAGAAAAAAGAAATATGCAATTACCTGATCGCCACTCGCGTAAAGATGCGCGAGCAATTCGCCATTAATGAAGTCCTTCGCGTTGTTAATGATCAAATGCATAATCGTCTTTGGAACAAGATCACGAGTAGTCTTCGTAACGATCTTCATGTACGAGTCTACTAAGTTTCTAATAGTCTCTACTTGACGTTCTAGCTGCGGGTCCATGGAGGATTGTGCTTCTGACCCACCCTACAGACGATACACAAAAGGGTCGATCGTAAGTTTACAGCAATTTTCAGTGCGAACAGCGTTGAAATAATAGCAGCAAGATCAATTTTCAAACGCAGCAAATGCAATCAGCATAGATAAAATAAGAAAAAAAAAACATCACTGCAATTGTAAGAGTGTAACAGGAGCAATTTATGCAAAAACGTGTTAGTGAGATTTTTGTCTGTTGTATAATAGTATATCCACTCGAAGTGGAGGCATTCATCCTTTACGTGTGCGTGTCGTGTGTTCTGTAGATCTATTGAATTTTTACAGCTGTACCAACCTCATATCCCTCCTTTAGTTGAAACGGATTCGACACAGAAAAAATTTCAATTACAAACATGAATCTTATAAAGAAGCTTAATGAATTATTTTCGATGAAATAACATCGGTTTGACATTGTTGAAAGGTTGCTTTTAGACAATTTGAAATAGTGGAATCGAATCTGTTAAGACTCAAGAGAAACTTGGACACAATTTTTTTTTTTAGCAAATAATTACTCTTTTGTGTAACTAACGATTTGAGGCTTTTTGTTCTGCATTTAACTGTGGAATTAGTAGAACTAGAATAGCTTTGAGGCATCATACAATCCATTCTATGCTAATAATATTCTACTGGAAGTAATTATATTACTTTTCACGATTACATCACTCCAGCACACAGTAAACAAAATTTAATATCAAATTGTATATATTTACTACATCGACTCTTCTAACTCACCCGCTTTTTATCCTAAAATAAATCAGAAGATTTGATTCGTAAACTTAAACGAAAAATTCATTGGCTCAATAAACATTTAAGCGATGAAATCAATATTTTCTGAATTTTAGAAAAATTGAATTCATGGCAAAAAGAAAAATAATATAATGCGTATAAACAACTTTTTTTGTGCAATGAAATATTTCTGTAATTCTATTAATTAATCGAGATAGAGTTTTCTGAACAATATAGTTTGTATCACTTACTTCTCCTTCACCGTTTGCCTGTTCGGTTTGTTTTTCCGGATAGACACCAGCACGAAGGAACGAAGCCTTCCAAGAATCAACTTCGTCTTGTGTTTCACAACTCAATTCCAGTTGTTTGTAATCTTTGTAAACGTTTCTGCCTTCTGGGTTGAACAATGCAAACAAATGACGACGAGACATGAAGCCTTGTTCCAAGTCACGCAATTTCAGTCCATCCAGAGGCAACATGTACTTTTTCTCTTTTTCCTAAGAGGAAACAAGATGCGATTATATTATATTGCACTTGAAGATAATATAATTAATCCTCTAGTATGTAGAATAAAAAAAATTGGCACCATTGCACGGCTAGAATTTCAAGTGCCTTCCACTATTTTGATTATATTTCTATTGGTAAATGTAATTCTGTTTGCTCATAAGAAAGGAACAGAAGCGATGGTTTTTTAGATCCAAGCCGTGCATCGGATTATTTACTAGGGAAAGCCTTAATAATCCCTTTGCCAATAATAATACAGTTTTTAATGGTATTTACTTCTCCATCCTTGAACCATGAGATGCTCTCGGAGGTCAAGACGAACCAATAATCTTTTGCACCACCTTTCATAATACCAAAATTATGAATACACATGTAGCCCTTACGTATGACCTGATTGCCCAGTGTGTGACGGCCGCTTTTCACAGCGTTCTCTGACGATTGTTGAGCGCTGTAACACAAAATTCTATATGTAGTAAGTTGTTTTGGTATCAAACAAAAAAAAAGTTGCTTCTGATATCCAAGTGCAAGATTTATCGGAACAACTCGCCACAGAAACTCATTAATTCATCATAGTAAACAAAAAAACACTAGCAGGGTCGGAAAAAACCTAGCAGTCAGTTTTTTTTATTATATTTATATATACAGCCAAACTAATTAACGCTTGTGTGTCACTTAAAATAATAAATATTCATGGCTCGTACGTCACTAACTCTTTGTAGCGCGTATTGTCCATCTTATGGATGCAGTAGTAAATGTGGGTATAATTTTACAGCAAACTCTCTCTTCCCTTTGCAATAAACACTTTTCTTTTTTTTTTCTTTTTTTTTCTCATGATGTATAGCACATAATGTATACACACAGATACCGCATGCACATAACATTTCGCTAATTTGTCGAGAACTAATTGTAAATCGTATGAATGAATTTCTGATTGAGCATTCAAATGAGGAACAAAAAAAATCATATACACAGTATACACATATACACAACATCGCTACAATTGGCCCAGCACGGCAATTAGTTACGATTCGATGGTGCATAAAGGATTGCATATGCGCATATTACATTTGAAAAAAAGGAAAAAAAACAACAACAACAACAGTGAACAATATGAAAATTAAAACGTAAACTTCTGTAAATCACACACGTTTCCGTCATTCCCGAATAGGCACAACTAATGAATAAGTCATATTGCAAAATGTGTCGATAATGAATGATAATAGTTCAAAAATGTGAGAAAAGTATCAATAAGTACGAATAAATAATAAAGATGTTTAAGTAAAAAAAAAGGTGAATTGTTGTACTGCAGTCAAGGATCAAAAGAGAGAAAGAGAGAAAGAGAAAAAGAGAGAGAAACAGAGACAGAGAGAGTAAAAAAAAGAAGGAAAGAAATACTATGTATCGTATTCTCCTCTATGTATATTCATTTTTAATGTGTCCAATAATATTAGGCATTGCGATTACGATTATTAATATACTCGAATTGAAATCAAGAAAAATATACGAACTGCTCAGTGCTACGAGTGTTTGTAATTTGCTATTCCAACGTAACGTGAAACAGACATAAACATTAACAAATTTCAAAGACAAGAATGTATGTATATATTGATATAATATAATATCTGCGTTCCACACATCAACATATTTCCTAGAGAAACATATTAACACTGCTGACTTTTGATTGCATTTTACGTTATGGGAGACACATATTAACAAAAAGCCGGAAAAAACAGTAAAAAGGAAGGAAAAGCTTAATAAGAGCGTGAAAATGGAAAAAGGAAGAAAATGTAGTGTAAATCGTTGTTTGAATGTACTTTAATATTCTTACCTTGCACTATGGCTACTGGCTGCCGCGCTGCCGGTATAATTAAATCATTTTTTAATTGTGAAGTACAAAGAATCAATAATGAGTAGAAGCATACGAAAGGGAAAAATGGGTGTGTCTGATAGCTGATGAGAAGGCATACAATTTTCATTAATAAATTGCCATTTTTATCGTATAATTGCATTTTACTTTCCGCGGAAAATCGAATTTAATGGGGGGTCTTTATGGGTAGGGGGGGGGAGGATAAATAAAATAAAATATTCACGGCTAAGTATCCCTTCTCGTAAGAAGTATTATGTACGGATGTATGGAAAGTATCTGACAGATGTGTGTCGGTAATTTTTGTAGCTGTTATTACAATAACAACAGAGAATAACTGTACTGTTCTTAGTTACGTATATAGACGCACAATGCTCAACAAAACTTACAGAAACTCAAATAAATAGCAGTGATAGATATTGAGGGATAATATATTGTGGTAGACACGCCAAAATTAAAAGTGAAACATAAGAAAAAGAAGAAAAAAAAAACCCCAGAAAGTTATGAGAAACAATTAATTACATATATATGCTAATGCAATGCTTTAAAGCATCATTCTTATTTTCGTTTATTCTCTCGAAAGACTACATACGCGCGTTATTAATTTATATATTGTTCGAGTACTAGTATAAATCGAGAATCTTGAAAAGAAAAGATTTACTTTAATATAAAAACAAATCCTTTTAGCATTTTGATAAAAGTAATGAAGATATTTTTGAGAAAGGCACAAATGAAATGACAATTTTTAACACTTCTAGGATAAGCTTTTTTTCAATGCTCTTCAGTCTATACTGAATTAACAAATATCATTCGACAACTAATTGTAATACTTGTGAATACTAAAGATGTGTGCTATTTAGCCCTAAAGGAAAATCAATTAAGAAATCCTTGCTAATTTAAAGCTTGCCGTGTGTAGATTGAGCTTAGCGCCGCATGCATTTCTTCTGGAATATATGTGTATACATGTTTTGATTGATCTGCCATTGTCGCTATATATAATCTTGATACATCGGTAATCAGCAATATAATATTTATATATGTATATAATATATCTATATATATTATGTACTTATGTATATCCATAATCCATAAAAGTAATATATAAACATATATACCCAGCCATTAGCAGGAGAACAAAGAATGATGTAGCAAGCAAAACTAATCGATATATATATGTGTTTGTGTGGCTGTGCTGTTGAACTGTACTTTGGCTCTCGAATATCATCTAAACTAGAATTTTCTCAAGATATGATAGCAGCCCTATATAATAATATTGCCGTTGAAATTTAACCATGCATTATACATGTGTACAGCTAATGATTGCAAATAACAGAACTTGAAAATGACCAATCACGTATAAGCGATATATATAATATGAATTTTTACGTAATAATAATAATAATAATAATAATAATAACAATAATAATAATAATAATAATAATAATGAACACCGATGAAATTATGAGTGATCTAAACACTTTGCCTAAACTGCTTGCTTTAATACTATACGACACATTACTATGAGAGAATTGTGAGCATTTTTGTAAAAGTACATGTCGAAGTGTGATTTATATGAGGACTTTTATCATGTGATAACTGTGAATAACTAGAGGTATATATAGCCACGACTATTATCATAAAAATAACATATAGCGGCAAATATACAGTCTTACGAAAATAAAAAACCACCTATTTCTTAATTTTTTTTTCTTTTTTTTTTGATCTTGCTCTTTCCACCTTCGATAAAGTTGCGTATAAAAGTTTTTTTTTGGGGTATTGCGGCATTTTGAAATTACTTACTTGGCAAAACCAATGAAGTCCTCGTGATTCGTATTCATATATGCAAGCTCACAATCCACGAGAAGAACTAGTTGTTCCTTACACATTTGCTCGCGTTGTCTAATGTACGTTGTTATGATACGCTCTGTTTCTTCTCTCAGCCGGGGATAACGTGCCATCTGTAATATAGAAAGGAAGTTTTACGAAATAAACTCTTACGTTACACACTATGAGCACAATAATTCGAAACTTATTATACTTACTCTATCCGTGCAGATTCGCACTACGTTGCTCAGTTCCAGCACCACTAGATCCACACATTTTAAACTTGGTTCTTTCAGCCTGTTAATTTGTTTCTTCACTATTGCCTCAAACGCCATATCCGGTGTGAAAAGACCCACTCGAATACCTGTAACGATAGATATAGAACGTCTTGGATTAATTACAGTTGATACATAATTGAAGCTAATAAAAATAATTGTATCACTGACCGTGAATATTTCTGATTGCAAAAGCAATTTCTTTCCTCAATTCCTTCTCGTCAAATTCCATTTTGACTATTTCAAATGGAAAACGTTCATGGAACAATCTATTGATTTTAGCACCACCGCTCAGCTCCATTGTATTGATTTGCGCAGAGCCCGATCCTTCGATCGTCCTCTCGAAGTCTGACTGCAATTGCTGAATCATCCTTAAAAATGTTTTTCTTTTAATAAACGGGTAGACCCGTAAGCAAGCTTTCGGTTAATTCTATGGGCAGAGAGTCTTGATGATATTCATTCGCTTACACTAATATGTTAATATTCTGCTAGGACACTCGTGTTAGTTCCACACAAAAAATAGCAAAGGCTACACTTTGTGATATGTTAAGTTGTGCATGTATTTTAGACATCAAAATCCACGCAAAACTTTGCACACTCTAGAAACAAAAAAAAAGAAAGAAAACTCTGTATAAGAAGAGAGATATATTATACCTACATATACAATTGAATTGATCTGAAAAATAAAAAAAAACATTCTCTAAAAATCTCAGGACCCTCTACCCATAATGTATTTCAAACGTAAACTGGAAAATTCTGTTGATTTCATATTTAGTAATTTCATGATATTTAAAAAGTGAGTGTACGTTGACACGTTGACGATGAGTAACGATCAAAGACAATCATTGATCGCAATGACCAAGTAATGAATGCGTGTTAAAAAGTAGGTCATTAAAAATGGATCTATGTAGAGTAAAGAATACGTAATGCCTGTATTACTTACTGTAACATAGCCTTCGTTTTGATAGCTGGGTCATCAGGCCTGAAGTGTTTATACTGTTCGACATCCTTCTCCAAAGTAAGCAACTGCTTCTGCAACCTGTCTCTCAACGCTGGTAACGTGTCCCTAATGTGATTTGTCAGTTGTTGATTCAGAACTCTCTGCAAGTAGGGAGTACCTAATTTATCTGCCAAGTGTCGGTAGGATGGATGGCTGAAAAGAGATGAAATAATTAAAATTCGATTTAAATATTGTTACTTAAGGAAAAATGTCTTTTATTATAAAATACCTTATGAAAAACGATCTCTCTGCTGCTAATGCAGCTTTAATATCTTTCCTGCCATCAATATCTTTCTGACTTCTGTTAACAACGCCTATGTAACCTCTTCTGAGCGGCAATAATTTATTCTCCAAAATATCTTTGGCATCGGTACCATTGTCCATAAGATCGAGCTTCGTGATGACACCAATGGTACGCATACCTGATTACAACAGTGTGCGTTAAGCTTTGGTAATAATATTCTTATAGCCTAAAATAGAGCACGTGTGATTTATTACCTTGTGGGTCGACTTCCTTTGCAAGTTTAAGCGCATCGCTATTAGCTAAATCAGTGTTCGCTGGCGTAACTGCCAGTATAAGGCAGTTTTCCCTTTTGATAAATTGGAATATCATGCCTTTAATTTGAGCTTCAATATCCGCTGGTTGATCTCCGATTGGTACTTTTGTAAGGCCAGGCAAATCGATCAGTGTCAAGTTGAGAACTATAAAGAGATAATCATGAAAATATAGCTATAAAGATACAATTATAAAGATTATTAAAATTATAAATTCTATAGATTATATTTTACCATTAGGAGAGTAAACTCTCAGGTTAATGGGTAAGTTAGAAATTCCCTTGTTGCTGCCTGTAACCCTATCCGTTTCAGCTTCGATCTCCTTCCGAACTTCATCGAAGTCCACAAACTTCTTTCCCTTGCAATGTAGAAACTCAGCATGTTCTAGAAATATAATTTGTGATATTTTCAGTGACACCCAACAATTCTAAATGAATGATACATTTAGCACAAATAAGAATACAGTGTCATTATATTATCGGTTATCTTAAGTTCTCTATCACAGGAAATATGATATGAGAGTTGCGCAGAGAATGATTAAGAAGATGGATGGTGTCGGTCATTGGTTCTCAGAATCACTTTTATACAGTAAAAAAGAACGGTACGGATCATACAAAGTAGCAAGTCAGATTTGCTTGGAAATTATATAGTAAAAGTGCTGATTAAAACACTCATGATAAACTTTTTATTCTAAAATACATCACAGGCAGGGTTTCAAGCCTTCGCTCTCTTTTATATTTACTATAAGGAAGATTTTATAATCCATTTTGTATGCGATGACTCACCGGTTATGCTATTAACCAACTGCAAGATGAGAGGTCTTCTGGTTACAATGCCCGAACCTCTGGGTAAGAAATCTCTGTAAAAAAGCAAAAAACAGGATAAAAATTGCTAAACGATCATCTTTGAATGTAAATGGTATTTTATATTAGGAGTTCTTTAAGCAGACGAATTCTTAAATTTAATTCCGGTAATATAATACGAAATCAAAAGTATTTCTGACTTATCGGATCACTGTCTTTTCGTATTGCTCAGAAACAGACAGCAAGTGACCACGGGATATGAGACATCTATGATGATCTCATAGAGATCGTATTAGTAGATTCAATGAGCAATTGCTTTTTCTTCCTTATATAAGTGGTCAGTCGCTTGAAACTGCAACTTACTATTAAACTTCACATATTGATGACCATCTAACTCCGAACATGTGATACCACTTTACCCCGTCCTATAGAGAGTAGTAATCTACACCGTGTTGCAATCTATAATATACCGATAAGAAAGTAAAAAAAAAAGGAAGATTCTGTCTTTCAAGATTTAATAACTTGGATTCATTATCAACAAGTCTATCCAGAATAAATTGATTTAAAATTAAGCTTGAAGTGTAGCCTACTTGACAGTTGCTAATCAATAAAGAGCAATGTCAGCCTAGAGGACTCATACGAAAAGCATCGGTGTCTCCCGTTCGAGGGGAAAGCTGAAAGTGCTTTTCCGGAGTGAACAAATGCCACTGTCACCAGGAAAAGAAAGCGTAGTCGTTTGACAGTTCATGAGTGCGTGGGCAGTCCCGTATATCGCGGCGAGCACGTAGCTGATTTTTTCCATTAAGCCTGATGAATTAAAACGGTCGAGGCAAAGGGGCGTGAAGGAGCGCGATAATGAATAGGTGACAGACGTCAATAGAGCTTAAAACAAAAATATCGTGTGGCGTAGTTCGCCACGCCTTGAACTCTTCGTTACACGAGTGTAACAGAGGCAGCTAGATTCTTCATCATCGAAGATAACCGATAAAACGTGTTAGGAGAAAACGTGTGGAAAACGCAAGGAGGAGAGATAAGAAGAAAGAATTCTATATGAAACAATTGTACTTACTTTCCGACGAAATTCTCGAGTACGGAACTCTTTCCCGCACTCTGGCCACCCACCACAGCGATCTGTGGTAGATCCAATTGCATGTGCACACCAAGCTGTGTGAATGCATCTTGCAGCTTATTCACAATCGGGATCAGTTGCTCCATACCCATGTTCCCTGCCATTTTGCCCTGTTATGTGTGATGTGTGTGTGTATTCCGAGGTTGAGATTATCAGTCGAGAGGAAGAAGAAGAAGAGGAGTTATAGGGCTGCTGCGACACCGAGCTGCCACCACCGTGTCGACAGACACAACCGCCCTGAGGGTAGCTGCCAGAGAATCGCGATGTGTGCTATCCTATCCGTCTTCCCCCCCGTAACACGCACGCACTACCAAAATGGCCGATTTCGCGAAGGCACCTCGCTACGCGCCGGATTTTTCACCGCATCTTTTGCTACCGATCACGATCGCGTTTAGGTTTAGGCCGCCTAAGGCAGGCCTAATATTAGGAATATCTTTGTTCCTCGTAAACGATTAGAGAAACTGACTAGACTCGATTCTTTAACGTTCTCTTTCTCTTTCTTTCACATCCACACAATCACCACTGTCCGACGAGCAAGCGAGCGAGTAAGCGAGCGAGCAGCCGCGCTACTATACACGCTCGCTACTTGCTTCTCGCACATTAAATGAGATCCACCGTACTCTCGGACTCCCGCACGTAACGTTTTCAATCGATAATCGAAGCGTGCGCACAGCCGCCTTCCTTCTGACCCAGTTTTCCAAGCGAGATAAAATCCATATCGTCCACCGCTACTGCCACCACCGTTCTCGTCGTTGGTCGTTGTCGTCGACTCTCCGCTTGCCACCGCCGCTGCTGACCTTTTTCCCCACACACCGCTTTCCTTTCCTTCCTTCCGTCTTTTCTTCCTCACTTACTTACTTTTGCACCCCCACAATCAAGATCTCAACACACCTTCCTTCCAGAGTTCTTCCAAAAAGATTCCGCGATCGTTATTACGGTACCTACCATCCACGGAAACACGCCACGAACGTCACTGACGCTTTTGAATCTTACGCGGCACGCACTTTTTATTGGCTTTGATCTCCCCCCACCGATTTATTCGCAAACAATCTTACTGGTCGGTGAAAGATGAATTGAGTTTACTGTTCTCATGTTTCTCAGCATGCTAACTCTCATCTCCTTGGTTATTTCATATTGTAACGGTCGATCCTCACATGAATGACATTGATTTAAAACGGCTGCTTCGAGAGGTTTGTGCCTTCGGAGGATCCTCGACTGATACGATTGAGATTTTAAGGAAGATTGGGTGACTATAGCGTGATTCGATCAATATATAATTATTCAGTCGCATTAGAAGCAGTGGGATAATCAGTTGAGAATGATTTCGATACTGTGTCAAGTTTTTCTCTCTGTAACGTTGGAGATACGAACTACGAGATGCCAAAAGAGAACGTTAGGCGTAGAGCTACATAGTTCTCGTTCTGAATGAACGTAGCGAGCCTAATCTGTGAATTTCAATAATCAATACTGCATGCAAATATACACTTGCTCCCGGAGAAATCTAATGGACGATACAATTTGTAATCCACTGCTCTCTTTGGGTACTAAAACGGGCCTGGTACTGGTCCGATTTGGTAGTGATTCGATATATGCGATTTTACAGTTACTATTTAAACAAATATTACTAGAATATACACGCAGCCATTGGTCGAACTACGTGCGAGACTTATTTGCACGATTCGCTATAACGAACGATAATCAAGAAATAGATTTCTTCCATCGGACAAAGATAGAATTCCACGATTCTTGATGTTGAATTTAATAGAGACTTTGCTTACATTCTTATTTTAGAAATAGTAACGTTTAACAAAGGATATATGTTACCGAATTAGAACAGACCTCACCAATCGGATGACAGATAGCACAAGAATAGGGGTTGCTCCCTTCTATTCTTCTATCCACCGAGTAAACGATATATGTTTCGTGATATTGCACAATGGGGATTAAAAGTGTTAATCCTTCATTAAGTAAAACCTCCAAAAACATAAAGGAACACTGACGTTCAAATTGAGTTAGGGTGGTGCGGCCATTCCATTCATCCCGGAATTTTGCGAATTTGCTGCTAGTCGATCGCGTACACCAGCGTACACAACGCGTATGTAGGCGCGTGAGGGCGCGATCAGTATTTTCTTACAATACGAATCCAAAATGTCAGACATCGATAAATGGATTGATATTGCAAAAGAGTGCAAATACCTCCCTGAAAATGACCTCAAGGTAAATAGCACGGGTGAAATTGTCCTTATTGTATTGCTCGTTATATTTTCCATGTCCGATTATCGTGACACGCGATACGAGAAATCTTTCATAGGTTACTCGCCTTCGGTTCCATTACCTTTGATAATTTCAGTTGATTTTATCTTTATTGATAGAAACTCTGTGACATGGTATGTGATTTATTATTGGAAGAATCCAACATTCAGCCCGTGTCGACTCCGGTAACGGTATGCGGAGATATTCATGGCCAGGTAAGTCGACGCCTTTGCCTCCTTAACCTTATCCCCGAGACATTCAACGATATTTCTTGCATAGATTTATTCTCAATCTCGAAGATCAAAACTGTTTCTTATACTTTGTGTGCTTCCGTTATTCTCACACTCTCTTACTTTATTCCAGTTTTACGATTTAGAGGAATTATTTCGTAATGGAGGCCCTGTGCCAGCTACAAATTATATATTCATGGGAGATTTTGTAGATAGAGGGTATTACAGTTTAGAAACATTTACCCGCCTACTTACGCTCAAAGCTAAATGGTCTGACCGAATAACACTACTTCGGGGAAATCATGAGTCCCGACAAATCACTCATGTGTATGGGTTTTATGGTGAGTAGAAGTTACAATATATAGTTTATCACTGCGACGTTACGTTGACGTAGGTTTTTATTGACACTTGTATCTGTATCTTACTCTAATTTCACAGATGAATGTCAAAATAAATATGGTAATGCTAACGCTTGGAAGTACTGCTGTAGGGTGTTTGACTTGCTCACAGTGGCTGCCGTAAGTACATACGTATAAGTATGACGTAGTAATTTTTACTGTATAAACAGTAGTAGTAAGAATAATGTTATCTTGACTGCTTTTATCCAGTTAATCGATGAACAAGTACTTTGTGTACATGGTGGTTTATCTCCATTAATTAAAACGTTAGATCAAATTAGGATGATTGACCGAAATCGAGAGATTCCGCACAAAGGTACGTTGGTTATCCGTTCCTGCAAGAAACTAGTACTGGAACGTTGGTATATATATTATAGTTCATTTGGATGGTAAAATACTTGCTTTTTCCAGGTGCTTTTTGTGATTTGGTCTGGTCAGATCCAGAGGACGTCGAGTCATGGACCGTCAGTCCACGAGGGGCAGGATGGCTGTTCGGTAGTAATGTCACGGAAATATTCATGGAACTGAACGACCTCAAACTTATTTGCAGAGCTCATCAACTGGTGCACGAAGGTACGGATTCATTTTTTTTTGATAACCCTTGAGAATACTTTTCAGTATGATAATGAAAATTGACTGTTTCATTCTCTTTTTCCAGGGTATAGGTATATGTTTAACGATAAACTCGTAACAGTATGGTCTGCGCCAAATTATTGTTATCGGTGCGGCAACATAGCTAGTATTTTGCAGTTCACGACTGTAGATCAAAGAACTCCAGTGCTGTTCCAGGCAGTGCCTGATTGTGAAAGAGTAATTCCACCTTTGACTACTACCCCATACTTTTTGTGATCTAACTTTGTAGTCCAGTTGTTTGGATATAGAAGGCGGTCTGCATCGAGACTTTATGGGATGGCATGACTCGCGATGAGACCGATACAGGCTGGTACTATGACGGAGGATAGATTTTTTAAGCAATACCTAGAGTCAAAAAATCCGTTACTTTGAAATTTTAACTGATTTTGAGGTTTTTTCCTGTTATCGCGAATGAGACCGTAACTGTTGTAACGGTAAATGTTAACGCGTAATTAATTCTTCAAAGGGGAATGTTCTTAGAAATTTTTTAAGGACTTGTACGAATTTTTATATGTTTAAAAATCGAACTTTTATATCTAGCACCTGGCATTGCATCAGCCTGATTTCTCTAGTTTCAAAGTAACAGTTTTCATCGGGGGTTATTACGTGAACACTCTGTGGTCTTAGACGCTTTTGCTGTCTATTGTGTACATTCTGTAGAGCATTCGCATCTCAGAGCAATATCGTGCACGCGCGTCGCTCGCGGAAAGGCTGAAAGCTTTTTAAGTAATTTATGGTTACAGACAACAAGCGGTCCAGTAGTGTACGGAAAAAGAAAAAAAAAAAAAACAAAAACATGAAATAATAAATGAAAAATATCATTCCAACATTCCGGCAAAGCCAAGCGTCTCTGCGTGCAGTGAATGCTTAATTGATATTACAATCGTTGCGCGTAGAATTCAGGTTTATTAAGGCGTGAACAGATGAACTACTGTTAAGGTCTTCCTGAGTATGTAAATGATCTATTTCTGGTTTAGATACTGTGTGTGCTGCGTGCAATTTTTTTCTTTTTTTATTCTAGACGCGCAATCAGTGTTCTTAGCAGCATAAATTCGGCAATTTAGCCGATGTACAAATAGTATGTAGCAGTAGCCAAAGTTTTCCTGCCTAGATAAGAAAGTTCATCGAGGAGGGGAGGGGGGGAGGGGGGAGGAATTGTATTGTACGATAGAGGTTCGTTTTGTTATTATTTTAATGCACATGACAAATTTTACACTTGATTCCTTCGATTTTTGAGTTTTCAATTTGAGCGCTGTTACTTGCATAAGTGTCCTGTATCACCGTCACCTATCCTCGGCATATTGGCTTTTGCAGCCAGGTTTCTCTTCTATCTGTACAAAAGCAATAGGTTTTGTGGGTCGTTATACTTTTTCAAAATTTGTACAGTTTCCACCATTGTATGCCAAATCGCTGTTGTACCGAATAATCGTAATAGCTAGATATCGTAATAAGTTCATTAATGTAGGGAGCAATTTTTAAAGAAAAAAAAAAACCGAGACCCTTAGCAATGTGCCTCTAAATTAATAAGCGTTTGTGTATAATAATAATACGATATTGATACATAATTAATGGAGCGCGCGCACCGGCCATTGCGTATCATAAGCCTGAATTCTGACCATCGATTTTTGCTAGCTCATGATATTCCTAACCGATCACAGACCCGCCAGAATTACGGCATTGGCATTGGCACTGGCTGTCAAGTTGAATCTACTCTATTTTGAATTTTGTGATATAGATCAAGCGAGGCTTGAAGGGACTCTCTTGTCGATGTTTGTAACGACTTTCTCGTGTTGAATTGATTGACGATGCTTTAAGGGATTCGTTGTTTCATGAAATATAGTCAAGTTTTGAACAGTGCCTTCAGATCTATAACACGACGGTCTACTAGAAGTAAATACGTTCTACAGACAGATAATTATAAATGAACTAACGACGGATCATACAAATACCAGAGAGCTTATTCAGAGTGTAATCGGCTTTGATCGAACTTTATCCAGATTTTTATATTCCGGAAACCGTATTATTATCGCCTTACCGTGCTTTACCGATTATGTAATATTCTTATTGTTGTTGCTCCGGCAAAGGATCTTGGTGTGCAAGCTTCGTTTCCGCTCTCTTCCTCTAGAATCTCTAGATTCTTCATACAAACACGCATACACACATACAGTACACATAGAGACATATACAGGGCTTACCATAAATCTTGTAAACTATAAAAGACAGCCGAGAGATCCGTTGATGGTATTGCGACGCAATTCGTGATTTTGTAGCGCCATTCAATTAAAAAGTGCTTTGTAATTTAACGCGATCAGCGTTCTATTAGGTAGGATATGTATACGCAAGGTAGGTAACAGGGAGCTTACGTTACAAACTCGACCAGCCGAATTTCACAGCCTCCAAGTCTTAAAACGGAGGTGATGGTGGGAATGCCTACGTAGTACGGGTATCCTAGAAACCTTTAAAGTATTAGCCTCTGTGCCTACCGAGGTATTCGCAGCACTCACCTTTCGAAAAATGCCTCTGTCTGTGATCGCTTTAATCTTATCGAAGTGTCCAAGCGCTTGCGACGATTCACATCGGCAACGCCCCTTACGAATAAAGACAATGACATTAAATAATGAGACTAATTTAGCTTAATGCTCTGTGCAGGAGCTTGAACACTGCGCATAATCCTTAAAGATCTCACAGGTAGACAACATTTTAACGATCATGTACCTTGAAAGTATAGACTTTGTTATCTTAATGTAATGAAAACGTCTGTAATAAAAGTGCGCAAAAAACACTTTCAATTCGCATCATCTCTCAATAAATACTCCTGGTTTTATCGATGTGATAAATCAAGTACAAAATGCATATACATATACGAATACGAATACATATACATATACATATACACATGTACATACATACATGTATACGTATTAGATATACAATACAGCTATACGTGGACATAAAACAGGAGAAGAAAGGTGGAAGCTCGTGTAGCTCAAGGATGTGGAGGAATAAAAGAATTTCGCCCATACGTATGTTCATCTTTAATCAGTTTATTTACTCGTAATAATATTATTTTCATCGTATATATAATAATTCTATTTACTCCTTACTATTTATATATAATAATATAGTGTATTTATGTTCATTATGTATAATATATTATCTACATTTATAATCCCTATGAAAGGCATCTCCAAACAGACTTCAGATTTACTTTTTTTTAAAATATCTTATTTATTCATAAAAATACAGGGGGTTTACGCGCCACCTGTGAATGTCAGTCCGTTTTGCCCGGAACCGATAGCCTCCGATTACTGGTCGGATGAATAACACTAAATATCATACAGCTCTTGACCCCCATAACAATAACGAATTCGTCGCTCTCGCCGACATTGCCCTATGTACATGTACACGCTCGACCTTACGTAAAACAGAACCGTTGCGGCGCGTGCCCTTAGAGTCTTATGTTAGAGTCAGGTAGTCTCTGTCTCGCGCCCCCGAGGTACGCAAACATCTAACGTGCTACCGCGCTCGACTTTTCCCCTCGTCCTCGCCGGAATCACCCTCTTCGCGTCACTGACCAGCAGCTTTTCTCTCCGTAGAAACAACAAGGAAATGCAATGAAAATGCAACAGTTTAAATCCGACGACAAACATCTACGGGATATCGCGTCGTTTAGCCAATCAACCCGGCTTCGATAATAATGACCAGCAGCAGTAAGTGACTTGTAATATGTATAAACTTATTCTTATCGACACGAGAGAATTAGCGTTTCTCGTAACCGTGGGATCATCCTATTGAAAGGATGCCTTGTGCAGTAGCTGCGCTATTGGGAATATGTAACTTGTGTCTATAAGTTCTTGCTAAGTCACTCGAAAACGTGATACACAACTAAACGTATTACACAATGCAGTAAGCGGATGCGTAGACTGCTCACAAAAGGATACAGGATAAAACAACAACAACAACAACTTGACGGTGGCGCGTTAAGTTTACCAAGGAATAGATAAAGATTTCGCGAGCATCGTCTTTGCTGTGACATTTATGACTCTGCGCTTCTCTCAACGATTATTCCACGATTTTGCCAGTGCAGAACGAGGAGTCGTAATTCGGGCGAGGAGTCTGAATTCTATCGGAATTCGCGCGGCATCCGGTTCCCGGCAGAGCGGCGATTCACGCGGCGCCCAAATCTCAGTTACAAAAGGAATAGTCGAAGGTAAACGAGACGATAAAAATGTACTTCCTAAACGTAGGTAGAAATTGGTAACTTTGACTCACTCATTGAAAAAGTATTCTTTCTTGCTAATCCGGCACTCGTGATCTCTTTCTCTCTCACTCCCTATTTTTCTTTCTTCTTTTCTCGTTCTCTCTTTTCTTGTATCATTCTCGCTCACATTCACTCTCATTCATTCATTCTCTCATTCTCCCACTCTTTCGCTCTCTCTTTCTCGCTATCTATCTATCTATCTATCTATCTATCTATCTTTCTCTCGTCCTCCCCTTCTTCCTCTCGTTTGCCGGTCGTTTCTGGGTTAACGTTTGCATTTCGCGCGCTCCTTTTCGTTGCAACAGCGCAAGCGGGTGCGCGCGCATTCGCCAGTTTCTCTGCCTTGTTCGAAGGGACCGTGCGCGTTCGAGCTTTTTTTCCCCGCTTTCTTCGGTTTTTTCGCGAGTGATTGTGTGTGCATTCCAAGAATTTTCCGCTTGCAGATGGAGGCTGGTAGCTCTAGAAGACTTCTAGACTTCTTACTAGCTAGTAAAGATCAAACAGGAGCTTGCGGCTTTTGCAAGAGATTGACCGTTACAATTCTTAGTTTTACGCTTACGTACAAGAGCTATTCGTATCATATTCATATACACTTCCTGCGATTCTACCCGCCAGAATCCGCCAGACTCTCTACGATCAAGTAAATTCGGCGTTGAGTGACATTATCAGTGAATGTCGTTTCTTCCGATACAAAAGTTCTCGTGTTAAAATAGAGTATATATCACATAGAGTCTCGCGAGCGCACGGTCGTTTCGAGCTTTCGAATTCTGAATAGTCGAAGAAATTGGCCGTTGAGTGGCATCGCCCGGCGCGCACCGCGCATGGAGCAGGTAGAACACGGAATTATACAAAGAGACAGGACTAGTACTTTCAACATAGTTATTATTAAACCTTTCGTACAATATGTACAAAGTTAAACCCACAAACGAGAGGCGTGTGTTTCATCTTTTTTAAATTTCTTCTTTTTTTTTTTCTTTTGTTTCATCAATAGACTCTCACTCGCACTTAAATATTAAAGGTTGGGCATGATAATACTCTTGGTAGTATAATGCCCTAAGTCTTGCTGATCCAACGCGTTAGCTCTCCCGTAAGCAGCTGCTGTACTCCCAGACATCGATGTACATTTCCTTCTTTTATATACATATATATATATACATACATGTATATGCGCGTGTGTGTGTATATATATAGATATTTGCATATATATCGCATAACATATAATAGAATATTTAAGACAGTACGACTCGGCGCGCTTGATTCCTGCATTTTCCGTCTCGTTCTCTTCGCGACCGACGACACTGCCACTCGTATGTACAGACTAATAGAATAAATAGAGCGCGATACGAAAAATTTCGAGGGCCAACGAAGAAGAAAGGAAAGATGTCAAAACGGAGCCAGAGCTAGAATATACGACAGAAAGAAAACGAACGCGTCGCGTTTCAATTTGCGCGGTATTGCACTAGACGAATAATAGGGTTACGAGAACTTTCAATATCCGAAAAACTCGAGACCTTTTCTAAAGGGTGATTTTTATAGTTAGGAATCAATGAAAAGAGGCTCCGCTATAATTGTAATATAATCGTGATGCATGCGCCAATAGTCAAGAGATTGAATTTAGCGAGGTTTTGGTAGTGCGACCTCCATCGACCGTCCGATTGAACACAGAGACGAGCGTACGATGATGTCCGGGTAATACAGGAACCGTTACCCCCAGTTCCTTAGCTTCAAATAATATACATTTTTACCGTATGAAGTATCCCCATCGTTAGTTAAGTCTTATAGTATGGACAAGTATCCTTAGGCTAGTAGGCCCAAGGTATCTGTATAGTTCTTGTTGATTCTTTCGTACGCGCACCCGCGATCACGAGTCCAGCTCGTTGTTTCCTGTAATCAACAGATAATTGGCTCTCGTATATCCGAAAAAGTTATTCCAACGGTACTCGAAAACACGATGAATTCGGTAGTGAATCCAGAATGATGGTACGAACTGGAGTGTAAGAAAATTTTGATAACCATAAATCGAAATGAAGTAATAAATGCAACCGCTGAGGGCACTGATGCTGGAAATGAAAGAAAAAAATGGTTAATTCGTGAGAATCTTACGACTGTCCTGTGATCGCCGGCACGCGGTCGCGCGCTCATTAGCGATTAACGCGTATTCACGATAATTTCTATGGAGGCAAGATGAAACAATCACGTTGACACAACGTGCGCGGAATAGTCATTAGATGCGTATACAAGGAGCATTATTTTCCGAGACATTTTTGACTGTTTGTCAGCCACCGGTTCGTATATTCATCTTCTTCTTCCTCTTCTTCTTTCTCTCCTTTTTTTTTGTTTCTCTTTATCACGCTTCACGCTATCTTAAATAATTGAGCCAATCCCAAGTGTCTAGCATTCCTGGCCCCTCGAACGGCCAATTATCACACGTGTCGACGAGATATACACACACAGAAACCGACAGACATACACGTATCTAAGTGTTTTTTCTTTTACTTACTTCTCGCGAATATCAATGAATTACGTCGATCGACTCACGAGACTCACGCTGGAGAACCAGTAAAATCATTTACGATCGTTATATCGGGCGAGCTCGTTCGTGGGTCGGGAATGCCAGGCTTCTTGCTGTTACTGTTTCACCTCCGTACACATTTCACCTTTCTGTTATAATACTATGAAATTATCGCAGTCACTTCAGCAAGGAATAATAGAAAAAAGAATCTTTCGTTACGGATTAGTACATTAGATGCGGATGGTAAAGAGTACAAAGCGCGCGTTTTACCTGCTGTCGGGCCCTCCTCCTTAAATTATTATTATCTAACCGAATCTTTTTCGATGAATCGGCCAATTAATCGTCCTAAGAATTTTCAAAAAACATCCACTTGACAAATTCCGCTCGACGATGAGTGTTTAAAAAACTGCGATTTTTTCGATTTAAAAATTAACGATTAAAAATCCAGGTAAAAATCTTATAAAAATCTCAAGCTCTACGTAAGATTTGCTTTTTCGTATAACGAGAATAACAAATATCAGAACGATACGCTCCGGACAAGGGGGTTGAGGGGATCGACCATAATAATGATCTATAGAAATAGTAGAAATACATAGAGATATAGAGACGAATATATCGCGGTTCGAAGGAAGAGGGCCAGAGAGCATTTCAGACACGAATGTGATCGCGAGCGAATGTTGTTCGATGATAAAATGATGAAAGTTGGCGCGTAACAATTACATTCGCGGTGATGAGTAGAAAGTAACAAAAAGATGCGTACGTATAGATGTGTGTAGTCTTTTAGTGTCTTGCGCGCTTGGACCATGATTTCGGAGCGGTAATAGTAGTAGAGTAGTAATAGTATAGTAATAGTAGTAGCAGCAACAGTAGTAGTAGCATTGGATGACGACGACAACGATGACGATAAAGACGGTAACGATGAGAGCATAAGTTCGAGGAGGAAAAAGATGACGATGAGAGTTCTCTGGCAGCAGTGTACACATAGTGCAATTCCATTCAGATGCATGAACAACGGAGCATAAGGTTCTTTTTTACAGCCTCTTTATAATAGGGCACACACACAGATACACACACACACACACCAAAGCAGCGCGTACGAACAATCAGCACAGGGTTTTTCGGTCTTGGAACAGTCGCGTGATGCTCAAGTCTTACTAAGTTTTAACTTCCTTTTCCTTTTCACAGTTCTCCAGGAATCGATGACTTTCTTCGCATATATGTATATGTATATATATCTCTCTCTCTCTTTCTTTCTCCTTCCTTCGTCGACTGGTAACTGTAGTAATATCACACTTACGCTTGTATATGGTAACAATGATCCTTGGGGATGGGGTGCGGGGAGGTTTCACGTTGATACACCGATGAGGGCTGCAATATCCAGGCGTGGTTCAGGCATATGTATTAGTCCAGGGCGTGTATGTATGCACGTGTGTGTTTACGTATATGTATATGTACATCTATATGCAGATAGAGATTTATATTATATTCCCGTGTCTGTAAAGATACGTGGATGGCAAAAGCCATTAACGAATCGCGAACCGCTCGAGTTTTTCACTGGTCGGTCCTTTTCAATTTGGTGTTGCTGATTTCTGTCTCGCTGTTGATCATCACCATCACCATTATCATCCTTATCATTACTATCATCATCATCATCATCACTATCCTCATCATCGTCAGCATCAACATTATCATCATCATTACCATCATCATCATCATCATCATCATCATCATCATCATCATCATCATCATCATCATCATGATCATCGACATGATAATCATTATCATCATCGTCGTCTCCATCGTTACGGTTATTATCACCGTGATCCTCGTCGTTATATTCTTCATGATCGTCGGTCGATTAATTCTTCGGTCGTTTTGGTAGCCTGCTGTTTACTTGATAGTGGTGGAGAGTAGTAGTAGTAGTAGTAGTAATAGTAGTAGTAGTAGTAGTAGTGGTAGTAGTAGTAGTAGTAGTAGTAGTAGTAGTAGTAGTAGCAGTAGTAGTAGTAGTAGTAATAGTATTAGTAGTAGTAGTAGTAGTAGTAGGTGGTAGTAGGTGGCCTACGGTGAGCGTACGTAACGAGAGTCTTATTATCGATCGGATTATGCAATGTGAACACACAATGACGTAGTTGCGCGGTACTGCGTACAGAAATATATTATTATAGTCTTTTAGTTTCGATAAAAAAGTTCAGTTCCCTCCTCGATTGATTTCCATCTCGAGGTGGCGCGCTTTCTCTCTCTATCTCATTCGCCCATGCTTTCTCTCGCATTCTCTCGTTCTCTTTCTCTCTTTCTCTTTTTCACTCACTTTCGAACTTTAATATTCTCTCTCGCTCTCTTTCGCTCTCTCTCTATTTTCATTTTATTTAAAGCATTCTTCGATCCTCGGCATTTCTATGTAGCTCGGTTCGTTCCCTTCCTTTGCTTCGTAAACATCGATGCATGTTTTCTCGTTCACTCGATCTCTTACTTTCGCACTTTTCTTTATTCACTTCCACTCTTCCTTCTCCTTCTTACCCTCCTTCTCCTGTTCCTCTTCCTCCTTCCTCATACTTCTCCTTCTTTCGTTTGTACAACGCAACGAACACACACACACATATTATTTATATTATTTATATGTATATATACTTCTTTTATATAGTTCTATTATACATACACAGACAAAGCCTTTTCCCTTTCGGCTCGAGTCCGCACTTTCTTTTCTCACACTCTTTACTATTTTTCTGTCCCTTTATCTCTCCGTATCTCTGCTATCTTGCTCTCGGTGTGTCTCTTTTGCTCGTTTTGTTCGGTCGTTCTATTATTTGCGTTTCGTATGTATATTTATAGTTTCTTTATGTATATAGTATGTATATAGGTATTCAGCTTGGTTTTATCGTCAGTTTGTTTATTTACTATCTTTGAATTGCTGAGTTCAATAGGAAAGGAACGTAGAACATTTTACTCTCGAGTAGAAGAGCTGCCGCCGATTGTACCTGCAATTCAGGAAAAAGACAAGGCCTGACTTAGAGATCGGTTTTGGGCCAGTCCAAAAACGGAAGTAGAAGAATCTCGAGGTATTGCGATGCCTCGAGTCGCCGTCAGATAGAAGGTGACGGAAAGTTTAGTTACTGAGTAGCAAAACACGAGGAGACTCGAATAATGATCGCGTATAGTATAGAACTAGGAAAATATGAGCGCATATGATTCTTTGTTAGAGAGCCATTGTACCGTGAGGCGGATCGCAGAATGCGTTCCGATAAAGCGATTCGTACCGCGAGAGAAGAAAATTCTTTTGTTCGAGAACTTACTTCGGGCAACCTGACGAGAAGATCGTGAAATCGACTCGGCTGTTGAGGTGCGCTGTGCTCGACAAAACTTCGCAGACAGCTCATGTACCGTTCTTGTATTTGTTCTAATTCCATTGTACCTCCACGTGCTAAGAGAGACAGATAAAAGAGAGACGACTGTGAATAGGTACTTCTCAGTTTATGCATCTTTTCGGAGGGCACCGCCATTCATTCTCTCTGAGTCTACTTTTAAACCTAGTCGTGCCTCCGACAATTCTCTATGCTTTTTCTAGCAGAGTGCTCGCTCTGCTTCTCATCAGAGGAATACGAGAAGCAAAAGAAAACTAATGCACAGCTATGTAGGATTTGGTAGACACAAAGAGGAAGATTGTCTGTTCTAAAGAATTTTTAACACTTACATTTCGCATCTCCAATTGCAGCGTTTGGGAAAATTGTGCATATTTTTATAGATCTTGCAATTGATTATTTTCAGATAGTTTAGAGATAGAAGAGTAAAGTAGAATTTTGTAGTTACGAAGAGAGAGATAGAAATTTTTTGAATAATTTTTTAACGCGAGCATTGACTTACCTTGTGAGAGCATGGTGATTACTTTCAGACAGACGTATTCTTCCATCCGTAGTCTCACCCTCCTGAACATTAGCGTAACGTACGTGATTTTCTCGACCATGAGCCCTACGTCTTGCCGCAATTGGTCCATGGTTATCGGCCGGCCCATCATGCTGGTTAGGCACGTTTGCAACGTATACATGTTGTTCGAAACCTAAATCCAAATGCGAGTTTAGATTAATGGTCACTAGAGAATATCGCAATAGAGAGAACATTACAATTAAAAAATCTATGCCGTAGTAAAATAGTTTCGATTATGCGATTGAAAAAAGGAATTCAGGATCGTAAGATCGTTCGTCCAAGACAACTATATTTCAATCAATGTTTTCTGACTCTGCTGGTGAAAGTGAAAGTGAAATATCCGCATGCGTGGGTGAGGATTGGTTTCACGGTTGGCTCATGCCGATGAGTATCGAAAGTGGGAATAATTACTTCTTGCATAAAATCTGCTCCCGTTCCATCGGTACCGACATTGCTGAACTTGTGTTGACCATGCATCGCTTGATAGGCGGAGGTGGTCAGCACCAGGAGTTCATGCCACTTATGGGTGAGCAACCTCGTATGAACTTCAACCGGCAGCTCAAGGTAAAACGGTAACCTTTTGGTCCACTGCACCAACTTGTACACTATACTGTCTCCTATCTGACACAGCTTCTCACTTAAGTCTGATTTATGGTCCAGCAGCTCGTCCAAGTTCTAAAATACACGCGAAATAGATAAAAGTTCAGTAGACAACGGACGATTTTAGAGTATCAAAAAATATGGATAGATCGTGAAATCTGATAAAGCGTTTCGTGAGGAATGAACTTACCCTCAACGTGGCGATATCTTGGAACTCGTCACAGTCTATAAGAGTTTGGATCATGGCGAGGGTCGCGTCCAGAGGGAAAGCTCGATCCCTCGAACTGCTTACCGCGTTGTCTAGCCTCTGCCGTAAATGAACCACCTTGAACAGAAGTAAGTTATCTCCCTAAGTATTATCCAAGCTCACAGACGATTCGCGATGAGTAATATGCCTGCGCACATTTTACCCTTTCAATTATCTCAACACACCAGCCATTCGCATTACTCCTCCTCCTCCTCCTCCTCCTTCTACTCTCTACCTAGAGAATCTCGAGATTGATTCATCGTAATAAGCAATTACCGTTCAAAGTGGCCGATTCCCCATTCCCTGATCCATATTCAAAGAGGTTTCCCTATTCTTCAAAGCAATTTCTCCCGGCGTTACTCGACCTTCCAAATTTCTCTTGGAACCAGAAGTAGAGCCGCTCTCGAGCAATTGTAAGGGAGAAGGAGAAGGCAAAAGGCGGTTCCTCGGAACAATCGGTGGTTCGCGCTTCCTACGTAAACCCGATCCGGCCTTTCACTGACCTTTCGGACCTCGAGGTACTTCCTCGAGGTCGGTATTCGCCGGTTGGCGTAGTCGAGAGCGAGAGAAGCGGTTTCGCTTACAGTCGCTGCTGAATGCACCCACCATCGTGGTGGAGGTTGCTTTCAGCGGTGGTTGGTGGCACGCGCAGGGTACCTCTCGGCGAAAGCTGTGCAGCGATCCTCGTTTCGCGGACTTTTGTTAGTACACATCGCGTTCGCGGGCTTCTGGCTGCAGGCGGCACGAGTGGTGAGGAAGAAAGAGAAGGAGAAGAAGAGAGAGAGAGAGAGAGAGACTTGTTGTTGGAGGAGGAAGCGAAGGAGGTAGTAGGGTGAGGTCAGTGTCCCTTGTGCAGACTTTCACGAGTTACGAAACCGCCAGAGAACTGCCCGTCCTTGGCACCGGCTGTCGCTGATTTTCTATTGTCCTCAGTGCCGAGCGTACGCTCGTCACCCGTTCGTTTCACCTGGCCCGACCTGCTGCGAGGCCTGCGAGTAACTCCCACCGATAAAGATACTCGCGAGACGCAACAGGAAAACTAATGTTTCCTTAGGGAATTCAAAAGAGCCACCGCGAAGGCGATGCACCAAGAATCGCGTGTCTGTGATAATTATCCTATTTGAACCGGGAATGATTCATGCAGTGACTGCATTATTCTTTAAAAGCTAATCTATGAGGGTGTTCTATTATATTAAGAGTTAAAATACAACCCGTTGAATTATTTGCCTAAGAGTGCTATCGAATTAAACTAATTTAGTTACAGTAATCCACAGTCGCGGAACTGCAGGAATTGGCTTTAAGTTTGGTGTGTCGGTGTTTACAGTGGGATTTGATGTTTCCGGTTGGCCGGTGGAATTTCACCAGACTCGCGCATCGAGAAATCGTAACCTTTAGAATTCCCCGAAGCCCTCACTCGCATTTTACTCGCGATGATCCGGCCGAAGGTGGAAAGTGACCTCCTTAATAGCGGTTCTACCGTGGCGGCAATATTTATCCGGTCCGGAGGGGAGTCATCGGTTTCACTTTTGGCAATGGCCTCTACCGGGCCGACCGGCAATTCTTGTCGTCGTTTGCATACTTGGCGTGCGCCGATCGTCGCGGTCGCGGTGACGCAAATTTCCCACTGCTAGTCCCATCGAGATTCTTAAAACCCTTATCTCTCTTGATTTTGCAATGTTTTCTCTATCCGAATTGCGATTCCGGCAATTCTTCTGGGAACAAGATACTCGTATATAATGCTGTTAGTCGTTCCTGATCGTGTGCGCAGTAGAATTTTTCCTCAATTAAAGCAGCCTCTTGCAGAGATTATCTTTCGTATGCGCCACGCGGACGATTCTCACGAGAGTTAATGAGGAATACGTCGCGATGGGGGAGAGATAATGCTGCGTTTAGACGAGCACGAAAAGGCACGCGAGACGACAACGAACTAGCCAGAGTCAGTTAGCCAGTCAGCAAGCTCGTGGAGCTGCGTGCTCGTTGTATCTATCGGCTTTCGTAATGTGGGAAACCTTGAGGCTTACGCAAGCGAGAGTCGTAAGAAAGTGAAATTGCAACGGGAGTTCATTCATTTTAGGATTGCTTCCATGAAAAGCGTCTCCTTTCGCGAAACTCATGAAGTGGCTATAATCGCATTCTTGCTCATCTTCCGATAGAACCAGTCATTTCGCTTCTAATTTATTCTATGCTAGTAAAGTTTGCTTTATGGAAGCGAGAGTCTAGTCATCGATTATGCAACTCGTGTCAGCCTCTCTAGAGACTAGAATTTTTTGCCAAAATATCGTATTCGTGGGAAACTCTTCTGCAAGGCGCACCGAAACGCTTTGCAAACAATGCCACGAATGGCGCGGAGCTAGTACTAGTAGAAACCGTTGTCTTCACGGGGTTCAAAGACGTCGATGATGTAACACTGACTTCATCGAAGTGGTTCGGCTTATTTCACAAGTCGCGATGTGCCGTGGCGAAAGGTTACGAGTCAAAAAATTTCACTCGAGCGAACGGCACTCGATGCATAAAATCGTAAAACTGACATTCGGCAATGAGGACCTGCCCCATTGGATTTCACGGCACTGTCCGATAGCGAAGCCGTTAATCGAGAAGATACGATCCAAGCTGAAAAGATTTCGAACCCGGGTAGACGCGTTTTACTCGCGTGCAACAGCTTCGAAAGTGAAAGTGAAGATGCCTTCGGGACGTTCTCATCAGCGGTGGGTTCTCCCGCTAAAGATCAACTTTTGCCGACCTGCATTCGATTTCTAACGAGGCTGCCGCTGCCGCGAATAAATCACTCGAACCACTCGCAAATAGAATCTACAGTTACGTGGAGACGTTGATCTATATCCGCAACTGTGTTCTCTCGATTCGATTCGAGAAACACCATAAAAACGATCTATATACTCTCGTCAAGCTGAACCGGCCGGTTGAATAATCCTTTTGATCGAGTTTCTTACGGTGCATCTTGCGGGCATTTCAATCCGAGCGAAGCAAAAGCTACTGGTTGCATTAGACTCGGTGTAATCTGGGATAAACCCAAAGACACGAATAATTTATGTTACTCTTGGCTCTTTAGCTTATACTCGAACCATATAACTACACATCATCATCCTATTAGTTCTAATTAAAAATGTTGTGTTTAGCAATAGTCTTCTAGAAGTATATTAGAAAGTACATTAAAAATGAAAAAAAAAAGATGTGAATGATTAGTACTTACTTCGGAGGGGTTGGTGAGCGCCGTTTTAAGGATCGTCCCATTGACGAGATGACCCGAGTGAGCCGGGTGACTCGGGTGGCTAGGGGTAGGTTGTGAGTTGAGCGGATCGCCCGACGAGATTTTATGATGGTGAAGAAAACTACCAGCGAGTTGGGCATGTTGTTGCTGGCTGTGATGCGCAGCTGCGGCTGCAGCCATGTGCTTGTCGAGCATCGTCGAGCCCATGGTGCCTTTGCTGCCACCCAGGGATCCCGACCCGTTCACACCGCCAACGTTACCGCCGCCACCCATGCCACCCATATTGCCACCCACTCCACTCGCCTTGTTACTCTTCTTGTGCTTCTTGTACTTTACCTGAAAAACCAAACCCAATAAAAGGCATGAAAATGTGAAAAATTTTCTTCATTGTTTCTTATCGTTTGATGGTAGTGTTGTGCTTACCTTGTAAAGGTTGTACACGGCACCGGAATTTCTTCCACCAGGCATCCGGTCTTCTCGGACCGCCTGAAGGACCATACCCTGTTCGATGCACTTTTTAAACCGACAGTACTGACACCTGTTCCTTTGGGCTTTCGTGATTTCACAGCCACCTTCTGCCACACACGTGTATACCCGCCTGTTTTGTACAGTCCTCTTGAAGAACCCTTTGCATCTGCGTGGAAATTGATTTCGTATTATGCGTTACGTTCAATTAATCGCGTTTTGGGTGAATATTTTACGTGGAAATATCTACGATACGAAAGGGAGAAGCGTCCAATCAAGACGCGAGTTCAAGGAGTTTGTGATATCACTCTCAGTGGAGTCACACCGTCTCTTAGATTAAGTCGGAAATTAAAGATTCATTCGCGTGAAATTACTATTTTACCGGTCTGAGCTGGCTATTTTGCAACTTTCTCGAGAAACTTGAACCTAATAAAGTGTGGAATATATTGTAGGGTGTTCTAGTATCTGAGGCGACACAACTCTATTTCCTACTTTAATCTCAGAGTGTTATCTCAACTACTCTCCATTTTGCGTCTTAATTACGATTTCCCAATACTCTCCAACGACAGTTAAATTGTCTCAAGATTTATTGAGAAAATATTTGCAATTACTCTTGAATCGACATTTTTAGATTAACGCGCTCGTTTCGCTGATTAGGAATAATCCATAGATAGTAAAGTCACTTTTAGAATCGAAATCCTCTATATCTATATTCCTCATCGGAACTAGAATGCAGGTGCATGTTGAGAGGAGCCAAAGGTCAGAGTTCGCAGAGGCTTGAGTCTACGTCTAGTGCACTCGTAACTCATGGTACATAGTTCCGTGTAATTGACTCTAATTAAGCGGATGGCCCAATCCTCGAACGTACAACGTGCCACTGAAAGGGGGCTTTGGTGTTTGAGCGTTACGGGTATGGGGATATCTCTTCGTTTTACAGCTTCCTCAGGAAGCATGTATACGGACACCAAGTATTTGTCGCGTGTTCTCCACTATCTTCTCTCACAATATTTCTACTTTATTAATAACTCTCAAAATAATTTCTATTCTTGTTACTAGTAATTTCGAGTAGAAGTTAATTGTATATTCCCAAAAACTCGGAATAAGAAATTGCATAACTCACCCTTCGCACGTAATGATGCCATAGTGCAATCCAGTGGCTTTGTCCTCGCAAATCATGCAGATCATTGGCGTCTCGTCCTCCTCGTGCTCTTGGGGCGGTAAAGGCGGTGCTGGAGGCGCGACGGACATGGATTGCGAGGCGCTTTCGGATTTAACCACCCCGCCATTTCTCACCCAGGGCTGACTGGGTCCGGAAGCAGTCAGGTTGAGGGCCTGCATCTGTTGAGCGGCTGGTAATTGCGTGAGATCGCCGGCCCATAAGCTCTCCATGTTGAGGGGCGGGCCGGACGAATAGGAAACGGGTGGTTTGCCCCTGGACTCCTGACCGAGATTCAGGAGCAGCTGGGCGGCCGACTCCTCCGAGGAGGAGCAGGAGGCTGCCGCGGCGGTCGCTGTCCACGAGGCCGCTGGCGGTGGTACTGGGTCTAAGGGTGGCGCCGACCATATCATCGTTCGCACACCCCCGATTTCACCCATGATTACCGTTGGAGGTGGTCGTGGGGGTGCTGGCGCAGGCCTCTGGGCTGGCGGCTTCATCGTTTCGCCTCCAAACACGAAATCGAACACTAACTTCCCTTTTCAATAATCGAAGACTAATCCAGTCATTTTAAACCCCATTAGCAATATAATATAAACCCAATAACTTTTGTCAATCCCATAAAAAAAATTAATCGTGAGTATCGTATAAATATAATATCGTATAAGTAGAAGCTTGAGAAAGTGGAGTAGATAGGTTTAATAGGGTATACTCACTCGATGACGCCGTGGTAATTGCCCCCGTATTCCCAGAGTTTGCAGTATTGCTCGCGCTGCCTGTACTACTGCTTGAACTAGTCGTACTACTAGTCGACACTGTGGCGACATTCTGTCCATAACTAACGGCACTGCTGATCACACCATTGAGTAGCCTTTGGGTAGCGAAGCCCTGCACGCCGGTATTTTGCGACCAAAACTGGTGATGCGCCAGAAGGTGCGGTGGCACCGATGGTGCCCTGGGTCTGGGTGGTGTAGTCGGTGTTTGCGGCTGTTGCTGCTGCTGCTGTTGCTGGCTACCGTGGGTTGCGTTCGCGTTGGGACTAACGCTCTGGCTCGGGTTGTATTGCGAGGAAGGGCTGCTCCGGTGACTAGGTTGATTGGGGGTGTCGGTACGACCGCCACTACCACCGTTACTATTACCACCTCCGCCATCGAACACCGAATTGTCCGACTCTTCCTTCGTTTGGGCGGAGGAAAGGTCGCCCTTGTCCGGAGTGTCGCTCCTGGACTGCGCCTCTTGGGGCATCGGCGTCGTCGAGACTGCCTGGATCGGCGAGTACGGCGACGACCTTGCTGGCGCTGGAGTACTCGAGCGCTGCTGTTGTTGATGTTGTTGTTGCTGATGTTGTTGATGTTGCTGATGCTGTTGCTGTTGCTGCTGCTGCTGCGCTTGTTGATGCTGCTGCTGCTGGTGCTGAGCTTGTGACTGGTGATGCTGCTGCTGCTGCTGCTGCTGTTGCTGCTGTTGCTGCTGCTGTTGCTGTTGCTGCTGCTGCTGCTGCTCCTCGAGACTCCTGAAGCCAGGCATCGACGTAGCATCGGGGAAGACCGAGTCGGGCGAGGCGCGATCCGGACAGGTTGATTCGCGTGGTTCGTGGCCCCCTGGACCGGCGCTGGCACCGCGAAGCGGGTCTCGCGGCGTCCCTGGACTCGGGCTGCCTAGCAGATACTCGCTTTTCACTTTGACCACGGGGCAGCCCGGCGAGCCTGGCATGTTCGCCTCCGGCGACAGGGTCGAGGTGTCGGCCATGCTCTCCCCTGGAGCAGGAAAGTTTATGGGTGAAGGTGCGTCCGCCGGCTGGATCCCGAGCGGCGAGCCTGCTGATCCGAGGGATACCGGGGAGTCTGAGAAATAAGGCGTTGGTCTCACGTTTATACTCGGTGGAAATTGGCATAGGTTTACCACGGGAAGGCCGCGCGATTAACGATGGTGGATGAAGCACGATTAGTTGTGGCGCGTGGCGAGTGTCGTACGCGCGCGGTATTACGGGACTTACTCTTGAGCAGCTTCTGCCCGCTGGAACTTTGGAGCGAACGGTGATGTGATGAGATTCGGATGGATAGATGGAATACGCTCATGATAGGGTCATTTGCATAGGTTGCACTTTAACTTTGAGGATGTTCGAATGACGTTTTTAGACGAAGTTAGAGACTTTCCAGATTTCCCTTAAGTATCTTGAGTATCATAGTTAGTTGGAAATTTTAAGGTCTGCGCATGAGGAGGAGGGACGGTACAGGAAGTTTCTACACGTTCTGACCCCCCTGTAAGAGTCTAACGTTATCACGTCCGTAAATACGTAATTTAGAAATCCACGTCAGAAAAGGCATTATTATATCGTGCAGTACGTTATTCTTCGTTATTAAAATTAAGTCGACTCAGTGAGGTAATTACACTTTCTCTCTCCATTACCGGTGAATCTCGAAACCAGCAATCTCGTACGTCTCCCTACTGTAAACGCGAGAGAGTTCCGCGGCTATGTGGGACAGAATTCTTCTTCGTTTGCCAGTCAGCGCGCATTCGGTTCAATGATCGCGTAACAATCTTGAACTCCCAGCGTCCGCGTTAATGGGCCCCGATCTGCGGGGTTTCAGGCGTTATGAAAATGTTATTAATCATGTGTGCGTCAAGTAGAGTATGCCGGTGGTCCGCCACATTGATTAATAGCGAATTACTACCACACTCTACTGACCTCGCTTACTGATATATCCACAGAGTCAATCTCGCTCTCGAATCAAACACGTATTCTAGTTTCTTTCTCCTGAAATTTAAAGCGATCGTTACAGGATCCACATACGATTCTACCTTGATCGAACAGCTTGTCGTTCGCGAGCTAAGCGATTATTCCCTACTGGAAACCAGCTAGAAATACCTCTGCACTAAAGTTACATAATCGTCATCACGATTCCAGAGACAACATTATCGCGATCGCAACATTCATTCTTTCCAAGCGTTCGCCAACTGCACCGCCCTCACATTCTATTTTCGTGGAGAAGCGAGATACGCGCAGCAAGTGTATACCATAATCGAATGGAGCGCATATACGTGTATACATGTACACATATATGTATGTACCGGTGGCTAAGATCATTCGGTCGGATTACGAGTCGCCTTGCGGCACTCGCCACTGGAAGCTGGAGCGCACCCCAGGGTGAGAGTCTCGGCTCAAGTAGCACGTGCACTTCACTAAGGGTGTTTTCCTGCGAGAGAGCTGCGGCAATTTACGCGACGTACGCGAAAGTGTAATAGTCGCTCGTGAAAAGGATGTAGGACTATTGGCTGTTCGTGTAGGTCAAGGAAGGAATGCAGTTGACAAGGCCGAGTCGTGATTGTAGGTACCCTGAGTAGTACCAGTTTCCATGCTATTAATAGTACGATCATTGCAGATATCACTACTCGCGGATTATTCATTTCGACTCTATCTCATTCTCCCTTTTGTCTTCTGCTAGTAGTGTCTTACACATAGATACTACCACTGATATCGAATCAAATATATTCTACTCAAATTTTCGACTTTCGATCGTGCAACGTTTCGCGATAAATAGACACGTGACGTTCAATTAGTTCGCATAGTTTACATGAATTGTATATTTAGATCGTGAGAAGTACATGACAAATTGCGGCTGATGGATGTCGAGGAAGATAATATAATGCAAATGGAAATTAAGTCGCGAATAATGTGAGAGTTATAGAGGTTGCGCTCGAATCGCGGATTGAGTCAATATACTGCGTGATTGATCGGATGGTGAGGGGTTGCAGAAGTGATGATTTTAAGATTGTTGATTACCGAAAGGCGATCCACTGCAGCTTTTCAGGTCGTAGAAGTTGTATTGGCAGATGGGTGTTGCATATGGTGGTGCGACTGAGAAATGCGTTCCCAAATAGTAGTGAAAGTTAGCGTACTTCTGATAAGGTGGCATCGGGAAATAGTACGGTTCGTACAGGTATGGATGTCGTGGTGGATAGCGATTTAGTGGTATTCGTTGAAAACTTAGACCCATCGTCGATAGATTGTGATTATTTCCAAACCACTGAAAATTAGGCATAATAGGCATGTTGCCTCCCAGTGGAAAAGCCATTCTTCTTGTGTTTTTCTTTCTTTCTTTCCTCTTCTTCGTAATTCTTAAATTTCTAGTTTCTATTCATCTCATTTAGTAACTATTTTATTTAAATACCACACAACCATTGTTAATGATAATTCGTTTGCCGATTGTCATCAAGGTTTTCATTCGGATTGGAATTTTTGTTAATAGTTACATATGAATTCTTTATTGACACGAAAGATTGTCTTGCGATATTTCTTTTCTCCGAAATCCATTTTTGGTCCTCTCGAAAATCCAGTTAACTCGTTCACTTTTCGGATAAATGGTCTGTGAATTTTCCTGCGTCCAAAGCTTTTCGCCTTTGCGCATGGCATCGCATACCGCGCACCAACAAATAAGATTATTTCGCTTTTTCTGTTTATTAAAAGCAAACGTATTACCCTGTTGATAATGCTTCCTTTGTATACTTTAATCCGGCAAATGTAATTATACCGGAAACTTCTACAGCTGGAATCCTCCCGGAGAGCGACATTGCGGAAGTAGTATAACGCGTCATTAGTCAGACGAACCAAAGATAATTGACTCACTAGTTCTCGCGGATACTCAAAGAAAACTCCTAATAAATAAGAATGAAAAAAAAACTACAATAAGCATCTAAGAAGCTAAGAGAATTAGACTACATTATCCCATGGAAATAAGGATTTAAAAATGAATCATCAAAAAGACGGCATATTTTATTTCAATGACACACAATATCCAAAGGAAAAATAGTACAATAAGGAAGTAAGAATAAATTATCGGGTAATCGAACATCTTGACGAAAGAAATAGAATCGAGAACTTTTAAAAATGCAACGTCCAGTCAAAGGAATCAAAGTTAACAATGCTGCAGCTTATCTGGTTAACTGTGACATCGAGTGTTGCATCGTTCGAGTAGCAATCCATCTTCAGGTAGGACGCTTCCATTTCATTTCGCGTATGCAAACGACACGACAGCGTATAGTTCAAGTCCACACTGTCGTCACGAGAACCAATTGCGTTGGTATACTTGTTCGAAAAGTATCGGTACTTGCGTGCACCAAAGGATCGATGTTCATTTATGGGTTCCTCACTTTGGATAGATTTGTCGGTTCGTTTCCATCGAGCACTCACTCGCAACCAGGCAAACTCGACGTTGTGACACGAGTTCCGTGAGCCAGAGAGATGGTGGGGTGGTCGCGCGGATGGTACCACTTCTCTGAGGGGTGTGTGAGTGACTCGTGATCGACGGTGTTCCGAGCTCGACTAGGAAACCAGATTCGCTAGGAAGGCAGACTTCCCGCCAGTAGCAACTGCGTTTGACCTTTAGCCAACGGTAGGTCGAGGGTCATTGGTATCAGCGGTGTGCTCGAAAAATCGATGCAGCCCGATAAGCAACCCCCTTGACGTTCACGCTAGGGAATGCTACTGATTCCGAATGTCACCCCACTTCTTCCCAATAGTTGCTCTTTTCCTTTTAATCGCGACACCTCTGATCACTGCTTCTTCCGGTTAACGTCGTTGAGGTAAAAGAAGAGGGTGGCTTGGAGAATTTTCGTGGAGAAGAATAAATTGCGTGTTCGCGCGACTTACACCAGGACTGGACTACCGGCTGTGTACGTCCGGGATACCGCGTGGGTTGATATTCCGGCCTGCGTCATCGCAACCAGCTGCTGCTGCTGCTGCTACCTCGACTTACCTTCTCCAGTCACTCGAGCCACCCACGTTCCTCAACCACCCTCTCGCGCTTCTGCCACTTGCCTTTGCCACTTGCCTCTGCCACTTGCCTCTGTCACTCGCCTCTCCACTGTCTCTTCGATGCTATGTCCTGCCTCCCTCACGCGCGATCCGCTTTCGTCACGATAGAGAAACTATAATACTGCTGGTGGGGATGCACCGTTTCCAGGATTATGCTTTCCAGGAATCGAGGAGCTTCAGGAATTTCTCGCTACCCCTTTCTTCGTCAACGATTGGATAGCAAAGAGCGAGAATGACGTCATATGACATATTTTATATTTCCAAATATTATTATAAGTGGATCACTGCTTTATTTTCTTGATATTCAATATCGATATGAAAAGCGCGTTTCTCGGTTAATACATTTCGTTCCGGCTTTTTTGAGTGTCCTCGAATTTACGAACGATGAATCGGTAATTAACGGTGAATTTTGATGTGTTGTTTGATTGCGCGCGACTCAACGAGTTTGATTATCAGCTCGATTTGAAAATCCCGGAGAGATCCGTGGGTGATAACTGTTTGTTTTCCGGGCTCACACAAATCAGTAATAATTAATGCTACGACATAGCATTCTCGCTCGCGTCGTACCAGCTTTGCCTGGCTTGGGTAAAATCAGGGCAATATAGAAGCGTCAGCTATGGAATTATGGGCGACAACTAATCATTTACTTAGCGTGCTGCTCGCAACTCTCATAACTCGTTCTGGGTATCTTCAATGAGAAAAGATTGTGCGTATACGACGATTTTCACGACAGAGATATATGACACTAGTTGGAAGTCCCAACTTCTCTTACAATCTCAACCCCAATTATCCAAGTGTACTTTCCAATCATGTTTCTTTTTTTTCGCAATGCAGGAATTTTAATTGATTACGGAGGGATGGTATTAGTAAGGTTTACCATAGGCTCGTGTTAGTTGACGGATGACATTTTTACAAGATTATCCTTTCTCAGCATGAATATGACGTAATGAGATGTCACGCGATTAATGAAGGGACTGAGGCCAAAGACTCTAGTGAGTCTCGTTGTTGTAAAATAGAAGAGACAATCTTACCGTCGCTACTACATCGGGAGTCGACCTTTCTCCTTTTCAACTTGAGGTCTTGAAACAAGCTCATGTTGTCTAGCTCACACGGGCTGCTCGTAAGGGTCATAATTCCTGAAACAAGAATCACGAGCAAACATTAGCCAAAGGCAAGACGTTGCGAGTATAGCGGTCTTATGTGGACTTATCGCATGGTTTCGCAGTATTTGCCGCACTTAAGTGGATACAAGGAAACGCGCTTCCGGTATGAAAGTGGCACTTGGCTAAAGAGACTGCACGGATGAAAACGGAGCAGTCTCCGAGAATCATCAAACGTTCTCGTACGACTGTTCATCACCTTCCCGCGGATAAAATATCCACTGAGAGATACTTTTATTATTTTATCGCTCACTTCGCTCACGGTAACAGTAAACGTAGAATCAAACAAAAAGCGGAAGCTTATAAAAAAATAAGTGGAAAAGTTATATTTAAAAGACAGTTGGTATTCTGTTGACGGTTCAAATTGTAACAATTAGACTCATTATATTTGGAATATAAAGTAATATTAGAGGGATTTCAAAATTTTTAGCGGAAGTTCCCATTTGCAAGAGAGCTTAGGGAAATATTACATTTTCATTTCCAATATGTTCGGATTTGGTAAAGCGTTCAAATTGTCTCCACCAGCGCAGGAACCTCCGGTTAAAAATACCGCCATTTCCATGAATTCGGAATTCGGTCAGGCGGTTGGGCGCCGTGTGATCTACGATGGCGGAGCGATTCTCATTGAAGTCCAGTTGGCAGTCGCCCCGCATGCCAATCGGAGGGTATCGGCTGTATCGCGAGGATATATATATATATAGAGAGAGAGAGAGAGAGGACACGTTGAATGTGAAAGTACACGGTGCGGGCGCACGCGTTCGCGATTACCGCGCATAGTTCGCCATTAACCCCTCTTTAGCCAATAGCATACAATTGGATCGTTGCGCGGCAGTATCATTCAGCCGGTCGACGTGCAAAACCCACCACTGATCCGATGCGCTGTGTGTGCTTCCCAGTGTAATGCGCTCTCTTCTAGACATTACTCGCCCATACGATTATCGAGACTTTCAGTCCTCGAGCGCCACTCCTCGATATTCCACACTCTAATGGAATAATTAGGGCCGAGTTTTGCGGAACGTCTGCTTCGCGAGCGCAACTAACGCTTGCCGATTGCCAATGACGCATCAGGTCGTTTTAATTATGCTCGACTACACGCGGATTCATTGGGTGGCCCGTGGATAAATCGCCGAGAGTACACGCCGTTGGAAACTGTCGTGGTAATTAGGAACAGTGATGTAAGTCAGAAGATCGACTTACGAGTTATTTTCAGACGGTTTTTAGTAGAGCTATCTTTGGAACATTCGCAACTCGCTTTTGGAAGATTAAGGAATTTAAGCAGAATTGAGATTCGACAGGTTGCGTTTGTGGTTTTTAATATTGTCGACTATTGAATTTTATAGGGTGGGAACTTGTTTGACTGGGTTTTTAAGGTGACCGGGTTGAAAAGCCTTGCGAGACTTTGTAAGCAAGATCAAGGAAATTGACCCCCTGTTAACCACCCTTATCGGGAAAGTGATTTATGCCAAGCCTGCATGAAAAAAATGAGCTGATGTAGCTACCGCACCAGTAGCCCGGTAATTAGGCGGTACACGAGACTCGTTTTATCAGAAAAGTAGAACGTGGTAGAGAGACGGTCAAAATAGCGGTCCGATTGGCGCGATAGATAGTGAGCTATATTCGAATTTCGAGTCTCGCTCCATGAACGCAATGTAGCAATTCCTACCAAGAATTCGCAAGCTTATCGAGTGCAAGGCCGACTGTCTGCTCGCAACTTTGTTGCACATGCAAATTTAAAGTTACATCGTTTAATGCCAATCAATTGTGAAGATTGGCCCAGCACCAAGATGCAACTTACTCATTTAGATTTCAGTAGTTTCTGTACTAACAGTCTCTAGTTTTCTCTTCTCTTCTGCTTTTATCCATATAAAAGAAGTTTATCCAACATTTACAACGATGATAACTGAGTTTTGAGATTAATCCGAATCATTAATTCTCGGATTAGAAAGAATTCTTGAAATTACGTCTATAGGGCAGTTGTGTACGCCGCTTAAACCGGCTGTCTTCGCGGCCACGTGGGTCGCAGGAAACAAGGGTGCAGTTGTTGCTAGCGTAGCACGTCAGATGGCAGTCGAATGCACCACCGAACGGTAGAGAGCACGGTAGAGCGCAACCCAGTGGATGAGCGCACACAGTGAAGGTGCATCGTCAAGTGGAGGCAGACCGTTCGAGTCAGACGCGGCTAGGGACGCACAGAGGAGAGTAGAGTGGGGTTCTCTCGCTTCGCACCGCTCCACACCGCGCTGTTAGTGGTAGGTGCGCGCACACTCGGACCGGCGCGGCCTGTGTACTGCACCGGGGTCCTTGCTCCCTGGCGTATGTGGGTCAGCAGTCTCACACACGCTACTATTCTTGCGTAACCAATGCATGCATACGGAGGAGAGTCGCCGCCGCGGCCGCTGCTGCTGCTGCTGCTGCTGCTGCTGCTGCTGCTGCTGCTGCTGCCGCTACCGCCACCGCTACCACTGCCGGCGTGCACATGCACACGCGGCAACGAGGAAAGTGCAGCCAATGCACTAACCTACCATCCTCCTTCACTCTGTCTCTCTTTCTCGCAATCTCGAACGTACTTGTTTTTCCTCTCTTGCTCTCTTTTACATTTTTGACTCTTCGTCCCTCTTCTCCGTTCGAGAGAGGCCGACGCCAACCCAACGACGATGACGACCTCAGCGTCGCGCGCCTACGCGACCCGTTCAAAGCCAAGCTGCTATCTCGGCCAAGCTTTTTCGCGTTTCGTGCTCCACTCCAATCGGTCTGTTTGACGAGAGGCAAATGCCACGCGACTGCGGAAGAAAATTATGCGCGACTCTACGCTCCTTTTACCATGGGACGTCTGGGGTACTTTTATGCTTGGATCGCTGTCTCTTCTGTAGGAGATTTTCATTTTCCTTCCCTCTCTTTAATCTTTTCTTTTGTTCACGCGATTCTAAGGCTTTGCGATTCTTTTGCACTGGTTAGTTGATTGAAAATTGATCATGAACGAATCGTGTCACGTGAAGTATTTCAATAGGATTTTATAGAATCGTTGTCAATAATTTGAAGTGCCCAGTACAGAGATAGTTTTGATCCGTGGATCGTCGCACGCTTATATAATAAACTAGTGAAAGGTTAAAGATCCTATTTTATGTAACGAGAAAATAAAACTGATCCCTGGCGAAATGGCCTCTTAAACGTGAGTCCATTTAGAGATTTCACTTCGTTCTCGTAATTTCACTCGTAGTTCGTATCTAAGTGCTTCTTGTTTTAATATGCTTTCAAGTGGCCCTTTTGCCTCTGTCTGCAATGCAGTATCAATACTCCAATTCCATGGAACTAGTTCCCTGGAACTACATCGAGACGAAGAATCGATCTACCGAGCCAATCTATTAATAATCAATTAAGCCTTCCTCTAAATTATTTATACTGTTTTGTCCATTCAAACCAGTGTTAAATTCCAATTCGTTCAAAGAGAGAAATTTTGTAAAGTTTCGTATATTCCCGGTCGATTAGGATCATCCTACAAGTAAATTGTGCTTGTGGCACGTTGCACGTTGACTTTATGTACCGCATAGACTTTACCGCTACAGAGGCCGCTGATGGTGAAAGTGACTCTCCCACGCCATGACATCCTATGTCTAGAACTCCCCACTATCCTCTCCTCGATTTTATTTCTCCGTTCCTCCTAGCGAGCGTGAATAGACCGACACACGTACCATAGTAATTCCACCTCGCACGATACACGAGGAACGAAATTCTTGACAATGGTAATGAAGCCCGGATAAAATCGCAATTGCAACCGAGCCTTCCTAGCTCTCTTAGCTACTGACTACGAATCGTAAACCAGTTCGTTTTGCTTGACGAAGTTTAAGGTTTCCGCGTGCAAAATCCTTCTATCTACAATATTCCCGGTTAACTAACTCAACGGATTTATTCATTAAAAAGACTCTCTTTTTAATTATATAAAATAATGTGCGATATTTTTTTATTTAGTTATTCGATGGATTTGTTTTAATCGTATATTATAATAAATAATTGGAATTAATCGTTTAAATGATGTATAGAATTTGTTATTACGATGAATGAAATTCTAAACTAGTTCACAGTGCGCTTATCGGGATTCACACGGTACCGTTATACCTAACGTCGAATTATCACTTATCGGACCGCTTTGAGTAGGGTTTTAACGTTGCGTTAAAATCTGGGTACCAGCGAAATAGATATATAAATAGATAAATCCATAAAGAAGATAGAGACAAAGTGGTATTCAATTCGGAAAATTGTATCTAAGAGTGTTATAATTCTACACGACTGAACGGTATAAAAATTCTTCGCCTCGCTTCTTACCGAGCGCATGCTCGTAGAACTTTCTTTATCGTCCAGCTGACAAGCATAAGAAGCTTGAATTTACTCCAGGATGCTCAAAAAAGACATCGCAAAGGAGAAAGGATCACTGTTTACACAACGTTTTTAACTGAAGCGTTTAAGCAATGGAAGTAATAACCGATCAGCGAGATTGAAAGAAAGAAAAATCCTATTAAAATGAGCGAAGCTTTAGGAGGATTTTGGAAAAAAAATTCTTTGCGCGGAGGTTTTTCGCTCGGTAAGATTAGCGAAGTTCGTGAAACAAGGAAGCGAATCGTGTCCTGGATGCTCGCGAGTGGCTCGAGCAGTGAGAACGGCCAGTGAGAGTCAGACTTCGGTACGTTGAACTTCCGCAGTGAAAGTTTCTATTATACCACTGGCCTTACCTTACTTTTCCTACGGCAAGCTCTCCCGTGTTGTGTCATAAGACGATGAGCTCCGTGAAAAGATCGAAATTCGTTGGTCAAATTTGTACCGAGAATCTTACTCGCAGCGTCGATGACACCGAACAGTGAGTAATGCAACTCGACACGCTCGACTCGCCAAGGTAACTGACAACTGAACATTTTTCTCTCTTTCCATACGTTGAAAGTACCCTCGTTAATTCGATTGGGAACCTGACAAAATTCCAGCAAGATCTCTAGTACTGCTGGAGAACTCGATTTCGTATCGTAGTTTAAAACAACTTGCCACAAATTCGATCGTAAGAAAATTAATTGATCCTTCGTTTCCCTTGGAGCAGTACAAAGTGGCACTATAGGGTGCCGTGTTCAGCAGGAGCGTAGACCTATTTACGTCAAGACGCGATTTATTTCGCCGCTCGCGGCCAAGTGCTTCATTGTACGAACGTTGTACGAACGTAGCAATTCCGTCGGATCAGCGCATAGCTGTTTTGAGGATTGCGACATGCGGCAAGCGCATTCGTTAACCATGTTACGAAAGTGACGTAGGGGAGCTGAGAGAAAACGCGCTCGCTCCGCTTTACACGGAAAAGTTGAGAGAGTCGAGAGTGAAGAGCTCGAAGAGTTCGGATGTTCTGACACTTCGCGGAGTAGGATTTATGACGAAAGTTCAAGTTGTCGCAACCTGCATCAACAATTCCAGCTGTTACAGAACCGAGATTGGTATTAGCTTTTTAAATATTCTCAATTTAATTTTCAATAAGAATTTCGCTTCGTTGTATTTAGCTTCTTCCGAGTGAGTCTCTGTTATTTTGAAAGTCAGTGAAATCTGCCACTTACAGATTTCCGACTTTAACTTGATAGACGGAAGTCAAGCATAGTTTTATAGAGCAATTTCCAAGATTGTCCGCGACGTACTGTCCCGTCGATGACTCGCAATTGTCATTTACAATTAGCGAAGCGTGCAATTGTGAAATCGTACCGTGGTGTTATTGACCCGCGAGGAACATTGACAAATCCTGACACTGTCGCTCAGCGATCCATTTAGCAACGTTTCTACCTCGAGTCTCTTCAATCGCGATGCGAGCTGTAAAAGAGACCTTCGAAGAAACTCGACTTGTTAACTTTGCGCCACACAATACCACTTCAAAGTTTCATCCTCGTAAACATACTCTAATAAGATCCAGTGACTGGGTCCTTGAAAACGAACTGTAAAGGAACTCCTACCTATGTGGCGACCTTGAAGAACACTCATCTTCGCGCACATGGTATGTCGCAGCGTTCCTGGTAAGAACTCCGTTGAATGAGAAAATATCCAAAGCTCCTGGGACTATCCACTTGATCCAACACTATCCAACCAATATTCCCGAATATTGCTCACGGAACAAGCAATCATCACTAGGAGTCTTTGTCGACAGACACCGAACTAAATCCACGAAACATTGGTACGTCCAACTGGCACATCGTAGATCATAGATCCGATCACTCGTTAGTCCAAATATCTTCCCACTCTGAGTAGATCAATTCACTCGACACAAGAAGTTGCCATTGGACGAGGAAGAGATTGAATCGCGAGAAAAGAAACACTCACGAACACAACGTTTCGTTAAAGTTAAAGGAATCATCTGGACGGCCGGAAGAGAAGCGAGGAAGCGTACGAAGAGGCAACACGACGCGTAGGAGCCGAAGTGAACGCCTCGCGTAGCCCAAAGTTTTTGGGGCAGCCAGTTGTGCGGGCCACGCGATCCACCGGAGCCGTGGATCCACGGTGTTGGTTGGTAGTGGTGGTGGTACCAGTGACCTCGATACCAAGCGAGGCCCTCCAATCCCAACGCCCAATGCCAAAAACTCGACACGCGTGTGTACTCGGGAACTTTCACTCTCTCAGAGAGTCAACCGGCAGCTGGAGAACCGCGGCTCCCGCGGTCAAATTGCGATTTAGCTGCGATTCGCGGTGACGTTCGAGCTACGTTGATCAGCGATTTCGAACGACCCTTTGGAAAGAGCGATTGCGCTCGCTCTCTCCGAAGGTGGCAAGTTACTATGGCATAAAACTCTCGTGGAAAAAGAATCGAAAAGTGGTCGAGTGTAGCTCGCTGTCCGAAAATTCGCCGCGCTCTCGAGAAACTTTCACTCGAGTGGGCCCCTGACTCGCTATTCCATTCGATAGAAAGGTTAAGGACTCGCCCCGAACGGTACTCCGGGGACGAGAGACCCAGAAATAACTGGCTCACGTGGGGGCCTTGTCGGATTAATCGGAGAATGTCAGTCTCGAGACCCAACAAACGTTGGTATCTCGCTCTCACCCATGGCCTCGCACAATAAAATAATGCTTCCAGGTAGTAATTTTCAGTAAACTGACTGATTATGAGAACCAAGTGTCAGAGTCGAACAAATCTCTACGGTACAAGCTTGTTCGAACGATAACCGGTTGCGAAAGCAGCGCGAATTCGTCGAACGCGGAAGTGCGAATACGTTCGCATAAATTTTCGATTGGTTTGTCGTTACATAAAAAAGAGGCACATATGCATGAGAGAGAAAAAACGAATGCCAAATATGGAATGGATGGACATCGGCACCTTCTTGCAATGCTGGATCAGAGGTGTGTTTTCTTCTCTTCTTATTTCGATTTCACTCTCAACGGTGCTTTTGCGCGCACGGTAATCGAGCGTGCAACGTGCTTGGACGACTCGGCTATGGCGCATCTCGCAAACCCACTGAAACAAGTCCTCGCTGTTTCACTTTTAACCGATAAGAAAGTAACGAAAGTCGATGAAAGTTTTGGCAGGTGGGCCATCCACTCTTTGTGGTTTCGTTGTGCTCGATCTTCTCATGTGAACGCGTTTAGTTGACGAAAGTAAAAGTAAGGGAGAATCTTGCTGAAGCTTCGTCATCGAGTATGTCACATCGAGATTTCCTCTTTCTTTCTCTTCTTCGTCTTTGATCGTCTTCGATCATCCTCTTCCTCTCTTACTTTTTTATATCTCGGTGTTCTTCTTCTCTTTTTCTCGCTCTTTCTCTGTCAACCGAGTTGTCTTGGTTCGCGCGGATACCGGTTTTTGGCGAAACGATACCATCTTACAGGAAGATCGAACCTGGTGAAAACCGCGTCCTTCGTGGAACAGGGTTACATTACGTCAGGCGCGTCCTCTTGCCGTTCACCTTCGATGCATTCTGATAGCGACCCGTAGGGAGCTCCCTGACATTTTCGGTTGCTCGAATTTGAGGTCTCGCGATGAAATTTTTTTGCTCCACCAATGTCAGAATAATTGGCAAAGTTTTACGATTTTAACCCTCACCGATTGACTATTCCTATTTCAATTTAATTATCTTATTAAAGAGTCATTATTTAAATTAAAATAAATTATCCATTCGGTAGTTCGATTCAACTTCGACGAAGGTGTAAAAAGAAGTTTCTGTGCTTCTCGCGTTTGCGGAATAGAATTCCAAGTATTTTACTGGAATCAGTGAAATAGGAAGTTTGCTGAACGGACGGTGCCGTGAACTCTTACATTTAGTTAGGCGAATAACAGTTTACTGAAATATCGTAGACGTATGGATTGATAAGGTTCTAAAAGAATCTAGTCTCTCAAGGATCACGAATAGAACCTATCCTAACGTAGAGACTGTTGCGCGCATAAACTTGGAAGGTTCGAGACACTGAATGGGCCTGATAACGAGGCGTCGATTTCGCGCTGCTGCAATCGAGTCAGTGGCGCCTGCTCCGGCTTTATGACCGTGATCAAGCGCGTGCGAGCTCGAGCCGGTGCGGCGCGTCTCCTCGATTTTTCCTGGTTTATCTAGATGGCCTAGAGAAGTATGGAATTGGTACAATCGCTCATCCACTCGATTCAACGCAACTCGGAAAATAACATTCGTCCAATTATTGTATATCAAAACGTAGATTCTCGGTAGGAAATTTTAGCTCCAGTCCACTTCCACGGGTCCATTGAATTGCGGAGGCGCAATTCTCTCGCAAGAGAGGATCTCTAACCAAGGCTCAGATTTCGAAGGGTCACGAAAATCCTTCGAGCCGGAAACCCCCTTGGTGTCTTTCGGTTGGTTTGGAAAAAAGGAAATGAAAGATATGGTAAGATGAAAAAAGAGAAGGAGAAAAGTCAGTGGTAGTAGTAGTAGTAGTAGTAGTAGTAGTGCGGGTCGTAGTGGCAAGCAGTGCATTCGTACGTGGCATCGTGGGCAGTGCTATAGCCGTTCGTACCAGCACGTTGCGAGCGGTCGGCCATGGCATACTTACTAATGTCAATCACACCGGCAGGCATGCATCGCGCGCTTGTATTCGTCTACACGTACGCGAAGCGGACTAGAGCCAATGCGAGCGCGTGTAAGCGCGTGTGAGCCTGCCGAAGATGCTTCGATCGTCGACGAATCTCCTCCTAGCCTTTTACCCTTTAACCCTCGCGCACAATTTCCTTCGCGACCATCGATATCGCGTTCGCAGCTGCAACACGACGAGTTCGAGTCACGCTGCTCTCGCAGCTTCCATCGACCCCGATCCGAAAAATTGTGAGGTCGCTGACGAGACTGGTTACCACGACTTATCGTCATTCTAGCAAGATTCTTTACTGCTAGATAACTCATTGAACTATTTTTTTTTCTAGACGCGCCACGAACTTCATTCCTCGTTTAGTGACTTTGCCGTTAAGCTCGTAAACGGGATGTATTCGTAATGCTCGACCGAATGTGGCAGCAACTCCCATATCTACAGGGTTGAAAAGTGGAAATGTGGAAGCTACGATAAGCTATCGCTTCGCAAACTCGCGAACTCGGGACTTATAGCGTGGGATTCGATACGCTACTTGTGACACTCTATCTTCTATCTATGTACTTGGAATATTGTATATGTGCATGTTTGTGGAGTTTGAGTAACGTGTGTCCACTTTTTCTCCCTGACGCCGATCGCGACTACTCATTAGATGCGAAGGATAGAAACGATCGCATCCGTTCCCCTCGTTCAAGGTAGAAACAGTAAGAAAAACGAGGCGTAACGCATTTGAATAGTGATAGAGCGCTAGTCACGCCTAGGCACCGCGAGCTTTGCGCTCTCGTCGGAAATATTATTTCCCAGCTGAATCCGATCCCTACGGAACCCGGTACCGAATAATACAGAACATCGAGCTTCGTCACGTTCCTCTCTGAAACTTCTTGCTGTAATCGTCGAAACTTGGCAAAATCTCCTAGATAAACACCCGCAAAGCATCGCCAAACAGTTATCGATATTGATTCCGCTAAACTAACTAAAATATTTCATATTTCACTTTTTAACACGGTAAATTAATTGTTAATTAACTTCGCGAGATCAGGAATCGTTAGTTCACAGTTGCATAACTTGTCTATTATTTTCGATAAAAGAATCCCGGTTAACGACATATGCGAGGTGGGTTTCGCAAGTGACGATTGCTATGCAGAATATCGCATAGCGGCATAGCGGCGGTCGTAAGGGCTAATTAGCAGGATGGAAAGCAGAGCGACCCAGGTGGTGGGTCGAAACACACACGACATCGTCCTCCTCCGTGTTGATCGATAACGCCACCGGTTGCAAGCGAGCACGAACTGAGATTTCCCTCTCGATTCTCCCTGGGAAGCGAGAGACCCTCGCCAATCCCAAGTCCGTGATCTTGGTGGAATTTCTTCGAGGGTTTCGCTGTATCCTGTGTGTATGCTGTATGTATGTCCGCGCGCAATCGAATGTTGGAATGGTCGCGAGAGTAGTCAGAACCAATAGAGGAATAGAGTAAGAGCTCGAGAGAAGTAAGTGTAGTAAACGGCAATAGTGGCAGTAGCAACGGTCTTCGTAAGACGTTAAGGCCAGTCAGTGTCCATGAGAATCGACCTCAAAGGAGTGTCGACACCACGAGAGCGTCATCGTGATCGCTCTCCTCGCATTATCTGCGCGATAAAGCGATCGAGAAGGCAGAAATAAATTCGCTATAGTTTCTTGTAGCCTTTCGATAAATCCTCTCCCATGCTCTTATTCATACTCCTTCTTCTAGCAATTGATAATGGAACGCGTGACTAACAGGGAACTATTTCTATCGTTAATTGCAATGATTAGTTAGATCACTTTTTTTTATTCGATTTTCCAATAAATCCAATCTTTTATGACGATTTTCGTTATTGTGCTGTTTAATTTTCAAGGTCTCTGAATCATTTTCCACTATTAATATACTCGAATGTGTTATAGATAGACTTACAATAAAAATCACTATCGACAGACGATAGTGGATTTTATGGAATTTCTGGAAGTAAAGTGATTTTTGTAGCAGTAAAACGTATGCTATTCGTTAACGTGGGAGGATTAATAATGAGTCGAGGGTCGAGTCGGTTCGTCGGTATCCAATGAATCATCGTTGGACCTTTTCGACCGCTTGACGCGTGTCTCGATGATCGTAACGACGCGATGCCACGGTGTCATGCACCTCTCGAGAGGATTTCTCTCGATAGCGAGCCACGGGTACCGTCGCGTTTGGATACCGGTACTTCGCGACTGCACGTGTCAGGGTCAAATGACATCACTTCGACACAAGGATCCTCGCGATCGTGCTGCGCTGCTGTAATTCATCCTGCCGATCGTTTACGGTCCCTCCTTGCTCGAGGAAGAAATCCAACGTCTAGCTTGAAACATATTTCAATTCGAAACGTGTATCGAGTATATTTATCACGTGGAATTCTCCTAATTTGTTATCTCAAAATGACGACTATACCTCGTTTAGAAAGTTTATGCATTAAATTTATCTGGTGATGTATTAATATGAGATATTTAAATTTCTCTAAGTGAAATGTATGCTAAATAACAAAATTATTAAATTAGAATTAATTAACTATTACTCGAATCTGCTAGAAGCCAAATATTCCTTGGTGTTATTCAAGTTTCGGAATTTGAGTGAGAAAGGTCGCGTTCGCACAATAACCGACAATAATAAGACCGGCCACTTGTCGCCGTGTTTCTGGGCAGCTGAAAAACCCGGTGACGCAGAGTAGTGCTCGACGCTACGATGGATTAGTTTCTTCTCATCATACGAGAAACAAACACCATCATTCGTCATAGTGTCTTTGAAGTAGTTCTTTAGTCACGATAACTAAGCACTGTTATTGGAAAATGTAGGGCAATTAAAATTAAAGTAAGTTTCCTTAAAATCGATTAGATACGAAGCAAAAAGTCAAATACATAATTTTGACCTGTTTCATGCAGCTGAATATAATGTTCTGTACATATATCGTAGTAATTAGATAAAGAAAAGTGAGGAAGTGAATTGTAACATATGGTTCGATGAAGAAGTATCTTTGAAACGTTAAAAGAGAAGAGTAGATACGAGTGGACCCGACGAGCCTCGACTACGGTTGCTTGCATGCGCGTAATGCCGCGATTACTGGCGGGTATATTTAGTTTGAGATTGGCATAGGTCGCGAGAAGTCTGCTAGTTGTTATCTGTTTTCTACGCACGTGGCCTCTATAGCTCTCGGATCTAGCTGGCCGGTTATAATCACCGCAGAGCTTACTGCCGCAACACAGAACGCGCGATTTGGATGTCCACTCGACGAGTGTAATACCGATTGCACATACATGTATGTACAGAGTCGAGCACGAATGCGAATGAACTGAACCGAGGCAATTGCCTACCACTGCAGTCGATCGAATTTATTTACTAATGCTTATTCGTTCGACTCTAAAAATTAAATAACAAAGAATTAAATTCACTTAAAATTAAATGGTAAAATTAAAATTGTAAAATGCCACTGAGATTAATTTGCATATTGGGCTATAATTGGATTACAATTGTTAGATTATTTCACATTCGATGATTAATTTATAATGAATTTCAGTTTAATATACATTTTAATTATCGATTCTCCTTGAATCACGATCGTCGTATATTCACGGAATACTGCTATATAAATTCTCTTTAATGAGATGTAAAATACGTTTTTGTGATTAGAACATCATAGTGTTAGAAATGTAATGACAGGAGCCTCGTTTCTAACAATAAGTATAGTATTGGTATGAAAGGGAAATCAGAAAGCAAGTGCCGTACACGCGGCTAGTCAGCAGTTGTAAGCTAGGTTCCATCGATATTCATGTTAAATAGGAACAAGTGGAAAAAGTGGTATGCCAGTCGGGCGAGTACCATAGGTCAGTGGCGATTTTCCGTGGAGCGTTCACTCTAACACTTGTAAGTGGCGTCGATCCGGCGCGCAAAGAGGCCGTAGCGCCGGATTGGCCGGGATCCCTGGTTAATAATTGCCCTCGTGGCCCTCGTGGCTTTACTATCCACTATTCCCAGTGTGCACCATTCTGCACACTACTATAAATTTATATCCACGTCTCTATATCTCTATTCGTTACTAAACTATCAATCGCAAAAATCAGCTATAAAAAACAATTCCCATAATTCTTACTATATTCCATTAGTTTAATTGTATAATTTGAAAAACCATACGTTACATCAATCATTTATATTTTCCTATTTATTATCGACAGAAATTTTCTTCTGTCTCATTTTCCACTTTTCCAGTATTTTAACATTCATTTATCGCGACATAAATATTCGGAAGCTAAAAAGACAATTTCAAAAATAGCGAATATTGGCCGAATATTTTCGTTGTCCACTGTACATGCGTACTGAGAACAAGAGATCACGCCGGGAGAGGGAGAAAGAGAGAGAGAGAGAGAGAGAGAGAGAGAGAGAGAGAGAGAGAGAGAGAGAGAGAGAGACGTGTGCATTGGTTCCCGCGCACGAGCAGCATTTGCACCCCGACCTATCTCAAGCTCCGTCATCGAGTTGAGGATGGTGTGTGCGCGCGCGCGCGCGCCCACCACTCGCGAGCACGCCAGTCGACGAGTACTCCACGGTTAGAGTAGGTTAGGGACGTCACCGGCTACTGCGCTCATCCGCCAGAATAACTTTAAGCGGGGTTGCACAACTACGCCCGGCACGACGCGGCGCGATCTAACGATTCGACTCTTGCTTCGCTTCCTTGCTTCCCCTTGACTCATTCTACCGCGATACTTATACCGCTTTCGAAGATTTTAGAGCTTCTTAACACCTTGACTGCTACTTTACTCAGATTCAATTGACGACTTTATGGCTCAAAGCGTTAAAGAGGCCTAAATGAACTGCTTGTGAATTTTTTAATTGGACAATTTATCGTTTTACCGTTAGATTTATCGAATATGCAAATTGATTAGAAATAATTAATAGTAATAGATGTATTTGATCAATATGTTTTTCAGTATCAATTTTAAAGAATTTTATTTTTATACGAAAGGGTCGAAACTTTTTTAGTTTCTTTTTGTGATTATACATTGAAATAATTTATCCAGGAGTAGGGTGGTCTTTGTTTACGTAAGACTCGAAGCTTTTTACGTAATTGTAGGAAAAGATGCGAGGACGACATTCCGAGATCACGAATAGGTTCGTTTCTACGTGTATTTTACTATCTCTCTGTCGCCAAAGAATCGCAATACGATGCGGTAAAGTAAACGCGTTGCCTTGTCGCACAAGTATTTATAGAGCCTGCGAACTATGTGGCGATCACGGAGATCGATCTCCGAAGATCCTTTGTGCCGATATTCGTGAATTAATTAAGTGAGACAATCGTTCCACAGGGTAAATAGAATCTATGCACGGAAAGTCAACCTGAGGGATTTAAAGAAGCTTTGTGTGTCAACAGGAAGAGATTTCAATTATTCGATTGTGTGGAATAAAAACAAGAGCGCGAAATCTCCAGTAGATTAATTATCGTTATAAAAGGATACGAGAGGCACATTTTATCAGCTACCCAACGTGATCCAGATTAAGCTTTCTTTCATTGCAACTAATTGAGTGTCGATAATCGAGTATCGTCGCCTTAATTATTATCGATAAAAGTTTTCGAATTTTATAGATATAGAGATATATAATTCTTTAGTTTCGCATTGAAGCGAAGAATGCGTCTCTCGGTTATTTTCACGGATAGACACTCTTCTCTGTCAATGGTGCTGTGAAGGCCAACGCAAACCGTAAAAAGGAAGGATTCTCGGCATGTGCCACGCTTGCATCAGCTCATTCCATGCTTTACCTCGCACCGCTATGCCGCGAAACATATTTGGACGGAGAGAGACCCTGTCCTTCGGCGAGGTTTGTTCAACGAATTCTCGCAGAATTCATCCGCCACGAACCGGAAGACGAACGTGTGATACCTGTCGAACGACCTAGACCTTTCGACTTTGGCGGCACGCGCGATAGACACAATTTGCATCCCATTGCCGACTGTATTTTTTTTTTTTTTTACTTTTCCTTTCTCTTTCTCTCGCTTCTTTCGTTGGTTTCAATGACGGACGCACTTCCCAATATCCTTCCCCAAGCGCTGTTTAATTCCAGTGGAAAAGGTCGACGAGTCAATAGAGCAAACTACCGATAAAATCAGTCTTAACAGGTTGTCTGCTATCGATGATTTTTCTCAATTTGAGATTTGCACAGAAAATTTCTACCTTAAACGAAACATGGCTGCAGTTTCATTCAATTAATAAATTCCAATAGCAATCTGATTCCTCCGTTACTCGATTCAATTAGGAATTAATCGCGAATTATTATTTGTCGATTTAGAAATTCGATTTTAATTGGAAGTTCTAATCCACATTCGGACAAAGTTGTGTAATTGGAGTACATGTGAGCAGAAAATCAAACCTGAGCTTATGGATAAATTGAGAACGAGCCTCAGAATCAGGATGATGATGATGATGATAATGATGATGACTTACATTTTTTTCCGCTTAGGACATCCAAAACATGAAAATTGTAGCCGTAGCGATGTGTCTTCCCGAAATGCCGACTTCGCCGACGAGAGATGTCGGTCTCGCGAGATCGTGTTCTAGAAGGTCACGTCACGAAGGTGTCGACGACAAGCTGGATCGTCGATCAGGTGTCAAGGGGCGCGCTTGCTCGTATTACGTCAGCGTTTGTGCAGCGCGAGGCGAAGGATTACACGCACACTCACGGACGAACACTTACGGACGGACGGACGGACGGGCACTTGGACACGAGCCGCGCGGTCACCGACGTCATTTTCTCTCTCTCTCTCGATCTTCTTCTCTTTCTCTATTTCTCTCTTGCTTCGATATATCTAATCGAAAAGCCCTGGTGCCTCGTGCACACCGTGTCTCCGGCGTCTCGTCCGTTTTCGCAGGCACTTGCACATGCACTTGTTCCTCATTTGTTCGATGCTTCCGGCTAAATTCGTCTCTCTTGCGCGCAAACAACCCCCGCAATTTAGGGATCAAGAGTTTCGTCTTACACCGAGTTTCCTTTTATCATTGAAACGGTCTCCAAATGACGAGGACTTGGGAGGACCAAAGGGAGACTAGAAATCGTTACGTTTAGAATGATTTATATTATCGATCGTCTTGTTGTATAATTTCACCGGGTTGTGTTAGAGCGAGGAAGACGATAATACGGGCATTGCACGACCCACTTGCACGTGTGAGGTTGCCCTCAAAAGTGGGTTATCCTTTGTTCCGACTTAAAACTCTCGATTCTGTTGCCTCGTCTTTCCGGGTTCCTCCGTTTCGACCGTCGCAGCACCCAGGATCCTTCGGTTCCTTTTTCTAATTCCTGAGAATCGTTTGCCTCACGAAAGTTCGCATCCCACGAGAAGACAGAAGAATCTTGCACTAACTCCCGTAGAACTGCATCATCCCACTTTTATCGCACTGGGCACTTTTCAATCTGACTTCAATAGGATTTAAAAGTAACGCGCATTAATCAGTCCAAAGCGCTTCACGGGCAATCAACGCGCTCTCATGAATATTTAATCCGAGGCTAGCACTTCAACTCGAGGCGGGAATCGCATCGTGGATCAATGGGATCCATCCATCATCGTGCACCTCTCCAGTAGTTCGGAGTACTTACGAAATGCATATACTCGCGGCGAATATGCTCGCAAACATTCCAACTCGCGGGAATTATCCGAGGTCCATTATTCATCGTTCGTTCACGAGTCCAAAGACTTGAATCGTGCGAATGGACCTTTGCATGGGTTTCTCTCTATCCTGTTCTGTTTATTCCAATGGCATATAATCCCGTAGATTGGGTATATCGCGGGGTATGGATGAATATTCAGTAGGTAGCGTCTTTCGAAAATAGACGCGGTTCGTTAGCGGGTGGAGAAGCTCGCGCGAAAGCCTTTGGGTTCGTTGTACGACGCGTGTGCTCGGTTTCTCGCGGTGCGTCGGCGTATCCACTGGTTATCGTGAGCGAGCCGTGCTAACTCTACCATTCATGCATTGGCTTTTCCACGGTTAACAAGCCAGAGCCCACTGTTTCGCAGTGTCGCGTGCACGCACCCACACACTTGGACGCGGGTACCGTGTGGCTAGGTGGTTCGCTAGCTAACTCGGTGCGTGCACCAAAATGGCAGCCGTGCGGTGCTTACGTAACGGAGAGCTAGCTTTTTTCCTACGAGCCACGGGACCCGTTTAGCAGGAAGCCGACGTTGTGCACGCGATATTTCGCGAGTCGAGAACGATAAGCGGCTACCGCGGCTTTCCTCCCCGATTACTTAATTCCTCGAAGTCATCGGCCGTTTCCCATGGTTCGGTTGAAATACGATGATCCACTTGTGAGCGAGAAGTTTCCAGTGGTTCCTCGTTTCCATGAGAAAAAATGCGAATCTGGCAGAGTGAGAGACAGTCGAGAGTGATCACAGTAGCGCAATAATAATACAATGCGCGATCCTGGATCCATTGGAATACGTGTAGCGGTGATATCGATCGGCAGTTTTCAGTTGCATTTTATAAGCGAGATGCAGAACACAATGTTGCGGTAGACGTATGTAACGCGTTGACGAATGAACTTATGATATGGCAGTGATGGCGCGAGAGTGCGTGGATCGTAAAGTCTTTGTTTGATTGGCAGTGCTCGGAATTGAAAGATAAAAACCACGGTCTCCTTTTCGTTAAGGGTCGGTCTCTTCCTCGTAGTCGGTTCGAGGGTCGCGTCTTGAGAGCGTGTCACCGGACACGGCGCATGCCCAAAAACGTCGTGACTTTGGCCGTGGAGCGCGGCACGTACTGGTTGCGGGCGCGAGAGGGCCGCGTAGGATCAAGAAAAATGAAAATCACAGAGTTAGAGAATGAAGAGGCTCCGATCGATCGATCGACGATGAGCCACGTAATTGGCAGTGCTCTCTGCGAGATCAAGGAGCGAGGTGAGTCTGGGTTAGTCGTTGGTTTTGATGCTGGTGCAACCCTCTGCACACCGTTAATACTGCAGAAGAAGAGCCCTCTTCGGGCCCGGTATCGCTCTTGCGAGGATCCCTGGATCACTTTGAAAAGGACGCACGAATATTCCGCGCACGATGGCACTTCCGGTTTCGAGAGGCTGCTTACTCCCCAAGTGCTTCTTCTTTCCCTTGTTTCCTAGTCTCTTGGCCGAGTTTGTTCCCTGTTCGCGATTAAAATGCACCCGCGAGAACCGAGAGCATCGGAGAGCGATTTTCCTTCCCGGAGGGTCCTATCGAGCAATGGGAACTCTCGTTGACTCTTGTCGCTCGCACGTTCGCTCTGATTTCCCTTTCGCGCCCGGTCACCCGACACCTCTGACTGCTCGCTCCAAATCGCCCGTGATCGCTCGATGATAACGATCCCGCGTCCTCGTCGCGGAAACTTTAGATCGATCCAGCGGTAGCGGTGGCGGTGGCGGTGACGGTGGCAATGGCAACAGCAGGCCTGCAGCAGCCCGGAGTGCAACGTCCGCCAGTGATTCCTCCGGTAATTCCTCTAGAAGGGTCTCGATACACGCGGTATCCGTGGCCTCCTAACCCAGGGTACGTTTCGACAACGTAACGCTCTTTCACGGTGATCCACCTCGCAGTGAGTTCTTTGAGAATAAGTTTGCGCCCGATAGGTTGCGAGGGATCCAGCACGTAGTAGTAGTCGTCGTTGGACTCGGAACCGTTTGCCAGGTTGTCGTAGGTCAGCAGCGCGGGGTCTGGGCTTGTCGGTTTCGCTCGTGGCACGTGGCTCCGTGCGGTAGAGATTTTCGCGCGCGGCACTTCCGGTTTGCGGGAGAACAAGTCGAGGAACGGGCCGGTTCATCACCATCACCATCACACCACAGCCACCACTACCACTAACAGCGCGTTACCGCTGCCACACTGCTGATCGCCGACGACGGACCAACAACAGAGCTCTCTCTCTCTTTCCCCCGTCTCAGGTGAACTTGTGCTCACTGGCACCGCGTATTATCCCGGCGTGACACGTGTGTGCGTGTGTGCGATCCTCGCGTATCCCCCGCGTAACGCGAGTATACAAAGCCGAGTTATAGTCCGCGTGCGTGATTGCCCGAGGTATCAATGTATGCGTGTTGCGTGTGCACCGATATCGCGTGGGGGTGCGAGGGAGTGTATCGTCGATTCGTCGTCGATGGAGTTTCTCTCTCTCCGGTCGTGGCGTGAGGTGTAAACCGAGTGTCGAGCTGAGTTGGCTTCGACAAAGTAGGGCGACGACTGGGACAGCGGCCACGGGCACCAGCGCGCTCACCGACGAGGAACCCGTGCGCCGTGCGGTGCGGTGGAGGCACCGTGGAAGTGGAGGCGAGAGAGACAGGGATAGAGGGAGGAGAGAGAGATACCCTTGCGAGTAAAACGGCTGCGTTGCTCTCTCTACTATGTACATTCTCCAGGAGGGGAACCTCTAACGCCGCGCGCGCTCTACGAGCCAGCCTGGTCTAGTCGATCGCCGCGAAAACTGATGCACCTACCATTGACGGTCCTGCCTTCGAGCGGTGCACTCGCCTTCTCGATCCACCACCGCCGCACACTCCTCCGCTTATCAACGATTCAACCCCTTTCTCTTGAGTATCGTGACCCAATCTGAATGCACCGTGAATGAGAAATCAAATTCAATCTTCCTTTTGAGGATCAAGGAAGGAGATTCTAACTTTTGGTCAGACCATAATACAGTGCATTCTATTCGTACTCCCATCTTACTTTTTCATCAACCCCCAATGTTTCTCAGTATTTGTCATTTCCGAGTCGATCACCCAGCGATCTGTATATTTCGATGTGCAATGATAAATATCTAAAGAGAGGGGGAGAGTAAGATTTTGAGGCACGACTATACTACAAGTACTTTCGCGAAAAGGAGTACTATTGTTAGCATCGATATACCTCAACAGTTGGGTATAGACATTCGGAAAGGCGGTCACGTACGATTGTTTTATCCACGCTCAAGGAGATATTTCAGTTCACTGTACCACACGATGATGCAGCGATTTACTGGATTAATTGAACGCTTGCCGTTTCGATCGAGATTTCATTGCGAATCATAGTCGCGAATTGTCAGTGGCATTTCAAGATGCAGATAACTAAACGGCAGAATGTCTTCGAAATCGAAGATCATTCACACCAGTCAACAGAAATTGCAACATCGGAAAGTAGAGGGTCAAGCATTGACCCAAGCCAACCAGCTGCGTTTCGAAGCCGAAGACAGCGGCGAAGACCGAAAGAGAAAGTCACGGCGGCCCACGGATTCTCTCGTCAGTCCGTATGCGTTCTTGTTATTCTTTTACGGTCTAGGCCACGATGTTCGATAACCAAAAAACTTTCACCTTCCGAATCACGTTACACTCGCGAGTCCATGACCAAGGATCGCCAACGCGTTCCAGTGTATCGGCCAACAAGATCCAGCCGCGACGGTTCTCTTGATCTTGATCTTTCGATCATCGGGTCGTTGCGTAAAGACCTATCGAAAATATCACGACTCGACGGTGCATATGTCTCTTCTCAATAATTTCATTCCATCCTCACTAACCACGCAAGACAGTATTTGATTCTCAATTTTATTCTCAACATCGTCAAAAACAATTGGTAAAATATCGAGGTATTTAGACCTATATTTAGACGGAGGAATTAAAAGGAGTCCTTGTTGGAACGACTTCCGCGAAAGAATATCCTGGAAGTGTAAAATGCCCCGGAGAAAGAAGGATCATCGAGATCGTTTCAGGACGAAGGCCAGAGTGCGAGTACTCCTTGGAGTGCTCTGCGTCACAAGAATCCTCGACGACGTCGCTGCCCTGACCTAAAAATGTAGCCGGCTCTCTGGCCTCTCTGGTCACATCGCTGTGATAATTACGGCAACCCCACGATGCTGCTGGACAAATAAATTCGTAGCGTCGTAAGGATAACGATAATACTTGGCTATTACCCACGATCATCCTGATCAACCTGTATATAATCGTATAATCACCAAAAGCACCATACATATACCGCGACCGAAATTCTCTAGCAACGTCTCAGAAACAGTATCGATCGGTTAGAATTTATGGTGTGGTAATCTTTGCGAATACATTTCCGCCTACTGATCCGCCTGCAGGTCGCTTCCGGGTGTATTCCATCAAGGATTTTTCCCCGGGACTCGACTACGTTAAACATAATCGATTGGTCAGCTGGCCTGAATGGTAAATCAGCTCGAGAAGATTTGCAGGGTGGCTATCACAATAGCTTCCTCCTAGGAACAATGTATGTACGTGTCGATCGCTTCCCAGTGATTCACGCTACTGTACAGTAGCTAGCAAAAATCTTGATACATCTTTCAATCGTTAGAACATTACCACATATTTCTACTACGATCCATAAAACTGTTCCAATCGCACACACTCAAAGAATTCAATTTGCAACATTTCTCAGATCCAAGTGCAATTGTTAAAGCATGGAACAAAGGGATTTGTTTTCACTTAGAAAATTCGATTTAGATGTTCTTTTCTTTTTTACTTAATTCATTGGAAAGAGAGAAGGGGGAAAGAGTGACGATATGGGGAATGTTTGAGAACGATGGGAGGATGCTCCCGTTTGCAATCAGGCTCGGCTGATGACCTTTTCGCGGGGGCGGCCGTTCGCTTGCTCGTATGCATACATATATATATATACGTATGTATGCAACGAGCGGCTTTCGTCTCATCAGGGTCGAGCCCCGTTCGCGCGCATATTCGGGTCAACTATTGTTTGTCGCGGCATTAAGCGGCTTCTTCGTCGAGGAACAATCTATTTCCGGTGGCGGATACTTTCGTTAAAGGCACACACGCTCTTAGAGCACGATTCTAGGAAGCCCAACCCGATATTCTCGTACTCTCTCGTCGTCGGCGAACTGTGTCAGACGGATCGTGCCACTATTTTGCCCCTGCCATTTCTCTACTGGAAGAGAAAGTAAAAATTATGCGGATTCGAAACACTCCGAGAAGCTCCTGTTTACTTGTCCCAGCGAATAATAAGTAGTTTCATGGATTCTAGTCAAAGAGATATCAACAAGAATATAACAATAATATTACGATATTTAAGAGAGAAGAAGTGAGAAATATATCGTTCGCATATTTCTCTCCAATATTTCGACACTTGAACCAGGGCCAAAATTTCAATCCCAGATATTTAACCAAGTGTAAACGTTTACAGTTAGATATAAACTACTTTACACAGTCTGAATCTCGTAACCACTTCAAACAACTGGCAACTTATTTACTGTACTTAAAAAGTTTCAAGTATAACAATCGCATTGCATCAAAAAGGAATACACAGTGATGTTATAAAATTAATTGTGATTATTTATGAATCTTTTATCGACAAGATTCGAGGCGTAAATCAGTGAATGACAGAAATCGCGTGGGTCATAATTATTCTGGTAGGCAAGATCGGCTATAAATTTGGATAAAAATCCGAAAGTTGATTTTCGAGTTGATAGTTCGGAGTATTTAGAAGAGGATGGGTCTCATCAGGCGGAGTTATCCCGTTGGTAGAGGCTGGAAGCCGCTTAATCGCGCGCGCTCGTGGGGTACCGCAAGCCCCACTGACTCACAGAACTACTTTCCCTTCTTTCCTGGCGAGCTAGAGCCTACCTCCGCGAACACAGAGCCCCGTTATCCGGCCGGTTCGTCGAGAGTGAAACGTTCCTGCACTCCTCGGTTCTACCTTCCCACGAGCAGCGGGAAGGCCTTACCATGACAGCTGAGTCCACGAAAAAACTTCTCCCGATGACCTTCTCCGCCTTTCTTTCTTCGCGATCGCTTTTGCAATTTTATCGCAGTCATTCATTCGATTATCGCTCCACCTACTTACTCCACCGAACCAGTTAGATTCTCTTGAGAACTTTTTATTTTTTTTGAGAAAAGTAGCAGCTTCGGTATTATACTTCGCTAATCCTGCAAGTAGATTAGGTCCGTGTATAAGCAGACAATACTTCATTATACTTTTTTATATAATTTTTATTTTCCGTTGTTTATATTGCAATTGAGTATCAGTCGACTTTAATCGAGAGTAGTGATGCAAAGTGTAGTGAGAATATCGTCAGAGTGATTTGAGAATTTAATGACGTTCCGCAGAGTTAAAATCCTGTTTGAACGGTGACTCAATTGAATTCTAGATACGCTCGATTCCGCGCGAGCCGATACTCACAGAAATTGAGGCAGAAAAGCGGTATGGCGCGGTGCGGTACTTTTTAGTTATATAATCCGTAGCCTTACGCCACCGTTACACGATACTGGAAGCACAAAACGATCATTACGTTCGTTGGGCAAGCTAGCAGGAAAATGAAACTGTCGTGCATAGCAGGGTGAAACTGCAATCGAGCCGATCGTTCGTGTCCGCGTGATGCGCTTGCGTTACCGTAATCTTTCCTTCCTGTCTCCAAACTGAATTCTAGCCTGGGCCGTTTCGCAATTAGACAGCCAAGAGCTATTTAAAGATTATCACGCGACGCTGAAACCAGTCGCATTGCTCTTACCGATGCGATGGGAGAATCCTCCCGCTTGATGCCACTTTGCAGAATTAAATCGAAACGGTAACTTCTCCTCGCGTTAGATACTCATCGCTATTATTACGTAATTTAGATTGAAACAGGGATTAAAATGAATTCTTTAAGATTATTTTCTTTTGAAAATGGGCTGTTAATCACAATGGGGTATAAAGCAAATCATGGCGGAAGAGAAAATGATATAAAAGGAACAGAGGAGTTTGAGAAATGTCATATATCGAAGGTAATCGAGTTGCGTCCGTTCGTTCCGGTTTGTGCGAAAGACTTGCCGGAACTTTGTCGAGTGGATCTAGTGGAATGAATTGCGAGAGTGAGTAGCGATCGGTGCAACGATACGTCAATCGACATTGGCGAACGCAAACGCCACGACGTGGTTGTGCGGTGCGGTGCGGTGTGGCCTGTAAAAAATGTCCCTGGCTTGGTCGTTGCCTGCGGGAGATTTCTAGGTCAAGGCTCGGGTTCCTCGATCGCGGTTCGAGCGATTTGCCCTTCGTCACGCCGCACTGATTTCCATCTGCGGATCTCGTACTTCCAATCTCGACTGGCAGCGGCAATCCGCTTTTCGAGTAGTCTATATCACTCACAATACTGACCGGATCGCGGTAACCAGAGCGCAAGAATTCTATCAAGAATTTGACTCGACATTCTTATGCTAATGGAAACTTTCAGAATCCACTGATACGTAGAATAAAAGCAAACAACAACTACACTGTAGCATTTTGTATCTAGTTTCCTTATTCATAATTGTGTAGATTCATTCGAAACTGAAATGTTGCATTTAAGTTTCAAAACGAGTTTGACTTCAGTCGATATCTTCTGAAATATTTAAAACCCTCCGGAAGTGCTCATAATTTGTTAAATAAACCCCGGATATGCTAACTCCATTTACCGGGGATCGAGCGATACTAGAACAGTTTTAGATTAGTTTTAGAATAGACGAATGACAGAGAGATATTGGAAACGAATCCAGAGGTAATAACTTATTGGATGTGTATTGGAATCTCCCAGTATCCATTTTCTATTCGCTTTTCATCACAGTATTCGGCCCAGGGTGTTCGTTACTCATAGTCAAACATTAAATTTTGAATAAAATAAATCAAAACTTATATATTGTACAATACACCCCAATATAGATAAAAGTTGATTTCACTGCAACAGAAATAATTGCAGCCCCGTCAAATATTCATAACCGTAACGCAAATAAATCTGCAGTGGGAGAAAATTCGTATCGATATGCACTGGTTTGTAGGAACACGTGTTGTAGATCGGTAAGCTCGAAGTTGATAGATCATCGTGGAGATCGTTGTCATGGCGCGCCGTGGGAACGGTAGTTGCTCTCGATCGAAATGCGCTTTCCTTTGGCTATCAACCGCTGTCAGAGGCTGCGCTGTTGAACATGGGATCTCTCGAATCTGCGATAGCACGGATGGTAAGACTCGTGCCAGAAGAGTAGCACGAGACAATATCTGGGAAGTTGGAACTTGAGAGAACAGAGCGGAGATGTCTCGATCCGTTACAGCGGTCGATTCATATCTCTCTGGTGTTTTCACTTATTCTACACCTGACTTGTTGCTAATACTGGATGTTAGCACGCCTATATTTATTCACTTGACGTTGTATATATAGACAATCGTATTATTCAGCGAATCATCGTCAACGACCAATGTTCTATGTTCGAACAATGATAAAATATCGATCAGTGAAATTAGGAAGATTTGAGACCAGAGTCTTTGTTGAAACGTGTGGCGTTAGAGGCCGTAGATAATAAGACGCGAGAGTAGATCTGCAGAGGAGCGGTTTCACTGTCAGCCGTGAGCTGTTGGGATAGCGTGGGCTGAACGGGCCACGGTTGCCATTGTACGTTGCAAGGAGAAACCGGTCGCCTTGGGTCAGCCTAGACGCGTTTAGACATAGGTACCAGAATACACACGGGTACGATGCAAGAACGAGCCAGAGAAAGGAGGGAAAGAGGGACGGTAGATCGTGTTGCTGTTGCTCGATATACATAGTATGTACTCCGGGAAAAGCGAGTGTATCCGAAAACACCGTGTCCTAGATGCGGAGATGTGCTTTCGGCGAAAGTCCACGAACCTTCCGCATATAAATCTCTTCGGTGTGCTTAAGATAGGACTCGTGGTAGATCTCGGCGGAAAGAGAGTATTTATTGAAATCCTTTGATTTTGAGAAAGTACTATATGGATTTTCGATTTGCTGGTTCTAAATTTTTTTGAAATTTCCCGTAATAAAGTTCCGATAACTTTAACTTTGCTAGATGTGAAATTGTAAGCTTTTTATTGAGCTTTCGATGTCTCGGGTAGCCGAATGTGCAAGCAGAGTGGCGCAGTGGAAGCGTGCTGGGCCCATAACCCAGAGGTCCGTGGATCGAAACCACGCTCTGCTAAAACAATTCTTCTTTCTTTTTGTCACTGAACTCAATTTATAACTTGAGCTATCGAAAAATGTCATTCCCCAGAGATTTGATATATTTAATGCTGCGAAACAGTGCAATATATCCATACACATGAGTATGAGCTTGCTTTTTTATTGCAACCCTGCGTTACTGTACCATCCGAAATTGGGGCAGTATGAAAAAATAATAAAATAAATAACTGGATACGCGTGTTAAAAGTTACGTGACATTTTAAAGGTTTAGAATACAGTCCAGCGATGTTTCTCGATGAATTTAACAACGAGTACTTCGATTCGCACGGAATCAACAAAGTCTCACGTACAATTTTTTTAAAATAAACCTCGCAAACAGTGCAGCACTCCGAATATAAGTGAGAAGTAAAAAAGTTTTTTCAAAATTCTCCTAGCAGTATTGGCATGAAATCGTTAAGCGGAAAATGAGTTTCGCGAATTGCAAGACAAAGTTTCGACACGCTTTCCCCGTATAGAAGAAGTGCGAGCCGAAGGAGGCATCAGCACCGAGAAGAGAGACGTAGAGAAGCGTGTACAAGTAAATTCTGCAGTCGTAGAACCGTGGCCAGGCCAGGCCAGGCCAAGCACAGCGTCACGTTCCATTTAGGCGGCTGGCTGCACGAGAGCCTGTCCTAGTAGAAAGTGTTCCTTCGCTTATTATCGCGTGGCTGAGCACTTCCTTGTCGGCCTGACCTTTCCCTCTCGTCTCCCTCTTTCTCTCTTTCTCCAGACGAACGAGGAAGCTAACGCTGCCTGATCGCATCTCGCCGATTGTTCAACTAACTGACTTCCCAACAAGCCTTCTCTCATTCTCACGTGAAAGACGTGGGAGACTCCGGAAAATGGATATATAAAACACTCTTACGATCCCTCTATTACGTCCGTCTTTCAATTTACGAGAATCACCGATTACGTGCGATTTTTTCACCCGCAAATTCTTCAGGATGAAAAGTAGTAAAAAAAAACAGATTGGTGTAAATCTAGGAATATGTACCAGTGGCAAGTCGACTACTCACGACTCGGCACATGCCACTGGGACCAACAACAATACCTTGCCGTGGTATCAAAGCCAGGTCGTGCAATTAGGCCCTCCGCAAGCCCACCGCCGTGCCGCACCGCGGCAGCCGCAACCTGCTAATTGCGCGTTCATTAAATCATCATCAGCGCATTAGCAGCGGGAGAGCACCGGGAGAGCAGCAGCAGGCAGCAAATACTTTTGGTCGAAATTGGCGGGCAACATTGATTGCATCGCGAGCGAGAATGCCTGGGAATGGAGTTGCGTATGGTTGGAAAATGGTTTGGAATGGTCGTGAGTGTAGTAGGAAACACCAGTAGTGGTAGCAGCGAGCAATAGCAAGCGGGTTGGTCTGCTAGCGGTTCGGTTGAACGACCTCTTTAAGCGTACACTTGGAGCAGTTGAACGACCTCGAGACGGTCGCGACTTGCGGCTTTATTTTTTAAACAATGGGGAAAGTCTTGCGAAAGCAAGAGAGCCTCGTGGTAACAGCATCACGTGCCGATGGAGGGGCCCTGGAAACGGCGAGGACGCCTCGAAGGAGCATGCCATCCATGGAGAAAGAGAAAGAAGAGGGGGAGGAAAAGGGAAAAGAGGGAACCGAGAGAATCCTTTCGTTTTCACTCACGGCTCGCTTTCAGGCTCTCGTCGTCAGGCGTTCGAATATTTAAGCCTTTCACCGTGCACTCGCCACGAAACTCCCGTGTTAATGGGTGGGCATGCCTCCTCACTCGTGTTACGAAACGAGCCCCTGGCGACCCCCGATGGCCCCTGACGGCTCCCAGTGGCCTCCGACGGGTCCCCAGCGCACTGAGCGGTGTCGTGCCGCCGCGGTTCGACTGGAATTCGGCCGAGAGAAGGTCAAGGGCTGCGAGCCGCCGTGGCTTTCACCAGAAACTCAATCGTCCGAGTGACACCGGCCCAACTTTATTTATTACGGATAAGGGGACGGAACCATAAATAACGCCTAATTCTTTATTACTATCAATCTTTGAGGAATGTTGTTCGATGTCGGGTGGTCTAGGATAGTTTTCTTTATCTGACAATGAATTTAATCGGATTATGATATCCTGCATGATATTCCGTATATCAGAGATTCTCAAAATACTGATTTTCAGTGGATGGAATTAATAGGTGTAATTGTTATACATGCATCCAGTATCCACGGTCTCTTCTTCATTTAATAATGTAATAATTATTTTGTTATAATTGTTACATAATTAATAGTAATCTCCCAAATGTAACGTAATCTGGATACGTTAACAATGTTATTATCTCTATATACAATAATTATAAAAGTTCACCGTCTTCAAAAGTATGCTTTAAAAAATTGTATTTTATTACTAACGATACAAGATATGTATATTTCGGGGGATCAAACAGGATTAGTAGGATATTCAAGAGAAAAGTTGATAAACCACATCGTGGAGCAGTTACTGACAGACTGATCATTCGCATAATGCATAGCTATGAATCCTTTGTGTACGACCTCGACACTTGCGACACGTACGAACACGACTTAATCACCTCTAAGAAATAGATACAGTAACGTCTGTTTTCATTCGTTCACAGAGTGTGTGGCTCCTGCCGCGACAGACTCGGGTCGCTACCAAATCATAACAGTGGTGCGGAGTAGGGATTCACGGTCTCTATCACCCAGCCAGGTTTGGAACGCACAGTTTCGTACGAGTATTGAACCGGAAAAGGTCGGCACGGTTATCACAGCCTATTTATTCACCGAGCCACTTAATAACTCAACATCGTAAGTGTATGCTTTTACGTTTTCTTTTCATTTTTTTCAATTAAAAATGAATTTATTTGTTTTGACACTGTTGGAAAATTTATCTTAATACAAAATTTGCCTTTAAAGGTGAAGTTGAATAGGGGGAAAGTAACGATTCAGTTGTATTCAGCAACGGGTTCAAATATGATGGTTTCAGTTAAGACGAAAATAGTGCTTACCGTGGGAGTAAAAATACGCTTTGTAATGGATTCCGGAGACGGTGCAAAACAACAGATGTCAGGGGAAACGCGAGTCTCGTATGTTTCTGGCATTACGACATCCCGAATGTCGAGAACGAAGCAGTTGTCACTTGTATCACAGAACGCATCGTCCGCGTAAATACGAGGCTTGTCTAAATTCTCGCATTATTCGACATAGACTTAACTTTATCATTTCAGTTTCAAGCCATATACATGAGAAATATATCTTTTAAAAGAATTAATCGAAAAAAATAATTTACGTTTAACTTTCTTAACATAAAATCGGTAGAATAATGAGGTGTGACTGGATGATCGAGTCAAATTTTTCTACGAGATCCTCGCGGCTATAAGTCCAGTCAAGCCGCCTCTTCATTCAAGCTTATTGTCTCGGTGAGTTTTGAATGGAAGTGGGTAGTATGTATCGCGAATCCGCTCGAGAGTGGCGAGCGACGATTATTTCCACATTCGCGTTCGCGTTCGCACGATACGCGCTCGGAGAAACGAGTGGCAGGCATGGGTGTCGATTCCTAGGAGCAAGCTTGTGGGGATCGATTGCGTAAATGTAGGAAGCGCCGATGCATTCACCTTTTGCTCGCTGCAGCCTTGCTACGCCAGCGGTGCTCAAACGTATTACCAATTATCACTTTGTTGCTAATCGCTTATGTCAAGCCAAATTTATTCCATAAATCCAGATATTTTTTGACGCAATATTATAAATGTAACTAAATTGAATTATCTTTCTGCAACAATATTCAGCAGCGAGTTTTTCATATGATCATCAATATTTCATTTTACTAAAATCTTTTGATGACACTTAGAAAAATTTTGTTTGAAAATGGAAATTAGATTCGGAGAAAATCTCTATCGAAACCTATCAGAATATAGTGTAGTCAAGAGATTGTCCCACTGAGAAAATCAGCTCTGGAATGTTGATTCTATTAGCAGGTAGCACGAAGCACTGAAGTTATTCGCGAAGTTGGTACGACCGAGTAACACTGGTGACGAGTGTTGGCGTGATTTTGCGTCAATGTTAGTACTAGTTTATCCATGCGTCTGTGTGTGTGTGTGTGTGTCTGTACGCGCGCAAGCGGCAGTGCTGCGTAATCCGATTTCGAGCAGGGTAGCTTTTATGGCTAATTTTCGAAGGCGCGAGGTATCGGCCAATCTCGGTAATGGTAGGCTGTCTATTCGATCTTCCCTGCCAGAGTAAAGCCCTTGCTGTGATGCATCGCGCGTGAATCAGTATTGTAGCTCAAGCTAAAAACCAGAAATTTCTACTTGAAATCTACTTTACTACTGAGTAGAACCGCAAAAGAATTTTCTCTTTTTTTCCTTTGTTTTATAATCTACTTGAATTTATTTGCTACTATTTGATTTCAGGATCGGCTCGCTTTCAGGCTCTCGATTCACTATACATCGAATAGAATAATTACAATTGCACTTACCCGTGCAAATATCAAATTTAAACATTCTTTTATCCCTCAGTGTATATGTCACCTTGAGAGTCGCGGAAAAAAGTTCTCGGCGACAAGGCAAAAAATCCTCCTTTCATCCGCTACTGGTACGATCACTCGACGCACGTTGCGCGGAGCTGGATATCAAAGTTCCAAGAGACACCGAAATTGGAGTAGTAAAATTATCTCGGTGCGGAGAACACGCGACCAGTGTTCGAGACAAGTTCAGTACAGATGCGAAACTGTCATTGGAATATTACTACGTCGGTAGAGGATTACTGACGTTTTAATGAGACTCCGTGGTGCTGAGAGTTGAAGAGGCAACGGAGAAGGAGGAGTCTTCCATTGATTGAAGAAACCATCTGAAATGCTCCGTATAAGAGTCCCGTTGCCATAATTTAACTCTTCTCATCATTATGACCTACATCACTTTTCTATCGTACTCTCAGTGAACATTGGTGAATATCTTCGTCAACGTTGAATATATCAATTATTCCTTTTCCTTCTTTTTTATTCTATTCCCCAATGGAATTTTTTATCTTGAAATTTCTCGGGCAATTCCAAAATAGTGTGGATTTTGGTTAATGCAGTTCTGCACGAAGAAGTCAATCGGAAACTTGGCGAGGTCGGTAACTTTCTCTCTCCTCTTACACTAGGATCGATATACATAGCATTTCGCGGTATCGTGCGTCTCCTAGATAATAGTCGCGCGCTGCCCACCATTTATGAGTCAACCATCGTCTGTGCTCCAACAACAAGGCGACCGTCACAGCTATGCCACGGTGAATTAAAAGCGCTTGCTTGACGACTTCCGCGGAAAATCATCCGCTATTAACCAACTTCGATCGATACTTTGCGTTGGTGCAACTGACATTCTCACCTTTCAAACGTTCCCGTGAGTCTGGTTCCTAATTCAGAACCATTGCTACAATTTTCCATTATTTTCTATCCTATTCTCCCGTGAGATTGACATTTACAATTAGCATTGAAATTATCGAGAATTAATTGCTCTTTAAACGGACGAGTTGTAGCTAAAATTGGGAAATCAAGAGAAACAAATTGTTGCATTTATAACATATAAAATTGATTTGACATGATTCTACCGTTTGGTACTGTACTCACAAGTGTCTTCTTATTTCTCGTACGCGCGGATAGGTTTACACCGATGAGGAGCTTAATTAGGTTTCCGATAATTCCTTGTCCCTTTGAGCGGCCGATGGTGCATCGGATGGCGCGTCGTCGTTGAGTGAAAGTGACGACGGAAAGATTCGATTACAAGCCGCGCGCGAGTTGCTAGCGTCATAATCAAATAGTAATCAAGCTAAAATTGTATATATTTTTCTTGGCGCTAAAGGCGTCCCATGCTACGAAATTGCTAGACGAGTAGGTCGAAGACACCACGTAGTGTCCACGAGAGATAGATTTATAGCTCAATTAAAAATCGAAAGTTGAAACGTACGATACTCCTGCTTCTCGAGACGACGCGATTCAAATTGATAGGATCTTTCAATTTCTGGGTGTCCTCGCGCGCGTACGTATTATCCTCATTATCCTCGCGAAAGGAATTTCGTAATTTTCAATCGATCAACCGACAAGTTATTATTTATTACTTCGACTGTAAATATCAGCCGATAAATGTAACATAATGATATTACAATAAACAAAAAAATAAGAAAAAGAAAAAAAGGCTTAAAGCTGAATACCCTTAATCCATCAATTGACAAAAACACTCGAGACACTTACCAGCATCAGCAGCACACACACGCATATGTATATGTATATCTCCACTAGAACCGAAATCACGTCCAAGATTCCAATAATGGTACTACGCAAGACAGCTCCTTAAGAAACGCGTGGCACTATATCGAGGTTGGTTTGTAGGTGAATTTCTAAGTTCACCCTCACCCCCTGTGGTCCTACGCCACTGGCGTTCGTTCGTTCCCACCCCAGAGAGAGGTCCTCTCGGTATCCTTCGACTCGCTCGCTCTTCCAGAGACGAGGAACGGAGAGAGAGGGTTGCTGACACGAAGCGGAGGGGTGTTCCGGTGACGTCACGAGCGAACGAGGGGTGGCCGCGTCGTCGTCAGGAGGGATAGAGTAGGGGTGAACGGTAGGGGTTGGCGGAGGCAATGTTGGCGATGGCGCTCAGGGGTGAATGACCGACCTAGACTCGGAGTCAGGGGTGTGCAATGTATGAAACCAGCCGTAATAGCAACCCTCCTTCAAAGCAATCTACAAGGGTAGGCTTTACACCCTCTTTTCTTCGTGTTTGTGTTCTTACTGCCTGCTCTGGCCTCTCCTCGTTATACTGTATACCAGAAATACTGGCGCATAACTTGCTCGGGCAAGTTTCTCTCTCTCTCTTACTCTCTCTCTCTCTCTGTGCCAAAAACACATGTTTCTCCGCGACAACTCCAACACGCGATCGACGAGAGATCGGAAAAAAATGGAATCCGGGTTGAATCGGAGGAAGCTTTCGTTTCCAGAGATACAAAGGCGTGGATAGATGCGAGGTATAATTCACTGGTTATCGGGCTTGCCGAGTGATCGATCATTTTTTTTTTTCCTTTCCTACCTAACTTCCGAATCGGATATTGTCGCGATGAGCCGCGGTGGTAGGAGTAAATCGCTGGTAGACTTGGACTTTTTGCGTGTCGATTGGGAGGTGAAAAGAAGACTGAGAGTCACGAGTGCGCGTGGTGATTCGGAGATTTAAGGTGTGAGGAATTCGTCGAGATGGAAGGCATCTTCGGTTCGTCGTTCCCTACGCCATGTCATGTCGGTAGAGACGCGAGGCTGATCGGTAATCTCGAAATAAAACGGGGCAGCCCCGCGCGAGTGCGGCCTTCGGAGTCGGAAGATCATCGATGCAGATCGGCTTCTTTGCACCGATGACTCTGTGTCCCAGAAAGATAAAGGCCGTTCCCTGGCCGGTAAACTAGCGTGGGCACGGTGAGCACGAGTGCGAGCACGGGCGCGAGCACGAGCGTCAACGTACCACGGGGTGAGTCGTCGAGTGCACGAATAGGGTAAAGCGATCGATAGCTCACCAAAAATAGGATCTTCGCTTGAGAATTCGTACCAGCTTCATTAAAGCCATCCTCGGGATCTTTACTTGTTCGTTAGGAACTTTTCCTAGGATTCTAGCACTTTACTATTAATTTCAGGAAGTATTTCATTAGAACCAAAGGGGAACCTCGAAGGGGAACGAGAACGGAAGGCACACCGGCTTTAAAGAGATCTCTTCAAATTCTACCCTTTTAGAATGCATAGTATTCGACGAATCACACTCGGACTCATCCTTCTAATCTTCATCGAAACTAATCCTAAGACGTTCCTCATTGTATCTTAAAACTTGTCCTCAAGACCAACGCGTGTTACTTATCGGATTGATCCCAAGTCAGAATTTGTCCAAAATCCCAAAAACGGCGCCTCGAGTGGAGGACGTCGAGAATCTTGGAATCGATGAGTAGCGAAAAGAGAAAAGAAGCAGCAACAGCAGGAGCAGCAGGAGCAGCAGGAGCAGCACTAGTATCAGCGGTGGTTGGTTTAGGGTTTAAGTTGTTGCATACACGAGGGTTAGGCTCCTCGTTCTCTGTGGCGTTACTGCCACACCACGTGGTCCGTATTGATCCCCTTCGGTAGCCAAGGCGAGCGTGCGAGCGAGCAAACGCGAGTAAACGCGAGCGGGAAAGAGAGACAGAGACCTGAGAGTGCACGAGAGAGCGAAAAAGGCCTGAACACGAGAAAACGGGACCAAGCGAGCTGTGGAGACTTGCGAGTTGGCAGAGGGTTGAGAGGGGTGGTTTCACCCGATGTGTTCTCTCTATCGAAGCTACCCTCTCTCGGTTTCTCCCACTCGTCGTCAGTGTTGGTTGAATTCTCTTCCTCCCTCTGCCAGCAGAGTATAGCTTTCCTTGTCGTCGCAGAGGGTAGCAGCCTAGTGCCCCTGCCTTTAGGTCGTTCACCCTTCGTACACACTCGATTCCGATTCCCTGTTCTCCTGCCAACCCCTCTTTTCTCTTCCTCCTTCTCCTCCTCCACCTCCTACTTCTCCTATCCCTCTCTACCGTTCTTCCCCACTCCCTGCTACTCTGTCGCTCTCTTCTCATTCTTCGTTCTCTTCTCGCGTCTCGTTTCTCGTTTCTCGTTTCTCGTTTCTCGTTTCTCGTTTCTCGCCGATGAACAACCGGCCGATCTTGGTAATACTCGGCCGACTGTACTTGACCCCACGGCGGTGCGTTGGGAATTAAGGAGTGGATAAAGTGCGGCGCAGACGGCCGGAATTTGGAGCTTGCTAAGTTATCTACAGTCTCTGGATGATTCCATTGGCTATGTCGCCTTTTTTTCACACATTATTCTCTTTTCCGTCTTACGCTATCTCCAGCCTCCTCCTTTCTGTTCCATCTTTTTTCGTCGACTTCTTCGCAGAGAAATATACTCCGGTACTTTCGGTGAAATTAGTTCTTCTCATGCATATTCAAAGTCTCTCTGGTTTAATCGTAGTTCGCGCGATGCAACGCAGTTCGTTATAGTTTTTCGCGGTGGGAGAACCTCGTGCGTCGGTTAATTCGTAAATCAGAAGAGCGGAAATTTATAGAATCCGCGAATCGTAGGTATTACTTACGGTGGTTAATTGGCCCATTGTTCGTTGACATTGTACAGTAGAAGTTGCGAACTTACCTAAAACAGAGAGAAAGAAAAAGACTTTGTTAATTGAGTTGGTTTGCATCCGAATCACAGTTTCAGAGTTAGAAAGTAGAGTTTTTGTTTCGGGCATGTCACGACGCGACGCTCTGTGGCGGCGACCTCGCCCTCAGACGGAGGTTAAGGTCGTCAAAGAACCGTCAAGATGTTGTGGAAGACGCACGCGCACGCACGTGTCTTTCCCTTATGTCTCTCTTTCGAAGGAAACTCCGATCGCTCGAAGGCGAGCGCGCTTGAATTCGTTTGACCGAAATCCATACAAATTTATGGTGCATTGCGCTTTGTTGCCACTGACACACTTTGCAATTCCGCCGGTTCTAAGCGAAGAGCCATCGCAAAACTCACGTAATTTTCATGAGAATGAGAAAAAGGAGAGCAAGATTTTTCCATTGAAGTTAAGTTAACGATTCGCGAGCAGTGACTCGTCGAAGAAATTTTCTGAGGTTTTCTACGATCGATCAGTTGCGAGGAGCACTTTACTTACTGATACATAGATAGTGAGGTTCCGGGACTTACTCTCTGTGTATATGCGTTGGCTCGCGTCTGGCACGAGTTAAAGCGAGTGTACACCCCCCCCCCCCCCCCCCCCCGGAGAAGTTAAGCGCAACGGTCGAAGCTTTCCACGGTATGGCATCGGGTGTGCCAACCCTCTTGCCCAACGTGGGAAGCGCAGAAAAACCTTTGGTAAAATGTGAGGAAGCGACGGAATAATGGTAGAGGAGGTCGCTTACAATCCCAAAGGAGTTGACGATCACCCCCGTGCGGCTGGAAATAGCTCTCGGTAAAAAATAGCTCCTCTCCCAACTGCTCCTTTAACTTTCTCGATCTCGTTATGCGTGAAAAATTCGCGAAACTACGAAAAAACTGTGTAAAACTCAAAATTGGTAATTCGCTAGTCGTACTGTTTCAAATGAGAACCAGAGCAAAATTGATGGTTCAAGTTATTGATCGATGAAGTGTCTTAGTTATTGATAGCTATTTTTATAAACTCTATTGTGAATTAGGATAGATGACTCTCGTATCGATTAATCGACTGGGGTTGTTAGAGAAACCAGATGCCAGGGAACTGGGAGCCCCTAAAGAGCATCCTGATTCACGGGTCGCGGACGAATGGAGGGCCTCGACCCTTCCGAAAGAGTCGATCAAGGTCATTGACCTTCGAAGGGGATAACGCCACCGCGGCACTGCCTGTGTGCTTAAACCGGTGGGAACCTAAAGGATCGACCACGGTCTTACGAATTTATCCCTCATTATATATCCCGGAAATCCATGTCCCTTTGTCTTTGCCCTTAAAAGCACGTCAAAGTTCACTTGAGAAAATATACATTTTTGCATTTTTTAAACTGTCCATCGAAACACAAGTACCTAGCAGATGGATAAAAATTAGTCGGATAGACGAAAGCACGCGATTCCGCAAAATAAAAAAAAAAAAAAAAGGAGAAATGGTTTGTAGGGGAAAAAGTGGGTGGAAAGTGGGTGCGCCGAGTGAAAAACGTCTGATTACCGCGGTGGATCACGAAGTATCCAGCTGAATCCAGACAACATGGAAGTAACGACTCCATTGAAAATCGAGGATAATACAGCCAATCCATAAAGCAGCAGCCCCGAACGGCTGATCAGTGAGCGTTTCACGATACATGCACGACGCGGCGAGGTTCTGTGTCTCTTTCTCTCATTGCATGGACAGCGCAATTTGGCTGGGAATCGAAGATCGCAATTAGGCCACGCCTAGCCTACTTTCGCGCGGTCGGAGTACGTTGACCCCGGGGTTAAGGGTGGAATCGGGGAGAGTTCCAATGGCGGGGGGTTTTCCTGGGTCTGCACTTGCGCGTTCGGTGCTTCGGGAACTGCTAGTATTGCCCACGTGTCAGCCACGTGGTCGACGCGGCAACATCGTCAACTCTGGAAGCCTTCGACTCCCGGAAAAAAGAGAGCTTGCTTTCGAGGGGGATGAGTATCGACCAAGGGCAAGGGCGAGGGCATGCGTATATCCACGCATCTCCTCGACTCTTCCGCTTCGACTGAACCCACCACGGGTTCGATATCATCTGCTTTTCGACCAAACTTTTGCCTCTGGATTCTTCGAGCCAAGTTCTTCTACGAAATAACACGAAACTCTTCTAGATCTCAAATTTGAGATTAATTTAAACAGAATTTCATTGAAATCAGAACTATTGTTTGGAAATTGATCAGTGAACCAGTTGCATTCGATTTAGACACTGTCGCTGTGAAAGCATAATCGTTCTCAAAAACCAGTGACCAACGTGATGACGCGGATCAGGAAAAGTAGAATCGAACAGAGAGTGTATACCGGAGACGCGGAAATTGATGTCCCCTTTCCAACTGATTTCCGGTCGTCACGCTAACCGGGGAAGGGAAGGTTCGGCGCGCGCGTTAAATTGGCTCGGCACCGTTTTGGACAGGCTTGACTATTCGTATCGAGCGGCAATGCCAAGGGCAAGGGCGTCCTTCTCCCACCCCTCGACGCTCTCGGGCGACCCTCTGCACCGCACCCCGAGTTCTCTTCCTTCTCTTCCTCTTCCTCTTCCGTTCGTCCGTGCGTCCTGCGGTCTACCTACACGCGGCAACTCTCTCCTCGATCCTCGCTATCCAAGTCGACGCGACGCCTCATGGGGTGTATGGGGCGCCAGGCGCCGAAATTTCCTGCTCCCACCCCATTCGCGCACCCTTCTCCCTGATACATTAGTGCGTATACGAGAGTGCTGAGAGCTCTTCGGGTAATCAGGCTCAAGAGGACAGGTGGGAATTCATTTAAGGCGAATCGATAACGTGGCTGGAATGGAGGAAGTGCGATAATGATTTGATAGCCGACAACTCGATGTGGAAATCTCAGTTTCAATGAAATATTTTCTATTTTATTTCGTATAGGAATTATTAAAAATAGAATAAAAAGTATGTGCGTACTGTAGTAAAAATTAATATAATAATCGATTTTATTAATCAGATGATTCAATTCACTTGGTGAGTTAATTCTTCGGCACGATGTATTAAATTGGAAAATGGTTGGAAACCATTGGATCATCAGACAGGATCGATTTCAATGGCTACACCCACGAATGCTTAATCACTTTCCTATAAACGATCTACTATCTACAATACTCGAATAATCACTGTGGGCTCTCGGGCCGAGGGAACTCGAGAGCAGTCGCAGAAAAACGCGCCAGCAAGAAAGCGAATGCGGAAGAACGGCAGCATGATAGGGAGAAAGAGAGAGAGAGAAAGAGGTCGGTGGTCGCGGTGCGGTGGCAGGAGAGAAGGTGAATTTAATCGAGTGTGGTAGGTTGGTGGAGGGTCCCAAGGTGCCAGCGAGAAGAGAAAGAGAGGACAGAGGAGTATCTACTCGCCAGTGGAGAAAGTCGCGTTCAGTTTCGCGGGGTGAATGCACTCAACGTTATACTGTCTTGCGACTAACGATGATGTTTCTACAGTTACGTAAACTGAGCACCGCCAAAGCTGCCGCAGGACTTTGCTTTCAATAGTATCTGGCTAAAGCTGCTAGATCGTTACGCTAAACATTGAAGGAAACTACTGATGGCTACTTTCCTTGACAGCTGATAATGAGCGAAAAACTAAAAAAAAAAGACACTTAACACGTTGAGTATCGTGACGTGTTACGCGTTATAGAATGTGCTATTTCTATAATATGATTCTTGCATAAATACGTTTAATGGGTGTTTTACAAAAGTGTTACGAGACATATTACAATATTGTGGGTTAAATAATTTGCCTATGAGTAAGCGATTAATTCGACAGAAAATCTCGAGATGATGAAAATCTGTCACGCAAATAACATGTTAATTGTCTCAAAGTACGTATAGCCACTTCAATCGAAGAAGTGCTTCTTCAACGAGACGAGCACCCTGAATTAGCTTCGCGAAACTGCCGAATTGCCGAAAATTGCCAAAAACCTGAAATGGAGTGGAGACTACCCGAGTAATGGAAAAAACCACCTGAAAAGAAGCCACACACTTAGTAAAACCAAAGAGAAGCGACCCAAATCCAAGCGGCGTTTGAGCTTCATCGACCAAGTCGCATTCCCACTCATAGATCCACCGTTTGTTGTTATCCAACAAACCCGACACATCATCGACATTTCACATAGACACAAAGCCACAGAGAAGTTCAAAGAAGCAGGAAGCGCTTTTGAGCACCGCTGGCCAAAGAGAAAGTCGCGACCGACATATTTCGCGTTCGCGCAACCATGCGATGTGTTGTACTGGTACCTGCGAGTCTGGAAGATACGCGAACAGTGAATCCAGGATGGATCAAAGAGAAAGAAAGAGAGAGGTAGTGCTAATAGCTTCATTTACTGCTGCGAAAACCGGCCCTGCTGGGCATCAATTAAGGTGTTACGAGTCTCCCGCACATGCTTACACCATACGTGGCGATCGACTGGAATTTCTTCTGCAGCCTAGCTGCCATAGGATTATCGAGTTACACGGAATTGCACAGTAACGTGCTATTTTTTAATGCATCCTTAAATAATCGGGGAAAAAAATCTTAAGAATTGTAACTGCTTTCTCGTAGACTAGTTATATTTGAATTCGTAAGGATCTGATGATCCTGATTATTTTTTTGCAATTCGATATTAAATTATCGTGTCTAATTGAATTTCGATTATGTTCCATGCGTCAAGAGTGACGTGGACAGTAAAGAATTAGAAAGATTCATAGATACGGGTGATAGTTGTCAGGATTGATTAGTCGACGTAATTCGTGGATCTGTCCTAGCAGTGAACAGTCGGAGAATGCAGGAACTGGAAACCTGCAAGTCGGCTTTCCAGCCGGTCGAGCAAAGCGATGCGCCGTGACGCATGCCGATGCATTGCGCCTGTACTGTTACTCCCGTTATTCCTGTTACTGGCGTCACTTTCGCTGGGTCTCACTTCACTGGTCATCTCCCGCTAACGAGTACGTCTACCCCGTCCAAACTGTTTCCACTGTACCGAGCTCCTCGATAACGATTACGATCCTCAATCCATTTACCTTGTCTCGTTTCAACCTCATTATCACCGCTTCCCACTTCCTCGTTTCGCGTCGTTCACTTCTGAGTGAACTCTTACACTTGCGATTACACATTATTAATCCATCGTAAAATTCAATGCTTTTCATAAATCAGATTTAATCCTTCGTGTCAACATTGCTCTTATACTCGAAAAGTATGTAAGTACAACGGTAAAATTATAGCGTCAGTGAAATGAAGAAAGTGAAGAAAAGAGAAGGAGAAGAGGTTGAAAAGGTTGATTCGGAAAAAAACACAAGCGATAAAGATGCGTAGTTATGACACGTAACGGCTCTAACACCGCGCATGAGGAATATAAACGAAGGGAACGCGTTCCTCTGACCACGATCCGGTCCGATAAAATCAGAGTTCGTGCTTACAATTTGTAAACTGTGTCGGGATATCATTAGCGGGTATTATCAAGGAGGAGCATGATTCACGGTAAAACAACCCTGATCGTCCTACTGATTTTTAATTAAGGGATATAAATGATCTTATAGGAACCTGATCATGTATTCAAAAATCCATGATTTAATCTCTCTATGTACTTGCACAATTGAATTCAATACTTGTCAGTCGAAATTATGAATGTAGAGAGTGTGAAGAAAAAATTCACTTGTTGCATGTATGAATAATTGAGATAGAAAAACATAGATATCCTAGGATCCATATAGTTTAGTTTACTACTGTAAGACCTGCTCGAAGGACTCACTTTCGCTGCGCTTCGTCGGAACCGTCCAGTGTCTCATGCTATTCCATGCCGTTCCCGTTGGACGCAGATACGTGGTTGGGCGCGTGACGCGCATACGGGGTCGTCATTACGGGCCAGTCCGAGGAATAATTCGCTTTACGCGTATATGGAGCACATGTGCGTCGTCGCACCACGTGCTCACGGAGATATTAAGTCGAGTAGAGTCGCCGTCAGACGCGGATGTACTGAGCTCATCTCTCGCATTCCTAAAAGATCATTATCCGACGAAGTAGGGTAAGTGCTTGGACTCGCTGTCTCTTTCGATGGAACGAATGATAGTCGCTATGGCACGAAACCACTCGGATAATATTCGAAAGCATACGTTTAGCGAAATATTTGCTTCGTGAAAGGTTCGAATATAATTAAACTTTTTAAAAATCGTATTTCACTTAACTATTTGAATATATTTATTTTATATAAGTAATAGGAGAGTGGTGGTGGATAAAAAGATGAAGAAGAGAAGAAGAGAGTTGATCCGGTAGTACAGTACATTAAACGACGGTTGTTAACAAGCGCCGACTGGCCCTGAATTGTCCGCGCGAATTACCAGTCACGGACTCTCCAGCGCACTGCATACATCCTACCCGGCGTCGTGCTCTTGTTCGTGCGTTGCATAGTGTGCCGTGAATGCAAGTGCAAGGTAGTAAAGTAGTAAGGTAGTAACCAGCGGCTGACTAGTAACCAGTAGAGGTGAGCGAAAGTTTCTTACGTCAGACGTACACGCACATAACGAGCGCACGGTCGCTGACTAGAGTCTAGATTTTTATATCCCATCTAGCATAGAGTTCGATATATCTTTCTTCTTTATTTTGCTTCGCGAATTCCCTTCTTTGGCTAGAGTTTCGAATCGGTCTTCGTATATGGAAGAAGAGTACGATCGATGAAACTAGATATGTGAATACCGCGACTCAAGAAGATTAGTATGTACTACTGAAGTTTTTGTTGCGTTGACAGTTGCATTAATCAATGGGGAGAGACTTATGACGTTGCAAGGCGGATGGATTAAGGGTAGTAGGATTATCCAAGTCATTTTTGATATATTACCATGAGACCTTTGATTCCTTTTCTTCTATTCACTGAATAACTCTTTTTTCCAATTATTCTGTATGTTCGTAAAATTGAATTTTCGACTAAAAAGTATCATGCTGAAAATCCCTGAAATTCCTGAGACGCAGTAAAATAAAGAACGACCCGATAGTTTCGTGGTCCATTGTCTCCTAGGTGCGATAATCGACCGAAAGTGGTAGTTAACCGTGGCAGAATGGTCAATTTAGGAGGAAGGGTGATTCGGTTCGCGGTTCGTTCCGGATAAAATCGGCATGGGTATCAGCGTGTGCAATTGTGAGTCGCGCTTAAAATGACCCGTCACGAAGCAACGACCCGGAAGCGATAACCGCGCGCGAGGTCGAAACCACGGTCGATAAGGAGGTCGGACCACACACACACACACATACACACACACACATCAGACTATCCGTTGAATAGTTCAGAGTGGGATTCGTCGGTGTGAACGGTGCTTTGCGCGGTAGATATACAATCGAAACAATCTTAGTGCTACGATGCGTTTCTCTGACATATTGCGATCGTGGTGATACGACACACGTGATTTGACGCATTATTATTCTACACGCGATTAGAGAGCTCCCGTGCGTAGATATCACCTACCTCGCAGCCCTGCGGCTAATAATTAATTCCCGTAGAGGACGCTGATTTGGCTAATTAACTCGAGTACTCTGCTACGGCGCAATTTGTGGTAAATAACATTAACGGTCTGATGGAATCGCATCGGAGTCGAACTATTTCTTTCATACGTGAGACTCGCAGATGGCTCTATTTTTTTAAAAATTGTACAATTCATATTAATAAGATATTTTATTGGTATTGTTGGGTATCGTTAGGGAGCATTGCGACAGCTTCTCGCAGGACAGGTATCTCACTTAACAGGTACCAGACGTGTCAAGTCGTCAGAGGCTTAGCTTCGAAAGGGTGAAAAACATCGAAGATCGGTATCGTCGGAAATGAATCGTTGAAAATGAGGCGAGCATACCAACGCGAAGCCGAATCCAGCCGATTCCAGTCAAACAATGCACTTACGAGAGAAAGAGAGAGAAACGTTTTATCCGAGATAACTCGTCGCGGTCGTATAACGCCACGGCGAGCCGAGCAAAAATAGCCTTCCACCTAGCTCTCGGGAAAAGGGAGGAAATATCGAGCGCAAAAACGCCTCCCGGCCAGCATGCAAGAAACATTCCAAGAGAAAGACGAGATTCAACAGCGTCGGCTTTGCCAGAGAATATTGCGAGAGGAGAGGATCCAGAGAGCCATTGGTCTGCCCTTAACTGGACAGCTCTCGCCCTTTTCCATAGGAGACTTTTAATTACCGAGCACTACTGCATGTACTCTGAATCACTCTCTGAAGAGTGAGGATGGTAGCGGTAGTGGCATTGTGAGTGTGGCTTTACGAACCGGCGCGGCGTGGCTCGGCACGGCACGGCGTGTTGCAATGGCCCAGAAGCGGTAGCTAGGCGAAGGGTCAAAAACACCGAGCGGCACGGTTTCTAGGCCATGCGCTGCTATCTATAAACCCCTGCGAGCTTCTTCCCCTCTCACTGCTTCTCTCCTCTTCTCTCCTCTTCTCTCTTCTTCTCTTGCCTTCCTGCTTCCACCTCCAACTATACTACTCTTCTCTATTCCTCATTCTCCTCCCGCTATCCCGCTCGGTCAACTCGCTCCCACTGGCTGCCCTCTGATACTCTACAGTTCTACAGTCTACTACACCGTTCTACAGGCTACCTACACCACCTACGTGCCGGTTGCACCTACACTTTCCTCGTCGTGCATCTGGTCTCTCTTAAAATCGTGGCTCTTCGTCTCGTTTGCTTGAGAGTATACTCTCTTTCTCTCTCTCCCCTGGCCTGACTCGAAATAGAGAGACGAAATTTCCGGTTCCGCGGACGAACGACTCGATGAGTCGAGCTCTCCTACTGTATCCCTCCTTTGCCTCCTGACTACCCGGGGAATCGATTCGCGATCGCGGTGACCGTTGAATTGCGAATTTTGAGGTCTTGCGGGATGGCCGACTCCGCCACTGGGAATAGCTACTGTATATTTATGCCCAGTGGCGAGGTCAGGTTTACCCAAATAGCGATCACCGTTGGCGTGTCCAGGTATGGTAACATTCGGATTAAAATTGTTTTGCAAATTCTCACCTCCAAGAGTGAGGGCGCACGTTATCAATAGGAGTGTTACGACCAACAAGTTATGGTCGTATCATTGAATATTGTCGAATTCAAAATTTAATTATGCATTCACTCGCATTCGTACTTGTGTCGTCTGACATGTGTATTATTGATGCTAAAATACGTTCTATGAAACTGATTGGGGATAACCATGAGTTATGCGACACTCGTTTAGCAGCTTCGAGGATGGAAATGTTTCTATGATCGTAGTTATTGAATAACTATTGAACCGAATTCTAGAAAGGAAATTGGATACGAAATGGATCGTAACACTGGTTTCTAACTATGGCATTTTGACGTTTGTCAATTGTACTCCTACCATCCCAAACTAATTTACCACTTAATCTTGACAGTAGGTGAAGTACCGCGGGGAAAATAATGCGGGATTACGGGCACGCGTGCAGATCGGCATTACTGGGGTCTCTCCGAATGGTTATACAACCGAGCACGCATATCTGCGTGCACGGTGTCGCACGAAAGTGCCATGCACGGGAATCCCGCTCTCTCTTCCGCAGCGGTTCTCATTACTTTCGATCTCGTAGGATCGTTTATTGTGTTCTACCGTTACGAACATTTCACCGGCTCTGTGCTTCGCTCTCCAGCGAGGGGGAAAGTTGCTAGATTCATTTCGGAACGACGATGTTCGTGAGGACGAATCGAGGGAATTAAAATAAGAGATGCTCTTAGTCGCGATCGTTATCTGGTGATAAATCTCCAGTTCCCCCTGCTTAACTCGTGGTATTCTGTATTTTAATAAGATTGATCTTTGCTAAGAAGAATAGATGGATCTCTGCATCAGTGGTAACAATAAAATGCATTCGAAATTGTCAATCGAATATTTTGCTCCTACGGTATACGAACCTTTTACATTTTCTCTCTGATATATCCCTATTAATTATTCCAGGAGGGAAAAAATTGCTTTACACCATTAATCATGAAACATTCAACTATTCCACTGAGATTGAGTAATCGAAAGAGTATCATCGACAATGAGGGAGAGAAAGATAGAAATTACGGAGCAAGATTGCGAGATTGTCCCGTGAAGCCTATTCGTACGATTCAGCAAAAAGCGGGACTGGATTCGCGACGGAGCAGAGCGGCATCGATTTCCTGGCTGGGCCGCTCATTACCCTTATTAATAACTAGTATTTCAATCCATGCATCTGTCTCAGCAGCACGTGACGCAATCATTACGAAATCGACCTCGCGACGCCGTGCTGCTTCATGCTGCACGCAAACGAAAACCTCACGTAATCGGAGGCGGCCAGGTCCCCCCCCCCCCCCCCCCCCCCCCCGCGATTCAACGCCATCGGGGAAATCTCGGCCGCGTCGAGAGAAATTCCGCGATTTTTTCGAAACTAATCCAACACGCGAACGCTGCTGCAGCCGGCTTTAACACCGCGGCTAACGACTTTCACTTAACGCTGGTGCCACTTCCTGAAAGCCCGCAACTCTGCCATCAGGCCTATTCAACTCGAGCCTCAGCGTTATTGGCTATTAAATTGGCCGAAAAGTTTTCCCACTAATAACGTTGAGCGATCCATTACATAACCGGGAAGGATTTTTACCATACGAAAATTCATCTGATTAAGAATTCTATCGATTTTCCTGGGAAATAATTCAGCTGAATTACAAATTCAAAGTGTCTAATTATATTAAAAATCGAAAGTTTTCAATGACGTTAATTTGAATACGTTTGATCATCAAGATTGACAGCTCGTGATCGGATGATCTCGTGATCCGATGAGCTTAAATATGGAGCAACCAGAGTCTAGTCGAAAAGCAATGACTGGCAATAATTTATATTTCTCTTTCTCTCGTCGAAGCAGAGATACGTATAGCAAAGATACTATCGTGATTTATTGAGCAAGCATAAAGAGGGTCGTCGTCGATAAGTGGGAACTCAGGAGTAATCCTATTTTGGTAGGGTTTGCACCGTTCCTTATGTAATATCCATCCCATAGGTGAGACACGCGATGATTCAAAGGTTGGGTGTTGAGGTGGGTGTCACTGGTAGGTGGCAAAAGTAAAATGATTAGCTATCCGTTCAGTCGTTGAATGAAATCGAGGGTGAAGCTTGCGTCGAGAATCCTGCATACTCATTGTCTCGAAATTTTTTGCCAATTCGCGGAAAAGTTTCGCGGGAAAGGTTCTCCGAGAATCGGGAAGGGAAGAGAGGGGTTTAGCGGCGCCTACGGACTGAAACGTTCGAGTCATTTCACTTCCTGTTGCGTAACCCAATTAACCGCTTATTTAATAGTACCCCATCGACCACAAACCGTGGTAAGTGAGGCTTGTGCCCAAAATAATCGAAAAAAAGGAGAAAGTCAAATATTAGCTACTAACAATCTCTTTGCAGTATCAGTTTAAAATGATCGCGTTATGTTTATAGCTTTTTGTTTTTGAGTTTCGGTATATTTTCAATTTCACTATATTTTCTTGCTCGAATCTTCAGGAAAATCAACTCGGTTGACAGCATGGTAAGACGGCTAATTAACGTTCTGCCATTTTCACCCTATCTAATCTGTCGGAGCATTTCCTGGGGTACCATCCTGACAATTTCCATCCAGTCGACCACCTACTTTTGTACTAGTAGGTGGCCGAGAGATGGTGGCTTTCGAGATACTCGTTAGATACGTGGGCACGATCCACATAGATAATCGGATAGAGCAATAGATAGAGCGGATAGTCCTTAGAAAAGCTCACCGAGATAGAGAGAAGTAGGTGAGGCAAAGGGAGTGGAAGATAGAAAAGGAGGTACATAGATGTGTGTGTATGTGTGTCTGTGCACTTGTGGAGAGTAGTCGTGGAGAGAGATTACGTCGTTTCGTGCATACAGGAGGACAAGAGGGACGAAGAGGGTAAAAACGGTGGAGACTAGAGGAGGTTCGCGGTGCGAATGCGCATTGGCCCACTCCCTGTGGCCAGGGTTACCCGCGGTCGTTGTGTCCAAAAACTTTGGCAATAAACTTACGCTCCTCCGTGCCGCGGAGACCTCGAGACCGATCCAAACGAACGAACGGCTGAGGGAAGGAATTGGGACCCAGTCGCGTGAACCTTCTTTCCACCTGTATTCCTATATAAACTTATATATAACTTCACCCTTTTTTTTTTAATTGATAAATTACTTTGGAAGTTCTTAAACTATCATTCATTTCCTATCGACTAGTCCGAGTATAATTGGGAAATGGAAAGTGTTCGATATTGAATTTAATATCATTGAGGTATAATATAAATGTGGTATTAAAAATTGGATATATTTAGCGAGGTGAAAATAGTGGTTTTCGCGGAGTGCAAGTAGAAATAGCTAAAGAAATGTTGGGAGCATAGGCATGGCATGGCGGAGCAGGCGCTGCTGCCGGGCTAGTTTCACTAGTTGCGTAACCCTAATAGGCTGGCTGGCCTGCTAGCTGCTTCTACTGTCGCTGCGAACGACTTGCAATGTTGGGAATAGCATTAGCAGCATTGCGCTACCGCACCTTGAGAAAGTTGTATGCGACCATGGCTTAGACCACGTTAAATTCAGGCTCTAATTTTTATCCCTGGTGCACCCTGATGACGGCCAAACCTTACACTTCCTCGTCACGTAACAGCTAAAGCAGTTCTCCTCAATCCGGTTTCGCTACTCGGAACAATTTTTCTCGAAAAGCAACAGTTTCCTGATCTATGCTTGTATCATGTCACATTTCTTCATCCATTTCGGAATATGGTTTACGTGACATTTTAGAGAATCTTTTTCGAAAAATCAGTGATAACATTTAGTAGATTTTTACTGTCGTTTTTATCGATTTAGTAGTCGCTTTGATCAATGACGATAATAATCAGCCTGATAGGATCAACGTGACAGATACGTTCGCGCTTATTTTTCACACATTTTCCTTGGAGCTTGTTCCCGAGTAGTTTCTCTAGTTGCGTAACTTTAATAGGTTGTCTACTACCAGTCAACGCTGCGCCACTGTCACTACGAGTGAAGTTGCAAGCGGGACACTCGAGATCGCCCGCAGTTAATTCGAGAAAGTTGCAGACCGCAGATCGCGAACCGAAAATCACGACTTTTAGCGCGACCGCATATCCTCCTGCAACGCGTTACCAAGCTTGTGCAAAAGTTGAGGAAACTCCGATGTCCGTCCGTGAAAATTGACGATTCCTAAAGGATATAACACTGTCGCATTACCTTTCATTGTTTAGATTAGCAATTTTCTTTTTAACAATACTCATAACCGATACGTTAAATCAAGCAACATTTTCATATTTTCATACAAATCTTTAAACTCGATTAGATTTAACGGAACATAATATGTGTCCATTCTGCTCGCAAATTGGTGCGGTAATAGCTTGAACGATGATGTTAATCGACCAATAGATTTTCTCGAACTTTCCTCGAGCATCCGCGATCAACTACCAGTCGATAGTTTCACTAGTTGCATAAGCAGCGCGCGCTGTCAAACAACCGGAGTTTTCTGTAATGCTAGAGAACCGCCTATTCCTCAGAAACTTGGATCATTAACCAGGAGACAGAGAAAGAGAGATCTAATGTCGGTTGAAATCTTGACCTATCCACCGAATAAAAGATCAACTAGGATTTTAGTAGTCATTACGGATACTCAAGAAAATCCTTTCAACTTTCCTGAAAACGGTGCCATCTAATTAAATCTGAATGAATACCTATCGAAGGGACGATCGTTAACAGGAAATCTTTTAAAAGTGGATTAAAGTTAAAAATCCGAAACTTTTCTGATTATAGATAATTCTCTCACATTGTTTTCCAATATCCATTAAATAGCAAAGTCAGTATCGACGTTTATGAATCTATAATTCTAAACCTTAGCATGGAATTCTTGAGTCTCGATTGAGTTATAAGCTTGATATTAATCGTAAGAGGGATATTATAAGCGGAATCGAGTGACCGAGTCGTCGAGTGCCACGAGGAGAATGAGCCAGTCGTTATCTGAGAGGCAGGAGGGAGGCAAAGGCGTGCGCGCTCTCGCGAGCGTGTACACGAGTGCAGCCAAGAACCAAGCCAAGAACGGCTGCTCGCCGATAGGGTTGCGCAAACGTCATCGAAAAGTTCATGATACAAAGTCACGTTACGAAAACGGCGAATGACGCGATCGAAGCGAATGGAAGAGGGAGTTAAAAGAGAGGGAACGGAGCCTTGTTTAATGCATCGCTCAACGAAGAACGAGAGAGTGAGAGAGAGAGGCAATACGACACATCGGTGAATGTTAATGCCAATTCGAACAAGCGTGGCAATAACAAGCACACCTGAAACCTAATTAACATGCCGGTTAAGCGTGGTAATCGCACCCTCAACTTTGGAGGATGCGAGACGATTGATAACCAAGGAACTGGGTCACCGACTTTAAAATAACACGTGGAAACTCCAGGTAATTAGGAATTGACAATCGACTCGTATAATTGTAGATTGTATATTTTTTTCTCAATGATTTTATTTCGGTGCTGTATCGAAAATGAAACTTTTTAGTATTTGTTGAAATAGATCCTGGATATTTTTGCAAGATTCAAACGAGTACGTGGGGAATTGCGATTCGAAAGAGGAATCTTAATCGAGTCGAGAGATAAAGCATTTTTCCTCAGATCGTTTGAAAGTCAACCAAGTACATTTTGTTTATAAACGCAATCGGCAGAGCGATTCGTTTCAGTGTAGGAAACGTCTGCGACTGTGAAAGTTGGGACTGAATTTCGTTTGATTACGAGTGACTTAGTTGGTACGTATCCTCGAATCATGACACTTTTTTCGAATTTGTACTTTGCAGACACAAAACGATCACTCGGAAAATAGAATGATTCTTTCTTGAAATATTTAGATTTCGGAAATGAGAGTCTTCTGGATCATTCTGTTTGGGCTTCTCAGCTTTTCCATGGTCTTTGGCGAAGACTTTGTGACACCGTCACCCAAATATGGCAAAAACCAACGAATTCTTATTTTTCCACGACACTGTCCCAGTGGAACCGTACCCACGGAACACGGCTGTCGAGAAATCGTAGGATAACGATAAATAAATCTTTGACGCGTTGATTGAATAATTAATTAAATACTACTGTATTTTTGGTAACACCAATCAATGCGATAATCGTACCTCTCTCTCTCTCTCTCTCGGGTTTCCTTCATCCATGGGTAAGATTAATTTCACTTTGGTTAAGCGGTTTCCGCCGGATTTCCTCGAGTGACCTAATACTTCCAGAAGCAATGTTATATATAAATGCTGTTCGCAGCTTATTATTTCGTTCAGTAGATCTTCAAGTACTGTTCGGTGACAATTCCATTCAGTGTCAATTACAAGTATAGTTTCTATTAACGTTAGAGCTTGTTGCGAATCAAATTGGCGTCTCACGATAATTGACCATCAAATCCATTGCTACCAGGCAGTTTTTACTTTTTTCTTTTTTTCTCTCTGATCACGAAAACAACTAGCAAGTCAGGTAACGATCCAAACAATACTACTGTTCTCGTATAAAAAATAATGGAGAGGCTTCATTGGCCGTTTTCATAACTTCCTTGTCTCACGGAAACAAACGTAATTGGACGACGCTTGGCGTCGTCGCCGTCATTCAAGAATCCCGAGGCAAGTGTGTCAATGGTTGAACTTAGCTCTTGAAAAGTTCTCGGCCCTCCTCGCGTTGCCAGTTTCTCGTTTTCTTTCTTTAGCTTTTCAATATCTATCTCTCTTATTATTTTATATTATTTCTCACCGGGAAATTTATTCAACTTAATTATGATTTTTAATTAATCTCACGATAAATCGGATCGTTATTCGTTGCATTTTTTTTTTTACTTGCACAGCTGGGAGGAAACGAAGATGAGCCGAATCAGTTGGATTTGGATGATGTTCCTGATGAATACGATCCTTTCGATGACCGCGAGGATCGAAAGTACCGCGAACCTTATTCGATTTTCTAGCGGCAGGTCTCTCATCAATTTGCCACGACGATGTCCAACTGGTTATGTACTCGTTCGACGCGGATGTCGGAAATTTATTCCCCCCGTTCCAAAACAGGATCGCGATCGTCGCACGCGTGCTCTTGTCGATTGATCGGGAAAATCCAACTCTGACTATGTTGTGGATATCTGTAAAAAAATACTCGCTTCCTGAAAGTTCGAGAACAACGAATTTCTGTCGCGTGCCAATTTGTCACTCGCCGATCGATGATATTCATCTCTGTCTATAAAGAGACGATACAGCATTTGAAATAATTGTTATATTTTATTTTTTTTTTTTTTAAATAAAGCACTAAGCGAAACGCATTATCCTTTTTCTCACATAATTCATAATTCACTGTCTGCAAATAGTAAACTAAACAACGAGAAATAAACTAAATTCACGATTGATTTCGCGATAAACAAGATAAATCCAAACACCCTATTCATCCGGTTGAACAGGCTTTATCTCGCGTTGAGGATTTATTTATTGATACCAGGGGTTTTATTCCACAAAGCATATTCCATAAAATAAGTCTCCTTTTGTCAGTCGGTATCGGAGCTTCTGACAGAAAGACAAAGGTGAAAATGCATTATCAGTTTACAGTGGTGCGTTTTTCGCGCGGTTCGCGTGCGCGAATTTCTGGCGGGTATGGTGTGTGGCATGCCGCTCGTAGCGATTCGCGGTGAGCAAGCGAGCGAGCGATTCACCTCGCGTGGCCTAAATAAACAACCGAGAATACATCGACCCACGAGCTGGCCGGCTCACAGTCGCGCGCTGTTTATACGCTTTAGACCGGCTTACTAGACGCCCGGAAACGAGAGAAAACCAGAAGGGGTTGTGGAAGGCATCGCGATATTCTTCCTGACACGACCACGGACTAGATTCTCTGTCGAGGAACACAGACTAAACGGCACTCTTGGATTAAAATAGACCAAGGCGAGGTTTGGCCCAGAGGAGGAAGGATCGGTTGTGCCGGCTGATGTATGCGCGTAAATGGACATTCTTGATGGGGTGGATGAGTATTTATTTTAAGGGAAGTATTTCGGGATTCATCGCGATTGGAGAACACGGTGTCTCGATGGAATTGAGGTGAAAGGGGTGAACAGACGAAACGAAGGTCGAGGGTGAGTTACTACGATGAGAATGTCTTACGAGGATGAAAAAAGAATTTTTCATTTAATGTATTAACTTTTGGCAAGATGTTTTTCGGAAGTTTCTGACACAAGAGATTCTCGAGCGGTAATCTTTGAGAATAGAAGGTTATCCTTGAGAAATCGCGAGAGAATGAAAAATGAAATTTGATAGCGCGATATAGACCCTGGGGAATAAGCGATTGGAAGTGGTTCGGAAGCTCGATGCATCGTTACGTAAGGCAAACCCAGTGCCTGGGAATGACTGCCAGCTTGAACCGGCGCTATCGCTCAGCTATTTTTCCACCTAGTTTTCGACGTATCGCTGGATTTTTGCGCGACCCACTTATCCTTATCGTACGGAGCCTCGAGACCCTAAGCGAGTCGGGTTTCATTCCTGCCAATTCGACTGTATCCGCGAGCTTGCCATTGAAATTGTTCAAGATCTAGTGCAGAATGCGAATCTTAACGCACTTCGAGATCGATTGCTAGAGTTAACTCAACGAGAATATAACGTCATGCTGGACATTGAACGACACAGTCAACGAATTCTGACAAGGTTTGATGAACACGAACAGGTGCAATGGAATTTCGCGGAAGGCGAAGATCGATGTCGTTCGTGGAAGGAAGTGGAATGAGGACAGATCTGATCTGGCTTCTGCGAATGTATCCCTAACGAACGACTGTCAACTCTTTACCTAGGGATGATCGGTTAATTACAATTTCGAATTTGATTTTCAATGAGTAAATTCGAAAAGTCAGAACGTTGAAAATTGCACTTACTCGATATCTTTTTTATATTTTTGCGAAAAAGATGTTTTGGTCTGTGAAAAGTACAGTGGAAAGAGGAATCGAATACGAATCGTCTCGATATGAACATCTCAACTCCGCCGCGCCGAGCGAACTTTCGATAGCTCATTTTTCCACGGAAGCGCGATAGGAAAGAGTAAAGTGCAACTTGACTCTGACCTACACTCAACAAGTAGGGAATGGAATACATTGGTACACGTTAGAGTCACTTAGCATTTTAACACACTCCGCGAGAACTCGCGGAGGGAGTTGTCAGTGTAGCTGTCAGGCGAGCGATATACATATGCAGTCAGTTGAGTCTCCTAGCGCAGTCCGATTCCTCTAACGTAAGAGAGAGAGAGAGAGAGAGAGAAAGATCCTAGTATATAATATTTGCTAGGTGAACGTTTTTTCCTTCTCATTTCGCGAGATTCAAGGAGTCCAAACATCACTTGACCCAGATCTTTGTTAAACTTCGAGCGAGCTCGTCATAAACAGTCCGGTAGCGCGAATTCCCTAGCAGCTTCACGATCGGATCACGAATATTTGTCGAATGCGAATGAAATATGTAAAACGCTAATTTCGATCTTAATTCTAGGATGAAAGTGATCAATTTACTCCAGAAGTTTATACGATAATCTATTTAAACGCGAAAAATTAATGGAAATTAGAAAAATCGCACGCGACAAACCCGTTGACACTTCAGATTTACTCCTAACAAGGTTGCTTTCCCGCGGAACCCTGTCAGTAGTTCTGCGACAATGGTGTACGCCAGGTCTACCTTGCGCGGGCAACGACTTTTTTTCCTTGTACCAGCGCAATTATGAATCACTGCATAATTATCCTCTCGGCGGCCTTAACCGGCCAAGGGAAAACGAAAGGCTGCCGCCTTCGACAAACGCGTATCGCACCGCGATGCCCGGGGCAAAACATAAAAGCGTCAGTTCGAAAAAGAAGCAATAGAAGAGGGAGAGGGAGAAAAAGGAAGAAAAAGGGTGGAAAAGAGCGATTACGCGTAGAAAAGTGGTATAAAAGAGGGAGAAGAGAAAATTCCTCAGAGCGTGAGGCGCCACTGAACGATACCCGTGATATCCGCATCATCGGCTTTTTCTTCCATTTGGTCGCAACACGGGAAAGGCCCTTCGCTGGCAATCGAATCGCAAGTAGAGCGTGCACATCGCGCACAACCGGAGGAGGACCCTTCTGCGATCCGGAGGGTCCCGTACCTCGCACAGGTGACCGCGGATCACGATCATGCGAACGAGGGAATGAAGTCGTTGGATGGGAAGAGTAGCTTCGATTTCGTATAGTCAATTAATTTCTCGGACAAACTATACCAGATAGACATGACTAGAATTGATTACGATAAAAACGATCAGAATCAACTATCGAATTATTTTTTTATCTCACGCTGATAGTGAGTTGAAGTTTCAACAAAGTCGTTGGATATTATTTATGGGTAGAGCAGCGTGTTGACGTAACTCGAGCGCCGGGAGTAGTTTCGCAGGACGGAAGCGGCGCATTAGCAAGGTAATGCGCGAGTTACTCTTGCTTTTCGTGACAGACGCTCTAAATTGATCCATGCTACTAGCGATCGACCAATCGACTTAAGGAAAATCGCTTGCTTCAAAATAAAAATTGACTATTTCCATCGCAAATGTAAATTCGACGTAATTCGATCGAAACAACATTCATCCCCTGCACACTCCACTCGGATCATCTCCTCGTTAATTATTATTTCACTGTATTGTCCAGAAATTGAAAAACTGTATAAAGGATTAAAAATCAACGTAAATCGAGTAAAAAAACCTACCTATTATTTTAGGAAAATCGTGTAGACTCAATATACAAGACTTTCGTTTATATTAATGAACACGTGAGAGCGTATACATAGAGCTTTTGAAGCCGGAGGGTTAAAAAATGGATGGGAGTATGAATACAGAATGAAGCAGCGTTCGCGCACGGGCGCCGACAACCTCCGAAGGCGAAGGAAAGTGCATTGCGCAACATAATAAAAACTTCAATAACTTCGTCCTATATTTCAAAGTAATTGGCCTTCCTCTAGTATGCACGGCACCTTCTTACGTCGTCGCGGCGCGACGCGACGTGACATTAGTCGTTGGCAAAAAAAATGCCACTGTTTACGATCGCCGAGAAGGAAATTATCACCGCGCAAAGTCTAATTGCTCGACAAACCACGGACAAATCGGTAAAACTAATCGAATAGGAGGGAACCCCGATCACCGCGATTTTCTGCTGGTTCGCTTTCAGCCAGTGCACTTATTCGAGGGACAGAGGATACGAGGTACGAGAGAGGCCAGTCCGAATTTTCACTGGAACGCCTCGAATCGATAAAGTGACCTAGCTGAATCAAGATCAGCGCAACCAGTATATACTGGGTGTTTCCAAATGAATCTCAACCGTAAATGATTTATCGAGAAATTTTTACAATATGCAATTTTCTACCCTTCTGTATTTAATCGCTACACATCGATAAAAATAATAAAATAAGAGATTAAAATACTGATATATATAACATCGATATGTAATTTTAAAATTACGAGACAGTACAGAGGATTGATTTAATGGGAGATTACGTAACACGTTGGAAGAATCGTTCCGTGAGCCAAGCACAATTTGCAGTACACGATCGACAAGGAATTTCGATTAGCGAGAAAAGTGTGGGATTTTTCGAAATTGAGGCCAACAGAATGGAGCTCTTGGTAGAGGTTTGGCACCATCTGAGATTGATAATGCTGAAGAATTCGAGAGAGAGGGAGAGAGAGAGAGATGGAAATTTCCGGAATGCCAAGTGCCCGGCAATGTGCATCGTCGAACTTGATATTCAAGCTGATGTGTGGTCCTGGCGCACTGATCGATAACCCAGTGTCATTACCACCCGTATCGCGCGCCACGAACAACACCCAGCGCGCGCGTCAGGTCCACGCACTATTCATACAATCAATAGTATCGCCATTATAACAATCTCGCTCCTCATTGAGAATCTAACAGCTGTTTCCGCGTACCAAAACCATTCTATCGACATTTCTCCTTTCAATTGTCTTCCTCGAGTATTCGTCGACGTAACTGAAGGACCCTGAATTTCCTCGCAACCCAAAAACCCCTGACCCTTCCAATTCGCCCTTCCCTCTCGAAAGATGTACCAAGAGGATCGCGTCAAGGGGTGCCAAGAAAATCATCTTCATCCCTGCCTCTCATCGCGTAACTCGCGACTAGAGCGCATGCATTGCACGCTACACGCTTCTCTAGAGTCTAGAGGAAAAGAGTAAGCATCGTGAAATATAGAGAGAAGGATCGGTGAAGTAGATGGAGGTAAAGAAGGAGGGGTGCATGCATGCACAGTTGCACACACGTGGTGAGTGCATGTCGATGCAGCCGAGTGCGGTTCGCAGCCGTGTCTGCGTGTACACGTATGCCGCGTTGGTGGGGGTGTAGCGTCGCTTGGCCTGAGGGGTGGGGGTAGCTCGGAGCTCAGAGGGGAGGGTTAGGTGTAGTATCGGTCATTACCTCCGCCGAGTAACTGGGTCAGTCGTCACAGCGCCTCGGTTCGCTCACCGGCCGCCCGTTTCGCTGCGTTCTCCCCTACAATTGCTTCGTTCTCTCTTACTCTCTCTCTCTCTCTCTCTTTTTCTCTCCGACAGACAGTGTCTATGGAACTCTGCCGCTTGCACCTTCGATATCTGCCTGTCATTGGCGCTCTCTCTATCTCTCATTTTCTATCTGTCTCGCGCTTCTATTTCTCGACCTCTCTTTCTCTCGCTTTTCCTAGCCGTCTCTGCGCTCGCACTACGCTCGCACTACGCTCGCACTGCGCTCCTCTCCCTCCACCACGGACCTTGGATTCGAACTGCGGCTCTGCGGAAAACATCCGCTTTTTTGCGGGAGTGAGAGACTCCGTGGAATTCTGGAGGCAACTTGGTTGCACTTGGCAAGACTGGCTTCGTTTTTCATGGAGGAATGAATATTTTCTGCCCCTGGGTGGGGGTAGTACCACTGACGGTCGTACTCCGATGTTAAATGTCGACGGCGTGAGGCATCGTCTCGCGTATGCCGTCAAAATATTCTAGCGGACTCTAAATATTTGAATATGAAAATTCCTTGCTTTTATTGCGCTCTTCTAGGGCTGGAACCCATCCGCCCGAGCGTATGGGCATACCAGTACCAGTACAATGCAATCTCGTAAGCATCGAGATAGAATCAACAGCATGGTCAGAACAGTGCAGTTACTATATCTAGTAATATTCGAGTTTACGCGACCGGTTATGAAGAACGTTACTCGCGAAGGCACATTTTGCTTTTGCTCGGGGACTCATGAACAACGTTCAGCTATTATGGACTCATGGAGTTTCCAAAGCACCTCGTTCGCTCCGTTCGCCTAAACATCACGTTTCTTGCTGCCTCGAAACGACTGACCTTAAACACTTCTAGGAGACTATATTTCGTTGTCTGTACTACGCAGAGAATATCGGAGAATTTTCATAGTACAACAATACTCAATACCGACATTTGTTACATTTTTATAATGGAAAAATCCAACTTGAGAAATTGAACCCTGCCTCAACTATCTTTACCAAAAGTCTGGATTTTAAGGGGATCAAAGGGCGTCAAAATCACGCAGGGAACAGAGCCAGCAAAACGGAGCCCAATTCCATTCTTCGAGCGGACATGGTTCAACCGCACGGTGTGCCGTGGTGTGCCTTCAATAGCAGTTTCCAATCGTGCATCAAAGCGAGCTCTGCTATCGGAGCGCGCGTCCAAAGCATTCCGACAAAAGAGAAAAAATCTGCTGCTCGGTAAAATCAGGGAAAGAAGAGTAGAAGGGTGAATAATAGGTAGGCTTGTGGCGGCAAATGGGAAGTGCGATGGGGAAGTAAGTATGTGCAGGACAATAAGTGTTCACGTGAAAGCAGCTGGTCCACGTGAGTCTGTGGCCCGGCTCGCGAAACGAAGCAGCACTCTCGATGCACTTGGTTATGCAACCACGCGATGAAGGACAGGCTTGGATTGTACGTGTAGGTGTGTGTGCACGCCGGCAATTACGCGGCAGAAGCGGAAGAACGGGGCTGTGCACGGAGGCAAACCTGCCAGTGAAGGAAGGGCAGGAGGAAGGGCGAACGGAATGGGAGGGGCCCCGTGGTCTAATTCGAGCCAACATTAGCATTTCGCTACGATGCCACGAACAATAAGCAAACGTCATAATTGGGAGCACCTTTGACATTCGTTTAACCGGTAATTAAAGTTGCGGGAGGCGAAAAATGCCATGAGCAGCGGAGCTTAAAAGTATTGAATCATTGTCCTAGGTTCGGGATAATGCCACACTTAATGTTAATTCCCAATAAAGCCGCTCTTTTTCAAATGGAAATTTTTGTATAGTTTCTTTACTTAATTTACAATTATTTTCTTCAACTATTACAACGATACGAAACTTGAGACACGACGACCTATCTCGATAGAGGAATTGAGATTTGTTTGGGCATCGGATAGTTTCGGAGTGGCTCCGTTCGGTCTACTGTCCTTGAAGCCAGGGAAGATATCGGCCAGCAAGAGAAGTCAATTGCACGTACTGGTGGCTCCTCGTACTTGAACTGCCGCCAGTGGTAGCAGCTCGAATTTGCTACGTGAAATTTGTGCGCGGCGCGGAACGCGTGCCAAATAAGCCCATGAAACCAGATAAAACGTAATATGTACGTAGCGCGCCCAGTTGGGGTGGTTATCTTCGATCGGACGTGACCCAAAAACGCGCCACGGACTAGGTTACTGGAATCCTAAAATTACCGGGAAAGTGTCAACAGCTCCTATCGAAACTGCGTTTCCCCGTGGCAGCTAGTCTCGCAACTCATCCACTTACAAACATGAACATTAGTTTACGGGAATATCGAGAGATTGGATCGAGCAACGTCAGGACTCGCGCAGTGACCTTCTCCCGAAATTCTCAACACGAGAGTGTCTCTTGTCAGATTTTCCTCACACAATCTCGTATATGCCCTACTTATCTTTGATATAAGAGAAATTTACGTTCGTTCGAATGCGTTAAAAAGAATTGTTCCCCAACGTAAATCTTACTGAGAATCGGGTGACGAGTTCGATCGAACGAAGCAAAGTCAACATGATTATTATAACGAAAGAAACACAGACACGAGCGAATTGAATTTCCCTAATTTTAGATGTTACTATAAGTGAAATATTTAAAAAAAACACAAATTAAAGACAGATTTGTAATTTTATTCGCTTGTCACTCCTTCCACCAGGGACTCTAGGTAGAGTGTCACCCAAAATCCCGAGACAAGTCGCATAAATATCCGCGAAACGTCCTAAATCGGCCAGTTGTGCGCATCGAAATTACGAAGCGGCCGCGATTAACGGGTTCAGACCGTTGCATATCAGTATTATAAGGGGCATTCTGGGCCAAAGGTTGAGGAACGCGCGTTGCCTCCCCTGCCAACCCTCCACACCGTTCCACCTCCCTTGAGCTTCTCCCTCAAGCGCTTCCGCGACACCTCCCTCTTCCCTGCGAACTCCTCTAACTCCACCACCTCCATCAGCCACGATCCTCCCCACTTTGCCACTGTCGGTTCAGCCAGTGCTCTCTTCGTGCTTTCGTCCGACCTACCCCAATGTCCCCCTCTTTTCCTCCTCGCTCGCACTGGTGGCATTGCTCCTCCTGTCCTCTTACTCTTTCTCTTTCACTGACTCCTCTTTCTCTCTCTCTCTTTCTACCTGTCTGCGTTGCTTCTCCAACTTTTCTCCCTCGATGGGAGTCTCTCTACCCCTATCTCCTTGTCGGCGGGTCTCCCTCGTGGTCTCTTTCCCTCTTTGACCATGTGAATCTAGCCGTGTACACCTCTCTCGATCGGGCCCTTGCCTCTTTCTCTATTCGTCTTTTTTCTTCTTTTTTCTCTCTTTCTCTCGAGGCGGATGGACACGCGATCTACCGCGGCTGTTTCTCTAGGTCCAATGCATGCTCCTTACGCCATGCACTCTCGGCTTCCTTGGGTGCCACTCAGGTTCCACTGGGACGCACTCCGAGGGTGGACCTTAGAGGGAGCCACGGACTCGGGGTTCGAGAGGGTTGAGATATACGCTTTGTAATAACTAGCGTAAGATTGTCTTACGATGAATACTAACAGTTTCGATAGGAAAACTCGTAAACACGAATGTAGCTACGATCGATTCGCTAATATTCGCGGATTCGTGTAAGGATATAAATATAGTATAAATATTGGGGAGTAAAAGAGATAGTCAAGTTGACGGGAGGTGTCTATAATTATCCTGTGGAAACTCCGTAAATAAGTGTTAGCTCCAGTAGCAGCCAGTGGAGAAAAAGACTGGCACGATCGGGGCAAATCCTACGGGTAAGGATTACTTTCTGATCGATAAGCACCGTGGGTACGGTGAACATACGTAAAAATAGATGACGACCTACCCCAAGCGCTCTCGCTCTGCGAGAGTGGGACCCTTTTTCCTGCGAAGGAAGCTCCTTCTTTTTTGTGTTTCCTCCATGCTCGATGTGCGGAGGACCTGCTCCTCTTTCTCCTCGGATACTTTGTACCTCCGTCGTGGTCCTCCTTCTCATCTTATTCTTTCCTTTCTTCTCGATCCGAGAACCTCTCTCTCTCTTTCTGTGTACAATCTGCTCCCGAACGACAAGACTCAACTTCTTCCGTGCAACGACTGGAATTTTCTCGAGGAGCGAAACTGGGTCGTAGGTCCGCATCGCGGGAAATCAAGTGGAAGGAAAAGTATCCCTTTGAGCGTCGTAAGACGGGATAAAGAGGTCACGCATTAATAATTTATGAGCGCGACTGCTTTCGCGTACACGGGTAAGGCCAGATCAATTAACTCGAAAGGACAAATCCATCCCGAATTTGTCGTATCGGATGCCATTTGTTAGCTTCGAGGGATCTCTCATAATTTTTCGATCGACTAAAAATATGACTAACGAATCTTACTGAACCTAAAATTTACATGCAATTTTAATGAGAAACAATGCTCTCAAAATAGCTTTCAAAATCTTTTCTTAAATATTGCATAATATATTAATAGATGTAGGGAAGTTATATGAATTCCGGACGCAAAGACGGTCAACCTGTTAACAGGGAAATTCGCATCCTCTTCGCGTTAATCGGAAGCGAGAAGCTTGAGCATTAATTCGAGGCATATCTCAAGTTTCACTCGAGACCCAGAAATCCGCGCGTGTCTACCCAGTTTAATCAAGCCGCATTCACTCATTTCATTTCGTCTAATTCTTCTGCTTCCCTCATTCCTTTGGTATTTCAGTCTTCCTTCTATTGAGCACGGCGTGTCGCACCGCGAAACCACCGGCGGACAAAAACGTATCAGATTCGGCGCAGAAGCGAGCGCGAGCTAAAAGCCGCGAGAAGCATTGTTACAAGGCCCTTTGTGTCGCGCCAGTTTTACCAAGTTCCACCGTCGAGCAAAGTAGACTCGCTTTTGCTCGCGTAAATCAGCGGACACACAACGCTCGTATCGATTTTCCCGCCACTAAAAACGCCGCCTTAATAAAAGCAGTGCGAACCACTTTGAACGGAAAACCTCTCTCTATCTATATCTCTGCCATTCTTTCTCTCTTTTCTCTCGAAAGATCGCGCGGATAACCGAAGATTATCGGATCGAAGTACTTGAAAAAGCGGCCGAAAGTGGGGGAGAAAGGATGGAAAAGCGGAAGAAACTCAAAGATTCGGAAAAAGAAAAAGACAGAGGAAGCTGTGAATAGGAAAAGGAGCATACGTCTTAGAGATGGTGCGTGAAGAGGTGACGCGATCACGACGAGGCCAGGCGAGAAGCGACGAGGAGAAGGCAGAGGTTTGGCTCGATTCGAGGCGTCTGATAAAACGTCTATTTTGGTGAGCAGAGGCGAGCAGAGGCGTCGCGGTGCAGCAGCGGTGCGACGACGACGGTGCAGTGCCAGTGGTGGCAGCAGGGAACGAAGAGTGAGCGAGCGAGTATGCGCGAGCGAGCGCGCGCACACGAAGAGGGTCGCCCGCCACAATGCACGCTGACCCATATTCGGGTCGTTGCTATTTCAGATCCATCCTTTCCATAGAGGAAGGTCGTCGGACTACGTGGCTACGAGAGCGCGCTTACGTAACGACGCCTTGTTTTTAACGCCCGCCGCGAAAACAGCCGATCCGCTTGCGCTAACGATCTACGACGCACTTGCGAAATGATCCTCGGACAATGGAAAGTTCGAAAAAATGTTCGATCAAAGGCAACATCTAAAAAAGTATTTCTTTCTTCGACTCAGTTTGAACGGAATTTCTTCCGACTTTTTGAACGGCCAATTTTTCATTGTTTCAGTAGATTTTACCGTAAAGTATATCGTGTTCATTTTCTTGCCGATACCTTGAAAATTTGATTGAATGCGCCGAGTGATAGTTTCTGACGCAGGTCATACAGCTAATTCATTATCTCCGTGGATTGTCAAGTGGAAATCCACGCGGTTACGTAACGTGTTCATTGAAAATTGCTGTTTTTCCTAAGCGTTGGGCGATTGCGTCACGCCGCGAAAATGCCGCTGAAAAGCTTTCGAGTGCAAGTGCGCGATTGAATGGAAATTGGAAAGCAATCCTGGAATAAAAATACGCGCGCAGCAGTTGCTGCGAGCGAAATAGCCAAGAGCGAGAGGGGAAAGGAGACTACGAAGAGGAGAGGGCTCGGCTCGAGTCGACCCGTCTCGTTCGAATGCAAGGCTCTAGCGCGCCTGACCGTCACCGTTCTTTACTACTGCGAGTTTTACTGCACACTGCCAAGGTGCTTACCTTCCTGACTACGACTCTAGCTGCACGCCTCCTCGAAAGTCCCTCAAACAATTCGCTCTCGCGAGAAGGAGAGAATTTTATTATTCCCCCGCGAGCGTGTATTGCGTAACTCGATTTCCTGGGACATAAAGCTCTTTTCCCCTCTCGGTTTTTCCTTTTCACTGGTGTGGCGCTTTCACTATCGCGCCTGTCCGCGAGTCCGCTAACTACCGTGGCCCCCCCTTCGTTCTCGTTCTCGATCTAGATAGGATCTAATACGGTTAGATATTCCACTTTCGTCAACAATTTTACGCTCCGTCGAACAAGCGAACCGTGCATTATGCCGATGTGCGCCAATGATAAGATACGCCACGACTGGCCTCACCTTGAACGTAGGCCTTAAAGACCGTAATCCGAGAAAACTCGCTTAGCGCGTTATACCAAATTGCCGATTCACTTATGGTACTTGGAATGCAATTGGCTCGCACAGGTATAACAGAGACAATACGTGGACAATTTATGCTTTGATCGTTTGACCGGTGCCGATAAAAATATATTATCCTGTATTTCAAAGTTATTAATCATGGTTTTATGGTGGAAGAGGAGCTTAACACCAAATGTCGCACCTGGATCAGCGTAATTGCATCCATCGGATGCGCACTCTACGTAGTTCCAGAAGCAAGCTGATTGCGAGCTGACGAGCCGGAGAACATCATCGATGAGAGGGTAGATAGCGAGGGAGAGAGAGAGAGAGAGAGAGAGAGATGCATCTCCAACACGAAAGGCGAGCGAACAGCAATAGTAGTAGTAGCAGCAGCAGCAGCAGTAGCTGGAGGCAAGTGGAAGCAGGATGCCAGTGGAGCGCCGGTGGAGAGAGGGAGGTGCGATCATTAATCGTTCGACCCTCGCGGGGGTCCAGTGTCGTCGCATCCGCTGCACTTTCTCTCGCGTTGCGCGCGCGAGAGAGGAGTGCAATGGCAACGGAGGAGAACGCGAGAAGAGCGGCAGTGGCAACGAGACGATACGCGAGAAGAGAAGGACGACGGTGCATTCGCGGTACAGGACAGGGTGTAGGTTACGCAGTGGCATAAAACGCGTCGGCGGGGAATTCCCCACCTGGAATGCACCTCTCGTCACTGTACCGCGCCCTACCCCACCGTGATCGGCCAAAGACCCCCCCACCATCGCGACCTCGACACGGTGGTTGCACCTTCCTCAACGCATCCCACCATTTCCCACCACTTCTACCTTCCCTCTCTCGATCTCGCCGCGCTTCTCTGACTCGCGTTCGCGTCATTCGCGAATGGCTCTCCCCCTCCTTCTCTCTTGGTGGCCCCGCCACTGGTGCAACGTTTTCCCACCAGCGGCCCGCGGGATCTCGTGGAAGGGGCCAAGAGGGTGGCACGAGCACCCTACTCGCGACTCACTCCCACCCGGTGCACTGCCACGGTCGCATGAATCGCCGTTCTGTTCCGTGCCGCATCGCGGCCGACGTCGACGCCAACGGCGAGATCAGGGGATGCAAGGCGCACGCGCGAAAATAGTAAACACTCCCTGGCACTGCGCACTGCGAGTTGAGTTGAGGTAGGTCTGGGGGCAGAGAGAGGCTGCTGCCAGTGGAAGCGACACGGGACGCGACCAGGCCTGCAGCCACAGTCGGTATATAGGTGTACCGAGAGAAAGAGAGAGAGAGAGAGAGAGAGAGAGAGAAGAGCGAAAGGGGTGGCTGGGTGGGCAGCTCGATACCGGTCTGGGTTCAATGCACACCGCGAACCCACCCCACAGAGCTGCCAGTTCTTCCTCGCACCCTGCCGCTCCTCTCTCTTCTCACTCTGGTCGTCTCTCTTCTTTTCTAGCCTCTTCTTTACCTGCTCTCCTCCTACTGCGGACGCTACTACTACCACTACTCTTTCAAACCCTTCAGCCGCCCCGCTGATGATGCACTCCTCCGCATCGTTGAGTGGTGCCTCTCTTTCTTCCACTAGCGCGCACCACTACCGCGACGACCGCCGTCGACGGTTCCTACCTCCGACTCGCTCCTGCACCTGGACCTTTCCCTTTATTTAGTCTGCTCCTGCCCGTCTGCCGCCGGTTTTGCCCCTTCCTCTTTCGGGACTCGTCAGACGACGAACTCGGCGAAACTGCCAGACTGAAGGACCACCACCATCGGGGAGCGAAGAGAGGCGCGGTGTTTTTCACGAGGAAGATAGGAACAGACGATCCGGCTTGTGGATGGTCAGGAGACGATATAAAGGATGGTCACCGACCTAAAGCACCCTGCAAGCCGAATCAGCCTCTGTTTTTGCGCGACACTACCCGTGAGAACTCAATGTATCCTATAACAAATCTTTGGATCCATTGCTCGGACAGACAAATCACATTTGCGGGGCGTTGACTTTCATCTTAACACTGGACTGTGAACTTTGTAGATATCGAGATTGATCGTAGTAGACATTAGAAGTAGACTCATTGAGACATCATATGCTACACGAATAATCGACAAAGATTGCCTCGCTGACATACAAATGACACTTTGAAGCGTACAGAAGAAAAGTGACTGGACTCTGATAGCGAAAGGGTTAAAGACGCACGACCACGGCGACGGCTCTTACTACCAGCTCAAGAGCGTTATTTACCTCCACAATCTTGGCCCGTGAAAGCACCTTTCGTTTTCGAGACTTCCCCCTCGGAACACACGCAGACGAAAGCATTGCACGTGTCTGGTGTGTTCTCAGACGCCCGCGAGCCCAGGGCAGAATAATTAAATGCGAATTAACGTAAACACGCACTAGTCTTACTCGAGTTAAACATTAAGTGTTCAAACTGATGCTGGGGAGCTGTTGATCTTGGTTAGGCATACGCAAAATCCTTAAATGGGACTTTACGCCCAAAAACATGCTGCCAGAAAACACAGGGGAAAAATAGTCTCGAGTGACTACAAAGTCTTGAATGACGACATCAGGGACCAAGGAGCATCTCAGTACTTTGGTGATTACGTTGAACTTCACTCAAGCACACTGTACTTCGTGTTTTCCTCGCCACGTAGCAGTACAAGCGCCCCAAGTTATTTGAACTTCAAAGTAAATACTTGTTGTTCTCAATTTCGCTGTTGGAAAGAGACTCCAGCGAAGCTTTGACCATCCTTACCACTTTCGTAATTCGCGTGGAAAAACTCTTAAAGATCCGACGAGACTAATGACAGTGTCGAAGGACGGGACACAGACAAATTTTATCCTTAGAATCGCAAGTTGATTCCCATAGTTCTCTATTGTGAGAAGGATTAGAAGTTTGACATTTGACAGTCGCCTCCGCTAATAGTTTCGAGTAATGAAATTGCTTTGAATCATTGGCGGAACGGTGGTAAGACACGGCTCGGTGATGAATCAATCAATAGTAATAACTGTGTAAAGCGAAACCATGCATTGGTTGGTCTTGAGTGTGCAACATTATACTCCGAGTTTAGAATTCAGAACTTTTCCAACGGTGAGATGAATGGGCGGCGTAAAAAGCAACGTTCAATCTGGAATTATGCCTCTTGCCGAGTAATCTCGAAGGACTCAAACGATGCTGCTTCTCAAGTAGGCTCAACTTTGAGTGGAAATCTTGAAGATTCCAGCCATTCAGTAGAGCAAAATAAGACAATGCCCCCGGCGGCACATCAAAGGAAGTTCGTGTTAATAATTAAAAAAAAAAGAAGAGAGGAGGTAGCTGGGGGGGGGGGGGGGAGATCTCGGGCTTAATCTCCAATGGAAGATTTCAAGTCCTAGAAAGGGGGATTAACTTATGCAGCCAGATAGAACGAAAATAATGCATTTTCATTGAAGTTTCTGACTAATCCATCGTTAGGATGTGCTGTTCGTTGCGTGTCCCCTTGTGTCTTCCAAGGGAATTGCACTGGGAATTAGAATGGGGCGCGAGCATAATCACTCGCCTTCGTTCCCGGGCCACGTTATCTCGAGCTGGCCGGTAAGCAAGCCCACAACGACGCCTCTCGCTCTCTTTCTCTGCTCCACGAGGCTTATCGGTTGACAAAGGCAAACTGGCATCGTCATCTTACCGCGACTATTGCTCGAGATATCGCGTGGGTTAAAGACCTGTCCACACGTATGACTCGAGTCGCGACCCGAGAATGAAATCATGCGCGTAACAACTCCGCAAAGAAAAAGCTTGGAACGTGTAGACCATAGCTCGGTGAAGTTTATCGAGTAGTTTCACAATGGTGTAGATAAACCATGCAAAATGAACTGAACGTCGTAAATTTCTTATTGAGACTTTCATAAAGTTGAGTTCGAAAATTACGATGATAAAGTATCGAGGGTAAGGCGATTTTCGAATTGTTATTGCACCAGTGGTAATTGAAACTTTTATGAAGATGCGGACAAGTACGAAGTCTGCTTGAATTGCAGGCGAAGAGGAAATGGGAAATGTTTTAATCGATAGGAGAATCGAAGAGAGTAAGTACAAAGATAGATGCTACTGAAAAACTGTAGAAGCGAAGAGGTCGAGAGTGTGGGTGCAAAAAAGAAAAAGAAACTGATGATGACGAAGACGAAGAAAGAGAGAGAGACAGGATGGCCACATCGAAATTGACATGCCCCCAGGGGATACGCCTGCTGGCATCAATCAAGCCTTTCCAACATAGCCGACGTCCTCAGCCTGCATTTCGATTCTGTGCAAGATGCGAAAGCCGGCACAAAGACGAACTCCGTCGAGCCGACCCTTTACTCTTTTGACGAAGAGCGCGATACTTTCCTTACGACACGAAACAACAGTAAAATGCAAAAGGCTCGCTCGTTGCGTTCTCTTCTCTCCGATTCGCGAGCGTACCACGGAAACAAATGAGCAGCTGTATAACAATTGACAGCGATATAATTCCGCGCATTGCCGAGGATCGGGGAGCGTCACGATAGTTGGAGATACACTGAGATCTTTTCCTGTAAATGGTACTAGAAAGGATCCGGTGATCGAGTTCCCAAGCGAAAGCAGGACTATAATGGTTCAGCGAGCGGCTCGGTAGGTTATACGCGTGTACCGTGATGCCAGAAGAAAGACGGAAGTCGTCTTCCGTAAGCGTACCTGGTTTCACCTGGACTCTCAGTTTCGCGTTCTCCGTAGGGGGGAAGGGATTTATCCCACGAAGAGAATTAATCGTAAAGTTTTTGTCGGTATAACCGTCGCCTACCTCGGTGAAAGAGTTTTCCGTGAGGTAGTCGGGACAGCCTGCTCCAGCGCGACTCCGCCACCAAGAAGATTCGTCGCACCCTCCCGCCGCATTGACGATAAACGCTAGGGCCGAAAATCCAATGGGCAGAGCCGTGCCGCGCCGGTATTATCTCCTTCGGAATCGGGGATGCGAATTGGCGCGTGCACGCGAATTTCAGCGGCGGCAGCGGAATTGATCGCGATTAAAAGTCCTGCACCGATGTAAACAAACTGCAGCGCCGAGAGAGGAACGGCCAAGGGGCGACGAAGGCGGCACAGAGAGCGCGCGAGCGACCGCGACCGACCGCGAGAAAGAGGCAGAAGGGCTGCGAGAGCACGGACGAGCAACAGAGAGCACGCTTGGTGCGTTACCTCGCGGAGGTCATTGACCGAGGGTTGTACAGAGAGAACACGGAGGGGTGGCGATGCAGGTGGGGCGGACCGATCGAGCGAGAGCATCGTTCGGAAAGAGAGAGACAGGTAGGTTGGAAGGGGTGAGCGTACCGAAGGGAGAAGATCGCAGGGGCGCAAAGAGGACGGCGAGAGGTCCAGAGCGAGAGGAAGGTGGTGGTTGGCAAGCATCGAGCTCTGGAGGGACTCTCGCGTGCAGTTGCATCGACCGCCGGCTCAGCTGTGCATCCTCAACCCCTCGCTCGCTTCCACCCAACGTCCCAGCACCCCTTTGCCAGTTTATACCCCTCGCCTCCCTCGTCCCGATACCCGCCACCCGTCTCTCGCAGCGCCGCGGCGCCCTGGCCGTCGCCAAACCCCTGCCTCTGCAGTTCGTTCTCCCTGTCGCCCTCCGCCCTCCGCCCATGCCTCCTCCTCTTCCTCCTCCTCCTCCTCTTCCTCTTCCTCCGCACCCTCCGCACTCTCCTGGTCCAGCAGCCCGCCAGGCGAGTATGTCCCACACCCCTTGCAGCCCGGACCTCGCGCAACCACCGAATCGACGTCCCGCCGTCACGGGGGATGCTGCGCTGTGAACGTGACCCTCAAAACTCCACTGCATATACACACAGCCTCCTGGCCCGGCCATGCCATCGCCACCCCTACTACCACTCTCTCTCACCATGGCCCACCCACGCCGTTGCTCTCGCCTGCCTCCTTTGCCTCCTACCCCGCTAATGAATCACGACTAAACTCGAGCCGGGCGAACTTGCCTTGCCGTGGATGCCCGCCTCGCGATGCGCCCCTCAAGACGAAGGCAGAGTTCGACGACCCATGCGGCTTCTACAGTCTTACTTACGGGCGCATCCCCGTGAAATCTTGAGTATCGGGAAGAGCGATGCGAAATTTCATGCCTCGACGATTCTTCGCGGTATATGTACATACAAGAATGAAGAGTCAATATGAATGAATTGGGAAGGCTCATTGAGAAGATTTTTTTGCAAATTGATTACTATTTCAATGCTTTTTAATCGAACGTGAATCGTGTGGGGGTTGAGATTCCCTCGAACGCGAGGAGGTTTTGGTCGTGCTTTCCGAGGTACTCCCTCGGTACATCGTAAATTAAGGCGCAGAACGCAATTACTGGGATTGCCGGTGTACGACCACGCGCGGTCCTCTTCCCCGACGCTACGACAAACGGCACCCGGCAATAATGCGTTTCGCAGAGGAAAAAACAAATAGCCGTATGGGAGCTTCTCAATGGGAAGCGCGGAATCGTAAATGCAAATGGACACCTTCGAGTTCGAAGAGTCAGCCGATTGGCTTCCGTTTAAGCAGGCAAATCGGGAGGCGAGCCGTTATCAGTAGCGGTGAAAATAATCGCGAGTCCCGTGGTGATTCCGCGAGCAAATTGAATTTCAAACGAAGCGAACGAGCGAACAGCCAGGCAGCCAGGCAGCCTGCCGAGCAATTTCAGTCGAAGACGAATGATCGGTATCTACAGACTATCCGCGCAGTATCCAGAATCCTCACCGACCGAGGACGAGGCCGACGTTTCTTCTCCATAGATAGAAATCAGCATGTGGGATGTACGCAACAAGTCGGAAAGGCTCCCTCGAACTGGCGGCCGCTTTTCGAATTTATAGCGATCGGTAAATTGTACCGTTTTAATGAGTGCCAGGATTAACGTACTATGCACATCGACACACAAAGTACGCATATCGTCAAGAGAGTGTCTTCCGACAAGAATCGAGCCTAAGCAACCAAGGTACCTGGTCGAACCCAAGCCAAATTTCTTGATGAACTTGCGAGTGACACTTTGGCCAAGCAACGAGATAGCTAGAGGAGAAGAGTATAGCGATTGGGCGGAGCAAATTTCCGTCCTGTAAAATTTCCCACTCGAAATTCAATCTTCTCTCTGGGAGGCACTCCGGTGGTTGCAGAATGGACCTAACCGACCAGCCGGCCAAAGGATTGCATCAGTGCGCGGGCGGAAGAATTAACGACTCGCGTGATAGACCGAAACGTCCGATCCGGACCTCCGCCAACATCGAAACGACCTAGAGTCGGCCGTCTGGTCTGGCTCCGTCGCCACCTCCACCTCCTCCGCCTTTACCTCCGCCTTGCGTCTCCGTCCGCGGAATAACCGACGGCACTCAGGGTGCCGTTGCACCCGGTTTACGAGCGGCGGACCGCTAGTCTGCTGCATTATACGATATACGAGCGCTATATCCACGTGTCTAGCCCGTTGCGGGGGTGCCTCCTGTGGCGAGGGCTATATCGCGTACTCCAGGTAACCGGCGAGGAGACTCTTTTTCCTCTATTCCTCTCTCACTCTCTCATTCGACGGATCTCAAAAGTCGAACCACGAACTGGTAGTATGCGAGAGGATTGCAACGCCGTTCCCCTTAAGCTATGGATACTGCCCTCTGCTAGATACAGTTACCAAACATATCTTGTCAGGTGGATCGTACCACTCTAATTCTGGTGACTTTTCCACTAAAGACACTATGGAAGAAACGATACACAGTTGGGTTATTATGCAATATTCTCGTTGAGGAAAGTGTGAAAAAAAAAGCAAATCCGATCGTAGGTCCGCGAGGAAGAAGATGATTTCCAGTTATAGGGGCACGCAGTATCCATGACAACGTGTGTAGCACGCGGCACCACCGAACGTAGGGGTAGGTCAACGTACGGTTTGTCGCTTGGCAACCTAACAACCTACCCCGCGACCAACTGCATCCAAGGACTAAACCCTTTTTTTTTTAATCGCCGCCTTTGTCCTGTGGTTCGATTGTCTACGTTCGAGGAGACCGTGGAGTTTGGAGCCACTGCTCCTGCCGAGTTTGAGGAGCGAGCGACCACTGGGAGAGAGAGAGAGAGAGAGAAGAACAGACTACAGTAAGGGGAGAGATTTGATCGAGGGGTACGTCAGAGGAGAGTTTTTTCTGGTAAAAGAACACTCCTCAATGGTTTGCGCTCCACGTGAGGTTACTGCGAGCATCGACCCTCGCGGAGGATAACCCAGATTCGTGGCCGCCGCTAGCTCGCTGCCCGAGGTTGCTTCTTCCCGTGCTAATCGATAGCCAATTTAAAATTGGATCGAGCCGCAGCAGCGACGTTCGCTTCGCGTTCGACGAGATCCTATAGCCGAGATATATCACTCCCTTACTAAGAATCACCCTCGATATTATTCTCGCTTTCTGAGCTAAATCCTTCCCATCGATTCGCGTAACTTCTAATCGTTTTCAATAGTCGTATATTTGGAGAAATATTTCGAAAACCCTTTGGTACTGTATTTTACCCACTGGGAAAAATTCGAGAGCAAGTACGAGAGGGAAAATATTGTTTTCTTTTACGGGGGTTACATCGAAGGTTTACATTGTTAGGAGGTCGTGGTGAATTTCGTTTGCAGGAGTCGGGCCGAAGAACGCGGTAGGTAAAGTAAGCGCGTAGGTCGGCTCGCGAGAATTAGGTTAAACTGCGAGCAATTATGACAGGATATGATTTAGCTTGGCTTTCTTAACCGTCAATTTCTGCGGTGTGCACGCCAACGACTGGCACGGTGCAGTGTGGTGCGCGGTGCACGCCATCGAGTTGCCTAGCGGCACAGCGCGACTGGTCAGGGACGGCCTTTGACATGTATTCTTTGATCCCTCGCACAACGGATCGCACTGCGGATCCTATAATTTCTGATCACCGCTCGATCCCCACTTCATCGTCGGCCAACGTGCGGATTCTACTCGCGTAATCTCGGCTTCATCTGTTGTCATTTAACGCGTTGTTGTCACGGTAGTTACTGGTAACCCAGCATCATTGGTCAATTGTATTTGGAGGATTTGCCATTGAACCTATTAAATTTTTGCAATTATTTAGATTCTTGATTAAAATGTCGCACTCTTCTTAATTAAATATTACAAAACAAGCAAAGTGTCATAGAGCAGATAGGAAAATAAATAACTATGCATTTAGCAATCGTCAAGTTGCTATCAAATATTTGTTTTCCATCATTCAATACACTTAACAAGTTCCCATCCACCGTTCTGTGAGCTTCGAATTTTTTACATTTTGCATAGGTTTCAATCTGCTGAATTGTTCACATTTACACAGTGCCAGTGTGGAATTACGAAAAAATTAACACTACAAAAGCTGGGGAAGTTATCATTTGAGCTGGATCCCATTTCACGAATTCTGTCGAATTTTGTATTTCATTCGTAGGATGTATGGGATACATTTTAGCTTTTAGGATATGAAATTGATGTTTGATGTCCTTCAACGAATTAACTGGTCACTTGCCAGTTAACAGGTTCTATGGCGATTACTGCTACGTCAGTTGCCACGTGTTTACTCTCCACCCCCTATCGAGGATACACACCACAGTGGCACATCAGTTCCTCGATGCTCGTGCAACCACAGATTCAGCTTTGGAACCACGTTCATGAGAAATCTCAAATATCAATTGCGTATTCCAGATGTCGAATTTATGCAACGTGAGAAAGGAAGAAAGTAGAAGAGAAAATTGTAGGATCTAAGACGAATATGTACATTTTTCTATTCAGGATTCTTTGATCGGAGCTGAGTAACTCGATGCATATGCGCTCGCAGTACACTTCGTGGTCACCAGAGTCTCATATCGAGCAGAGGGGCCTGCGGAGTATAATTAACGTTCGTTTTATCGGCGGCGTAAATACTGTTGGCTGTCACGGCATCCGCGCAGCGGTATTTACAATGTAAAATACGGCTGGCGTAGTAGGAGCGTCAGGCGCGAACTATATTACACTACAATGCTAGTAGTTAAAGAGCCAATTGACCGCTTGCCAAATCTATTAATTAGCATTGGTCCGCGTACGTCCATCTCGAAACCGTTCGCGCCTCTCGACCGATACCACAATTCATACACTGCTTGTTGGATTCCCCGGGCTTTACCCAGTTCGCTGATAGATCCATAAACGTGATTAATTCTGGGATAGAATTATGGGCAAATGGGAAACTAGTCGATTGACTGAGAAGCCTCTGAGTGTTCCTGTTTTCTCAAGCTACTAGTTGTTATTTATACTTGTTGCACCAATCGCTAATTACCATTGGTCCTTTATACGATATTCCAGTATTAACAGGTGTCAATATCGAATAGTTCAATTGTTTAATACCAAAATTCAGCGATACAATTTTGCACCGTTGTGTTAAAATGATATTGAATTCGAATTGGAAATAATTCTTTGGACGAATAATAGGGAAAATAGTTTGTTTCGTTTAAAGACGACGAAAATTGATTCGAGGTTCACAGTACTCATTAAATATGGAATATTTGCCGTTATCAAAGAGGAAGGTAAACATAGAAAGAGGAAGTACTCGCTGTCGCAAGGTCGGAAACCTTCCCGACGAAGAAGAACTCACGACGATACTGAGCGTCACGTGAAATTCGACCGAGGGATCGATCGCGAGAGATGCTCCCACCTGAAATGCGTTTCGCACCCAGAACTAGCCGTCTCGAACCCGATACTTCAAGATCAATACTGCATGTTTCTCCGCGCATATCGTTTTCTTAGGCCGATTCGGGTGTCGCAGCCACTGCTGGAGGGGTTTCAGTCCGCCTCTGGTCAGACTGCTGGAGTCTCGAGTAAGAACGGTGTAACTTGGCTCAAAATTCAGTAGATCCAATCAATTTTTCAATTTACAAAAATCTGCAAAATTTCAACTTATCTATCTTTTAACCGTGGAACAATGTCCTTCGTTCACGGAATAATATATTTTCCTAATCCGGCGTCCGAGTAGGTCTCTTCGTCGCTAATTGCTTTAAACCGCAAAATACAAGTGTAGATATGCATATACGTGTACATATATGCTTGAGGCTGGTCAGCAAAGCGTTAATAGATACAGGCATCGCTAAAGAGCCTTTTGTCACAAGCCGCCGTCCACTATAGGAATAGTTGCGAGCAAAAGGAGATAAAATGGATGGACATCAGTGGACAACTGTGGATCCACTGACACGTGGATTTCCATTGCAACTATTTGAAATATCTAACAATAAGTCCATAGATATTCCCTATCGGAGCACATCCGAGAGGAGATCAGTCTCGGATCCACCCAGGAGGAGTCTTCTACACGGAACGGCCAGTCGCACTATCTCTTGGTCGCTTTGTAACCGATCGATCGTCTCTCTCTCGCGTGGCTAGCGTCTTAAATTCTTTTTTCTCACCGCGGCCGCGGTTCTCTCTCGACTCTCTCTCTCTCTCTCTCTCACCTCTCTCAGCTCCCTTGGCCACTCCTCGACTATTGTTTTTCTCGGCCAATCATGCGTGCATCACTCTGCCACCGTCAGATTAAATTCGAAACGGCCTGTAAAGCGTTAGCGAGACACGTTGTGTTTTGTGTAGTTTGGAATACGGTGTAGCGCAGAGTGCGACGCGGGGTCAACGACCCGTCTACGCTGTTGAACGCACACAGCCAGGGCCCACAGCCGCGGGACCACACACGTGCAGCTACTGTATGCGCGAGGAGCCAATACCACCATGCACCTCCACCAGATGGAGCTGAATCTCCTTCTCACTCTATCTTTCGTTAGGTATACTCTCTGCGCCTCTCTTTTGCTCTCTTCAACCCCTCTCAACCCTTTGGCTCGTTCTCTCTCTGTCTCTCTCCCCCCTCTTTCGCTCATGGTTTCTTCCTCTTTGTTCGACTCTCTGCTCCACAGTGCGAAAGCTATCCTAGAGCGCCTAGCTGGATAGAGCATAGTCAACCAGACGAACGAGCAATTCTCTGTAGGAACGAATTCACCAAGACGAGATGCGAAATGAAACGATCGCCAGTGTGTATTGTCGTAAAAGCAGTTTCGAATGAATTGTTCCGGTGAGAAGTGAAATATGAGGAATGGGAAGGCTGTTTTAACTTGGTCTGTACTTTTTCAGTAGTGTGCGAATCGTTTGTAGGGAGTGGAGACTCGAGTATGGAGATGCGTACAAAGAGAGGTAAACTGACCTGGGGTAACCGGGTCAAATTATTACGCTAATGTAGGGGATCTTATGGGATAGCGATCGTTACAGCAGCTACACACAAGCGAGTGTACGTTAACCCTTATCGCTTCGAGGGTGTTGTCATTGACCAATTCATTCTCTTTGCTTATTCGATACTATTTTCTAGCTGTCAATACTTCTTAATGGTATGTTAAAAATATTCAAAACAATTGAGTAAATTGTATTCAATGGTACGTTTAAGCGAATCAGGACATAAATTGGAGCTGTCAAACGACAGAGACGCGTAACAATTGAAGTGATAAGAGTCAAGTTGCAGCTTAGAATTTGATTCCTCTGCTTTAGCGTAAGGTTGCAAGCGTATACTTCTACTTGCCAATTATCCGCGCAATCGAGCAATAATAATAGTATTCGTATTGCGCGTACCAAGCGAGTTGAGGGTAAAAGTAGCAGAAAGAAGTCCGAGCGAGGAATGGTATCGGAGGAAAGAGGATTACGGTGGGAAGATGAAATCTCATTAAAAAGGATCGCTTAAGGAGTTCTAGCCGCGAAATGTGCAATGAGCGTGCAAGCGAATTCTCTAGCAGCACCACACCGGTGTGTCCTCCCTACGATAAGTAGTTTATTGACCCTGGTACGCATTTCGAAGCTGTGTGCAAGGCGAGTAAGAGAGAAAACGGGAGAGGAAGAAAGGTTCATAGGGGGTTCCTTTGTAGGAGCAAAGCCAACGCGAGAGAATTGTTTATTCTTCCTTGGGCAGAGCGAATTATGAATGGCTCGCTCGTGGTGGCGACAATTGGCCAAGCTGGAATTGCTGGAATGTTGAGTGACTTTCGTTTCCGCATAGCCTGCTGTGTGTTACTCCTGCTACCGCTGCTGTTAGGGTATACACATTCATGCAGTACGCATGAAGAGGGTCGAGCGGGTAATTCGAGCAACTTTATTAGCAAAGAGAGCGCTTGGGCTGCGCGATAATCAGCGTGACTCGAAAGAGAGAACAGGAGAGAAGAGAGTAGGCGCGCGAAGCTTCGGCCAGTGGCAAGTCGGCCCGCAATAATAATAGACACACGGGGTCCTCTTAGAAGTCATTAGAGCGTAAGACTGGTTCGCGTCGTCGCGGTGTTCTCTCGAGGTCCTTGACCTGTCCCAGTCCAGCCGGGTCGCCGAGTTCCGAGTCTGTCAACAGCGCAGCGCGGCGTCGTGTCGTGTTCGCGCGAGCGCGCGTCAGCAGCGAGTTTACATTCATCCGGGCTTCTCGCCCCCCAATCGATCATTCGAGCTGCCTTGCCGCCGCGAGCTATGTCGCGAGCTATGCCGCGAGCTATCCCGCGAGCTATCCCGCGAGCTATCCCGCGCCATGCCGTCAAGCCTCCTCTGGCCAAAAGCAAAAGTCTGGAAGGAGAGCGTGGCTCGCGAGAACCGACTGTCTGTCTCGTGCATTTCGGGGTCTCTACCTACTCGGGGGGAATTTCGGCGAGAAACAGCAGAGGACCGCCGCGCCGCACGCGGTGTGGTGTGCCACGGCCACCGTATACAGTCGACGAGCAGACGACAGTGGCCGAGGAACCGCGAGAGTCGTCGGAGATGGCCGAACGGCGTCAGTTGCCGGCGAGCAGTGCGCCAGAGCGCACGTGCGGCACGAAGGCGGGGAGAACACTGTGGGAGAGAGAAGGAGGAAGATAGGAGGTTGGAGGGATGGAAGGAACAAGGGCGAGACACAGTCGTCCTGGATGCCCGTGTTAGAGAAGGAAGCAGAGGCAGGAGGTCGGATCGAGAAGGGGCGATGGAGAAGGCCAGGGTGCAAGGGTGAGAGAGGCGCGTGAGGGGCGGTTGAAAATCGACTGGACGCCGTCGTGCACATTCGTCGCGTTTTCACGGTCAGGCTTTATCGATCGTGGAAGGAGGGCGAAGGAGCGGAAGGAAAGGAGTTTCGGAATGCATCCAGAGGCCGTTGAACCCGGCCTTTCGGCAGCCGCGGCGCCCATAATGCAACGATTGTCGTGCGCCCACCCGACAACGCCCTCCAACCCCTTCGCCCGTAACTCGTCCCCTGCCCTCTCACCCTCTCTCACCCTCTCTCACCCTCTCCGTTACTCCCGACACCGACAGCTGCCGAACTCGCCTTTGCGCGTTCTTTTAACCACTCCGGGGATACTGACCGGCTGGAATTTTTCCCTTTATTTTTCTTCCCTTTTCCTATTTCTCCGACGAATCGAGCAGCCAGCGTGCGCACTGGATGCGCGCGGCTTTAACAACCGCTCCAGCCGGTCCCCTTTCCAAGCCTTTATTCCGCGGGTATCGCGTCGTTGGGTTGCCGTAGGTCCGAAATGTCGTGCTGCTCGCTCTCTTCTCGCTCACCAAAACATCCTACTCACTCTCTTTCTTTCTCTTTTTCTCTCTTACATTCACAAGCATATACGCACCTCCGTCCTCTCATCTAAGAGGGTTCCCTACATTAAATTCATATTATTTCCGCGTAATAAGCGAGATCCTTTCGGGCCCTAGCACGTCTAGACTTTCACCGACTCCTCCGGTTGCAGACCAGAATCGAGGAGATCTTAAAAAAGTCCGAGTACAGAGGTTTGCCTCTTCCTGCGGACTGGCTCCAGTATTATTAGGAGTCCCTTTTCGGTGCGTTCACGCCCTTCGTGGTTTTTCCACGCGTCCGTCCCTAGGGAAGCTTGGTGCGAGGAGAACAGGGTGCCCGAACAAGGCGTCGAAGGAACCCCAGAAACAGAAGGAAAGAGAACGCTAGCCTACACCCAAGTGTATCCCAGCTCGTGTTCCTCCTCGAGAGAACCAACTGGAGACGGTGGGTCCCCTTTCCAGTGTGGAAGAGTGAGAGAGGGGGAGGGAGAGAGATAGTGGAAGGAACGGCGCACTAGAGAGAGAGAGAGAGAAAGAGGCAGAGAGGGGAGACGCATGTGCGAGCAACAACGATGTATTTCGGTGCGGCGCTCCATACACCGCGTGGAGGTCAATGCCCGTCCTTACTCCGGCCGAAGGAAGGAGCGGCGGGAGGGGCGGGAGGGGCGCGGGGTACTGGGGCGGCACGAGCCGCGGAGGAGGGAGACAGAGGGCAAGCACAGAGCGGAAAAAATGAACAAACATCGAGCAAGACGAGGCTGACGAGAGGGAAGCGCGGAAGAGAACGCAGAGAAACCAGCGCGCACACACACCCCCGCTGACTCTATCACTAGTAAGCTTTTCTTTTCTCTCCTTTTTTCTTCCCACCCGTTTCACGCTAATATTAATCGGCCCGTTAAACCATGCGCTAATAGCTCCTCCGAACTTTCTTTCCGACCCGGTCGCGGTGAACGTCTTTCTACTGACACCGAGAGATCCGATTTCGAGACAGCTAACGGTTAACGTTCTCTCGATTAGCTGGCTTATTGGGAAGTTATATCTCGTTTTGCGCTTCTCTATCCAATAATAAAATGTTATGGGAAACTTTAACATACTTTATTTACATATTGAGGTTTAAATCTGATGAAATATATTTAATAATTTGCCTATTGTCGATGGGGAGCTTACGTATTTCTAGAATTGTATGAGTCAATTTGGCGGAAGCTGTTAGTCTCAAGCGATAGTATTTTATCCCCAGCGATAGTGTACTTTGATACACGACCGACGTTCCGAGCTTCACGCTACTGGATCGCCATTCGTTTATTTTTGGTAGTGATTATGTAAACCGTTGACACCCTGCCAATGTCGCGATGATTCACTACCCCGGCGAGAAAATCTACCTCATAAGCTCTGGACCTTCTTTCCTACTCGGTGAACTTACCAGTGGGACGGTCATTTGCCTTTCAAATGGATTTTACAATAATAGTTCGATCGCGAATGGATTATCTCATTCCTTTTCAACAAATTTACCAGTAGTAACAGACACTGATTCGTGGCAGTAGAAACAGATCGGTTTACCTTGTCTGACCATTCTTATTGGTGTTAAATAAAACAATAATTTGCCACTCCAACCTAAATACAACATTCTAGAGACAGCTAAACTCGCAAAGTTTATTGTTAGCAGAAATTGAGCATCCGCGGATCGTTGATGCGCGCAATTAAATCTTGATGCATTGCACTATTTGCGGAAAGGATTCGACGCGAACCGGAATAACGTTGGGTTAGAAACGGAGAATTGAGGAGAAAAGGGATAAAGGAGCAAGGGAGAAATCTGCTGAGCTGCAGAGTCGAGAGGGTAGGGATTAAAAAGAAAGGGACTGCGACATGGGGTGTATTCGATGGCAACGCGGTGTGTCAATGGAAATAGAAACGGGCATATTTAAGCGGTAACACTGGTGACATCTCTTGCGACGACGAGCTATCGGCTCCGCTCTCATTTATCGTTGCCATTAACCCACTGACACCGTGAACCGGCCTCTACCCTTTCTTCCTACTTTTTTTTTCCCTTTTTACCATCTTCGCGAATGATCCTAATCTCCTTGCGTCTGACCTTACGAAACTTTTCGCGACCCAACGTTGGTCTTTGCTCTTGTTTTTTTTTTCTTCCTGATTATCGTGACACATCACGGTGAATAAGGATATTACAGGTTCAGAAATAATTTTATTACGCGAAACTCAATATTTGTATATCTTAATTTCCGTGTGCCACTCGAAGCCAAAGCATGGCGCATTTCAGAATAATAGCATTGATTTTCCGTTTGCTTTATCCGATAAACGCACTGCGTCTGCGAGAACACGCGCCGCGGCCAATGGCTTTAAAACTGATTGCGAGTTCGGAATTCATAGCTCCAGTTCGCGTAAACTATTGTGTTGGTGGTTTGCGTTGGACCAACTCATATTACAGGAAGCCATAGCTTCGATAGGTTATCCATTGATGTTGATCCCCAATTCGAAATTCATTTCGTATTTATAGTGATTTCGATTTGGAAGAATTTAATTATGCCACACTATCTGCCGAAAGAAATTGAAATTGGCACACTATTGACGTAGCTCTTTCGAATCAGTTGTATACATATCGCTTATACATAAGTATCAGGTAACTATTAAGGTTCGTGCCATTTTCTGCTTTGTATATTATTATTTAGATTAATTAAGCCGAGACTCGGTTACATAACGAGTTACGTAACGATTCGCATGCAATAATACTTCTATAACTGCTGACACATGTTACATGAGATAACTGAGAAAGTTCCAACCATTTTCAAGCTAGTGTCTATTAATTAAAATCGTACGAACTTCTTGATTACCTAATGTTACCGCATTTCAGTATCGGTATGTTCCTGAACACGACAGATACATACGTTATTCTATTAAGCATATCGCGAATGGTATCAAAGATTATCGATATAGATACTGATGTATAATCGATCGATACTCCTCTGAGTCTATCAGAAACATTTTCTTAGGCGACTCACGCTTGTTACATTAGCAGAATTAGAAAAGTGAAGGAAGGTGGATCGAAATTCACCGGTACGAGGGTGAGTACTCGAGGAGGGAACCTAAGGACGTTTCGTTCCTAGGGCCTTTTTCTCTGGAAAGTCAGGGTGCAATCGAACTCATGAAAAATGTAAGGGAAGTCTCTCGCGCCAAAGGCCAGTCTCGTAGTACAAATTCGGCTAGCTGGATGCGTCCTTTGCAAAAGACGAACTCGAGATACGATGCTTTCCTGTAGACTTTGGTCCGCGATGCCACGATACGCGACTACCTTCGGCTGTTCACTCTTTTTCCCCGTGGAAACTATTTTCGAACTGGTACCCCGTGGATCCGGGGATTAGGAAGCCTTAGACGAGGATGAATTATGAAGCCGCGCGACCGGAACGAGGAAATGTCCGTTCGCGACGGACTTACTCTCCTATAAATTGTTTCTTTTCCACTGTGAATGCTGTTCCTCTGCTCAATTCCTTCCTTCTCTACATCTTGTACCTAGTTTATCTTTCTACAGACTTTTATTTTCTTCCTTCGACTTTGGCACTCAATTCAGTTAAGAACCCCACGGTTTTGAAAGAAGAAGGACACCCTTTGCTAAATTTCAAATCATTTTTCTTCAATAATATTTTTAAAACTTTTGATATCTGTTGCACTGAATTTGCTGAAATTTATTTCAATACAACATTGAGTAAAACTATTGAGAATAGGGAAAATGAATAAAAGTAAATAAATAGAATGACGTAATTCCAGATGATTGATAGTTATACAGAATAATTATACAGGAGCTATTAACAAAATGGTTTGTTAAGGAAGAGCGCTGGAGGAAATGAGGCGTTTCGAAAGTGATTTTGCCGAGACAAGAAGCTACTGATTGGTAGTTATTGAGAAGAACCAGTCTCGACAAGAAAAGGAACAAGAAGAAGAAGAAGAAGAAGAAGATAAAGCGAGCGGCGTGACGGTGGCAGCAGGAAGTGAATGAGTCCGAGCGAGTAGCAGCGTAGTGGCCAGTAGGAGCTCAGTGCAATTGCAATCATCTGAGCGCCTAGCCACTTTCACTGGTGACCCAGTGTTGCAGGGCTAGTGGCACCTTCCCCGTGTCCCATGTCTGCGCACTCGAGGACGTGCGTGCGAGCTTGCCGGCCCGTTCACTGTCCGGCCCAACGCCAAGAAGAAGAGCAACGATCTCTCAAGATAAGAGAATCTTGCAAAAAGAAAACCAGAAAAAAAGGACGAAGAACAAACGGAGAAGAAGAATCCAACAAGTCGTTTGGATTTAACTTCAGATCTTACACCAAGAGGACCAAGACAAACAAAACAGTACTGCTGGATAAACCGGACGACTGTTTGAAAGTAGCAGCGTAGCATAAAAGAATTCACTTAAGAAAGATGAATCTTTCGTTCGGATCTTCCGGCATAAACATTCTAAATTTTAGAAAATCTCTTGAATCAAGTTTATAAAATTCAAAAGAAATTAAAGCTGTAAAGAGTTCGCGTAATAAATTGACAGCGGGATATTATTGAAGAGGATAAGCTACTTGGTTGCAAGACGAAAAAGTTGCGTTCTAATAGATTCGAATATGAAAGAAGAGCGTTGAAGCAGCGAGGAGCGCAAGAAGAAGAAAACTGCCGACGAAGCCAACGGCAGTACATACTCTCTTATACCGATGTGAGAGAAGCTCTCTGTCGTGGAACTTCCGCGTCACGAGTGGCATGATCTTCCCAGTGCTTGCTGGATCACGAACCATTCCACAGCACGAGCAAGATCGATCCTCGGTGCAGTAGAAAAGAAGACGAGAAGAAGTCTGAGCTACTACTACCCTCGGAGCAACGAAGAGACAAAAGAAGAGAGAAATGCAAGAGAAAAGATCACCCTAGATCAAGAGAATCGCCGATGGATAGATCGACGATGTAGGTGCTAACAAGTATGGGAGAAAACGCTTGGTTTTCAGTAGCGAGACTGGAAACTTGGAAAACCAACGAAGAAGACGTGCTCTCGCAACGGCTTCAAACCCTCCTGCAAAACTTTCCTCTCCTCTAAGCTTCGCCTCCTCGAATGTAAACTGCTCGATGACGTATTTCGCGGTGGGAACACGAGGGGAATGCATATGTACGCGGACGCGGAGTGATGCTGATGCGTTTCGAAGTAAGTGTATGTACGTACTCGAGAATATGAACGCACTAGTCAATGGAGTCACTTTTCCTACTGTCGTGGGAATATCGCAAGGTTCTCTCTTACGAGCCATCGCGTTATTTCTTCCATTTAACTTTCTAGTTTTAACCATTCGGTATCTGACAAAAAAATCATCTCTTTTTTTCAGATTATTTTCTTCAACTCTGCTTAGAGACCCTCACTTCATGGAGGATGATGGAATTTTCCTCGTTACGTAAGCTGCAACTGCTTAGTCTGTCTTTCTACACAATTCTCTTTTCTTCATTGACTTCATACGCTTAAAATCTATTCTTTCGAAATACGATTGAATATTATTTCGATTTATGCAAAAACCCCAATACGTATCTGGATTATTTATTTCTATTGTCACTCTTTTAATCCGCCTCTTATTCAATCTAACTTTCATTGAGACTTAACGAACCGTTTTCATTTGAACGGCGCGCATGAACATCCGCAGTCCACTTAAGCGTATAAGTAGACTACTAGCCTTTAACTCAGCCTCGAGTTATTCCTTATTCGTCGAGTGGCCGAGCAAAAGAAATGCAGGGTGTTTTAAGGGTCTTGCGTGCTCGAGGTTCGCTCTTGTGGCGCTGTAAAATGCGGAAGGAGAGAAAAGGGTGGGAAGAAAGTACATAGAGAGGGAGGTAAGGTGCACGAACCGTAGCCAGTTGCGTAAGGCACAACCTCCTCGTGGTGTACCTGACCATGCAAACGATTCTCGGGACTGGGTTCCGACTATGAGACCGTGATCGCACGCAACTCGCATAAATTATACGGAAAGAAGCATCGCATCGTTGTTGCGTTCTAGCTTTGCCGCTGCGACGTTCCGCGACATCGGTGAAAGTTAGCCGAGGTCGAGTAACCAGTAACGTTCTTTCTTTGGTATCCAACAATAAGATGAGCTGCTCTGCCAACTTTTCTTTCACACCGTGAATGCACCGCACTTTGCAATCTTGCCAATTGAATCGAGAATATTTTTATAGCCTTGATTATTTCGATGTCGCAATGTTCCAAGTTCTTTGCACTCTTTTTCGATGCATTACTCGATCCTGTCGATTTTTTTTGGTCTTCGTAACTTTTATTATTACAAGTTTCTTTTTTCAATGACGATAAATCATATTTTTATGTGATCTCGAATTCGTGGTAAACATGTTTAAAATTAACATATTCGAGGACTGACGGTAGGAAATATTCGAATACAATGTCTCAAAGAGCCTTTTAATTACTTAACTCCAATTGGAACAAATTGCATCTCTCAGAGCCAAGCGAGGCATTTATAAAGTTGTACCACACCACTTTTGTCTTTTCGAGTACCTTTTTATTCATCCCCTACTGCTACGCCATCCCCTTCTGTTAATTCGCGCGTTAGCCGTATTGCCGTCAACCACCAAGCTGCTTTCCATGTTACCCATTTCAAAAGTTTACCCCCTGCTTGCCTCTGTCCAAGAGAAATATATCTCGCTAGATTTCATTTGAAATTCTGCGAAAGAGAGCAAAGCGAGAGCGACCAAGGAAACGACAACCAGAGCTTACATCTCCTGTGAAGTTACGCAATAACAAGGAAAGGAATATACAGCATTCGATCACGGAGGAGCCGGTATTAGTCCGGATTTGCAGGACCTCTATTGCGTAATACATACAAGTAGTTACATTAACTGGTGTATTATCGAACGGTAGTTAAATTGGAACACGTAGTTGAGTAAAAAGAATTCCCGACGAATTTTCCGAAGGGTTTTTCACCCTGTCGAGCGATGGGTGGGTGGCTATCGTAGCTTGGCAGGGGGTTATCTTTGCTGCCTCTGCCTCTTATCGTCGTTCTGTCAGCTGACCGCAACAGAGGCCCATTGTCAATTGTCGTATTTATTATCCGACAGGAAGGAAAGCGTGGTTGGGGATACATTCGGAGCTACGACCATTGGCAAGGTTGTTGCACCAGAACTTGGATGCGTTCTCTCTCTCTCTCTCTCTCTATTTTTCCCTTTTTTTTAATGCGATTCCTCGCGAATGACCAAGCGACACATACTACTGTATCCTGCCTCGGAAAGTGCAATAGCTTTTCGCTTTTGGCGCGCTCTATTTCTATCCTCTGTCTATTATGGAAAGCTGGATTCCACGAAAAGTGGTAGATCCTGGTTATGCAAGTATCACATAACCCGCGCGTGATAAGCACTTCGGCGATTCCTGATGCACGTAATCTCCGGGATATTAGTTGCTTTATGTAACCAGTTCCGAGTTGTTTTTCGCTGTACTTTACCGAGTAGACAGACGTAGATATTTCAGTCAAACGGAGACCAATTTACGTTTTTATCCAAATTGTCCAATCTAGATTTTACTCCCAATACCCTGTTTGGTTTCAATTTATATATTCCATAATCCGATTCCAATTTTAATTTTTATCCAGACCGTTCAATTTATATTTTTATCCTGATGTAATTCTATTCTATCGGTTCGCCAAGAGAAAAGTTGAAATAAGCGAGGGTATAGTTAGTTTGGATTGATTTGAGCAAGTGGTTCCGATGAGAACTGAGAGATCCAAATGAAAGAGAATTCAAACGGTTGGTCAGATTTTCGAGTGAACGTTTCAATTATTCGAAAAGAGGAGGACGTTTCTTTTAGCTGGAGAAACGTGTTCCGAAGCGTTCGAGCGCGTGACACCCGCCAGAAAGATGGCAACGGCCCTCCTTTTTTAAGCGCTCTGCTTTTTTCCCCGGCAGTTCGGCTTTTAATAACTCCCACGCGCAAAGCCACTAGCGTTCGCGGCACCACTGCACCAGTCAATGACCCCCTGGGTTTTAATGCCAAACGCCATTTACTTCGCGCCATCGGCGCAAAACTGCACCGCGAATTGTCATCGAGATTTCTGGGATCGAGTGCCGTTGTGTCCGAGGTCGACGGCCCCGTTTGAACCACTTGACGGTACCATCCTCTAATTCTATTTACAAGTAATTCAAGTGAATCAAAAATAAATCATTTCAATATTGAAAATCGAATTTGAGAATATAAAAGTTTTGCACCTAATAAAAAAAAGCACAGGGTGCTAGTTCGTGTAGACGAAACTACTTCCTGGACATGACCGCTAATCTCTCCACTAGTGAAGTAGTCGTAACTTTACGTTAGTCTTACGCGAAATCCTTTAAACTAGGAAGACGGTAACTCTCACAACATGTACTCTTCTCCTTCGAATACCTTTTCACCCATACTCCGTAGACTATCTATGAAACGAGCTAATTAAACCCTTCTTCGAAGTGGTTGCATAAAACTTTCTTTGTCACCATTGTGGGACTCGTTTAATCGATTTCGCGAAATCACCTGTCTCGATGCACACTGGGTTATTTCTTGCCTGGAACTTCCTGACACCAGTAATAATGATTTCTCTCTATATACTAGTCCTTCCGTTCAATCTTCATATCGAACTGACATTTAGTACAAAATTGTATGGATTGAATTTTAGAATAATTTAAAAGCACGATTACTAATCCAATAATTACTTGTCATTAGAAATGATATGGATGATTATATACATTATATACAGTTGTACATATATGAAACTAAATATTTATAATTGTGGTAAAAAAAAAGGAGTTCTATATGTCGGCAGCTTTTATGAGAAAGTCTGTCTCCGGAAATTTCCGTTTTCGTCGATCAGTCAAGCCTTTACGATCTACGGCGGTGTCTCGCGCTCGTAAACTCCCTTATAACCCATTCAGTCGGTTCCCCGAGCACCCCTTATACCCCGTTTCACCCGGTTTTACCCCGTCCACCCACCGGGAATCGCAGAAAGGAGCGGCCAAAGAATCGCGAGACTCGCGAGCCGCGGTTGCATTTCGATGTATTTTTACGCCCGAGTCATCGCTCCCACGGTGTATTTTTATCCGGGCCGAGTGATATGCTACGTTCGCCGCGAGGGCCGCGATCGAGCGCGAGCAAAAAAGCACGCATTCGATTCCTACCGTCTGTTTTTCTTCGCGGGCCAAGTCGCGAGTCGCGATTTGTCCTTCCCGTAGAATCTGACTTTGCGACCAGAAGCTTAATTTCGAACAGCAATTTAGAAACGAGTTGAGTTCTTGAACACGATCCTACCATTCAAATTCTTCTTAATTTCAATTATCAATTGTTAATTCATAAATAAGATCGTCGAGTAAAACTGGAAAGGAGCGTTGTCGATTGGCCAGGTTACGCGAAACCAATATTGAGAAAGGTTAATAACCCGAGGGACATTGAAATTCGCTCGAGCCTCGCTCGACTGATCAAATACTTTTTGCAGGCCAAACCCACGGTTTCGCGTAGGTCAAGAACTCCGAAGCGAGTGGCGCGAGCCAGTGAAATCAGTGGTTTCTCTTTCCATTCGCTCGGTGCACCAAGCATGCACACACTATTCCACACTATTGCACATCCGATAGAGACGCAAATCGAGAATAGACCAGTTGTCACGGTGCACCGTTTCCGCCGGTGCATCCAGCGATATAGACGCTTATCGGTTGGCCACCAGACGCAACTTCTCCACGGAGAAAGTGTACCGGGTGTCAGTGAACCCCGTGTTACATAATGCCAGCTACAGACTCAAGCACGAACGAGAATCAGGCAAACCTCGAGGTGGAATCGAATGTCTGGGATTCTAGAAATGGAACCTTTGCGAGGGCGTATACGAAGCTAGCTGAGGCAACTCTGTTCGACACTGTTCCACTCGTTCATGGTCATTGGGAGCAAAGTAAGAATAAGAGAATTGCGATTGGTTGGGTACTTTTGATAGATCCATCGATCGTGTGTTAACCGACGTAATATAGGTAGGAATCGATAGTTTCAATTTCACCCTTCAAATGGGCCTGCGTTTAAATAAAAGTAAATATGAAAACTGGAATTACTTTTGCACCGACATAGTAATTTAACCGTGAGTGCAACGATCTCGCGGAAAAAAACCATCCCCAACAAGTTGCTACTCTAGCGCAGGCGTAAAACCCCTTGGTTTTACTGTCGCGCTTTGCGCATCGAATTTTTTTGACCCAACCACGCCGCGTCTGAGCCACCCTCGCGACATAATTTACTCGATTCTCGCGAGTGTGAGCAGTGTGCGGTTCGTTGACCGACTTGCGAGAGGAGAGAGTGTCGTCCACACACGATGCTGCTGAGATTATCTTATAGCACGCTGACTCTTCTATTACTTCTATACGAATCGAATTAATACAATTCTCTCGATTAAAAGTTCCTCATAAATTTGGAATTATTTAACACATAACCATCAGTGGAATTAAAACAAGTTTCCTCAATTAAATGCATTTCAATGAAAATGTAAATTATCTGTGAGAGAAAAATATTTGGTTCCTATTTGAATTCATAAATGCTCACTGGTGACTAATAATTGTTTTAATTTGCTGGTTTTCCGGTTGGCAGGCAATCGTTAGCTCCATTTCATCATACAATGAATAGCATAATAAAATTTCCACCTGAAAAGTGGTCGGACTTTTTTAAAATCCATTCTTCTCTTTTCATTGTCACTTTTATACTACAATTAATATATTGTACTATCGCGCCAACTGCGAGATATTTTATCAGTTAGCTTTATTATTCAAATATTATGAATCGCGTAAGTGAAAGTTTTCCTTGTGAATAACACTGAAATATTCATATCATCAGATTTTTACGAGGATAATTTCACACATTATTTCACAATAATTGACCATAATTAAGTGAACAATCAACGCGCTAAAGACATCTACTATAGCACTGTTCATGCGATGGTAATGCTCATAGCGGCATCTATAGTACCGTGGAAATGAAAGGGTTAATATCAGAAAAGGTATCCGGTCGCTCTTCCCACTTTCACAATTACGAGATATGGCATGCGCGCACTCGATTTACAATTAGAGTTTAAAGTCGAGGGCCGCATTTCTGCTCGTAACGCACGAGTTCTTCTCTCTGCGCAACAAACCCACCCAATTAACCCCGCCGTTTTACAAGCACGGGAGCACGTAAACGCCAGGCCGATAGGATCTTTCGCTCGACGATTAAGCCACACAATCCAAAAGCCCGTCATTATCATTGCCACCCGCGCTCGGTCATATGTGTCTTTATAAATCTTTCGAATCCACTTTAAAAGAAATAATGAACACACGATAGTTGCAATAAAGAATACTTATAGTGAATCGGGTATAAATTCGAAGCGAAGTTCAATTAAAATATCATCTTAGAGTGTGAGAGAAAGGTCGAAGAAAATTATAGAATATGTAATTGAAAGAGTCGGATTCCGTGAGTTAGGCCGGTCAGCGGATGCAGGAATCGACTGGTGGGGCCAGTCGGGGCCGGGTGCATCGTCCTCGAGGAGAAAGTTTGTTGCGGCAGCGTAATACGTGATCTAGCCCAACCTGGGTCCACGGTACGCGACTCTGAGCCACGGTGAATAAGATTGACTAGGATTGGATCTCGTTTAACCTACGCTCGAGCAGTTATAAGGAACTCTTGTGCAATCCTCTACGCGAAAAGGAGGAATCTTCGCGACTCTTCTTCTTCTTCTTCTTTCGACTACGAAAGCGAAACGAAATCCCTTCGACTCTCGATCTCCATATCTTTGGACTTCACCTGATAATGTATTCCACGATCGTGGACTCATCTTGCTCAAGGCGCGAACGGGGAAATAATAAACGACAAGCGTTTCGTTACCTCGAGTATCACGATTCGTGCGCGGTCTCCTTTTGCCTGAGACACGAATCTTCGGCTGACTCGAGTGCAATTTCATGAATCACTTAAAGACTTTTTAAAGTTTATTCACTTTGCAATATCCCATGGGAAAGATCAAGCTTTTTGTTTATGATATCCGAATTTAATCTCTTTTTTTTAAAGAAATTTTATATTAATTTACTTAGTTGGAATTAACGTTTAATTAATAATCACAATGATGGGATCCAAGTTTTTTTAAAAAGAACGAAAGCAAAAAATAGTAAAGTTGTAATTGCTGAATTCCTAGGGATATCGCACCTGTGACCCACTTAATTGTTATAGCTCGTAAAGCTCAGAATGAGGATTGTTTCATCGAGATTCGTCTAAACGATACTGTGTGCTTTTCTCAATTTAGCAGGGAGAATTGCAATCTCACCAATTAGCCTGGAAAATTCTTGAGAAGAGATCAGTGGAGATATCGATGCCAATGATAAATCAGACGGTAACTCTACTATGCGAGTACTTACACGAGTCATGAGTAATGTCACGGTCGATAAGATGCTTGGAGATTGCAATTCGCAGAAGCCATGATTTATAGATCATGTTCTGTTCGATCGACAGACTGCCACGAAGCTAAATAATCGTTTCTTAATCGTTGATATTACCTCGAGGTTTCGACATTCTAGATCCAAATAGATTGCGGGTTTCAATTCCGATCGTAGGTGTGAATATGGTGGTACGAAAATATGATACAGAATTTTCAAAGAGAAAATAATATAATAATTTTTCGAATCGGGTTAGAATTGAATTCTAAATTCAACGACGTTCGCACGGAAGGGGGGGAAATCTCGTCTGTTCGCAACATTCGTTGAGAAGACGAGTTTGCTTGACTCTCAAGACGCGCTAGTGATTTATGGCTTGCTCTCAGCTCGTGAAGATCCTCGGCCGCGAGAGACAACCGAATTCAGAGTTAGAAAGCGAATAAGCGAGCGAGCGAGTCGATTTTTGCAGAGTGCAGTCGCGGTGAAAACTGCCACTTGGTCGGAGCACGAATCACGCATACCCTGGAGACTCGATCCACGAGCGGGATCGTGATCGTGCCTTTCGCACAGTCCTCGGAACCACAATTTATCCCTGCCTCTGCCATAAATCTCTTCGCATTAAACTAGTTATCCGCACCATCTTAAAATCACCGCAAATTGCTCTGCTTGGTTGGCGATCCTGGTACAATGCTAAAGTCCAGTAACTAGTCCAGCATTCGGAGACTCCACTGCGCTTATTAAATTCAATATCACGTCGAATATCTCAATTCTCTGCTTAGGTGAACTAATTTGATGTGTTTTAAAATAGCAACAAGTGACAATAAAAGGGATTAATTCGTTTGCTATTGAAATAACTAATTCATGAGTATGTGCAGTGAATATTATCATTATTCACCGCACATGCGCGATTGAAACGTGATCAAGAGGATCGTAGATCAATAATTCATCATTTTTCCCGAGAAAGAAGGATGCAGTGTCAGTGCGCATGATTGGAGCGGCCGAATGCGAGTGAGAGCAGTCGCGGAGAGTGGTCTCTTCAGCGAGAGGTGAAAGTCCGGAGACGGAGGAGATCGGTGGCAGTGGGGCCCAGTGGGACCCAGTCGGGGCCTAGGTCTCGGATCGTATTGACGGACCCGGAACGAACACGATCCCGTGGTGAGATCTCCTCTAATCCTCCGCTACGACTTGCACTCTCTAACTTAGACAAGGGAGAGGGGGAGAGAAGAGAAAGAAAGAACGCAAGAATGAAGGAAAGAAAGCAAGAAAGAAGGGAGGGAAGAAAGAGAAAGAGCAAGAGACCGTTCTCCGCTAACTTACTCACGGTACCGCTATACTCGACGGTTATTCCGAGCCATTCGCAGCCGAGACGCACGCCACGTCTGCCGAGCCGCTTCCGGGTTTTCCCTTTCCGGCCACCACCGTGACTCACTCCGAGCTCTGGCTCCTGCGGAGCATCCGACCTCCTGGAGAGGAATACCGAATTCTGCCTTGTTAAACCCAACGCACAATTGCTTCTGCTACCAGATTAAGATTAACCAAACCCTACTTTCGACAGTATTGTGGTTTAATCAACGCGACAACTATTATCTGTTGCAGACCACAAAAAGTAGTTAGTAGAAACTGATTTTTCAAATTAGTTATACTGACTATTTAGAAAAATGTAAGTGTTCTTGTTAGTCTCGCTCAAATAAAATTATTCATCCAATTGTATAACGCGGAACCAATCTTCCTCGTTAGAAGAGATCCCGTAGCGTATACTCGTCGAAGGAGAATTAACGATCGTAAATCCAGCGATACTTGAAAATCAATATTTCCAGAAGAACTCACTCACGGACAAGTTTCTCTCATTAGCAATATAATCAAGATCAATTTCTACCGCGACGAGCCGAGCGTGGCAGTGGTAAGCGGGAAGCGGGAAACGTCACGACCCAAAGCACGAGCAAGCGAGAGGTTGTTGCTCGAGGAGTTCGAAACTCGCTGGAGCGAAGCAGAGAGCGCGCGCGCGAGTCACAGCGTGAATCCCGCTATATAGTTACTCACGGTACCGCTAGTCCAAGGTTGTTCGTGTCCCGCATAACGCGGGATCGTGCCCGTTGGATGATCGCACGGTGCCCCGCGTGCGTTTCCCTTTTACCGTTCCCCCTCGCTCGCGCGATCTCACGAGGGTGAAAGTAGCCTCGAAAAGCGCCATTCAACCCCGGAAAATGTAACGCTGTTTTTTTTTAACACGCGACTTGCCAAGGAAGGGTGTCCCTTGATGAATCGATCAATCGGAACTGCAAAACTTTACGGTATCCAACGAAATACAAACATATAGAATAATAAGCACTTTTGGAGTAAATGCGATGGAAATGAATATCTCGCGGGCTCGTCGGTCTGTGGAATTGCTGATTTTAGCGGTGAGAGAGATTCGAAAAGAGAATACTGGACTCGTAGAGTGGGAGCGTGACTGGCAGCTGGTCTTCAAGCTGTTCGTTAATTCACGATGGGTAACTCTGTGAGTCAGCTTTCGTTTCGCGGAGCCCATGCATGTGTAACTAGTGCATACTTATACATAGCTGTCTGCTTTGGTAACCTTTTCTTATTAACTCGAAGACCATATCGTAACGATTTTTTTCCAACGTGGCTTTTGTTCTCTCGTTCACCAGAGCTTTTTACCCAATCCTGTAGCATTGAATACAGTGTTTAAAAAGTGCCAAAGGTTGTTGGTGTTACCAGTCCATTTCGGAAGGAAGATTGTGAACGGATGATCCCATAATTATAATTTCCCATGGAAAGCTCCAGAGAAAAGAAAATGAAATTCTGAGATGCACTCGACATCTCACGGTGCCTAAGAGTGCGATGCCTCGTTGCCTCGCGTCGAGAGTGCTTTTCAAGTCTGTAATTACGGGATGACGACGAACGTCACCGTACAAGTGAGAGACGAAGAGACGAAGAGAAGCAAATATAGATTAGAAAAAGAATCGAGATGAAGACAATGGAACCACCGATCGAGCACTGATGACACGACGGAATCAAAAGTCACGAATTATCTGGTATGCATAATGCAAGATCGTAGCGGCTGCTGCAACATTCATGTCTAGTCGCGTGAGGCGGCTAAAGCTTCTCTCGCTTTCTCTCTTTCTTCCTTCCATTCCCCTTTGGCTCTGTCGAATTTTCGCGATTCTGAATTTGAATACGGGTTCCTCGTCGCCCTGCCACGCCGCCGCCGCATGCCATGCCATGCCACCGTTGGGACCGATCGAGCGTGCCACTCGCACGGACTCTTCTGCGGGCTTTGTCGAATTAGACTGACGGGAAGACTCCCGTCTCGTCCCATTCGCCGCGATGCCCCAATACTGTGCTCACGTTAATCGATTGTCTGGCTTGATTTCGTGCCGTTCTATTTTCCGGCTGAAAAGGTAAGACGGATTCGGGAATAGGCGCTTTGGAACTTCTAAGCACAAAAGCATATTTCAACCTCGAGCATCAGAAATTACACGTATCACTAATCCAACATTCTACGAGTCTTTCTACAGGTGTAATCTGGCAATATTAACAGAATTGAATTATTCGAACGAAAGCAGCGGAATGATAATGTTTGATCAATCGACGTAGCGAAAATAGTTGTAAAAGGGCAGGATTCTTCAAACGGGAATGAAAATCCGTCGTGGTCGTCCACGTTTCCTCTTTGCCATTGGCTTCGCCTTTGCTTTCGTCAGTCTTTCTTCTCTCCTTCCCATTCTCTCCTTTTTTTAAGCTTTCAGGACCTCCCGCGTGTAAAAACACTTTCGTCCGGCTTTCTACCCCGTGGCGTTCTCTCAGCGACCCTCTTTTTTTCTCCGCTCCCTTCCGAGGCAAAGCCCGATCTCCTGCGGGATTGCCGGCAGGAATGCACGAAACCCGTCCTCCCCCTATCCATCTGGAAGAACCCTTCGAGAAGTTCGCCCTCGAACAGAGCGGGCGTCAAGATGCCGCACTTAGAGGCCTTTCGCCGCGCTACGGACGAACCGCGAGACGGCGCCCAATTCACACCGGGTCTCTTCTTCCGCGATAACTGCTACTTCAAAGGATCAGCTGTATTATCAGCATGGTATTGTCATTGAAATTTTTATTCGATTCCCTCTCCTGCAGCGATTTTCAACCCGAGGTACCGCAACTGTATTTCTCTTCTCTCTGCTAGAAAAAATGGCTTTTTGCAAAATCTAGCTAAATCCTGACTATTTGCTACTCTATGTGAGATCAGTGAAAAAATTAGTGGAAGTTCTGTAGAATCTCGGTGTAGAATTTAAAAGTATACATAGTGTGACGAAGAAGGTTGAAAATCTCTGCTTTACCCTGATCGAGTTTCGATGCGATAAAGTGCACTCTTGAGACAGACTCTGTTAATCCTCGAGAGGTTGTAACGATAAAATGATTAATACGTGGAGAGAGTCATGCTTGCTTTTAAGTTCAGTATAAAGAGCAGTTTCTCACGATAGGTACTTGTCGATAGCGCAGCAAATCTCTCATTACAGATATTTACACTCCTTTGGATCTTGATAGTGACTAACAATAAATACACGATGCACTTGGGGCTTTTTCAGAACGACTGGAATTGGGATTAGAGTTTCTTGAATAAATTCTGGTCAGAGGAGTCTCGCAATATTCATTCGGGAAGAATCGCTCGAGGGGATCGCGAAATGGTGAAACGGGCGCTGAAGGGAATGAGGGGTTCGATGTTGGAGAGGAATCAGATACATCATCTTGCAGGCTCATCCTTCATCGCGAAGAAGACTGACGAATCCATTGTTAGGTGTTCGACTGTACAAAGATTCGCTTCATCGGCATACCGCGAACTCTTCCTCATGTCGCAACCTTCATCCACATTTCATCCCGCACAACCTATTGGCTAATAACACGAATTGCTATTTCCGATATCTGACTCATGATCATTCGTCAATATTGCACATTGATCACCACCCAAACATGAGTGATGATTTTATTTGTTCTGTCAGTAGAACGGAACCTTCAAAATGTCCTTTCACCAGGAAAAGCCAAATCTTACAGGAACAATGATTTATTCTTTGACAACCCGTCATCGAGCTTCTTATCTTATTCCAAACAATCACACGTGCAGTCCTTAGACACTCGATATCGTTTCACGCGTTTTCTCACTCAAGAACCGTCGAAATGAGATTTGAATTGGCCATGAAACCATGAGGACACTCTCAACGGGTTAGATCTCGGACATCATCTCCTACGGACGCCATTCAGCATTAAAGCTAGACAGACTCGACCCACGATCGCCCTTACGAGATTAACCATTTGAGCGATGACCGCGTTCCTTCCAGCCAGCCTCCGACTAACTGCTGACTAGCTCGAAATTTGGAGCGCATTCCAGCGCAGATAGCCGACCGCCGCCGTCTACTTTCATCGCGACACCAGCAGTCATTACCGCATGGAAGATCGCTATCCGCTGCTTGACCCATCACGAATAATCATTTGCATATTGAGATGGTTGGGTTGAGAAGCAAATCGTCTGGTCAACGAGTCATCGTGCCAAAGAGTCTAGCCCGAGGTTCGAATGGCTTTAAACGATCTAACTCTTAGTCATGGTTATCCATATCGATTATGCACGAATCGTGCATTTTAAATCTTGGACATCTATCTGCGATCCGAAATGATGTTTAAGCCTCTAGGGTTAGAAAATCATTGATCCAAAGAGCTCGGGTAACTATATCAGCATAGGCCACACTCTGAAGAATCCCTAGAAGCATCCCTAATTACTCGAACCCGCAGCCAGTCTGGACCGATCGGATCGGATCGGCGCGCCGCGATCTCAAAGGTGTCTGTAGTAGGAAGGTAGAGGCTGGCGGCGTGGCGGCGAGGACGAGGTCGTGGGCAGAGGACGAGATAGTAGTAGGAGCCGCGGCAGTAAAGTCCGCTACGACACGACAGTAGGGGAACCGGTAGAAATTGCGAGGTGGGAGAGTATCGGGCGCAAGAGTCGAGAGAAGCAACGGAGGCAGAGAGTAGATCTCGCCAAGTGGAGGGAGAATCGGTGAGCGAGTGAGTCAGGGGAGGTAAAACCAGCGGTGGAGGGTTGAAAGAAGGGGAGGATGCTCGCGGTAGAGTGGGGAGGCACGGTCGTTCGGTAGCAGCAACGGCGTGCTCGGTGTCATTGCCTCGACGCTCGGGGCGGCCAGTGACTCCATCACTGACCTAGTGCCGAGTGCGAGCGAGCGCCGGCGGAAACTCTCGAACGGCAGGCCGTCGACCTCGGCCGGCCTCCAGCGCGACACACACCGACACTGAGAGTAGCGCCCCGCTGCCGTACACATCGCAACCCGTCCTTGTCCCGCTCATCGACGCTCTGACTCTCTTCCTCCTAGCTGGCTTCTCTCGCTTCCTCCTTCGAGGCAACGCGAAGCGGCGCGCGGCACGGCACGGCGCGTTCCGTCTCTATCGCAACCTTCCTTCCCTGTGGATCGGCGCGCACTCCACACCGCTCTTGCCTTCTACTCTCGCTCTTCCAGCGCGTTTTTCTCTCTATTCTTCCGTCTTCTTGTTCTGGCTACCCTGTCTACCTCAACTTTTCGTGGCTGGGCCCTGGCGCGGTTTTTTCCGACGCTTTTCTTTAAAATGACTTGGCCGCTTTTTCTCGTTGTTCCGCGGCCTACCTGCTCTTTACCTCGGTGCTTTGGCTTTTCGGTGGGTCAAGCCCATTCACTCTATGCTTTTACCACTCCCCTCGTTCCTCTACCGACTGACTATTCCTTTTCTTTCTCCGCTACTCTTGTCCTTTCGATATTAAACTTTAACATTTGGAGCATTATAGCTGCGATCGGTCCTCCGTATTCCTGTATATGAAAGCGTGACAACGACATCGTTGCCGTGGAAATTTCGCAACCAGGAGCATTACCCTCTCGGTTAGAACTCTCTCTCTATCTCTCTCTCTCTCTCTCTCTCTGCCTACTCTCCCCTTGAGCTTGCACGCGTGCTCACGCGTGAACGGGTGCGTGCACGATTAAGAAACGGAAGGAGCACCCCCCCCCCCCCCCCCCCCGCAAAGGGGAACTCTGCTTTCCTGCTGGAGCCACCAGCTTCCGGGCTGGTAAGTTTCACGCGAAAATAATAATTGTTAATTCGCTGGTTCACCGAACGTCCACAGTTTTCATCGGTCCCCTCAATGTGTGTCACTGACGACCCAAAGTCATATTGACGAGATGCACGCATTATAATCGAAGTAGTAGTCGCGTTTCTTTTGCTTCTCTCTAATTACACTCGCGAGCATAATATAATGTAACCCCACGTGACTGGAAGTGATTGTAGGTAAAGCAACGTGTGCTCGTGTGAGTCTATCTTCGTTAGCATAAATTTGTAATTCTTATTTTCATTCCGTATTAAGGAGAAAGGGCAATTCTAAATGTATTACTTTTATTGTTGAACTGACTTGTTTGGCAGTAGAGTTCGATGGCTGTGGCTGATACCGAACCAGACATACTGGCAATCATGCGGATAATTGATGTAAAAATGATCCAACTACCGAAAGTCTTATCTGCCTAAGCACATAGAAAGCGAGTCTCATCCCAAATGCGATTCTTTTCGCACAAATTTTATTTACATATCCTGGTATTTAAGCTTCCAAACGCAATCTGCTTAATCTTCATGTTCATTTGAATCAATTACACCTACCCAACGAATAATTTTCTAAAATTGCACTTAAGGATAGTGAAAGAAGCAAATTATGTACTTGTAGAACCTATCGCAATGTCCCTGCAGTGGTAGCAAGGAACAGAAACAGGCTTCGGAAGAGGTCGAACGAAATCGAAGCTAATTACATAAACGAAAAAGAAGGCAAACCTAGCCGAAGCGTTACGTGGCCGAACCACAAGGAAGTCGTTCGTCGACTTATCTAACACGAGCGCACGAAACAGGCACGCCCAGGAACACGAGGCGTTCCCACCGATACTCGCGATGAATCGCGAGGGTTCTTTCGCAATAACCAACGAGGCTATTATTTTCGACTTATTGCAATACGGCGGAAGAACGAATCCTTGAGGAAGAGAAGGGCAGAGTCGACGAACCAAAGGTAACAAGGTCCCCTGGCACTATCGCGACCAGGTGAACCTTGCCCATTCTTTCCTTTGTTAACATTGATATCCAGGTGTGTTCCATTCTTCTTACATTACGATAGCTGGTATCGTTCCACTGTTTGAGCTATTGTCAACGCTACAGCCAGTTCGAGACTGCTTGAGGGGAATCCTCTGGAAAATTATGGTAAAATATGCGTCGGTTTAGTTTTGGGTACTTAACTCGAGTCTTGGCATCCGGAGATAAGTAGGAGAGTGTACAATAAAGAATCATTATTTTTCTACCACTTCATTCGAAGGAAACAATTTCTCGTTAAGACTATTGGCGCTAGTCGATTCAATGGTATTATTCCAACCTCGAGTGTTTGTGCACGAAACATATTTATACCACTTTACTCTTCGAAGATGAACATCCAAATTCAGATCCAAGTATCATGGAACTCTAGTCTTCCCACACACGGGACAAGGGAAAATTTGAAACACTCCAGTACGCGGACGTCATCGAGTCCATTAATTCTGCGACGAGTCACAAGCTTCATTAATTTGACCAGGAACATTCACAATGCAGATGCATCAACTGCAGAGCAATAATAAAGTCCGCGAACCAGCGATTTTTCTCGATATGTCAGTCGTATTTTAATTTCGAAATTCAACGAGTGGGAAACGGAAGGGGGTTGGTTGGATCGAGAGAGAGAAATATGTCGAGGTGGATTGCAGGTTGGAAAATAGAGCGATGGATGGTAGCGGAGAGGCAAAAGCAGAGGCAGAAGCAAGCATGGTGTGTGTGGCACGTGCACCGAGATTGGCACGTCCCTAACCTACCCCATTCGTTAACCGTAGCAGTGTCGCGATTCCTCCGGCGCGGCGGCGGCGGCGGCAGGTCGATTCCTATCGAGCGCGGATTAACCTACATACTCGCCCATACGGGGCCGTGCAGCCGGCCACTAGCCGACTAGTGGGTGCTAGTTGATACAAAATTAACACACACACCGATCAACAGCCCTTGCTATTTCGCACCCTCTCCACGTTACCTATCTCTTCCCCAGATCCACTACATACATGCCCCCTAAAATTTCCCACTGACCGCTCGAACAATCCAACCGAATTTACACTGTGTGTCAATGGCCATGTGTTGTGTTAGTGTTCTTGGCTGATTTTGTCAATAGAAATCGAAAAGTACAATTCGTACAATGCAATGAAGTCTGTATTTGTATGAAAGTTTGTAGTTTAGTTACTGGAAGGCTCACTCACAATCTTACTTCGTTCAGTATACCACGAGACTGTATCATGAATGGATCCAGAATGACTCACCGTTCATTTGCATACAGTGTCATACGAGGATTAATTTGAGTCTGGTAAAAAGATTCTTAATTTTTCCTATTTCTGCAGTATGCTTCATTCCATCTTACAAGTAGTCTTTTGTTAGTAGACTAAAAGATCGTTTAAGTAATCCGCAAGCGGCTTGAAACGTTCCTACTGTATCTACAAGCTAACTAATTTCTGATCCAAATCCTGGGGGTCGTAAGTAACAATGAGGAAGTTAAAGCCAAGGAGGGAAACCGATAAACAGAGATCGTAGGAAGACAAGGAGGATAAGAAGAAGTGCAGCAAAGCGCCCGAAGCAGAAATCAATTGTTGACTCTCACCGATTGTTAGTGCAGCACCGGCACACCGAAATACCGGAAGTGTTAGACCGCTTCCGCGTCTAGAGCGATCCAACGAGAAACGAAGGCTTATTGGACTTATATCGGACTTACGCTCGCTACTCGATTGCGATTACCGGATGAAGCGTTAGCCCGCATTTTTCGGCGGTTCTCGCTTTTCCTGTTCCGTTCGACACTCTGTTTGTCAGGAAGCACCGTCAGGGTCGCGATCCTGCCAACCGGATGTGCCGGGTCAAAGCGCGTTTATTCTCGCGTGCCGCGGCACTTCTCTTTGCTTTTACGTAACAGAAAACTCAAAGATAAGTTGCAGGCAGGCAGGTTGATCGTTGTCGGGAGATTAAAGTTGAAACCAACGATAGTTTCCAGTTTCTACTGATCTCGTTTTCTTTTTTTTATTAAGTGTCAATTATTAACAATTACGCGTTTTTAGGGGACGTTTGAGGAATTTTACGTCATTTGACAAGTAGATATTATTGTATAATTGAATCGTATTTGACCTTTAGAAGCATTTTGAGAATTCTACCTTCGACCGTCCCAATTTTTTGCTCTGACTGACACTCGTGTCAGTATCTCGAAACATGATGACGCAATGAGGGGAGCAGCGTAAAACACACGAAGGCCCAGTCGCTCGAAGCTCGAAAATCTCGGCCAAGCACATATTTTACCCTCCCAACCCGGTCAAGTTCAGTTACTTTTATACGTGAGAGCAACCAGATCTCGGTGGTCGGCTGGATGTTTATCCAAATTGACTCGTTCTCTTTGTGCCAAGATACGTCTGATCGCATTGTCGACGATAACATTAATTATCTCCCGGGCACTACTAATAACGAAATGAATAAAACCACGGTAAATTCATAGCGCTAATGAGCACCGCGAGAAGGCGGAGCAACGAACTTCCAGGGAAGTCGAGTGTAGAAGAGAATTTCGCGCGGCCTCCTCCATGCGAAAACGAGTCGCGGAAAGAGACAGTGCAGAAGTGAAACTCGATCCAGCGCCTAGAGCTCGTTTCTGTCCGCTTCCTTTCCTTTCCTTTACCACCGCGAGAGTAAAGGTTTCTGCAGTTTTCTGCGGCTCGAGCCACGCGAACTCACATTAGAATCGCGTTTAAACGACGCATCGACTTTCCGCGAATCGATCATTGCTGTTCATATTGAACTCGACAACCAAATCCTATTTTGGTCTTATCTTTCAGCGTCGAAAGAGTAGCCTGTCGAGAACTATAGGGACGGTTTTGTTTGATCGCTATTACGATAACTTCCGCAAACGTGTCAGGGGAATTTATCTAAAACGCATATGGTCGATGAAACTTACATTTTTGGATCGTCGATGATCGGCCATCAACGTGGGCGCCAGCTGTTAGCGTAGCTCTCGGCTTCCTCCTTTGCGCTTCGTCCTCCTCCGGAAGTCCTGGCCGGTAGAGTCCTATATCCGAGCGGTGAGCGGCGAGCGGCCCTATCGCGACCGCGTTCAGCTGCTCGCCGGGCCGCACCTACGTCTCATTCTCTCCCTCGATGAACGACGGTGATGATCTCTCTCCTGGTTAGCTCTCACCCTCGAACTCGATGCGATCACACGGCAATCACACCTGGATCGATCTTTGTCGTATCGATATCGATCCCTCACTTTCACTTCGCGTCTCCCCTTTTCTCACAGGGCACACAGTGCTTCGCGACGCGCAGCGGGCGCCACTGAAATCCGGGAAACTTGAAAGTCGAAAGTGGAAGGAAAAACGGGAAAAGATAGAGATAGAGAAAGAGAAAGAGAAAGGAGTAGCAGGGAGGACGATAAGGCACGGGCGAGCCGGCAAATAGGAGAGAAGGGGAAGCGCGTGGAGTACCGGTGGCTCGTCGTCACACAGTTTCACTTTTAAGTTCCTCGAGGCGCTCGTAGGCTAGCGGCCGCTACGCTGGCGACTAGGTCGCCACTCGCAAGCCTCCTCCGAGCTACGAGGGTTACCGTTAACGTGACGTAGACTCTTGCGGCAACGTCACGGACTACGGAGTACGGGCCGCTCTCGTAGCGGCTCTACTCTTTCTCTCTCTCACTCCCCTTCTGCTTCTCTACCTTCCTCCAACCGTGGCTCCTGACCCTCGCGGAGCTCACGAATCTCCCGTATCACCACTCAATTCCTCCACGGAAAGTCTTTCCCGTAGAATCCCTATACCGAATAGGGAACACTCTTAGTATCACTCGAGAACCAGCCCGGCCGAAGAAGATACAACTGCTGGTTTTTCGTAGGTGGATGCCGAAAGTGCGAGTTCATCGACCTCCGCGCTGCTCCTCCCTCAGAGGAAGCGCGGAATTCTGCGTTGAGAATCGACCGTGGACATTGTGTTTCACCGTTCACTAACTAGTCTCGCTACGGGTGGTACGCAGCATCGTTATTGGCGTTTAGCAAGGATTCGAGTATCTCGCTATCCACGCGGAGGATGTTCTGCTTAGTCCTGGCCAAATTTGGTCTCTCGTGGAACACGGATACACTTTGAGTTTCGAGGATCTCGAGTACAAGTTCTTTGCACCGGCGGCGGCGGTGATCCGCGATCATCACAGTCCGACATCGGGCTTGCGTCGCGTCGTCCGAACCAAATAATCTCTCACAGCGAACTCTCCCGGTAGTTCGAGTCCGTTGTGTCGATCAAGCACTCCTGGAACTCCTGGAATATCGCACTCTCTGCAAGTATCCCCTTTCGCTACACGCGCTACACGTGAGAAAAAGGCTCATCACACGGAATCGACCACCTGCGACGCGAGCGCGAGACCATTCAACTTTTACTGGAGACAGTTTTTGACCCTTCGATATGCCTGTATTTTGGATTAACAAATCAAGAGAGGTTTCTTATTGTTCTATCGGTAATTCCCATCTACGGAAGACTCGCGCGCGAGTCGCTCGACGGCAGGTTCCATCCGAAGCGAATTGCAAGTCGGTCACGATTGGAGCAGGGTCGGAAAAGAGGGACGAAGAGGTGAAATAGGAGAACACGAAAAGATGAGATATATGCGAAGATCGGTCGCGATCGTCGCGTTGATTCTTTCTGCCAATTAGCTAATTCGGGTTCGTCGCGGGAGGATTTTGTCCGCGATCGATCCTGTGCACTTTTAGTTTCCTGATGTTTACTTAATATGAATTGTCAGTGGTTTCCAAAAATTCGCATGGTTCAATTCTCTGCTTGCCTTGCCGAGTGTCACGGAACGATAGTCGCGATAAGGTTCGATCGATAATTGACTCGTTATCGACTATAATCGGTCTTCTCCGAGACGGGACCGCCAACCGCGCTCTCGACAGTCTCGAATTATTGTGGGATAACGAGATCAACTCGGTTAATCGGCCTTAGGTGAGCAAGTTTAGACCCGATTCCGAAGGTCGACATGTTTCGTGGGCTCGCAACAATTTATACGCGATTTGAGGAATGCTAATTACCGAACTTCAAACATCGTCGCAAACCAAATACAGAGGATTACGGAATTTTGACTGGTCCCCTAAACGCGAAACGTTTCCTTTTATCACCAATCGACTTCTTACTTCAAGTCCTCTAATTAGCAACTAGAACGAAAATTGTAATAGCTATTTCCTTGGCTAGAAATCAATACTCACTACCCCTGTAAGATCCGTGCTACATTCAGCCGAACAATGCTGCAGTTATCAATCATCGGAACCAAGCCGATCTATGCCAGTAGAACTAATTTTGCAATCAGACATCTACGTGCAGTAGATTCATCCATTGTCAGACCGGTCTAACGAAGTACGCTTAATAACTCACAATTATTGCCGAGTTAATTAAATGTTCTTCTAACTTCTACTTCAATGATCCTGTTCTAAACATGGGACAGTGAGATTGTCACTATCAACAGCTCCAAAACCTTCCCCGATATTGGAATCTAAAATTTGCATAAGTGTCAATTTTTTTTCTATCCAGTGACATTATTGCGCTGCGATCGTTGCAAGAAATGATCGATTCCGAGAAAGTTAGACTCTAGAGTCTTCCTCGAAGAAATTTCCTCTCGGCAAATATAGTCGCTGTTTAGCGTGGACGCGGATGGATCGAATTCGGCTTGGACGAGCGCGGCCTCTATTTTCATTGACACACCACGCCGTGTTACGAATGCTCGCGTGGCGCGAGAGAGAAGGAGGAAAAAGGCCGGAGCGTAACCACGCCGCGCGTTTTATTTATAACCGCGACGCTCAGAAACGGCCCGCGACCCGCGCTCTGCCACGCGTGTCGAATATTACGCACGCGTGCGCTGCGTGCCCTCAAGTGCACAGGCAGCTCAAAACCTCGGTGTGTAAATGAAAAAAATTCGCTGCGCGAATTACTCCCACGAATCACGTTCAATCGGCACGTCAATTAACTCTACTAAACCAGGAAACGTTTCTACGGATTCTAACGCACAAGTTCATTTGCACCCAGTCCCACTCTGCCTTCTTAACTCCCGTTCAAATGCCAAGACATAAGGCCGCGTTTTTGGCGATAAGAGTCTAATCGAAGCTAGAAGTTGCGCCTGTAAGTGCCCTTGATCAAGCATGAGTCGTGAAATCGTGCGAGTCCGCGATTAGCCAGCCCTCTAATCTTATGGCCTCTGTTTACGTGGAAGTTGCTATTCGATAGTATCGTTCGAGTGGTAGAGTTGATGAAGTTCGATGAGCACTGCGTTTCTAGTTCGATCGAAATCGAATTATTGAGGGTGTCAGGGCCCTGGTTGGGAGCAATGTGCACACGGACCGATCACCGGAAGCACGTTCAAGTCCGATCGAGGAAGGAGGATCGGCTGGAGCCACCGATTCCAAGCACGCGTCGCGAAACAATCACCACTTGAACACGGCACGGCAAGGCACGGTAAGGCACGGTAAGGCACGGCAAAGCACGACAGGCCACGACACGGCACGGCACAGCACTTGGTCTCTAATTCTCTGGGTGGAACTTTCTCGTTTATCAGTCGCGATAAACGAGGAGGAATCGCAACAGGCAGAGCCAGATGCTCGGTAGCAAACGTAGTCACGAGATTCACGCCGCGTGGGAATCGTTGGCAAAGAGGCCCTCCTCTCCTTTTCCAGTCGTGTTCTCTCTCGCGGTTCCTGCTACAATGAAACTTTGTGGATCGTTCGAGAGGGGAACGGTGCTTCGCCTATCAATTTCGAGCGGGCCGTTCATCGCGACAGATCCTCTGAGACGACGAGACTCTTTCCGCCTTTCGCTTCTCTTTCCTCCGGTGGGTTATAGACGTTCGTGTAACTGACCGGAGAGAAGGAGAACCGATCCAGCGGCAAGGCTCTCGGTCCTTCCGGTGCGAGCACGTGCTATCTTCTGCTTTCGGCCCCGTGGCGGAAAAGGCAAGCACGAGCTGCACGCGACGACACTCTCCGCAGACACTCGCTGCAACCTTCTCAATCTGACAATGAGCCACGCATGCTAGGCACTCGTGAAATACTTAAATTTCGTGAATCAAGGGGGGTCAGTGGGTGCTCCTGGCGATGATCGCCGCGTCGCGCTCCTGACGATCCTGGGGGGGGGGGGGGGGGGCGACCTTAGACGACGGGACGGTCGAGTGCAGTTCCGGAGAGAGAGAGAGAGAGGGAGAGATAGATAGAGAAATGCGGAAAGAAAAGATACGCAAAGAACGAAGATAGACGTATGGTGGAAAGAATGAAGGAAGAAAGAATGAAACCGACAGTCGAGGCAGCTAGGCAGCTAGGAAGTGGCTCTGAAATAGAATGATAGAGAATGATAGAGGAAGTCGGCGACTCGGCAAGGGAGAAAGTGAGAGGTGAGACAAGGCGAGGCGAGACGAGGCTAGGCGATTCGAGGCAAGGCGAAGCGAGGCGAGATGAGGCGAGGCAGCGTACTCGGTGGCTGTAGACCGGTGTAACGAGGATTGCCTAGAAAGAAAGGCAAGTGGCACGGCACGGCACGACACGGTCTCTCGCGTGCTGCCGTCCCGAGGAGAGCGAGTGGCGGCGCGCGTGGAACGCGAACGAAAGAGAGAGTGATCGAGACGCGCGAGGGTGCCGTCCGTGAAGAGAAGAAGCAAGAACCGCGAGGAATCGCGGTTTAAAGCGAGCTGCCGAGAAGCCGATTCGGCGAGGCGCCTCTCGAGCCTGACAGTCCTGATACGCGAGTACGCAAGTGAGCGGGGGTGCGAGATTCGTTCGTTGTCTGACACCCTGGCAAGGAAAGAGATCGGATGCGGAAGATCGGACAGTCGCGAGCGTAGAAGAAGCGCGTGTTGCTGCTTGCTGCTGGTCTATTTTGATGAATGTAGATGCGCGTTACGCGTGTCCGAGAGAAAGAGAGAGTGTGCGTGCATATGCCCATGCGAGTCTTCCTCTCTCCCTCTCTCTCTCTCTCTCTCTGCTTCTTTCTCTCTCTCTTTCTGTCTCCCTGTTTGGATGTATACGAAGGCAAAAGCAAAGGCAGGCGTGCGGTATGCACGATGAGCGTATCCGGGGAGTCTCTCTCGCTCTCCGGACGATCACGACTCCGTGATCGGATTCTGCTCTCTCGGGCTCTCTCTCCTGTTGGTTAGGCCCGCTCACGGGCGAGCAGCGACTCGCGATCGCTTTACTCTACCACCGCAGGTGATCCACTGTGGTTCCACTGTTTCTCTCGCTCCCGGGACCTCCACCCGCGACTCGCGGACATCTCCGCTCTCGCGGCTAGCAGACTATTATTAACTATGCGATTATGCGACTGTTATATACATAAGTAGAGAAAGATCGAGAGAACTGGACGAGCGGCCATGCGGCAGGAGGAAACGGCACACACTGTCGCTTTTCGGCACACTCGCGTGTACGTATGTATGTTACTCCCTTCGCGTACTCTCCGAATCGCGCGGATCCTCCGCGGGCGGACCGAAACCGGGCAACGAAACAACAAACGCCGTACACTACTGTGGTCCGGTCGTCGCACTCGCGGCTCTCAGCCTCCTCCTCCTCCTCCTCCTCCAGCTTCTCCTCCTCTTCCTCACCCTCCTCCTCCTCCTTCTCCTCCGCCACCACCCCACCACCACCTCCTACTTCGCTTCTTCTTCCTCTTCCTCTTCCTCTTCCTCCTCCTCCTCCTGTTCTCACTGGGACTCGTGCTCGCGCGCTGCCGAATAATCCGTCCGGCTGTCACTCCGGTCCGCTGTCAGCGGACGTTCACGTGTTCGCGCGACTCTGCCGTGACCACGCTACAACCGTACCACCAGCGTCGCCGTCACCGTCAGCGTCACCGTCACCGTCACTGTAACCGTCACAGTCACCGTCACAGTCACCCTCACCCTCACCCTCACCCTCACCCTCACCGTCACTATTAAACGCACGAGAAACAATGCTTCCGACGACAGCAACCGACCGAATAGTTACGATAGTAACGTGTCACTTCTCGTCGAGAAGAAGGGAGCCTCCGTTCGCAGGAGGCGCCAGCACGGGAATGACGACGAAGACCGGCACGCACGGACGAGGGTGCGACCAACACTGCTAGGAGTCCGCTCGGCTCGACGCAGAAGGATACGACGAACGGCGATGACGACAACGACAACGACAGCGGGGCTCTCCGCGTGGAGAAACGTTAGGCAGACCCGTCCGGCGCGATAAGCCGACTCTCTGCGCGCCGCGTGCACGCGTGGAGCCTCGAAGCGCGACAGACGTCTCTCTCTCCTCCCTCGTGGAGAGAAGGGAACGGACGGACCGACGAACGCGGACGCGTACGCGGGCGCGGGCGCGCGCGGTCAGAAAAGCCGGGGAAAAAGACACGCGGTGCGCGCGCGAGCGAGGAACCGCGCGCGAGCGTACAGGGAGAGCGAGAGAGAAAGAGGGAGGCCCAGTAGGGAAGACGAACACCGGCACCAAGAGTGCAAGAGAGAGAGAGCGCACAAGCGATCGAGTGAACGAGTGAACGCCACAACCCGTAGAGGGAACGAGAGAAGGTACGGGTTAGAGAGGGATAGGGAAGGCGTAAGTGTGAGTGGGATAGCTAGTGCGAGCGTGTTAGAAGGGGGAGAGCGGAGAACGAGTGAGAGAGGGTGACCGAGAGGGAGAGCGTCAGAATGACGAGGGGACGAGACGCGGCGGCACTAACGAGGGAGAGAATTCTCCTCCGCGAGGAGAACGAGGGACGAGAAGCGATCGACCGAAGCGCGCGGACGCGCGCCGAAAACGCGTGACGACCGGTAGCACAGTCTAGTACGGTGCAAAAGCGTCTTCTGCTTCGTCGTCGTCGTCGTCATCGTGACCGTCGGTACGAGGTGCTCTTGGCGTAGTCCGTGGCAGAGTTACGCACGCGGTCGGTAGGCAGAGAAGCTTTAGGGACAATCCATTCCGAGCCCATCACTTTGGAAGAGGGAGAGAAAGAGAGAAAGGAAGAGTGGCCCAAACGCACCGAATATGTGTACGCGGAACACGCGCGATCCTCCCACTCTGGTGCAGGTCGTAGGTAAGCGCACGCACACAGTCTCTCCGTCTTTCCCTCCTCTACTCGCTTCTCGTCGGTTGCACCCTGTTGGAATCGCGCAGAGGCGAGAAGGTACACTGTAAGAACGCAAGTACGGAGTATCGGCCAGGGAGAAAGAGAAGGCCCGGACAGAGAGATCCTCCAAGAGAGGGTGAACCCGTGTGGTTAAAGAAGGAAGAGTTCACGGGGGCGGCAAAGGGCGGAGGGCCCAGAAGGGCGAGGAAGGTAGCTTGGCAGTGAAAGAGAGAAAGGGAGAATAAGAGTGCTTACGGGTCTCCGTCTCGCGGGTGCGCGGGCGCGGGCGTGCGCGTGCACGGGTACGGTACACACGAGGTTACGAACAAACGCGGAACAGACGAGGAGAGGCCAGGGCAACGCGCGCGCGACGCGGCGCGGTGCGGCGCGAGCGACGCGAACGACGTAGCTCTCTAGCAGCCGGCAGCCTGCCGCTCGGGTCAATGACCTCTCCTTGCCGTCGTCGAGCTCTCCTCCGCTTGCCGTGCCGTGCCATGCCTCCCCACCACTCTCCGTCCCCTACCGTGCTTTCCCCACTATCCACCCCGTCAATCCCACCACCGGCATCCGCCGATCCCCTCCACACTCAGGATTCACCGCCCCGCGAATTTCAGGGGAATCCTGCCCCACTACCAACCCCTTTGAGCGCGTGACGTTGCTTTCCTCTCCGCGAGCTTCGCACCCCGCTCGAATCAACCCCACCAGACATCCACAGTGCCGGTGGAGCCGTGGCAACGACGTCACTCGCGAGACCGGCGTCCTTCCCCGTAATAGCGGGGGATGAATCCAACGAGTCGAAGGGTGGGGTACCCACGATCACCCCTTCCGTTCATCGTTTGCCATCCTAGGAGTAGGGGCCACCGCGAGATCAGGGTAGGAGGAAGGGGTGGAAACGACCGCTACCGGTTTTGGTCTCGTTCTCTTCCTCGCTCTCTCCTTCTCTTTCTTAAGGATTCTCTCTGGCGTCTTCTTCGTTTAATCCTCCCCTGGTTGGTTCTCGCTTTCTCCACCGGCCTCCCCCGATTGAGCAGGCGCGTGGTCAGGGGAGGCGAGAGGAAAGGAAGTGCGCGCCTTCACTCGTCAGAGGCACACGGGCCGCGCCGGGTTCACTGGTACACTGTACCCTCTCGAGCAGTGCAACGCTCTCTCTTCCTGATTCCGCTTCTAAGCCGGGCACCCCTTCCTCTTCCCTGATCCCCTTACCCTTCTTATTCCCCTTCCCACACTATGCACGGTCCCGTAGCTGTTAGGACGGATCGCAACGGGTTGCGCTGTCCCAATCCGCAAAGGGTGTGCTGTGCGAGCGCAAGAAGGAGAGGAAGACGAGATAGAAGAAGACGAAGAAGAAGAAGCAGAGGAGGGTCAGTGATGACCGATTCCGGTGGTAATGGGATCGGAGCCAGGGTCAGATCCGTCGTGTCCCGGTTGGGGTCGGAATCTTCGGCTCGAATTGAGGAATCCTCGTGATGGGTGTACTGAGCCCGTTATCCGCCCAAGGTCCAGATGGATACTTCTTGATGCACCTAACAAATTTGTCTGATCCTTCTACTATCCTTTATACGCCTCTTTACGACTCACTTCCATGACACTAGTCGTTTGTATGTTAATTCGAGAAGAAAGCTACTGAAAAGCTATTGAAAGTTTCGAATTGTGATTTACGGAGACGCTCCTTGTGCAGCTGCACCATTGGTTTCAGCCGCGAATGGTTCTCTATATTTCTATGTATGTTTCTAAATTCGTCGTACCGCTTCCTCCAACTAGTCAAACAATTTCTAAACGCGGTCTTTACTATCTTCAGGGTCACATTTTCACTGTCGGTCGATAGATTAGCCTTGATCGATTAGCCTATTAATTTACTAGTAGCTAACTGCTGATTTACCATTGACCTTTGTTCGTATGGGTGGCAAGTGGCCGCGAATCGAAGTTTCCGAAATGTTTCTGGAGCGTCGCGCTAGTTCGATCAGAGATCAAAGATTAGATTGGTGAGGAAGGAGTGCCGAAAATGCCGAAACACACATATATACATTCGGAGGTCAATGGCCTGGCGACATTCGTCGATATTTATTCGATCGATCGGCTGACGGGCGCGCTGCTTTACTGGCACGTCTGGGACTGCGAGCGAGAAATTGTGAAAGGTAATTAATCATCAATGGGGTGGCAATCATCCGACGTTTCTTTCCGCTATGGTCCCCTCTTCTGCTCAAGGTCGCCCCAAACGATTGAAAATGAGGGCTTATCGATCGCGACACCGTTACGTAACACCCTCCATCTGTTTCATCGTTGTGTTACCGTTTATACATGCTTCAACTATCTTATTTTTCGTTTGAAACACATCATCTTTGCTCACTGCCCATAGACGTTAGTGGAAAAATTATATGTAGTGATTCTATCGGATACGAATTGTTTTCGACGATAGCCATGACGTGGGCCTACTTACGAATACGTGGATACTCTTATCAGTATCCCATTCCCTCAAGCTATCGTAGCGTAACTCTAAACCTCACACCAACAGGAGAATATTTTTAGCCCCGTAGAACTCATCACTACCGAAATTCACGTTCGAATCCTCTGGAACTTTTACTTCGGCATATTACTCGAAAAGAAGTAGCAAGTTCAAGCATATCGAAGACACAGTTGAAACCAGTTCTCCTGATAGTATTCTCAAAAAACATTGAGTGTGCTAAATTTTACATATTACTACTAGCGAGCTCCAGAATCATTCCGACCAAGATACATTCCCCTTGGTGGTTTATAATGGAGTATATTAAAAAAGTAACACTGGTGTTACGTATATTATTCTATCTGAGGCAGTTCTGAATCAAGTATTTTTGGGAGCAGTCTTAGCGAAAGGAGCCGAAACCTTCGTCGAACTGGCGTCCCCTTTCGGAGACCTTACTCGTTGCCTGAAGTTTAAGGTCAGAGGCAGATTCCGGGTATAGCGGGCGGCCTTATCGTGCCTCGACGATTAGACCTGCAAGCCTCGTGTGATTGTGTGTGTGTGTGTGTCTATTTATCTATGTGGAAGTCGATGTGTGGTTTAGTCGAAGAGGACAATGCCAGCGCGGCATGGTCGAGTTCCTCTCGATGTGTAAGTATGTATGTAATATGCTCGCAATCAGAAAAGCAGCGGTGCCCGCGGCATGCCAGTCCTTCATAGGACATTGACTTTGAGATATCTCGTGGCTGGCTGCGACGGCGCTATCTCATTTCGGCTTATCGCACTTGTTTCACCGTACCTTATCTATCTGCCGCCTCCTTAAGTCACCACTCGCCTCTTCGAATCGTCACCATGATGCGATGTGTGTACGCGAAGCGTGGCTCGCTTTTTCTATCCTCCGATTAAATAATTACTCTTTGCGAGTTACTTATGTTAAGCGCTAACGTTATATGTTTTCTGAGCGTTTTCAAAATCCTCCGGATATCTTTCGCATAGCTTCATAGATTCTAACACAAAAGTAGAGAACCCGTAACGACGGTTTGTGCAATATAAAATCGAGAGACACCTGTTACGCGTTCTTCAACCGAACCCTGACGGCTTTAGTGAAGGAACAACTTTTATCCTGTTTACTTTTGGCTGCACGTTAATTCTTGAGGTTTATTGAGGATATTGTTTTTAATGTTTTCTCCTTGGCACTTTGAGCGCAAAGACAATTCTTTCGCAGTTCAACTATGCTGTCGAACTATATGGTTCTTAATTACACCGCAGAAGATAAAAGCCTTGACATCGATTAACATAGAACAGTATACTTCTGCAAACACAAAAAGAGGCACGGCTGAGCTTATTATCGCTAGTTCTTTTTCGCTAGATCCAATATTGAACCATTAAAAACTTGATCGCATAATCCCAGCAGCTCCGCATCTCGCGGACAACTATCACTATTAAAATTGTACCGACATTTCCCGATGTTATTATAACGCGATTGACATGCAACCATGTAATATTTACATTATATTTATCATATTTTCATTATAAAGCACACACTGATTTCCCATGACACCAACCTTAAATTATAACCGAGCAATGATGGTCAACCTTCCATCAATATGTAATTTTGTGGTCATAAAGCATCAATGGTAAATATTTATATATAATTATCTTTGTTGCTGGAACATACATAATTACTGCGAACCAGTTACACGGTTAATTGATCGCCAGAACTGAATATGTTTGTAGTATCAGATAATTTAGTAATTATCACAATCAAAGTCCTTTGTTTTTAGGATCTACAAATTTTTGTTGGTTTCCAATTATATCCAATATTGATCCTGGAGTAGAATGAAATACATGTGTAGTAGTTATGTAATACTATCAAAGGAAGAATTGCGCGTCCCAGTGAAGAATTCTCGGGTCGTCGAACCGGAGCCACAGAAGGAATCCACGAGAGGGTTATTCGGTCTTTCTTCGTGCTCTCCTTTTAATCTCTCCTGTTCTCAGCTTACTACTCCGCGGAAGAAACGGATCCGCGGGAGATAGTCCGTTATCGGAGACGGGCTGTCATTATCGCGCATATCGTCACCGGCAGCGATTAATTACTGAGCAAGGTCACAGCTAGATCTCTGACTGTCTCTTAAAACTTCGCTATGACTCGCGACAGGTTCAAGCACCCGTTCTAAGACCACTTACAGCCCGAACTATACTATTTTTAAAGAACTATACTATTCTTATCAAAATTTATCTTATGTTCACATAGAATTTTGAATTCTTTGACATATATGTAAATAATCTAGAAAATGGAGCAACTCGATCTGGATACTGTAGAGGAATATGTAGACACGAATTTGAAAAATGCTGACAGAATATTTGCATTTGTGATCATATACTCATGTTTTTACTGTGATTGCCACCTAGTGCGTCTGGTATGTGAAGGAAACGCAGTAAATTAAATTACGCTCGATCTTGAATTTTGCGCGACGCGCAACAGGTATTGCTAGACTGTAGCTGGGAGTTGCATCATGTGCTAGGTCTCGGCTGTGCTGCCTCACTTTGTTGCGCTTTCAGAAGGAGTGTCGGAAAAATGCACCAGTCAAGGGATATTGTTGCTATTACCCACGCGCAGGATATCATTAAGAAGAAGTCCGTGAGCATGATACTTTAGAAAAACTTAAACTGTTGCAATTTCTGATGCAATTGTGCTTTAGTAAGGTGTTGACGTGTTGCTGGATTATAATATCTGTCGACAGTAAACTATGAACTAATTTAGATTCATAAGATCGCTATTGTGATAAGGCAGATAAAAAAAAGTTTCAACTTGGTATTTGTCTGTTTCCACCAAATACAAAGCATTAAAAATTTGTGAATGTAGTAGGATTAATTTAACATTGCATTTTAGAAGGGAAGTAAAAACTCATAAGAAACACATACTCGTAAATGTATGAGAACTCTTTAATCATTTATGATGCCGGCTTCCCTCGTGTTTTCTTCCTCCTCCGTTTTTTTTCTTCTTCTCACTCTGCTTGCCCCTTTTTATTTCGCTCGCGATTGCACTTTCTCCGCGAGCGCTTGAACCACGACGACCCTTCATCCTGGAATATTATCGACACTGCCAAGTTCACTTCTGTTTACACTCGCCACGCTGCATTCGCTCTCGCTCTCACACTCGTTCTCCGCGAACCCTATCGAGGAGGGAAGCTCCTTGGTAGATTTGCTCGAGTCATCTTTTTGCAAACTCAACAGTATGTATACTTTAGGTATGTAGACTTTAGTGCGTTTTCTTCCATTCTTCTTCACGGTCTAACTTTCTTCTTACACTCCAATTACATTCCAATTTCGAAACCTTTCCAATATTCCAATTTTTCTATTTTTGAGTAGTGTTTGTTTTTTTCGTGAATTTTTTGCCTCTGAGAAATCTAAAAGGGTACCCATTATGTACTACGTATTACGCTCTAGCTAACATGCGACGCTTTGTAAATAACTGTTGCGCTCAAACTATCATTTACCGTGTTGTGCTCCTTGAAACGTCAAAAGTAGGTTTATGACTATGGATGGTTACGAGCGTACGATATAATACATTTGTCGACTCTGAATATTCAGAGGACGAAATCTAACGCTTTGGAAAGGTGAAGGCTCAATTCAAAGTGCACCTATCGTTACAATGAGATAACTGTTTAAAAAACAAATAAATCAATCTTCACTGTTGTGGTAGACAAATGTATAATTGAATTCACCGAGCCACTGAAATGTATTATTGCGCGATCTACCATGTCCTTGGTACGAAGTATTGGTATGTTAAAATCACGACTGCCTTCGCAAGAGTGCACTTGCAATGCCGAACGTTGAATCTAGTGATTATGGTATTTATTTTTTTTGTTTTTTTTATTAATACGGCACTCGTAGAGTAATTGCGAAATAATTATTCTTTGCGGCACTCTTACTCTTATCAGATAAATGTAAAGTATGATAAAAATGTATAAAAATATGAAAGCTGTGAAGGAAATGTGTAGTTGGTAAAGGGAGTATGTAAATACTAGATACAAGACCTTCTTTATGTCTAATCGTATTTATTTGTTCATGTACTGTTACTAATAGATGCTATAGACGCTTAAATACAGATAACCCATTGGAGAAACGAGTATACCAAAAAAACTTAGTAATGTACACGCTATTTAAGTCATTTTAAATAGATTACATCGTCCAACAATAGGAAGGATTTGGGGGTACGGGACAGTGATAAATATATTAATTTCATAATGCAAGCACATTTGATCGAACGTACTCTCTCTTTCTCTCTCTCTCTCTCTCTCTCCTTGCATAAAATCAAGAGAAATTTGGGAAAGACAGAATAAAAAAGGAAACGGAAGGGGATAGAAAAAGAGGAATAATGAGAATTAAGAAGGAAATACGGGGGAAAGATAGATAGATCTCTATACAAAAATAATAATCGGCGAGAAGTCGAGAAACTGAAACGCTCTCACACGCGGTAATAATGCTATGTTACAAGTCGACGGGATAATACTTTTTTTTTGTTAATGAGATTAGACAGAATTGCGATCCTTTCTCATTTAGTATCCGTGCATCTCTTCTTTTTTTTCACGTACCCTCGCATACATACGCTGATCGATCGCTCTTCTCGCATTCCTATTCCACTGTTCGCACGCATACATACGAATACATATCACACATACCCACACACATACGCAGACATACACGCGCGCACACGTTGACTTATACGTGAATTGTACGACAATGGCTACAATAATAAATGTTATTGTGATGTTAAACGTAAGACGCAAACGCTCGCGAGAAGAAAAAAAAAACAAACGAGACTGTCAAGTATCTAATTGTCATGCACGACGCACTGAGTGGAAAAAAAAGAGAAAAAAAAACAAGAAAATAGATAGAGGGCGCGAAAATGTGCGCGCAACTGAAAATAAGGAAAAAAGCCTCGGTGCACGAAGCTCATTGCGCGGTTACACAAGGCCTTTTCTTTTCTTGCCTACCGCTTGGCTTTCGATTGCCGTTTTGTCACTGTTGTCACGCTGTAGGCTTCGAAGACAATACGAAACAAAACAAAAATAATAATATATATCTTACATAAATCTCAATGCTTCCCTTTGCTTTTCTTTACAATGGAAAAGTTTCCTCATCTTTGGTTGAAACTACTAAATAAATTATAATATTGTTACTTATAGAATAAGAATCTGAATCGAGACGCATATATATGAGTGTTGTGTTTTCGATCGATCGATTTCGAGGAAGGCTGCGATTAAATATCGATCTTTCACTCTTTCTCTTTTTCTAGGATTTGTAGTAAGGGAGAAATTCATCAGGCGTTATTTTTATTTTAGCGCGATTCGCGACTCCGTGTGGATCATTGCTCGCAACTAGAAGCATTTTTTTCACCGGATAGTTCACCGTTAAAACGTCTGTGAAGTCTTACGCTCGATGCGTTAAAAAGCTACTGTAAGTCGCAAAAACGAAGGTCGCGCGATTCACCCCGTGTCCAGGCAGTGCTTAAAAAAGAAACTAGAAAAATATACACGCATATACAAGGTCCTGAAGTACGGTTAAGGTGCTTGGAGGATGTTATTTTATACGAGCCGGGTGCCAATGACGGCAGACGACGACGACGCTCTCTCGTCAGAGTATTCTCGCTGATCTTCATTATCCTGCCTAACAGTATGGTGCATGTGGCTGTGCGTCAAGGTACATACGAATACTAAGAAAAACAAGAAACACGACATTCTTCATCTTAAGAAGTTCCACCACTAATTTTTCACCGCTCTCTCTCTCTCTCTCTCTCTCTCTCTCTTTCTCTCTACTTCTTCTCGATTCACTGCCTAACGAGTCGATCACACCCGCAACATGCTGCTCTTATAAAGCTTTCTTTCCGTTGCTCTACGACCGATGATCGCGCGAGAAGATCTGGGGCTTGGTTCACGAGGATCGACTTTCCAATTCGTTCACGACGAACGAAGAAAAGTCGCGCGGATCTCGATAATCGTACGTCCTACGCTGTTGTTTCAGCAATGATACGGGGGTCGATCGGAGGTCTACTTTAACATATTTATCTCTAGAATTGAAACAGCGCAACAACCCCCGTTAGGATTGCGGATCTTGTCTCTTGTGTACAAATAATCCTAACGCTATGTCGCATTGAAGTCGATGCGAATTATCTACTTATCCGTTTGCCTATTCACTAGGTAGCCTCTATTTTCGTACGCCTCTCTTTCTCTCTTCCTTTTACCTTTCTCCTTCGGTCAATCTGCCCCACCTCCTCACACGCACACATCTTTTCCATCGCGCGGTTTCGTCATCGGTGTCAGTGCAATCCGCTCGCGGCCCAGATCCCGGAAATCTGGCACGTCGGACAAGTCCCAGAGACAATTTACGGTACGCACGAATCGCGGCAAAGTACCTAAGCAGCAGTGGTAGATCAGTCAAGTTCGCGGAAGGAAAGAAACTTAAGGAAGACCCAGAAATTCCAATAATATATATTTCTCTCGCACCGAAGCTCCCAACGAGCAACGAGACCCCACAAGTCGATCGATACTCTCATGTTCGAAATACAACCCGCGATAGCCCTAGAAAGACGCGATAATACTATGCGCAGCGGAGAGTAATCTCGGACATCGATAAGCTCTAGATCATCGCGATCGTTAGGCGATTTACGTTGCAAAGTTCGTTTGGGCCTTCCCTGTTCTATGATCACCTATCCATCGGGTCCATCGGTGTTTTCGCGGTAATTGGAAGCTGACAGCATCCACGGGTTTAGCAAGAGGAGCTCTTAAGCTCGCTAATGTCAGCGATATTCTGCAGCAGTGCGGCTGCCTCGGTATTGGACTGCGCCTTAGCGTTGTATCGTTGCTTGAGGGTGCTCAATGCGGATAACAGTCTTGAGTTGGAGGTCATCAGGCGCGAATTCGCGGCGTCCAAAGCGGCTATTTGCTGCTCCTGCGCGTCGATCACGCGCTGCTTGTACGACAACGTGGCTGACATCTTCTGCTGTTCGCGGCGTAGCTCCTCCTCCACAGAGATTAACCTACGGTCAAACATCGGTTGGTATTAATTGGAGACGATCGATTCGGATTTATCGACACGTTTATGGTTCAGTGCGACGAAGGTCGTGGATCTCACAGGCAATATAGCTCTTGTTCCTCAAACTAAATACGCTTCGAACTATGCTTTGCGGAAACTATGTTGCTCATGGATTTTTGAGGAACATCGAGTCCTGGGAGAATCTTTTTGCACACATGGAGCTTAGCAGCTTCTTGTGAATTCTCTCTACTTCGTTAGGGAGGTACGAAATTAAGGATAACTCTACTAACACTCTACCGAGACGAGTGTTGAGGCTTATCTGCTACTTTTTCAATGATAGAGAGATTTTACAAGGTAGCTAAAGAGGATCCAAGCGCACCACGATGCATAGTCAATCAAAAACACCAATATACTTGAAACGAAAAGTCATAAAGGAAGCAGCAGTGTAGAGGTGCAAAATATGAAATACTTGGAGAACAAAAGAGAGGAGCGTTCAAGAGTGCACAAGGTATATGTATAGTGTATACTGGAGTGGGATTTCCTCGAAATAATTAAGAAGCAAGGCATCTGCTTCTGCGTCCGCTCGCAGCAAATATCGTGTACGCAAAGGTCGGTAAAGAAATGCTCAGGATGCGCTAGTTCACAAGAATAGAAAGCCACTCACGCCGAATTTGTTACATGTCAACTTGAATCCCGAGCGTTTCTCTCCGCAATAGGCTAAATACCTGACACAGAAAAATCGGAAGTTGCAAAATATCCGTGCATGTGAGTAAGAACGAAGATGTCTGAACGTGTGGCGAGAAATACATCGTGTGTTGGTGTCGAATCAGAGCGGTGATGGTTCAGTGGTTGTAACATTGATGTGGCTCGTTGAGAATGGTATAAACGGTGATGTAAGTATTAATAAACAGTATACACGCAAGGTGGATGCTTTCGTTGGGCGACAGAGATGAGTAAAATGATGGGTATATATATATCCGAGAACATATCGTATCGGAAAGCGATTTCATGATACTGCCGCGCGTGTTGATTATAAAAATCAAGAGAACGATGAGATGCTAAACATGTGATGTAAAAATGTAAAGAAGCTTAGAAATATAATTGACTCTTACACCAAGGTCCAGATCAAGCCAGAGTATACCAAATGCAGCGGATAGAATGCACAGGAACACACAATCAATTAAACATACATATTATTTCGAGAAAATGTAACCGTTCAGTACGGGTGAGTGTTTTCCCATCGATTTTTCCGTTAAGCATTAAAAGAAAAAAAGAGATTTGAAACGCGTTAAGTAACGTTCAAGAAGCTCGGACCTCGCATAATTTTAAGAAAGAAATCATTGGAAATTCTTCATCGTACGAATCGAATCGGATAGGAAAAGATAGTGTGGATCTGAGACGATCTACACTGGTTTCCCTCTCAGTAAGAAGCGCAAAAGAATTAAGCGATCGCGAATGCATTTCTCTCGTTTACCGAAAAAACCGAGAATTTTAAAAGCGTGAGGCTTTGATCTTCGATCACCAAAAAGGAAACCAGTTTATCCTTATCAGTTTCCTGTGTGAACGCTAGTACGCTATAACATGTGCTTCAAAATTCGGACAGCAAATATGTATATGTTCGACCCCGCCAATTCACCGGGCACTCGTGGTTGGAGCGAACCTGGTGCATTGAACTCGACAAAAAAGCGTCATATTCCACGACTATTAGAAGCATGATCGATCAAAGGCGAAAAAAAAGCTGTCGATTAATCGAGAGGCCAGATGAAATGCCTCAAATGACTTTTAACCGTCGAGGCATCGAATGAATTCCCGATGAAACACAAGTAAGTGAGGACATGGAAGAATAAACTCAAGTGACTGAACATGACGAGGCCTTGAGTGAAACGCAGAGAAAGTGATAGTTATCACGGTGTTGGGGTCACACTCAGGCAAAGAATCAATCGTTGGGTTAGTTGAGCGCGACGGATAATGGAGATGAAGTACCTGGAAATGATGCTCTTCATCTTGGTATCCGGTGCAATGCCGTCTATATCCATATCCTCGGTTGCGCCTAACCGGGCCCGCAGTCGATCTACGCTACTCTGCAACCTCTCGATTTCCACTTCATACTGGAAACGAAGAGACGACGAGGGTTAGTTACAAAAGAGGAATAGTCGCGTTACGAGAAATATTGTATTAAGCAGTCGTTAGACAAAGAGCGTTTTTCCACGAGCGTAAAAGAATTATTTTCCACACATATTTGTTATTGACAATATTCATTAAAACAATATGTACAGCTTGGATAAAAGAAGACATAAGAGATTCGCGTTGCTCATTGAGAAAACTAGTACAGAAACAGTAAAGAACGTTTACAACTTCCTACCTGATCAATGCTCCTGTGACTGCGAGATTTACTCCTCCTAGTTGTGCAGTTTTCCTCTTCACTGGTGTCGGAAAGGTCCCGTGTCGAGTCCAGCGACAATCTTCTTCTAAGTTTGTTACAGCAAACGCCTTGAGTTTGGTCAGTATTGTTTCTATGCGTTTGGTTGCCCTGTCTCCACTGGTTCTGATTATTCCTCTGGAGATTCCTCACATTGTTTTGTGGAGGTGGAGACGGGCTTAGATCTACACCTCTCACGCCTTCGACACCACCTCCATTTCCGTCTCTCTCTTCGGAACTACTGCTGCCTCTTCTTCCCGTGCGACCCATGTTCGAGTCCATGTGATAGACAGGGTTCGCAAAAGCCAAAGGCGCAGCGCTTATTATGTGCGCGTTCGTGTTGTTACTACTGAGGTCAACTGGACTCGAGCTTTGGCTGTACGCAGCGAAACTTTGATATCCGGAAGAAGCAACGTTGCTCAATTGAGAGATCGATATTTGCGAACCTTTCTGAGACTTTGATTCTGATACTTCGTCGTCCGCGTACCTCAGGAGATCGGATAATTCGTCGAGGTTCCCATTGGCAGTTGTATTGTTCGTAGTCTTAGAATTCGTGTAATTATTATTCGGCTGATGATTGATCGAGAGAGCAATGTTATTCGATGGATTCACCACAACGTTAGCATTTACCGTAGTCTTGGAAACGTTATTGTAATTCTGCTGTTGTGTTTGATTCGCATTCTCCTCCTTGTGGCAATGATTTCGGCTAGTCGATCTCGAGACATTATAATTATTATGATTAAAGGTGTCCTCTCTGTCATGTATATCTAAATTCTGAAGTCGCGCGATATTGTGACGATGCTGCTGCTGTGTCATGATGTTGCAATTGTTCGATTGATTAATTTGCGGGGTGTGGATATTGTAATTCGAATCTTTAAGATTACTGTGACTCTCGGAGCGAGTGGGACTCGCGGGATGAGTTTGACAGTGATTAACATTTGCCAGACTCGCACTAGCCGTTAGCCTGTATCCTGCCCCCGTTCTGTTCGAGCCGATTATCCGGTGCTGTCGGGCAATGGGAGTTGGCGATCGAGATACAAACGCTTGTGGATTTTCCAAAGGGAAATCGTCGGTATTAATTTGCAGCTGCAATTTGCCGTTCGTTGGCATATACGCGTTGCGAGGGAGAGTCGCGGCTCTCGCGACATTGGGACTTCGAGAACTGTTGTGTCCCAATGTATTCGTTTGCAGTACCTCGTTACTGTCTCTGATTGTACCATTGAGAGTACTGTGATTGCTTAACGTTGAGGTGGCTGACACCGAGAGATTCGTGTTGCTGTTCGCAATGGTGGGATCGTTATAGCGGAAAATGTTGTTTTGTAAGTTTGGATATCGATGTGCGGCTGGAACTGGACTTGGTCCTGGTTGATCAAGAGCCATGGAGATCCTTTCGAGTATTTCCGTTAATCTTGCTAGTGACTGCGATGGAGAGGCGGAAGCTTTTTCTGCAACGCTTTCTCTCAAAAGAGCATGCAGAAGAGACAGTTGCTTTCCCAAGTCGATGTACCCGTCGAATTCCAATGAATTGTTCGCTGGAGTATCCTTAGGTAGCGGGCTCTGTAAAAGAAACAAAGTTGGTATACGTTGACGCTTATGTTGGCTATACGTCGCATCGTAAAAAAAGTTGATATTTACGCTAATAAGTTGCAAGAAGTTCTTCATGGATGGCGCTTCACGCTCGAGAAGATCGTTCATAAATTCCATAAAGTTCTCTTTACCCTGGAACCTCGTAAAGTTTGCCAAGGTTTGAAGTGTCTTCGCCACGAGAGTAAGATTTCTTGCTGCCTTTTCGTTCGGATATTCTGCAAAAGAATCATCGTCCAATAATAAAAGCATCATTTAAAAACGTAGAATTCCGAAGATCGATAAAAGTGACATAAGCTTCGCGAATGTCGTAACTCAATGACTCACCGTGCGTAATGTTGAAGAGAGACGGACTAAGGATCGCAGGACACAGGAATCTGAGGAATATGGACGCTGAGATCAGATTGTCAGCGATGTCCTCTCGACCCATGTCAGCGAGGCGCTCGCGGAATATACGGAAGCACTCGCGCAATTCTAGTGGGAAGTGAGCGTGGCTAGAGAGTATTCTACTCCAAGCAAGCTCAACAGCGTTCCGGAGATTCTGCTGCTGTTTGTGGAGAGCCGCCACTGAGGCGACCTTGAGTGGATCAACCTCACAGTCACCACCCTCGACGGCGCCTCTCACCACGGCGCCCAAGGTTTCCTGCAGGTACCTATCACCTGTCAGTTTCAGGTATGCTTCCATCGCTTTCGTAGCTAAGGAATTTCCTCGGAACGTCAGCCTCTCGTCATCTGAAATTCGTCAGTGAATGTCATAAGCACCTCATGTTTTTTATTAGCCTTTGCAAAGAAAAAAGGCTCTGCCATAACAACTGACCTATTCTATGTATATCCATCATGACCAAGTCAGCAAGAAACTGAGGGGCTTTCTTCTCACGCTGCATCACGGCCACCAAAGCGGTAGCGATGTCCTCCTTGGCTTTCACGCCGATTACGGGCTCCAATTTCTCACAGAGTGCCGCATAGTCGGTCTTCAGGTACTCCAAAAATTCGTGGTACACCTGAACCGGAAGGATATCGACTGATTGGAAGCGACATTTTACCCTCAGGCTAGGTGGTTCCTTTAGGGGACCTTTATCCCCCACTACCGAGTACCACTTCTCCGTTAAATAACGGGACGTGACATTGTGCACTGGTATGCTGACAGACCCTAAAAAACAAAATCAGTTCTCCAATTTAGTATCAATAAGCATATTTGATCAATCAAAAATATTCTGGAAGCAACTATGATCGTACCAATCAATACATTTTTGTCCTTCTTCTTCTTCCTATCCGCCTCCCGGTATAAGTTGACTTGTATGGTATTGACAGAGGGCAAATGGTGGAAGTCAAAGTGTTCTCCCCAGAAACAGAGGTCAGCCTTTAATTTTGCTGTAGTACGCGCGTAGAGGGTACTATCGAGGCAAACCTCGCAGAAGTATCGTTTCTTCGCAGGTACGCCTTTGGCCTCGAGTAACCAAATTTGGAGCGAGTTGTCCGTTCGCCTGGTCTGCTCGGCATCGGGTTGAACGGCTTTCCTCAAGCTGCGTTGACAGAGTACCGAATTAGAAAAGGGTCGATTCCCGCATTGCGTGCACATTTTGCCAAGTGAGACACTCTCGTATGGCTTCGTTATGGGGGAGGGGAACGAACACAGTGTAACTGATTCTAAGTTTCGTGTTAAGAGGATTACACAGGGAAGCAGCCCACGAAGAGTTGTCTTCCGTATGTCAGATTAAAAGAACGACTTCTTAGGGTTCTCGAATGCGTGTCATTTATAGAATGTCACAGCAAGATGAAAACTACAAATGAAGACAAACCTTTGCAGCCATTGATCGCGTTCATGAGCAGTCCTGCAACTAAAGTACTTTGGTCCGCCAGTACTGGGTGTGACCTGAAAGCAGTGAGGTCTGCCAAGCAGGCTCGGATGCAGAGGTGTCACGGCTGCGAGGTCCATCGAGGTCACCGCTTGGCCGCAGAGTAGGGACTCGTGCGAACGGCAACCACGAAGACCGGCACCACGCTGCTTCTGTCGCTCGAGCTTCGTCACGCTTTTCGTCCTCTTCAACGGATTCGACCGGAAAGACCTCTTCGAGAAGAAGTTCTGCAAGTCAAATTAAATTCTTCGTTCAATGTCTGCTCCACTGACACAAATTCAAAACAATTGTAATTGCATATGGAAAGAAACAATATATCATCAATCGACTGGTGTTAATTTCACTAGCAATATTGATCTTAATCCATTAAAATAGCACAGTCTAAATAATGGTGGATCATTTAGAGATTTCTATATACAGATCTAACAAAGATTACTATTATTATTCGGAACTGAGCAACTTGGTTGGTTATCCCTCGTTTATTTAGAAGTTCACGACGGACCGAGGCGAGAAAGTTGCCAGAGTAGCGTGACGAGCATAAATAGTTGGAATTATATCTTTGAAACTAGTATAAGTTTGAAATTGTAGTGGAATGAGGTTCAGAAAGTTTCGCGCTCGAAGGATGACTTGGAAAAGCGACGGAAACGGATTTCGCGATATGCGCAGGTAAGTAAAACACTTGGGATGGAGAGGAAGCAGATGCAGGAGAGGCAGCGTGAAAGGAAAAAGGAAGAAGATGTAGGCAAGAGTGGAACACGCTCGACACTCAGGTAACTGAGATCTTCCAAGAACTTTCGAATTGCCTTGACCAAACTGATCGACACTTACTAAATTCCTCAACGGTCTCCTAGTAAACTGTGTAGCCCGTCAAATATAGCACTCGATATGAACTAGAAATATCACGCACACACCTTACTTCGCAAAATGAATTTCTTCATTAAATTATATTTATCCGGTGAACAAACTGTCTTCGGGATAAGAGTGAACTTTTAAGGATCCACAATGTTTTTTAGTTCGATTACAAAGTAGAATTGATATAGAGAAGAAATTTGTTTGTATGAAATTTGTAGCGTGAGAAACGCGGATGAGAGAATATCGCATTGGTAGCGCGAACTTGTCTTCCGAGCGAGTGAAAATCTTGGACTGACTCCGGCAGCAATATCGAGGATCGCTCGTGACATTGTTCGAGTGAAAGGTGTTCTCCGTGGTAGCTGATACTGGGAGGCTTCTCTACACGTGCATCGCGATCAGTAATGGATAAGCCTGTGATCGAACTCAGAAGACCCTCCTGACATTGAACTAATTTCTAATTCCTTTCGTTCACCTAGTCTTCTATACCTTCCAACCTTGCTTGCTCTTATCTTCGTCGATCTAATCACTCGTCTTTTCAACAGAAACATTTGAATAATCCAATGAGAGTTTTCTCAATTATAATATGTTGTTCTTAATTCTCTCTGATTTCTTGAAATATTATTCATATTTTATTTGAGAATACTTAATTAAATCGCGAGTTAATTGCAAAGAGAAAATACATATTAGATTCGAAAGATAGTGATAGTACAGTATATTGGGCGAGAACTCATTGCATAAACTCAAAAATGTTTCTTTATACTGTGAGAAACTATTGTTCGCTAAGTAGCACTACTGCAACTGTTTTACCAGGGTTGCTTGACATTCGTGCACGTTAAATTGCCCGCCCCACTTTTTCTCGGACTTTTCGAGCGGGCTAGGGCTCCTTCGTCTTTCGGGTCATCGGATAAAGACAACTTGGACGTTTGCCAGCGGAACTCGGAAGCCTTCCAAATATTTTGAATGTTCGAGAAACTCAGGCAAAATGCAACGAACCGAATGTTACTGTCTACTATAAAGGTCAGCCGAGTATAATCTTTGGTAAAAAGAAAATAAAAATGCTATTACACAAGCATCAACCGTGTCGAACATTCTCGTTTGAAAAAATCAAAGTTCACTGAATACAAAAGTGATTTCGCCTTTCGATGCGAAAATTTGAAAATATTGCTGACAAGCAAGTAAATCTCTATTTACCCTTGCAGTGAAATAGTTGATGAGAGCACTGACAACTTTCTCGTCGTCGTTCTCCTCCATTGGTTTGACACACATTTTTCTTCTCGTCATGAACACAATGCGCGGGCAAACTTGCGAAGCGTGAGAAATATCGGCAGATGGCTTCTGCTTCACGAAATCTCGCCAAGAGTATGGCAAAGGTGGATCACGCGTGTTGGCACCTTTTGTTTGTTTTACGCTTGAGCCACTGTCGTGTGACCCTGTTTGACAAATTCCAGACCATCCTCGAGTTTCATCACAGTTTTCCAAGTCTCTTCGACGAACGCTATGAGCCTGGCAACTTTTTGCATTCTCTCACTCGTCGACACAATCAAACACACTCCGATAAGTACTTGTAGCCACTTGATCGATAAGGTTCCACAATTTCCTCGTCAGACCTTTTCCCACAAACTTATGAAATTCTCTTTAAACATTTCGAAATCCGTGTTCACACGAGAATTTCCTGCATGCAAGGTTTTTTTTCATGTGAATTATAAAACAGTGGTATGTAAATTTATATCAGCAGACATCCGTGATTTCGAAGTCAGTGGGTAAGCGAAACGAGGCACAGTTCCTGCTACAGGAGAACTCGATGAGCGCGGGTCGATCACCGTGCGAGTAACTGAATGCACATTGATTGCAGGAGAGCCAGGGCCAAGGTAGGTGGCCTTAAAGAAACGTCCGGTTGGCACAGTGGCAATATCACCAGTCTATAGTCAACTGAAAACTCTTCCTTCTCGAGTAACCGCGTGTTAGAACGAGGGAGGAGGCCAGGCAGCCGTTATCACACACGTGCACGAAAGATAAGGCTCGCTGCCAATGTCAGAATGCTGTCTAATCGAACCGACTACGACGTCAGAAGGTTGGAAAGCGTGGACTGGCAGGCCATTGGCAGGCTACTGCCGCCAGGGCACTGGCTCCAAAAGGAATTCCAAGGCGAGCGGGAAGTCCTCCTCCTTTGATCGCAGATCAATAGCATCGTAATTGCGTTGTACTTCTGCCTCGCTGATTACCAATCCTGGTATTGTAGCCGCGAGGGTGTTACTGCACTCCTTAATTCGAATTATACTACACGATTCGTGTACTAAATCTGTTGAAATCGAATAGCGAAGACGTTTGGAAGCGCAGCTGCACTAGCATCGACGAGTCAAGAATGCGAAGAGGGCCGAATCTCAGGTATATGTTCCTTGTCCCAAAAACGGGATCCGGTGTTCAGGTATAACCACGGTCCCCGTCTTCCAACTGCATATCAGTGTTCGAGGCGAAAGCGATCCAGGCGATTTAAATCGACAAGCCCTTTAAACAACTCTGGCTTGCTATGCCCTTCCACTTCCACACCGGTCTCCAAGAATTTACACTTCCGTGGATCCTTACGTTAGTTTCTTTACTGATCCATACTTCCACTAGTGTTCAATTGCTCACGCGATAATCGCTCGTTCCGCTCGAGTGGACATTCCGTGTCAAGTAGCAAGCTCCAAGAAATACACTCGATTTTCGTTGACGAAGCCGGGACGACGACCTCCCGTGGAATGCGAGGCGACCGTTTTGATCTTGATGCTTTATTTCCAGTTAACTCGTTTTGTCGCTCGCTGGAACGATGCCGTTGATGTCGTGCCACCGCCGGCAACAAGCCCGGCCCACAATCAGGGCTTCGATACTTGTGGTTCACGTTTCGGGGATTACTACTTCCAGCGACTTGCGAAAGCGAATTGTCGTTGCTGTAATTTTGCACAATGTTCCGATAACTTGGCGATAATACTCCGACTGTCGTTTTAACACCTTGACACTTTATTCAGCGAGCAACCGAAGATATAGTGTCAATTCACACACACTTTCTTCTTCCGATGTGTTAATCTTCCACAACTTAGTCTCTGAACGAATCACAGAAATTATGATAAATTTTCTCTCGATGCTGTATCGCAGTTATTTGCAATTTCCACTGAAAGCGAAAATCTTCTGTTGAGTATTAATGGAAAGTATTTCGGAGATTCTTGTCTCCCGAAACGAAATAGGGACCACGAGCTCTCGGCAGATGATTTCGCGGCAAAATCTCAGCGTCGACTGGCGCAGATGTTGCTCATCCGGGTAGTCGTCGTGGCCGGAGTCAAGGGATCCTTGGGGCGCACCTTTGTACCGCACGACCAAAACCCAGCCCCTACATTCAGGTGAGCCCACCGCGCCAAAGCGGGTCACCCCTCGGTCCTCCACCTCCCGTCCCTTCGCACTGGTAAAACCCTCGCCGCTTACCACTGGTAAGAAGGACAAAAACGTCTTCGAGGGGTTCTCAAAGTACTCATGAGTCCCTTTTCTCCATGTATTTGCCGCCCTGGTTCCCCCCATCTCCCGAAATCTCGAATAACGCAGATGTGGAAACTATAACGTTGCTTTGATCTTCCATCGAAAGAATTTTTTTCTTCCGTGTAAAACTGTTTTACGCGTCGTGTTTCCAAGAAAGATGAATTTCTTAGGGAAATTCTGATCGAGGCTCGAGGTGCGAAAAAGGTGATTGTTCCATGAAGCTGATAGTTGACTCGAAAGATGAAGGGTTGGTTGTTTTTGCTAACAATTTGCAGTATCACGTTTCGCGACACGCTTTAACCGGATCGATTCACGGAGTTGTCAGAGCTCCTACGAAACCAGTTCGCTCGATCCTTTGTTCGTTTAAGTCCTTTCTCCTTGCAAGCGAGTCTCGCCGACCCTTTCCACCGTCAACAGTTGAATCTTCGATCCGTTGTCTTTGGCAGTCGTGAGGGCTTGACTTTCGTTTGGTTAAACTGCTGTCCCTGTATACTTCGAATCTTCTCGAACATTTTTCTTACCTTTGTTTCTTCTTCCAATTACATTTGATTCCTTTATCCGATATATTTATGATTGAAACCGAAACGAATGTAAAAAGATTGATCTGACTGAAGAAAGATTCGTTAAAACGATGTCTTTAATTAAGGAGCTTCTGAAGGGTGAATTAGAGAATTTATTACAGTTATTGGGTCGGAAGACTATGTTTTGTAGAAGAACAAAGCTTTTATCGATTAATGTGCACCTAGTGGGAATGGAAATATTCCAGGGTCGGTTGCTCACCACCCTTACAGGACATTTCACTCGGAGCTTTCCATAAATCGACGCGTGCTGAAACACCTGCCAACCGTGGAAAGTGGTTGGCCTCGGAAAAGCACAGGGGACTTGAGAACACCTGCATAGGGAGCACTACGGAGGCTGAATCGATATTTTCTATATCACGACATTGCGTTGCCTGCCGTCTGCCCTTTGCTTCGGCAATCTATGCGTCCGCCGGTGTGTACGCAAAGTGGAAATTGGAGCAAAGGTCACTGGTGCTATTCAACGAAAATGTTTGCATCCGGACTGCGTATTTCCTTGCGTCATTGCGAGATACAGAGAATGATTAAAACACGTTCTTTTCTTTTTCACTGTTAAATAACAGTACCGTTATTCTTTCAGGTTCAATATTTTGTGAGCAGCTCATCTGCGGCTTGAATAGATAGCAATTAAGTTAAAACAAGTAACATTGTTCTCATTCGTTTCGAGCAGTAGGGTTTTCCGAGTGACAGGAAATTTGGCAAAGAGGGAGAATCGCGGTATCGTGAAAAGCCGCAACGATAAATCTTCGCGCACGGATTCCCCCATAATCACTTTGTATCCCCTTTGCAGATCTAATCTGCAAGTCTGATGCACTTCGGCGCAGTGCTGACAGATTCGCCCAAAGTATTTCCCGCGATAAGAATCTACGATGAGCCGGCATACCGCGAGATCCGCGACGAGATCTTCTTCAGCGAAGTTCCACACCTGGAATCTTCATGCGAAGAACACTCCCCATTTACCCCTTTGACTACAAAGTTCAAGCCTACACATGAAAAAAAAGATTATTCAACCGAATCATTTCGTGTTATTTTATTAAATCGTTCTCATAGATCACTACCCAATCTGATTAGTGGATTATTAAAATGCGCTGTAATTAACAGGTTGAATCAAAAAATCAGCCCGTCATGCTCGCTCTGCCGAAATAATCACTGGTGTATGTGCTAGTGATAATTGCCACTTTTACGCTCCGTAAAAACTTTTCGCGAGTAATTACTATCGAGCTGCTGGGTTAATTGATGTTATCGCAATATCCGAACAATATATTTGAGTAGCAAGCAGATCGCAGATCGTTAAATGTGATCTGTTTAAAAAAACCAATAATAAGAAAATAAATCATGCCTACAATTATAGAGGTAAGTAAACGCTATGTTACCACTGGCATAACGAGTTCACGCGGCTTCGATCGCTAAAGGCGAGAGTGTAGCAAAACTAATTACGTGTATCGAGACACCCAGTAGCCTCCAACTGTGGAACGAGAAATCCTTGCCTGCTAAACCTCCTGAATATTCAACACACTTTGCCAACCCTTTGCTCGGCTCTAAATTAGAGGAGGAACCCGAGCGGTTCTAGTCCTTAGATCCTAGATACTCAGTGTGCCGTTGGTACTCTTTCCTGATTACCCTTTCAGATCGACATCCGAGGACCCGGGTACAAACTATTCGCATTACCTTAAAAAGGGACGCGCGAAACCTACCTCCGTGGCTTTGGCTGTTTTAATCTAGAATTTCTTTTGTACCAAATCGCAGTAATTAAGCTCTCTACGTTGCGACACCCTAATTGCACCCTTCCCTCTATCATATTAAACCGTAAACCTCACGGATTTATTTCCAGAGCTCGGGCTCAAGCCGAAAATATATATCAAATAAAATTGTCCTGTGTGTTTTATGGTACATGGACGTTTTATATATCGTGGGCCCATCGGATGACTGTAACGAAATTGTCGCAATAAATCCACTGACGAACGGCTAGCTATACAAAAGGTAACCATCGAAATTAGGGTCGACGGGACGTGTGGTTAAAGTCACACAGTTGAAAGCAGTAGCGACAAAGTATACTTACGACAATTCTGTTCGGAGTGACATCCAAGGGTCGTGCCCCGAGGACCGGGGTGGCTGGTGCGCTACCCCTCCGACAGGCTTTCTCGTACGATGTGTCTGTAACATAGAGAACATTTGCAATTTAATTCGCGTGGTAACCCGATAGCCACTAGTTTCTACTCGCGGATTTGCTGAGCCAAAAAGCTCTACCGATTAGCCCGTCTGCTTTCAAATGCGAGTAAGCTCAAATCGTATAGTGGTGGTATTTGTCTCGTACCGTTCCTTAACGTTGCCAATTTCAGTCCATTTTTAAATGGTCAATGTGTCGATGAGCACATTAAATAATTAATTAAGTTGTTTAGTAATTAAAGAAGAATAATGAAATAATTAAGAAGAAAAGCTGCGGCAAAGTATAATTAAAATCCGTTTTAACCCAAATCTTCGAATTAGGCATGGCAGTAAGGAATATTCGACAAAGTCAAGTGGAGCCAGAAGCTCGCGAGTTCTTCGAGCAATTGCACTGGGTTTAATAGCAGCAAGTCAAAATTTAGGAGCCGAATCGCGCTAGGTCCTCTTTGCCATTTAATTCGAACCCAACCACTCGAAGTTGGCAGGCTGAGTACCCTACTATTCCATGCTAAACCTTACGTTTCCATTTCACTCTCTCTTGTGCGCGCCTTCGATCCCGAGGATCCCGTTTCCGGCAACGGAAATTGCGAAGGGGAGGAAGCCAACCCTGTAATTAACGCCCTTGCAAGGAGCCTATGGGATTCTGAGGCCTCTTTCTTCGCTTCCATCGTTCGTTCCTCCTCCCGCTCCTCTCTGTTTACGGTCAGCGGTTTAAATGCTCCTCTCGGCACAAGAGGCTCGAGTTACCTCACGAGCCGTCAGCCCTCTTACCCTTTTGCACTATTCCTTTCTCTGTCTCTCTTTCTCTCGCTCTCTCACTCTTTCTTTTTATTTCGCGTGCTTCGCGCTGGATTTCGATGGCAGAGTGCGATTTATGCGATTTCGCTGGTGCACTAACAACCCACCCCTTGAGTGCACTCTCCTTCAGCTCGATTCGATTCTTGACAGTGTTTACATGTCTCAAGGCCCACTTTTTCGCCCGTGCAACGCGCGATTATTGCGTTTAAAGTTCTTTGGCTCATGACCACTTGGTTCACCTGGATTTTGCCGCTAAGGCTTTGTCGTTCTTCGTGAATAGTCGCGATTTAAAGTCACCGTCTGGCTAAGGTTCGCGGTGTTTATCCCTCGTTAAATGGATTCTATTGTACGAACTTTCGTGAAAGACAGCTACAGCCACAATTGTTTTCCTGCAACGGTATTTAATAATTTTTTGTCGGTAGTTAAAATATTGGTATGCAGTGTTTAATCTTCCTGAAAATGTCGTTCGAATTACGTGACTACTTTCGACGGTTTTCCGTTGGACGAGGAAGTTCCATAAAGTAGTTTTTCGCGTAATGTAATTTGACTTGCTAATTCCACGATCGTCGTGAACGCCGTTTCCTGGGAAGTCGATGGATGAATCGAGTAAAAAGTGAGGAAAAAAGTAGTGACAAGGGGTCCGAAGGAGCACCTTCCATCATGGAGAGACGGTAGCTTATAGCGAAGAGAGAGATATAGTCGCAGACAGGGGGAAACAGGATCTGGGACAAAAGATTATCGACTCGGGGGAAACCAGATCCAGTTGCATCCGCCTTGTCAAAATACGTAACGTAATATTGACGTGACGCGATGCAGGACACCCGGTATGTTAGCGCACTGGGTGGTTTTGACACGCGTACCCCTGGAATATCCACTATCGAGTGAAGCTAATTATCCAGAGTAACGCTATCGTGAATTTGACAATAATCAATGGCCATAAAGAGAATAATAATAATAAATAAAAAACAATGAACAATTTTCGCATCGACCCGTGAGTAAATTGAAAGAAAAAAAGAAGCACATTTACGTGGAATACTTTCTCTTGCGCATCGCGTTCTTTTATGATACTCGATTATAATAAATTCGTGGCCACTCAAAAACTCCAGGGCAATCCTTTCGCATGCTCGAGGCGGCGATAATTTTGTAGTTGGGTTTTTTTCATCGGTGGTTTGCACAGTATGTACTACTGTACTATTCACTCGAGGAGTGAGGCAAGCTCGTAAAAGTTTACTGCCATCGCGTCTTACCGCGGCTTTCTTGGCTCAGCCTGGAACTGGCATTAAGAGATCCTCGAAAATAAGTGCAAGGGTGAATTTTGGAGCAGTAAAGACTCAGTAGTAAAAATGTTCGGTTTACGAAGGTGTCGAACTGGTGGTGCTCGCAGCTGGGGCCTTCCATAAATTAAGTCGAGAAAACAAATAGCCAACCGAAAGGGTTTTGTCACGCGGACTTGCTATTTGCTCGAGAAAGAGGAGAAGAAGAAGAAAAATAAAAATAAAAAGAAACTGGTTGCACTCGAAAACCCAGTTGGTAGTTCACTCGACTGGTTTCCGCTAGTCTCACTCACAATCAGAGTCTGAAAAGATTCCTGAGGAAAGTGTGCAGTGCACACGTGTCGCGCGAGTGACCGTCACTGAATGGATGCTTTCTTGGCGACGACCTATGACACAAATTCAAACCGCCTTCGACGAAGAATACCGCGCATACACAAAAGAGGAGCTGGCCTCCAGGAATTCTTAAAAACCACTCGCGAGAATCCATTCACTGTACTCTTGAGGGCTTCCAGTGAAAAGCTACGGAAATGCGAGATCTCGCTAGTGACAATGCGACGGAACCGACCAAAGAATGCATCTTGATTTTGCTTATGTTCCTTTAATGTTACTCCTTGCACAATACCTACAACTCGATCCTTCGGCAAAAAAAAGATTCAATTACCATACTTTTACATTTTCCCTATTCTTTAAGTGGTTTTCAAAATGACGATATGTATCTTATACATATGGTAAATAAGAAATAGCCAATATATCCATATTCCAGTTTGTTATTACCGCGGTTACCTTCTGACCTATTCCAATATCCGCGGGATAAAACAGTGATCAATTCGAGTAAGAAGAGAGATTGAAAAGTAGCTTGAAATCCATAATGAAGCCACTCGCTGAGAGGAGACTACCGTGGGATTATGCAGAGTACTGTGAGACTATTCAAGAGTAGCGGATTATTGAAGGCTGTGCCGAATGCCGGAAGAGCCAGGAAAACTGGTGATATCCGGTCGAGCATCGAACACGCCCTCGCAGTGCACGAAATGTTTCGAATCGGCGCATGAATAGCTAATTGGGCGTACACTGGAGAGAAAAAGAGAGGAAAGAGAGAGAGAGAGAGAGAGAGAGGTCTCCTTGCTCCCTGGCTGTTTTTTTTTCCTCTGGGATAGGTGAGCGAGTCTGCAGCTGCAGACGGTCTCGTGCAGCGAGAAAAACGCATCCTTTGTGCTCGTGGCTCGAGTGCACGGAAGGCGGTCGTACAATGTGCACAGCTCGAAATGAATTGAAATTGAAACGAAATGAAACGAAATGAAACGAAACGAAGAGGAGGCCCAGTGCAAGCCCACCCCTACTGCGCGCACCCTGCGCTAACGATCTGCCTGACGTAAGTCACCGGTTATTAATGACCCCCATCTCTATGATCGTGAACCCTTTCGTCGGTGATCCTGATGCTGATCTACCCCGTTGACACGCCCCTGCATCGATTATCGATCCCTAAATTTCCTAGCGGAAATAACTTGCTCACTGCCGGCAAAAAGCTTTAATCCTTCTTCATACGTCTATCTCTGGAATTCCTTTAAGCTTAACACGGTCACGATCTGCCGCTGTAACCCTGCTTCCACTTTCAGACTAGGACAATGACAGAGCCTTGACTTTAATGATTCTCGCATCGACCCAACGCCTTCTCTCACCTTTTCTCTCATTTGCCAACGGTTTAGGATGCATCGTTGCACCCATGTGTCGCGGTTGCAAATGCAATTTGGTTTTGAGAGTCGAAAATAAGGAAAGAAGGCAGTTAGTGCTCCGTCTGGGGGAGGGTTTTATGTGAAAGGATCGAGCGACTGGATGTCCGCATGATGTTTGGCTGGTCCATTGGTGGCCAGGTTTGACCCAGTCTGTCCCCCGTGCTGTGGCGAGAGAAAAACACTGTTGGAGAGGAAAAGGGCTCTCGCTGCGAGACAGAGAGCCGATCGCCCGAGTAAAGGGTGCGATCACTACCATTTTTTGTCCGGCTAGCAACCCATTAACGGGGCGTGCTGGCATCGCGAACAATGACGATTCTTAACGAGAACCGAAACGGACTGGATGTAATCGTAAATCGATACCCCTTTGTATCCTGGATACGTGTCTTTTCTGGTCCCGAACGTTCAACTGCTACCGACCATTTTCACAATTATTCTTTTTTTTTTTCTTCCTTCTTCTCTTTTTCCTCTCTTTCGTCACTCCTAACCGCACTCTAACGATTATTGTCGGCAGAACGATTCCATCAGAGCGTGCCGCAGCATGACTCGTGTCAGAGGAGAAAATGTCTCTGTTGCCAGTGGAGCGAGGGAGATAAAAGGAAAGAAGAATCATCCGGTGTAATTATCAGCGGGAAAACATCTGGTCCGGATCATTAAATTTCCTGAAGGCGGAGCCGCGAACTGTGCAGAATCGCGGAGAGCTAACATTCAGTGAGCGACAATGAGCGATTGTGAGGTGACGTAATATAGCAACTCGGATGCCAGGGCAGTCATCACTGCACCGTGACTGATTGGATTTTCGGTGGTAAAGCAATAAAGGACGAGTCGGTCTATTGGGATAGTTATTCGGTGAACCACTACTACCAGCACGACTCCGTCAACCAATTCGGACCGATCCACTTCCACGAAGCCGCTTTTGCAGCCTCTTAAATGATACTCATTGCAGACAAGGACTTCTAATTCGATCGTCTTGATAATTCCTCTCTGCTTTCTTTTTGCACCGCTGAATGAAGGCCGTTCTTTTCCCCGCTGGTTAAATGAGCGCGCTCGTTAAGAGCTTAATTACCAACGATTATACGGGGAACCGCTTGGATGAAGTGGACCTAGACTTTGATGCAAAGTACCAAAAATGTTTTATTACCGATCCGAGAAGAATACAAACCCTCAAGAAAAATACATCTCATTTCTGTATTAGAATTACACGCATTTAACCTGTTCCCTATTGTTCCTATAACAATGTAGACCCTACGGCCGTTCAGCCACAAAGTTCACATTTGCATAAGCATCTGCACTGTAACGTAACCAATGAACTGAAAGAAGATCTTGTGTAGTCAGTTGTTGAATCCAAACACTCGATGGAGTCGATTGCCAATGAATGTCGTCGACAAAGAGCGTTATGGATCCGAGCGTAAAACTAGTTCATCTCGATGTAACAAGTGTAACTGGTAGAAAGTTGACAAAACGAGAGCGTCGAAGTTGTCCTGTCCTACTCACTCCTCTCGTGAAACAGGTGCATCTTTGGAAAGGAGATGCAGCATTGCTCATAGAGGACATAGAGCAACGTAGCAGCATTGTTCCGTCACGGACGGGAGAAGCGCGGCTGCGGCTCCGGCTGCGAGGCCATAAGCGAGTTTGCAATTGCGTGCATTCGCATAGATAAGATCGCGATGTGCTGCGCCACGGCTGGCCGTGCCAAGAGCAGCCGCGAATTTACGAGCTCCTCGACATTCTTGCCACCGTCTTTAAGCTCGATGCACAATAGTACCGGGATCGACGGCACGCGTTCATTAACTTACAGTCAAATTCATACCAAAGAAATATTATATAAAATCAAATATAAAAGCTAATTTGCAGAATTAATTTAACACAATTGCACTGGCAGTGTCGATTTTTTCCATGCAGAGACTGGTGAATAGTCGCAGCATCGGTGCTTTATCATCATCTACTGGTGCTCGAGTTTATTATAAAGTCAAGTACAGGGTAGATAAGGCGTGCGCCAGTGTGTTAAAAGTCCAACCATTGATTCGACGAGCAGATACGGGTGGGCACACCTTCCGGTGGGAAGGGGGTACACCGTTAAAAGTGCATTGAGATCCGCAAAAGGGCGGTGCCTTTTGGTACAAATAATGATCCTTGAGTTGACATTACCATAATAATGCACCTAATATCCATAGGTCGTAGCAAACAGATGGATAAAAAGAAACAGTTCCAAGTTCCAACTGTTCTCGAGGACCATTCCGAGTAACTAGCAGCGTAAATCTTTAATTGAAGAGTAGAGAATAATCGCATATCCGATCGATATTAAGAAAAACCCAAGAGCTTCGAGACAAGGAGATCGAGAATAAGCGATACCGTAAATCTCTCGCAAAGATAAGTTCGACATAGTAGCACTATTCCTATTTGCCTCGATTCTCGGCAACAGAATAGTATGTATTCTGAAAATTTCTCGGACCCCGATAACACTCGCGGAAGCAATGTGTGCTCACCGTGAGCGTATCGCTCCCATTTCAAGATTATCTGCAAATGGACGCGAAGACAAGATAATCGCTTATCGTGCCACTCTCAAGGGGACCAGCGAGAATCTGCTCATCGATAAAAACCCTTTCTTTCGAGTCTGGGGAAAAAATCTGACTGAGCTTTCTACCGAGACTATTAATCCGTATTCCCTATAAAAGTACTTATTATCGACAAAACTTTTAAAGAGAATTTCACTTTGCGAAAAAGAGATTCTAATGATTGCGGAAGTAGTCGATATTCTTAATCGCAATACAATAGGAACTAGGATAACAGGACCTGCAGAGTAGCATAAACCGCGAGTATCGAGATAAACCAAGAGGAACACTCTTGCAAAGTCGTTTCGCCTAGCTTGTACATCGTCCAGGTAGAACAGCGAAAGGGTTAAGTTTTGCAATTTAAATTCGAGAATGAAACGAGAAGTTCTATTAAAGTAACTTCCAAAGGAAGGATCGAAATCTCAGGAAACATCAAGAGAGAGAGAGAGAGAGAAGGAGAACGAATGGCGTGAAATGCGATTATTCGAAACACGCGAAATCCAATTGCAAGAATCTGAAAATCCTCAGGAGAGATGAATTTCCTTCCACGTTCCAGCGCGACGCTCCTGGCAACCAGCCAGGAATTTCTCTCCATTGGACGAGAGAGTTCTTCGAAGGGACAATGCACTATCCATGGATCGGTGACTGCAGTCGTCTCCAGAATTTCTTTTAATAGATCAAGAGAGACGTCTTCCTCTTCGACTGCGCGTAAACCACCGGAAATTTTGGTCTCTCTCTCGTGAACGCAAGAGTAAATCCGATTTCGAGACGACTGCTCGCTCGTGCAATTGGCAGTGTTGGCACGAGATATTCCGATCCTTCCACGTAAATCCAGTTAACCGCTAGCCGAGCTGCACGCGACAAATTGCTCGACTCGATCAAACTACCTGGAAACTGGAAATTCGACTGCCGATCCTGCATTCTGTCAGCTATTTGTGTTATATGGTCGGGTGGTATCTCCGTGCCCTGACTGTCGACGCGTCGTTCTTCTCGAGAATCTAGTGTCAATCTCTCGAGATAAATGTCTAGACCTCTCGATCCATCGATCGCCAATGTGGCGCGGCACAATTAGCGTCAATTGCACGTGCCTCGCACGTTTTACCCTCGACGCCAGTCTCAGGGTTCGCTTTTAATTTTTACATCGCAGAAGATTCAGCTTTTTGACGGGCATATCGCGAACACGTGTGCCAGAAAGCAACATACTGAAAGAATTAAGCTACAGTGATTAGTTACAGCCATCAAAGAAATGGAGTACACTCAAGATAGCTTGACGACAAGCAGGTCCTCACTGACAACCATAAATATCCCATGACGAAAGAACCGGAGAAAAATCTATCTCCGCAGTCTTTATCCCGTTAAAAAAAAAATCTTTTAACCTGTTACATGCAAAGCCAAACTGACATATTCTGATTTTCCACTGAAGTGGGATTGAAACTGAAAAAATCAAATCGATGGGAATGCGACTCGCAAGACGCTTAACGGTATAGGGATAATTAAAACCTGAAATTCAAGATCTCTCGAGACTCGTGCCCGACCTCGGTCTGACCCAGACATCGCACAGGCACTGGTGCAATTAGCCTGAATTGCACGTAGTTCGCGCGCGTCTCGTGCGTACGCGTCATCCTCGTCATGCCGAGAACGGTGGTTCCGGACGAGCGAGCAAAGAGTGGCTAAAAAACTGAGACGCCGCGCCGCGTCAGAGAGCAGACTGCTGCCAGTCGTGGAGAGAAGAAGACAAAGGGTGACAAAGAGTAGAGTAGACCCCGTGAGAGAGTAAGAGTAGGAGAAGAGGACACAACGGAACAACGACAGAGGAGAAGAACACACCGAACGAGAAGTGGAACGAGACTGCAAAAGAAGAAAAAAAAAGAGGATGGGGTGACTGGCTGCCACGAAACCACGATTCGTATCTTCCATTCCGTTGGCTAACCCGGAATATTGAAATTTATAATCGCGAACTGGAAAAGTTCAATTTGAAAGTAGAAGAGGGTATTGAAATAATTGAACTTGATATATGTTGCGGTTGGTTTATGTCTCCGAGTTATAGAGGCCTGAAAGAATGGATGACCGTACTCCAGGTTGTCACATGCTGTCCGAGATTTTGGACCTCCTATGGGAGTGTTGTCCGCGAGCAACCGCGCTCGATTTACTCAGGTAACTTTAGACTGACTTCGAGGCGGCAGTGACTTGCTTCCGCTACCTACGCAAAGTCGACACCTCGCCAGTCGCCACGCGAAGCACCTTTGTGCTATGGGAACTAAATGCAAAGGGGGATGGAGGGTAGAGTTGTCTTTCTTCGTGCGTGGCCACTCGAGACCCAGGAATCTCGGGTGTCTCGGGATAATTGTGGGTCCGAGAAGAGAAGAAGAGTTTTCTTTCGTGTAAACAGTGAGGTTCATTGTGAAAGCATGAATTACGAGATGATAAAAGACCGTGCATAATTTAACGACTCCCAATTTATGGAATTAGTCTTCGTCATTATTGCCATAGGGTCAATTGCAATAATCAAGTTATATGTAGCCGATCGTACTAGTATAAATTGAATACTGGAACTTTTCTACAAATTCTTCTTTGAGTAAGGTACATACGTATACATGTACTTTTCTTTGGTCTCCTATGCGGATAGGAAGTTTTCGGTCGAAACTACCTGGAATCTCGAATTTCAGAGCTCCAGACCCTCTGCAGTATGTATTCAGTGCAATTTTTAAGGGTGCTTCGCATTGTCGGGGCCACTAGACGGAGTTTGAATAACAGCCAGCCAAAAAGTTATAGCAGCGTCGGGTAAAGAGGGTTAAAAGAGGCTTCACTGGAATAGAGTCGTCCACGTGAAACAAAGGGTTTGGACGCAGAGACGAAGAGAAGGAATTGATTTGGTTAGCACATGCTCCGGCGCCCGGATTATTCCGGAATATTTTTGACCAGCGTGCCGCCGTGTAAAAGGGGTTGGAACGCAACTGGTTTTATTAAAGTCGACCACTAACCAGTACGATTCACGGGATTCACACGCCATTAACCCCACGATGACTGCTAACGCGGCTAAAAAAGACAGCCGGGGACCTAGGGTACTTTTAATTTATCGCTTTATTATATAGTGGCCGGTGGGGCCGGTTGAATGCCCGTCTCATTAGCACGCGTGTACCAGCCACACAGGGCTTTCGCCGCCGTGGCACGCTCGAGCGCAAAGTACCACTGGTAAACTTTATTGTTTGAGGCCCGGTGAGAGGAACATTGTTGCCGAGCTGTCAAACAGTTCGCTACTAAAACCACCCTACTGTTTCGAAGCCATTAAAAACGCTCCTACCGAAAGCAATTATGCAACCAATTGTTTCGGACTTTTTTCTTTGGTAAGTACATGTCAGTGAATTGGTTACTCGATTTTATTCAATGTTACCATCTTTCAATAGCGATTATATACGGAAGAAAGTTTGTGTTGTCTGAATTATTTGTAAATAGATTTTTTAAATCCTAAATCCTTTTCTTCTGCGCTGTCACCTATCGCTGTATCTAATTTGCATTAAACAAGATCAGCCTACTCGACAGTCCACCGAGTATTAATTCCCCGAAGCCTCCGACTGTGATCTCAACTCTGAATGAAACCACTGACTCCTCACTTTCGTTCAGGTTCGCAGATGCAGCTCAGTGGCACAATTATTTTCAAATGCAACCCTTGGCCCAGGAGCAGCGTGGTGTAATTTTTCTCTTCGCACCCCGACTGCATTCGCAGTCCATCGAAAAGCCATCGCAAACTCGGAGCTGTGTCGAAGCCGGACTATGTATAGCGACACAGGAGGAAGCGAACGCGAGCTGGTTTTAAGGGCGTTCTCAGCTGTCCATCCCATTGTCCCTGGCTGCTGGAATTATTTATAGGCGAAGGATGACCAAACACAATTTACGCCTGGCACGCGAGTGAGCAAAATACCCGGCGCCCTCCGTGTGGTCCATTGTGAGAGAGGCTCGCCCCGTATGCACTGTGTATGCACACGTTGCTCTCGTTACCTTTTCCACGCGAGCTTGGTACCCGATGCAACGCGCCTCTTTTGTCCGAGCCCTGGAATCCCTGACTCTCGATGCGCTTCGATTCCTCGATCTCACCCTACTTCACTTCCCCTGTGTCACCCGATTTTTTTCCTCTTTGCTTGGAATTCCCTCTTGGAATTGTTTTCTTGTCATCCACGTGGTATCTATGTGCTATATTAACTTGGAGTGCTTTGAGAAAGAGGTGATTCAGCGGAAGTTGCGAGGGTTTATCGGATTACCACATTACGGTCTTATCGACGCCGATGTCTCCAGTCTTTGGCTAAGGAATTAGCAGAGGAATTTACTTTGCTGTCTGTTTCTTTCTCTACTTTTATTTTCCTCTCGCTCGCTTTTATCCTGTCACTGATCTTTGCAAGAGTGTCATATTTTATTCATTCGTCATTGCAAAGTTGCAACAATGCATAATTGAATGTCCGGTACGCAAGCACGATTGGTGCTCGCAACGGAGCAACCTTTCTATTTGCTCGGTAGCTAAAAAAAGACCATGCTCTCATTCGAGTGCAACCGAGGACACAAAAGTCCTTTCTAATCGAACGGGCGGTTTTTTTCTCGGTAGAGTCGTGCCTCGTCCCATAGAAATCTGGCGCTTTATTACATGGGGAATTCGTCCAAAAAGTAAACGTCGATTCATCGTGATCCAAGCACCACGTGTGGCCTTTCTCGCGACTGGACATTATAGGACATATACACGCGTGCTTGCGTGCTCGCGTGTCACGATGCCGTCGCGGACGAGGCGTGAACCGGGTCAAGCGGTATTGTATTCAGGATCATAAATTCACTCGCGCATCTCGTAACTAATCGTTCACGGGGCACCATACTACGCTTTCTCGTCCAACGCCATTTTTCCAGATGCCGGGATTCCAGCGGAATCACGCAACCAACAATACCCGATTACGCAGCCATTTGTCGAGGTGACTGTCAAACAAATCCGACATCGTTTCCCGGAAATTATGGCCTTCTGTCGAGCGATGATTCTCGCTTCCCATTCCCTCGTATTTCCAATGACGTTTAATAGTCATCCGTACAGATGCGACAGAAGAACTTTGCAAATTGGTCAATACAACGTGACAAGTCACCATCCGGAAAATCGATCGTGTACCAATAACTATAGAATTGAATTGTCCAGTTCGCTGGAGTACATTAGACCCAGTGCAGCTTGAGAGTAAATTGTGTTTAATTGCATTGTACAAGTTAAAGTAAGAATGTCGTTATATTAGTGAACTTTGCGAAATACGATCATTCTGTATCCTTCGGAGAGTTTTCAACTTATTCCAGATCGAGTTAAGAGTTTCACTTTTTATTGAGTCAATAAAGGAAGTTTCTTCGTTGGCAATTGGAAAATAGAAGGGTGAGACTATCTTAATCGGGGCTCTGACATCGGTAACTTTTTGAGTAAAGCTTTTCCAGTCTCTAATTGATCGCAAATTGGTTCGCAAAGTAAGTTGCGTCGATGCAACTGCGTCGGGTCGCTGTTAATCATGCGTGTCGGATACGGAGCGGGTCTCGAGCGTACAGACTTTCCAATTCTAATCGAGTCGAGGGAGAGAGAGAAGAAAAAAAAAGACTTGTTCCTTGAAACTGGATCGCGTGCTTGGGCTTTCTTTATTGAAATCAATATGCACCGTAGCTGGATAACGAGAGTGCACGGAAGTAGTTACTCGTCGGTATAAGGAGGGTGTAATAACAGTGGATGAAAAGGGAAAGTTTGATAAAATGCTTCGGCGACACCATCCACGATGATAGCAGTCTTCTATGTAATAGTACTCACACGAGAAGGTGTGGTTAAAGTGGCGTAATGTTGCAACTACATACTATCAAGCGATTTCTGTCGATATTACATTAAAACGATACTGATTGAATCAATTTCACATGTTCTTGATCATGTTACGTTTTGAAGAACATGTTGTATCAAAAGATAATTATTGCAGTGCTAAGAAAGGATATTATTTAAAATGAAGGATTGGAAATTAAAGTCAAGAGAACAGATGGTCCATCACATCAATGTCCAACTTTCCTCCCTCTCAAAGTGACGTTCGTTTTAACCATCCCTTTCGCGATCTGTCACTCACCGAGCTTCCATCCGAGTGAGTCCAAGAGACACATTTTCGAACTCTTTTGATTTTCACCTCGAAAAATGACCCTCCCCTAATACTCGCACTGCAGCATAATTGGACAATACGCGTTGCATTAGAGAAACTCGTTCAGTCAGCGGAAACGTTCGCAGACTAAAGTATAATAAAATACAATACGAGAATCGCAAATCGACATTTGGACCAGGTAGAGCGAAGGGTAAGCGGTGCCAAACTTAAATTGAGATCCGATTGGACTTTATAGCCGCGACAATGAGCACTGGCTCATGAATATTTCCAGCTGACATCGCCGCCGGCTGTGGTTCTCAAAAATGAAATTATGTTAATCCTCGGAGGTGCGTTTTGATAAATAAAGCAACACTCATTTATCATTTTCGCAATGCGCGAGTGAACCCTACCGCGATTTTTTCTTCACTTTTTCTCGCACCGTACACGTTTTGACAGCCAGTCACCGAGGAGTTATCGTCCTCGATTAATAGCCGCGTCAAATTAAACAAATCGTTCCAGCTTCGATTTTCCATGGCAGCTTTGTGCGGATGACGGATCGCAGTTGGGAGAGAGAGAGATAGAGATTGGTCCAATAAACGCGGGATGCTGCACCCTCGGATTTCGTACGGTGCACCCTTGCCCTTATTATTCATACCAACGGGTTGTTAGTTATTCATGCGACTCATTATCGCGCAGATCCTGCAGCTCGTCGGACTGCTCGCATAATTTTCACCGTAAGCGAATGATTTAGTAACGCGAACGAAAAAATTGGACACGAAAAAGAGATATTTGATTTAATTGGTTAACTTAATGTATACAAATCGTTTAAATATTCGAAAGCTATTATAACTGGACTCCACTTAATCCCAAGTTAAGTTCTTTCCGGTGGAAAATCGCCTTGTGCTAAAAAGATTATCGAAGGATTTATAAGTATTTCTTCCCGCTTAAGTCAGCTATTCGGAAGCAAGTAAATCTGGCGTGAGGGTTTCATTGAAAGACTGAGATTTTGCTTTTCGGTGAAAGCCACGAATGAAAGTTTAGCAATAGGATTACTACTAATAGCGGTCGATTGGGTCCAAGGGAGCAAGGATTATCTCCAATAACCGGAAAAACACTTGGACGTGCAGTCAAATGGAGAATCTTTTCAAATCGACCGAGCAATAAAGTTAGTGGTAGCGTGCAGCTTGCACTCTGACCTACTTGTAATCTTAATCCCTTTGTCTAAAGTAAAATGCATTTACAAGTTAGGGAAGCTCTATGTATGTGCTGTATGCGCTTAAGATTAACTATCAGTTTCTGCATTGAGTTCAAGGTAAATGAGTCACTGGTAATAGTAGCTCATTATTGATATCTCAGTTCGATATTTAAAACCCCTTGAGTAATATAGTTTTTGATCAATAAAGATATCTTTAGTCATTCTATGTCAAAACCTTGGATTACAATTAATTATTATTTAATGGTGAATCTGAGGCATTGAGATTCACTAAACTTGTACTTTGGACTACGTACACTATACGAAATAGACAAGAGGAAGAAGGATTCAATGGAAAAGTCGGCAACTTGGCAGCGGAGCAACTTTGTGAATTCCGCGAACCGCCCTCGATTACAGAGAGCCGACCGAGCAGAAAAGAGCCTTGAAAAGGAGCGATGCATCGTCGTCGCGAGAACGAGTTCTCAGTTTTCCGTAGAAAAACAAGCAATAAAGAATTGGCTGGTGTCTTTCTTCTAATGACAGCGTGTTCTGAACTTCCTGTTCGACGACTTTGCCACTATCGAAGACTGCGCCCTACCGAGAGGATACCATCCGATCCTTCGAACTTCCTTTAAGGTCATGCAAAGCGTGCGACAGCTCGCGCTAGTCGCTAAACTAATCAGTCGAACTATCCTGTTGATCCTTCCGCGTAATCTTTTCTAGTTTTGCGAAAAGTCGCAGACGTGAGTTTCGTTTAATTAATGGTTTCCTCGTTCGGTACGACCATAACTAGCTCGGACAAAACACTGTTACGTTCCTACCGACACTCATTGCAATGTGTAACATTACGTTTTTGCTAATTAGTGAAATTGATCAAATACAGGCTATTGCAATATTCTGTATATTGACTCAATACATCTCGCACGCAATTCCTGCTACTTTGTGTTTCATTTAATTAATGGATAGAGAGGTACAGAAAGACTGAAGGCCAAAAGAAGGAGGTTCTTCCTTGACTGGTTGGTGTAAGTGAGAAGATCCTATAGCAGTTCTGCGTCTGGATGATGATCGTTCGACTGCAATACAGGTTTTCCCACTTGATAAATGGGCTCGGGGATATTTGAACTACTGGATATTCTTGTAACGGCAAGGTGCTAGTATAAACACTATAAATACTTCTATGCTAACTCGATAGCCCGAGTGAAAGAACATTAAAAATAAAATTCTTCTACTTTAGATCTCATACTGGAATATAATAGACTTAAAATTCTAAAACAAATATTCGTCTGCAACTCCTTTGCGTCTTTTTGGAAAAAGTGAGTTTACTGAATTATGACACGGATTCTTGAGTTGTTTGAGTTAACGATTGCCAGGCACGTTAGGATTGGAAAAAAACGTGGTTTTCCACTGAAAATAACTGTACGAGCAAGACTGGGATCAGTGCCGGCGACGAAAGGTCAACTAACACGTATACTCGTATTCTTTCCTTTCTTTCCGGCGGCGCGTGCACCGGTGCAGTGTGCTGGGTGTGCGCGCGAATTTCCAGGAGCGGTGCTCACGCGCGCACGATTATCCACGTTGTGGTAGGTCAGTCACGTTATGCAAGGAGCGTGGGATCGACGGTGACCGACGCCTCTATATCAATGAATACTGGGCCACGTGGTTACTAGCACATCCCAAATAAAAAAAAAAGAAACGTGAAAAATACTATTTAATGTATTTAGTCGCTATTATCAATCGCGATCAATAATCCCAATTATTGAAACATTTGCGTCTTTTCTTTACGCAGTGGAGGTTTATAATTAGTGAAAACAGGATGAAGAAAATAAAACGATACGACTGGAGTGAAAAATGTTAAGTGCTTCTAACGCTCGATTAATGAATAGTGATGAGGAATTTTGGTCGTTGTGCGGGCTTTCTACCAAAGGACACGTAAAAGGGAAATGACTACCAGTCGAAGGCAGATGCGTTAATCGCGCAACAGATGGATGCCAAGAGTGGCATGCTCTCTTGGCTACCCTTTACCCCATTATTAACCCGTGCACACGCGCTTATTTAAAGTTCTACTTAGCGCACGCGTCGCGTAATTACCTTTGGAATTAACAAAAGGGAGCGGAAAAATGTATTTCGAAGTTAGCTCGGAATCCTATTATTATAAATTATTTTTTCTCTGTGTGTAGTCGTTAATTGTGAATTTCTTAAATGCACTGGAATAAATAAACGTTAATTGTTGGTAAGAGCCAACTTTCTCCAGGCTCCTCGAGGCATAAAGAGGAAAAGCAAATCCGCCAGTATCCGCAGTTTAATTGAATTGACAGTGGCCTTGTATTCAGAAATGTAGCGTGACTCGTGTCCCTAGGAACTCGATCCAGCGATATTTCACGTTGCCTCCATGGGAGATCTTCCCCCGCGAAACTGGTTTTCCGATGAAAAATATCGCCTCTATCGCTAGATCCCATTCGCGGATCATCAACTTGAATCAGTAGTGAAATATATTCAAAAACTGTTATTCCAAATAGTGAATAGCTTTGCTTGAAATAAAGTCGGTTTATTTTATGATTGATTCTTTCGAGAGAAAAAAAGGGTGGAAAAAATGTAATAAAATTACCCTTTGGCAACTTTGTTTAAGAGATTCTGCACTCGGATAATTCGATCTCTCCTTAGCGTAATGCGAGCGAGCACTCGGCTCGACTGGTAATTATGATCGATTAGACCCGATCGTACAAATCGTTCGCCGCTGTTCGACCGATAATTACAGTGTTCGGATTTGCGATGAATTTGCACGTGAGAAATGACATAGAAAGGGAAAGAGAAAGGTGAGAACGGGTGTTGCTATGTATCGTTGTTATGTGGAGGAATTGACCAATGTCAATCCAATGCGAAATCTATGATGGAAACTGTGTTCTACCATACTGTTTTTACATTGAAAAATATCCAATGGTACTTTAAGTATCTCCTTGCGGCAAGTTCCAGTACGTAATAAGGGAGGATGGTGGAACCTCCAGCAAGCATAATCCATCAAAGCAGACCTTTAATAATTGCCCGGGAGCTAACGCAATAATTATGATCGATTGGCTTTTATTGGAAACTGTTTCCTGTTATTAAGATAATCAGCGAGCAAGGAAAGCCCGCTTAGGCTTTATCGTTCTCGTTAACCTTCTATACTCTGATTTTCTTTGTAAATAAAAAAAATTTATCGAACGTGAGATAAGGTAAGTAACAATTTTCACCGATGAATAAAACAATTAATTTACGGCGTCGAAAAATATCTTCGTTGCTATTGCTAATCAAATTAAAAATCTCTGAGTAAATGATTCGAAAGGTAGTTAGAGATAATTGCGATGGAAACTTGTAATAAATAGAGTGAAACATTTTTATGTCAATATCTTAGATTATTTCCAAGACAAATAACGGATCTGCTGTTCGGTTATGAAAAATCAGGTAAACAGAAAAAAGGTGCGATTTGGCGAAAGGCAAGGACGTAAAACCGGTGGGTTGAATGGTGGAGTTTCTAGGGGTAGTTTCAATTGGCAGGACAGATTCGAGGAGTTCTCTCGCTTTTTCGCGAGGCTTTCAGTTGAGGCCCTTTTGTTTGGGCCCACTTGTACGGCCAGTACGGCCAGTGGTAGTGCGAGTACGACGAGTGTGAGGCGAAAGAAACGAGAGAGCTCTTGAGATCCGCATGGTTGTACATTTCGTGGTCCTGCGTTCTCTATTCGGACCATTAAGCTCGAATCGCACAGGAACAGGAATAAATTGAGCTCGCTTTCGATCTACGACCAAAAGCATTCGCAATAATGCGTCTCCTCTGGCTTTTGTGTCCAGCTCGAAAGGGAAACCAAACGCGGCCTGGCAGTTTTTTTATCCACTGAAAGATCCGTTTCGGACCATAGCGAACCGATCTTCTCGATCGAGTGTTAATACACCACCATACGTTCCTTTGTTAACTCCTATAGAGTGATAAACGGGTAAATTTACAATAGAGAACTCTTATTTCACGAGTCCTACTATTAGAACTATATCTCTTTTGAATTCTAAGTACTCTAATGCAAATTGGTCCGATGTTTTCTAAGTTTTATATGCCACGAAAATCCGGGTAAGCGACTGATTATATCCGGTCCGAGGCGTTTTTACGCTTGGCGCCTTTGCGAGCGTTATCATTCAGTTGCCATCGGCGTAGCAACGATCAAAAATGCCCATTTTGTTACGGAAGAAAAAAAAAGAAAAAAAAAAGAAGTGGGGAAGAACTAGGGAGCGTGGCCAGACTCGTCCTTTCAACGGTATCGGAGCCCTCGATCGGCATTGCGCTCCAGTAATGGTGATCATCGCGATGATAATTAAGGGTAATTGGAGCGGAGTCCGGCACGCGACCCTCGCGAGTGAGCAAGCAGATGCACTGGCGCATCCCTCGAAACGTAGTCAAGGTGCAGCTGTACCTGCCAAGCTTGCTTCTGTTAGCTTTATTCCAGAGAAACTCGGCTGTCCTTCGATATTAAAAAATGGAACGGCTTTCATAGATGCCAATTACATACAATATTGTTCGCTAATTGGATAATTGGAAAATTAATGACGAAACCCAATTTAATTGTATAATTTTCTTAAGTTATATGGAGATTATTAAATTCGGCAATTAAAAATTGTTAACTTTTGAAACTGATTTAAAAATAGAGTTGGCGAGATCAGTGATCCAAATTATTTCTACATATTTACTGCAGTGATCTAGATAACGTTGCACTATAACGGATTGGAGAAAATAGGATACATTAATATTGTATTAATATTTCATTAACGGTGCATTAACATTCAATTGCAATTCGAGCAATTGCAATTGGGACGAGACGAACGAATATACATGGCTTTCGGAAAATCAGTCGGTTGCAGATTCGCCCGTTACTTTTATTTGCAATTTAATTCACACGTTCATTTGTTTTTACCACGGCACGTCAATCCGCTGATTGCCTCGTCCGACGAATATAAAGCGGGGGCAGAAGTGACTGGTCTCTCAAAAGGGAAAAATCAATTGCGCGTGTTTCTCTGGGTTCAATCAGTTAGAACTGGTTCATTCCCATTCGATCGATTTCGATCACCGACCAATTCGAAAAACCCCTGCTAATTTCATTCCAGTGTTTCCGCATTCTGGTATTTGCAAGGTCTACTCTTGTTTTCGATAAAAACACTGTACTAATGTTTGGTTTTTGTTGCTCTCGAACAATTCTATTGCATCCTGGATATCGTATCAATATCGCGATTGGAAGGAAAAACTGAAGCTCGGTACAACATAGTTTATGATTGAACGCCTCTGAAAGAAGGTGAACAGGTTCTGCCTCGGAGGTTGCCACACGACCGTTCAAAAGATACCGACTCTCGTTCGGCTCTTATTTAATTAGCCATTGGACAAGATATCAAGAAGCACGAGGATGATAGTGTTGGATCGTAGAATTGCAGACTAAATAGTGGAGCGCATAAATCCCATTAGTATTTTTATCGTCTATAGTTATCCCGCGAGTCCAATATTGAAAATCACGAGCCACTCTATCTTTAATATCAACTTCATTCGTGATCGTTCGGATAATCGTTGCTCGACATAAGTAGCATGGTATTTGTAATTTCGAGAGAAATACAATTCTCGTCATTTTAAAGTAACTTGCTAATTGGAAGAAGAGAAATGCGTGAGTCAGTGAAATTTTATGGCTATAATTAGTTAGAATCGTCAAGATTCCGCTAACTACGAACCGCTCGAAAGTGTTCCTTGCTAAAATGACGCGAAGCTACGGCAGCCTGCGGTCAAAGACTTTGAAAAAGCTCTTTGAATGCGCGCTAATGCCAAGAAGCTAATTCGAGACCCGGCTAATGACGATAACTTGTAACGAACAGTCTGTATTAATTGTAGCTACTTGAATTCAGAGCGAAACCGCTGCGTGCGATAGCTAAGAGAGACGAAATTCATTTCCCAAGCTACTACACTGTGAAAGAAGATCTCATTAAGAGGCACGTGTTCCCCTCTGTTTATTAGCTATCCGCCTCTCGACGTTTCTTCGGAGCTTCACACGTTCCGCGTCTCCATACGTCCTCGAAAAACTCACATTCTCACTGACTCAATCTCCAGTGAAACGGAACGAAAAACTCACGTACATACGTCTAATTAAATACCTCTGCAATTGTGGCATTGTTCCGCGACTTACGTACGTAGAAAAGAGACTGAATTTCTAATTTCTTTGCCCACTTTTCCGCAAACTATAATTTTCTCAAATGAGACCCTTGGGAATAGTAACTTCTCGGAAAAGCTTGGAATTAATACGACATACTCTGGATACTATAATGATAGTAGGATAATTTTGCAATGAATTAAGAAGAAGCAAAAGAAGAATCAATCGAGATCCATCTCTGCTATAACTACTAGATTTCCTGTAATCATCCACAGTAAGTGAATTTTAATAAACCTTTCTTTCTAAATACTAGTCCGCCCCAATAGACAAAGAAAGGCATTAACCAAGCACGCGAGCTCTCGCCATCAGGAATATTAGCAGAGTCAGGTTCACATTACCAGTGCAAGGAGCAAATATTGCAGCAATCAGTCTCGCTCGAATGGCGATTAATTCAATTTCTTCTATCGATAGTAAGCCCGTTCACCTTCGAGCGGCAAGCAATTAAGCGAAGCATAGGGTGTCCAATCTCTCCTATGGCCTCCCTCGAACTCCTATTTTCCACTAGTGTTTCAACTCGACAATGCCTGAGTATAATAAGTCAGAAGTGTGCTGCTGCCGTTCCCAACAAGACTCTGAGATCATCGACACTTACGACGCTTGTAATGCTTTCTCTCTGTGTGATCCCTTATCGGCTTCTTTCTTCTCCCTCGCACCTCTTTTATCCTCCTTTTTCCTCTAGCTAACTCTCATTCCCGCCCTCTTCTCGCACATAATCCCCTTTTTCTTCGTTCCTCCTTCGTGGACTATCGTGGTTCTCCGTCGAATCTAATGAGCCAACTCTGCTATACTTTGCTGGCTGAGCAAATCTTGTGTGACTGCTTCGCGAGAGGGTTTGCCTTTTCGAATTACACGAGCGATAAACTAATCGAGTGTGATATAGAAACTTGGCACGAGTTGGTTTGCCCAAAGATTTTTCTTTTCAGTCTTATTATCAGACTAACTTTCTAAGGTTCAAATAAAAATTGTTAACTCGAATTTATATTGGAAATTCAATATTAATGAATATTGCGAATAATATTCTGTTTCTATTTAGGGAACAGGTGAAATCCTTCGATACACCCAATATTCTGGTTAAGGATCATGCGTGTTGGATGTAAACAGATAAGTCTGCGGTTATTGGGTTACGCGTACGGCGGGATTAAAAAAGCAAACACATAAGAAAATAGGGTAGGTCAGCTAACGTGGGACGTGGCTCGCGAGTTCTGCCATGTAAGGCAAAGATCCATAAAAGAAATTTTTTCCAGGTCACTTAACGCGTTGGTCACTAACCAGTCTCATATTGTCTTATAGTTCTTCCTCTCTAAAGAAAAGCCGGTAGACCAAGATTCCAGAGTAATTACACCTCGTTCCACGTACCATACGAACACGTACTCCCAACAAAACCCAAAGGGTTTCATACTTTTCAAGAGTTTTCATGATCAGTTCCAACCACGCCAGCCAATTTACCAGGGAGAAAAGGAAAAAAATATCAACGAGTGTATCGACAGACTCACACGACGAGACAATACTACCATTATTTACCCAGCGAGGATTTATTGCCTACTGCTAGCGGGTTAAAGCGATCAGTCCGAATTATTGTCGGGGTTCCCGTAAATTGAGCTGGACGTTAGGGGGCCGTATATCTCACTGACTCTTTTTTTTTTGTTCTACCCTCTCTCTCTTTCTCTTTCAGTCTTCCGCCAGCAAGCGGCTCGACATTAATCCTTATTAGTCGTTGAACTTTATACACTGAGAGCCAAAGGAGTTTAGCGTGGCGTTCTAGCTAAAAAGCCAGATGTAACGAGCGCAGATAAGCCAAGTTCCTGCTGCTGCTGCTACTGCTACTGCCATGTTACTATTGCCCGTTGTTGCCCGTTACTGTTGCCGCGATTGCGAAGTCAGGATACGTCTGTATTTGCCGCGATTAAGTCTCGACCAATTACTAGATTCCGATGCACGCGTTTCTCAGTATATTTCGTGGAATTCTACTCTCCCAACTGTTTCCTCCCGTTTCTTGGTTATTTCTGTGGATTAGTTTTGCATCGACTCCAGAATAAGTTCACAAAATTTTCTTAAGAATCAAAAGATTTAATTTGAATGGAAGAGCGAGTTTCGATGGTGCTTTTTGAATGAGTCTCTTCGTGCGTGCAAAAATACCAGAGTGGAATGAAACTATAACGCCGAGTATTTAGAGTTCCGTTGCATGGAGAACGCGCCGCGTGAAATGGGATCTTTGAACTCTCCCTCTAAACATCCAAGCGCCAGGCGTCGTGTTTGGCAGCTCGACACGGTGGCCTCTTACTAAGAAAACCGTAAAACCTGCCATATACTTTCAACACCCTCCTGATCTTGATCTTTAAAAAGACGCAATAAATTCAAGCCCTAGGGGCGTCTCAAATTCTAGAGAATTTAACAAATTTATCTTCATCTCAAGTTTTTTTTTAAAAAAATTGTTTGTAGGTTGCTGTATATGCAGTATATTAGAAAAACAAATAGACTTTTTCGCGAACAGTTAAGTAGGAGCTCATTAGCGATATTCATACCCTTCTCGCGATTTTCCAAATGTCCCAGTAGATTCTCGTCTGACACTCACCTGAAACACAAAACCAGAAACGAGCATATTAACATCTGCCAGTTCATTAATAATGAGAGGTCACTGTCCTCTCGAGGCAGTAACTCCCGGTAATTAGTTAATTAGAACGGGAGAGTAGGATTAACGAGAGCACTGTCATCCGCCGGCAACGTAGCCAGAACATTTCACCTCGGGCTAACTAGTATATTCGAAAAGCGGAAAAACCTCGGACAAAGAGCAACGCCTGAATTATTTTTCATTCCAACAATACATTTTTAAAAAAAGAAATAACAAGACACAATGAAACCTTGGTTTACGAATAATCCTATATTTTGAAAATCATAGAAACGATGTTTGCCATAACTTTCTGACTAATCCGATAGACATTTATCCGAGTTGATCGTGTGATTCACGGCCGACGAAATAACAGAGGTGCTGACTCTACTAACGGTTTACGCAATTACAGTGTATGTCTAACAAGAGAACGTGGAAAAGAGAGCGAATTATCATACCAGACGTCACTTTACCGCATATTAGAGATCCTATCGTTGCTACTGTTCCGCGAATATTGACAGTATCAAGAGATTGTCGCTTGCCGCCGTTCGAAACCCGTATAATGTGTTGCCGGCAAGAAGAGCGATTTGTAAAACTCGTTCAGGCCTCTAACGGTACCGGTCTTTTTCTCGAAAGAAAAAGAAGCTATTCGGACATAATCGAGGACGACAGACGAGGACCGTGTGATAAGTAACCGCAAAAGTGCAGTCCGCCCTCGAAAAAGTAAGGCAAGTCACTCTTGGAAAGTATAGCACAAAGAGGATGCGACTGCTGTTTAGTCTACTAATTCCCGGTGGCGAGCCAGGAAGAACGGCGGTTTTATTTTCGTTAGTTTCCTGCTGGCACTGCCTTTGCTTCTGTCGGCTTTGCGAGAGGATTTATTTTCATTGCTCGAGATACTTTCAGCACAAAAACCACAGTGTTTTAAGTCAAAACAAGTTTCTTCTAAAAAAAAATGCGACAAGATTTTATAAACGATATATCAATAAAAGATTCTGTATAAGATCAATGGACGATATTATATTGATTGATAAATGCAATGCTGTGTAGATTGACTTAAGCTTGGATTTATCGTAACATCTATAAAAGTCCATTAAGTAAATGGAGTCAAACTGCAATTTCGCAATGGGTGTCAAAAGCCCTCCAGTATGATTTACACGCATCGACAGAAGTGTGAGCAAGTAAATGTGACTAATCCAAAGTTCCAACATCTTGGCTGGCAGCCCTTATTCACGGGCTGATTCAGAAGACTGTGGCGACTGGTGGACGCAGTTGCTTTAATTATGAAATTCGTGGAGAAGGGAGACTTTACCGGGCGGGTTTAGTCTCATACGTATATAGTATGACTCACGATCGGAACTGCTCGACGAGAACAGTAACCCGCGTATATCCCACTTATTTACGGAACTACGTACTACACGTATACACGTGTGTATAATCCTACATACATGTATACGCAAGTGCACATGGGTTTAAGTGCACGCTCTATTTCTTATCATCTCGTTTTCTATCGCATGACGCACGAAAGGGCTCCGCCCCTACTCCGTTGGAGTCGAGAAAAAGGAAGCAGAGAAATAAAGGAAGACGAGAAGCAGTTAAATGTATGTACCGAAGGGGAACTATGTATGTACGTTACGTTTGGTACATACTCGATTCTCGGTTCAAGTTGCACCAGTCGACTTTAACTACTTTATTGGTGCCACTCACGTTATCGGTACTAGATGGAAAGTGGCCCCTCTCTCAAGGAACTATCGACGTTGATCATTTTGACAGAATTCTTTTCCTTCGCTTGTTTCAACTAAGAAATCGTTTCTACTTATCTTACTAATTATTTAATGAATACTTTGCAAAATCCAAAGTCAATTGATTATTTTTTAAACTTTTCCACATTTCCACTTAGCTTGTTTTATAAAGGTTATCGGCATAAATCTGAACCGAAGTGTTTTTCATAGATAGAAAGACATGGAGTAGAGCAGATTATAGACAATTGAGGAATGTACGTCGTACTATATATTTATCTCTCCCTATTGAAACTGTCACATGCAAATAGCAAACTATTACGGTAATAGTCACCAAGTCTCCAGATGTTAGTATTCTCAAGAGTTCCTAACCCCGAAGCAGGTCAAAAATGATCAGAAAAGGTCAACGTAGTCGTGGATCGGACATATACGTCTGCCATGCCCAAGGGTTTCTCGGCATCCGGCCGCGGGGGGAAAAAGATAATCGGGTATATTTGCATTATTCATCGGTCTTATAACGTTCAGGCGCGGTTTTGCCCGGCTCAAGAGGCCGGATGTCCCAGTTCTGCGGCAACTGCACCGGTTCTCTCACTGCCAGTGCACTTGCTACTGCAACTGCAGCTTGCTGTTTCATTCGCAAGCGATTTTATTCACAGCTGTTAATCCTTGTCTCTCTCTCTCTCTCTCTCTCTCTCTCTCTCTATCTTTTTCTTTGGCGTATCACACGGAAAATAAAACCGTTTTTCATAAACTAGTCAAACTCGTTATACCCAAAATTGATCTTCGTTATCAGTTTCCTTATCGTACATACTACGCCACTTAAAGGGACATTAGAAACTCCTAATCGCTTCAAATGTACCCTTCCACTTAATCTTTGACACTGGAAACTTGTTAGAAATAACGAGGGCCGTTTAACCCAAGAATTATGTACTTAATTAACAGAAATCTCTCTTGGCGATAATTAAAAGAATTCATTTCTTTCACAGAGATGATTTTTAAAAACGTTACTTTATAATTTTTTGATGGAAGCTTTTAGGAACTAAAATAACCTGGCATTTGGATTTTTCATTGTTGGATGTTTCAACGTTGAGTCTAGAGGATTTATTTCGCGAGATATTCATCCTGGATCCTTCTGCGAGCAGCCGACAGGCGAAAAATAGGACGAGACCCCCGAGACACCATCAGTCAAGCTACCTCGTGGATTCGGAGTAAAAATATTGACTTTGCGGTAAGAATCCCTGGAGCGTCCACAGGATGGAGGACGTTTAAATAATTCTATCGCTAAATCAACTGGGAGCCGTTAACATTCTCTTGTTCGCTGTTTGAGGAAGATGATCGAAAGGGAATTGAAAATCCTTCTCCCTATTTGATCAAACAATTCGCGCTGAATTTTTACACCTCGCTAATTTGAGTGTGTAAAGCAGAAAAGAAAGATCGATAATATATTCAATGAAAATATCGAAGGAAATGCATTTTCAATTTGTTCGTGATTACTCACATTGAACTTAAGCATCGTGTGCGCAAATAATAGCTTCGCAAAGTACGCTTATCCGCGTAAATGTCAGGCGTCAAGCAGCTAATATACTTGCAAATCTCTCGTATAAGAGTCGCAGGTGCAAAAATAGCTGTGGTCCGTTACTCTTCGTGAGATTACTGAGAAATAATCGCCGCAGCGGAAACCTCGAGGTATGGAATAATAAATTGTGGAACCAGGCTTCGTAGTATCCTTAAACTTTCATTTCGGTTCTCTCATACTCGATCTAACGAGATTACGTAACACCGGCTATCTATTAGCCGTACACATACCGGACTACGTGTACTCTTTAATGCGCTCTTTAAACCAGGATGTACTCTTTTCCATTCCATTTCGGATTCATCGAGGATTCAAGATTATCGTATCTTATCCAACGACAAAATGTCCTCTTAATTTGTACCAGTCCAATACATGGCTTCGAAGATCCCGATATTGGTAATTTTTTTCGAGAGTTGTTCCTTCGACCTTTTCGACAGTTTGACCCAGGATTCGAGTGAGAAACTTTCCAGGCACAGCTCGGCTTTCCGGGCGGTGCGACATCGGGGATCGGTTTCCGGTTCGCGGGGAAGAAAAACGGAGACTCAGGGTCGTTAATCCTCGGGACGATGACGAGGCAGGAGTTCAAACGTGACTCACTCGCAAGGAGGATGCTCAAGAGAAGAGTACGAAAGGAAAATAGAGAGTGTACGAGGACGAGAAAGAGCAAGAGATAGAGGGATCCCTTTGACGGTGACTGCACCGAACGTAAACTCGTTAAACACGTCGCCTGACTCCCTTCTCGAAAAAGACACCCACGCAGGGAAGTATTGCGTTGAAGAACTTAATCAGCTGGCTACCGAAACTTTTCTAAAATTGAAACAAATAGGAGACATTATCCAGGTGGAGACACTCGAGTGTTAACATTCGGAGTTTCATCAGAAAAATGGAATTCCCTGTATCGAGTTTTCCACGGTCTCTGGTCCCCGAGAGACCAGATATTCGGTCGCGCAGCCTGAAATTCGAGGCGACCGAGTCATTTTTCAAAATAGACACTTATCCGAGACATGTGGTTAGCGGGTCGACACGATAAATTATGCAGATGCAGGGAGATTCGAGGGAGGAGCTGATAGGATGTACCGCCGATAGCCACTGACACAACACTACTCCGTAAGCAAGCAACAGCCGAAAGCCCGAGAAAAAAAGGTAACTTTCGTGCCAGCCCACTGTCCCCTCTTCCCAAAAACCGAATCTGGAAGGGTAACGTTGAAGCTTGCACCGCCATAAACTAGCTTTTAAAGGGATCAGAAAGTGTGTGACAGAAGGGTGCGAGAGTGGCGTACAAAGGGCACATTTTTGCGGATTAAGGGCCCAATCCTTCTGGCTCGCGTTGCTCATTGTTCCGGCTAGGAGATTTAAATATCTCTTGGCAGAAAAAAGCATTCGATGCCGTGAAAAGCAAAACACCGATAGCTCTTCTCAAAGCGACAATAAAGGATGATCCTTTGACTACGGGGCGTAATGAGAAAGAGGGGGATTGATGCAGAGGTGAGATGCTTATCTCGCACATTGGTGACCGAAATTCATGGTCCCAGGTGACCAAGAGCCATTCAACCACGATGGTAAACGAGGAAAGTGGAGTGCAAAAAAAAGATTGACGTACAATAGAGTTGCCGTGGCACCTTTCCCTTGTACGGGCCAATTACGTGGTGGAAAATGGCTACGGTCAATAGGGAGGAGCACTGCTACTGGTGAGCTATTGTCGTCAGCTGAGAGTGCCTTTTTTTAGGGGTAACGTTAAGTGACTAACGTTTAGCAGAGGCAGGCTCGAGGAAATCGAGCCAGCTAATTGAATTGAATCAATTAAGCAGGACTCTCTGAGCCGCTCACGGTCGAGGTAATTAACTTGCAAACGTAATCAACGAGCAAGGACATTAGCTTTCCCGCTTTCGATAGGAGGCTACTGCCACTGAGAGAAATATAGAGAAGCAGAGATGAGAGGAAAAGAGGTAACTTAAACTTCTTCGAACCGGAAACTGGCTCCTGTGGTTTGCAATTCGCCAGGAGCCTCCACCTCGCGAGAACATATCCGCGTGCCGCGAAATTGCACGCAAGATTGTTGCACAGAGAAGAACTCTATCTCGCTCTCTCTTTCTCTCGAGTGCTGCTTAATTAGCTTGTAATCAACAGGTAGGCATCTCAAACCGAATATGGTAATGGCAATTAAAGGAAACTCTCGGTTACCGCATTATATCCTAAGGAGAACGAACCTTCTTTCGGATCGAACTTTCCTCAATGATCCAACTGTTATCTACTTCCTCACGATTAGAAACGGTTCTTGATTCGAGCGACATTGATACGAGAGAATTCAGGTCCTGGCGAAACCAGTGTCAAGAAAGTTTATGATCTAGTAAATGTTCAGGTAGAAAGCAAGTTTTGCAAGTTTCTGCGTAGACAAACAGAGGAAAACGCAATTGATTCGCGCCTCTGGTCGAATCGGAGATACGAGGTATTTTTGTCCGATAAATGAATCGAGTGTATCCTTCACTGCAGTCATCCTCGATAAAACCTGGCTTTCGTCGTGCATTATGGCTATTAACGCGACGTATGACTCGTTTCGTCGAGGCCACAAAAATAATAATGTCTCTGCTTCTCCTTCTTTCTCTCGCGTTTTCCCAATGTGGCTCCGCGTAATCGCGAAAGTAGAAAGTATGACGCGCCGATCAATCATAATCGCGAAATTAATTGCGTTATTACGTTATCGGGTTACGTGCCAGACCGAGCACTGCTAATCGCCTGGGATAATTAATTAGAGAGTTCGTTGCACTCCAAGAGCATAATGCACTTTCGTGTGCAACGCGCTTTCTTCGACGAATTCCAACTGCTCGTTATGCGTCCTATGGAACTTGGGACATATCCAAATTGTCAGTGTGAATAGTCAATTATCCTATTATACTAATTAATCTACTATTTGATCTTACACTAGATTTTATCGTTCTCACTACTGATTCCTCGCTTTTTAACACTCTAATTGCCAACAACGATCGTTATCCATCTACATAGTTACCATAAAAATGATTTCACTTTTCAGAACTAGCTAGAAAAAAATCGTGGTGTAGAAATATCGATTCGCGGAGAAGGTGAGCAGGATTATTGAACTCGCTGACGATCGTGAAAATTCCGTTGGAAACGCCAGACTCGACAGGCTCACCGCAATTACTCGGGCATGCAAATTCGTGGTGTAGTTCCAATTCCGAGTAACCTCGCGGCAAATTGTCGGCTCAATTGATCGCGTCCTCGACGAAGCATCAACGGCAGGAGGACCGTTACCCAATGACTTCTGGTTGCACGTGTACCTACTTGTACTCGCTTATTGTGTTCATAGGAGGAAGAGAAACACGAGGTAGAGGAGAATCGTGGTCACGCGTCCGCCTGATGTCACTTCCGGCAGCAGCGCGATTCAATTCGATAAAATCAGGAAGCTCGTCCGCGAGTAGGTGTCGGCTCGCAATGCAAAATCTTTGAGAGACCAGGTTGACTGATCGCTCGTCAGAATTAATTCCGAACCCTGAGATTCTCTTGATCGATTGGCTGACAGACATTCGATTAAGTTTCGATCGACAAGATTAATGAGCTTGAGTCTTATACTTGGAATAAGGGAAAATATGTAATGAGCAGCTTGTTATTGAAAATAATCTCCCAACCACGGCATTCTCAATCTTTCTAATACACTGTGATTATTTGAAAGGGGAAAAAAGTTGGAATGCCAGGATGCAAATTGGTATCCCAATAAAAAATGAACGAGAAAATTACGTCGCATCCGGTGATTCGCATTGAACTTGATAAAAGGGAGAGCTGGATCTCTTCCCCGAACTGGAGCATCTCGCGACAACTGCGAAAAATGTGTCGCGATAAGTAATTATCACCGACCCACTGCGTCTCTGCAGCGGCAAAACACTTCGTTGCGTAAATAATACTGCGGTTCATTAACCCCCGTGGTCCTTTCTCTTCGACCAGCAGCTTTTATTCACTTCGTTTCGTCAGACTAGCGAGAAAGGACGAAAATTAAACTAATTTAGATTCAGCAAAATTCAATTTTTCAATGATAAATTTATGGAACGAAACCCATGCAAAGGTGAGAACCGTCGCAAAAATATTCAGAAAAGGGCGACACAAGGGGAAACGTATCGTGCATTGAAAAACGAGAGGAAAAAAAACGAATACAGCAGCGTGTATTTGAATACACCTTCGTCAGAAGCCGACGTGACACGTTATAGTTAAGTACTAACACACGAACGACTTGGACCATTAGATTCTACTAGGTCCGTGAGTCCTAAGTACACAAGCCTACAAACGAGTCTCCTGCATTGTCGTTGGCCTTACGGTAAATAGGACCATGGTTCGTGGATTCCGTTTCTCGATCTGGTCAGGGGAGATCGATCGATCGACCTTTTTTCTTCCTCCTGACCGTACGATCGCACGAGGTTAAAGTTCGTCGGACCGGTCGAAAGCAGAGCGAAGTTTAACGGGAACGATGACGAGGGTCCGAATCGTGCGTGCCTTAACTTTCAGGCTTGCTCACGTGTACGTGAACGTAAGGGCTGACTTTTCGAGTACAAATTTCGGCTGAGCTACCCTCGTTTAGGGAAATTGGCTACCCGAAGTTTCCATACAGACCACGAATGCGTAATTGCGAGCTGAACCCGTGGACTGTTGTATCCCGAAAATCCACAAACCGGACTTTATTTTATATTTTCACTTTTCTACTTTGTGGCAAGATACAAATACGAATATTTCGATTTAACTAGCTTTGGAGACACACGATTCCTGAAATTTGTATAAAGGTCGATCGACCTCGCAAATTGGAAAATTCGCGTGTTAGCGGATCGCTCATGCCACCGGAATGATTTATGGGTACGTCAGGATCGAAGGGCTCTGGAAGCCGAGCAAACCGGAGGGTTGTTGTTTCCTTTGTGGGTGACACGGTTTCGGCACAGAGCGGAATAAATATTCTCGGGAGCACCTTAATTCATGAGGTCTCAGTGGCTTCCTTTTGTCCGGCCACGCCTTATTTTCCGCTCGAATTCAAAGACCCTTTATAGTCCTCTCTCTTTCTCTCATTCTTTACGTCCGCTTGACAAACCATTTGCGCAAAGACTGCTTCTATTTTATCTTTTATCCCTCACACGCATTCTTTACCTTTCGCTTTAGTTCCATTAAACCACACGACACGGTACGATTTGGTATTTTATCATTGAAACTTTTGATCGGAAAAGTTTAAAAAATAGGTGTAATCGATGGAAGGATCGAACGAAAAGGGCAATGTCAATTATGATGCCATTTTTCGAGCGTGTCCCAATTGGCCGACAGTGGCAAAGGTATTACGACCCGAAATTACAGGTCGAAACAAATTGACGAGGTTGTGTTCGGAGTAGTCTCAAACAGAGTGGCCGTTTGCCACGATATTTATTACGGTTGGTTCTCACGCGCAAGGTGCCCCCAGGCTAAAAAGAAAGAAAATCCGTTCACCGAGTTGTAATTGCACCGCGACCGAGAATTACACTCTCGCTTTGAGCCGTTCGAAACGCGATCTACGCGAAACGACTCTCTTTCAGTAAAAGTGTACAAGTAAACCCACCGAGTAATATAGGCCACCGCAAGAACTGCAAACACGTACGATGTATGGATTGGCGGTTGGCATTTCAGTGTACTTTGCCACGTGTCTTTAAACTCGCTCTGATCACCTTGATTGTGCTCTACGGGTCGCGCGACCCTGATTATAAACCGATTGCGAGTAACTATTGCCCCCTAACGGACGATTTATAATATTCAACACTTTCCGGTGGAAAAAATTGTGATGTGGTTAAATGTGTATTAGTAGTTATTCAGTGATACATAGGTTTATTTAAATGCAAAAGTTGTGAGAATCAAACTTGACAAACCCAAACGATTGGAAGATTAATTTGAACTTCGTCAAAGACAATCCACGAGTCTATCACGAATCCCAAGCGAGCAAAGCGAGCGGCTTAATTGCACGGACACGGTGTTCTCTGTCCTCAAATTACTTCGAGACCGACCAGAGGTCGATCAGACTTGATTCCTGTCGCTCGAGCATCCCGTCTTCGTTGGTTGTCAGTAGACGAGCATAGGCAAGTTGCTTGAAAAGCGATCGTGAGAAAGCAAAGGAGCTCGCGCAGTCTCCTCTGCATAGAATCGAAGAGATCTTTCTGTCTCCATTTCTCGTTCCCTCATTCGTTTATTCTCTCTCTCTCTCTCTTTCTCTTCGTGGCGAAAGAGTCCGCTTGGGAATAGATTTCCGGCGTATTCTCACGTTCGACCGTTCGCGGAAGGACGCGATTTCCTGTTCGCAGATTTCATTCGGTTTGCTCCCCACTCGCGTGCAATATCCTCTTTATCCTTTGCGATCCTCTGATAGGTATGATAAATAAACTTCCATCCTGCCGGTACCGCTATCCGAAGATTTGTCAAACGAAGAAGCTAAATCGTTCGCTGATCTGACACGAAAAGCTGCTTCTTATCTGATGGATCCTTTCCGCGCGTCCTATTAGGTCTTCTCGTAAGTATTCGATCGTTAGGATTATTCATTTGCTTTGTTCCAATTCGAATTAAATAAAATATTATTTTTATTTCATTTTATTTTATTGATCCTATTTCAGGAAAAACTTTGAGTTAAAGATTTCTAATGAATGTAACGGAGAATTTCATGTAAGATCTTGCGGATTAAAGCCACTGGGACGAGCATATTATCGAACCAGGTTACCGAAATCACTAAATTCGCGCTTCGGACAATTAGCTTTGTTGCAGAATCGTTTATCTGTGACGTTTATCTAACCCGGTTTCACAGTGAAGCAGAGCGCGCGGTCGGTTATTCGTTCGATTGTCGGGCACGTTCGGATACAATTAAGTAACTGCCAGGGTCGTTTCGAAATTATTTCATAACGAGACCTAGATTCTCTCTGCCACGGCCTGAAATCTGATTCTGCTCGCTCCTCGTCACGCTCCTCTGATTGTCAGTGCTGCACGCATTTATGATTAGGCGATTTCGACTGGCTTCCTTCTCTCTTTCAACCTGGCAATGTACTCCCTTGTACTTAGAGATCGACAGTAATTGCTACTCATTACGCGAAACGTGCTCCGAATATTGATTTCGGCAATGTTTCCGAGAAAAACTGCTTTTCAAGTTTTCCCTATTGGACAAAGGACTTCGAAGCACTTTTGTTCAGTCGGCATATCTCGTTTGAGTCTTTGAACGTTAAATCTTCGAGGAATAGCAAATGTCTCATTACTACAATTAATGTAATATTAAATATTTTATGAAAAAAACCGAGTTAAGAAATTGATTGTCATCCGAAATTATTGAAAATTTTAATCCTCACGAGTAAGATTCACGGTAATTACCAATTCCAGCCGGACGATACTGAAAAGATACATCATCCAATAAATTCAATTTCCAACACCAGACGAATTTCACCACGGTTCGTTCGAGCCGCACCGTGACCATACGTTCTTCTTTATGCTCGTTACGCCGCTGCGCTCCGCGTGGACCGAAGCAATTTATTCTCGCGATGTTCCAAACCCAACCGAGCACTGGACCAGCCCATATGGCCCTCGTACCAAAGGATTAATGAAACGGAGTCGAGAAAAAATTAAGCTGTCTGACGCGTCTACAAATATCTGTTACGATCGAATCTCTAAAACCCAGATTTTAAGAGTAAATCCTATATTCTTGAGCTTTAGAGAGTTCGAAGCGGTGAAATTTCTCAGAAGATTTGGGCCTATACAAGTTTACGAGTTAGCAAAGTTCTCCTGCACAAAAATATAATATTCATAGTCCATTAGGTATCTGTGCCTCCATCCCAACTGCTCTGCTGAAATCGTTCATTAAACCCAGCACAAATGGCGCGTAACGTTTTCTCCGAGATCCAAACGATTTTTGGTCGAATTTCGAGAGAAAAAAAGTAAGGAAAAAATCGTGCCAGGGAAACAGTGGCGGAAATTCTGTCAATCTGCGGTGTCATCTCGATTTTTCACTGGGACCAGGGGGAGAGAAAATCCGTCCTGGCATCGGAGAGATAGAGAGAGAATTGAGATCGAGGTCGATCGGTTAAACACTCGTTCGCTCGAACGAGCACCATTCGAGTTCGACGAGGGTGCTTCATTCGGGAGAGGAAGTGTGAAAAATTGGATTTGCGTCAGCAAATGGGCATCCGAAAAGTTGGAGCTAGATAAACGATAGGAGGAGTACGAAGCGAGGAAGCGAAGCTGGTACGTACTTATCTGCGAGGCAATATGGTCCAAAAAGCAATATCGCGTGGTATCAACGCTGACCTTATGCTGCTTTTCACGAGGATCGAGAGCGTTTATCGCGGTTATTCTCAATGATAAAATTGACACACCATGCATGATCGTGCGCATCTCTCGATGGAGCATCCGTTCCGAATGTAGCCTTTCGACCAAAGCTAATCTCGCATTATAGACCTCGGAACGATAGTTACCATTTCGAATGGATATGATTCTGAGCAAAGGGTTGAACGTTCTCTGGGATACCATAATCACGATTATCTTCGTGATTCGCGGATTGGGATTGAATCGAAAGCCACAGATTCACGCATGACCGCGAAAAGTGTAAAGGGAGGAAGATAAGGGGTCACGCGGAAGTCTGAAGGAGGGAACTATAACCGCGGCAACTTTTTCTTTCGGCCTCGGGGCAGGTGGCTGCAGGAACGGACTTGCATAAGTAGGTCTTCCAAGTCTGGCTGCAGGTTCCCGGAGCTGGAGCCAGACTCCGCGAGATCCTTACCGGAATAAACCTCAGGTAAAGTCTCTCTACACGCGGAAGGAACTCTTTAATTACGTCTATCCATCACGAGTCGCACACTCGTCGTTATACACTGGCATAATGGGCTTCGCTACATCGCAATTACCATTCTAATAAAATATCAGCCGCAATTGCAGGAGCATAGATTACAGTTTCAATTTGAGTTTTTAGTGGGAAGTAATCAAAGAAATTGAAATTAGAAAAGGTAGAAATTCAAAGGAAAAATTACAAATAATAAAAACGAAACAAAAGACAATTGAAAGCACGCAAGAATACAATTATAACCAATGAGTTATAATCATTAGAACCACTAGGGAATATAACAGGAATAATAGTATGTATTATAATGTGGTAGCAGTACATACTATGTGCTACTAGTACTATGGATAACTAGCAGTAATGCTAATCTCATGATAACTAGCTATTAATCCTTCAAGATAAACTCCTCATATTTCACTAAGAAAAAACGTCGAAATTTTTCACTCTAACATATACCCATCCATCTGTAATCACAGCCCCGTCATTACGCACTAGGTATAATGGGCTTGATGCACCGTTAGAACGTGTTTCTGCAAAAGCAGTCCATTATCGGACTTGTTTATGGAGTAACAATATCGGGTTTATCTCGGCCGGCGCGGCGTAGAGTTCTACTGCTTAATTACTATGAGTGTTTCCAGAGAAAATCGAGCCACCACGACATTGGACACTTCACGGGAACCTGGCTTTCCAACTGGACGACATTTCAATCTTTTAAACGGATTTCTGGATTAGTCCAGTTCGCGGCACCGCGGTGCGAGAGCAGGTGATAGGATACGAGGAACGAGTGAGTCAATACGCGTAATCGAGCCGTCCTTAATTAAGGTGGCTCATGGCGACTAACGAGAAATAAAAGACACGTACGCGATCTGCACCAAGTAATTTCTGCCGGTGCGGCCTAACGGTACAATGAATTCGTTGGTGGAATCGCGAAATGCAATCTTTCCCCACCTCCCAAATTCCCTGCCCAAGATTTATAGAGAAACACGCATGATTCGAAGGGTTTGCTAAATTTGGGCACAAGTATCTTTATTCCAAATTTAATCGCGCGAAAGAAGGAAATCGAAAGTAGGAGATAGGTTTATCAAGAATGATATCAAAGTCGATAGACCCTGACCTAGTTTGAATTAAGAGAAATTGTGATACGAATATTCGATTATCAGTGTATTATACGCGTTAATACAGGTCCATTAACGTTGTAAAAGAGATACTAGCTATTTCCACCTGTTCCAAAGTGATTCGAATATTTTTAACGAGTCAAGCCCATTATCTTTTGATTACAGAAGACCGCGGAGATCTAAACGCTCGCCGCGAGAAAGATGCCGCGTGCGTTCTTTGGGGGCTTCCACCACCGGAAGTGGATAATTAACGTTCGCGAGGAACGAGCAACAGGGTTCGAAACATCCAATTCGATTCTCCATCATTGCAAGCCGCGACTTTAACTACTCGAGTAATTTGTGTCTCCGTTGATTAACAGAGCGTCATTAGAGAAGTAAGAGCTGCCGATTAATCTGGAGAGTCAACCGCCAGAATTTCTCTATCGTGGCATAATCGTTAGCGTGGCAATATCGTTCGATCAATGCCAGGTTAAATTCAACTTAATTGATTAATCAATTAATGAATTTACCTGAGTGAATCTCGGCATCGGGATCGGCATCCTCGAAGACTGATGATTCGGTTCCCTCATCGTTATCGAGAGCTGAATCGTCGACTAGCTCGTCGTCTTTCGATCTTTCACTAGCCAAGTGGTGATTCTCATTTCTGGTGGTCAACCCTGCGGTACACGGACTATCGACCGAGGCGTGTCTCCCAGCCTTGACCAGGGTGCTCGTGCTTCTCGCCAGCTTCGTGCTGTGAGTTCTCCGTATCAACAAGTTGGTGAATGTCGTGTTGCTAGTCTGCTTGCGCGACTCACTGCCGATTCTCACTTCTCGCACCTCTCGTGCCGCCTCCCGCGCCGAACAGTTCTTTCCGTGCTCGATTACCTTCGAGGAAAAAGCTCGCTTCTCCGAGCCATCGTACTTCTTCTTCGAGCTTTCGTCCTCAACTTCGAAACAGGCTATAGTGTTATTCAAGCGAGCTGCATCCTTACGATTAGTGTCCTTTTTCCCGGTAAAACGACTCTGAAACCTCTCGATCGTCTTAAAGGACCTCGTCCTCTCGACCTTTTTCCTCTGACCCATCTGATCACACTTCGGCGTCTCGAAAATCCGAGTTAGAGATTGCACTTTGCCTCGCGACTCGGGGAAACCTTCGTCGTGTCTTTTCGAGGAAGACAGAGATTCGTTGTTACTGAGAGTTCGACTCAAGGCTACGTTCGGTGTCGTCTTCGAAGTACTGATAGGATAAGTGTTGCAAGCGAATTTATCCTCCTCGGATGTTATGGTTTTTGGGATTTTGTTTGCTTGACGAAGTTCGCCCTCCAGAGAGACGTAAAATGTCGAGCGCCTTTTTGGCGTCTCTTCGGGGTTCTCCATATTCAGCATGTCGTCACGATTTTCTCCTTTGGCACTCACATCTCCCGAAGAAGAGATAGTAGAGTCCTCCTTTTACTGGGTGCTCTCCTAATTACGGATGATTCGGTGGTTCGCTGTGATTCATGGCGCTTTCCAGATCCTATCGGTGGTTTATTTGCCGGCAATGGCGGGCTCGGTTGGACCCTCTTAGCTTGGGACCTCTCCCAGCGACACTGACTCAGTCCCAAGGTATTCGAGAGTGCTCGAAGCGGATGCTTGGATCTTCCGATCACCAGCCGGTCTTTCCAAACGAGAATTAGACGTGTTTGTCTACCCGTGCTCCCTTGGGCCCTGCAGAACGACGACTCTCCTAACGCGTCGGATACCTGACACACCTCTCCTTCGCTCCCATTAGGTCTAAGGTTTGTTTACTCTAGCCAGAGCCAAAATAGCTCGACCCGCTACTTGGAGGTTACGCATCCAATGCTGGGCTCATGAGACGAACGATAACGCAAAGTCCTTCCGAACTTAATTTTTCATCTTCTCGTGGAATCTTGTGGAATGTGCTTAATCGGTGTGTCGAGCTCGCATAAAGGAAAATGCTTAGATCGTGAAGCATGTGTCTGAGAAAGAACGTTACGTCAGGTTTTCCGAGTAGATTTCGTTCTCTGAAGCAAGCGAGCAGCTGGAGTATCACGCTGCGTACGCGAGGAGCACGTGTTACAACTACAGTCTTAAAACAAATACTGTTCGCGGCATCGACCCCGATGAAATACACAGAATACGATGTAGATACTCCAACGCGTTGAACCGTGAACGCTTCTGCCGCCCGTGGTAGTAGTCTCCTTGTTTTCTTCCCCCCAATATCTCGGTTTACTCGTGATTCACGCACTCCTCAATTGCGCTCGATCAATCATCGACACAAACCAGCCGGAAGAAAGTCTTATCTGGAGCACCTGTTCCTCTCAATTCCGTTATTGCCGTCAACAACTATGAGCATAATCCTTAATCGGCAGCAGAAAATTGGAATTATTCCTGGTAGAATACAATGCACACACACTCGCGCACCTATACACTTATTCACAAGAGCTCGTCGTTTCACAATTGGAATTTCATTCCATCAGTGAGTACTGTTACACTAGTACGAGAAAGAAAGAGAAGCGAAAGTGACGGAGAAAACTCACTAGAGTCTCGGTCTCGAAGCGTCTTGTTTAGTAGCGGCCCTTTGAGAAAGGACTCTAAGGGCACTCAAGAGGATCCCCTTGATACCGTTGGATGTTCGTAAATGACGGAATAAAACACTCGTGCATACGTATTGCGTCAAGGGCACTGCCGATCGCGTTCGTCGCGATAAGAAAAAGTAGCGCGAAAGAGCAACATCGCTTAGACGTCCGCACGGGCGACGGGCTCACGGCACTCTGCCGTGCAGCCAGCGGCTCCCGTGCCACGCAGCACTGGCGCCGCCAACTGATTGCGGCTGCGCTGTGTACTATTCGTACTACAGAGAGGACTCGGATCCTCGCTACACACGCTTTGCTCCACTAAAGTTCTTCGCCGTACAATTGGGATTTAATCCTTTAACTAACAAAGACGTATAGAAATATACGTATATACAATATGCTTTCGCATATACTTTTATTCATTTTCTATCTTGGAATCTTGGTTAATTTTATGGAAGTGTTAAAGTTTCATGAAGTGAATCCTTTACTTTAGTGAAACTGACAGCTTTGATGAAAATAAGAGATTGCTTGCTCAGTGGAATGCTAATATCAGTCTTGAGCAATAGTTATTACAACGGTCGACACAATATTATATTTTACTTTCGAATGTTTAAGTTAGCAGTTAGGAAAATTAGTTTTTCTCAGTGGAGAAGGAAGAATGCGGCATGAAAGTTAATAGAGTATTTGGTGAAGAATTCTACGGGCCTAAGGTATGTACGTATTGTACAATATAAGGTGGAGAAAGATTCAGAGACCAGCTCAGGAACGAGGAACTGTCGCTAACAAGTACGAGCATACGAGGATAATGCATCTCATCAAGCGTGTGTGGTCGAAGACTAACGAACAGGGAGACAAACGTGCCTGGGTCATCAATTATTATTTATTGTGGTTTTGTCCGGAAGACATCGCGATATCGATAATTCTAATATTGATAAAACCATAAATCGTAATGTAAGCTTATCAGATTCTGTTACAAATCTCAAAACAGATATCACTATTATTCTCGTTAATTATCATACGATTATGTCGGGGAACATTGTAGCTTTCGTATCTCGAGATTTCATCAGGAAGATTCGGGTCAACAGGTGCACGTTTAATACAATCAAGCTTAACTAATTCGTGGGTGTGCCACATGTAAATCGTGCGGCAGCCGAACTTGGCGATTTCGGTCGCATTTGCAAATCATCGCGATTTCCCACGCGCAAATGACGATGACATCAATTGTCAGACTGATCGCGTGAAAAATGAGGACATCCAATTTAGTCGATCAGCCTTGAGCCAAAGAATGATGCTCAAAGTTATTCCAACAATGTGCCACTTTCCTGCAATCTTTCCATTAACCATTTAACTACATTCCACTTTAACATATCGGATTACTATCCACCGTGATCACTATTCATTCTTTGTACGTACTCCAAAAACTTTTTAATTGAAACTTTACAGTGAAACTTCTGGAAAGGAAAAGTTTTATTAAGGAAAAAATTAGATATGTTAATGGGTTGATTTATTATAAAATCGACAGGTTGTATATACAACGACTTTTGTAGTCAAAGGATTAACGGTGCTTCGAGCGCCGATGACTCAAGTGGCTCGAGTGCCAAAGGAATCGCATTCGTAACTGTTTCTTTGGCTTCCTGTTACGCAGGAGCCTTTCACGGTTAGCAGTTTCGAAATTCGAGCACGAATGCCTTTATTTGCGAGCAGGGTACGCTCGTTGCAACGAGGAGGAACCACCCAACTGTTTTCACTACCCGATAAGAGAAAGTCTTGTTTCGATTCATAGGCACTTATGTGAAAAGCTCACTTCACTTTTACTGATTACTCGCACCTCGTCGAGTAGGATAAGAATCAACTAAGAATTCTTAATCGCTTACAAGTTTTTCCATTATAATCTTATGTTAGTCTACCGTATTTTTAGAATATATCTGTTCACACGAGTGTTAATTATGTTCGTTTAATTAACGGTTAATTATGTTCGTTTAAGAATGCTTTCTACCTTGGAGGAAAATTGCAAAAATAAACACACACAATTTTTAGTATCTTTACAATGTAATCTTTATATATATGTTTACTTATATCATTTTTAGTGAAAGTGGACAGTTTCTATTAAATATTATTTGATATGGAACAATCAAATTTGGATGTGATATTTGTATAAATCGGAATTTTTGGAACTCAATAATTCCGATGAAAGGAAATTCGTTCCTGAATCATGAGTCACGGTGGGCTGTTGCTCGGTTAGCGAAAAAGCGCAGCGCATTGTTTTTTTGGTTCCTGGTATTACGAAACCGGTTGTATGCTCGCGACTAAGTCCGGTGGTATTTTGTCTCGAGCAATCTTTTACCACATAGTGCTAATCCTATTAGTATAATAAGCGATTTCTCAATTGCAATTACTATTGTTCTCGCCCTATAGTACGATACTTCCTGGTAAAGTAGGGTGGAAAAGCATCAAGTCGATAGGGTATACATACTTGGATTTGGTTCATTCATTTGTTGCATGAAATATAGGAAGCCAAATCCAAGAATACTTTCCTTACACACTGTAGATCTCATCTGAATAATCATCGGTTGAAATTCAACTTCAGTTTCGCTTTCAGCTGGTATCCGTTAGATCGTAATCTCTGGTGGCAGTGGGTAGTTAGAGAAAATGGTGATTAAGCGGTATTCGATCGAACAAATCGAGTTAACGCTGTTCTAGCTACTTAGCTGGCAAACGGTAGCGAGGCATTAGATTTCGTTTGGACGGTGCTCAGAGATTTATAACTGTATTAAACAGAATGCTTCTGTTGGCAAGTGCCGAAGTGTATATATGTATGTATTCTTGATTTCACGATAGGTGCACTTATCTTTACGAGGATATTGCGATCAAGAGAGACATTCTCAACGACCCACCCGGTGAGATAGAGTTCGTAGGATCGAGAAACGTTAAATTGAGAAAGAAACGAACGAGGGAGAAATGTGCAGAGCGCACTGGGGAGATATCTCACTTTCCAATGCATCGTCGAAACGACTCGACTCCAACTAAAAGTTGAAACTTGTCGGAGCAATTTGTTCCCAAGCCTCGAATGCAAATGTCAATTGGAAACGTGAAACCCAGGATGCCAAGGGGTTCATCGCCTCTCGATGACTTCTCGTAACCGCATCGTGTAATTCTGGGATTAAAGAGGAACTTCCTTCCTACCTTCGCACATCTTATTTCCTTATTTCCCAGATGTTCGAGTGCGTTACTTAAAAAATGAAACATAAATTTTCTTTCGCAGTTTAACAATCGGAAGTTTATGAGTTGAAGAATAAAAAAAAGTGGATTCACAGATCCACGTGGTGGAAAATGAGCCAAGAACTTGAGTGATAAATCGGATCTAATCCAATGGGGATAAAAAATGCACATAAATCTGCCAGTGGACGTGGTCGCGGCTAGTGCGATGCATCAGGGTGCATCTTGGTGCATCTTGGTGCATCGCGATTGCGAAGGTCGATTCCAGGAAGATGGCAGATAAGGAGCCGCGGTCGCGCGGCTCGCTTGTAAACGCCGCGCATAAAAGCCCCGTAACGTGCATGCATGATGGATCGCAAGTGCAATAAGAGGACTCGAACGCGCCCGTATTAAAGCGCCTCTGCCACGGATCTCCTGCTTCTTTCACCAAGAAAACGTGCGTCACGAGTTTCTTTCTCATTCGACGTGCCCGTTTACCCGTTTACCGAGTGCGGGATTCTGTCTGCCGCCAATTTAAGCCTCTTTCCTCTCTCTCCTCTCATCCTACCTCGTCGCCAGTTTTTCTTCCTCGCTTCTTGCTCCTAATTAATGGACCAACTATGGTTACAACCTTGCGGATTCTTCTTAAAGAAAAATTCTCGGCAATTTTTCAACAGTTTTTCACAGGATTTATGTTCGATAGTTGTAAAATAAATTGACGGGAAGAGTAGTACGATAATCCATAAACGCAGGATTTAACTCGTCAACTTTTACTGATCGATTGATCAAAGAAGAATGACAGTGGAATTGGTAGCGAGGGTGTTCCGTGTACGATAACTCCGGAAGAAGAAGCATAGCGATGCAGAAGCGAGCGAAAGTGACGACGAGCCGGAGGCTCGTCCCAGGAATTCCACGATATCTTATCTCGCCAATTACGTATTATTACTCAGCGCTGCTGCACATTATTGCATCGCTAAGAGGAACGAGCGTCTCTGGGAAAAAATGTGCCGCGTGCAAAGTGGCGCAATAAACGTCGTAATGCTCCCCCATTAAGAAGATCGGCAATCCTCCGCAAAAGATTAACGACAATCAGCCTCGGTGATGTCGGGCTTGCGTAATGAGGAAGAAAGCGTAATTCCAACGACATTCGACGGAGTTGACGGATAAGTTTCGAGCTCTTAACGCATAACTCTTGTTATTAATGTCCTGGGTCACACATGATCCAACAGAAATATATTTATTGAAAATGTTATACATATAGCATAATATGCAATATGCATAAGAATCAGAAATTCGAGTTTGACATATAGCCAGGGAATCCATTGAGATAGAGAGAATGATTGAAAGCGAATGCATAGAAACGTAAGTGCTCCGCCCTGGATTCCAGTCTCTTTGTCGAATACATACATCGTCGATCACGCGGAAAGCGACACGACAGAGGAAGAAGAGGCGCGCAAAAGGCGAACGAAGAGAATGTCAGATGTTCGTCACGTTGCGACCATTTCTGCTTGGGACAATGAGCCACCAAGGGGCAATTAGCATTTTAGGAAGAGCCGACTATGGCTCGTCCCTTTTGTCTGGAAATTACCCCCGCGCGAGTCTTTGCCACCGCTTAGCGTCACATCCGCTCCGAACCGAGACTTTTCACTGTCCGCTCATGAAAAGAGCATGTGACTTTGCCACCACCAAGTTGCATCGTTCAACGTACAGAAATAAAAAAAACACCGACATCCACCAGCTGAATCTCTGGAACTTGTTTCTCGCGATCGTTTTGGGGAGATACGAACTTCAATGATACTTGGAGATAATTTTGGAGAACTCGTTTCATCCACACTACCGAATCGTGAATGTTTTAATCGCGGTTGTGCCAGGTGCAAAGCTTCAAGAAGTCTACGGTGTCTCTTCGTGCAGCTTGCGCAAGTATTTTTAGAGCCGACAGAGAAATTCCAAGATTCTCGGAAGCAGCGATATTAATAAGCGGATAGATTCTAGCTTTGATTCTTGAAAATTGGAATAATTCCGTAATGAGGACACGAGCGAGTCCGCTTGACGCCGGACAAAAATAATTGATTCGAATGATAGAAGATGACGTGCTATAATTAGTTCAGAGTTACGGGGAATCCAGCAGCTTCGGAGAGAGAGGGTCTCTAACTGACTGCGATATAAATCAAACTTATTCCCTGGAGTGGTTGCTCGTGCTTGCCTTATCGATCGACAACGAAGATAAATCGTGGTTCTAGCGTTCAGCCAAGCAATAATTAGTCCCAGGAATATCAGTCACTCAGTCGGGATGATGCTCTCTTCTCGGTTTGCTGGATTCCGCCACGCCGCTAGTTATTCGCGAAGCCAACTCCCTGCCACAATGCGAGCATCACGCGCAAGAATTGCGCTCCTTCTCGACTAATTGCACGCCTTTGTAATTGAATTAAAGAGCTGATCTCGCTCGAAGCTGCGAACAGGAATTAGCGAGAGACAATAATGATGATGATGATGATGATCGTGAAAGGAACAATTTCTATAGGGTCAGCAATATGTGTTATTTATATCTGGCTTAACACTCGGCATCATTAGGAACCCTTCGCGAGATGATTCGAGCAGACAAAAGATAGTTAACGCCACATTGTTTCCTTCTGGATATTGATATTTTTTCCTATTGTTCAATAGTCTTCCGAGGCATAAACTACCGCGAAAAATGCGAAGGGATTTATATTCATTTCTAGGCATGTGATAGTCCTATAGGTAACAAAAGCTCTTCGAAGAACATAATTGAAAAAGAGACAGTCAAATGAAATTAGCGCAGCTTAATTATCGGCTATGTCGCGGTACAAAGTGCGCCGCGGCATTCCATTACGTATCCTATTAGCCGTGGCAATTAACGCGGTCGACTATCTTAATTCCGGCCCACGGTCCTTCCCGTTGGCGGTAACCTTGCTTCCTGATGCACCGAGCCGGATTTATGAGGAGATTAAACGTTCCATACGCGCGCGCGCAGCTAGATTAGGCTTTGCGCTCGAGCGTGTAAAGTGAGAAAGGAAAGAGAGAAAGAGAGAGCGACAGAGGGAAGAATTACGCGTGGGAAGAAAAACGTCTGTGAGACCGTTTTTCGAGGCGCCTCGTGGTCTTAAGAAAAACGGTAGTTAGACAGCGGACGAATACGTCGGCAGATAAGAACGCTTGCTACCCTCGAAACGAGAAATTAATTTGCTGCGACGCGACACGACGCCTCGTTTCTCTTGTTAATGCTCCGTCATGTGCTTCTTAAGTCTTACAACACTTGACTCATATTCATGAAGCTTCTGTTAAGATGTCGTTCTTAACATGTTAAATACTATTGCTGGTCTTAATTACCATTTACTTCGTTATGACTGCATAATAATATACTATTGCAAAGAGTGGGAATGTCACGATCAATTTTTGTTTATACGTAGAACAGCTGTTTTGCAATGTCGACTTTAAGTCATCCGGAGAGAGACATATACCTGTCTCTTTGCTTGAATCACCATGATCTTTCTTATTTACAATCTCTTTATGACTCCCGGTGGCAATAATTAACCCCTTTCTTTCTCAAGATTATTACCAGCCACTTAACGACTACTCTTAGATGATCCTGACACAACTTAATTCACCGATGGCAATTTATGCAAACGAAACTCTAAGCTTTATCCCATATCCATACCGAACAAAAAGTTACTTACTTTCACTATAACACTTACGTCAAATCCTGACATAGTAAATGTGTTAAAAACTCAACTCGTATGACTCACGTCTTGCTTATAGCATTGAATGGAGCAACTAATCTACGTACATACATGTATCCGGTTTGGCAGATTTCTATGATCGTAGAAGGAATTCCTGGATTCTGGAGTATTCTGGAGGGGTGAAGTTTAGCGGGACATAAAGCGAGCGCCGGGCGGAACACCAGAGCGGAGAAAGGCCCGAAGATTCTTTTTCCAGGGACCCGAGAAGCCGCTCTCGTGCTCGTTCCACCGTTCAAGCGTGACGAAACCGCATAGGTGCTGTCTGTCGCACTGTTTGAACGAGTAAACGCCCGCGACGCGACGTCGGCATACAGTAAACACACAGAGAGACACACGTGTGGTACCTTATAATGCACGTTACGCTACATCGACAAGTTCAACCCCGCGGCCAACCTGAACGGTCGCGATTTATCTTCCTGGCCGGAACCTTAATCGCACTTTCGACTCGGAGATTCCGATAAGAACTCGATCTCGATACCATAGGAGGTAGGTAAATAAATCTATCGAGTGCAAACAGGAAAAAGTCGCGAGGTAACGAATGCGGCGGTAGCTGGATAATAACTTTCTGATGTATCGTTGGTAAAGGTGCTATTTAGGTTTCTTTGGATTTGTCCCAGTTCTTAGACAGTTTGTAATTTTAATGCTCTCCGTTTTAGGTTAGTTATTCGATAGACGATGGCCTCTTCCAGTGAGATAATCGACGAACTAATCGATAAAATAAAGGAGAATACTTTTACGGACTTCAGACCCCAATGTAAAATTCAACGTTTTTCGTGGAACAAAGTCGTGGGCCAAACCAGTGTAAATTATGAGTGGATAAATTATGAGTAGAGATTCAGAGAAATACCTGTCGAACCCAGTAGAATCTAGAGCAGGTTAAAGTTCAACGATGACGCAGGCTGTTGGAACTCTTCAACAGTTGGATACGGACATCTGTGATCTGTAAGTCAGTCACATTCGAGGATACTGAATTTATTGTTATAGCTAAAAGAGATAAGCAGTTTGGACAGTACAAAGAAGTACTCTGCAGCCACACGGCCAATTAAAATCGATTCCTATCTCTTTAGCCCTAAACAGTAAATAATTGCACATTAATAGTGTATCAATCCTTTGATTGTGAAAGACGAATTTATACAAAGCTGATTTCGATGGTCCTGTATCAATGTGTCTTACAGTCAAAGGATTAAAGAGTGCAGAGAAGAAAAAAAAAATAGAGAAAGAGATAATGGGTTCCCAGTACTTACAGTAGCAACTTGAAAAACACACGGTCTTTATGCTCGCATTGGTGGAGAGAGAAGCTTAGCGAACCTCGTAAATCAGGCTGATTTGCCACTGAAAGCGCAACGTGTCCCTGCTCGAAATCGCAAGCCTCCGAGAGATGAATTTATGTCCAGGCGGTTCAGCAGCTGTGCAGTAATGTCAGAGGCGGCTTTTTGTCGGGGAGTGGCCAGTCGATTTGCATATACTACTGTGCTCTGGACATTGGCCAGCATGCTTATTGCGGATTCGAATCAACGACCGCGCGAATTTCGCGGAGCCTTGACAATGCCGACTACCGAACTCAACTGGACTCGACCCGACTTTATTATGGGATATTATGTTCCCGTTCTGCAACCGTTTCTCTCTTCGCGAATGGATGGGACAAAAGTTTTGCGATTCACTCGTCGCGAAAAGCATACTAATAAGTTTTAGCTCGTCAGGAATAATTCACGAGAGAAATATTTGTCGTTCTAGGAAACAATTGGATAAAGAGCCTGATCCAGTTTGCATTCGGATTGGAAAGTGTCCAGCAGTGGTCAGTGACTCGGTGAGACTCTCGATTTAATTGCTAACTAGTACAGAAATAGATCGAAATCTGCGTGTCTATATCCACGCGTATGCAAATGTTGTTACAAGAGCGTTATTTTGGAAAAATTTTGATACCAGTCGCGATAGCAACGGGAGATATTGAAAGTGAGCTAAATTAGCACAAATAAATAGAGCTTCGAGAAAGTTTAACGAAGCTATTTTATATTTTTTATCCAAGGTGCAGGCTGCGGTCATAAATTTATCTGCTATCGCGAATTGCCCATATTTTTTTTCTTCATTCGCATCTCCTTTCACTGCAGCTGCTCATTATGTGATATCCTTTCTACACGAGACGCGTGAGCATTAACGAATTCGAGTGTTAAGTGTTCCGCGATCAGTACACAATCGAAGAAACGAATTATGCATAGGAGAATGTAAAAAATGAATGTACATGATAAGCGTATCTGAGAACAATGAAGAGTACGTGGAACGTACTTTCGAAGAGAAAGAACGAAGAAAAGGAAAAGGGAAACAGTATGCTGAGTGGGGCTGGAGAAAAGACGTATACAATATGTATGTATGTAATTCGATTCCAACAGGCCTGTGGCCTTGGGGATTCAGCGTACGGGCGTCTCACCTGCTGTCGGCAATATCCACCGGGATCTACGGTGTTGGAGTGTCGTCTCGAAGGTGATCAACCCAAAGCACACGTTCTCCAGGTACCAGGGAATCTTGACGCCGTCAACCATAAGACTCGTCTCGGTCTTGAGACCAGAAAATCGTGTTCGGGTCCGTTATCGAGGTAGGCAGTCAATGGAAGACTCAAACGATGAAACGTTGAAACCATTTCTTTGATACAGGGCATTAATTGAGTTTAATAAGGCAGAAGATCTTGGAATCTGTTGCAAAGAGAATTCGCATAATTTGCCAGTCACTTTGATCGAGTGTTCAGTAAGTTCGAAAGGGCCCGTAGCCAGAGTCACGCAATGTTTAAGAAACCAAAAGCCAAGTTCCTCTAAGTGCCCTGCGACATCTTGCCTTGGGACTTTTTTACTCGCTGATAATAGTCACTGCGAGACCGCAACTTTTCAATGTCCATCGAACGAGAATACGATACCATCTTTGCATCAACACAGTGTCCTTGAAACACGAGTCGACGAATGTGGAGCACGGGCAACTGTGTCGGCTTTTCCAACCATACCTTGGGACAAAACTGCGGAAAATTGTGTTCGGAATCGCAAATTCTGTTGTTCACTGAGCAATAAAGAGAATAGCTGTTTCAAGACGAGGAACTATGGCGGAGAGTATGGTTGTTGCGTATCTGGAGAATGCACTTGTGGACCTCCAAAATTAGATCCAAGAAACGGATTGGATCTAGACAGGAAGGAGAAAAGAAAGATCGCGAAAAAGCGTTTGATGTTGCAGAAACTAGTTTGCCTTCCAAGCTGCCACCAAGTGCAAAAATGTTCACCAGAGGAAATGAGCTCCTCGCTACCTTGTTGCGCACTATTTGAAACGACTTTTTCATCGGATTCCAAAACTCGATCTCCAGATGAAGATTGTCCGAAAGCTCCAAGAGAGATGGACAAAATTATAGAGTATCCAGAAACAAGAGTGTGTAAAAATTCTTCAAACATTCCAATGGAAATATTGATACAGCGCAGGAAAACGCTGTGCGTTCCTGTTGATCGAATCATTCGATACGAAATTTGCCGATCGAAAAGGAATGGTCTTCAAGATGACTCGTATCTGCCAGTTACGCGTGCTGCGGTCAGCGGTCAGAGAAAAGAACGAGTTCGTTCGAATGATAATAGCGAGCCGAGAGAATCGAAACGAAACGAAGAATACGAGACGAAGGTCAGAGCGTGTATGAGCGAGCCGAAGAAACCGCACGATGCGGAGAACTCTAGTTTTGGTCCATTGGTCGTACCACATACGATTTGCACTTAAGAATTCTTCTATTTTATTAAGCCAATAGTCAGAATGAAATAATCGTCCTTCCGTTCCTCTTAAGAAATATGTATCTATCTTGTGCCAGAATAAAAAAATCGACCTTTCCGCATTTTCGTTAACATTTTCCGTAGTGATTTTTAATTCACGAATCAATTAGTTTAAGACGACACTTTCAGAATAAACATGTCGAGCCGCTGACTCCAGGAAGTAATCAAGCAAAATCGAAGTCAAAGTCTGCTCTGAATTCGAAGTCCAATAAAGTTCGCAGTAAGAAAAGTCGAGTAAAGAGAGTTAAGTCTCGAGAACTCTACTCTGGCAGGGTCTTCGTTGACTGTGATTGCTACCATCGAAATGGACTCCAACACGACTGTCCGCGTAGTACTTGCGGAAGTACGTAACTCAAATCAGCTAAACAAATTAACTGACACAAGCTACGGTTCCTCGAGATATAAGAAACATAGAATAACAAAATAATCTTTAGGCCTCAGCTGTAAGGAAGCACCTCAGCCAAAATGTGACTTGGCAGCTTATTTCGTCGATAAATGGGACCGCTATAACGATGGACTCGACTTAATACCACCCACATCGTTCTGCGGACCAAAAGAATCTTGGATCGCGAAGGTCCTAGGGACATCAGTAAAACCCCAACAAATCACGTAACCACCAAAAAAAAAGCATAAAATGCCAGACAGTGGGTTTCGTGGAGAAATTGACAATCGGCCGGATGTCGAGTCGAGCGAAGCGCGTGATCCGTATAAACAAAGAATCTGACAAAGGCAGAGAGAAAAAGAGATGCGAGGGTGTAATTAGCAATTCGTGGCCGGAATACCTGGTTCCTACTGGTATGTATTCTCAACGGAAAAGAGAGGCTTCGTAGCATTTTGAGTAATTTACAGGCAACGCATGTCAGGCTCGTGCACGACTATTTATATTTTCCGATTCGTCCCACGTTGAGTCGTTGTCGAGACGGGGAAAGAAATGAATTGGTAGTGCGTACACCCTATACCGGAAGCAGCGTTACCAGGACCTAGCCGCCCCCTTTCGACGGCTCGGAATACACTATTTTATTTCCGACGGGAGGGAAATGCACTGTGTACCGAAATACCTCGTATTTTTGCTTTGCAGCCAGAGCAGAAATTCGATTTGGGGACCACTGTGCTTTTTCTGCTTCATCGTCTTCTCGTTCAACGAAATCCACCCTCTCTCCCGTCGAATAACACGCGTGATCTAATTTTACTAACTCAACCGAATGCTCCTGCACTATTTATTGGCTTGGTGTAGTTATCTACCCTGAAATTGGATTTTCTCCCTCCACTTGCATTTCTTTGTCGATTCGATGTACACGTACAAAAAGGATCAACCATTGTGAAAAGCCAGATAAATAATGTTTTGTGGAATTATGTGAATAAACTGAAAATAAATTCTGTTCTATTTTTATTATTACATATGAATAATTCACTCATTTAATTGGACTTTGCTATTTTACGTATCGAGGAAAGTGTTACCGATTACATACTAAGTAAGGTGGTAAATAGCAGAAGCTAAAGCAAATCACGAAGGTTGAAGGTTCACGCACGTGTGAAGGCGCCATGGCGCAGCATGCCGGAACGACTCGTGCCGTGTAGGAAATAACGGAGCGCGAACCGTGTCCGTAAGCGCGCGACTTCCGCTCCCCGGGGGCTACCGCTCTCGGCAATTTGCATTGAACATTCGCATCGCGAATATCCTGCTTGAATACAAAAAAATCCACGAAGCTCGACACTAATCTTTGCATCTAATCTTCAATCTAATAATAGAAGCCTAAGATTTATGCTCTAAGACTTTTTATAGCGTTTCCTTTTTCTGTAGACGTTGACAAAGAAAATGCTTCAATTATAGATGATTTCGTTTTGTTGATGTTCCGAGCAGTTGAATCTTCCGTACGTACGTGTATGTATTGGAAAAATGTAGACGGTGCTCCACTGCACGTGGATGCACCGAGATAATAGTCAAGGTGATCGAGAATATCACATTCCAACGAGATCAATTAAATTCTTCTCTCTTATTAGATGTTGCTAGAAAAACCCAAGCTGACATATGTTTCGAGTTAATGATGTCTTCACGTGCAATCCAGTTTCTTCATAGTTCGAATTAAAAGTATCGCATTCTTCTCTACCTATAAATCGCTTCCATTTACAAGTACCTCCATTGTTTTGTGGATCCTGTGCCGATGCTGGTACTTCCCCTGCGAGTGATTTAAATATCCTAGGGTCACCACACGTGGAAGGACCAAAGGAATTACCTGTGCGTGCTCCCCGGGACATAAACTTTAGGTACGAGATCACCCCAGGTGTGCCCAGTGATTTTTTCCCCACTTCCTGGATCACCGTCGAGTTACGGACTATGCTCGAAACCCTGGATACTAAGCGTTGACCATTAATTCACCCCTTCCGCACAATTGGATTCGAACTGCTGTTAAATCGAGCATTGTCGCAGCTGCTTTGCTTTATAGACAGTAACAGTTATTTATCGGCAAGCAATTTTTTAACATTCACTGCTAACCTTGGACCACATTCCAGGACCAATTGGAATAGTTGACACGTTGATAAATGTAGATATGACACACGAAGTTGAAATACATTGAACTCCAAATCGCGAGGAAGACATCAAGTAAAATTCTGCTCACAATAGTCTGGATTCTACGATAAAGTCGCACGTGGAGAGGAAATCGTGAATGCAGTATTGAAATTCAGATCAATAGCTTGATTTTCCTATTTTTCCTAGCTCCTCGAGAAAAGACGCGATCGTTATCTGTGCTGGGTGACGCGGACCCAAGGAGACGAATATAAAACGGTCCTTTTTCTCCAGAGCTGCCGCGGGAGAAGGAATAATAGGGAGGTGATCCCAAGTACTAGAGACCAAGGGACAGAGAGGAACAGAGAAGACGGTGTAACGTAAGATGAAGATAGGATGGACGGGCTGAATTTAAGAGGAAGAAGGACAAAAGGTATGTATGAGAGGATGGGCCAGGTACATTCCAAGTGATAGGGAATCTAGGAGTGACAGAGCAACCGCATAGAAAACAACACTGGATCGAGAGGAGGAAGAATGCTCACCTTGAAACCCCACCAATCGAACCTAGAGGTTCCTTCGAAGGTGAGCTTCAACTTTCTTCAGCGATTCCTTGAAGACGCCTCTCGTATACAATGCTGGTATTTGTCAAGCCCCAAGTAAACACCCAGTTAAGATAATTAATTCGAACACGGAAAGATTCTTCTCAGACTATTTCAATATAAAGTATTTATTATAGAGTACCTAGGGTGTAATCCAGTTCTAGATGCGCTAATGTACAGGTTCTCATTAAGTAAAGTTATAGCACATAGAACTTCTCCGCCAAGTTCTTCTTACTTAAGGCAAATGAGGGAGGGAATGCGATTGGACTGGTCTCCGCCCAGCGTAACTGTTTACGTAACTTAAGATACGTGCAACCGTTACTGATCGGTTTTTGCGGTCGCGCGTAAGGAGGCACGAAATTTAACGCTACGTTCCTGATGCACGGGGCGAGGAGGATAAAGGGCTGGAGAGCGAGGGACCCAACTGGAGGAACTGAAGGTGGCTAGGGAGAAGAAGAAGAAGAAGAAGGCGAAGAAGGAGAAGAAGACGAAGACGTTCTACCATGCACTGCGTCGTAGCATCGTGGCGGCAGGCCGGGCCCCAGGAATACGTGACTCTGTAACCGCAAAGATGCTCGACTCGTAGCAAGTTCCGATGCGGCTCGACTGGCTCTGTCGGCTCTGGTAATCACTGGCAGGAAATGCCTCAATGCGATATATACGAAAGAAAGGCGAACCTCGGTAAAAATGCTTATTAGGGATGAAGAACCTTTCGAGGACTCGAACCTTTAAGGTTCTGCTTGGAAATCGCAACAAATCGTATCCTATCTTGAATTGGGGCCTATTTGAAAAGAATCCAAATTCAGGAATCCTCTTTGGCGTAATAAAAATTCAACTACCGAACGTGTGAATAAATTTTTTAGGGTGCGCAACAGGCTTTGAGGTTTAAATAAGATATGTTTACTTGATGGTGCGATGCGACCAAGGCAACAGGCCATGCCAGTCTACTCGAAGCGACGTGTGGCGAGCAGACGTGGGAAAGACGTGAGATTCGAAGAGGGCAGCGCTACTAAAGCGATCTGGCAACATGATGGAGCAGTCTCGAGTAACGACAAATTAACACTAAAACTACCCGATGGTTGCTTTTCCTTTGAAACTTAGGTTTACTCGACTCGGTAATATGATGCTTGCGCACCCGGTGCCAATTATTCAACGCGACTGTCAGCGCATTCATAAATTAATCGGTTTCGACACTGAAAACTTTGCATTGAAGAAAAACTCGATAAATTAAACTATCCTCTCGCGGCTGCTGGTAGCTGGTGGCGGCTGCTGGCGCGTAGTCATCTCCGAGAAAATTATGCGGTTTCCTGGAGAGTCCTTCTCTCTTTCTCTCCTGCTCTCTCCACGAGATTATGGAAATTAATGGAAGAAGCGCGGTACGAAGTTCTGCAGTCTACTTTTACTTTTAGGGAAGCGACGGATGAACAACCTCTTACCATTGGCATCCTAGCAGATAAATAATGTTAGCACGTACGGTTCGTGGAAATGATTCTGGAAATCGTTGGATTATGACTCGCTGCAACTATGTAGCAGGGACTAGCTTGAGATAAAATTTTACTGCGGTTTATCCGAGTAATGTTAGATTCGTCTAAAAATATGCGTGTCTTAGAGAAAGTTTAATTAGAAGAAGTATTCTTAATAAATTATACTATAGGTAAAAGTTAATGATATAAATTTAGATCTTTAATTTGAAATATTTAAATCGATCGTCATAAGGAAAAAAATCTCTCGGCTGGAGTTAAGATAATAAAGATCAGTGCTCTTAGTGGTTCGCGACACCTAAAGTACCCATGCATTACCCAGATGCACCAGACGGCAGCCAGTGTATTAAATTCCCACGGTTCCCCAAGATATAGGAAAACCGAAAACAAGGCGGATCGTGTGTCAAGTACGCGCAAAAACCCGCTCGAACGTAAAGGTAATTTAATACGCTGCTCATTAGAGGCTGCCTAATGCACGCAAAAACGAGTACCCTCGATTTTCCACAAAGATCCTCCTCGACTACACGTTGCATTTTCAGCATTGGGTTAAGCTGCAAAGAACCAGCGAACATCAAGAGGGTCGTTAGAACTCATGGAAAGCAATTTTCACCGGTCGCGAAACTCACGCGACGCAGTGCGTTAAGAAAGGGAGAAAAAGAAGGAGAATAAGGAATAGAGAAAGAAAGCGGGCGGCTAATATGAAAGAGGTTCTAACTGGAGTTTAAGTGGAAATTGATTTGCTTGCGTAAGAAGAGGAAATCAAGGTGAAGAATACGGTATCACCTTCCACGGTCAACGATCCGGCGAAAGGAGCGCCTTATACGATCGGCCGTGATCTTCTCCTCCACCTTGTAGGGGGTGTACGACCATTAATGGCTGGTCATATAGTGCCCGCCACGGTCATTGGCGTCGGTTCTCTATCGTCTTCCATTCCTAACAGCATTACTCACGTCTAATGCTACTCATTTGCGACTCAAGCTTCTTAACGCTTTGTGGACCAATCGTATCCTGATTCAATTTTTCCCGATTAATTTACAGTGAAAGTATCTCAATTAATTTTGGTATAGCATATAGAATTTATACATCACGCGTGACATGTGAAATCTTTTAATTTGTCTCTATAATGAACGTATAGTGTGATATCATATAAGTGTGGATAGGAGTTAAGTCATCAAACAATTCTGAATAATTTTGTTGATTTTCAGTCATTAATTAATGATTGCGCATTTGATAATTGAGAATTGCTCGAGGGAAAATATTAGGAAGTCAAGATAAGTCCTACGCCAGTGATGTGCACGTAACGCACTGCATGCCTGGTACGCTACCGATTGCTGTTTATAACGACCGATACGTGCCGTACATCGTGATCACCGGGATCAGGATTTATAATTGCAAATTAATTTTTTTTCACTTTGGTAACGGGTCACGTGCCAAATAAGTCGTTCTAGAATTCGTCAAGTTCCAAATACGCAACGTAAAAACCCAATACAGCATGAATTTATTATTCCTTCTTCTAATTTGTGAATTTAAGAAGAAAAAAAAATTGGGAAGAATGAGAAAAATGTTAATCCCAATAATTATAATTATGTGTTCAGTATCGATGGAAGTAGTTCTAGTGCTTTTACGGTGAAGTCGCGTGTGGCGCCACAGGCAGGCTACCACATTTTACCGACCAAGTGCCGGTAAACGAGGAAAAATGTACTTGTAGGTACCGGCTGGAATTCTCCAGCATCGGTACAGTCCATATCTGTAAAACAGTCTGGATAAGAACCAGCATAGTTCGAGTGGTATCTCATAAAAGTCCCATGATTTTCGGTCAGATGGATTTCCAACAAATAATATATTAATCGATTAAACTTTTTTAAAAAAGAACAGTTCCAAACAGGCACCCTACTTACCAAGATGCATTAGCATGAGTTTTTTTCAATTAAACACAAAGTGGCACTGCTAATATTATAATTGAATCCTGTAAAAATATTCTCAAAAATTCACGACACCCCTAAAAATCCAATTTGAATCCAGAGTGAATAATTAAAATTTTACCAGCCTTCACGAAGATAAACGAGCGAGGGGACTAAAAAAAGCAAGCTGAAGTAGCTTTTTCCACCTTGTGCGCGAATTTTTCCCTCATTTCGAGGAGTGCGAGCGACAAAATCAGCACTATGGCAAAATGGAAAGACTGCCGGGTAAAGAGAAGCCATGAAGAGGAGTGGAGGGACGCAAATGTAGGAGAACAATGAAGAAGAGCTCGAACTGGAAAGCGACTGGGATAGTGTCTGGCAAGCCACGATTACTTGGCATTCGCCTAGGAAAATGGGAAACGGAGCTAGTAGGAGGCTCTGGTTACTTGGTCAGCCTGCAGAGTGTGCTTTAATTGATTGCTTAATGAATTAATCCTGCCTACGGCATTCCGCTCTGGGCAGCCTTGTAATCAATTTGTCGCTGCTAAGGCTCTCTGTACCGTTCGCGCAATACAGTACTGCCTCGTTAGCTGTTCCGATTTCTGCTTCGTTAGCTGGCCCACACCCCTATAGTATATTCACCACATCTTGGAATCCCCTTTCAGATTCGAGCCTTTGATAAGCTATCTGATTCAGAGCAGTTATTTCAATGAAAAAAAGTAATTTCATCGAGCCAACAAGATTTTTTCTAAAAAATTTCACACGAATGTAAACATTACCAAAAGGAGTAAAAAAATCAGTAGAAAAAACAGAACACTAAATTATTAATGAAATAGTGAGTAATGTGTCATTTTGACCAAGTTCGATTCCAAAGTAGATAAATTCTTCGAAGCACACCTCCCCTGTTAACCGTTCCTAAACAGATCCAATCAAGAGGCAGCTAACAAGGCAGTAGTGCACTAGCACAGGACAATGTTCGGTGCCGGAACGCAAACTGACAGTGCATGTGCCGATGCAAAGTGGTCACGTTCAGCGATCCGGTACAAATTGAGCCGTCCACCACCCAAATAGGGAAACTTAATGAGTCCGACTTCATTGCCTTTTCCAAATTGTGTGTTCTTTAAACAGCAGCGTCATTATACGGCTTCGATAAGAAGAGAGCCTTGGCTCTCGAGAAACGTTTCGTCAGAGTCTTAGGTTCGTAAGGTATGTAATGGGGTTTGTGCGTGGTTTATAATTTGGCAATGGCAATTTTCGAGAAGCCAGTTATTCGTGGTTCGGCTGTCGGAGAATTTTCTGGTTGTATCCTCGATTTTGCTAGAAAGTAGGAAGCTCCGCTGTACGAAGCCAATGCGGACAATGAGTAATTTTTCCTCGTGTAATACTATACCGGCCCCCATTGTGCTCGCTAAATTGCCTTCACCATACGCATAAAGATGCATTGTTCTTGGTGCAAATTATTCTAGTCGCGTAGGCTTCGCCTATGCCGACCGTTCTACCACCGCTCTCGAAAGAGTCTGACGCAGAAATTTTGAATAATTGGATACGAATTACTCTCGGGTAGTTTTGCGCAAGTTTTACCACGTCATATGACACAGATGTGACGAGACTGATCACTCACCTTTAACGCGCTTGCCACGCGTCTCATGTCGATTGTTTCTCGATAACGATTTACTCTTAGACTCACCTGAAAGTAAACAAGACTTTTGTTAGATTATATCTTACGGAACAACAAATTATTATTCGCAATCTCTTCGTCATATGAAATTATTTTGCAAGAAGCTTTTACCCAGATCAGACGATTTCACCGTACTCCACCGATTACGCTAACTATATTTCTAATGTTAAAACTTTGAGTGATGGAAAGTTAGCCAGTGCCAATCACCCGTTACAATCACTATTGTGCAGAAACGATTGGCAACTAACCACGGGGATTGGTGAAATACACTTTCCAAGAAGAATCAACAGATGCTGGAGCAGAGAGTATCATGTGCGTGACACAGAACTGAATTGAAAAAGAATCGCTCGTGAAGACTGGCGCAAAATGACCGAGGAGGAGACAGTGCCATCCGGCGGATGGCAGGTTCAGTTACACAACCCCGTTTCGCGGTGCGCCACAACTTTTTGCGCCTTAGGCAGCTTTTTCGCACTGCGCGCACGCTACGCATTCGAGAAGTATGGGAAAAAGGAAGAGACAGAGGAAAATAAAGAGAGGAGAAAGATCCACGCTCCAATTCTTACGAGGCTTTGCAGTCGTGCCTCCCGGCTTATTTCTCCCCTTGGCGCACGGCGGCGTCGCGTCGTCCTCGACACTTTTGTCTAACTGTACTTCCCTGACTGGTAGTCAAGGCAGAGTGAAGGTAGCAGAGAAGGCAGTGCTACTCGCCTGCCTACCTGCCTGCCTGCCTGCCTGCCTGCCTGCCTCTGCCTGTTGGCTTACGTGCGCTCCGACGCGCGCACTAATTGCACCCTGATTAAGTGCCAACCACAACCACCGCTACCTTCTCTCTATTGAGTCTCTGTCTTGCGACTGATTGCCGCAAAGATAAGGATCGCCGAGATTCTCGTTGAAATCGTGCGATATCGCGAGACTAGTTTCCATCCTTTGTACTAGGTCGTTCTGCTTATTCTACAGAGTTGTGCAAAAATATTTAAATCAATACACACAATTTTCAATTTTTATTTTCACTATTTCACCACCATTGGAAATATTCATAGGAATCATTTTATTTTATTTTACATTTATACTATTCTTTTCGCATATTTTTAGTTTTGCTATTGGGTCTCATGCACGTGTCTAACAAGCCACAGAATGAAAAATGAAAAAGAAAGCTTCTGGTCGTCACTCGAAACGTGGGGAATCGAGCAAGTCTCGCAGGAGCGAGAACAACGTGTTGGCCTGCTGTCACGAATATTGGCAACTTCGTGGAATAGTTAACGAAGTCACGAGTACATACTCGATTGTGTTCCTGACAGTATATTCTGTTTTCAGACACGAGATATGGAAACTGATGAAAGTCGGCCGAGGTTTCTGTTTGCCAACAAAACTTGAGTTGGAGCAAGCTTGCAAACTCGAAGCTTTTCCGATTGTCAAACGCTGGGAAATCAATTCAGAAAAGAAGAAGAAAATAATTTGTGTATTAAATTAGAGTAGCTCAATCGGGAAGTGTAATTCAATGAGAATTAAATCGGCAACCATTTAGACCAGTCGAGTTCGTAGAAGAATAATTGGTAATAGTTCATAATTAAGATCTCGGTGGTCAAAGCTTCCGATTAACTTTTTCGCTAGAAGTCTCCCTGGAGAGACAAATCACGTTGAATTGCCCTCGACAAATCAATTTTCTCAAGGCAGTTCCAACAGTTTCGTGAAGCATGTTTTGCGTTCAGCAATCAACCACCATCAATGTCCAAGTTACACCGACTTCGACTTATTATTTATGATTGATTGGATATCCGGCTGCTTTTTGTTAACCGAGAAAGTGTGTACCTACTTTCTTCGAAGCATAAGGAAGAAGTTTCGTAGGAATTCGCAGTGAAATTGCGAGACGACCGTGGATTACGAGTTCGTTGACTTTTTGCATTAAGAGTGCATCAAGAATCGGAATTGTTTGTTATAGAATCTCGAGAATCGCAGATTCACCAATTTTATTTTTACCAAAAAATTATTCGGATATTTGTAATATTTCATTGAAACGAATGTATCTTGATCAGACACGATTTCCAGTTGATTTAATTCAATTAGCGTTATTACCGCGTAAAGCAGAGGCTTCCGGATAAAAAGTGTACGGCAATGAGTAATTCGTTCTAGCGACGTTTGTCGAAGCTTAATTCCCCTCGAGAATGGAAATGAATTTCGATGGATGGCCGGCTGGCTGACTCCAGAGAACAGCAGAGTTGCATCTTCGCTTTAATCGAACAAAAGTAGCAGTCATTCGGATCTCTCTCAGTTACGATACGGTACTACCAACTGCACGATTTAATTACCAGCTGGTAGCTATTAGCTTCAGCTCTACAATTAGAACGGAAAAAAACTAAATAAGATGATACTAAATGGATAATCGGCTGGATGGGAGCATGGAGTTCAGCTCTTTCATCCACTTATCTCAACGACAGGGTTTAGGACCGTGATAAAAGAGTCTTATGGAACTCTAAAAAAGGTAGTGCTTCTCTTATTATCTTATTAGGCTGTAAACAATTTTACAGTGTGCAAAGCATTCGCTATTAAAGTAAGAAATTGGTCTTTAAGTTAATACACAAGTATAGATTGGCTATTCAACAATAATAACAAGAAATGTGCCGATTTCAAGAGCCTACACAAAAGTAGTAACACTATGGTGTAATCATTGCACCAGAGTCGCGACCTTTTCCTATCGAGATGCTTTAGTCCCGCGATCGCGAGACTCCTTCACGCTTTTCCTCACTTTCTCGTTTCCAAGTTGGGAAGCGTGCGAAGATCGCATCTGATACGGATGTACGTATACTTGGAAAAGAAAGATAAATCACTCGACATTTGCAGCCATAGATTAATAGCATCGTCTAATTCCCAAAAGAGGGCGAACACGAATCGAACCAAGTTAAAACGTCTCCTTACAAGTTTAAGGAAGAAAATTCTCCAATTAAAAACCAATATTCTAACCAAAAGGTTCATTTTAAAATTGTTAACTATTTTCGATTATCAGCCACTATCGATTAATTTGTAAAACACCAGAGTTAATAGAAATCCCAAGGAATTTGTCGATAATTAATTAACTCCTTTTTAAGCAAGTGCGGGCTCCAATTTCCATAATTAAACGAGACAAGAGACGAAAAAAAGGACATACGCTTATAACAGTTTCCAATATCCTGTGGCACGTATCGGATTCTCATGTTGGTGGTGTAGTGTAATAACCAGCTATCCGGTAGCCAATGCTCTCGACCTTGAGCAATTATTAGATCATCCGACAGTGATTCGACGCGATCGAAGCCTCACAGGAAGAAGCCTCAAATCCGCTTGCAACGGTGCATCGCTTTTCCTCTTGGTCACCGCACTGCCCTTGCAATCGTGGGACCGATGATATCACTCTTCATTGTTCGCATCCTTGTCTCTGGAAGATGTTCCGATCAGCTTCGAGGTCGTGGCTACTCGAGAATGTAATTCTCTCTCTCGAACCGTCTCTTTCCGCACGCTTGCCTCTCGATCAAACGAGTTTTTCCAACACTGGATTCTTCATCGAATTGCACTGCATTCTGAATTTTAATCTTCACCGCGAGACAAAAGAATACATATTTTGTGGTTTCGACACTTCCGATTCTTTTCAAACAGTTTAGTCTTGCGTAAAGGCGAAGGAAAAACGCGAAGAATCTGCTCGCGGGTAATTAGTCTATCGGTTGACCGATGGTGATATTTAATGCTGCAGAGATTGAGTTCGAACACTGGGACGATTCACTGTTTTATGGGTCGTAAATTCGAGGTATATAGAACCTACTTGACTCAATGATACCAGTTGGTTTCGCTATGTCAGTTTGTTTATAAACTGTATGTAACACTGCGAAGAACGGCACTGAGCACTGGAAGATATTCGCGTTGATCCAATTCGTGGATTCAAGGATTTTCAAATGTACATATAATCCACGGAGTCACTCTTAATCCAAGCGGAACATGGACTGAAGAGGAAACGGCTTCACGACCGAGCTGTGAGACGATTAACTCTGAGCGTAAAGCCGACTCTGACTCAATGGAACTCGCGATTCGAAGGAGGGGAGCTTTTATAATAGTATCTCGATGGTAAAATGTTCTCTATCTATCAAACCGTACATCGGATGCATAATAATGTTTAACAACACACAAGATATGTTTCAAGTATCTATAAATTAATAAAATTATCTGATATAAGCTGCTCGATGAATGTCGAGCTTCAGAAATTTGTGAAACACAGAAATTGTAAAAAAAGCAATTAAAAGAAGCACAGAAATCACTTGAGAAAGAATATCGCGAATATCGCGGGTTTAAAAAGAACCTCTCGAGTAAAGCCGTTCGCTTGTGGCAATCGCGATTGTCAGCGATGGACTGGCGCGGCTCGAGCCACCGTATGAAAGTAAATATTGACGGGGTCTCTCCTTCAGTGGGACTCACAGAACCAGTAGAGAGCTTAGTTAAAGTTATCAATCGAGGTGACCCCACGCAAATACGCTTCGCGCGAGGACACAGATAAACATACCGAGCACAGTTCGACGACGGGTCTCGGGTTTGCTGCCTAATCCAGACTTTGGTGATTTCCCCACCCTTTACTTTACCTCCTATCCCTGGCTTTAAACTCCTGGCAGATTTATTTTTACCCTCGCTCACCAGGCTGATGACCGAAATCGAGACTCGGATCACGTGGATTTGAATGGTACACACTCCACACGAATTTACACACCAGCGACGACCAATGTAAATACAGGGGCGTTCACTCAGATCACCGAAAGCTACAAATATTTTCTGTTTACGACTGAGACGGTTCCCTACAGCGATTTTTTTGGAATTCTAATTTTAAAAGCATACTACGCTTATGCACAGTATTCTGTGAGATCAGAAAACATGTGGAACTCATAGATAAAGGTAAGACAAATAAATGTCAAAAATTTTTCGTGGTTGCGTTAAAACTTGGCAACTTGCTGGTTTTTAACCAACTCGACGAAATCACTGTGTACAATTTTTTCATACAGACACCTTTCAGGTAGCTCTGAATGCACTTTTAATAGGCGTACGTTCCGCAATACGGTATTAGCGTCACCCACGTTCTTGTGAGGCATGCATACTGTTATCCTACGCGCAATGCTCGAGATCTTCTACTCGAGATTGTAAAAAGCGGTATGATAAGAACCTATAAGCTGCTATACATTACACTCAAGAAATTCACTTCAAGTACAAGTGCGTATGTGCCAATCCACGATATTAGTTCGAACTGAAATAATTCCCCCGAAAAAAATTGAGTTTCTTTACCCAAGTAAGTGAATCGCGGGGTAAGCATCGTTCGAATTTGTGTCAAGCACATTCACAGTGACAGTGGAACGGAGTTCTAATCTAACTACCTGATTCGAGGTCATCGTGGTCGGCTCCGCGAAGGCAGGAATGGAAACTCCGCGACAGTCGTCGACCACCTGGCGAGGCGCCTTCCGTCGAAACGCTCTGCATTCTCTCTTCGTTCTCTTGCGGTGTGTCTTTGATTCGCATGCGAAATCACCGCCAATTAAGGCAAACAACCTCTTCTGTCCCCTCCGATATTTTCTTCTTCTTCTGTTTTGATTTTTTTTCTTTCCTCTCTCTTTCTCGTTCTCAGGTCGGACTGAGATAGAGTAAGATTCGCCACATCTTACGCGGCTAATTAGCCACTAATTAGTGGGCAACGATGCGGAGGTGCTGGTGCGTGGGCGTTGGCGTTGGCGTAGCTAGCTCCTGTTGCTTGCTCTAGTTCACCTGGAAAGAGAATTATGCATGCTCGTCGTCGCGTGATCGCACCGAAAGTGCGAGGAACTCGATTCTCCGAATTAGCGACACATTGCGAACTCGGTTACTTTTTCCTGCTTATCTCTCGCGAATAATTTTCCATTCGATGTTTAATAATTAATTTCGTTTCTTTCTTGCGGATAAACAGAAGTATTCGAGTAAATTTAGAAGAAAATTGTCTCGATCCTATCGAATTGCTCTCTAAATACTTGAGGAAAGGTAAACATTAGCTGTGTCAATAGTAATTGAAGTCAATGTGTCTCGAAGATTCTACGATACGAAGAGTAATGAAAGTATCAGTGTAGTATCTTCAAGAGGATAACTATAGATTCGAGAGTTCGTATAATCTTAAATGGATCCTATAGAACCCGAATTTTATTATTATATGATCAACCTACACTCGACGTTCACTATTAATCGCACGATTATCGCACAACTCGCTCTACGTACATCTATTCAAAGTCCCGTTTTTCTGCGAAATTACGCAACCAGAAATCCTAACTGACATTGTGCATTGTTCATCCTTCTTCCCATGGCCATAGAGACCGGATATTAATCAATCCTAACAAGCACAGTGTCGAATTATCCTCGAAATATTCTTATCCAATTTATCCCACACGATTACATTCCACCTGTGGTTTGGAAAATCTTTTGTTAGTTCACCTATTTTCTCGAATAATTGTATATGTATCAATGTGTTAAAGCGGCGGGCGAAGAAAATGTTGCAGGAGCCATCTGGCATAATCGTGTTGCACAATCGACAGAAACATATCGGAGAAAAAGACGGTAGGATACGGTGCGGAGAATACCAATCTACCTCGAAATTTTTCGGAACTAAATTGACCGATTACTTGCTCGGGAGAATTAGCATTGCCCGTAAACACATCGATTATTCTTGTCCACCCTTGCCATTCTTGACTCTTGAGTCCATTACCGCGCACGCTGCTGCAATTTACTGGGTGGAGCTCGCAACCTGCTGCCAGTAATGGCTTGCATTCCGCGTAATTAATGCATCCCTGTTTCTAATATTAGTAGAAAATTATTGTCCAATGGGAAATTCACTCTCCGTTCATTTATGTTCGAGCTAATTTATAAAAAGCAGAATTTAATAAGTCCAGAATTCTATATAAATAATTAACGTATTCTTCTACTTTCAGACCATTTGATTCGTTTGATTTCTCCTCAAAAATGTACTAAGTAACTTAAGTAACCTGACCTAGCCAACTTCCTTCATTTTAAATTGCCTAGAGACCTATCAGAAAAGAGAGAGTTCAAGATAATCGCATTCTTCGTCCACATACCTCTGATCCAGCACCCACCAAAAACACATTACGCTAATTAGTAGTACTTTAATTCTCAATTACAGCTTATCCTCAAGTTATTCTCGACAACCGTAAGCCATTCGGCATCACAAGAAGTTTGCGGTTGTATCATATTCCAAGTGTTAATCGGGCTGGTTTACGTTTGGTCGATTGGTTGAGCGTATAATTTATGCGAATGAGCCAGTAAGCGCGTGGGCCATCCCGAGTATCTTTACATGCTGTAGGTGTGCGTGGGTGTTTGCATTTTTCATTCAATGAGCCAGAGCGCCGGCAGACCAGTCCATAATTAAAGACGCGCCGCGCTAGTAGATAAGTTTCGATTTCAGTCGAAGCACCGCGGCGATTAGCGTTCTCGTAGAGGCGAAGCTGCAGAATTAGCGTCAAGGAAGTCTCGTATGAATTGTTAGTTGGGTGTTGCCTCGCGATAAAGATGTCAAGAGATATCGATATTATCCAAGTTAAGCTTTTATTATAGTTCTACAATAATTCCAATCTCTCAGTTTATCTTATACGATCATCTTCATTGAGATATCTCGAGTTTAAAAAGCCACATCTTTCAGCTAGTGAAATAGTTATTCCATGAGAAACCTCTTAATTCATTTATAATTCCAAGTTAATTTAATTGAAAGAAAATTCAACGATTTTATCCGAAAGAGAATATCGGAAGCTTTAAAAAAAAGAACAATACTTTATTGAAGGAAAAAGATCGTTACGAGAGTTTATGTGTGGAATTGAAGTTCGTGGAGTAGTTGAATGTCTATTGAAGCAGAGGAAATACAATGACCATTGTACGACAATTAGTTCTATACTTGTATTGTACACCCACTAGATAACAAGCTGCTCATCCATTGGCTCGTAGTTACCCACGCGGTTGTTAGTCTTCCCAATGTTCCTGCTAATAAAACCGTGATTTATTTGCGGATAGGCTTCAAGACCAGATTAGTCTTCCTGATTTTCGGATAACCGAGGAATTGGATTATAAGGAGAAATCTCAGGAATTTTATGAAGACAAAAGTACGGCCAAGAATCAATAAAATTCTCATGGATCCACAAGATGAGAGTTCTTGGATAAGGAGCACCATAAATCGGTAATAAGATCGGTAATCGAGGTAAGAAAAGTTAAAGCGCAGTAATTAAAGTATACCTTGTTAGAAGGGTAAAGAATGTTTTCTTAGAATTTAGAGACATTACGTGTACATCGAGGAGGGTGAATATGCTAGTTAGAAGATCTAATTGCAAATGAACAAGTTTGTGATTATGCAACGATCGTAAAGCTCGTTTACGGTATTCCACGTGAATTTATAATTTTATTGGGTGTATTCAACCGGGTTCTCGTTCAATAAATTCGGAGGTAAACCTCGAGACGTCCCGTTCGCAGTACTGTTCTGATATAATACCCCGGATGTCATATTCGTTATAGCCACCTGTTGCTCGTAAACTATAGTTTCTATGCTGGGAGCATAAAACCCGGGCGACTTTTGCCGGATTAGCGTGGAAAACCCGGAATCCCTTCAGCAGGGTTTATTTCTGCGTCTCGATTAAACGCACCACCACCTTCGCTTTCTTTTTGCTCGAGCATTCGCGTTGCACGAAGATTCTCATTTATTTGTAAAAAAAAAGCTACTAAAATTATCGGTTCGATTTCAGGAAACTGAACTTATTGGAAACACGAGCAAAATCGAAGTGCCACCTTGTCAAAGGACACAGTCATTTATCTCGTAGCTCCGTAAGGCGTGTAATTCGTACTCGCAGTTTTTTGCTCGTTCGCACGTGAATTCTGCATAGTCAGAGATCGTTGGGTGCGATCGAGGTTCAACAGCGCGTCATTAACCCCTCATAAATCTTATCAATCGCGAGGCCAGTTAACGATCGTCGCCCTTTCCCATTCGTGCGAGTCGCAACCACTTCGCTAATCATTCCAGGAAAACTAACTGCACAGTGCAAGCGCAAGGCACCCTGGACCCTGTCGTAGAACTCGTAGGTCAAATACACTGGGTCGATGTTCAGAGAAAGATTTATAGTATCGTGCTAGTGACAGCGATATACTGCCGTCAATGTGGTTTTTCTTGCTTCGGAAATTCTGCACAACTCGAATGTCACTTTTCAACTATACGTTTGCATCTCTTATAAACTCTACGTATTGCAATTATTATAGCAGCATTTTCTTGCAATTTACAATATTACGTTGACTATGATAGTTTTACTTATGTTAAACTTTCTCTCAATGTCGAGATGCTTCATCATGGAACTCGATCGAAGAAAAGTGTAAAGATTAAGCGTGTGCTAGATATTAAAGTCTGGTTGCTCGATGGGCATCGCGCGTCCAAGATCGCGCATGCATCCAGAAATAGCGAACGCGCCACGTGGGTCTTCGCCCCTAAACCGAAGAGCATCTTGGCTCATCTGCTCCGATAGATCTCTCGGTTGTATGCGAAAAAGAGAAAGAGATGATCCGTAGAAATTTCGTGGAACTAATTACCACGGTTACCGGTGAGAGAAGCAGTAAGGAAAGGAAGGCGCTAGTTGCTCCTGGCAATTCAGAGCGGATCGCTGCTTCACGAGCTAATTGCACTAATCGCACGCTCGCGCTTGCTTGCCTTTTCTTGCCTTGCCTCCGAAGATCGTTCGCTTTTGACCTTCGCCGTTTCCGCGGAAATCTCCTGTGCGAATCACGAAGGCAGCCTCTTTTACTTCTTCCCTTCGAACGACTCTTATTGTTTTGTTTTGCAATCAACCAAGGGTGAGAGAGGCAACTCCACGAATGAGTTAGTTCCGCGCGTTGGGTGGCACGATCAGCTTTCGCGAAATTGACAGCATCGATCTTATTGTTATTTCGAAGAACTTGCCCTCTGCATTCGGATAGTACGATTATGCAGATACATCGGGAATGCGGTTTATTAACCCTTTGAGTACTGCATTTTCGCAAATGATAATCCTCCGTGGAGTTAGTGGTATTCGTGGAAGGTCGGATATGAGGCGAAGCAAGGACGAATGTACACGTAACTGTGCATGTAGGTCTAAGTAAGATGGGTAAATTCCTTCAAATTCGTTGTCAGATGATATTTTATTATTCATATTTTTTTAATCTTTGGAGTGAGTTTCTGCGACAAAATGTTATAAGATTCCTGTCAAATGGAAATACTAGTTAGGAAGCAAAATAGTATTCATCCTGAGATAAGTTTCGATGTTACTTGTTGGCTAAGGCAATATTGAAGTCAACGGTAAGAGGTAATTCCTCTTGCTCTTATAGTCGCCGCTTTCGGTTCCTGATTCCTTTCCACGACTGCACTCTTTGAGGGCGGCTCCGAGCAGCGTCTCAGATCTCTATTTTAAGCGCAACTATATCTTTCACGAAGCGCTCGCGTCGCATCGTTGGCGAGTATACGAGTATACTCGCTGCGCGAACCAGCCTTCTTCTTCTTCCTCCTCCGATAGAATCTTCCTCTTTGGCTTTTAGCTCGACTAACTCCATGCGCCAAGAGGCAAACTCTCTCGGGAAGCCTTTCACCAACTTGATCGTTATTCACAATTGATTCTAAGAACGCTATTTCTATTAATTAATAAAATTCAATCGAATTCAATTCTCAGAGAAACGATACTCGTGGTCTCCCACGCTTATAGACGCTATTTTTAATCGAACCAAATTTTCCGGCTGGCAAGTAGGTCTCTGGTGCATCTACGTCAACAATAATAAATATACTGGGCAGCTCGTGCAAATTTTAGTTACGAATCGCAAAACCTAGATCGAAGTTTGCACCGGAACATCTTGAGAATTTCCTTTGGCAAATCTCCAAAGTTCTGTTGCTCGAGGCGAATCGAAGATGGGGTAGACACGAAATTTCGATCAGTTTCGAGGATCAATTGTCTCTACTTTTCTGTGGCGCGCAAAAAAATTCTACGATTTTAGCGAGCGAGGTCTGCTTCTTTCCGGGAAAGAGACCACGCGGATGTGTCGAGCATATCAAACACTATGAGAACGTGTCGCTTTTACACGCGACACAAATTGAGAAGATACGTTCGTGAGATATCTCGCGAGAAAATGATGGAAATTGCCTTGTGGAAATTGTACAGTTATCGGTTGGCTGTACAGTTACTCATCGCCTGACCATTCGAGATCTTTTGAGAAGATTACTGGTAACTTTATCCCGAAGATTCTCTTTCCTTTTCTCTCGTAATACCACTGTACCTTCATATCAATGCGTTCATTTTTAATTCAAATATTATATATATTTTCAATTTTAATATTGCTCCATTTAAGATGGTGAATTTTATCACGTCAGCATAAATGTAAAGATCCATTTTGAAGGACTGGTTTAATTTCGAGCTTGGTCGATGCCGATAATGGAATAACCGAGTTGATTACACGTATGCATACGTGTACATTGCAAGGGATTACTAGATCGGAACGCATCTCCTTTGCAATGGCCGCAGGCAAGCATTCCTGCCAGAAGCGTCGCTTAAATAAATTGCTGAATCCGGCTAAACAATCCTAGCAAGTGTAACCCATAAATTCAAGGTGCATTAAGCCCTTGTGGTTTTGTGTCTAAATCCGAATCCAAACTACCATTCTATTTAGCTCTGTATCTCGTTTTCGCCAACAGAAATTTGATAAAAGTAGAATCTCACGTTAAATAAAAATTTATTGACCGGCACCAAGAGAAACTTTTACAAGTCACGGTTGCTTTAACTATCGTCAAATGAATCTGTAAATGTGATAAATCTTGAGTGTCGTTAATAAAATTACATGCTTACGATTAAAATCACCTGGTAAATGCAGTTGAAGTGTAAAAGTTATTGTGAGTCAAACACATCGTAATTGTCTCGAAAAATCTCTCAGATAATTAACGTGAAGAGCTCATTCGGAGCGCAGTGGGCAAAAACATGGGCAAAAGCGGCGCATCTTACTTCAATTAACTGCCGACAGTTGTGCGCTACTGCGGAAAAACAATTCGATTCGCGCTAATTGGCAATAGAATAATTATTGCCAAGATGCGGCCGAGTTTCTTACTAGTTCGCGAGCTTTCTCGCCTTCGCGCACTCACGATACTCAGAGAAAATGCCTCATGAAAGTTTCCCTCGATTCGGAAAACAACTGGTCGATTGTGCAATAATCGAGAGGGATCCGTGGGAATAAAATAGAATTTTTTTGTATAGTAGGACCTGTGTTATATTATATGTTCAGACTTAATAACTCAGAAAACATTAGTTCCAGTCGTATGACAGAGCCAATTCTGATGTCTGTTTCAATGGAGACAGTTACATATCACGAGTATAATTTCCTAAAATGAAAGAAGTTATTCCTCTCACGTCACTCACAATTTCCCGCATTTAGATCTCACGATCCACAATTCCCAGCAGCAATCTTACACAATGAAGTCACCGCAAGTGAACATTTTCCGCAGAGTTCCCTCCGAGTTTCATCGCGAATTTATATCAACATCGTACCACCTTCAGCAGCCTTTTCAACCGCGTTTAATTACTACTCTCGTCGAGACTAACATCCCTTCCTCGTTCTAAGCACTTTTACATGGCTAGTTTGCGTGCACGATCCTAGAATTGTGCTCAGATTTGCAGAACAATTAGAACAATTAGAATTATTCCTCTTCCTTGCTCAGTTTAATTGAGGATCTTCCGCTGACACGCTTTATCAATAAAACTTCGACGGATCTATGAAGAAGGCTTAGGCTTGCACGTAATTTTGTGGTGACAAAATGGTGTTTCAGAAACCTTGGAAACGTGTTGAAATTACGCTCAGAATTACTAACTCGGATTATGGTAATCGAAACCCAGCTCCAACGCGACGGAACAAGTGCAATTGAAAAATGGACAGAGGGAGGACTTATAGTGGGACTTATAAAACATCTCCAAGTGCGATGTCAGTTCTCTTTCTCGTCTAATTGACTGCGATTAGACTACTTAATGCGTTTCCGTTGCGCGCGAGCTGAGAGTCCCTAACTTCTCGGAGATGGTGGTCCCATTTTAGGACGATGTTTTCTGATTGAACCGAGGCCTCTACATTCAGAACTACGATCCAATATATTAACCTAATTGCCACAGCTAAGGTACTGGCTGGTGTCGGTCACCGGTGGCCAACGTGTTAATTTTTAAATCAAGAAAAAGACTTGATCCGGACGGTAGCGATCACGGCACGATTTGATTTGATTCCTCGAAGATTACAAGGCTGAATCAAAGAGACGTCGCCAGCTTCGTTGCGGTTCAACGACCTGGCCTAGATGTTGTTATAAAATCTCACCGTTGTATACTTGATCACGTACTACGCACCGTCGAGCACTTCTCGAAGAAATCTGTGACAAAAAAAGAACCGGCTCTTCCGTGGTTTTGTCTATCTCCAACTTCAAACCCACCGCACTTTCGGTGTTTGCCACTTCTTCGCGATAGTTGCTCACTAGTGTTCTTACTGAACCATCTATTCTGTTGTTTACAACCAAATTCTCAACATTCGACTTTGGATTCTTCGATTCCAACTAAACTTATGTATGTATATTTGATATTCAATGGAATTCTAAGTACAAGAGACTTAATTAAAGTAATTCCTAGAAGCTTCGGAGGTTTCCATCAAATTTTCCCAATTTGCGCGTCTGCGAGTAATAAATCAACAAGAAGGTACTATGCAGTGGAGGTTGCATTAATTGCAGTCACTGCTAGCCGTTCCGTACATATTCCTCCTGTATAATTTATTCGGCAGACGCCCAGCGAACCAGCCTGCTCCTTATTAGTTCTCGCCACGGGCCGAGATACATACTCGTGCACATTGCATATCCACCGCCGGCGGATCTTCAATCCGCAAGATGAGGCAAGTTAGCGAGATCGGAAACTGTAGTTGGATTACTTTCGAACTAACGTAGTTTCGTGGCCAGCAAAGAGTAGTCTACGCTTTACTGACTGTCTGTTTCAAGCCAAAACCATCCTGCGTGGTCGGTTATTTTTGTACAATTAAACGTTACACGTATAGGAGAAACAAATGAAGTTATGTTTAAGAGGCTGAGCCTACATTAAAGGAAACAGTCTTCTTCACAATTCAGTGTCAGCGTCGACTCACCAGTGAACGTGTTAAGTCTTGGCCAGCTTATTGCTGTGTGGAATATGGGTTGGATTAGTCACCCTACTTTCGAATGGAGTTTGCGTTGTCTCGTCGCGCAACTCGGGCAGGAAAAAAAGAATAAAAATTCATGAAGCTTTAATCTAATCACCCTCGCTTCGTCGCGTTTAACTCGTCGAAACTCGAGTGACCTCATGCTTCCCTTCGAACTGAACCGTGCAATTGCGTACTATCGAAGATACTATCGGCAACACATTAAATATAAACAATTTTCATAAATAATTTTCTTTCGATAGATAAAAGAACTTTGAAAAATATTTCTAGGAAAAGTATAAAAAGCTTAACTCAACGTTAAGTCTTCGGGGTAGTCTACGATCTCTGGCAAGCGGGCTCGAGGCATTTCCGTGAATTTTCTTTTCCGAGAGGAGATAAATCAAACTCGACTTGCTCTTGGGGGTTCGCGTGCATCGGTCGTATATCTGACATAGGAACGTACGTAACGCGGCCAGGAAAATTGCCGTGCTTTCTTGGTTGGTCCAGCAACGCTTTCACGGAGCCACTGGCAAGAAGTATCACGCTGGAGATTTAGATAGAGCGGTAAATAACTCATAATAAGTATATAGAAAGAGATATCACTTTAGCGACCAACTTTCAAAACTTTGTAATCGTTTTAAGTACCGGCTTCAAGTAGCATCTTCCGTATGAATTATTTAATCAATTGCAATTTTTCTCTTCATGCAGAATAATCGCTCTAAATTCATCGAAGATAGTCACGTTGTAATACGATTGTTTCATAGATTTATCCAAGACTGAGTTATACATATAGGATTTTGCGCAATCAATTCGCGGACAGGAAACCTCGGCAAGAAAAAGGGATCACGCGATTGAATAACGTTCGAACTCGAACGAAAAAAGTGGTTCGTGCTGAAAGGGCATTAGTGTCTGTATGGTGAAATTAGTTTTCACGCCGTAAGCGGTATGTGGAACGCAAGACTCGTAATTTTGTATTACGCGTAAGAAAGTTTCCCGTACTTATGATGCATTCGCGCAACACGCAAGCTTCTCTAATAAATTTAATTTCACCCGAACAGTCGTGTGTGGCCCGCATCAACCTTCTTCAGTCTTTACTATATATCTATTAAGTCCTTTATCGAATGCAGTTGTAAGACTTTCCTCAGTTAACAGTGTTAAAATAAGTTACGGTAATTAATTTTCTAAGAGAACGCTATGTAATTTAGAAGCTATTCAAATGAAGAAACAGCTACATATTCTTTAAATGTTGCTTTTCAGAGATTCAGTGTGAATTAGAGTAGAGAAAAGGTGCAGTATATTTAATTGAGTAGCCGTTTCTTTAATCAATGCTGTTCCATAAACAAACCAAGGATCAAAATCAAATCTAATGCTAGGTAAGTTTGAAATATCACCGTGGGTTTCACTCGATGAAATAAATTCCACGGTGATCTTACTTCCTGGTTAAAGCCTTCCTCTGTCAGGGATAGGGCCCTTTCACGAAAAATCAGCTTTCCAGCACGATGAAAGCCGTATCTATTTCGCCGGCACGAAACGGAAGGATCTGCTTTTGTCAGGCGCTATCCACACCGGAAGTTGCGTCGGTGCTACCTGCCTGAACACTGCCGTGTCGCTTCCAGTCTCTCGATGATACTATGCGATCCGTGTGCACCTCGCAATGCTCTTTCTTTGAATAATTCCCTCCAATATCGCTTCGGCATATTTAATAGAGCGAGTGAAAAATAGTTAATAAAACTCTTCACTTTTCCTTGTATCTTGTTCGTTAGATTCATCAAATTTTTCGCCTTTTATCTTTCTCCCAGCAGTATATCTCCGATTTTCAACGGGTGCAAATTTCCACGCTTTGCGTCTTCCCACCTGAGAAAGAGGCTCATCCATTATGCATCACCGAAAACGCAGCTTCCTTCCCCGCGAGCTCATGCATCCATTCCAACCCACTGATAATATGTATCTCCTCTCGAGGTTTCGTAATGTCCAGTTTGCGTAATACTACGTTCGTGCAAAAATAATTGCAGTTTTAGAGTTTTAAGCCACGTATATCCGTTAAAAATGGTATTTATTGATCAGATTGAGTTTTTTGATCAATTATAATTATCGTCAATGTGATATATTTGGAAAAATTATCGACGTAAGAGCGAATGAATCTTTTACGATTAGAGGTAGACGACCAATTTTACGGATGTTTATAATTATTTATATAGTGCACGATGTCTAGAAGCATAGGGATATTGAGCCATCATTACCCAGTCTGGCTGACTCAGGGAGATAAATACCCGAGGCGCATCATCCAAGATGTTTTACTGGTAGGACACGCCAGTGTATTACCGGACGGTCTTACAGTCTTACTACAGGTTTGCTTTCCAGTCGCGTGCGCGTCTTCCCCATAAAGGAACCGCTATAACGCACCTTCAAAGAACTTCTTGCATCGTGTTGCTCTTTCATGGGATTTACCGGCTTTATAATTCTTCTCTTCACTAGAAAAGTGTGACCGATGGCGGAATGACGATACAGAGTTCATTGTTTTCAGATATTACATTAGTCTCTGATATATCAGCCAATTATTAAGTTATGTCAGATTCTGTAGGATCAAATTTTCCCATGTGAGTTCATTAGGTACGGGCTCTGTCTCGCTTTTATGTTCACGTAACAATATTATAGTACCAACAGTGTCGTACTGATGTGAAATAATGTAATAATAGATTGTGTATAGAAACAGCGTAGAGCGTTGAATTCTATATTTTTGACTTAATCGTTCATGAATCTTTTATCGAGAGAAAATTTCCCTTTTTTTCTTTAGGTCTTGAGGTTTGCTATTGATATTTCTGAGAGTCAAAGTAGCCGATCGATTACACAGAGCTACGTTCCCGTGTTCAATAATCTTGTAAGGCTAATTGCATCAATGAAGTTACAGCGACGAGACAATGCACATGCGATACGATAGATGTAAATTCATTTACCGGCCCATTTCTCCCACTTTCCCAGCGAATTCGAGGTCTAACTCGATTGTAACCACCCTGCTAATTTTCGCTGGAACTCGATTGGCGAGTGATAAAGTTACAGTAGTTGCTCGCGCAGGACGAGGAACTATCGGATTACAAGTGTAATTGAGCCAAAGGGTACGCACATACTACTTTCCAATTTTTTATTCCTCACGCGCAAAAAATCAGGCAAACTCTCTCCCTCTCTCTCGGGCTTTTTACATAATGCGAAAATACAAATCGCCTCGATTTTTATCACTGTTACGTATCCTAGGTTAATTCGCGGAATTACAAAATCATGAGATTTGCCAGAATACAATTCAGCGAGTTAATTCGAGGTTCTTGGCTGCTTCGAAAGCAAAATTCGCATTAATCAAAGATAAGGATCTTCGGCGGATGTCACGAGAGAGGCATAAATCCCGAGAGCGAGTCGCGCGACGTTTTCGATAAAACTCTACAGTGGGAGCATCGAGAAAATCGACGCGGCACCGAAAAGGCAAAAGACCAATTCGAGCGGAAGTCTCACGATCCAATGAGTTACGAGGGATTTCGCGCGTTTTGCTGGTGTCCATGGACAGAAGGCTATATGCCAATGAAAATTTAAAATTTTGCTACGTTGGAGAATTCACAGTGGTGGTAAGCTGCTTAAGTCGCAGGGGTCTCGAAAAACCAAAATTTTATGGTAATAATTTATATTGTAATTCAGTAATTCATTGAGAAGAATTTTTCTATCGCAGACTATTTTATCGCTTGAAACAGAAACTGCAAATCCTCTTGAAATCTATGCGCTCGGTACGTTTTCAAATAAACGAACCACTCGTGTTAATGTTATCTGATCTCCCTACATTATTGTTGTTAAGTTCCGCGAATGGATAAAGTACCGAGGGACGAATCGTTTTTTGGGGGATGATCCGCGCGAAATTATCGCGCTGCAGACACCATTAAATTCCCAGACCCTGAATATACATAAAGTGGTCCTGAAATAATATCCCCAAATATAGATTATTATTAAAGATGTGTTTCATCGAATTTGAAAGGTAGACACTATTCGATTTGAATGGCAAAAGTCTTATAATTAGTATCACTGTGTATTATTGAATACTAATTGAGTGCCATTGGAAAAAGGTCAATCACTCAAATCCGAAATCATCGGGACAAATGATGTGCGTTTCGCAAAACGAGTTGTTCATTTCACGAATGAAACGTATATGTTCGGATGAGATTTTAATTTCGCACGGTCGAAGCTTTTAACATTTCTCACGAACGAAATTAGCAGCAGGGAAAATTCACGAGCTCGAAAATCGCATTAGCTGACCGAGGCCATTGCAATATCGAGGTTCCGGTTATTTCACGACGCAGAGCGAATTTTTTTTCACCATAGTAACTATTGGAATTTCGAGCAAGTAGCACGCGTGCGGAGCGCGCGGCTGCATTAAAAGTGAAAAAGGTTCGTTCGTTCGTAGCGTGCTTCCTGTCGGCTGGCTCACCTTGCCCGCAAACTTGTTACGCAACTGGCAGTAGTATCCCACTGTCACTACCACGATCGACATTATCGTTCGGTTTTATCGCACTCTGCGAAAAGAGCATAATGTTCCGGCGAATCCTCGAAGCTTTTTGCGAATGAAAACTGCTACTAACGATCGTGATAATAACAGACATTACTACGCATTATAGTAGCTAATAATAGCAACAGTTTTGATTTTGATAAAAATGCGAAAATGGAATTTTAAGAATGTAGAAGATATCCCGTCCAGACTATATAAGTTATCAAACGAACTTAGCGCAGAGTCTGGAAGTTTCGAAAAGTTGGAGCGCATCGGTTTTTTCAAGATGCCCGTATTAGATCGGACAGATTACATTCCTCAGTTGATTTCGATACAGAGACTAAATCGATCGAAACCAGCATCCAAGCTGAGAAAATGACTCGCTCGAAATCGGCTGTTCCGGAACAATTAAAATGCCTCCTGCCGATGGATCAGCCTGGGATTCAACGATTCAGTCAGGGGCGCTTCCTGTGATTGTAGTCAGCAATCGATCTTAATCTCCGAGCTGCGATACGCTACAGTCGTCAAATTGCTCGAGATATAAGCCATTGAATCTTCCGGTGATTAATATTGTATCTCTCGAAACTCATTCGTCCGATGCATTATCTTACTTTTAAACCTCAAATCACACGGTGCTTATAAAAATTCAGTCAGTAATATTAGTCATGCAACTTGATTTCTTCCCAAACATATAATTGTTAATTCTAAAACGTTCGTACAGTGGAACTAGAGGAAATGAACAAAGTTCTCATCCAACATTGAATATGAAACTGTACGATATTCCGCGATGTGTTATGATATTTTTATTATGACTATTGAATTACGGTTTGCAGTTGCTGAGGGATAAGTATCGTGGAACATGCGTAAATCGTGTCACAGAGAATAAACCGCGGAAGGTCAGAGTATGTAGCCGGAGGCTGCAATTTCCGGAGGTGCGATCATACGTCGCTCGCCAACCGCAACATTGTGTCTGGACGCGACTAACGATTGCCGCGTAATTGACCAGGTCGTTCCAGTGGCAAAGGGATAATACGAGAACAAGCTCAACACTGTAAGTTGATCGCACTGGATAAAACTATTATACCACATTGACCGTTGCATAGATTCTCTTGAACTTGAGCTTCACCGAGCATTTTCATGACAACTATTTCTAAATGTTTTTATATTTTAGATATTTTATAAATATTAACAATCAATTGGTTGAGTCATCGCGAGCTATTTCGCGATATCGGTGATATCTTCTTAGCCGATATCACGTTTGCGAAATGTGTGTCTTCTCTCGAGTCCCTGTCAACGAGTTTTCGGATTAACGTGCCAGAGTATGGGTTCAGTGACTCGCGTAGCCAAGAGACTGACCCGTTCGCTTATGGCAGCGTGTGACTAATGCTGATTGAAAGTCAGACTACGTCTATTCGAAAACGCAAGCGTGTCTAACGCAAGATCGAATACCAAAAACCTTGGTGAAAGTCCCGACAGAGAAGAGGCAGAGTTTGAGTTCAATGCAAAAGTTCACTGGATCAGGGACAAGATTGTCTTGTTAGTTCTTTTGCTCGAGCGGACAAGTTCTTCCTTTCAATGGCACGTTGAGTTTACAATTAATGAATGTTAACTACCTAAGACTGAGATGAGCCTTTCGAGCTTGAGCTCTTTCAATAGTCGGCTATTGAGAATGAAGCACGTGTATCTTACGTTAGAAGCGACATACGGGTAGAAAGAACACTCGAGTATCTACAGATCCTAAAACGAAGTGGTCTAAGTACAAAACCTATTAATAAAGCAAATTCGTCATGAACCTACCATTCACAAGAAATATTCCAAGAGGCTTTTGCAATCGAATTGCAGAGAGTCTTTGATTAACTCGATGAAAGTATCCTTGAAATTAACTATCTATAATTTTCTAAACGTATTAAGTAACCGAGTCGGCTTGTCGCTAATATGGATTAAAGGTTCCTCGCAATTGCAGAAATTGTTAAATTTACCTTTTGGTTACCGATAATCTCAGGAGACTTTGATTGGAACCAGACGGATAGTCCTTTCAGCGGGGTTGTGGTTCACTGGACACTACATATTTTTTGTTGAAAGCTGGCTTAGAAGCAGCATGTGGTCACTTCGTAGACGTTTCAGACGCTTTCTTCGCTCTTCTTCCACCTTCTTCGCAGGCTCCACAAAGACGGTGAATGGAGCACGCTGCGAGGATCGTATACGCAGGGTTAATTTTAATGCATGCGCGTTACGTGCACTCCGAAGGACGCTCCCTTGGTGCTCCCGGTGACAAAAGGGTTCATTTACGCTCCCCAAACTGAAATAGACTGGGCCAGCCAGTCTCTGACAAAAGGACGCGACGTGGCCAAGAACCAGACGCTCAATTTTGCAGGTGTAAGATTTTTTACAAATTACACCATGAGTTTGAAGTTTCGGGAGAAGAAATCTCTGTGCTGAATTTGTACTATGCTAGGTTTCTCGGATAACACCAGAAATCATCCGAAGAATTCAATTCGCGATCGTGATCTTCCCTAGGACGATAAAACGTAAAAGGGACTCGAGGGAGAAAAGGAGATTCGTCCTGATTCATCTGTTTGCCTCGACCTTCGTCGATTCTCGCAAAGAGCAAATAGCCTCGCAAAGCGAATTTTCTCGGAAAAAGGCGAAAGAGAGGAAGAGACAAATCGAGGGTCGAAACTCGTAAACTGGAACGAGTTGCTCCTGTTATCGTGAGCCGATCTGCTCTTGAGCAATTTAAAAATCGGGAAAAGTGCCTATGGTATTGTGAGAGAAGTAGGAGGTACCAAGGCAGCACGAAATTCGTTTGAAAATTCGTAGTTGCCTCGTTACGAACCCAGTGCACCTGCTGATATGCGTGACTCGAATTCCTTGAGTCGAGGATTTGCACCTGTTGGGAGTGAGCTGAGCGTGTCGCTGTGAGCAAGCTACGAGAAAAAAAAGGAAAAGGTAGGTAAAAGTCCTATGATTCTCTTTGGCCTTTCGTGCACCATCTGCGGATAATTGCGATTGGTCTAAACTGTACTTGAAACTACTATTATCCCTATTTACTTGTCTACTTACACTATTTCTCTATGAACTTTTTCTTTTAATATGACAAAATTATCACAGACTTCACGCAATCCAAATTCCTAAGAATCTGTAGCCACATTGTACATCGAGACGAGGACGACGCAGCATTGCATGTATCATTAGCAAGGGTGCTACACTAGAAGATCGGTACCGTAATCAGGAGGCGCCTCAAGACAGAAACCAGTCGAGACACGAGGACTAGATTACACGAAAGGGTTATCAGCGCGCACGCTACCTTTCCGCACTAGATCCTGGCTCTTCTCCTCGAGTGTGTCTCAAAATAGCGTCAGAGAACCTGATTGCCTCGACAGTGAGTCTGGGTCTCTTGAACAAAGTTGCATCCAACAAAGTTAAATAAATGAACAGATATTTAGTGTAAATTGAAAATCACTGATTGTAAGGTGATGTCTCCATTGTTTAGCGTGTTAAAATTTTAAGAGAAATTTGCAATCGGAAGAAAAACGTGGAAAAAGGGACTAAGGTGCAAGTTCGCCGAAAGCGAGTCTCCTGTGCGGAAGACAAATTGTTCGGAAGGACTGGACTACTTTCACGGCCGGATGTAGGAGTGTGCACTGTCCACGCGGCGGAAGTGAAAATCTCGGCACGATTGCCTCGAGAGACGAAGATCAACCCTATCCTGGGAATGTCACGTTTCTCTCTTTCTCTTTCCCTCTTCGATACTAGGAGTAACAGTAACGAGATTAGAGCCGATAACACGACACTCCGTCTAGTACGCCTACGGGATAAATTATTCCACGATCTATTAGAATGCTCTGAAAAATTCTAGCCCACTGGAAAATGGTATGCGAATGAATACCGACTGTCCGTGAGTCACTATCGCGAGATAAACAGTAAACAGTTCTGCGAATGGCACCTTGTCGGCGAATTCTGCCTGCTGGTTGTCTGTTGGCGAAACGGACCTTGAAATCGTCTCTGTGGAATATGTATTACGACTATCGAACAATTCTCTTTGTCTTTCAACTTTTACGGATATCCGTGAATAGGGAATTTCGAAAAGAATTTCCAAGTTTGGAAAAAATTTTAATAAGGAAGTATTTCCATTGGAAATATCTTCGGAATTATTCGCTAGCCACGACACTAGTGGACTTTAAAGAGGAAGTAAACGATCCTAAGACTGGCGATAACACGATACCATTAATGTTTCATTTTCTATCGATTAGCGGAATAGCTGAAGGCTAAATGGGATATATTGCTCGTGAAGCGACAAGCAGACGAACCTGACACAAAGTAAAAAGACAGTGCAATAGGAGGAGAAAGAAGGAATGAGAGAGCCAACAGATGCGAGCATCGAACGTTGTTACTACACACAGAAAATGCCTGCTTCTGCCACCGCGCCATGCTGTGGCAGACAGTCATCCACGGTGCAAACAGGTGCGAGCAAGCTTGTGGGAGAGCGATATCCTTTTATCTGGCCTGCCGCGATAAACTCGTCCCTCTTCCTGAACCAGTTAATTTGTTCGTGCCGGATGTACGACGAACCAACGATTCTCCGAGGGACACTACCGTAGGTTCGAAAGCTTTCGTTTCGTTCACAATGACAATATTTTCCTAAAATTCTTTAAAAAATTATGAGATAAAACTCGCATTAAACCTCGAGATATTATTGTCATATATTAGAAGGGAATACAGATGTTAACTGACTTTTGCAAATGAATGTGTTGAATTTCCTATTAATTAGGAAAACACATTATTATGACGAACAGCTTCGAAATGACAAAGTTAAAGGAATTCATTTACCGAAACCACTCCCTGTGCGTGTAGAAATACGTAAAAGCTAATTGACTCATCGTTATTGTGCTAAAAGCGAAGTAACACAAAATAGCCAACATGTAATTAAGGAGTAATATGAATAACTTTACTAACAGCCAAATAACGTTCCTTTTGCGATACACAAAATTACAACGATAGAAGCTTTCTACTCGGAAACTAGCGACTACTCTCTCGCATCTTGCCCAAGCGGAAACACGAATTCCAGGCATTGTTTTCAGGAAGATACAACCACGAAGATAAGAGACAACATCACTGCAAGAGCATAACTCCTCGCGCACTAGGTTTCTCCCGAGTGGATCGGGTAGCAGGAAAAAAGGACATTAATGGTCGGATCGCGAGGGGAGAAGCATCGCGTCGCGAATGTCGCGAATGTCACGAATGCCATGATTACCGCAAGCGGCTAGTAAAGACAGGGCGCCGGGCAGACGATAGGGAAAAAATTGGCGACACCCAATCTCGCGAGGAATTGACAAAAAATCGCCAATGTCGAACGAAAAATCGATCTCTGGCATGGTTCACGATTTTGGCATCCCCCCCACTCACTTGGCAGCACTTCGCCAAATACGGCCAGTGGCCAGTTAGAGGGACGCGATAGGGAGTGTAACTGGTTTTCACTTTCGAAGATGGAGACGAAAACCACCGCCGGTTGTTCGCGCGAAGAAGAGAGAGAAAGATAGAGAAAGAGAGAAAAAGAGAGGCGTATCGCAAAAAGGCTGAAGCTTCTTCTTCGCAGTGTACGTGACCGCTGCACCACAAAGCAAGATTCCTCCTTCGGTGGACTAAATCGTCGGGTATCGAGGTGCAACGCGTGATCTAGACCGCCAAGGATCTTGAGGTTTCTCAATGATCTATGGAATTCGTTGTGTTGGAAAACTCTAGGTGATTTCTTCAATTTTTATAACGAGTACTGTAGTTATAACATCCAGAACCTAGTTTTGGTTCGATTCTGAATTACTGGTGTATCACTGGATCAATGAGTTCAGATGAAAAAATTTCAAGTGACGGAAACGGAATTGAAGCTTGTCTCGCTTGATTATACAGCTGGAACCGAACACCGATCCTACGGTTACGGCTATCCATAGATTCTAATTACCCAGCAAGTGTCGATACTCAGTTTCGAATATGTAGATATCTAGTTAGCAATCGGAAGTTGTTAACAGTAATCAAGGATTAAAATATACTACTAAAATATGAATATTTGAGTTCGAACTATCGGAGACTATTACGGATATTGATCGCGACCATCGATTTCACATAACCACCGTAATAATCTATGGACCGTAAAAGTATGCTATGCATCTGCAACTGGCAAGTAACAGGAACGCGCTTGCCATGAAAAGAGTAGTTTCCTTCCAGTTAAGAATTTCGTTGCTCGAATCCGGATCCAGTTCTAAGGGAGCTGAAGCTGCTACGACGAAATTGGCTTGCCCTTTTATTTTGTCAAACAAGTCGTGGCACGATCTGCGCCACAATGCTGGCAGGATCTTTGGGAAGAACCCACTTTGTCAAGAAGACTACCCTGCTCTATCCTCGGGGTGCGTTACTTACAATCAGGTTGAAACCCGTCTGCGACTCGCGAACGATGAAAGAGTCTCGGACGAGTCTCTCATTCAGTGAGTCACGACTGTTTTGAAGTAACGTACTAGAAACTTTACGTAACGACTGAAGGTTTCCGCTTCCGAAAAAAAGAAACACTGGGAATGCTCGTAATTGTCAAACACGAGACTCAGGGACGCAACGAGAGTACCGAATGCAAAAGGTAATTGTGAATCACAAAGTTTTTTGCGTTTCGTTAGGTTGGCCAAGGTCTTTTCGTTTGTTAAACGGAATTCAGTTCGTAACTATACTTCTACGTTTTTTTTGTCACCTTTTGTTGTTAATCACGACTGACAGCCAATTCTCACGCGTACGCACCTCGATAAAGTTGGTTAGTGACCAGCGATATCGGTAGTGTGTCAAGCCTGGCCAAATCTAATCTACCTAATCTACTCTATCTGAGTTTCCACCAAACTAAACCTCCACTGTTGTTTTCACCTCTGCACCACACTTTTTTGGATTCCAGAACCCAATTGTCACCTTTAGAGCGTCCTTCGCGCGTTAGCTCGCCGTTCTTTCGATACCGTGCCTAGACAAAAAGTTGGCTGGGACCCACAAGTTGGAAGTTCGGTGGGGCAAGACGCGAACGACAATTCAAGTGGCTCTAACGTAACACTAACTTTTTCACGTGTTTTTCACCAAGGGGACAAACAAAATAGACAACACAATAAAGAGAGTGAAATAGTACAGTGAAACCTCTATACTTGTGGCAATTCTAAACCACTCTTGGAATACTCGAAACCTCTAATAATAAGAAACTTCAAATGCATATTGGTGTTTTACTTATAAAACAGAATATAAGGTAACGTATACGTAGATATCATTTTTGAACCGAATCCTATGTTCTTTTAATCTGAGGCTAATTAGCCAACTTTTCGTCTACGAACAGTTATTTACCAAGGACGTTTTGTTGGATTGCGAAGCGTGACAATGGTTTCACTGATCACTCGAGTATGAGTACACTGTCGATTGCGTCGCGTAAAGAGACGAGAGTGTCGGCGCGATAGTGACGCGGTACCGGCGCGCAGGAAGATCCGGAGAAGACTGCGCGTCGAGTCGAGTCGAGGAACGAGGAATCCCCAATTCCCCGGCTCGCGCGCTCTAGCCGCCAATGTAGTCAGTACAGAAGGTAGCCCCGTCGCACGGGTGGTTCGACCGACTGCCACGAAGCGCGCTGTTATGCTACCATACGCTACCACGCTGCCATTCACGATTCACGACTATCGCCGCGACTGATCAGCTGATTTCTGACGCGTTTTGACAGAACCGGAACACCGGTCTCGTCCTTGCCGATTCACGCTCCAGTTGATCTTTCAAAATATCTTAACCGCATAATACTCGTTACTAGACTGCGGATTCTTACGTGAAATGCCCCAATGGATAAAGAAAAGGTTCAAGGAACATGGAAATGTTTGTGTAAAAAAATAAATTGAGAATGGTTAAAAATAATAAATCATATTGTAAAGTAATTATTGGAATATTGAAAACGATAGGTAAAGGGTTCAGGAAAACGAGAATATTTGAACCACTCCTTGCGAGTTAATCCCCAAAATTACGGTTGTGTCCTATTAATCGTAACTCGGATGTTCTGGTGGTGACCCACGAAGCTTAATTTATATGATCACGCCATCGCGAAGAGGTCGACACGAATACCATTCGCGTCTTGGCAATTTGTAATTTTTATCGGTGCAGAATCGAGAAGGAGTCGACAGTAGATCTTCGCAAATCGCCGTGTATGGGACGTTAATCGTCGCAATTCCTTCTTTCATTCGTTCGAGCCACGCGTTTTACCCAGGAATATTTACATTTGCGTTAATTCGAGCCTTGCTCCATTCTCCCTCGACGATCTTGGGGAAGCAGACATCATTTATCTCGCGGCTCCCGACGCATTTTACCTACCAACCGACTTAGCGTGTCTTGCCGCCGTTCTTTCCTTCCTTTTCTCGATTTCTCTGACTGGCTTGGCACTGCGCGAGACTGACTCTCTGTATGCACCACACGCGAGACCCTTGCGCGCCTCGGGCATATGCTACAATATTTTTAGCTGGAAATGAAAATGGAAAAAGGAAGACAAAGTTCTTCGCTCGGGCGCAACTACGCTTAGAGTCGTGAAAATTTAATTCAGATGAGAATAAATGTTCGAATGTTAACATCGTGTTATGTACTTTTGCCTGTACCAAACTCTTACTTCAGATCAAATTTTCCTATGTATTACTGCTCTATTATCTATTTGGAATCGTAGTTAGGAATAAAATGCGTAAAAATCTAAGAACAATTCGATATCCAATTTCTCGAGGAAGTCCAATCGAACCATATCTTCCTAAAAGATAGGAATTCCCAATGATTCGAAACTTCCCGTAATAGCATCTACAGATTCGTTTCCTGGAAGGGCACACCCAGGAAGATCCAGAGAATCGTACAAGTTTTCCCGATGGTATCTCGAGTAGAGAAATAGTATTCGATCGATCGATCGGTGAAAAATAACGCGTAGTGGAAAAGTTGGGCAATTCTAGGGGCCAAAGGTGCAGTTGACAAACGACAAAGTCCTATAGTGTGCCACGCGATGCCACGAGGAAGAATCTTAGGGAGCAAGTTGCGCAATTTTGGGAGATTGCTCTTCCTCGCATCATGGCAGTGCAGTTTACCAGATAAAAGAGGACTAGTAGTGAAAATATGTTTACGCCGTGACACCACGTATGAGCCTGCTCCCTTTTTCCGTTCGCGCGGAGAAATGGAGGTTCGAAGTTGCGTCTTGACGCTGAGTTTCCGTTCCAAGTTTGACAAGAGACACCAACTGACTTCGAGAAAATGCTTCTTCGAGAGAAGAGTTCTACGGGAGTTACACGCTTTTCTCCTCGCACACGAGTTCATTGTAGTTTTATTTCCGAGAGAGAAGCGCGTGTCTCGAGCACGAGCCGGAAACGAGGAAGTTCGCCTTGTTCTCTTGGACAATCAGTCGCGATGTTTAAACTTGATGTGTCTCGATTTTCAATGGTTCCTGCTATTTACTGAATGCCAGACTCGATTATATTTTCTGAATGCCCGAGGAAATGGTACCTTGAGAGTGAGTCTCGACGATTCCAATTATTTTCTTCTGTCTTATTTTCATGGTTCTCTTGCCATATCTCATAGGCGATGCGACATTAGTAAGATGCAAAAAAGCCAAAGAATAAATTTCCGATATGATTTCAGAGCACATTTAATTTTAAGCTAGCGAGAAATAACTGCGTCTAAACCTCAAAGTCAGAGGGTCAGAAATCAATGGTGACATTTCTAAAGATTTAGAGTTCATTGGTACGGTAACAAGGTTGCTTATTATTTCAACTCGAGTACCATCTCATCCTCTTGTTTCGCCAGTGTCACTGGTATACTTGACCCGCTGACACTCGCGAAATGACTTTTGTCTCTCTTCCAAGTTGGCACTTTTTCACTAGAGAAAAAGAATTCAAATTCAACGTGGATAGTATAAGACGGAGAACGATTATTAGGGACATATCCTTCGAATGGACTAAACCGCATTAAAGATCGAGATCGAGGTCGCTGGTTGTGAGACTAAGTTTTCTTATTTCACGATAACACTCACCCTCTACGACGACGTGTCCTTTTCCAAGCTTCGGACTATTTTGCCGAACTTTGTAATGGATTCGGGATGAAATATGCAACTAGCGGAGGTGTACTGGAGTCTCCTGGAAAAGGCGATTTGCGTCGCGCTACGACCCAGATACGCGCGGAGTTCTCTCGTTGCACTTATTCGTTGCACTTGCACGCCCGCATAAACGACCACGCGACGTAACTTTGGCGCATTAACCTGGCTCCTGGCCATGTCGACCTCATAAATACGGGATAACAATGCTCGCGCAAAGGCTGAACGCGACAATATCGGCCAATGTGCAGTTCGAGTACTAAACTGCTGCCCTATGGATTCTACCCTACAGCTCGTTCGCAGAGTTTTCTGGAAGTTCCTAAGTACCCGGGACTTTTCCTTCTTTCTCCACTGGTGTTGGTTTTAGTGGCGAGTTGACACGGTGTTTGGATAAACTCTTAGCGTGGTGCATTCGCGCAAAAACCGCATCTCCATTCGTGTGTTTCCCTAATAAGATTATGCGAGAAGTTTCTCGCAAACATTTTAATTTCCGCAAAGAAATTGGATGACATCGTACGATATAAAGCGAAGGAAGTAAAATGTAACATTACGCAGTATTGCATTAAAAAATTCTAAAAGCGGGAGATAGAATTCGTTTCTCGAATTAAATGGCCAGTGTGAAAAAACTTATGGAATTCAATGCTCTATTCTTCAGATAGGATTTGGGTGTAGGGTAAGTCTTCTCCGATTCTTTTTCTAATACACGCATTGCATGAATTAGAGCAGTGAGAGAGTGAGAGAGACTTTTTGGAGATTTTCCACGGGGTAGGAAGAAATGGGAAGGGGTGTGCTGCTGGTAAGCGGAACGTGGTCAGACATAAAGCGGCACCGGTGTACGGGGCTTAGCACCGCTATTCAGAACCATATCAATGAAACAGCCAGCACATCTTCCTCGGCTCGATGCCAGCAGCTGATTTCCATGCGAGTACCAGTTACATATCCGCTCGCAAAACTTTCCGCCGCCGAAAGATGCGAACTAATAACGAGAGGGATTTTCCGATCCATCTTACGACACGATGGGGAAAATTCTGGCATTTTTCGTACTCGTATTATCAATGTCCAGCGCAGGAGAGAACCAATTACGCTTTATACACGAGTTATTTATCCTTTGTAGCTACAAATGCATATATTATGTAACGCGGACGCACGCTACGCAAAATAAATTAACAAATGCTGCATCAAAGGAAGCGAAGCAGTGCATAAACTCGTGGGTGTGCGAATAATGAATCAGAATGCACGTTTTATCCCGTTGTGCAACATAATAAATATGCTCCCTATTCCTGTTATACCATGATGGCCCGAAATCTATATTTTACCAAGAGCTTCCTCCGATCGAGTGCAAATCACTCAGCGCAAAATGTTTTTTCCCGTGAAATATTTGAGCTTGTAAAACCATGGAGAGTATTAATACGAAGCATGTACCACCATGTACTCTTTGTTCGCTATTCCGAATAGGGCACTGTTTACCAAGCTGTGGTTTCCCGGTGCAATTAAAAATCGAGAAATTCAAAGCACGAGTCTAACGAGCCTCTTTCCTCGCTTCGGTGAAAAGAAAACCTCGGCTTCCGGAAGATTTTCTCCCTCTGGTATTTACATGGTCGAATCAATGAGAAGCTATTTGTACTGTTCTTTTAATTGATTCTCACGGTTCTACGGAGGCCTTGTTTCCCGCATTGTCGTGAAAGTATACTAAAACTGATTACCAAAGTTTTCGCTAACAATTTGCAAATTTAACCGACTATGAGAAGAAACACTCTCATCTTTCAAACTTGGAATCTACAATTGACATCCAATTATTTTATTTGGGAAAGTAATAATTAGCATAACGAGGCAGAAATATTCAAGTGAATATCCCCCAAGAACAGCTCATAATCCGTGACCCCAAAAAGTAGAATTCTAGTCATCGGCATGTTCCCAGCGGCTTTGAGAGTGGTTAGCGAAGCGGACAAAGTTAAAAAATATTTCAATTGCACGCGACTGGAAAATCAGCCTGGAATATGGATGCCATGGCATGTTTCCAGGCGAAGAGGGTTCGCGGGGTGTTGAGGGAAGCGGGCAATGGCAAGGTAGAAAGGGGAAAATGTATTCATTGCGTGTCAGACGGTCTATGTCCACACTATCCATACTGTCCAGCACGTCCGGCAGCTGCATGTGCTCGCAGCACATGCGCTCACTTGAATAATTAACGCGCGAATCTCTCCGGGAGACGTCAGACGACGAACGCACTCGGGAAAATGCGCGGCTGCGCCCCAGTGCACCCTCAGCGAAATTAAAGTCCGACCTCGAAATTCGTTGGACACTTCTAGGTTCCATACTCGCGCGTGCCAAAAACGATGGAAGATAATTCTGGATTCCACACAATGTGTTTCAATTTTATCAACCCTTTAATTCGGATACTTTACGTTCGAAGCATTTATCCAGAGAAAAGCGTAACTTTCTCTTCGCTTTATCTTTTCACTGAGAAGATACTCGTGAAAAACTCTAGCGTAACGTAAGAGTTAATCGGCAAATAGGAGATTTCGGTCACGGAGGCAGTGGAGTTCCGGTGCGCGCGCGGGAAACTTTCCGACTTTGCGGAAATTGAGTTTGCACGCAGCTATTTTAGCCGGCGGTTGAAGCTACTTGGAACTTTTGTAGCTTTGTGCAAATACTTCGAAGCGGAGAAAAAGAAGCCGCTTAAGACTCTCGGACAAAAGGGAGAGAAAAGAGAAACTGCAGCGAGACGTCAACGACTACGGACCTTAATTCCGCGCTTTTGACTCCTGAGTTAAAGAGTTCCCGTGGCTCTCTGCCTGCCACGCCCGTTGGTAATATGTACATTGCGAAAAAATGCTAACTCGGAATTAGTCGGTTACCTTGGGACGTGGTAATTAGCCCGGATAGCTTTTAACGTGCCGCTGCCACGTGACAAACGACACGCTCTTATCAATGGTTTAAAGGTCACGCGCTTTCTAGGTGCGAGAGAATTGCGAAAATTTCATGCCGGTAAATGAGTAATGGGATAAACATAGAACGGGTGATGTACTCTTGGACAAATATTCCTAAGGGATCCCTACAAATTCCAGGATACTAAAACAGCTTCTCTTATTCTCGAGAAATGCTCGAGAAGTTGACAAGCGACAATTGCACTAATCGAGAAGTGCATAAAATTTTTTACCATTTTGACACAAAATTGATATTAATCGGGATGGAGTACAGTGGCTGATTAGCTGGCGGCGACTTTACCTTCGTCATTCTGCTGCAGCCTTATTTCCGGAGGAAATCCTCTTGGCAAGGACAGAGACTTTAACTCACCTGCAACAAAGAAGAATGGTAGCCATGTAGTTAATGGAACTTCACAGTGACTTCGCGAAGAATTTCGGTTAATTTCCTGCAGCATTGCATTTTTCTTTTTAATGCTGCTGCTATTAAAAACACGAAGCAATTCATTCTACGTTGCATTCTACGATATCGCTTGCAATTAGCAAACTATTATTCTCTGGAGACACTTTGTTTTCTCTTGAGAGACAGGAAAGGCTGAGGTAAAAGTAAGTAAGTATCGATAAAAGTGAGAAATATTAACAAATCAACACTCGCACAATGTATGCATAAATAATAACGAAATGTAGAATCATTTATAACTCCATCATTGTTTTACTACGTTTAGTATCGATTACCAAATTATTTCAATTATATCGACGTCTTTTTCAACAACAAAAAAAACCCACGATGCAGCTTCTAAAAAGTTCCATTACGCTTCCCCGCTTTAAGCGGATTCACTAATTGACTTTCAACTCTACGCGCGATTCGAATTGACCGAAGGATAATCAATTTAATTCAGGACCCTCGGCCATCGGTCACTGACGAAAATAAACATCGATTAGCAGGCAATCGAGCATCGAGTAATTACGAGGCTTTCGCTCTCCTCTCGCAGGGCGATTATCCGATCGACGTTCGTCAAGACCGCTTCCCCTCGCGGTGCCAATGCACTCGAAACTAACTCTGGAGCTCGCGGAGCCCGTGAACCCCACCGAAAACCAAGCGAAAGCGCTTTCATTGAACTCGACTAGGGTCAAGTGCGAAATGGAAGATCGCGAGCGTCGGTAATCCGGCCAATTAAACCAATTTCGACACCCCTCGGACGTTTCTCGCACGAAAATCTTCTTCCCCTCTTTATCGCTAACGTCCCCTCTCCCGATTAAACCAATTTGGTACACATTGAATTTTTGATCGTTAACTAGTCACAATTCAATACATTCTTCTATTGTCATTATTGCTGTTATTGCCGTCATAAATTATAGCGTAAGATATAGAAAGAAAAATAAAGTATAAATTGGTGTGAGAACACCAGGTAAATAAGACACGAGTTGACTGGCGACCGACGAACACAGTGTTAACAGTGAGCAGTCAGCAGTCTGCCCTGAGTTTTTGGCTCGAGATGCAATGGAGCATCCGCTGTTTCCTCCGAGGGGAAGCATTCTGCCGTGGAATAATTGATGTTAGCGTGACCCTGGGCTCACTGTCGAGTGCACCGCGTAATTCGAGCTGTGTAATGCCTCGTCGCGGATAATTAAGTCGGTGTCACCTAGGACGAGCGTAATTCTAGCGATCTATGTCACTGTCGTTCGAGAGTAATTTACTTGGATTTACCGACAAAGAACCGTTACGATTCTTGTGAAAGCAACTTTGAGTAGTTTTGCACTTACAATTAGTTAGATACCAATACATACATGGCACAATCTCAATATAAAAAACGAATCAAATACAAAGATTATATTCCTACTTGGATTACGATCAATATTTTGCAATGGTATAGTAATTATTCAAGTGCAAATGCAGTGTTGAAAAAGTTTCGAGAAATGATGAAATACAGAAAAATGAAAGTGTGTCATGCATATATGGTACGTTTCGCTTAAACGATTTCGTTTTGCTCTTGATGAGAAAGTACACGACGCAATCAACCCCCGGATAATACCTTCCGCAAACAATGACCGTCGACGGAAAGCTGAGGACAGACGCTCAAGGGTGATTGACGCATCGCCGTCGTTAATAAAGCACCTCAGTTTTGCTAATGACACCAACGTCAGTCGCGCGAAATCCGACGCTTATATGCCGGGGACATCGGCACTGCGCCGCACCACGCTGCGTCAACTCAAACGAGGCCGAGGGTAATTAATTCACCTTTGACTTTTGTCGGCGATACGTGTGTCACCTTCCAAAAAAGCAAGATTCCCTCTCTGCGTCGAAAAGTCTCTTTTTCCCTCTTTCTTTTCTAATTCGTGGCTCGAAAAACGATTTCACAATTCGCGCGAACAATGATACACATATATCATATATGTAATAGAAAATGCTAACGAAGCAAGTTTCTATTGTGCCAATTAAAAAATGTAGATCAAGCAGAGTCAATTGGTGAAATTCTGAGAAGTCTCCTTGCGAGGTTCGTATGTACAACTTTCTACTTTTGTTAAGGGATAGTTAAAGGCAGTCGCCCAAGCCCCTAAAGGAATAATGGAATTCCCACTTTTTTTTTGCGCAATCTCCTTGGTGTAATTGCATCGCCGCCCGCGAGCTTCCTTCGCGAATAATCTTACGGAAAAATAATTGACATTCCGAGAAAAAGAGTGATTATTGGCTTTAGCCTGATTGCTGTCTTAAACAGCCAAACAGACCGTGACGAGCACTAAAACTAGTCCCCACCGTTTGCATGAGCGCCGCTACGATTTACGGTATTGTGCCCAGGAAGAAAAACTTTCTCGAAATTTGCAAAAAAAATTGCCTCCGATCAATCACTCTCCAGTGACGTGGATTATTGGGCGAGGTGTTCGATTTTCCGAGAGAACTACTCGCCAACTGACCCGAACTGAAATTCAGTGGGGCACCACTAAAATAGGACAGCAAACACCGCAGCAACCTCCTACAGATTCTGCGGTGTATGTGTGTCACTTTACCGAGTGACCTTTCGCTCGAAAATAAATTTTCTCCAGGCGAATTGGCTTTCCGCAGGGCGCTGGAAAACGAAGAAGCCCCACGGGAAGAAAAGCAAAAGAAGGAAAAGGAGCGTAAGATTCGCGAATTGGGAGTTTCGCGAGCACCTTTTTTCACCTTAGGAGGACTGCGGAGAATCGCCTCGAGAAGCCAAGGAAGATGTCACAATCGTAAGGACTGCGGCAAGTGTTCAGCGAAGAGAGCCAAGAGAGCTCCTAATTATCCTCTGGTGAGAAAAGCCACTTTTCTACCCCGAGAATCGGATTATGCTCGCTACCTTGGTCATTGTTTCGCGTGGCTCTCTCAGTCCTACCAGCTACTTTGCGTAACTTGCCGAGTGAAAGCCGCGCATTCAGGAGCGAGCTCCTCACGATTCCGCTCGATTCCGCTCGACTCGACTCGGCTCGGCCAATTTCCACGCGGTAGTTCGGTCGGTCTACTTCCTTTGAGTTCTATACCGTACCTACGTCTATCCATGATCTGCAGTTCCTTAAAGGGAGCTCACTGCCACTTGCTTGTCTTCTCCTGATAATTAGCAACCGTTGAGCCTGTGCTTGAAATTCTTCCAGATGGATTACACTGGAGGATTTAATGATATTTTCTGTTCTAATGCTTCCTGCGGGGAAAGGGCTCCGAGTTGTGCCCGATTTGGAATTGGCGACTGTGGAACAGCTCTTAAACCTTATTCTCCGATCTTAATGAGAACTAAAAGTTGCTGCAAGCGAGAGACTGTAGCACGTAAGGTACTGTTTCTTAAAGCAAAACTGTCTCTTACACGTATCTTGTTAATGTAAAGTAGAGGTTTCTCAAACTAGGTGTATAATTATAAGTTAAATACCACTTTAGTAATTAAAGAAGGTAGTAACGAAGACTTTTCAGTGATTCGGATAGTTCCAGTAAAAAATATTTCTGGAATTATCAAGAGTGTCTAGCACATTGATCGCAATTCACGCTGACATTTTCGTGGAAAAGGGGGTCGCGATTTTCACCTGAGCAGCCTTGTCCGACATGGCAGTGCGCCGAAAATAGGAACGACCATGGTCTAGGACAGCCCTCCTCGGCGTCGACACCCGATCCATAGTGGCGCAATACGTATCCGGAACACGGACGTAGATGTCGAATTCTTTTTGGATTCTGTTGAATACTTTTTGGAATCTCTCAGAAATTGAGTAGTGAATCCGCGTTGCGGCAATGTCGAGGAAAACGCGTAAAAATATCGTTGGCCAAGTTCCAACGGCGATCGTTCCCGCGTAAACATTTGGCGGCAAACGGGCCGAATATTAAGCGACTTCTCGATCGACACAGTTTTATCTTATTCTCTCGCTGATTCACCCAACTCGCTTCCTCTGGTTTTCGGTTCTCACTGGTTCAGCCAGCGGAAATGTCCCCAAAGTGCAGTGATAAAATTAGGACACTCCTTTCTGGAGCCTCGACGACCTTTCGCTCCCAGCACACATAAAACACTTTGCTCCTTTTCATCTCGAAATTCGGATTTTCAGAGGGTTCGTTCTGCCATGTTCGGAGTTGAATTTCGACATGACTTTTCATGCGATACAGTCATCATGACTTGACGTTCGTCGACGGCTCGAATTTCATTCGGTTGATCTTATTAACACATCAAGCAAAACCAGACTGCTTCTTGCCGAGTAAGTGTGTATTTTCTCTTGCGGTGAGAACCGAATAGGATTAATGAGAGGAATTTCATATGTGTTAATTGCAAAACGCTGCAGAGTACCGTTTTAATTAGCCTAATGATGGAGGATAGCGAATGCAACAAGAGTTGGCGAGAACTGTATTTGGATTACTTTCCAAGTAAGTACCAAAAGAAATTCCGACGAGATGAAGTCGCGGGAGTAGGAAAAAAAATGAATTTAAAAATGGAGAACGAATGAAAAGCGAACAAGTGCCTAGGCGGATTTTTAACTTCATCTCAGTCGGTGTCAGATTAACCCGCTTATCGCTTAAGAAAGCGGTTGTTAAGTGACATCACTTGAGCGCCACTTTGACAGACTTACGTAAAGCTTTCACCCTCGATCGATTTCCAGTTTATTGCGTCACTTGACGCTTTCAGCTTCTCCTAGGAATTTCAACCCTTAAGAAGCCAGTGCTGCGTGACCACTAGCCTCAATTTAGAGCAGTTATAACCACTGGCAGAAATTTACGTAAATTTCAATAACCGATAAAAATTGGGTTAAAGTCATTTTCTGCCAAAGTTTTCGCATGGTCTCCACTTAACTATTTATTTAACTGTTGCTGATCACTCTGTATATATATTCCAATTATGTAAAAAAATCGTATTAATTAGCGATTGACTTACTGTCGACAAAAAGGTGATTGGAATCGTGTTCCCGTAAGGCGGACAATTCTGGGTCGAGAGTATGTCGATGCTGAAATCCTCCTCTCGGCAGGGTGGAGACCCTTCTCAATAGCGGAGCTAAGTAAACAATGTCATTTTGCTTGTTGGTTCGTTACTCCAACAGAAGCCGTGGAAAGCAGCGCGTGCGAAGCTTGCGAAAGTTCCATTAACATAGAATGAAACTGATCCGCGGAGAAGTTGGAAGCAAAAGCAGGGTTGGAAGTAAGGCAGTGCGAGATTAGGCAAAGCTGGTGTACCAGTTTCGCGGATAGAGAAAGGAGAAGAGAGATACTGGGTCGTTGCGAATAGACGGTGAGAGCACCACTGTCTCTTACGATAAGACAAAACACGGAAACACGTCCGTAAGTTTATCTGTAGTACTCTTGGCTCGCTCTGGCTATAGAATAACCGTTTGTCACTGCTCTAATTATCACAGCGGTTACCGGTCACCAAACCTTTCAATGAATCTGATTTTATATTGATTTCTCACGGGAGCGTAATCTAGGCAAAAGATTCGAGGCTTTCACCCGGGTTGGGTAATAAATTTTTTGGGCCATGCATTTTCAATTTCCTACCATCCGCTACATTTCGCTATACCCGCGCGCACTCTTGCATCGAGTTAATCAGCGCGACATTCAATTTGCGTACCCTTGCGCAACTTTCTTTCGTGACCCGCTTTTCGTCTATATTCCATTAACCTTTGACATACTGCCCACGGATGCGCCTCTCTGTCGCTCTGATTAATGAAATTTCTTCTGTTTCCGCGCTAATGCGGAAATAATGCAATCGCAACGAGTGCACGCTGCATCAGAGAGATTTTTCACCGAGGCTAATGTGAATAATGTGCTGCATTCTCGGTGATAAAGTCCGTCGATATTTTGATAATAAATCCGTACGATGCAGCAATGTATTATTCCTAGCTTGGCTCAAACACTGACATCAACATTGTCGCATTAAGATAATTATTCTTAATTTGCAGATTACAAATAGAAAGTTATAATTACTGAGGTAGAATTAGAGTTAATTAATCAAATGGCAAGAGTTGATGGAACAGTGAAAAGAGAGGTTTAATTAATTAAATGAAGAAGCTACTTTCATCCACTTAATCCTCATTTCCCGAAGCAAATCGAAATCGAGTCGTTCGCGACTTAATCGAGCCTATTGTTTCGAACGTAGCAAGTGGGTGCGTTTGAAGAAAGTCGTTTGCGAACCGGAAGAAAGAGGAAGAAAGGCGCGGCGAATAACGAGGAAAGAACTGTCGGATAACGCACGATGCAATAACGAGCGGTACTATCCGGAGAACATTGCCTCTAACCATAGAAGGCTGGTTGAGTCATGCGACAACGTAGGAGGATCAAGATGAGTTCCTATCAGCTAAGAATGGCGCAAACTCCTATTCGCGAATCACTCACGATTCTCTTATGTTTCCTAGTAGATAAAGATAATAAAGATACTTCAACTCTAACTTCAATGATGTTCAAATTACTCCAATTATACTTTATATTAATATACTTAATTATACTCTGTATCCGATAATAAACTCTCTTCGTGTATGTGAATGCGTCTGTCACAATTCGATTCGAAGAATCACGATGACTCTTGTAACCACTAAACTACAATCATGACAATGATCAGGATTTGTCGATAACTAGTAGTGATGAATCACAGTTAGCCATTCTACGGGGCATCCTTTGCCTGCTGCCAACTCGGATAATGTGACTCCTTCATTCGTAACCCGACGCCATCGATCGATGGCATTAATAATAATCTGACTGGGTAGAATAATTGAATGGTGTACGTGCGCAAGCACGCCGCCCTCGCGGCACGATTTCTGCTTCGGCAAACAGGATTCAGGCGAAGGATAAGCTGATGTATTTGATAAATTGGCCAAGGAGTTCAGCTTTGTGGCGTTAATAGTGGAAAGGGAGAAAATACGCTGCTTTTGATCTAACTGATACTAGGTTTCTTGGAGAGTGATCTTTGCATTTCTCACAATCGTAAAACAAAAAGAGTGTATTATTAAAATTTTATTGTTACATAGTAACCTTTAAGTTTTAATCCGCAACTATAGAATTTCAAACATATCAAGCAACACCATCACCCGTGGTACAGTAATCTCCGGCGGAGATTGATGATTCAGTAGGCGAAAAAGTGGCGAACTAGGAAGTGAAATTACTGAGTTATAAGCATCCGAAGCTCATTTCCAATTTATCAAGCGGTTTAACAGCAATCGGCGAGCCGGGTGTGCAGGTAGCAAACATCGTACCCACAATTAAGCAAGGGTATACCCTGTGCATGAAATTATACCGTATGTAACCGAAGCGCAGAAGCGCAGAGAGGCCTAGGATCGCGTTACACCCGCTCGGAGCATTGTCTCCTTGTGTTACTGCCGGTAAAAAGTACCGATACTCGGGGCTGTTGTTCTCTTTCCTCCCAGCTCTCTCGACCTTGCGCTTCGTATTCGGGAACCTGATCTCTTGGCGAGACTATTAACTATCTCTACGAAGAGGAAAAGACCAGGATGAGATTCCAAACTTTTCGATCAAATACTCCTTTAATCACCGTAGCTCTAATTTTTCTTAATTCAAAATTCACGATACCGAGGGATGACAATAACGAAACGAAAGTTAGAAAACGAGATCAATAGTGACGCAGCACCCACAGGAGATATTCCTTGATGAAAAAGGAAAGTTGCAGATGTCTCACATAGGAGAAAGTAAATTACAATTATAACGTGATGTATCTCATTGGAGTAACATATCATTCTTGTTCTTAATAAAAAGTTTCAGTGGATATCAAAGATAGGAATTCACGATTTCTCTAGTAATCTCTTGTACAAAGTTCCCAGAGAGCCGGTCCCAGTTGGATAGATGAGTTGAGGGTAGGTTCAGGCTGGCGACAGTGATTTTTAATTAAATGTACGGACGTTTCAATTAAAATCCTTCGGTGTTTGGTGTCTCTCGCGGTTCTGCCACCCTCCATTCCAGCATTTCTCTATTTCTCAACAGACCGTGACCGTTTGTTGTCCTCGTTCAGCGCATTTCACCCTCTCGATCAATCTCCCAGAGTCCCGTGTTTCAGCAGATGTCGCCCTCAACGACCCCAGTTATCGTTTGAACTGCCCTTCTGATGGCCCAACGCAAAAAAACAACCCTCGAATCCACTGCTGACCACTGTGCCTACTGAATCTCTGGTCTCTGCGCTTCGCTCCGCGGAATAAAATTTTATAGATGACGCAAAAACGGAATTTGCATCGTGATGATTTGCTTCAAAGCACTTTCTAATTTCAAGAGAATTTAAAAAAGCCGAATGAATTTTATAGTTTTACCTATCTACAATATTTAAAGCTGAATATACCAAAGCAATTAAACCGTTGGGTGAGTGCAGCAAAAAATGATTCAGCAGAAATTTCATGGATAAAATCTCTTTACACACTGCAATTCTTTTCATAAATGCACAAGTTGCATATGTACGAGTAATCTTGAGGGTTCTGACGTTAGCACTGACCGAATTCTCCAGTGTGCTTGACTACTGAACGCGTTAAATCGCGGTGATTAAATTCACATTAACCTCGCATGGAAGAAATAGTATACTATGATTCATGCTGTGCAACATATAATCTCATCATCCAGCGGAACATATAGAGATACAATAAAAAAAAGTGAATTCCATAAAACAAGATTAATTATGTTTTCTTTGTTGTAACTACACGTTCGCATCCTCGTTGGATCTTTTCAAAGATTCTGACGTTCGGAGCGTATGGAGCCAACGATCCAAAACGAGTAGTAATATCCCGAAGGAATAATCCCATCGACAGTAAGACGTAAGGGCCAAAAGAAAATCCTGACACAAAGCACATAAAGCACACCGCGGGCATAGAGGCACCCGATCGGCTTCGTAAAGATGTCTCGTGGGGCATATACGCGGAGGATCGTGCCGTTATTTCATCGTTAATGAGGATATCTGTTGCTTCTTTATGATCGGTGCGATACTTTACGCTATATCTGGCTTTACACTAATTATCGGATGCTCTCCCGCTCTTCCGCCCCACTTTCAGAGCCAGCAATTAAATTCCACTTTTTGGAGGACAACCAGAAGAGTGAGGACAGTGGCTCGAAAACCGTGTCTGCATCCTTTAAGGGCATCCATAACGGCATGCTAGTTTTTTCTCGCGGGCCATCATCGCGAATGCATCGGAAACCCATCCCAAATGCATTGCGAATGCATCGCGCAAGGCATTGCGATGAATTGCTGACCGGTATTTCGAGACGTCGCCGCAACCTTTATTCGGACGCAGCCACTTTTTCTCGCGTGCTTGCCTCGGACAGGCAGACGGACGCTTCGAATAAAGGCAGAAGGATTCACGGAATTCGCGTAAACGCGGTCGGCGGTTTTATTGGAGCTAACCGAGGTCCGAGTAAAGAATTTGGCGTGTGAGCCGAACGAGAGAGAGAGAGAGAAAGAGAGAATGCGCGAAATTAAAGTGCAGCGCTCCGAAAAGAAATTCGAATTTTCGGTAAACGGACTGGTGGAAAATGTCTGCGAAGCTTGAGGAAGTAGTTCTCAGGGTGGAAATGTAGTCCAGGGTGATTTGAGTTAACCAAACCATCAGGAAAAAGAAGCCAAAGTTGGTATAAGCAATTTATAGCAATTTTTCAAATACCAATCCTTTCATTTTCATTTGATTATTTACAATAAAATGATTGTAGCTTCTGCAAGAGTACTTTAAGAGACGACGATAATCATTTAATTAACGAGTGAGAGTTCCTTTGATGAGAAATTTTTTATAGAAACTTTAATTAGCAAAGTTGATTTTAATCGTAATTTTATTACCGAAGGATGCGTCCATGGTAATTTCAAGGTTGATACACACCCAGTGAAGTCCGCCATGCGGCTTTACGCGTAAAGAATCCTATATACCATGACGAATTCAGAGTATTTAATGACGCGAGGCAAACAGGTTGCGGTTGTCGCTTCCGCGTGAAGATATAGGACTCTCCCATGCATAGTCGCTTTGGGATTTTGGGTGATGATTATTAAAAAATTCCTTTAACGCGTATTGAAGGGATTCAAAGCGAGAAAGGTTAATTTTCAAGCGAAAGGGCCGAATTATTTGTTTAAGCTAAGAATGTGCGAGGGGATGCGCTAAAGCGAGTACCTTCGAGAAGAATTCCTGGTAGACATTATAAAGAACTTAACGTAATAAACTGAAGTACACAACTTATTACGTTATATTTTTGTATAAAAATGTATAAGCTGTATCCAAGATGAATGAAGGAATTGTCATTGTGCACGCGTGCCTTCTATTCCAGAGTATCCGTGTCGTGACACTCTTACGAAAAGCTTCTTCTCGAATAGAGGGATAGCATCAAGAAGCGTGGAGTCCCTTGGCGACTTACAAACGCTCCCGGAATAGCCCTCCTCCTTCGGACTCAGATCCAGATGGTTCCTCTTTTTGCGTCGCACTATCGAATTCCACACTTTTTTGCGACTCATCACTCTACCGTTTTGGAGCACACTAATCGTTAGCTATAAGAGTTCCCTCCGTTGGGTTGCTAATTACTACCACTCTTCCTTGTACGCGAGAATTTGCCTGCGGCTCTTCTTCGATCGCGTATCGCGCACTACCGACTGAAGAAACTAGGTTAATCGACTTCTTCCTCGAGATAAACTATTGGCTATCGGCTGGTCATTATCGAGCGATGATTGCGTATCCACTTATAGCACTTGAGAAATAAACAATTGCTATCGCATATCGATGGAACTATAATTTTATATCACTTTTTCTTAAAACATCACAGTAGTATCTCGTTCATTGGCTTTTTCAAATAAATTATTAAATTTTTTTAATATCGAGTCTCTCTCGGACTGCACTTCTGTTTTCTCCAAGCAGGTTCAACCACGTACATACACTGACACTATAGAAATCGTGCGATCTTCGGGTGGAATCGATATCGGTTCAAGATTCGAGAGTATCTCGAGAACTCGAGGAATGGTTCGTCACAAAGTTCTTGGAGCGGTCTTTTTAGGACAACCGAGTCAGAAGAACTGGAGAGAAGGTCTCGAAAAAGCTGAGGAGCGTCGCGTCGCGAGTTGGAGCGAGTATTTCGCAACGCAAAGCGACGAAACGCGACGAAACGCGACGAAACGCGACGCGACACGATGCGACGAGACAAGACAGGACGAGACGGGACACGAGCGAGGTCGAGATGCGCCGTACCGCGCCGTGTCGTGTCGTGTTGTCTTCGTGAACAGGCTCGTGAGCGTGAATGGACTTCTATCGTTCTGGATGGAGCGGCAGAAGGAAGACAAGTCGGCACTCGGCACTTTTATCACATCCGGCGCCCCGCGCATCGGCGAGGACTCTTTTGGTGGAGAACCCCGCCAATCGGCACGGCGAGAATCGAGGACAGTGGGGGCGGATGTGCACCGCGGAAAACACGGTGAAATCCACTGACAATTAACGGTGTTCGCCTACTCGATGAACTTGCACCTCCTTTCTTCCACACTTCCGCTGGGAACTCTACTTCTGTACTTTTCTGTATCCACTTTGTCTTTCCTACCCGCCGAGAAGAATCGTTTCATGAGACTCTTATTCCCCGACTCACATTCGAGCCAATTAACTTCGTTTCCCGATGAGATTTCGATTTACCTTGAAATTGGGTGATCTCGTTATGACCTTGGTCATGGAATTCTTACAGCTGGTTTCACTTCTGTTCAACGAACCTTGGCTACTGGCTATTAATTTGCAGATTGCTTTAAATGGACGACTCTCGATTTCGTTTTAATTCGATCGGGTATCAGCGAAAACAGATCTCCATGAATCGCCTGGAAGATTCTCTCCCGAGATTGATTAATATCTTACTTTCACGCGCACTCGCGTGGCAAAAAAGTCCCCAGTCAAGCTTTTTTACCAGCAGCAATCGTTTGCTCGTTAATGAGCCGATCAACTTTCGATTTTTGGGAGGCGTTTCGCCTACTGTCTCTTCTTTTGCAGGATCGTTAATCCTAAAGACATTAAAACCCACGCTGACCCATCAATTTCTCGTAAATTGGAATCTTCTCCAAAAAATGAAAATCGATCCATCCGGACAGGACCATGGGTCCGATGACCTTGATTTCTGTTGTCGAATGGAACTCTCTCTCTCTCTCTCTCTCTCTCTCTCTCTCTTTGTTTCAGTGAAGGGTCATGGAATCGTTGGAGGATATGCGGTTGTCGGTACCGATAACTTCGCCACAGTGACAGGAAGTCATTCGATTCCAAAACAGTCGGCGGCCACGGATTAATGTGACGAACAGTAATTTGAACAAATGGTTTAACTAGCTATTGCTGATCCAATGGATTAACTCTGAAGTCAGTTCATTCGAAAACATTACTAAAATTGATTATTTTCGTATTTTCTTTATGTAACTCGTGAAAGTATGCTCCCCGAACATTACGTTTAAATTCGACGATGTCGTAATAGACCAACCACTTGTAAAAAACTAATAGCTAATCTAAAAGTCTAACGTTAAATGCCGTTCGGTCACTAAAACTGGGTCTAGAACTCATAAGATAAACTACGCTCAGGAATCTTATCGTCGAATCAATTCGTTCCGACTCCACCGCCTTTTTCTCGTGGAGTAAGCAGGGCAGTGAGAGCTTACGGTGTATCGCTATGCAACTCCGTACACCTGTAATTAAACGGCGGCGGCTCGTTCGCGCAACGCGAACTCAAGTGTAACATTCATTACTCTAATTCTCAGATTTAATAAAAAAAAATGGGTTGAATTCCGCTCGACTTGTAAAAAATAAATTACTTTCAATTTTAAATCAATTTAAATGCCACGTGTCTTACCTCGAAACACTTATGAAACTTAATGAATATTCACTATCATCGATTCCACCGTTGAGTGTAAATATTATAAAATAGCATGCAATACTACTTTCAAGTTATTTGCACGAATCTCGGCGAGTCAAGTGACAACACTCTCGAACGACCTCAACTTTCCCTTCTCATACTTCTATTATACATATTTCCTATCTCATAGTTCCTTATTCCTTCTTCCTCGTTTAAGATGCCACTCGGGGAATAACGAACAGTCACTGTCAGAAGCTACTAGAGATCCTTTTATCTTACGAGTGATCCTAATCATTATCGATTCGCAAGAGCATGTCCCTTCTCCCTCTCATCCTCTCGCCGTGTCTTCCCCATCGGAATCGGTCAGGTTAGCCACACGTTCAGAATGCAAATCAGACGATTAGCTCACAAAGAAACGCTCAATCACTTTGACTACACTAGCTAACGGTCTGCGTCCGCCGGTGTAGCGTGCACTCCAGTCACGCGATTCCCCGCGTCAACAGGAACATCCATCATCTCATCATCTATCCGTCATTACTGCCACATCTTTCCGTCCACCTCCAAATAGAAATGTATTCGCAAAACGTGCATTCACCAATGACGCAACTGCTTTCGCCAAAAACACATCCGGCATCGCAGGATGAATGTAACGTAATCGAAATTCGAATAAGGTAGTAGAAATTTGTCTTTGAAATGCAATATTCCTGTTCTCTCCGTTGGCCACTGTCTTTAGTTCTATTAGAAGAATCGTAATAGATCCATGGTTAGGCACGTGAGGATGTCGCAATCGGGAAGATTTGGAGTGTGGGTGGGCGTAAAGTGCGTGCATTCACGCGTGGAAACGCTCGAGCATCGTGGACGCACCCAGGAGTCGAGAATAGGGTGAGAAGGATGAAGAGAGAGAGAGAGAGAGAGGGAGGAGAGCTCGATGTGGGCACTGGGCGGCTCACTCAGATGCGTCCGACTAGGATGGTTCTTCCGGTGATGGCATATCCGCTAGCTCGAACAATGCCAGCCTGCGATGATCGCAGATCGCAGAGAAAGAAGCCATTCGCTCAAGTGATTCTCAACTCCCGAAACTTCAATGAGCTTTTTCATTAAACAATAATTTGCTTTGGAATCTTAAATGTCGCTGGAGTGTGTCAATAATGAAACTTGTGGAACAATGCAATTTCGAGTAGTAATGTAAACCGTCGACAAATTAGTCGCAGCACATTCGAGATAACACACGCAAAAGTTATAGTATTGACGTATTCGTAAAGTTACAGGTTCAACTAGAAACTCAAATTGAGCCTTAAAGTCGTGTTGCGCGGAATTGTCTCTCTCCCTTCGGATTGGTGTTTGCCTGTGCAAACTTCATTTGAAATGTTTCAGCCCCGTTGAATGGCAGTCGAACTGAAAACCATTGTGTTTGGCATCACGGGCTTCGGCAATTGTTACCAGCGCTTTGATGTCTTTTCATCCGTACAATCATTATGGAAATTTGCTCGTTCTCCTCCTGATTACATATTGTGCTATTCCGCCAGCGATATTTTCCCCGCGAACCACACCGCCAATATTTTAACACGCTCCATTCGCTTGTGAGAAAACAATTTCCCCTGGCTTTGACCGATCGCTCAATTAAACCTAGCCATTTTCATGCTACTCTCGCACATATTTACAACAACAATTTTCAGCTTGTATCATCGTGTCTTTCGAAAAATCGGAATTATTATTTTTTTCGGTAAATACTCAGTCAATCACGATCGCATGGAATTCAGAATATTTAGCGAACAAATATGAACCAAGGATTTTTTACTGAATCGATAAAAACAACACGTGTACTTTCGTTTGACGCTAGAAGAATGTTCTAATTTGAAATCGCTGATCCAGAATGATGATTGTAGCAGCTAAATAACAGGATGGTCCAATCGCGAAAGAAGTGTCGGGGACAAAAAGAGCCAAGGAGAATAGACGGTGGTAGTCGAAGAAAATGTGCGAGCGAGAAGCAAAGGGTCTGGAGTTATTGCACCAGGGACAAGCCTCGCCATCGTGGGGGTCGGTTGTGCACCATGACTCCACGGGATATCGTTTTACCCGAGACAACAAAGCTCACCGTCTCACAGCAGATATGCCTCTACTCTCGTTCCGTCTCAGGATTTTATTTCGTTCCCGTGTTCACTTTACGACGGAAACCGTCCCATGATTGTTACGAGATCTTCCTACTGTGTCAAAGGAAATTCCCGCAAGAACCAGTCGCCTTCGGTTAAAGGGACACGTAATACCCAGGAGAACTTGGAATGAAAAAATCTTACTGAAATACAAAAGACAATTTCGATGGTAGCTTTATTAATATTTCTACTTTTTATAGGGTTGCAAATGGCTTCCCTGGAAAATTCTGTTCCATTGTGCCAGAAACTCTAAAGGACAAAGCATTGAAATGATAATGGCAGGTTTCATGGGGCTGAAAAACTCGTGGCACATAAATTAAGGGAGAAGAATCGCGGACCGAACGGAAAGAGGGTGGAGGTTTCGCATTTAACAAGGGAAAATCCTCAGTGCACTTTCCATCGATTATTATCGTGGTACCGTTAGTTTCAGAGTTAGCGAAAATGGGATTTTCCGATCGAACAACCAGATAAGTCGAGGAAAAAATAATTGCGGTCACCCCTTCGTAAGGGTGGACTGACATTCGCGAGACCGATGGCCCGAAAACGCAAGTTTCCGCCCTATCAGGCTCAATAAAAAATTCAGCACAATATTCTTCCAGTCGTTCAACTCTATTGATCATCTTCAGTTTCACCGCAAAATTACTCTCTCTAGAAAAATATGCGAACTGCAATTTTGGTCGCGTGGAAGATAACTCTGATTTTATCGCGTGCGAGTCCACCGAGACGTTCCCTACTATAACGACTGCTGGGTAACTGGCGACTGACAAACACAGTACGCCAGCTGCTGGTAGAAAGTGAATCGGTAAGGCAGATACCATGGTCTTGTCGGAAACCATGACTCAGAACTAGATATGTGTACCATGGAAAGTCGATAGCGATGTTGTATTGAGAAGTCTTTTCCCACGGTAAAATATAGAATGTTCATGCTAATGATTTCAAAGTTCTCTTTGAGCATCATGTAGCTTTTATAACGAATCTCTATATTTAGAATCCTACAATTCCTGCAGTTCATTATCTTTCACCGATAACTTTACCACCCAACAGAACTCTGCATCTTGCAGATTTCATACTAACTTTCATTATTCAATTAACCATATAAAGAAATCCAAGCGAAAACTTACCTATTGGAGATGCGGTGTTAGCTTCCCGAAGGCTGACGGTTTCCGGTTCGATCGCTGCTTCGTCTTCCTCGATGAGGGGTGGTGGTGGTGCCAGTGATCGCGATTCGTATCCCCAATGCTGCCGGAAAGCACGGGCACCCCCATCCAGTCGTACGCGGGGTAACTCCACGAACATTGCATCCCCCAACTGTAATTGTAATAATCAAACACAAAATATATTAAATTTCTCTTCCATCATAATTTGCCCAGCAACAACGTAAACGTGCATTTGGACAACGTGGTAAAATAAAATTACCCTCAAACATTAATTTATATTGTTATACGACAATCAAACGAATCAACGAGCATTCTACGAGCATTGCCACTTGCTTTTAGCTGGGACCAAAAATAACAGTTATTTCAAAATTGTTGTAAAAAGGGTCATTAATAGGATTTCCTTGATTATCAAAATGGAAATGGAAATTAATTACGAGATACAAAAAAAGAATGTGAAAAAAATATGTGATTTAAAACTCTTCAGCTTTTTTTGTCATTTTGGCCATAACAGTTATGGTCCCTGACTCTAACGATAAGTGAGTGGTGCTCTGGAATCGTGAGGAATTAGTAACGAAATGGTGCAATTCGAAGGACAGAGACGTATGGACGAACGTATGGGACATCACGGATTGTAAAAAAACAGTTTATCAAGGGAGAACGGCATGACAGAAGAAGCAAGACAAATAATAGCGTACAAGCCTACGAATGGAACACACAGCGCTTGAAGAGTGCCATAAAGAGCGTGGAGAACGGTGCGCTTAAAATCTAATTAAAACAGTGTCTTCTTAATTGGAGATACTCGCGCTATCTCGAGACGACCAGCGTCTACGGTCTACAGCGAAGGCATCTGTTACTCGATGTCGGACTAATGAGGGATGCACTCGACGACTCGACGATCCGTAAACCGAAAGATCTTTGTGGCCGAGTGCGAGTTTTTACCAACCGTTTAACACGGTCCTGCGTGTAATTCCCATCAGATTTTTTACAACTTTCCTAACGCATATACATTATAAAAAAAAGATCTTTCTATAACCCGAAGGTCCCCATTACTAAGGTTTCCAATTATACGAATGATTTTACTGACGCGATTCATTTCTGTAAAATAATTAGGAGGAACTTTGACTGCTGTAATCACTGACGTTTATGAACACTATATTTAAATAACTACAGAATGAAATCAAAGATTCGGATGAGTTTGGTAAATTGAACAGGATGAAAAGAATAGAGAGAAAGCTGCTAACTTAAACAAGTAGCCCAAAAACGGTGGACACTCACGTAACCACGGATCACGTCCATCCGAATGTAGAAGATTAACGAATTCCGCCAGTTTAATTAATCGCGCCGACAGTACCGCGCGACTGATGTCGTCGAATGATGAGACCGGTTCTCTCCCCAACGACAAGTTGGACCATTCGAAACCCTCGGAAAGGATCGAGGTGCAAAAGAAGAGCGAACCTCGCGACCGGTCGACGCGACAACGACTGGAAGCGTGTCCACTGGCTTATCTTAAAACATCGTAGATTGACCCCACGACATGCTGACGTCACTAATTAGAGCTCGTTGAGAATGCTGGACTTGGTTCGACCAGCACGAAATCCGAGAGAAAGCAGGCATTTACCCCGAATTTGTCATTTGTCACAGAGCGGCAGAATCAACCAGCTACCTGCTGTCATGAGTTACCTTCGTACTTATCAAATTACCTGCCATTCGCAAAACGATCGCTTATATCGAACACTGTCAAGAGTGCAATTGAGTATTAAAAAATCTTTGATAAGTACATATAATGTTTAATACGATCGTCTAAATAACAGGTAACGATTGAGTTTTAGTCAACGATTACTACAGTGAACAGCCGTAATTGCCTGAATTAGCGAAACGTCAAGTTCGGTATATCGTATTCGTTTAGTCGGTGAATTCAGTTCGCGCAGGTCCCAGTAGTATAATTGTACCAAACACGTCGCTTCCTCGTTTATTAGGCTGGTGTAAAGCTCATTCGCTCGAACGCGCATTTGTCGCTTCTGATTTTCGGCACGAGCGATTAAAGGAGGTGGAACAGGATAACGAAGAGAACGAGATTGAAGAAGAGTAGCTGGAGTCAATTGATCGTGCTCGCGCGAGTGGCGAGTGTGCAATTGAAGTAAACGTGTTAACGCTTTGACTGCGGTGGTTTACCCGGAATTGATATCCACCTTCCAACCACTTTAATAAATCCCTCTCTTATATCGTATAATTATTTTCCGTCACAGATTTATATAAGATGTTAAAATTTTGCTGAATTGTCATGAATTTCATTAATTGTGCAATTTCAAGTGCAGAAATAGCTCTGTGCAACCTTTGTAATACTTGTAGAATACCATTACACCTACATGCTACATGCTCTAAACTACGTCCTGCCAGAAGAAGTAATTAAAAATATTCAATAAGCCAATACAAACATTTAATAAGTTTTCTCTGAATGCAATGCTCTCAGGATTGGTTCTGAATGGTCTACAAATAAAGTATATTGAATTTCATAGAGAGTTTTCATTTTATATTGAATCGAGGAAAATTTGCCAATCGTACGGGATAGTTCTCGTTTGAAATAGCCAGTCAGCAAAGTGTTAACTGCAATTACCAAGCTGCCGCGAACAAATGTGTCCAATTGCTCTGCGCCAATTAGTATTCGCATTCTTACCGAACGAATTCTACCTAGAATAATACGTGACCCTGTTTCACAGTGGTAATTGCGTTTGCAGTGGTCTTTTCCTCGTTCGCCGAAAGCCGCGGAGCTTTTCCGACTTGTGGCTCGATCGCCACAAGCCAACCTCCGGATATTACGATTCGTGCTCTGCGAACTGCGGACCAAGCGGATTCGACTTCTAATTCCTACTAAAGAGAGTCTGATTATCCCGTCGGCAGGTGTGTGTGATTATTGTACTATAGACGGTTCCGTACTGACTACATAATTCTTTCGCAAACTTGTTGATAGACTTGCTGCAAATTACAATAGTAGTTAACGCAATTGTATTCTACATACAGACTTTTGACAAATTTTTACACTGATGAAATTGAAGCAAGATATATTCAGAAACGTAACTGTTGACATAATATCCGCGGAAATAAGAGTAAAAGTACAGAAAGTTCGATTTGTCTTACCCTACCCCTGCTTCTTCGAGTTCCGAACTTTTTCATCAAACTCACGGCTCTTTCTCATACATATAGATATCCAAGAGGAAAAGAAACGCAAAGCTTCATGGCAATCGAAGACTCCCAAGCATCTACGTGCGTGGAAACCAAATAATATTTAAGCGAGCACGGAAGCTTACTAGGCAGGACGTGGATAAAGACGTAACTTCGGAGGAAATTACATTAGGAGAAAAGACTGGACAGCTCCTCGATCCTGCACGATTCTCGCATTGACAAATGGTCTGTCCGGAGCTATCGAAAACTATTCTACGCGTTACGCGAATGAAAATTTCTTCTTTTAGTTAATCGATCAAATTTTGCAAACAAATTTGTAAATATTGTGTCGCGAAAGAAATGAAAATCTTAATTTATCAACTTACGATTTACGTGACGAGAAAGTCTCGTAGGTCTTTACGTTAGTTAGGAATGCGAGACAGCGAGAATCGCGCGCAAACTCGAAGGCAAATAGGAATTAACAGGAAGTTTCGAACATCTCGAAACTACTCGCGAGACCCGGGAAAACTTAAAGTTCGAGTATAGTGAAGCAGACAAGGCGCAAAACATCGAGCGACGTAACAACAGGACAACAACAAGAACAATAGGAACAGCAATAGCAAGAAAACAGCAGAGTGACAAAGAGACAGAGAAGGAGGAGATGAAGAGGAGAAGAGGCAGGCAGAAAAGGCACAAACCTTGTTGTGAGACTTGAACATACAGGAGGTCCCGGCGAACAGCTGCGTCCAATGAAAGAGACAAATGGATTACTAATTGTATTTGTTGCTGATCCGAGGAAGCTTTTGATTCCGAGAGATCTGATTGTGAGAGCTTTCGTATTTCTCTCTCTTTTTCTCTCTCTCTCTCCGAATCGAATTCATTTGGTGGCTAATACAATTTTAAAAGGCTACAAAGATACCTTTGCAACCTTTGCGCAGAATGATCAAAGCAGAAGAAAAATGTCTATGACTTTGCAAGGAGATTTTGATAATTTGGCCAATTGCCGTGCGAAATTGTAATTATAACGAATAATGGGAGTACGCAAAATGCAAGTGCAAAGTGCACCGCGTGGCTTTGAAACTTCTGCTTGTTAGCGAACCACCAGTAGGTCAGCGAGCTGAATAAAAATTTAGTGATTGCTACTCGTGAGTAAATGCTGCTCGTGTTGGCTACGGGGTCAAGTGTTTCAACGCCCGCTTGGTTCCTCGCGCTCGCTTTTCCATCGTGACCGGCCGAACACACGAAATAAAGCCAGCCTCAAGCAGAATCGAGCACAAAAGTTGAGAAAACCTTGTCGGACCATATTTTTACGCAAACTTGAAGATGCCAGTCGTTCGAAAAGTAACGTAATCAGATGGCAACATCTTACAGACTTTATAACGTGATTTTTTAATGGCCCCTCCAACGGAGAAACAGTACGAAGGAAATAAGCTTCGTACGGATCAAGAGTCATGCTATAGCATTTTACTACCGGTGGATCTTTCACTTTTTATTATCAAATGGACTCCACATCACGTCTTTCGCTTTCCTCCCGTGAAAGCAGCATAAATCCTTATCTCTATCCAAGCCTCTTTTGCTCGGCGAAACTTCGAGGTTCGTCTGTATCCGTCGTAGCGGAGAGTTTCGCGAACCGACAGCGGCACAGCTGTGGGCCATCGACGTAAATAAAGCTGAATATCGATATAAACCGGTAAACGGAAGGCAACATTAATCTTTTTCTTTTTTTCCCTCTCCTTCTTTATTCGGACACGAGTAAAATCGTCTCGGTAGAATAAAATGCAAAATGAAAAGTTCCAAGTTATCGGAGTTTACTGTAAATCAGACAGGATACGACTCGTTTTTTTGGATGTAAAAAACTGAAGAGAACTTTTCGAAAATAGGAACAGCAATAACGTTGAGGTATTTCTCGGTCGAGAGGCCTATTACGACGATGTTACTAGGAGTGGAATAGTGCATGCCACTCTGACCTGCTGTAATTAGCCCGGAATACCATGCTCTGGGAAATGCTGGTTTAATATGACCTTATTAGTACACTGCAATATCGCGCGGCGGGCGGATTATGTAAGATGCTTAACCCGTGATCCTCTAGAATGCGTTTACTACGAAAATAAAATCGATCTCCTTAAGAAATGATATTTTTGATTGATATCATGTCTACTTGTTTTGGATGTGCGTGAACTGAGAAATTCGTTGATTTTGATGAACGAGCGACGAGCGATCGTTACCGCGCATATGCGAGGCAACCGCGCTTCTTTCCGCTGGCGGCGATATATCAAGGGTAATTTCTTACTTTTCGTGGAGAGAATCGCGGGGCATTACTCGTTCCGCGTTATGTCGTAAGCCACCGCGGAAGATTTATTATCGGGGTTTCGCGTGCAAGCACCACCACCACCACCACCACCACCGAGATCGTTTATATCATTGCAGGCCAGCGCATTTTCTACCCTTCGCTCTTCGTGTCCCTAAGGAAATCCAACTGCATCCGGAGCTTTGTTTTTTGGGAAGCCGCGAGCTGAGCTTTCGCGAGTTTTGCAACGAGAAAGGCCGAGTTGTGGGAAAGTTTGACTTCGTTTGGATGACAGCACGCGTTGTTCTAGAATCTAGAACTTCCGAGTTTCCTAGCCCAAGCGAGATTAATGCAAAGAACTTCTTGGCGACTACATCATACTTTCACGCTTCGAGCAAACAGGGGGACAAGTCATTTTTCCCGAAAAGATGCATCATAACAAATATAGAGTTTCAAGTATATTACTGTTGCATTACGTAACTTTACCGAGAATGATTCAAAGGACAATAAAGATAAAGTATAATCTCTCCTGTATTATTGCACGATTATCATAAATTATTCAAAACACGACCATCGACCTAGTTCTCCTAATCAGAACGACAATCCATGCAATCGTACCAAAATCGACGATCGACTCGTATAATCGAGATAGAACTGTTCATCGAAATTCGCGCAACATCACCCTTTATGCGAAGTTGATCGCACACGCGATAGAATCGCTCTAATGGTTATGCAGACGAATCCAAGAGACGTCGAGTTCAACAGCCGCTTCTCTTTCAGTTCGAAGCATTAACCCGTCGTCTGTGCGTGAGAGAAAGAGAGAAGGACTTACGGAGAGGGGACGAGCGTCTCTGGACAAGGTATCGCGGAACTGCCCCATAACCATAAAGCGCGATTGCCGCGTGCGTGCGTGCACGAGTACAGTGGTGCACGCCCTGAAAGCACTCCTTTCATCTCTTCGAGCTTCTTTCTCGCGCCGAGCCCTGATACATTTTCTTTCAGTGCCCGCGAAAAGAGAGCGGCCAAGTGAAAAGTTTCCAGGCTCACGTATTTACCGGAAGCGTACACGCTACCTGCTGAAAAAAAGATCTTCGGAAGCCGGATCGAGATAACTAACGAATTTCTAATGAGACATCACTTGACTGGACTCTCGAGGAATTGGAGCAACTGGTGAATCCAATGACATGGTTCTATTTAAATGCAACCTTGTGGATGGTTGGCCAAATTCTTATCTGCGAATAGGAAGACCAGAAAGACGAATTTCTTGGCCAGTGTTGGATCGTAAGAACCGTGAGATTCCAGGACTTCAGTCTCGTGATGAAGGACGATAGAGGCAGACAATGAATTGTAATTTCACGCTCTTATGACTCGACTGTCTTTACCCTCTGTTTCAGGGTTCTTTGAAGAAAGTCTAATCGAGAAAGCCTGCTTGCCCCAGGCGGTTTGCCGAAATTCGCGCACGTGGAAGCTAAGACTCGTTAAGAAAGTACTTCCGCGTGGTAGAGACAGTTTCCTTCGGGTTTAAGACAGTCTTGAATATCTTTGCCTGGCTGCCCGAAATCACTCGACTCGAACTTTCTTCCGAAATTCTCAATCCTCACCATCGACAGGACGAAAAAGAGAAAAATCGGCGTCAATTAACCGAGAGACGGTCATACCCTTCGCTAGTGGACAAAGTTTAATCACGCGGGGTGATTGCAATTACTTCCGATTAATTAACGCGGCTGTGGAACAGCAGTACGGCTTAAAAATTTCATAAGCTCGCGACCGTTCACTGTAACTTTTAATTGAACCTTAATTTTTCATTAGACCGCTCTCAGGAAAATCACCCCCCACCGGCTCTCTTCGTCCGGCAAACCCTTAACCCGTGACCATGCAAAAGATCAGCAAAGCGCGAGTAATTCAACGGAGCATCAGAGGTGTCGAAAGACGAAAAAAAAGTTGTAGTTTTAATGGTAATTTGCCATAATCGATAAAAGGCACCTGCGCGCTGCTGGCCACTTTGGGTCTGGGCATTGCGAACCTGTTGGACGGGAGAGAGCTTATCAGGGAAAATAATGGAGGGAAGCTCGGACTGCCATCGAGCCGATAATACCAGCCTGTTTATTCTTCCTCGTCCATCCTCTAGGTACGCTCGTAAGGGAAGGCCAATATAACTCCACCCTTTTGCTCACGCCGCCAATGTGTAATTCTCCTTCTCGGTGGTCCCCCAAAATGGTACGATCTATTCGACCGCCCATGGTGCTTCAGGCTTATCGTACCCTTCCGGATTCACAGGTGGCCAGAATTATTTTCCATAATTCCTCCTCGACGTACAGTCTCACTTTCCTTATCCTTCTTTCGAAATATAATATTCCGAGTTTATTGAATCGACTTTGAAATTATTAGTCACGAGGTTTTTTTTATTAGTTTTAATTCAGGATTTGGGTTTGACATTTTGCCACTCGTATGGCACTCTCGTCGGACCGATACGATTAAATCGCGGATGCCGTATCTCAAAATAATTTCGAGAATATTCTTGGGTACTCGCAACGAATTTTGCAGGATTTAGCATCGAGTTTTCGTGAATTAAGAACTGCAGTTCAATATGGAAGTTTTAATTTCGGTGGAGTTATTAATCCGATGAGACGATCCTACGCATTTTGCACGATACAATCGGGATGGATGCTTAATGACGTCTGCAATAATTTGATCCAAGCGGGTGTAATGAGAGAAAATATTGATCGACCGATCCAACCGACGCGGCCCGTTAGTACTGGGTGGAATTGTCGGGGGGAGATTACCACATGCACGTTAATTAAGCGAGCGCGGATGAAGCAATACCAAGATGCGTTTGTAATCATTATTTGCAAAACTGAGGGTAAATTTTGCATAATTATTCCGTACGCTCTGTACTTTTCAACTCCAAAAATAAGTAGAAGAAAACTACCACGAAAGAACAAAAGACTCATTATTGTCAATTAAAAAGTAGAAAGAATAGTCATAAAAAAAAGCGAGACAGAATTTAAGTTGGGGCTCAGAGATCAAATTTGCTGCGAACAGAAGTGCAATGGGAAAATTTAATTCAACGCGATAATCCGCGGTCGTTGCGATGCGCCGGCGAATTATTTAAACGGCAACGCGCGTTTGTCTTCATTTCTATTCACCCCCGAGCGCCAGCAGTCCGTAAGAAATTAGCTATATATACACAAATTCATGCATCGCGACCGCTTATGAATAATACATGTTCCTCTATCCAACCGCACACGCCTTTCGCCGCGCGCCAGTTCCAGGATTATTCTCCGAGCCGTGTGCAAATGATACAGTTTATATTATATAATGCGCCTAGTAACTGAAATAAGCGTCAACTATTTCGAGCGAGCATTAAATTTGGAAGAAAACATCTACTCGCCTCTTGGGAAGAAGAAACGGGAGTGGCAAAAGTGAAAAGAAGATTGAATGGCACCTCCGTGGCAAAGGCAATCCGCGGCTCCTTAGGTTACTTTAATCCTAGCATTACGGGAGTGAATCCTCAATCATCCTTGATTTATAGCTACCCCTCCGTGTCCTTTCAACCGAGTCTCCCTATAAAAATCCAACCAAGCGACTCTGCCTCTGGCAAAGCATTCACCGACTACGGAATCCACAAACTCACAAACTCCACCGGTTCCTCATCTCATTAAACGATCGGCCCGTAAAAACGCCTGGCAAATCGAATTCGCCAGATCCACCGTGGCCGATTTGCTCCTTGGCGAAATTAGATTTCGCTTTAAAAAGCTACATGGTAGATCCGCATCGCGGAGACGAGTACAGTAGGCAGGACAGTCTGAGAACCGATCCTGCGAAAGGACCAAGGCGTGGATCTCAAGATTTACACATATTACCCCATAACTCGTGAGTGTGGCGGGACAGTGGAATTCGAGGATCCTCAGCAGTGGCGTTCTCGAACGATCTTTCTGTATAAGGAATCGAGGATGCTGAGAAGTAGAAGGGGTTGAAAGGTAGGAAAAAGGCAGGGGCGATTTATCTAGCGGACCAAACCAAGAAGCCCTTTCCACCGAATCCTCCAGGATTCCTTTTGCCAGAGAGATCCTGAAGAATGAGAGAGAGAGAGAGAGGATCCTATCTAACTCACAGGTTCTCGTGTGCTGCGGTAAAAACGAGAGGAAAATGTGAGGGTCGAGAGAGCAGGTCCCTTCTTCTCTCTGGTGGAAATGCGTCTACACCTCGAGGTGAACCTCTACCGTAAGCTTGCCAGCTCACCTCGCGAAAAAGGGTGGGAATCGAGCCTGAGAGCTTGATGGTCTCTAGTTCTTCCTAGAGGAAGATGAACAGCCACTCTCGGATCCGCGAGGCTGAGAATCAGCCTCGGACGGATAGCAGGAATCGAGTGATCTCGCGAACTAGACTTGGATCGAGTCGTTTTCTTTGCGAGATTCAAGACACCTTGTTTCGTGGAGAAGCTCGTTTTCTCAGTGAGCACCCCACCGGAGGTGATTTCTCCAACCTTAGCTACTTTAATCTATCTCATCTAATGTTTTCTAAAGTCCGATTTCCTTCCAAATACGCTTCTTGCGAGAACGTTACCCTCGAGAAATCGCCAAGCTATCGTGGCGCAGATTACTCTTTACGCTACAAATAATCTGAGTATTTTCATTCTTTTTCTCATACTATTATATAATAAATTTATGCTCGTAGAACTAAATTAATAAGTCTAGGATAGATATTGAGACGGTTTGCTCTCCGAGCCCGAGGATCTCAATTAAGCCGAATGTGTCTGAAGCCACAATACCATCTGCACCGGATGTGACAGGGGTCTCCGCTCCCCGGTACGTGCGTGAACCTTGCGAACCTCGTGCGAGGATGAATCAAAGAGACCCAGGCGCAAAAATAGAAGGAGAATCAACTTCAGAGGAAGATGGCTGGATTTAATCACACCTACCCTATTCCTCTCACGTTTTGGCAGCGAGGGAGATCCCTCGTGCCCAGCTCGTGAAACAAGACCATGGGCAAAGCATCGCCAAAGAGTGGAAAAGGGTGGAAAAGGAGAAACGAGACGGAGCAGTACAATTTAATACACAGAGACCCATTCGCTCATTCCACCAACTCGATCCTATAGAGAGAGGGTTGCACTTCTCTAGCCACGCGCACCGTTTGTCTTATACGCGTGACAACGACCAGGCAGAATGCAAAGAATTCTATGCACCAAGAACAAAAGAATCCCACTGTGTTTCCATACCGCGTGAACCGACCATGCAATTCTATGACACTCGCTCTATCTTATCAATGAACCCAATCTCTCTATCCTCCATTTTACGACCACATTCGTCTTGATAAGACTGGAATAAAATCGAAATAAAAGGGAAATAAAAACGAGACCTCACAGAATATTCTGTCGGCGCGTGTAAAGAAAGGATCCGGAGGTGTATCGAAAGACAGAGAGAGGGAGGGAGGTGAAAGGAGAAGAGCGGACCTTGAATGGTGAGTCTTTCAAGGGGCAGCAGCTACTCCGTCTGAAAAATAGTCGCCCGAAGGGTTGGAAGGGTGCAGCGATTGGTTGTGTCCGACGCAAGGGCTCGAAGGAGGTGTCCTTTAGTCGTGAGGTGTCCTCGCCTGTACCAAGGGAGCCATTATCGAGGGATGAAAGCGCATAGGGTGCACTCTCGCTCGTGCATAATTTATCATCGGCCTGGATCAAATTTGCTTGTACGTGTCGAGGAGAAGTCAAGACTCTCTCGAAAATCTCTGTTTCTGTTATTTGAATGCATCTTTGATTCGCCAAATCGCTCAAAACGTAGCGCGAATAAGTCGCAATAATATCCTGCCTAAAATCTCCCGCCTCTCGGTCACCGTACCCACGAGGATTTTCGGCCTTTGTCGCGCCTCTAATCTGCATACGGTGAATACTTTATCAACGGCTTAACTTTTGTAAGAGCACTGCGTCGAACATCATTGGGATTTGCGCAATAAAGCGCGAAAGAGGATCGTGCAAAGTCGGATTTGTGTTAATGCTTTCTGCCACGACAAGAGCCCTTTGAGAAGCGTTAAACGTTATTGGCAACGTTAAAACTTTCTCATCCACATTAATAAACTGTTAACTATTTCTAAACTTCGTTAACTCAATCTCAATTATTTGAGACTGAGGATGACAAGAGTAACGGTGTCCACTAAAGAGACGCGTTCTAGTTGACGCAGTATACATATCTTCTAGGTAGGATCGTAACGAAGGTACCGGTGTTCCAGGAGCCCTTGAATGTGATTACACGAAAGGAAGAATGGGTCCTGGAAGAACAGAGGCAGACGACGAGGGTCGCCGTTGGTCTTGATTTAGTAATAACAAGGCAAGGTCTCTTTCGAGCGAGGGCTGCTGGTGGCTGCTACGCCATAAAACGTTGGAGAATCGCTCCTAGAAAAGCGGAAACGCTGTCCCGGCCGGATGCAATCAAGAGAAGAAAATAACGACGCTAATACTGATTGCGTTGGGGATAAACATCGGCACGTACTACCACGGGAAATCGGCGGAAACATATCGAAATAATATCGACTAGTAACTATATCCAGTCAATCGAACCGAGGGGTTCCTCGCCAAATGGCTAGTTATTGGCGAACCGATCGTGATTCACGCGAAAATGGGATAATCCAGATTCTAGAAGAAATCGATCGATATTTAGCCTGATCCGAAAACAAGAGCAAATACAAGAGGATGAATCTTTGCTGTTATACAATAGCAACACACGAAGGTATGAAGTTATCGAAATAGATTTTGCCGAATGAATGGAAAGTCAGGTTAATGGAAGAGAGAAATGCACGTTCGGGCTAAAGTTGCCGAGTGTGTTTTGGCAGCGTCGAATAAGGCCAACTTTCGAACATACGTTGCAAAGCTTTGTGAGATTAAAATCAACTGATCCAAGCCGGCATATCGTCAGGTTGCCTAAGGGTTACCCATCTAACTCCCGGGGATTTACAAAGGCTTCGGGGTTCAAGAGGATTCCGCGAGTGAACCACAAAGCAAATTCAAATCTAGAGTTCCGGTTCCTTGACGTTCCCCCTATATCGCTAGCGCGCCATAAACACCCATGCATGGGCACGTACTACAATGCAGGATACCGTTACCTTGTCCAGCCGATAACATTCCAAATTGCCAGCAATAAACCGACTGTTTTCCTCGCTATTGCTGATCATCCAATTCGAGAGATTCGCACAGGAAGTCACTAACGATTTATCTTGGCAATTAACAAAGAGCATGCCTTTAAAGGTGTCGATCACCGACGATGACTGTAGCAGCCAACGCGTTGAGATAATGTAAGCTTGACACTCGTGGAATTATGGTAACGCAGGGAATATTAGGGAAATCGAGATCAAAGCGACCAGAAATCCTGATGGAACCACTCAGCACAGTATTCATCCTTTAATACTGTCGTTCGAATATTCAGATGGCTAGGAGGGACTGCCCATCCAGATTCTCCTCTACAGCGTGGATCCAAGGAAGAGGATTAGCGTTGGATTTCGAACTCGTTATTGATAGTATAATGAGGGAAAATTCGTCCTTCCGAGAGGATGGAAAAACCGTCGGCTGTGAGGATTATTAGAGACGCAGGAATAAATTCACGTTCTTGGACCCTTGGACCTAACTATCTAATGGATACCACTTAAGTACGGCCAGTAGCGTACCGCGAATTTTGCAAAATAAAATAGGAGTGCCTCGGAGAAAATAAAATCCCTCTCCGATTTATGTAGCTTCCGTTAATGGAGCTCGATGGTGGCGGAAGGACGGGGCCGCATGTGCCTTTACGCGAACTTTATTTTTTCTTCTTAAAGCGACTTTGAAACTGAACTCGTCCGTGGGAAGACAACGACGATTTGCAGAGTAAGGTGACATTGGCACTAAGCGAATTTCCCTCTTAGGCTGAGAAGCAAAGGAAGAGCATAGCGAAGTTCTCCGTGCAAATGGATCTCGGACACGAAATTTCGATATCCAAGACATTCTATTCTCGGTCTTCGAACTTACTCTTGGAAAATAAACTCTCGAAGCCTCGAAGGCATAAGTGTATCGCTGAGAAAGTCATAATAAATTATAGTTATAGTTATAGTCATATCTTTACACTCAACAGTCAAAAGCTTTCCAACGTCAAGCTACAATCCTAATTACACGATTTTTGTCTAATTCAGATTAGGAAAGCACGGAACTGCTAATTGAGTGGGTGCTCGACTAAAGCGTCTTTCGCAATGGTGCGAAGCGAGAGCGAATAGTCCGCTTGGATATTTGCGGAAGCCGTAATTTCAGACAGAAGTCCAAAGTCTTCAAAGCGTCCGGGTATGCAGGCGCTAGACAGAGCAGCGCAAACTTTCTAATCGAATTAGAGGCCCCACGGCCCTTTCCCTTGCCATTTCAACTACTCCTCGCCAAACGAGTTGAATACTCTTTGCTACCGTGCGGTGCACTTGCATTGTACCCGAGCAAATGCGAATCACTGACAAGTTTTCACCTTAAATCCATCGAATTACCACAATTTCCATTCGAACTAATTCTCACCTGTATTCGCGAAAGAGGTACGGAAATGTCGTATATTCTATAGATAGCATACGAGGGGGTTCCCTAATTCCGTCGAGCCGTTGCGGCGTCGAGGTAAAGTCGCGGAATTCCAGTGGGAATCCAACAAACGTCGACGGCCGTGATCGTGTACCTCGTGCGCGCCAGAAAATCCAGCTGCACGTGGCATCACCGGAAGCAACGAGGATCAAGCGTGACGTAATCCGCTTTAATGTCGTGCTCCTTTCGCGGCCGTGTCGGAAAAAACACTCGCCACTCGACTAATCCCTTTGGATTCGGAGATTCCGTGGTGAGAGATGGGACGAGTGACAGTCGCTGAATTGACGCGGCTTTCTTCTCCCCCCCCCCCTGTTTTCCTACCAACTGTCAATATACTCTCTTTTTCTCTCTGACCCCTAAAGTCGTTGAGTCAACACGAGCAACATAATGTCAAAGCTGCCTACATATCACTGTATCGACTTTTAAGTGTAAAAGAGTGCATTGTGAAAAAAAAACACAACCACTCGTTTGCAACAATATCGTATTATAATGGTCCACAATACATCTGATTGTGAAAAGAGGAATATACTCGAAAGATGAAGAAATAGAAAAATTGTAATTATTCGAAACTCACCGCCATATCCTCGCTCCTGTATGCAGTGAGGGTCTGCTCGTCCTGCAGGAGTACGCAGTAACAGGGCTCCCAGCATGCTTCGCCTGCAGCTTCGCCAGCACAACACTCTGCCTCTGCAACACAACACCATAGGAATCGTCAGCTCCTGTCTTCCTATTCCTCCCTCCTCCCTCCTGCCTCGTTCTCCTCGCGGAATCCCAGTGATTGTGATTGCGCGCGGCACAACGAGAAACGTCCCGCGAGAATCGAGAGAGAATAATGCCCCGCACGTCAATTATCGCGGCAAACCGCCTCGCTGCGGCGCAACAGGAAGTCAGCACCGATTCCGGCAGATCGCGAATGCTCGTCGAACGAGCCTCGCCACTCGATAACGATCGATCGATCGATCATGGGATACTCGATCGCCCTAGACTCACTCGAGACTGCTCTTATCGTAGATTTGGTTTGTCAAATTTGCTAATTTCAGTTTTGAGTAAATCTTATTTTTGGGAAGAACAATTGGAAAAATGTATTATGGACGCTCGGAATGAAAAGTTCAAAGGTGACGAAAATGTGATTTGACATTGCATCTTCGCGATTTTGTGCCTACAAGCGAAGTTTGTAGCGTCATGTTTACGTGACAAAGTTAGCAGGTGGGGCGATAGAGGGATATGTAAACACTATGGGTTCCTGTTACCCACGAGTGTTTATGGAGAGAAAGGTACTACCGGGTTCTCGGAAGAGGATTAGCTGACAGCTGTGATGTAAATATGGCCAACAGTAGAGGATTAACGCTACAGTTTGCTTGATAGAACAGGATTTGTAGATCGTATCAAAGATTCGCTAAATGGCTAGCAAACGTCACCGATGACAGTACAGTATTTGAAAATAACGATGTTACCAAATTCCAAAATATAATTAATAATCAACTGCACGAAAGTTCCGGATTATCTAAGGCCTATAAATCAATTTCAGAACCCAGATACCTTCCTGTCCGGAATTAATCCATACATGCAAGCGATTAACGCCAGATCACTTAATAACACAAGCCAGAACACGTCTCGCAGACACGAGCACATGTCCCGTCAACATCGAAGATACGTGGAGAGGTGGACCTCCGTCGTCGCCTAGACAGGGTGCTCGCGACACTTCGCCAAATTAATTAGCCCATTTGGAAACCCCTGTCAGTCGTAGGAAAATCAGCTTCACCGTGCAACTGGTAGTGTTTCGATCGGCTTTCGAGTCGCGAATTTCGATGTAAATCACGCGACTCAAGTGCAAATCGAAGCATCCGAAAATGTGCTAACAAACGAGTGGAGCACGAACAAACAGGCCTCTCCTCGACAGAGTGAATTTCTTCAACTCGATGGCGACACGGTCGACGAGGTGCGAAACAGCGGGTGAAAAGTTCACGCGAATTGCAGAGTTCGAATTTACATTGTTACCAGAAGTGGATTGGCCCGAAAAAGTTTCCTTCGAACACGGTGAAACGGGCACTCCTCAAAACTCTCGGGAAACACTTCATTCGACTGTATAAATCGCGTTTGTCGCTTTTCCGGCAAATGCTCCGGGCATATAATATTGCTGGAGGCCTCAAGGGGAAAGCTTCAACAGTGGCAGGTAAATTAAATCGTTAGCTGAATAATGTACTTCCCATTTCCGGGGATGAGACCCCATCCTGCATTAACAATAGAATTACCAACAGTACGCGTGGATATGTACCAACTGGGAATAAAAGTAATTTGGAATGAGATAATGAGGGATGAATATTTTTCATTGGAAAATCAACTACTTCGCGGTGGTTACGTATCGTGGAAACTTCATATTGACTATAAAAGCCATCGTTCGAGTTTTAACTCCTCCAGAAGCTTGCCAATCGAAAATAAACGACACTGTGCGACTTAACAGAAGCGTTCGATCGAGATGCAAATGTTCCGTGGGCATTAGGCACCCCGTGTTCGAGGGGCTGGATCTTGGCAAAAACCTGCCAAGAATTCCTTTGTGCTCGTCGATACTACGCAAGTTCCTAGGAACTTCACTGGCAAACCTTTTTTTCAGCCCTTCTTCGCTCTCGTCTTTCTCGGAGGAGATATTCTCGTGGAAATTATAGCTGCTAAATAACAGGTCAGCCGAGCCTGTGATTCTATTGTTCCGTGTTTTTCTAGCACCAGGGCAGCTGGAAAAGTAATTCCAGACCAAGCACAATTGTGTTAGGTAAACGAAGCGCCACGCGATTATGGGGAAAACCATTTTTCCGTCTGCTCGTCACGTTATTCTCTGACGTTTCCAGGATCCTGCAACTAGCTGGATTTTCCGCGACTGAAATAATGTAAATACGAATTCATCCGTCTACCAGAATTATTCCATCGAAATATAAGGTACTGGCAATAGAGGATCCAGTTATTGAATAACATAACAATCACTCCGATTGGACAGCCTAGTCCGTAATCTCAAAATTGTTATTTTTTTAATCCACTAAAATCTATAAATTAAGCGAAACGCAGAGAGAAGACAGAGGAAGCGTATGAACTTCGCGAAGAGATATTAGCGAAGCAAATGTTTCGTCGCCTTAGCAGACGGAACAGATAGGGGAAAATTGCTGGGGAGTGTTCACACGCGACCCAACCGGATTACAACCACAGCCGTTCGTGCGGGAACAGCAACGGGGAAACGAACTGCTTCGCGAAAATACCCGAGGAAGTTTCCTCGAGTTACTGTTCAGCTAAATTCCGCGCAACGTTCTAATGGCAGTACCGCATTTGAAATAAACGTTAAAAAGTTCTCTATTGAGTTTCGTAATCTAACAATATCTAATTGGCAATTAGAAATCTAAAACTGATACTGAGAGATATAATAAGCACTATTGATTATAAAACGATCTCCCAGCCAGGCCTTTCGATTGTTTCGATAGATGGATTGTAATAATATCTGAAACTGAAAAGTTTTATTTCTTCATCCAGAAAACAAATTGTCCTATCAAGAAAAGCCAAAGGCAAAGCTGGTCGAATAGCTTCTGCGACAGGATTTATCCTGTATTTTTATTTGTGTGTTCAGGATCCAAAGGACCTTATAAATTCAGTTCGGCTACTCGAGCACAGTAGAAGTAACTGGCTGTATCGTGTCCGTGATTCAGCAAATATTGAAAAATATATACTTGAAGCGAGACTCTGTCGAACGAAGCGGAGTCGAGCGGCGAGTCTATTCCCTAGGGACCTACCCTCGAGGAACTTCCTAAATTATTGGCCATAGTTGTCGATAAATTTTTCCGCCTCTTTTTGTCGGCCATCTCTCGTATCCCCGGTGTATCTTAAAACGTACAGAGAAACACGATATTTTCTCATACACCAGATAGCTCGTTCCTCGAATTTTAAAGGTCTCGATGTACACTTGCACTCGTTCTCTCTTCTTCTCTTCTCTTATTCCCATTCTCGTCGCACATCCCAACCTCGTTATTACGCGATTGTAATATATTTTTTCGTTCATCGTCCTCCAGCTTTTTCTCCGGATACTTCAACGTGCTTTTGCTTATTTTAACACACCTGCCGCTGGCGTTTCTATTTCCGTGAAAAAAAGCGGGATTGCGGGGTCTGTCGATTTCAGCTTCAACGAATTAATTGAAGAAAGAGAGCTCGAAATAGTTTGGGTGGAACTTTTTATTGCATCGAACAACTTTCATTTTTACCGATGCAATTTAAACAATTAAACAATTTTTGAGAGATTTAGACTGACGGAAAATTGTAGACCGATATTACTTTTTTCTATGGTTGCAGTGGTGTTAGAAACTTCAGAGATTCTTCAAGAAGAAAAATGGTAGTTCTTTGAGGCTTCCATCATGGTTGTTCTTTTACTGTCTTGCTCCTCGTACTTTGCGACAGAAAAGTGCATACTGAACGCATGCATATGCAATATGCATGCATCTCCGAGACTCTCGGACGCGTAAAGTCCTCTTAGCCTGGCAAACAATGCACAATACCCTCTGATATTACTCGAGACGCAGGTTACTGCTTTCGTAAAAATACACTGACGATTACGACGCATTGAGCTATACAAAAAGCTATAATATAAGTTTCCACCCACGCGACCTTTAACGCCATCTTGTCAGAAAAATACCGCAAAATTATTACTTGCAAGATTACATTTATCAATTCATTATTGTATTTAAATTGAAGTTGAAAGAAAAACATCTGTACAAGTATAAAGCTACCCGAGACGGTCAATTATATCTGCGCGAGCGATTAGCCGAGGTGAAGATAAGAAGTCGGATTGCGAGGATTTTCGCGCCTCGAGGCGAAGGAGCTTAAAATTGCAGGAGAGTCATACTTTGCGTCGCAGACTTTACCCCGGAGGTTCCTGGCGAGTTTCGCAAACTTGAGACCTTAGAGACTGAGAGGAGAAGAAAGCGCGAGAGCCGCGAAAAAGCGAGAAAGGTGGAGAACTAAGAAAGGAAGAAGATCCGGGTATTTATATACCCCGGGGTGGAATTCTAGTGGAATCAAAAACTGCGGCGTCGCGACGCTGCCACTCCGAAACAGTCGAGTTTAATTCCTTGACTATAACGCCCCGAGAAAAAGACGATCGTTCATATTTCCATAGAATACCGAGTAATTTCACGAAATGCATAAGACTCGGGAAAAAATTTCCAAGTAAAGTCAACGAACAAAACGTACACCTCAAGCTTCTTAAAAGCTTTATGGCCATCTCGGAAAATATTTACCGTGTAAAGAGTCACTCGAGGTTTCGCTATTAAGTGGACGATTACGTATTTCATGTCGTGGAATTTCACCGTGGCAAGGAGCCGAATGAAAGTAGGATATCCCTTTTCACGTCGGCAAGAATTTAGCAAAGTTAATGCGCTCATAACGATTCCACAGAAAACAAGCTCCGCGCATCGCGTAAACTCGCGGATTACAGTCTCTGGTGATTGAAGAAAATGTGTTACACGGAAAAGCAGAAAGAGAAAGGCCAGAAAGGCTGGCTAGCTCCTGGCGGTCTATCCGTACCGAAAATACCGCCAGCAGATTCCTGTCCCAGATTTCTTCGATCGACCCAACTCGCGCATTGCTCTTGCACACATTTGCTTCGTTCGCTTACTTCTATTTAAATCTGTATTCTATGCATCGCAACAAAATTGTTCCAATAAAATTTTCACTGAAAATATCGAATTGAATTAGAATCGAACATTAAACTGCAGCACACGATAGCGGTTGAAATGAATGTTTCTTCCCTGGATCTCGGCGATGCGTACGATCCATAAGACTCAAGAGTAATCAGCGGAAAAGCTAGCGTGCAATTCGCACTGGGAACTCCCGGTAACCGGGCATCGTCCATCAACGAGTAACTTAATTTCTTCACCGGAAGTGCAGTTATTTATAATGCGATAAAGTTGTGCGCGGCCGAGTGGAGGTTCGCGCGGCGACGTCTGATAAATTTGCATGAACTAGTGCGAAGGGTGTGAAGGGTGCGAAGAGAAAAAAAAAAAGTGAGAAAGTTAGAGTGGCATAAGGGAAGGAAGTGTTGGAGGAAGAAGAGGAGATTCTCCTCGAAACGGAGAACGAGGAGGGTGACCCTGGCAAGAGGGGCGACACTGCCAAGACAGCGTATTTTGATTAGAGGGTGTGCCAGCGTCGCGCCGGCAATTATCTTGTTAAGATGCTCCGTTAACATTCGCGCAGGCTCCTATCTTTCTTCGGGATCTGCCGCTATTACGTGACTCGCGAATAGAACCATCAGCCTCTTTTTACTTTCCTCGATACAAATGACGAAATGCCGTTGAAACTCGTTCGCGCAGTGGCATTGCTTTCCAGCAATCGCAATAACAATGTGCTGATTATGGCAAGACGATTAGTCTTCCTAAACGTCTGGAAAAACTATACGGGGTGTACATTGGGTGCGTACTACGTAACTTTGAAGCTGGGAGATAAAAATCTCTATTCACTTGACGAGAATTAAAGACCATCAGTGTAATAAAATAACCGCGGTCGAGTGTAATTTAGAAAGAGAGCAACACGAGTGGCAAGTGAACAAGTCGCGGAGTCGGAGCAAAGCGAAGCGCACCGTGTCGTATCGTGTAGAGTCACAGAAGCAGCCGCAAATTTCATTACTCTCAGCCGCAAATGCATCAGAGGCTGAACAGAGCCAGTGGCATTTGCCCGCAAACCTCTCGAGGGCACTCGCCTATCCGAGAGGAAAGAGCACTCGCGAGAACGAGAACGGGAACGGGGACGAGAACACGAGGACTAATATCCTAGATACACGAAAACCCGATTCCGTTGCAACTCAAGAAGTCGGATCACCGGCCCATTCGGCGAGATCCGCGAGCATTAAGAGGTCAGGTGTATGCGAAAAAGGATCAAGTCGAGGACAGGTGAGAGGTCCTTCATGCTCCGAGCATCTCGAGAGATGAGGCCACGTCCTCGTAGCAAGTGTACGGGAACTGCGAAGAGAGAGGTACCAAGAGAGAAAGAGAACTGGCTGAGAGTGTAGCGCGCGCGTTTCTACCTCAGACCGAGATTACTTCCTCGGTCCTCATTAGGCGCACGCTGGACCCGGATAGTTCATTACCGGCGATCTTATCTGAGACTTGTTCTTTCATGAGACTTTTTCTTCTTCCTCCTCTTCTTCTTCTTCTTCTTCTTCTTCGTCTTCTTCTTCTGTGTCCGAGGTTCCTCAGTTTGCCCTAAGTTTCTACGCTTTCCGGCTCCGTCTCCTTTTTCCGACCCTCGAGTTTCTGGATTTCGAGTGGTACAATAGACCGCTTCCCTTATTCCGGTCACGTTTATCTATTATTTTGTCGACTTCTCAATCTCCGGATTTGGTGGATCTTCGTATTAAAGAGATGCGGTTCAGGAAAGTCATTGTCAATTCTGAGTAATCCTACATTTTAATAATAGACAATATTGGGATAGTAATGCATAGATCAAAACGTCCTATACATACACAGTGACAACGAAAACTATGAGATCAACCTGAAGATTCTGTATTTGGCAAAAGGTTGACAATCTGTTAATTACAAGACAGGGTTCTCGACAGTCGGTGCCTCTGGTGGAAGAAGGTCGACTACCTGGCCGTGTGAGCCTATCACCGGTTTACCTCTCGTGGGTGCGAACGAACGGTTATGGTCGGTTATGGCCATTACGTAATTGGATGAACCCTGCCTCATTCTCTCTCCCTCTCTCTCTCTCTTCCTGCAGCGATCGCGTAATCGAGCGAGACGCGCGCCACTCGAGGAACTTCATCGCACTATTTACCTCTGATCTCTATCGCTTCAATATTTCTCCAAAAAAAAAAAAAATTACCAATGAATTATTTCCTTGATCAAATCTACACATATTGCAGTTCGCTCTCTAAACGGATGAAAGCTAACGGTCTAGCAGATGCTGCGAGCGATAGAATCATCGGGCGAATAGACGTGTCCGCTTGTTCCAGAAGAGGTGAGAAATTGGAGAAAGTAAGAGACTGATGCATTCTAGTGGAAAAATCCCACTGGACGAAGGAGCAGATGGCTTTGCCAAGATTCGAGTTAACAATGTAGAATCGTCTAGACTGCCGTCCAATAGTAGAATGAATAAAATAGATTTCTAGTTTATAATCCAATTTACAATAACCCGAATGGCCAATGAAGAAATTCTATCGGTTTATTCAGGTAAAAATTCTTTTTTCTATTATTTTGCATAATGAATATTTTTAAATCCTTTACATTTGGTTTTAGCGAATGATTAACTTCCAATTATTTGATCGATTATCGAAAAATATATTTCCACTCCGTGATAAATTGTGAAACTGTTCCTTATAAGTATAACCTTATTTCCGACTAGAATATCCACACGACTACGTAGCCGTATCGGAAGGGTTGAGCAAAGTCTGTTCACGGGATCCAGTCACTGGTGTAAGTAGATCGTGGACTAGCAGATATATAATAGTTAGATGGCCGCTGGTGGCAAAGCCGAGCTGAGCCGAGCCGAGCCAGACGCACAATCAGACGCGAGCTGCTGGAGGATTCCTTTTGAGCAGCGCACAAAGGCGTTTATCTTGCTCAAAAGGGCCCTTTTTCCTGTCGCCTCTGCTGCCTTTCTTTTCATCGCTCGTCTTGCCGCGTGACTCGATAACAACTCACTTTGCTTAACAGCCGCTCACGCTCTTACAAAAGAAGAGTGCTGCATCGTCTCTCGTACTCATCGAGTCACTAATATGATTTCTATCACTCGAGACTCTCGCTCGATATTCCAAGGAGAAAACGCTTGGTGTTTAGCAGAATTGTGGCGGCAATTTCATTCATCGATGTTTCCACGGAAGTTGAGAAAATTGGTGGTTAGAAGTATGGCCCAGATTTCACCCCGTGGCATCAATTGTCACTTTCAGTTATCGCGTAAGGTCCTTTCGACTCTCTCTCTCTCTCTCTCTCTCTCTCTCTGACGGAGGTCAAAGTACTTCAAGCCCGTTCGGGTGAATAAGCTTCTCCGAACTCTTTCAATAATAACGCCGCGAACTTAATTGGGTCAGAGAGGCTATTTATTAATTCACGGAAGTATCGGAATTCGAAGCTGTCGCCTGGGATATCGGTTTTCTTCTATGCTTCAATTACGAAAGAATCCCGGATCTTGGCTCCGGATCCTGCCAATTAAGGGAGGTACAATCGGACTTTTATTGATCTCTCAGATATGAGTTTAACTGGAATTAGTTGTAATGAACAAATGTGAATTATTTTAATATCGTAATTTTCTACTCGTCTAACAGGCGTTCATAAATATTTTAAGTGCCGATCGAATTAAAGCCACTTCGGTGTGATTTTTATGAGATCAACATTAATGTTTCTTGTCAGTTTTATTAAAGTGATAGATTGAACGACTCGTTTTTTGCGATCCAATTCCTATTACAGCTAGAAAACAAACGTACTAGAACGTTAAGCACATTCGGATCACATCCGGTTCAGGAGAATCGTCCCGAGGAAGGTACTCCACTGAAACTTCTGTCATTCAAGTAAGTACATACATGCTGAAAGGGAGACGTGCACACGGGGAATTTGATAGCGATTCACCAGGAAATGTAATCGTGGAATGAACGCGGCGAGGAGAGGTAATCACATGAGGAGGAGAGGAAACAATGTCGCCGACATGCCATTAATTCCGTTTGCATAATAGACAAATGAAATTACATGGTGTCCGTTACATATCGAACCGCGTATGAATTGTTTGCCAATGGTAAAATAATTTATGAACCATCGTCCTGTATTCGACCGATTGGAAGATCGAACCACTAGTTGGCAAATTTTCCTGGTTATCTTGTTTTATCCTGGTTTATCCTACCAATGACCATTCAAGGTGCGCGAGTCGAATTCGCAGTCGACAGCGGACCTCGGCAATTTCCTGCTTTTAATGGAGCCGCCATCGGCGAATGGCGTTCATCTCGAATAATTAATTCCCCGAGAGTGACTTCGTTTTGGGTCTCTCTCTCTCTCTCTCTCTATCATCTCTCTGCCGCCTAATGAATTTACGTTTTGACGTTTCGCAGAAAGCTGCGAAACTTCGCGCGAGTCCGCCGCGACTAGTTAAACAGTTACTCGTCCAATGACATTAATTAAATGGCACTTTACTGTGCAAATTGCTCGGGAGATATTGTTGGAGAAAGAAAGATAACTCATGGAACAATTCTCCGAGAAATTTCTGTTTAACGATTAGCTATAAACGTGATGTGCGAAAGCTAACTAGCCACCGAATGAAATTAAGTGAAAGAAAGAACTACGTTTATCTGATTTTTTTTCCATCCTTAAGGAGAGTGGATTAGAAAACTCAGCTTTAATCACTTGTTTCTAAAGCTATCTATTTAATCCTTCATATTAAATTATTTTTTCACTCATCCTTTTCCAAAATAATTGACTCTGAATGGAGTTTTGTCAAGGCAACAAGAATAATTGAAGCCATTCTCTCATTGCGAAACGTTTTGTGCGACCGATTAGGGCAGTTGGCGGAAAAATTGATAGCTTGTTAAAACTGAGGTGAAGGGTGCTCGTGAGCGAGGCTTCCGGTGATTAGAGGAGACGAGAGCAAGTGCCAAAATGAGTAATTAAATGAATAAATAAACTAGAACACTCGTCGTCTACTTAAACGTGACCCACCGCGTTCCTGCAGCTGACACTTCCATTAGAAGAGATGGAGAGAGCTCGAGTTAGTTCTGCTTCCAGTTGTTGTAGTAGATCTACGAGTCGAGCTCCATAGTAGATGGGTCTATCGATCCAAGACAAATTCGTCATATGCATTCGCTCTAATGGTCTCCGGAACATTAAATTGTCCTATTTTGAGATTCGTTACGAGGACAGATATATACGGAACACGTACTCTACTAGTCGATAAGTAGTAAAAGTCGATAATTCACCCGGGAGAAAATTGTGGACCTCGCGCCGATCAGATTCGAGTCATTTATTATTAAAAACAGTGGATCGGCTTAAGAAAATCTGGGTCACTGGATTCAAGTGTAATATTAGATCTCGTGGAAAAGAGTATCGAGTTTCTGTCAGGAGACAGAAGTTTCCGAGAGTACTCCGGACAATGATGGAACCGTGCACTTATCGCTCGACATAGGAAAACACATGCAAAACAGGATAAGGTTTCGGGAAACCGAACAAAAAATCTCACGCAAATAGAGAAAACGTTATGGAGCACAGCTTCTCTGCAATGCTTCGAGAAAATTACTTCGATAATATCTCAAGAGGCTAACGATACGATCTTTCTTGAGATTAATTAACCAAGTCGGCAAGAGACTACGAGCTAGTAATTTGTATTACCCAACTGCAGTTATTTCGAGATTTGCTAGCAATTTATCTGGCAGATCGATCTGCGGGAAAATAGTAGAATTCCGTATGCCAAGATAAACGACAATCCTAGCAAAAGGATGCAATAATTATCCGAACGGTGCTTTTTTAATTACTCGCATGGCCGAGTCTCTCATTGATCTTTATATCCAGCATGAACTTATAACCAGAAATCTGCTTTGTGTCGCCTAGCGAACTAACTTTACAACACAGGGAGTTCAATACCAATCCCAGTTAATAGAGTTCGAAGAGAGAAGAGTCCACCAATCGAAGGTCAGTCCACCAGTTTTCTCATTTTCGCACCGGATTTCTCTCGATCCTCTTCGCCCGGTTCTCGCTCTCTCGTAGTCTTCCAGTTTCGTCGCCAAGAGAGCAATGACCACGACTACGATGTTGATCCAATATATACTCGCGAAAGCCAAATGGCGCTTTGTGTACCAAGAAATTCTGTAAAAATGGAGAAAATTGGCCGGGATGGCTCGATCGAGTAGCTTCACGGTGTTTATCCATGGAGTCAATGAGTTTTCCAGGATCGTCCTCGCAAGAGTGGCCATAAGAACTCACTCTACTTTCTCCAATTAATATCGAAGAGCGAAAGCAAAGAGCTGGTGTCAGAGAAAAAACTAATTAGTGGCGAGTGGATCGATTAGCCCGTGTCGTATACCAATCGAGCACGAGCTCTCTTCTTTTCACTGCCGAAATTACTTTTACCACGCCATCGCTTTTTCCTAACTCGCCAACTGATTACTACTAAACCTGGTACTTGGAAATCAATCGGTATTACAACCGAGATTCCAGAATGTAATTCAATTACTATTTAGCTTTCGATTCTACTTTACTAAGGAAAATGTGTTGTAATGTGTCCCTCGCGAAACTCACTTGACTCGGAGGTTCTGTGTGCGGCCCAGAGTAGCGGCTAATGGATCCCGAAAGCAGGCCGATATGCAGCAGCTCGCGATTCGAAAGGACTCATTTACCTACATCGATTTATTGCAACTGCCGGGCGATTATATCTGCTCGCGGGATCTCCCCGGGCATTACATCCACGCACGCCGCATCACCATTTAATTGGTACGCGCCCGCAAATCGATCCAAGGTACTCCCCGAGAGCACTCGTGCACTTTTCAATCCATGCCGATTTCTTCACCAAACGAACATCACGATTTCCACCTGCATTGCGCGATTTAGATATTGTTAAATCGTTACAAAAATTATTTAGATTGCTACTACATTGTTCTCGACATGAGCCTGCCATTTATTAATTATTTTCAACAGGATATTAATTTGCAAATAATGATATAATCAATGCAAAGGTTTAATGTATTCCCGCCTTTTACAGCTGGCTTTCATAATTTATTCACTGTGGGTGTTCGGTGGAAACTGACAGGGGATATGTTGAAGAAATAAATTAAAAGGAAAGCAAAACTACTTTTGCATCACTTTAATATAATCCTCGCGATACACGTTTAACGCGTTAATGCGATTATCCACGCTTATTCTCCTCGAATATAATTGAAAGCCTTTCCAAGTTCACGATGCACGTGGTGTATCTAGTGCTGATGTCGAGGTATTCTTCGTGGAATTTGTCTAAGAATTTTTCCGAGCGCAGCGTGACGAATACCATGGATACGCTATGAAATCGCGCGCATCCTATCGTTCTCCATCAAACCGTTAACACCTTCGTTTTTCCGCGTATCAAGATGACCACATCCGCCACCGAGACGAAAGTTATTCACGGATGGCACGATATATGATTTTATGCCTGGAGCATCCGGAGTATCAGTAATGTATTATCGTTTCTCCTCAATCTATTTTCTTACCACTCCACATACAATACGTAACTGCAGATGTGGAAAACCTATTCTGACCTATATATGTATAGACAAGTCGAACAATAAATCCTACATAATTACTACTTGACCCCGGTGCAGTAAAAAAGTTATCGATGTTTCATTAACGAGGAAGTTCCGCTAGCATAATTTGACAGGATGGCATTCGAGTCCGAGTTAATAAATCATATCGAAGAAAGTACTGCGAAACGTACGAGAAGTCTGTATTGTATGTTAATGTCAATTGGCCAGTGGTAGTAGAATAATGGAGCAAGTGCATCACCCTGTAGGAGGAAGAACGCACGAAGGAGAAGACACGCCACAATGCTCGCAGGTGAATTCGCGACCCGATGGCGCCAGGATATTGCTTTAATCGCCTTTGTTACCCTGCATACTCTGCTCTTGCCTTCGAGACACGTGTTAAGTGATCGCATCGCCGCGCCGAGCCAACTTTGCTCTTTGGTCTCTCCGTGTTCGTTCGGCTTATGGCTGGTTGATCGTGTACGCCAGGTTCGCGTTAACAGCGTATCGATAACCGGCTAACCCTTTGCCGAGAACGAGGACGCGTATAATTGCGATAAGATTTACTTCGATTCTCCTGGAATCCCACGAGAACAATTTTTCTTATCGACGATTATCCATTGATTGACAACTAAAAATTGTAGAAAATATTGTTGAAAAAAAACTTGTAGGAAAGAAACAGTATTTTCTATGAAAATAATTTCATTGGAAATGAACTCAGAATGCAGTTGTACTTCCTCAGTGGAAAATCATCCAATAGTAGCTAGATTCCGTAGATTTAACGGGCATCACTGGCCTTACATTCCGCTCGCAGTTTAACACGTGCCATGGTAGGATAACGCGCGAGCCACTCTGCGACTATTTCACGGTGCGCAATCATGAATGAGGCCCCCGGTGCACTTTAATTTACATATCTAATTACGGATCCAAAGCTATCTCTCGAGCCGCATGCTTCCTATCTGGCATGCCGGCCTCTGTTAGCAGGTACATACATAGCTATTGTATACCGTGAGTAAACGAAACTACTCGAACACCAAACTATGCTTATACGTTTCTCCTGATATATCGTCTCAAATGTTTATCCACGAAACGAATCAATTGCAAACTATATACTTTGATTCATAAAAAAGGCCATTTAAGTAAACGTTTCAGAATTTTATACTCAATTAGCGTTAACTTCCAGAAGCCCGATGGCAAAAGACTCGAGGGAAAGGACTATTTGGCAGCCTACCACGAAGTAATTCGAGATGGAGGGGAGGCGTAATCCACAGTGTCGTTTGCTGAAAAATGTGCTGGAGCTTACCGCAGTAATGGACCAAGATGTGAAGGGTGCCGGCGTGAAAGCGAGATTCGCTCCAGGAAGCAGAATCAACCTGCGGCTCGAACAGCGAGAGATCGAGACCCTCCATGTCGCTCTCGCCGCAAGAATCGCTGAGAGGCTCAAAATTTCCAGTGCTCGATGGTTCCTCCTCGGTCGCGACCTCCTCTGCGAGATTTTCACCTCCGCCACCTCGGCATCGAGGTGTCAACGCCATTCTCTCTTCTCTATTTCTTCCACTCGACGGTCTCTCTTACTCGCACCCTTTAGCTTCTTCCACTGTACAATAAGACCCACTGGTAGCTTCACTCACTCATATCTCACAGTCTCATCGTTTCATGGGACACCGTAAAGGCTGAAAATGGTTTAGAATGCTGCTGTTGTCGTGATTCGAATGATCCATCGATGGTTTTGAAATAGATGCATCGAGACTCGTGCCACCGTGGGCTATCCTCTACGTATGAGCGATTCCACGCAAAGTGGACACAGTCCATACACACCTAGTCTCAGATTTTTTTTAAACTTTGTATATTTGTAGCCCTTGTCGAATCCTGTAAAATGCCGTTTTCCGTTCCTCAATATCATTAATAGTTTTTAAATTATTTAAGTGTAAAGTTTGGGATCAATTTTTCTTTAAAAATTTATAACTCGAAAACTAATAAAGATACCAGGATGTGCGAACCGCCGTTTTCTTCGGAAATCTTCAAATTTTAATAAAAAAAATACTCCATATGTGTAAAATTGTATTAACTAGTTCTAAAATATAAATATTTATTAAAAATTTAAATAAGACAGTGAAAGACATTCTTGATTACTTTGAAATTAATTTGGCATATGCTCTGAAGTGTTCTGAAGAACCCCTGTAAATTAGAAGTTGGAGAAATGCGGAGATCCCGAGTAATAAAATATTATTGTTGTAAAGACCCAGCCGAGTACGCTCTGCGCACGCGCTCTATAGTCGCGGCCCGTACGGCGCCCGGCGGCGACCATACCACTGATCACGCTAGACGGGCCGCGACTATAGAGCGCGTGCGCAGAGCGTACTCGGCTGGGTCTTTACAACAATAATATTTTATTACTCGGGATCTCCGCATTTCTCCAACTTCTAATTTACAGGGGTTCTTCAGAACACTTCAGAGCATATGCCAAATTAATTTCAAAGTAATCAAGAATGTCTTTCACTGTCTTATTTAAATTTTTAATAAATATTTATATTTTAGAACTAGTTAATACAATTTTACACATATGGAGTATTTTTTTTATTAAAATTTGAAGATTTCCGAAGAAAACGGCGGTTCGCACATCCTGGTATCTTTATTAGTTTTCGAGTTATAAATTTTTAAAGAAAAATTGATCCCAAACTTTACACTTAAATAATTTAAAAACTATTAATGATATTGAGGAACGGAATACGGCATTTTACAGGGTTCGACAAGGGCTACAAATATACAAAGTTTAAAAAAAATCTGAGACTAGGTGTGTATGGACTGTGTCCACTTTGCGTGGAATCGCTCGTATGCCTCTATGGCGTAACTGACTCTCCTTCACTTTATCTTGCTCGCTCAAGAATTAAGTAATCCCCTAATTACTTTCATAATTCCACGTTACGTCAAGTTAATGATAGACCGGGCGGCTTCGACAGTGGGCACGTCAGGGTTAGCAATTTTTTCTCGGCCGATAAATCAGTGGGCCGATCGCGCTAATTGGGCTCGATATCTAATTATCCGCGGCATGAAAGGCGCGGTAGATAAGATCGATGGGATTTAGATTGGCAAGGTAAATGAATATGTTTCCTGGAATAATGATGATGATGACGATGTGCTTGTGGTTACGGTAGTTGGTTCGTTGGCTTTTAGAGGGTCGGGAATAAGAGAGAGAGAGAGAGAGAGAAAGATAAAAAGTGGGAGAGAAAAAGAGAGGCCACCCTGAGTGGACCGAAATTAAATCCGCGACACGCGAGAGCAATAGAGTGTTCCTGCGATAATACGGCCCGGTAAGTGGAGCTCTCCTCTCCACAACTCGCAGACCCTCTTTAATTAAGCGAGCCAGTAATTAATTGCCTGGTCTTGGTCCATCCCCCGCGCACGAGTGCGACATGTCACCGAGAGTTATGACCTACCCGACGACTTTGCCGTCGTCAACAAAGACAACCATAGTGACAAGTATCCGCTTGTGAGTAACACAGCCGATGACCTGAAACGAGCAAACGACTCAGCACGCTGGACTATCGATTACCACCTACTTTCGCCACCGTCGATTTTCTAATTCCCATTTTCCAAACCTAGTTTTCTACGTCTGATATCTCTCCCCATTCGATTCACTATTAATCCCGATTCTAATTCAAAGATTCTCTTGTGGAAATCTCTAAACTTCAAATCAATGTCAAATAATTTTACGCAATTTGTTAATATGAAAACCCAAGACGATTATTCCATTGTACACTTGTGGATGAAATAGGGCGAAAATCTGTTACTAAAGAGAATTGAATTCAATGGCAAGGGGATTACCTGGTCTCTAAGCTCGTAGTGAATCAACTTTCGAATATTAATCCGCACATTGACCCACATTGCAAGAATCTCTCGCGCCTTATATTCCTCGTGTACAATCGCTGCAACAACCAATAGAACCGTAATCGAGGAACAGAAACGCGAAACAAGGCGAAAGTAAATTGTCTATTGTCTTCGATGTTCTCAATTTTTTTTCTCAGCTGCCCTCATCTTTAAATTCGTTCGAGTTCAAGATCGCATCGAGAGGAATTCACTTTCGCGAGCGCGCCAATTGAATTTCGGCTAGGAACGCATCACGCGTGCTAACTGCACGGGGAACAGTGCACTAATTAACCCCTTGCGATCAAGATAAATAATTTACTCGCTTTGGGCGGCTTCCTGCTCCGAGCGAACTCGTCAAGAGCGAGTGTAAAAGTGAAAAAACCAGTTCCAGAAGAAAAAAAGAATCAGAAACAAGTGGCATACCGGGGGTCCAAGGGTATCGAATATCCCGTGCATCTTTGAGTCATGGATTTTGAATCGAAGAACGTACGACTTGAGGTTCGATTTCGCTGTGCTATCGATTTCTCTATGAAACTAAAGTACCAATAATGCAACTCGTTGAAAATTGATGATACTGCATTAAGCATTTTCTTTGCTCAATAATTCGTCTTCAACAGATACATACAAATATTTTCCGAAATTATTTCCCAACTAATTCGGCACGACCGAATCTCCAAAAACATCCTCCAAAACTCATTTCGATCGGTTCGTTCCCTTGCGACAGACTAATCCGTGTGACGCGTGTCAAAATGTCTGCAAAAAAATGAACATCTATTTCAGGAATGGCGTTCGAATAAAAAATTAATCCGATAATAAGAAAGTGAAACGGGACTACGAGAGACTTAATTTCGTAAAGTAACCCAGAGGAGACCGAACGGTCAAGCAATCTCCCAACTAATTTCCACGAATAGCGCATTCTGTTTATGACAGGTATCCTATCATCTCCAGCAATCAAATCCGCACGCGATTCTGGCAGGCACACCATTCCTGTCCTCGTATATTCGGTCCTCCTACTCTTCCACTCCCAGGACGTGCGCGAATACCACTCGCAAGGATCAACAGCACGCGTCCCAACGATCACACCGTGGATCACGGCACGTGAACTGGTTTCGCGAATACCGGGGAAACGTGACGTTTGAGAGAGAAGAAACACAGAGAAGCCGCAGTGAGAATCAGGAAAAAGGATGGGCAGAATATTTTTTAAAAAAAAGTGACAAAGAATAAAGGAGAAAAATACCAGAGAAAGAAAGAAAGACGAAGAAATCTAGAAATGGAAAAGAACGAAAGAATAAGAGAACCAGTGAGCTGATGGGCCGGCGCGCAATCGTTTCGTGACTACGGAGTAGAATTCGTTCTCCGACTGTCTTGCTTGGCGTGGCAGGGTCGGAAGGTTTGGAGTTCAGAGAGAGAGAGAGAGTAGGGGTGAGGATGGTCCTATGGGAGAGAGAGATTGCCGCTCGACACGCACCGCGTGCTACCGCGGATACCACGAGATTTTAGTTCCCGCGGAAACGACTACATACCAATTCGGTCTTTACCGTAAGGACAGAGCGTTACCGTGATTCCAACCTTAATGAATTCTACCTCGACCCAAGAAGCAATTTAATTCGACTCACTCGTTGATTTATTCGCAGTACCGCAAGAAGAATCGTGATCTAGGATTTACTCTTCTCCAATGATATTGCATCTTCCGAAGCTTACAATTACCATAAATAAAAGTAACCTGCTGCAAGGAATTTAATTAATCATCTTAATTTTGTTAGGAGGATAAAAATAACATTTCTGTAAAATTCTCTCGGGAAGGTATTCGAACGAATGGTTCGAGCAGGTGAAGAGTCAAAGGTTGTATCGACGGGAGAGAGAATGGGGGGCTCGTAAACCGGCAAAAAACAGGGTACACATTGGGAACGTAGTTACACCTTGGACGGTTGAAGCTCGAATGTTGATGAACCCTGACATTTGGCGGGTGGCGAGCCGAGCGGACCTCTGCGTGCCTCAGGAAAGGATCTGTTTCGTTCCGGCTACCATGAGAACCTCGCGTTGCCTACTTACGACTCTCGAGAGGAGAAAGAGGAGAAAGAAGAGAAAGAGGAGGAAGATGAGCAAGAATTGAGCGAGAACTGAGCGAGAACTGAGCGAGAGTCGAGAGAAACAAGAGGAAGAGAGACGCGAGGATCGAGAGCGAGAGAAGAGGCCAAGAGCCTACTTACGACAACCGCGCGATCCCTCGTAAACATCGGATGGGAGCCTCCAGGGAATCCTGAATCCGCGGCTGGCTGCACACCGCACCGAACAAGGATACCAGATGCACTCCTACTGATAACGAGCCGACCAAGGACTCCGTGCTAGAAGATCACATTCCCCTCATTTTTCCTCTTAATGATGGATTTACGGCAGCCGAGGGGGATTCGCGTCAAATTCTCGCGAGAGTACGTGAGACTGCGATGACCCAGTTGTCGATGGACCGACTAGTTGTATCTGTTTTTTTGACTATTTCTATAGCTTTCCAACGAAATTCTACCGTGAATCGTAAAAATCTATTTTTCTGTTCAAAAGAAAGAATCTTTCACGAAAAACACGAGTCTGCCTTGTAATTTGCCTGCACATACTTATACATGTATTCCAAATTTTAACCATTATTATTAAAGCTTAAAGGAGTCCTATTAAACACCGAATTACCCTGAGCGGCAATCCTCCGACGGTAAAGCTAAATCCATATGCGTGAAATGAACTCAGCCGAAAATCACGAACCCCAATGCCCCTCCCATGAAATTAGATCACCTCTGTTATTTCCAAGCGAATATTCCTCTACGTGTTCTACCTGTCTACCATATTTAATATACCAATTATTTTGCAACAATTGCCCCGAATAATCGTCTGCAAATTATATCGGACTATTATCCAGAAGGTAAAAGCATTATTTTTCATATTTCTATAAAAAGGACTTTTCATTTCCAAAACTGCCTCTCTTTCACAGAGTTATTTAAAGAATATCTCAATAATACGGCAAACACGTAAGAGCAATCGCAGCCGTATAGAATCCGCGAGAAAGAGAAAAAAAGAGCGACAGAAAGGAGAAACCAGGAGCAAGATCGAATCAGCTGACTGAGAGAGCCGCCTTGAGGGGAGCTCGCGAGCGAGCGGTTTCTTAAATCAACGATACAGAGGAGATTTGTCAAAGGCCGGCCCGACGAGGTTCGCCAATTTGTTTCCCAAAGACGGCGCTACCGTTCCATCCAGCCGTCCGCATTCCGCGAAGGAAAATACTTTCGGATTCGAATCCTAATTGCGAAACTAAACCCACTATTCTACATAATATCGTCTGATGTATACGTAATGTATTACGTAACTGCAATCTATGTGTATACATCACGGAAGAACTAAATCTATTAGCCAAAAAAAGGGTTGTAAACCCTCTCGGAGTCAAAGGGTTAAATCCAAGCAAGTCGACTGGCCCTGAGCCTGGGCTTGGAACTTGATCTCAATGAGAGTTTCTTTCTGTATCTGTCTGGGAAGGAGTTACCCTTCTTGACCCCCCGCAGCTGTGCTTATACTCGGCTCTGATCTGATAATCGCAACGCAAACCCGCTTGCAATTTCAATACAACAGTGCATGCTTTGAAAAATGTTAAGAGAAACATGGAACAGAAGTCTTTACCGAAGTGACACAAAAAGTAATTTCTCAGTTGGAATTGCAATTTAATAAAAAGAATTTTGCATTAAGATAAAAGAGACAATCAGTGGAAGAAGTTATTGAAGAATACACCGAGGAACGTGACAATCCACGCGTAATCGAAAGACAGAGTTGGTCCAGTAGGGTTCGAGTAATCTCTTCTCCGGATGGTCGGGGGTACGTTTGCGGAACCCAAACTTATCTCCCCGAAGGAAGTTCGTCTCAGACATCGTGGTTTCCCCTCGACTTCACCCTGTGTGTCTATAGTAGCAGTGGACTTCGCCGGTGAAATTTAGTAACTCGCGGATCAAACGAACGCAGAGTGGATTCTAGAATTATACTGTCAAATCCAAAGTCGAACTCCACTTTCGCTTCCTTCCTTGGAAAGGAAGGGCCAATTTTTCAAAGTATTGGAAGAACCAAGTCAAGCGCAAGAACTCCACCATAAATAATTTATGATCGCGCTTCGAAAGTCAAGCTCTAAGTTCTTTAATTCTCCCTGGGTTCCTCTCCTTTGTTCCTTGGCGCAGGAAGTTAGTGGCGCGGGATACGATAACTCTGTTGGCGAATAAAACCTTAACAATCATCGGCGAGGTTGCCCAGAAGTGTTCTTGCCCCATCGATCTCCACGCTCCAGACTATCCAGACCATCCAGGACTAACGCCCGAAGGCTTCAAAGGCTTATTACGCGATCTCTGTTACCTTGGGATCCCACGAATGCGATTCAACTTTTTCGCGATCGTAAACTTTCCTTAGTTTACCGTGGATCGCGTGAACTTGCGAGCACCGCTTCCTATTGTGTCCTAAGTGGGAGCGTGTAATGAGATAAACGCTCCGCTATTCTCTTCCTAATTCCCAAAAGCTAAACAGGTATACATACCATCCAATTCTATTCGTACATCATTCGAATGTCTATATCCTAATTGTAAAGGTAAAATCAAACTAGAAATTTTCAAAATTCAACGTAGATTACTAATTGTAAGAGGAAACTGTTGGTAGTACCGTTTGAAAGACCGTATAAGTACATAGCCAGAGAATAGAAAACCCTTATTTGTGCCACAACTTCGCACAGACACCCAACCAAGCGCGATAAGCAAAAGAGCTGCGAATAAAACCGAAATCTAATTAAGCTAATGGAATTTCGTCTTTCGAACGGGTTTGCGACACGACACCATTGGCATTGACACGACGTATTGCTCTTCAGGGAACCAGAAGGAGCAAATAAACATTATACAGCATGATTCAATTTGACGATCTAACAGTAAAAGTCCTATCCGGCTAGCCGACAATCAGGCTACCAGACATCTAACACCTGCAAGGTTATTGCGCGAGCCGATCCCCTCATTAAAGTTCCTCTACGCTTTTACTTACATAATTGACTAAACAGCCATTAGTACTGCTCAAAGCTAATCTAAACCTCGTAAAGAACCCGAGGAAAAGTGTTTTGCTAGATAAGAAATAGGTAAGTGACTCGTGGAAGTGATTTCCTACGAGACACTGACCGCGCAAACAGTCAGAGAAGAGTCTGAATCCGCTCGTAAAATCCTTCGGGCAGTATTGCTACCAGTGGTACCAGTGGCAGTGCCGCCACCAACTCTACCTACGGAAACCTCCAACTGGATATCGTGTGCACGCGATGGTACCGTTTTATCAGAGCATAATAAATTCCGTGGCGCGAGGAGAATTGAGGGGATTTCGCGAATCAGCCGGAATTTCAAATTGAAAGCGGCCAGCAAACAGCCCGATAAAATAAAGCGGCACGCCTGGCCAAGATACCTCCCCCGCGAAACGTGTAGTTACTCGCTCGTGCCTGCGGTCTATATTCAATTATGCAGAATTGCGTGAAATTCATTTGCCTCGCAGATTTTTCTTCGACGTTTGCCCTTTCTTTGTTTACTATCGACTAGTCGCCCGTCTATCGCGATCTCGTAGGTGCGAAACACTGTCATTCGCAGCTTCTTTTTTTATAGTTCGGTGCAAATTTAATTTGCTTTATTGTATTCCCGGGATTTAAGTGTGCAAAGAGACCGATAGAGATAACTGCGAGATTTGCTGTTAGAAACAGTTACGCCATACAGACAAGGAACTGTAAATAGTCCGTTTCTTGTTATGATCCACCGGTCGAGACACTACCGAGTGAGAAGGGAAAACAAAGGGTGTAGAAAACATTAGGCAGGGAATCGGTGGGAAAGAGTCGGTTGCGTGCGTACTGCCCTTGTCTAGGAGGTCTGTGACCCAGCACGTAAATACATACGACTTTGCGGCACAACCGGCACGGCACGCCGCGGCGTGGCGTAGAGCCTTATCGGTACCAAAACACGGTAATAGACAAAAGAAATTCCTGGTACGCGTAGTCATATGCCAGATTACCCGAAACGGCCAATGTAAATGTAAATGGGCGGAGAATAGTCATGAGTCAGGTAGAATGTAAAAGATTACATGCGCGGAATATAATGTCTAATCTAACCTCTGATTATTCTGCATTAAGTCAAAGAGGCTTTTAAGATAATTATGCCATATTTGATATTAGGTTCACTTTTACTTTCATGCTATAGACCGACTTATCACTTTCTTTCTATAGTATATTCGAGTCTCAATAATTCCCCATTGGAAGGAGCACGAAAGAGCCCCGAGTCTCGATGCGGCAGGAGAGGAGAAAAAATGCCAAGTTTGAATGGATCGTTTACCTTCGATCGAGCGTTATGAAGCGCAAACGAAGCGAGAGGGTTTCGCGAGCACTGTCCAAATATTTTCAAGCAGAAACCCTTTGGAGGAAGTCGGCTTCTTCTCTGCGCTCCTCTTCTCCCTGGTGCGCGATCAAGATAAACGCTCGAAAAACTCGAGACATACCGTCACGTTTCCTGGCCTTTGCAGTTCGAGATCTTCTTTTTCCTCTTCTTCCTCTTCTTCCTTTCTCTCTATTTCGCTTCCAACGCCTCCAAAACGAGCCAGTCCAACCCGAATAAGCACAGACACTCGATACTTATCTTAAAAATCACACACTCAGTTTCGAACAGTACTTATACGTACAGTTATATGTACTTTTCTTTGGTCGATGATTAGTTCGTCACCTTTTGTTTGGAAGAAACTCGGAAGGATATTTGGTAAAGTCGCACTTCGCGTAAATGTCACATTTCCCCGGCGACAAAGAGAGAAAAGCGCGCGCGAAGGAACCACGATGCTGGCTCGTCGCAAACTGACAACACGGGATAATGCGTGCCGCTTGAGCCCGGCCGAGCGTCTCCGGAAACAGCCGAGCTCCGAATGCGACGCTCGGCAGCCGGCCGCGGGAGCCTACACCGGTGTAACCCTATTGATATTTCGGTGCTTTTATTTAATTTCGCTTCCTCTTTTTCGTACAAACTTTGAACACTTATTCAACTAATACACAAGGAACAATATTTGTACAGATATTAGTGCAGTATAAATCTTTGTTTATAGTTCTTACTTTCTATATCAAAACACAATATAGTAAAATGCGTTATTCTGAGCCATTGCTCATTGATATTATTTTGTAATACTGTAATAATACGTCACGTATGCGTATCGTGCAAGGAATATCACATACATTAACTATAGGTGTCAATCACCGATTGCTGCCATGCCATGAACGTACTAAACATATGTAGAGAAAGTATATATTTCTCGGTAGGATCAATAACATCAAAGTCAAATGGCAGGTGTTGAAGTCGAATCGGCTAGCAAGCACATACGTGTTCTTTGCAGGTCTGTGCCAGAGTTTGCCTGTCGCCGTTCGCGAATACGAACAACTACGAACAACTGTATCGTCCGATGAAAGTTCACGTGGGAAATCGAGAAGAAAAGAAGACGGCCGCTCACTGGTTTCAACCTGTCAACGGCTACATGCAGGCTACTTTTCAAGGCACCATACTATTTCGCGCATTCTGCAGAATTTCCAAAACTGATTAACCCCCTTAGCAACGTAAATTCGATGTATCCAATTTTCATGACTTTTTCGAATGGATCTTATTACAAGAAATTATAAAATACTAAAATAATTGAGAAAAATTCAAAATAAATTTTGCGAATAAAATACACACTTAGGAAAGTTGTGGAAACGTGTGTAAGTACAGTAAGTTCTGTTTCAAGTGAAAATGTGGAACAACCAAGGATCCTCGGGGCCAATGGACTTCATTACCCAAGAGAAACGGAGCCCAAAGCCTTCAAGTGTCTACAAACACGCGAGAGGGGCGTTAACAAACTAATTTGTCGCGGCGCCGAGCCACACAGCACCGTGCTTTCCACTGGACATCGCTCGACCCAAATTTCCAGTTCGCTTCTCGGCTCATCGGTAGCCTCCTCCTGATTCTCTCGCGTCCCTTTCTCCTCGCGAAACCACACACCGACACAACAACAACAACGCCGTGTCCACGCCACACAATAGTCTATAGTACAGTATACAGGGTGATTCCGCTAAAAGTATCCAGTGACTCAATTTCAATTTGATATCTTTCCCTCGAGTCCCCACAAGCGTTAAATCCTTTCCTAGCTGGCAAGACTAGATCGTTTTAATATTAATCTTCCCTCTTCCAGAATGCGAAACATGCATCGTATAACAATTTTTGCGTAACAACCACCAGCCTGTCACGTAATAGCATCTAGGACAGGTAGTATGTTCCTCTACACCTAGGTACACACTATCCAGTGAACTGTGAGAGACGCGAGATCAGTAACAGCTAAACCGTGTCCAGACTCCAGGATCATACGAGTTGCACATTGCAACACGAAGGTTACCAGCCGTTGCGAGCGTTTATCTGCGCAAGTGGCGCGTTTGGGTAAAGGTGTGCATGCGAGTATCTCCGACATATACATATTTATTTTCATACAGAGTTATTTTCAATACATTATTTATGACTATTCTGTCATTCAATGTACCATTTTACGTAAAATCATACGTTATCCATTATTTAGGGAGTAAAAGGAAGCGAATTGCTAAATAAATCCTTGTATTACTGTTCAACGTTATTTTATTATTCGAGAGATCGATATAGCAATTGTGTAAGAGTATATAAAGTCTGTGTAAGTACCCGAATAAAATCGTCAGCTAGAGATGGACGATGTGGCGATTCGAGGTGTTAGAGATAAGCAGATTCGGTATATGTGCGAGATAGAGACGTCGCAGCAAGAGTTTAGCCCGGCAACCGACGGCCACTCCTAACAGTTATACAGTTAGCAGGAGAGCTGGTAAGAGAGCCAGTAAGAGAGCCAGGGGAGAGGAGGAAGCAGGCCTGACTGCAGCAGTCAATGCCGCTAGACCGGCTCATGAAAATAAAGCATTTGAAATTGGCCAGACGAGCGGCTGCTTCTCCTGCCCGTATCTTCTCTTTCTTTCTCCTTATTCCACACATTCTCTTTCTCTTTCTCTCGTTCGCGCCCGCCTGCTTTCTCTCTCTCTTTCTCCCTCTTGCTCGGAAGCGAGCACTTTGAAGTCGAAAATAGCCAAAAATTCTGAGAGTGTCGGAGGGACCAGCGTCTCTCCTCTCCAGAGTCGCGGATGCCGCTTGGCCAGCGACTAGAAAACTAACGGTGCCGGATCGTTGAACTTGTGTACCGCGATGCGATGCGATGCGATGCGATGTGACGGCGCACACCATTAACGGATAAGGAGAGTAGAACGCTCACCATTCATTGTTCTCGGTGAAATGGAGATCTCAGAAGCATCGTCTCATTGAAATATCGATTGATTCTATCTCTTTAATCTTTCCAGTATTTCTCGAGTCTCTCCTAGAGAGCTCCAGGTTTTCCACGAAGAACCAAATACACGTATGTGTATTCTAAATCACAGTGAATTATATCACAGATTTTTCACGGCACAACCAGCAATATCACGTTTTAAGTTTTTCACGCGAATCGCTTTCACGTTGACCGGCACGTACACGAGTGAATTAAAACAATTTATCCAAGGCAATGTGTTACGTAAGACATCGGCAGAACTCGTGGAAAAGGAGAATATTGCAGAAACGTGAATGATGGATGGACACCCCTAAACTTGTCTAGATACCTTAGTCGCGTATGATCGATCGTCTCACATAATTCCAGATTTATTCCTTGCACAACACGCAGGTACTACACATACATATAAACCGACGCATCTTGCGTCGAATCTCGCACGCGACCAAAAAGCAAATTTGCAGCTATAATTCCTGAAATCTCTCGTAATTCAATGCAGGATACGACGTATGTAACTTGGAACGAAGGAAGAGAGGGAAAGAGTGAATTTGGCGAAGAGACGACGAATTCGCAACCGAGGGTACCTACTCGCAAAGAGTCGCACGTTTCCAGTAAATTATTTCCATGGAGAACTCAGCAATTACTTGTACGGAGCACTCGCCCGAGGTGACAATCGGGAATAACGAGAAATAATTACACGCTGCTCACGAATCAGCCCGTAATGACAGAACTCTCCTCTCCGATGTCTTTCGAAAGTCCTTGTCCCGTTCACGTTAGTCAGCTCGGCAAGATTTATCCCCGTGCTCGTCGCGATTGTTATTAACACGTTGAATACTCTGGGAACCATTCCAATCATTGCTATTCGGCTGGGTCAAACTCAATTAAACTTCTAATAGTTTCTAAATCAAAAGCTATCTCGCTCTGCTATCGATATACGTATGCACTATTAGTTCAATGGAACTTGAGTTTAAATTGTAAAGTTACTACAAGACACACGTCAATGATGACTCGCGACTGATTCTAATGTGGAAGCAAAGCTTGCAATTGTGATTTCGTTCTCATCAATCGTCGTATCGAGCAAATGCAATTGCTAGTTAAACGATAGAAAATACTTAAGTGGAAGCATGGGAAATCAGTGCAAGCGACGGAAATAGAAAGTAATGGAACTGAAAGTTGAAAATAATGGAGAATGAATATTTTTCCAGTTGAAAATAAAAATTCTCTGAATCATAGGGATATATTTCATAGGATTTCATAACACATTCGCAGTGTATCAATGTCCAAAGAGCAATGAAACTCGCGCGTGCTACTAAATCGCTAAAGTATACCACCACGCAAAGTGGAATCGGTTGCGCTCGAATTGCCACGGTAAATCGGACTCTCGAGAGAGTGCGACAACCATCTGAATACCGATCAAAATTTCGCGTGGATTTCGTTCCGCGTATAAGCGTTCTTTAGGTCAAGTTCTCCTTGGGAACGAGGACAATGAGCGCACATGAGCATATTGCTCTTATTGGGATAGTTAGAACTGTTATCCGTACAGCTACTGTTTTTTGGACAGACAGTGTTAACTATTTCTTAAATTATGAAGAATCCTTCCTTTTAACGATAATAACTTTCCTTATAATGAAATTTCACTGACACGATCTAGTATAGTGAGTAGGAAAGGAGAAATCCGGTATCAAACCACAAAAGTGAGTCGCAGCGGACGATAGAAGAGCTTCTGACGCATACGTCGATTATTTTCGATCTGTATTGGGGCTAAGTATACTTTTCACTCTCGATGTTCGCGGGTAACCTGGTTTCACCAGAAGGACGATCAAAGTGCCTGAAAATATCCCATGAAAGCGGTCGATGTTTGTCAGGGTGGCTATCATTATGAGTTATTATCGGTTAGTGCCTGTGGTTAATGGGATGCGGTTCGCGTTGCGGCGAGTATATTCGTACGATGAGGTTGCAGTATTCATTAAGACGTTGATCGGCACGATGGTGGTCACCGGTGACCGACATCCGTGGTTTACGCACTTTGCTAAACACCTCATGATTTTCATATGACAATATTTCTTGATTTAAAAATCGATCGATTTACTATCGATGAATCTATTAAAGATAAATCAATAATACACACGCATTCAGTATACTTAAGTGGAGTAGTCTTGAATTTCTCCTCAACGATAGATACTCGACTGGAATAATTAATGCTTTGGTTTGCCGCGATTCGTTGGAAGAACCGAAGATCGAAGATCCGTGACAAGATCGCATTACCACGGCAGAGACACAATTCGCAATGGGATTCAGATGTTAAGGATTGAGAAAATAAGCGGCAGATCGAATGACCCACATTATTCGAGTGGAGTCGGTGCGGCGCGGCGACTTCACCGGGGATATCTTTGAAAGACAAGGAAAAATGGCAATAGCCGACAGCACAATGCGGAAAGTTTGACAGGCTGGGAGTCGTCCACAGTGTTCCATCCGGTCTCCTGGCAAGCGAAATGGGGGCCCCATCGAAGAAGGGACTTCGAGAGGTTCTTCCAACCTCCACAATTCATCCTCGCGATCGTGGTGCGGTCCAATGCCATTCGTATTCCAACGCTACCGGGAGAAGAGTCGATCTCTGGGAAAACGATATCGGGGAGAACAGTGCAAAATGGGAAAACCAGGAGTCCAAGGGAACCCGTCCAAGCTAACCAAGAATTCGCGATTGAATAAATCTAACGGCGAACAACCGCGATGAGCCACCGCCATGAGAAAAGGGCTATGCTAAACGTGGCAATGGTTGGAGGAGGATCAGAATTTATCGTTGCTTCATCCGTAGTTCCTCTCTCTGTCTTTCGTGAATGTTCGTTCCTTTGTGTGCCGCGGCGTGATCGAGTCGCCATTCTGCTAATTTATCGCGGCCGATGGTGTTTAATGCATTCCGCACCGTCTGAATTATCGCTCATCCACCATATAACTTCTCTTCACCGGCACTGATACGTTTCTTTATAGTAAAAATCAAAATTATGAAGTACTTTTTAAGTCATTTTTTATTTCAGTGTCAGATTCATAGCAGATTATTATAGTAAAAGAATGATAAACCTGTCGGAATAATTGTCGACTAGTATACTAACAGTATCATCTCCTTTTACATACAAACTACTTGAGTCTTTCAGGCTGGAAGTACCATAGATTAGCATCGTAGTCTGTCATTCGCGTTTTAAAAATCTTCAGAAAGCTGCTCACTCCTGAGAAGCACATTACGCTACCGATAAGATCGAAACAGGCTAGCGATTTAACTGTTGTACCGCTTCTGGACGCGATGGTGCACCGCATCGGTACATCGCATCGGCAGTAGTATAGCCACAGTCTGGCACAGACATTGCCAATAAAGATCGCGATCCATAACAGCGGACGGCGTCGCCTACAAATATCCTGATATCGTGGAAACCGCTAAGAAAACACGGAAAGTCGATGTATGGTAGTGGGAGGCTCGTAAACCAACGAGATCTTCCGATACGAGAAGAAGGAGAGCAATTTGAAAATTCAATATGCGCTTTTCCTCTATGGAAATGAGAGTACCATCGCGAGCGGATGACCATTTCCTCGAATATGTATGAATGTATGTTCGGATACAACTACCAGTATTTCCCAGTGCCATTCGCCTATCCTGCTAACTCATCGCAAATAGTAAAACCTAGTAAGCAGATTGAATCAATTTCAATTCTAATTTTATGTACTGCGTAACACAAGTTTTGCAAATATATAAAGTTCAATATATCCTCGGTAATTATTATTCTTTTTAATATAGTTGTAAGGTTTTTTTATTGCATCTAAATTAACGTAAGTGCAAATATGAGTTAACTCTAAATCGGCCAGCAAAGCGTTAATAGCTGTTACATGGCCAGCGGAGCGAAAGACCCCGAGATATCCTTCCGGCATACGTATCTATCTTATTTTTCAGCGTGCGCGCGTACATTACACCGATAGAAATCGCGAGTGAATTTTTTCTACCTCCGTTAGTCGACCGATTACCGCGTTTTGCAATAAGCGGCTGCTCAATGGGAAATCAGTTCCGATTACGAGATGGACTGCTGCCGCGGTTAAAGACCTCTTGGCTCGCCTCTTACGGTTTTTATGCTAATGCTTTCATTATCTAGACTTCGAATCTTCTCATTTTAATAATTGCTCAGGAGTCAAAATGAAAATCAAATGACGAAACATAAATGACCACGTGATTAGCATCTACTGAAATTCTAGCGGAAAGTATCGAAATTGTGACTTTACTATATATATTTACTCTATACAAGTATAGAGTATAATTCCGATGTCTATGAACGAGCCAAACCGCGTAATTTCCGCACACCACTACTACTATGGTAATTCGTGAAACCAGCACGTGTGTCCGGTCGCAGTGGAACATTCAGGAGACAGAGGATAAATCGAGTATGGATCGAGAAAGAGAAGCACCAAGGGCGGCTGCGCCCTAACGCGTGCAATCTGCAAGGATGAATGCAATGCTGCGATTCGAGCCGGTGCGCAAAGCATATCGGATTGTTGAAGCGGACGGACGCAGAGCGACACGCATAACATCGCGCCGTGCCGTGTCGGGATAAGGACGAGAAACGACTCTAATCCGGTCGGCCTCGAAAACCACCGTATGCCGTTATTACTCCCGTCACCCGTTACTCGGCAAACTTGGAGAAAAAGAGGAACGCGCTTCGGAGTCACTGGGTTTATGTTTGTGGCATGTGTTCTTCCTTCTTCAAAATGATACACTAATTATATCGGGAATCTCCAAAGAAGCTTCCTGACATATCTTATCTAAATTAAGAATTCTTTGATAGTTGGAATTATTTTTTGAGCATTTGAAAAAGCAAGAACGGTACATCGCAAAAGGAAGAAATCCCAGAAGAATAAAGAAAAAAAAAAAGAGTGACGAAAGGAATCGAGAGGATATTTCTTGTAAAACTTCTTCTCTACTTTTTGATCGCTTTGCAGCGACATATGTCGATTTCATCAAAGTGGAGAGAAGCCGAGGAAGGAATCGAGGGTGGCGAAGGGAAAAGTTACATGGTCGCACTTGCTCGATCCTAAATAATTCTGACTCGAAAAGAACGGCAGGGTCCTGCGAGGACCTTCCCAACTTCTTATCCCGCGACATTCAATAATTTCTCGGGGCTTTCTGAGCAGCCGTAGAAGGAAACGGTCGGTGGAAAAAAATGTCAAAATAAACTAGAAGAAAATAAAAACGGTAAAACGAATGCCAGACGGCGGAAAGTTCGCAGGGCGAAGAAGAGACGACTTTCCGGATGAAAAAGCCTGCGCGACAGGCGAACTTGTCAATTGCGATTTTGTATCGAGCACTGTTTCGAAGATACTTTCACAATTTAATTGCTTCGATAGAAACCGCGACTCAGCGATTGTAATTTTATTATTATTCGATCATTTCTATTGTGAAACATTGAGGAGCAAGGTAAAAATATAGAACGATTGGGAAGTCACAAATTGGGACACGTCTGTTTGGTGGCTAGCAGAGATAATCGGCTTCCGAGGTTTTCGAGGTTTCCGCGGCCAGATAGAATTGGGTAGTACACGTGCCCGAGCCCAACTAAAACCGCGCGTGTCCCTTTTCCACGAGTTTTCCTCGTTTCTCGCATTGGTGGTTCGTGTCGCACTGCTCCCACGATACCCGACACCCAATACCAAGCAGAAAAAGGCCGAGTCGGGTGTCGCATTCGTACTAGAGTGCCTCGCGATCGCAATTGGAATGCAATCGCCACGACTGGTCACTCACACAACAGAGGACCAACTCGAATTGGCAGCCTTCGCGAGAGACTTTCCCTGGAATCATTATTGCCTCGGTCTCTTTCGAATCCATCTATTTTCTGAACGTGTCATCCTTACAGTTAATTGTTAAAATATCGTGGAGAAGAATAAGTTTGATTAAATTTCAATGTTGAATGTATCGGTAGGATTTTGATTGTAAATTATACTTGGTATTAATAAAGTGATTTTAAGAGCTGGAAGTGAAGTTTAAAGGTAGCCGCCTCGCATTGAAGCTTAAACTTATCGGCTGTGGTAAATCGTTGCTGGTAAGGAACGCTCTCTACTCTATCGACGATAAATTCCAGGAAAACGTCTGGATCTCGTGCACCAGGTGCCGTACGTTATCAATCAAACAATATCGCAAACGCCGTGCAGAATGCAGATGTAACTTGATAGATGGAGACCTGAATTACCGGCATTCTGGGAGACTAGTGTGGCAAAGTAAAATTGAATTTTGCTAAAAACTATGCTGCAAGTGTCTGATCAAAGTACCCGACTTTCTACTTAAGTCCTATATCCATCGAGCAAACTTTTCTACTTGAGAACTTCGCGGATGAAAATTACTCTACTGAAAGTTCGATGTAACATTGCCAAAGATTAAATTTGTTCTGTTTAAAAAATTTAATCATTCGTAAGTTTACATTCTGTTCGCTGTTACTTGCTAATCTAAATAATTATTATTAGCACTTTGATTCGATTGTTGTTGAGTTTCGAATAAACTCTTATATCGTTTTTATTGGTCACTTATTTTTCAACCACTACGATTTTGGATTCTTCTGTCTCGATGAACGGCGCTTGGCACCAAACTGTGATTCCGCTTTAAAAAACATTTTTCGATCGAACCTGTTTCACGGCAGCACGCGAGAGACAATTTGCACAGGATGAAATTTTTGGACACACATGCGCGAAACGAAGTGAGTGCTGTGAGTTTTTTCGTCGTAATATCATTTTGCCGAGAGGTATGCTTCAGTGACCGATTAAAAACGTGTCGCGATCGATGTATAACTGTATTAAAAATCTGCGAATAGATGTAAAATCTCATTTCCATGCTGGTGTTTATCCTCAAATTTTGCGGAAATTGCATGAAAAAGAATCGGATAAACGTTTTACATTTACATTCCATCCTTTCTGGAATTGCGAATATTGTAAATAAAATTCTTTGCTAATTAAATTAGATTAGTCAGCAGCAACCAAGAAAAGCTTATCCAAAAGAAATCTCTCGCGATCGATCTCCACCTCAACTACAAAAAGGAGCAGGACTACCGTTAATTAGGGTCAACCTTATTTTTGGCATGGAAATAAACTCGACACATTTGTGTCGCTTATCACAGAACCGTCTAAACTTAATCGACAGTACTCCACAGAGCGAGAATTCAGGTCGCCGTGTGCCAGCTTATTCGGCACTCGAACTATTAGATCGGTCAAGGAGAGTAGTTGACACTTTTCCATTAGTAGGATCCATTATTTTGCAAAATGCCTCGATTTACTTCGAATCAGTAATAAATTTGAAATTCGGATATTAAGGCAATTGTAGGGTCAGAATTAATAATCCCAAGAACATAAAGAAGAACCGTATAAAGTAGGTGGATCGATGAGTTGGCACGTTCTTAAGAGTCACCACGCGAATCCTCGATACACTTTATTTTGGCAAGCTCATCGAGTGAATCGAGTTCAACCTGTCTCTCCCTCGAATATGCAGTCGTTGAATCGTGGCGTAGAACATATCCGCGAAGCGCAGTGCAGAAAACTGTATTCCATGAAAGTCGATTGACTGGAGCTGATCAAAGAGCGCCTTATCCGAAATATTGACATTCCTCGAGCAGCGAGACTTTAATCGAACGACGAAAAGTCAAGAGGCACAGTAAAAGAACCCACATTGAATCCGTAGTTATGCCTTCGAGGCATGCTTCTACTTTATCGCAGAACCGTAGTTTATCGTCTCCAAGCGCGAGAATAGCGCAAGGAATGTCGTAAACTACAGACCACGTTTCCATATGGCCCTTTTTTTCTCCCCCTCTTTCCCTCTCTCTCGGTCCCTTTCGATCGAAGCATCATCTGGAATCAATAGTGCACTGAGACCAGAATACAGCGTGAAACTATTGATCGCAACCAGCCACGGAGACGTCGATCCAGCTGTTGATATCAATTTCTAGTTGGTCAGTAGACGCTTCTTCGAACCAATTTCAGACCTCCAGGAAACTGTGAAACTTGAGAAGTAATTCGTCAGAAGTTAGCTGCGTCATTTCGAAGGAAACACCACAAGTACGCTAGGTTGAGTTTAGACGCGAAAATGTTCTCTTAGCGAGCTTCCTTCCGAGAGATCGAAGTGTCGCAGACGAGATCGGTGGTGAGGTTGGCGGCGAAAAGGGTGCAGGAAACGAAGAGGAAGATAACAAACGATGGAAATGACAGGTAGAAGAAAGAGTTGAAAGATTCTCTCTTTCGCTCTTTTCTACCTTCTTTATCGGGTCGATGGGTAGTCCGCTCGATCGGCTTGGCCGCTTTGCCGTTTGATGCTCGCTTCGATGGGAATCGAAGTTAATGGAAGGGCTGTCATACGTTGGCGGAGAACCGCGAAAAGAGGCATGAGGAAAAGTGGAATCTTTTTGCTCTCGTTCTCCACGCTTTTAATCACTGGCAGTGGCAGAACGATGAAAAATCGGGGTCGCGAATTGCGAGAATCGCGAGGATCTCGAGGATCGGCAAGGAAAGGGGTGGATTAAAATGTCAGATCGCACTTTCCGCATCGCAATGGAACCCCTGAGATATCGGATGCCACGGTGGATCTCTTCGCTCTGCGATAATGCGACTTCCCCGCTTCCCGCAAAATTCCACGCGCCACCATTCAAAGCACTCGAGGGCACGAGCGCTCGGGAAAATGCGGGACAAAGGGATGAAACTGCGGGAAAAGCCGGCTGAGCACGCCAGGAACGGCGCATCTCGATGGACAGGAAGATCTAAGCGTAAGAACGTTTGTTTCAGGCTCGGTTCTTTCTATAAAGCAACGGACAGAGATATTTCTCATGGTGGCAGAAGGAAAAGCAAAAGTACTCGGAGACCAAGAGATAATGACAAACTCGTAGGTGGGATTTGACCTAACTAAAGCTAAATCTGTGTATTTACTCTTGCAAAGTCGTCATATTAATACAAATTTCAACTTGGAGCGGAGAGTGCAAAGAAAAGAGTGTTACTTTAAAACGTGGTTTCTCAAAAATGTTGTAATATTGAGAAAATTCAGAGTCAAAATAGGAGGCAGGAGAAAAAGTATTCCAAAGGTGTTACCTCTACAAATTTTTCAACTTTTTGAAATATGACTGAACTGGTGAGAATTCTGATTCGAAATGGGAAGTATGAAGAAAAAAGTTTTGCTATGTAGATGAGGGATACCCAAATTTCCTGAAAAGTACATTTTCTGCGAACGCATGAATACTTCGAAGAGAGTAGTTGTGTCGTTTGAGGATTCGTTCAATGGAATTTTTAGTACGCAGGTAGTGAAAACGGAGGCTTCAATAGAAATTCTCATTACCGTAATTGCGGATGAATCTCAAATCCAGACTAAATGTCGGAGGTTGTAAATGCGGAAGATATGTCGATTCGCATAGAATTGCTCGAGTGAAGTAAATGCTACAATTTTGCAGCTGTGCATTCTCTCCGAACTAGGATTCTAAACTTGCGATATTTATTTACGAACCCTCAAGCTTCTCGGTTCTCCCTCCGCTCTCTTCGTGTCATCCCTCTTTTCTACGCGGTCCCACGACTGCCCATCCAAATTTTGAAGATCCCATTTATTTCCATTTTATCAAGCGCCACTAATTAGAAGCAACTCCGCCAGGAAGTAATTCGTTCCAGATGAGATTACGAGAAATTACGACTAGCGATACCGCGCAAGTCCAAAATTCCCCTGGAGGGTCAATTAACTCGTATAATTAATCAGACGTGGGGGAAAATTCATCTTAATTCTGACAGATTTCACTTTTTGAATCTAAAACGATCGTTAATAGTCTCGCGATTAAATGTACTATAATTATACATATTAACATGATTCGTATTAAAGTTGCCAATAACCATGTCGCAAATAGTAACTTGAAACTCTTTCTTCTCGGATGAAAAAAATGTTCCTGGAAAGCAAAGAGGCATATTGGGCTTCGCTACGAGGAAGCCAATGATATAGTCGTTTGAACATACATAGTTACTCAAACAACCCTTTTATTCTCCGTCGACAACCACGTGGATACATATCCCCAGGTTCCTAGTTTCCCAGGGTTCGAGGTTCCACTGGTCTGACCTCAATTTTGTGAGCCGCGACATTATTTTTCCCCCAGTGCACCCATGCCACAAAGGAGTTCCTCGAACGTGAAATCGAGGACGATCAAGAAAATCGACGTTCTAGTGAGTCATTGTCGAACGCGATCGTTTAAAAAGTTCATGGAATTTTTTTAATTTAGATGTTTATCCAATTGGATTACTTTTGTTACTGACAATTAGATAGAAGTAAACACAGGTTTTCGGACGATGTACTTTGTGGAGTAAGCGGAGAAGGTTTATCCTGCATGTACTGTGCTACTGCCTATAACTAATTCAGGTCCTTTCGGTTCCAGTGGCATTTGGTGTTTACACAGTATGCAGAATTCACTGGAATATCCGACTTTCGGGTTAGCCAAACGAGCAGAGAATTGGATGTTCGATATCGAGAGTGATAAAGTTTCTTGAATAGTGGAAAGTGGAAGATATTGGGGTGGCAAGAGAAACATTTGCTCTTTGGGAACAACTCTGTACTCTCTGTTAAATTAAACGAGCTCGATTCCAACTCCTGCTGATTGATCCTCACGGTACTCAAGTACCACTAACTACCTACTGTCCGTCTATACCTATATTTTGGCAAGCCGATGAATAACGATTCTTGACCTCCAATGAATTTCAACTTGGCAACTATCCTACAACCAACCGACAAACGTCGATGATCCTTATGTTCCATCTGTGAAAATTCAATCTTTCCCCATCAGCTTGAAATTTTTTTTCAAAATGTCTTTGCACTATGCGCCAATTCAATTAGGAACTTCAAGTTGTGAAGTTCAAGTGCATTCAATTGAAAGGGGCACGTTGCAGAGGATACTTTATTTAGGATTCAATAGCAAGTCCACATATTCCTCGGATATTCGGTAAATATTCCACACACGTATCGCTAGTCATCCGGAGTCTGTAGACATAAGAAGCGAATAATATGTTGGAACATGACGTATGTAGTATGATGCTGGACGCGCTTAGGTCGCAACCCAACAAAGGGTTGGAAGAAGCGGTACATCGAGGCTAGCTGAGTGTAGAGAGGGAGAGAGAGAGAGAGAGAGGGAGGGTAGCTTCTGGTCGAGGTCCCTTTTAGCCTTAGCCATCGTGTCGCGTCGGTTATAGCGCAAACTATGTGGAGGTCGACTGCCCCACGTCCACGTGGGTACGTATACTATGTGTCTCGCCGCACCGTCCACGGAATATCCTAGCTCGTTCATGCATGAAAATTCCGCACCCCTCACTGCACAGAATCATCCACCCATCGATCGACCTATTCCGCTCCCGTTCCCTTCGCAAGCGGTGCGGCGTCGCAGAAAAATGCACTCCCATCCCCTTTGCACCAACCCCCTCCCGGTAAACCCCACGTCGGCACGTAAATACTTTAATGTACAGACGACGATAAATAAAACGAGCTGTGGCCAGCTTCATGATCGGTTTCGCCTGCTGCTAATTCCGACGTGATCGATATTCTCATGGGTAAATAGTGGAGACTCGTTTTAGTAACCTGTTAAAGTTCGATGTATGGATATTTTTACTCCCATGGAGATGTTTCATTGGTTTAAAAATACATCGACGTTGTTGTTGAAATCATCCGTTCTACCTTAGTACAGAGGTAGAAGAAAATGTTGCTAGTTGTCAGTAGCGATCTTAGAAATCGCATAATGAAACTCTCGAACCGACTGACAATGGAACGATCATTAAGGGCTCGTTTCACGATTGGAATGACCATAAATTGCTCGGCGCGTTTTGCGAACAATGGCGAAACAATTTTGTAACAAAGTGTGCGACGGCTTTCAGGGACAGCCGGACCGAAACTCTTGTAATGTTGGCGCCGCCGGTGAGAGAACGAGGGTGCAAAACGCATTCCCGGTTACAGGATGATGTATTGCACACTCCCTAGTTAGAAACTCCCACTTACCAGCGTCCCTTTCGTCCACTCTCAGAGACCAATTATATGCCGTGTCGATTATTACACCGCTACTTAGACAGATTCCACTGAATATCGATAATTAAAACTGTGTTAAAGTATTAACGTGAACTATCGTTCAAATTATTTCTTTTTATTTTAATTCTGATATTGCGTTATCTTTGTAGGAAGTTTAAGTTAATGGCGAATCCACCCCTTGTGACTTTTCAGAATTGCATTAGTTATTCCATTTGGATAAAGAGTGCTGCGAACCTAAAATGCTACGTTAACGACAAGCTGACTCGACGTGCAAGCATCTCAATAATGCTCTGTCCTCTGAAATCTACCCTAAAATCCCCGTTCAAAAGCTTCCATCTAATCTTTCCGGCCGTAGATCCAAACACGGAACGAGCGAGAGGGCGAGGGAGGAAAGGAGAGTATTTCATGCCCGTCACTGTCAGCGATTTATCGCTCCCTTCGCCTAAAACAACCCCATGAGTTCCTCGCCCCTGGATCAACTCCGCCCTGGTGCAAATGATACATCACGCACAGTGGGATGCCATTCGACCTGGTTAAGGAGTGAGCTTCGGGCAAACAGCCAAAAAGGATATGATTCCTCAAAGTCTTTTTTCAGTTATATATCGGATATTCAGATCTTTACAAAACTATTTTTTTACACAGTAATTTTTTTCGATTTCTTGACTGAAGCTGAGTCGTTAACTCCAGGGAAGACAGGGCGGAAAAATAAAGTGTAGAATCGCTAAAAAAAGTGAATGGGACTCTTTATATTTCGTATGCAGAACGCGCCACAGAGTATTGACGTTGATTGAATATTTTGGCTGCGTGGTTGAAATCGCAATATGAACGCGTTTCGGCATTCGCGGTGGCTGGATTGGTAATGGGCTCGAATGCGCGCTGGTGCACCAAGCTGATGCAGTCAGGAGGCAGCCGCTTTTCATGCGACGACTTTTGTCGGGAACTGCTTATATAGGGAAAGCCGCACAGAGACCGAAGAAAGCATAAGGAGAATGCAATCGATTTCGAAAGCGTCTAGAGGCTGCTCTGCTGTTGCTGGAAAACTTCGAGTCAAACCTGGAAATACTGATTTTCTTGGTAAACTCAAGAATTTTGGGTGAACCGTTGGTTTTGGTAAACTCACTTTTCTTCAATAGGACAATAAAAATCGCATATTTGTGTTTCTAAGATTGACGAAATATTTCATTTATCTACTCAAGTCAAATGTCAATCGAGAATAATACCCAAATTTACATATTACCCTTCGTGTAGGACAGCCCTCCAGGGAATAATCGCACAATTAACAAAATTCAAGTTTCCAACCGGTCGAAAATCACCGCGAGCGGAATTAAGCGGGATTCAACGCGAAACCGCTGAACCATCAGTCGAAACTGGGAGGACACGAAAAAAAATTCCGGCACGCAATTATCCAATTACGCGGAATTGGCCGAGCAGTGCGTAGGCAAGCTTGATTATAAATACTCTCGGACAACCCTATTCTCGCATCATTAACCCCGATCGCACAACGAAATTCCGTCGAAACGAATGGCACGGCACTCGAACAAGGATACCCTGTGAATGATCACAATTATTTCTTTACGATTTCCGGACAACACATCTGCCAGTGATGAATTTTCAGTTAAAAAAAAAACAGTTAAATACAAGGTCTGGCAAAATGCGTCATAATTCACTCGACACTTTTTTCTACGCGACCAATAGATAAGAAGATATTTGGAATAATAATTCTTACTGATTCACCCCGTATATCATTGACTGATCATCCCCTCGGTTCCAGGGTAAACAGGGTAGCCACGGATGCAGATGCGAGTGTCCCAGGCTTTCAGTCCGACACGCCGTAAAATCAAGATTTATTTCCCAGTATAGCGTAGCCCGCGCTAGGGTCCCTTTCGGTTCCATTGGACCAATAAATCGAACGAGCAATTTAATATCAATAATCGCGTCCGCGTGGTTCGATCACTAGCGGCCAGCGGGGTCGCGGCTCTTTTCTCTTTCCCCGGCGACGAGCTGCGAGTGGAAACGCTTGGGAATTAATTGGAATTGTTCAGCACACGCTCGTCGATCGTCGATTGATACATATGCCGAAGGTGATGATTATTATAATTGGGATATTCAGTTTCGACGATGGCTGCAGATGTCTCCTCAAAATAGCTTTGAACGCAGCACAAATATTGCATTTATGAGCTGTTTGTTTGGTCAGTTACGGCGAATAAGTAAACAAATAAACAAAACGTATGACAAATATTCGGCAAACGACAATTCTCTGTTATTTAACAATGATGAGTTTCACCTTTTTTCCTACAACGCCAATTGGTATCATAACATCCAGCAATATTAATGTTTAAAATCTGACGTCAAAAAAATTGGAACGATCTTCCAAACTAGTCGGGTCCAATTAATTTTATATATTTCGGTTCCCGAGGCTTGGCACAATAATATCAAAGATTCATTTGAAACATAATTACTTCAGGATTCTCGAGAAGAGTAGATTTTTTTTATGAGCCGAGGACGGCTGGAGACGAACTGCTCGCGGCAGAGTGCAGCGGAAGAAGAGGCGGAAAGACGCGGAGCCCTCTCGAGACCGCGAAGCGAGCTACAATCGTTAAGCGCAAAATGAAACGGACCTGGAACCTGGAAACTGGAAACCAGCATCATCCGCGCATCGCGCGACTCCTTAAGGATTAAAGGGATGCGCCAGGCTTCTCCGACCTTTTTTCAACCTTCTTTCCTTACTTGCCATCCTTCGAGTGCGTTTTGCTCCTCCTTTCTGCCAGCGGATAAGAGTACCGTCTGCCCTTCGTCGAAGGCGAAAGTATGCGGGTGAAAAAAGGGAGGAAAAAGCGAGGAAAAAGCGGGCTGGAGCTTACAGACCGAAAGGGAAGGTAGAAGATTCGCTGGCTGGAGACCTAAGTCAAACTGGAAAAATGTAATTCCCCGCGAGACGCCGTTGGAAAATCTATTGGGGGTCGGGATATCCCTTGGTTTAAGGAGAAATCGCGAAGCCAATTGGAGACTAGAAGAAATTAAGGGAATTGACGATGGAACTGTAGAACTCCTAACAGACTTGGAGAACTATCTTCCGAATGGTGCGATTTTCATTCGCTCCGAGAATAAACATCGTCGAGGAAAATTATTTATCTTCCAGTGTCACAGCGACTTTTCTTTTCTCTTCTTCTATTTTTATTTCTCCCCTTTTGCTCGCTCTCTCTCTTTCTCTCTCTCTCTCTCTCTCTCACGTACAATCTGATCTTGCTGACGGAGACTCACTTGGCTTCCGAGTCGCCGGAAGTCCGGCCAATAAAACGCAGAGCCAAATCTTCCTTCTCTTCCCGAGGAAAATTCCCCGTGACTAATTTGCTCTCCTATCTCATCAAACATAAAACTCTTCTAGTATGTACATTATTCGAGTATACCTGAACTGACGGGCAAACATTTTCGTCATTCACTATACAGGTACATACACGGATAGCACCGATTGGCAAAGGTTTTGCGAAACCCGAAGAGAGCAATATCTGTTTATTCCCAACAGCAGAGAGACGCTATTGATTGCGCAAATATTGTAGTGGCGCGGTGTGCTCGAGCCGGACGAAAAAGTGGTCTCGTTAAAACGGTCCGAGCGAGGCGTAATTACTCTCCGGCAGTCCTATTAGTAAGTAGGACAGCAAATTTTTATCAAGCGCCAGCCAAGCCGGCAGCACGCGACTGTTTACAAGCGGGCTTGAGTTTTCGTCTGCGAGCCGAACACTCATCTACCCAATTTCCCATGGAAAAAAGCTCCGACTCCAACGGAAAACCATTATTCCCGTCATTATTTGATAACGAACGAAGCAAGTGTATTTGCTCCCAGCAAACACATTCGCAGCCACGCAAAAGAGCTCCGTTTTTTTTTTGCCTCTCAATAATTCCCTAATTTGTGCTCGTCGCTTTTTTTCGGTGGCGCGCTTTTTCCATCCGGACAAAGGGAGGCCAACGAGGCTGAGCTTTCGAAAAAGTGGATGAAAGCTTTTGCGATTACCACGCGAGGTCCTGGGGGCTAAGGTCCTCGCCATCGGCGATGCTTTAATCATCGGCTCCGCGCATGGTTTGCCTCGGTATTATGCAATCGAATTACGACTGACCCCGATGGACCAGGAGTCTATGCAGGGCTTTGTGCACCGGAAATTGAAATTCTAACGCACACCTAAGGGCACCGCAACACAATGCGAGTATATTCACTTTTAAAACATTCCTATTTTCTCTCGAGGAATTCCCCAGTAATTCCCAAGTTTCAACGTGAATTTGAAAATAAATAAATGTCTTGGCTAAATGAAATTGCAAGTAACTTTCATGTGAGGTGATCGACTCTTTAATAGAGAGATGGTTTTTTTCGATAGGAAAGTAATGAACGTAACAGGTGTCGAAGAATGGATAAGGAAATTTATCTAGCGAACCTATGAACGTAATGAGCCGTAAATCGTACATAACCGATGAAACTGTGAGCACTTCTGGCACTTTCGATCAGAATAGTTGTGCGAACCGCAACTATTTCCTATGGAAATCGGCCGATCCTGATTTCGCCGTTTAGCCACTGCAGGATTTCTTGTTGCGAGCCCACACATTTTTCGACTAACGGTACAACTTTCGATCGAGTAACAGTACAGCCGGATCTCGTTCTCTATCAAACCGCAGAAATCCATTCCTCTCCTTTTTCGCACGCGAATGAAATCGATCGCGCGATAGTTGCTCCTGTTACCCTGTTTCCCTGACACGAATCACCGGAAAAAAGTTTCACGTGGAATTTTTCCTCCTGGCAACTGAGAATATTTTAATCGAGGAAACTTGCAGAATTGTTTGGAATACAGTACACCTCCTTGCAATATCTTAGATACAGATTTTCTTTTAATCGAAATCAAAAGTACGTATCACTCATCTGCCAATACAGATGGGTCCTTTTCAGTAATTTTTTAATCGCTTTAAGGATGATCCAGTGGTATCGAAATTTTGTATGGAATGAAATTATTAGAAATTCGGAAAAAATTCTGCCAAACCAGTAAAAAGCTAGACGGAAGAACCGGCAGTGGAGTTCAGAAATTGGCGAGGTATACAATGACCCATCGAGGAATAATGTACGAGCGAGTTGCAATCTGTAAAAGTTGAGGTAAAGAGTGATTCGACGATCGTGGTACTAGGGCTAATTAACCCGCGTGGAGAATGGATGCACACGTGCACCAGTCCGTGTACCGTATACCGTGTGCACGGTGTAACCTGCCGATTGCGCAATGACATATCCGCTGCCGCCAAGTTCGCCTATCGAGTATCGACTTGGATCGAAATCCGATCGAATTCCTGCACACTACACGCATCTACGTCGGTTCACTCGGCCTCATCAATTCTTTTTCGCTTCCTCCACTTCCTCGTGGATCTGCTTGCAAAATACATGTTGCAAATTTGTAAAATTGAGAAGAGAACCAGACGAATTAGAAGTGATTTACCATTTTCATTTTCTCGATCGAATACAATAATTACAGTTTTAAGTCTTTATATCTTTTTAACCTTCCTGTTTATTATTCGCGAAGCTCATTGTTAGCTCGCTAATTTGACTACAACATAATTCAGATAATTGTGTTACTGAATTCGCTGTTTAGCGGGATCCTAGCATTCCAGTGCTTTTTGCAGCATTGGTTCGCTCGCATTGTGGGATTATCGGTGTTGGTCGCTCATTTATTATCTCGCTGCTCTGTACACGGTATTATCGGCTCGCGTACGTGTTTCATCGCGATAACCCTGGCCCCTCCGCGAATATACTGTCACATACTCTATATACATACACATCGCCTCACGAAATCCTGCCTCGTAATTCTCCTGCGAAAAGGGGATGGCACAAGCCATCTATCAAATCATAAGCAATGCGACTTTAAAAGAGATCTCACTTTTTTAAGAACCCATCATTTCGTGGTTTTTTGATTATGACAATTGACATTTTAAAAATTAGACTTTGAATTTAATAAGTTGTCTTGTTAGCGATTTAACGGTGTTTTAAATTTGCAACATATCAGCCCTGTAAAATGAGATGCAGGTGTACATTGGATATTAATACAAAATGGGTCGTGGAATCGAAGAAAAATATTTCTCAATGATTCCCGGGAGACGAGGAAGCTCGAAGCAGAAGGAGAAGAAGGAGGATCGATCACGAAGGTTGTGTGTGCGCGGATCGCTCGCGCGAGAGGAAATAAATCCGTAATGGATACCGTGAGAAATGCAAAGTTACAAATGCGGTGCAATACCTGTGTGTGGGCATGCGGTGCGGACGGTGCACGCACGAGTGCGTCCCAGCGTGCTAGGAACGTGAAATCCTATGCCGAGACACCCGGTATATAACAACACTCCACACCCACTCGTCGTTGGGTGCATTTAGACGGATCGCTCAGACTTAAGCTCGACGGAGTGTAACTCTTATACCTAGGGCTGCCATCTGTAAAATCACTACCCTAAAACAGAGAGCTTTGAAACCAGGGAGGATGTTTTCCGGATAGTCTTCAAAATCCGAACACTATTAACTGCAAATATTGCATCACTTTAGTATTGATTCTTATCGGGTTGAATGAACCGTGAATTATTTAAATCCTGGAAATTTCAATGCGACAATTGCGAATATTCCTGCGAGTTAAGATAGAACGGATCTCGCGCTGTCCGGAAATCGTAGTCTGCTCCGTTCGCCAAAACCGACAACCTCGCGAGATTTAAGAGAGCAAAGTTTAATCTGTAGCGGAAAACAATGGCGAATAGAGCTGTACTGTAAAAGTGGCAGGCCCAAGGGAGGCTAGAACCAAGTGAAGTGGCATCATCGACCTCTAGTCAAAGAAAGATAACCCGAGAGGAGCGAGGAAAAACGAAATTCGCAGAGAGTTCGGGACTCGCAATTAAAGGTGGAAATCCCGCGAGCTTTCGATGTAGTTGTACAATTAATTTTTCCGAGGGTTCGACGGCGCTCGGTTAGATTTTATTTAATTACACCCGCACCCTTCGCGACTCTGTACCCTTTCTTCTACCGAAACGAGATTCCATCTCTCCGAAGTCCTCCTGTACCTCCTGTTCCTCCTCTAAATCGTAAAATCAAGGACGCAGGTTTTCATTAGCGCAGCTTCGTACTCGAGTGATTAAGAGATTGCTTTCGTTTCGCGGTCTCATTTTTATTCATGCGACTCCGAAGCGCCCCTTCATCGCTCGATTCGCGCGATTAACACGCGCTCGCACTGTCCAACCCTTTTCCTCTGACTGTCTTCTTCCTGCGACGCGTTCAAAAAGAATGACATCCGGTACATATTTTGGCAAATGACCAGAAAAATTAATTTTTAACTATTTTTTAGATTCAAGCAAAAAAGTGGTAAATCCGAAGATTATCGCGTGGACCGAGGTAAAATCCTGCTTAAGTTCCCAGGATCTCTTTACTGAGTAAGACCATTTAACTAATAGATCGAACAAGCAAATCGGATTTCTTCGACTTGCTTTTAAGCTGGAGAATTGTTGAGCACCGAATGGGTGAGTTTCAAGCCACAAATCTCTCGTTACATAAAATTGTAATACACGATCTTACATAAATCAATTCTATAATATCCACAACAACCACGACTCTAAAGTCAAGCTATTAAAGTATTATTAATCGCACCGTAAAATCACGAATCTGTCCACCTTAAGAATGAGAAGTGGTGGAGATAATAACGTGTAAAAGTAAGAGGATAAATCTACAGTCAATGAAAGTAGAATCGCATAAAATTGTAACAACGAAAGAAAGACGATAAATTATTTAGTCTCTTGCTCACAGGTCTCGAGGATAATTGGAGGAATTTGTGAATGGGTCGCAGGTGAAACGAGCAGGCAAGAGCCAACTAGCGTCTCACCCCCATTGATAGCAGAGCCACAAGCCGTGGTCGACCCTCGCCATCTGCCAATAGCCTCCCTATTCGCGGCGAAAATCGCAGAACGCCCTCGTCTAAATAATAAAAGCAGATCCTCGATGCGAGCGCGGCAGGAGAGGACATTGTGCTCGCTAATACAAAGCGAAAGACACAAATAGGGTGGCGCCGTGCTCTACCATACCATGCTGCCGGCGTGGTGCGAAGAACAGGCGTTCCGGCTCTTTGATTCTGAAAAGGCGACGCGTTGTGGCATTATGAACTCTCGCACCTTCTTCCATCGCATCTTGCATCTCGAGGCGACGTGTGCAATAATAATGCCTTAGGATTTTCTATCCTCGGTGATTCAGCAATTTTTTAATGGAAAAAAATACAATCACTGTTGCATCAGTCTTTAAAATAATTATGCTTTAAAATGTCGAATAGGCCGATGAAGTAAACGCAGTTTCAGGATTAATGTGAAATATTATGAAAAATAACCCGGTATTATCTGAATTCTTTCGCTCTTTATAAATACACCAGAGACCTCACCATTGTTTTAAGTATAAATTGAATTACAGAATAATGCTTCGGTACGGTACCACCGAAACGGTATATACCGGGTGAGTCAGTGACCTTGCACCAAACTGAAACCACGTATTTTGGGGGTCAATAGAAGCCTAAAAGTCCCGGAACACAAAGTTGAAATCTCAACCCTTTCGGAATTACAGGGGGTTGAAATTTTAAGTTTTAAAAAATCATATCTTCCGACAGGATAATACTAGAGTCACGGGTCTTTTTCTAGAATGTGTGGGAGGGCCCAGGGTACCTGGAAAAAAATAGAAACGATGTGAAAATTATCATTAAGCCACATTATTATTGATTTTCTTGTAGTTCTTCTATGAACGTGAAATTTGCCCGTTTAGAGAAAATCAATAATAATGTGGCTTAATAATAATTTTCACGTCGTTTATATTTTTTTCCAGGTACCTCGGGCCCTCCCACACATTCTAGAAAAAGACCCGTGACTCTAGTATTATCCTGTCGGAAGATATGATTTTTTAAAACTTAAAATTTCAACCCCCTGTAATTCCGAAAGGGTTGAGATTTCAACTTTGTGTTCCGGGACTTTTAGGCTTCTATTGACCCCCAAAATACGTGGTTTCAGTTTGGTGCAAGGTCATTGACTCACCCTGTATACATGTATGTATACTATGTATACATGTATGTATCTCATGGAATCTGGGCGAGCAGTCTACTCGATTCATCCAGCAGCAGTAATTACGAATTTAATTATAGTCCCGTTGAAACGTAACACGTCGGAAAAACGCACTCACGATCGTGTGGGACAGATTAATTAATACACTCGTTTTGGAGAGGAGCGTGCGCAACGAGGACCGACAGAATTGACGAGCTCAATTTTATCGTGAAATTAAACAGTAGCCGGCATGGTACGCTCCCCTGACCAATAGAGATTTCCAGTTAGCTGACGCTGAAATTATCATCGGTAGCGTTCGAATGATAATTTCATAAAGCACGAATTACGATACGGCGCGCCGCGCCAGACGGTTTGCGGCCATCCGCGAAAGGCTGCCGCACAGAGTTTCGGGCCTTGGTTAAATGAATTCTTCCAATAATGCAAACCTTGTATTTGTGCAACAAAAACCAAGCGGTCTGCTATCGATATCTCTCCACTCTAACTTCCCGGAATCCTGCGAGCTGCTTGGTGCAATTAATTCTCACGGTAAAACGACCCGCATTTCCGTAAACAATCCTCTAACGGAGCTGTGATATCCTCTGCAGGAAAGCAATATCGCCTTGGAGTCTCTTGAAATTATAATGATTTATCGCATTGGCCAAACGCGTACCGAGGATAGACTGTATGAAGAAAAAATTTGCAATTTTAAAATTAGTACGGTTAAAGTAAGTCAATACGGATATGATCCTGTTGAAATGGTAATTAGTACATTGTGGAAATAGATATTGAATTAAGCCGTGTAAACCAGAAATTTCCAACTCAAATTTCCATTTATTATTTCGATGAATTGCGATTTAAACTCAGTACAGCTGCAGTGAATAAATAAAAGTTTAATCCTCTTTGAATTATAATTAACATATAATCGAAACATCTGCGTAGTGAAGCTACCAAGCGAATAAAAAATTTGCAATCGTTATGTTAGCAATTCACCATAAATTTCTCAGGCGCAAATTAAAGAAACAAATTCTCTTTTTCTTTCGCTAGAGTAAAACTGCCGGTCTTGTAGTGGAATCGTTCGAGAACCACTACAGATGGTGGCTAGAAGTGCATTCGTGTACTTGTCGCCACGTGTCTTCCTATAAGTAGTCTACGAATCGGCAGCAGAGGTTTTTCAACCTCGGCTGACTCCTCGAGAGCAGCAACGTAACGTGAGAACCACGCGCATCCTTGCTTCGGTGAACTGGCAAATCCTATTTTCCTATTTTCCCGAGTTCTTCGGAGACCAGATCCCACGAATGCGTGCTGTGTACGTAATTGTTATTTTTTCGAATACTAGCAGTTATACCATTGGCAAAAGTTCTTTTTTAATACCATATAAATACCTATTCGAGTATGTGCAATTTTGTGCAATGAGAATTGGCAAATGCCCGGCAGAATCAAATATGATATTGTAGCACACGAATACAGAGGCGGTCTATGAATCTTTCATGACTTTTATTCGTAATGGAAAATGTATGAAACCTTGATTGAATTACTATTCATACGCTAGTCTCCATGTATTAAAGTTACTGCTTCTATATTCAAATGTACTATATCAGTGCTACTTAACACCGAAATAAATATATTGTACATAGCACATTAAATGGAAGATCTAGATCTCTTGATATCAATAGATAAGGATCCCCCAGCCTCTCGATCTACCCCAGAAGGATCCCCGAGACTTAAAATCGGCATTCATAATCCGACCCTTCAAATTCATCCCCTCGATCGCACCGATCAATGACCAGAGCCTCGGGATAATTATTTCCGTGAGAATCTTAATTGATTCGGCTCGAGCGTAAAATCGCTAGTCCTATCATTGGGTAACACGTCGCGGAAGAAGGGGATAGAGGAAGGGTGGAGAAGCATTTTCCAGTGCTTACCTCATTAATTCCCGACGGAAGATCGACACTTGTGCGCGGCTCGAATCGTCGAGCGCTCATTAGTAAATTAAATGTTAAGGACGATTAACGATAACGTGGGCGATGCCGATGCCAACGGGGGCGACAAGCAACAAGGCGAGGAATACGTTTGCGCGTGTATGTGTGTATACACGCATGTGTACGCACGCTCCAATCCATCGGAAAATTGCATCTCGCGGAACGCGTTCGCGAGGTAATTAATTATAGCAGAACTCACAATGGTTCAGGTTGGATGGAGCGAGCCCAGGGTTAATTAGAATCGACGGGCCAACATGGACTTACCTGGAACAGAAAAAATGGAGATTGTGTAATTAATATGCCAATTGAGCTATCGACGGAAATTCAGATGATAATGTTGATACAGTGATACAGTAAACTGAATATTGTTATTTAGAATGATAGTATGATGATTCTAGAGCCACTTAGGGTTGATAGAACGACTCTATGGTACAAGAGTGCTGTACATTAGCCTTGCAGATTTCGAGGATTTTACTTTATTGCCAGTTCCGAACCCGTTCAGAAAATTCTAGGGAACAATTCGGAACGCAGTAGAGACTTTCAAATACTCATTCATTGCGATCGTGAGAAGTATTACCAAAATGCATGCAAAGTAGTGGAACTTGAATCTTGCGTTGTCTGGAATAGTCGAACAGCTGCCAGAATCCTAATCCATGGATTCTGGGAACTGCTATTCTGTTTCAAATCCCGATTTAGTCCCACAATACAGTCCAACAGTTGTTCGCTTATACCATTGTGCCCTAGACCATGAAGGACGAGTCCTTAATATACCTTTCAGATGCATTTTAATTAAATCTACACATTTCATTGAATGGTAGAGCAAAGTCTTTTCACATAGAGAAAAAGGAAAAGCTTGTACTTGTATCATTAATAACCCATACGAATATTACATGGAATCAATAATATCAATTAGTTCTGATCGCCACTTGTGTACATTCAGCATTTAATTCGTTTACACTTGATCGAACTGCAGTCTAGAATTGCAAATTGGTCATATTTTAATAAACACGACCTATTTCATGTGTTTGAGTACTCGCAGAGACCAATTGGGACACGCGACTGGCGAATGGCCTGCACCGTCACTGTACAAATTATACCGATGCATATTATCGATTAATGTTACGGTTTCATCAGCAGTTCGCGGTCTAACCCAATACACTCAGAGGCTTCAACCGAAGTTTACCTTGCTCCAGTTTCCAAAAGTTCGGCCAACGGTATTATTTAAACACTGCGATCAAAGGGGAAAGTAGATGGACGGCAAAAATTTTTGCGCTATCCCAAATCTAGCGTAACACATTTATTAGAGACCTTTAATCTCGATAGCAGATTACAGAGCATTGGGAAATTCTGCTGAAGAAGCGACGACTTGAAAAAGGTCCAATTGAGTTACGATCTGGCAGGAACTGCTCCAGACGTCCGTGCGGAATCAATTCCATTTCCACGGCCAACTTCCGTTAATTTTCAGTAAGCATCTCGGCCAGGGCTAAGAAGAGAAATAAAAAGGGAGAGAGGAGAATATAAGTGGAAGAAGACATTTCTGCGCAGAGCTCAAGTATCCGTGAAATTGATTTCCTGTTTCCCTTGAAACTGTCCTCTGGACACACCTACTATCTACGTGTACTTACTCTCTGCTCTCTTGAGGCGAGAGTATTGTTCGGCTAAGAGCTCGAATCGCTACCAACCTGGGAGGTGGGTAAGAGTCCGTATTACTTTTGGAATTTGGTCGAAGCGAACTAATCGGAAAATTCTCCAGAAGCTTTATACCGAAGAAAGCAAGTGCCAATACAAAGCTACATATTGGAGATTCCCATGTTAAATATAAAGAATTTAACTCATTATGTGGATAAAGGTTATTTGAAACGGTGCAGAAATTATTTCGAGGTTTGTACAAAACAGAATTTTACTCAAATGTAAACTAATGTAGGTCAGTTTCTGAGATGAAACTTTCTGTTGGACAAGTATCTGTATCTATGTATTTCACCACCGCAGATACTTAACCCATTCTCCCAGTGGGCGAAGATCGAGGAGCAAACGAGCGAAGAAGAGCCACGTTATCGGCAATACCTAAGGGAAATGATTCGCAGTTACCAGTCTGCCGTGAAAAAACCTCCGTTTCTTTTCTTGCCCTCGAGGGTAGCATCGATCTCACCACCGCTCGCGTCGAAAAGATAGATTAAGAGGTTGATTACTAGTGGTCACTGGTGACCGGCATTCGTAGTTGGATATAATATAATGATACTTTCACAGTTGGTACATGTCACAACAATTAAGTGTCACAATTCTAAATAGAAAGATTGAGTAATTTTCTGAATTTTTCGCAACTCTTAGGTGCTGAACCTACAATCCGATCAGTCCACATAATTCTTTCCAAAGCGTAGCCACGCACCCTTAACCGCGAAATGGCTGAATACTGGGGACCCCACTGGCGGATGATGGAAAGTTATGCCACCATAAACCGCTTCCCTCTGGCCGTCTTCCAAAATTCTGCCGGAAAATTACTGACGCGCGGACCAAGCGTTATGGTCGCTGGTCGGACGGCGCGTGAATAAATTTGCGGAAATGAGTGCGGATCGAGCGCGGATCTCGCACGGTTCGTTACTGCGTTATTCACGGCGGGTAATGAGGCCGCAAATTGTTCGGACAATGAAGTGCTAATATGCCACATTGCGATGAGGGCACATTTGTCCTGGGGTTAAGTTTTGGGCAGCAGTCGGTGTAGTATAACTCCGAGAAAGACACTCTCGGACATTTTGCGACACAGAAAGAATCCGTAAAACATTGGATAACAGTCGAGTGGAAATTTAACAATACAGATCGTAAGCTAACTGTTGGATAACGAATAAACGCTGCATTGTCCTGTGCGAATAAAAACTTGCAACTCTGGATTCTAAATGGCGAGATTGTTTTAAAATGTCTGGCAGAATGAGAAAAGGGTAAAGGAGGTTTTCCTAGAAGGAATTTATTTTTATACTCGAAAGAAAGATTTTTCATCAAACAGACGAGATTAATAGAATACAATTTCACTATTTTTCCCATCCGTTCGTGATTATGCGCGCATTGTAGATATAAATTTACAATGATGAACACGTTATATCTCGAGGCACACGTCCAACGAATAATACCGAGGCTCCGATTCACCCGAAGCGAACTGCTCGAAAACAATAGCCAACGTTTTCAGAGGATTAACATAAATACCGCTACAGCTCTGATACACTCGGTTCTAAACACACCGCGAGTATATTCGAGGTTCACTTGCAGTATTATTCTACACAATGCCAAACACACTCCAGAAATTTTCAAAAGGTATTCTCTAAAGCGTCTAGAAAATAAACTGCAAAAACTTTCAAGCTTCGACGAGCCAGAGAAAAACGCTGGTCGTGGGGTCACAGAAATATCAGTTGATTCCGAAAAAAAAGATCGATAAGCCAGGCGCTATAAATAGAGTCGAATCTATCAGGTGAGGCGAAACGAGTTTCGATTTATGAGTTCGACTTTTCGTTAGGAACCGGTTGTGCCGAGATCGACGAGTGGGGAAAAAGGAAAAGGAAATGAAGAAGGTGGAGGAAGCGGTGTGCCACACGTGCACAGGCGATTTTTATAAGTTTCGAGCCTATTAGGTGGATAAATCGCAATGTTCACGCCCTGACCAATGGTACGTGGGTGGCCTCAGACACCTGACGGTACAGTTATCGCGAATCTTGGACCGTTCTATCAAGATTACCACGTTCAATGCCGTACAGTTCTTCGGTAAGAATCTTACAAAACCTTCCGTACCAAAATCGATATCCCACGTACAATTTCGTAACTGTACAAAAAATCGACTACAAAACTTACTCTGTTAATAAAGAAGAGGTAACTTGAAGCAGCAGCAAGGTCGTTTAAGGTATATCAAAGATACCTGACAATCCCATTATTCTCGTTATACCGATTCGTATCGCGCAATTGCGAAAGAACCGTATTGTGCGCGTGAGAACTGCACTCTTTCAAGCAGCGCGGTGCAGCGCAACGACCTCGTACAGCCGCCTCCGACACCAAATTATCGACTCTTGCTCCGACTTCATACATCACTCGAGAGTCGGGTGCAACACCGACTCCGAATCTAAAGCGTAAACCGCTCCATTGTGCAGCTGACTCGCGAGTCGCGAGTTCGCAACCGACCTAACAATTTCACTGGCTCCATTCAGACGAGCGTGATAAATAAACTGGTGATGTTTATGCAATACGAGTTATACCATTAAGATCAAACCCATCTACCGTATGACAGATATTTTTCAAATCATTTTTTCACTGTTCTTTAACGAAACCAGCAAATTTTTGCAAATCCGTTTACTGAAAGATTTTAATTGGAACAATAAATGGTATTGGCTACTGAAAACACGAGTTAAGGCGTCCAAACATTCTTCAGTCCCAATCGCATTATTTTCAGATTCCAGATAAATTACTTTTAAGTAAAGTGTCTACTTCGCAGGAGGGACGAGAGCAAAGAAGAGAAGAAAAGAAAATATTCTCTTTCATCAAAGAAAGATCCCACCAAGTGTAAAGAGTTTTCACTCCACTTCACTTTGGACATCGGCTGTCAATAATGATCAAGAAGTTATTGAACCTTACAATTCCTTTTAGTTATCGCAACTTTTATCGGCACACTTCCTTCGTTATCGCACTCAATTGAAACGTAAGTTGTTGTACATCTGTTGTAATTATCTCAAGAGCTTAATGTTCACGATATTTCATAATTGGAATAAAAATATTTTCCTCAATTCTATGTTTTCCAAATCCTATTATTCTGACTGACGAAACGAAAGCAGAAATAACCGTGGGTTAAAGTTCAAATGTTCGTTATTTTTAAAGATACTCCGAAACAATAGAAGAGAGATACAAGAAAGATGAGTAACCTTTTTTATCCCCTGTGCAAAGGAAAAGGTATGGAGCGCGTGGGTCGCGGTGAGTAACGAGGTCCTCCCAGTGACAGTGACGTTGGCAGGCTAGTGGTATAAGCGAGAGCGTTTCGTGGCTGACAGCACACGTTCTCCCAGACTCCCAGGTTTTCGCAGAGCTTGTGGGTCAGACTGGCATGGGCATGCCGCAATACGCGTGATACCTCGCGATAAGCATCGTCAGAGACTTTCTATTTCTGGCGATTACAGTCCCCCGGGCTGCGATCACATCTTCTCACCTTTAACTCACCATGACACTAGTGACACTAACTTAAGGTACAAGTCTATCTTTTGATCTGTCTTTGGTACCCAAGTTACTTTTACTTGATTCCCATTAAATTTTTAAATTCAGTGGGATTTAATTAGATAAGAGTAGTAGTTGTTGAATTTGCTACCTGAAACCTGCAATTATTTTTGCTCCAATCCAATGCTACCGCGTGACTCATTCACCAACTCCAGACGTACCCTTTATCACGATCTACCGTTAGAAAGTGAACAGGTGATGACACGGAATGAGGAATGCGTCGTAAGAATGCAGCCCGAAGCAACGCGAGCAGCGTGGAAGACTCATTATAGCAGAATTCGCGTGAGCCACCAGTGGGCCACGCAAAGATAAGGACATACATTCCGCGTGTACCTGGCAATTATGCGTTAAGTGGCGATACGATATATTTTATATATGATTAATTACAATTCCACAGATTCCACGGTTTTAATCTCTCTCTACTGTAATCACTTTTAGATGTTCATATTCAGATGCACTTGAATTGATTTTTGAGATTCTGATAAATGGTTCGTTGAGTCAGAGTATTTTTGTAAAACACCAAAAATAGATTGAAAATCGAAGACTTATTTGGAAGAAACACGGGACAAGGAATCCTTTCGAATGAAAAGTCAAGGGTAATCAGTTCATCGCAAGAACCTGAGTAAGATTGGCGAAGGTTTTAAACGAAAGTACTGTAAAAGGTAACAAAATTTATGTTGTGGCCGTAAGCGAGCGAACCTTCCCTCAACACAGAGAGAGAGAGAAAGAGAGGGTGAATCCTCGACTGATTTAGCACGGAGAGACGGAAAATAAAAAAAAGCGAGCACGAGGATAACTTGCGGGCAACGAGAAGGACGCGATTACGATCATCATCCAGCAAGTTTACGATGACGTAAACCACGCGCGAGAGTTTTGCTTGGAAAAAAACTACGTTCTTTCCTTTAATTGCAAATAATAGCGGGTACTGAAATTCGCAATAAATTACGATTCAATTACGAGCTGTTCCCTCTGGCGCAAAAAAACCTCCGTAAATCTGTCCTCGCGAAATCCGGAGCTTTTTTATTACAGAGAAACAAGAAAGTTGGTCTTCGTCAAAAGTCTATTGTGCGAAAATAATTCCAGTGATCCGGTTAACCCGATATTGGCCAGTTGATTATTGATTAGTGAATTAACTAATTTATAGAACACCTACAAAACGTACACCTTTTAGTTTAAGCGTTAAAAATCGTCCCGGATAAAATCGGTTGAAAGTAAGTATTTGTAGCTGTAGAATTGCTATCCGGAAGAGGGGTCCATGCGAATCGCGTCTAATTCGCGTTTAACCACTAGAATGGCCGTAGCTGAGCAATGGTAGACCTGTTACCTAGAACCAATGGGTGTTCCATCGCGGAAGGGACCCTGGAATGGAGCCTCTCCCATCGCGCTCCACGAGGAGGAAAGGAAAGCGCGAAGAAAGAGAACGAAGGAAGAAAAGCAGCGAATGGAGCTCGGTTCCCACGACTCGCTCAGGCCAGTTTACGCACTCAGGAACATAGGAAAACCCTCGCTAACCGATTTCGCTCGTTAGACTCTTACCTATTACTAATACACACTATCTCAATGGAGTTTGTTATACACGCCTCGCAAGTATGCCATACGAATAAATGCGAACCGGAAACCATTCATATTTGGCAAGCAAGATTTGCTTACATATCTTGTAACTTCGAATCCAACAGGACGGAGTAAAGGTAAATACCGATCGCATGATTATCGATTTTAAATGTATCTCTAATTCGTCTACATCTTTACGTCTCAAATAAGATAAGAATAAAGTAACTGACCGTTCCAGTATACATTGAAGTACAAGGTGCTACTAATTACGCGAGCATGCTTCGTTAAGACCACGTTGTTTGATAGTAGCTTGCCAGCGACAGCAATAAGCAACCAGGAAGACGGGGCGCCGAGAGAGACCACTCGAGTTTACGGCAATTTTTCGTAAGAGTGAGGATCGATTGCACATGTGGCTTATGCTTTGCACGTCTCTTCTCTCCAGACTCTAATTAACTGGGAGCCTCCGACTGTTTCTGCGATCAACGGACCAATCGTGAACGAATTAGGAAATACTCAAGAAATTAATCTCTTAAAAATTTAATGCATAACGGATTAATTTAGTTGATTAATCGTGAAGCTATTTATAAGATATAAGAAAATTGTGGATCAATTATTGGCTCTAGGCTCTGGCCGACATTCTTCCGATCATTAATGGAACCAATTCAATCTTATGCTCCTACCTCCGCGTCAATAATTAACCGACTAATGGACAATAGCTCCCATTGTAAGCGATCGAGGATCTCAGTAATTACCGTAATAACAGGTTTGATATAACCGCAAAGTGCTAGTTGCAGTAGTAGTCGCCACTTGCACAGGATGTGGAACAGAAAGCATCTGCAGCGAACATACCGAGTGACAACACTAAAATTTCCCCCATTTATTACAATAATCGAGCTATTAAATTCGTTGATGCAATGCACATTTGCGAAACGGGCTCCCACTGACATACGAACACTTGGAAAATATATACATAGTTTGCAACTCGATTGCTATTAATCAAAGACGATGCTCTTCGCTTTGATCCATGGATTACCCGATAGGCGATAAATAATCGTTCTAAGCGTTCCATAATTAGCGCAGAGTGGAGGCAACTTCCTCAAGATCGATAACTAATTTAAGATCCAATCGCCGATCTTAACTTGCCACTATCGGCAATTTCTGGCCGCTAGAGGAAGAACTTGACACGCATTAATCATCGTCTACCTGCGATGGAAACTTTCTCTAAAGCTTGTGCAGTGTATTCGCAATAGAGGCAACAAAACGCAATCTCAAAAAAGTATGTTTCTTCAGGAGAAGGGAACATAATTATTTTATTAATGACCACTGGAGATAAAAAGAATAATATTGATAGATGGGATTCAATGTTCCACTTGTTAACCGAGGGTGCGGTACGTGATATTAGCAATAGTTTGCTCAATGAAACTGTGAGTGAATAAGGACCGTCTAGGGTCTGGCACTTGCTGCTATTTTCTACTATTCTCTTTATTGCATCGAATTTCCTGTTCTGCTGGCAATGCCGAAAGGATTGACCCGGTTTTAGCGGAGTCCGAGAAAGTGTTTAGCCACTGGCCTTGGATTACTGTGCGCAAGATCCGGGGATACGGTTTACGCATAATTAATTGCATAACTGCGAATGGACTTCCAGTTATTCCCGCGGTTCCACGGAACGAGTTTCCTATTGCGCAACGATCTAATAATGTGCGACTTTTTTCCGCCAACTACGTTCTGTATTCTGAGGCAGGTCTTTTCTTAAGGTAAAAAGGAATTCATGAATGCAAAGACAATTTTTCTTGCCGTTTAATTACATTCCTTTTCAGGTGTCAAAGAACCGCTGTCTCCGAGTATTATACGTTTCCAAGCATCGTTAGTGCTGATTGTATAAGAAATATTCTTCCAAATGTATTTTATTTTATTCTTACGGTAGTACTGTTAGTAATGTTCCATTGTTTTGTATATTGTTCTACAGTACTGTCAGTCTTGATAAGGCATTGATTAACTGCTAAGGTTTTCATCCTAATTGATGCATTGAATATTCCGTAACAGGGATTTTTTCAACCTGTCTCATCGAATTTCCAATCTCTCTCATCCCATGACGCACGTGAGTAATCATTTAAGAACGAAAAATTAAATAATTCCCGTTTGGTAGTTCTAAGTCCTAGTGTTCTACGTCCCATCGACGCTGATTAGTGCCATAATTCTACCTCTAAAAGCCACACACGAGCGACGATATTTCGAGGCTTTTACCCCGCACTTTTATTGGGCCAACGAGCAAGCTCGATTCCGCGGCACCGAATCCCGCCAGGGACCAGCCGCCGCGGTGAAATTGATTTTCGGAAATGCATCATTTGAAGAGTTGCCAGAACACGCGCGTCGATACCTCGTCTCTGACTCTTTTCCCCGCGTGCGTAGATACCGCTGCACACAGTTATCCACGTTTCTACACGGTTCTACACGCTTTTACGCGTTTCTGCACGCTTGCACACGCGTCGCGAGGGCGTCTGACACATCCGGCGACGCAAATTCGGTGATATAACACCCGCGGAAGTAACACCGCTGAACAGGATAAATACATGGGCTGCGCGAAGAGCGGAAAAATCGGAGCGGAAAAAACGACGCTTGATACATACGTATAGGGAAATGGAAAAAAGAGAGAGAGAGGGAGATGTGTGTCGGTCCCGCAGCATCCCCTTGTTGGCAAATTTCATTTCGAATAATGAATAGAAGGCCGGGGAATTAAAAGCGCGAGATTTATCTTCTGGATGGTGTATGATTAGTTTATGGGGATTCGAGTGAAGGGTTTTTAGACGAGGTTCGGGGAATATTGAATAGATCTGGGGACGCTCGAATCTGAGGTTGGATTTGCTTTCAGTCTGAATTAAGAGCGAATGAAATTCGAACCTTTCGAAACAACGTCCATAAATTTATAAATGACGGAATTCAAATTCTAACTCATGCTTTGTTTCATATAATAAAATCACTCTTGAATTACGGATAAGTGCTGGAAATTGCAGAATAAATACTGGAGAACTGCATCCACTATTTATGATATTAACGCACACTCTGTTACATATATTATACGCATGGTTCTATTTAATCCATTATATCAAAAGGGTCTTTTGAATTTAGTGCTTTTAATCCTATATATTCACGAAATAGGTAGTAACATATTACTCTAAATAAAATGGCACACAGTTGAGAGTAATTACACTATACAACTATAATATCTGGAATAAATCTCCACCGCGACATATTGCACAACATAAAGACACAATTTGTAGCTTATATTCGTTAAAGATATATATTTCATGTTCTTTGAAAACAATACTGACTTTTTACTCTGAAGATATTAATCCACAGTAGCAGTAGTTCAAAATTCACGTGAAAAGTGTATGGAAGTTTGAAGGAAAAAAAAAGAAATGATAAGCGGTCTGTGCATTGGGCCCTCAGGGAAGAGTCTAAATCGCGTCGATTCATCCCACGAACAAGCGAGAAATATGTAGTCTGTTGCTCAGAACTAGTCGGTGACAGGCACCGTCAGCGGATATCGCGGAGCTGCTAGCCATGAAAAGTGAACTTCCTCACGCAGTGGTGGGTGGTGCGTGAGCGCCAGACAGTCTTCTTCTGCCAAGAGCACCTACGTCTCTTCACCCCCTTCTACCTAGCTTCGCACGCCCTACCGGCGTGCATGCGAATGAGCCTCGATTATTCCAAGGGACGAGAGAGAGTAACATCGTAGTTGCTTCGTATGCAAAACGACGCGCCAAAACACGGAGAAACTCGCTGTTCGAGCAACGCAACGCGACGCCACGCGCCTCTCTCGCGAAACACACCTTTTTCATCCGGCTCGAGATAAATGACTAGCTTTATGGAAGCCCCGAGAAACTCCATGAGAAAATGTCTAGATTAGTTGTGATATACCCAAGAGAGAATGTCTGTCAAATTTAAGCGTCTTATTGGGAAACGTGAGATCCATTGTTTCGAAGACGCCCGAGAGACTTGGTGAATTCGACGATAAGACCAAATTCGAAATTTGAAAGTATAATTTCGAAGAAAATTCAATTGCATATTTCGAATATTTATCTTCCCAAAGAAGACTATTTCCAGGAGTTTTTCAATATTGAATTTGAATGTGAAAGTGATCCGACTCTACTATCTGCTATATTATTAAACCACCCACAGTCTGACAGTTAATAGCTTCTCGGTTAAGAGGTTCGAAGAACCGAGGAGCTGGATGAACGCTGGCAAGTATGTGTCTTACATATGGATTAGATTAATCCAATTGGATCCGAGTGCAGTACTGCCGCAATCTTCCCTTCATTACGATCATCCTCTAAATGGAATCCAGTGTCTGCTCATCTCACACATGCTTAATGAGAATCGAGAGGATTTCTCCGACTACATAACAATTACTCGAAAAAAAGAAGAAAATAGCGTTGGAAAATAAACGATCGAGAATGAAGTAAATTACGGTGCACCATGTGTGTACGTATCGCGTAGGAACGCAAAGCCCAATAAATAATATGGGCTCGTTTAATCCGACGAATATTCGTAGTATTTCGGTCTTTTATCTCCACCCTATGTTCCCGACAAAAATGTTATAAATATCGGTAAAGCATCGCGTTTGCCGCGCAACAACGGCCACACCGGCGCAGGACCACCTTGCTAGCTACCACCGCACCACTCAGAAGTGATATCGAGCCACCAGCATGAAAAAGGCCGCCGGACTTATGGCTGACCCCCGTGAAAAGCAAGATAATCCACGGACTAAAATTCCTCTACGTCTACCTGCTATGCTGCAACCACCGCACAACCATCCTAGAGAGAAATTTATTCCAAATATCTCATGTGTTTTCCCTAATTTTCCGATAAAAACGAAACGGGAAAAAATTACAATTCTTGTATTGATGGAGCTAAGCAGATCAAATTACAATTTCTAAAAGTTTTATCACAGTTTAGAAGGGAATTTAAGTAGTCGAACTCTAAAAGACGCACAACACAATGATTTAGATAATAAGACCCTCCACGATAAGGTCTTAGTCCCTCGTTTCTCGGTAGTAGACAAGTCGACTAATTTCTCTCTCGGAGAATCCGTACTATCTAAATCACTAGAAGCCGCCTAGCCGTCTAATTGATAATTAGTAAAGAAGGGTCGGATACTTTATAGCCCGAAGTAGAGTATAACATCGAGCGATTGGGTCAAGCAAGCTCCTTAATCACAAAATGTGTCCTTGTGTTCCTTGAACAGGGAAGGGGGGAGGGGACACCTTATCTCCCCACATTTGTCTGCTCGATGCGTTTTCCGCTTGATCCCTCACTAATTTATGCGAAAAGTTTCCCGGAAGGCGATAGGACCGTGGAACAAAAAGGGTCGGGCAGGTCGACTGTGCGACACTTGTAAAGCACGATTTAATCAAGTACCCTACGAGCATCGTAGCACAACGATGAATTTTCGGAACTCGTTCCTTCGGCTCTCCCCCGGGAACAAAGACTGTTTGAATAATATTGGAAAATCTTTGCGTAGCTTCCTTCGAGGCATCGCGAAGAAAGCACTCAAAAGAAATTTTTTTTTTCACTGCCCATCTCCTACCTACACCGTCTGTGACCCTCGGCAATACTGCGTCCTTGTCTTTTCCAATGGTTTCCGTCTCTTTATCGTCAACCTTCTCTTTCGCTTCCCCTTTGACGAGCTTTTGTTTCGAGGTAAAAGCAGGCGATAATGACCGCGTCTTCTTCGGGTTTAGAGACGATTCCGACTTGTTGTTCCCGTAAATAAAATTATTCTTTCTAGAATTTACTGTTCCTCTTGCTCCAGGATAATATCCCTCTCATCGATTTCTATCCCATTCTATTTCGTCCAGACCCACGGTTTCAACGTGTGCAGCGAAAACTGAATGCCAGCTCGGCTTGCGAATAAAGAGTATTTATGATAATGTATGCAGATTATCGTGCAATGTTTTCAAGCAACCTATCTTCTCTTTCTCGGATGCGCTTTGTGCATAACTTTAAGTATAGACTCTCGAGATCGGGCGCTTCTAATTACTGGTTCAACAGCAGATAACTCAGAAATTCGTTCGATAGAGTGAAACTTTACGCGATATACACACGAAACGCAGAGTAGGTTCCTTATTACGTAAAGTAGAAAGTGGCGAAGATCCACCGGTTTTAACGAAATTGCGAATTAAAATTCCAGAGAAAAAAATCCTCGGCTCTCTCGCAAATCGTGACTGAAACGTAATGAGTCAGAGCAGCTTTCTGATGCATCGTTAGATTTACGGGTAAAAGGGAGAATTGAAGTTTCAGGACCCTTGGAGCAATTACTGAAAGTGACTGGGTAAGTTTCGCGAGCAATGTTCAGTTAAAATACCCAGACAAGTGCAAGGTTACGCCTGGCGCTTTCATCGACAGTGATCCTTCCAACTTCCAAGTTCATTACCGTGCGGTCTACGTGGGTTAAAGCGAGTCACGGCTACCGACACGACTACTCACGTAGCTCCTGTACGTAGGCAGACCTACGAATAGAAGGTGGTCTTGTCTAGATTCTACGAATGAGTATACCTGTCTTTGCAGGCAGACGAGCACCATCGTGTTCCCACGCGAAAAACTAACTAAAAGGAGTACTTCGACTACCTAGCAAAGTATCGCTTCTTCGAAGGTCAATACCTGAGCTAAATGACGTAACGTTCATGTCATTCCTATTTTTTTCTCCAATTCGATTATCCAACAGTATAATCTTATAATATCAATTGTGAAAAATGAATTATTCGTTGCGTGACAACCTCAATCCAGAATAATAAATACCTGGAATTTCATAATTTATTCCAACTTCGTTTTCAAGACGGCGAAGCTATTAGTTTGCATTTCTCAACGAACTCATATTCTGTGGGGATCGAGTTGAGAGGAGTTCAATAGCTTCAGGGTTCTGTACTCTGGAGTATCGACTATGAGGCATTACGGAACGCTAATGGAACTATCAAAGGTATTTCGGATCACGAACCACAACCACAATTATCTTAAGGTGTGCGTGATTAATTGAATAGACTCGAAATGGTTCGCGGTTTTGCTTGCCCAAGGGACTCGATACGAACAGCAGGCCAGTTCCTTTGTGCCGTGTGCTTTGAGATATTCATAAACCTGACCATTTCCCCGGAATACGTAACGCAAAGTGGACTCAACTCATCAAAATCGATTCAGGAAGAAAAATATACTATTGGACGTTCTGAAAGCGAAAGCCAATTCTCATACATCATGCTGTCATAAATAAAGAAGTAGCAAACGTACTTTCATATAATCGTGAGTTCTAATTTTCAAGAGACAAAAGTCAGAGAATATTAAAAAGAAACAGAGAGAAATGAGTGTCGTGAAGAATTCATTCGGATAAGTTTAAGCTTTACTGCTCGATCGAGCCAACAGTTGCTGATTGAGCGCGAATATATCCACTGATAAGCATAATGCTCCTCAGCTATTCAAGCTGACCCTTTAGAGGCTGTCTTCAATTATTCCGGCATGATTTTCGCGTACAAGGCAACGACGATCATCCCCTTCTAATCGATAGGGAAAGCAGGAACGGCGTATGTTAATCAGAAGGGACACTGGGAGATAGAGGGAACGGGAGAGGTATAGAGAATGGTTACTATGCTGCCCGGAATATCGAGAACGCCTAACGTAATTGCGGTGCTGCTAAACGCCCAGTTAACCGAGAAATACGTGTTCCGTCCCATGGGCTGATGTAGACTGACGAGATAACCGTGCTAGACTGCAATTAACAAGGGAGAAAAAAAAAGCTTCTCTTTACCTTCTACTACACTCCTCGACATTATTTTTTCCATTTATCGGTAGCACGTGGCGGAGCGCCCCGTCAACACTAGGTACCATTTATAACAGGAAAAGTCACCGAATAACCAAAATAATCATGTACATGTTTTATTCGTATTTGTAAGATTGTAAATCATTTGCAACTTGAATTTCTTCCTACTTTAGATTCTCTTGACACTCAGGCCGTCTTTTATCCTTTCTTGTAAAGCCCGTAGAAGCGGCATTCCTCTCTTAACCGTCGCGTAACTTCCTACGCCCAAGAAGTTTCTCTTCCCGAGAAGTTTTCGATATTATTAAAATCCTTATCGCAATAATTTTCCAATGAAGAGAGAGAGAGAGAGAGAAGGAGTGGGCAAGTCCCGCGGCAATTTTTCGAGAGAAATTCCTGAGATACTTCCCTCGACGGTCGACTTTACAGGACAGTTTCGATCAAGAGAGCAAGCTGGCAGGGTCGAGAGGTGCACTCATTATTTCTTTCGTAAACTTTTCCACGAGGCAACCAGTCGACTGCCGAGACTATGAAGAAGAACGGAGACATTGTCGATATACTTCCCAGCAAAAGAATCACAATTATCGCGGAAAGTTCGGTCTTATCTCTTGTCGCGAGGCCCCCACCTCTTTGCAGGAAGCTCCGCTGGCCATTATTCCAGGAGAATGTAAATCCGATACAAACTGCCGCGCGCAGCTTTGCCACCCTCGTTTTACCCTCTTAATCCGGCGGAGCTGAGAAGTCCTTGGTACAGGGCACGTTCGATAGAACTATGCCTGCGGTAACTTAAGAACTCCAACTTTCGAGCAACTAGCTCGTTCTCCGAGATCCACGGGGCAGATTAAGATCGAGACTCAGACTAGGGCGGGGGAAAATAAAAGCTGAATCACCTTGTGGAAGGGTTCGTGCGAAATTGAGCTCACCCTTGGGAACCATCGGTTATCTACGAAATTGAGATTTCTAGCTACTATTATTATTTCTATTATTATCGTTATAATCACTAAATTTGGGTTTTCGATCATTTAAAAAAACTGCACGAAAAATCCATCAAGACGAATTCGTGGAATTCGATAAGATTTCGCGCGCGGATTCCTTATAATCGGAAGACAGGGTGGGAAGAGAGTGTAAGAGGAGTAGGATGACGATCTTGCCGCAGCAGTCGGTTGTTATCCGCTACGAAAACCTTTCAAGAACTGATGGAAAACCCATTGGAGAGTCAATGGCGAGCAAAAGATGAAGGGTGAGGCTTGGAAGGTGCACTCCGCGTAGATGCGTTTGGTGGGTGCCAGCCAGCAGCAATCGATATGGACCCCTCTACAATTCTGGACCGCTCCGAATCAATCCCCTTGAGAGTTACACCACGTTCGTTTCGTTTTCAGCCCTTGTCCCTTCGCATCTCCATATATCCAAACCCCACTCTCTCCCGTTCGTTCCCGATCTACCGACCCCTTCTGCTCCCTTCCCTTCGACCCATGCGTTACCAGGATACGTCTACTAACTACCCTCTTTTCCACGATGGGGTGGAAGCTGCTGGAGCACGGCTTGACAGCAACTACCATCTTGTAATGACGCTGTGCCATCGCAAAAATCAAAATCTTTACCATGGTTTTTAGATCCCTTACGGAATTGTATTTCAACGAAATTATCGTTGCTCGTGTAAACACGAGATTAGTTTATTGAAAACCTTATTGGAATATAATTTTGATATATCGAAAATTCTATGAATAATTCTGAAATGCCGGCTCTTTGCTTGAGACTCGAGTTATGAAGGTTCGACTGTAATTTTATTATCGATCAGTTTCATCAGTCAGCTGCTAGTTTCATTTGTCAGCGGGCTGTTTGGAGTAATGTTCAAGGACAAATAGCGAGACAGTAACGAAGGGAGGCTAGTAAGCGAAAGCGTCTCTCGCTCCAAGGGCGAGGGGTGCAGCAGGTCCTGATGAAAGCTACGATAGGGGAAGGGAAGGTTTTAATATTGCACACGGGAACAAATTGCAACCCTCGTTACTCGGCATGGCATCGCGCCTCACTGGCATTTCTACATTAGTGAAACTGCCGGCAAATCCACCAACTCGAAGAAATCTCTTCATCAACCTGCTTTACTACCTTACGATTTTGTTCTACCTTCATTGAGATCCCCAGCGTCTCGCCCTTGACGTCGACGAATCCATCTCCAAAATCGAGATATCTAACATCAGAGCCATTCGGAGTCGAACGAGTTAAAGCGAGACATTTTTAGAACATAGATCTTCCGATACGTACAAGGATGAAGTCATGATCGGTTCGAGCTAACATAAGTCAGCAGTACTGTGCTCACATTTAGGAGTCTATCGATGAGCGCAGCAGTAGGGTGGCACATTCAGGGACACGCGTAAAAGGGGGACACAGTGCACAGCGAGGCACGCGCTCGCGCACGAGTGCGAAAAAAGAGAAAAAAAAACACTCTCGCATGAAGAAAAAAAAAAATTCACCACGGCAATGGAAAGAAGCCGCTCCACCGAAGGAAAGAAACAACGCCAGGGGAGATGGATAGGGCGGACTACGGTAGGTAATAAAGCCAAAGATACGTATTATAAGTAACCCACACACCCTGTGCCTCCACGGGGGAGAAAGAACAAAGAGATCCGACTCCGACTCCGACTCTGAAGCGACCCGAGAGGAAACCGAAGCCGGGAGAATAAAGAAAACCGAGAGCAGGTGACAGGGGTGAGGATGCCCCCCCTGTATTACAGGTACGGGGCAGCGATATACAGGGTGTGACGTAAGGTGCAGCCTTCGAATCAACCCTCTCGAACGAAGCAAGTCGGATCGTATACACAAATCCTTGATTTTTTTACAGTCTCTATGATTTCATTGAAGGCCAGGATTATTTCTGTTCTAAACCTTTAACGATGGTAGGAGTAGATTTTAGTTCGACTGATCCTAATCGCCTCTAGTTTTGCAGAATCACTCTTTTAAAATAATGGATCAAAGAGCCAAGTACTTTTATGCAGTTTCAATTTGTAATTACGTTTCATCCGATTAGCGAAATATTTTTCGTATACTGGCTGACACTGAGTATACTGTGCGTATAGAAGAATAAAGAGAATGCAAAACGTGTCTGGAACAATATCGCGGGTTGGGCGTCAGCATCTGGGGAGCTGCAAGGGGATTAGGACGGGGGATGCGTACGCGTGCGACACATCGCTTCCCTTTCCCGTAGGGCCGTAGGGAGAGAGCATCCCAGATAATTAGGGATGAGGAAAGCTAGGCTGGGGAAAGGAGGAGACGGACGAAACCAGCGAGACGCGCTTCCTGGAGCATTGTGTCCGATGACCCTGGCTTTGCCTCCTATCAGATTGTGGCGAGAGACAAACCGGGGTTAATTACGGTTCCACTGGCCCGCGTAACCTTTCTTTCCTCCTGTTCAAGGTCGGGTGAATCGCAAAAACCTGGCGACGCGACGATGGGCTAATGCTCGTGGTTCACGATCCTGTCTTTTTTCTCTTTTTTTCTTTTCTCATCCTTGGGAATCGACACACGAGCGTCAAGAAGTTATTGTTCGCCCGAACCATCGTCCTTCGACCAAAACTTTGACTCCTTAGGATAATAGTATTAAATAGTTGTGAACCAAGTCTCGAGTTGTTTCAGAATCTCAAAGCAAACTGAGAAATAGCACGGTGTACGTGTGTAATTGTTAAAAAGGTAGAACACTTTTTGTCTCACGATCCTTCGAAGAGAGTTATTTAAGGTAATAACGCGACACAATTCGCAAGATGTTACATCACGATCGAGCGGAGACTTCAAATTCATTTTCTCCTTGGGAAAGATCGCCCGCCGAGTTAAAGAAGTTACAGAGCGCGACGCCTCGCAAAGTACAGTATCTGACCAGCCGTGCAATTTTAATAAGCGACGCGCATAATGAACCTGATGTCATTATGGACCGTTCATTATGGCGTAATGAAACCATTAGCGTTCGCTTAGCAGCTCCCGCGTCTTTGTAGGTATTCCGCCTAAGGAGACGTCTTTTCGAGGCGGCGAATGAGTCTCTCTAACCCACCCTCCGAATCCCGAAATTATCCTTCCGTTCCAAAATCACGAGACAAATCACAATTCTCTGTGAACAAACACAGAGTGCAGCAGACATGATCCTAATATACATATTATGTTAATTAATACATAGAAGTGCAAATTGGAGCAAAATTAAAAATAGATATTTAGCGTAAACACTATGATCGCTCAATATCGCCAAATATGATGAATTTAATTTTTACAAAGAATCTATTGCAATGACTCAAAGATTTTAGTACGGCAGAATATCCAGCAGATGGCAAAGCGGCAAGACCATTCCCACAAGTGAACTCAAATCCCAGAGGCTTTAAATTCGCGAGAGAACCACCGAAAAATCGTGCCTTAAACTAATGAGTAAGGAAAATATAAAGCTTTGGTAACGCTTAGCTATGCTAGACATTTAAGCGACCATATTTTTGCAGGGGCACAGGTCGTCCCATGGCTGCACGAACTACTTTTTCGCGCGGCTAGGTGAAGCGATCTACCTCGTAATTTCATTAAATAAGCAAAATCAAAATTATCGATCCAAACTGAAAGCTCTCTATTACGTCCTATAATCGTATAAAGTGGGCAATAACGTCCTCCAGACGTGTGATCTATTACCAGAGGAATTTGTTAACACATAACCCAAGAGAGCTTTTCAATTCTGCTTTAAACCAGCAGATTCCACTATTTAACGACGTTCGCTATTTTTGTCGCGTGACCAGATGCTCTTTCGCAATGGGTAAGAATAATAATTTCGTGCCTTGGATTCCGTGTGTTATCTCACGTTACCTATGACTCATCGGACGATCTCTCTTTCTCTTTCGAGTAATCTAAATAAAAACATCCTTTGCGCTCGTATAATTTTACTCAACAATACTCGCATTACATGTGTACACTTCAGGACGAACCCATTTCCCACGTAAAGCTCCACGCCGCTCCCAATATAAAGCGAAGAATTACGCAAACGAGCGCAACACAACCAAGGCGACCAATTTCGTTGAAAGCCTCTCTGGCCCCGAACTCCTCGAAGAACTCATTATCGCGGTCTTGCGAGATTCAGCATCATTAGAGTGCGCTTTGACCTATCGGTTTCAATTGCATCGAGCGCGGTACATGGAGGTATGCGCTTCCTGTGTCCCTGGCCAACCGATTATTGCGGGATTGAACGGACTTTTATCGCTGTGGCTCGCATACCGTGCGGCACGTTTGTGGCCAAAGTTACTGGCGCCATTCGGATTGCGGAGATTTCACTGTGAGAGGACCGCAAATGCAAATCCACGCAAATTCTTTTAAATACTGCTAAGCCCCCTATGAACAGGTAGTTAAAACGAAGGTAAAAAAAAATATTCATACAAAATTAATAGATAGACTAACAAAATGTGTTGAACCGTGGCACTCGCAAAATGCCCCTGAAGAAGCTAGACACTAAACGGGGTTCTGCTAAAGAGTCTGGCACATGTTCCAACGATAACCTTGCGTCTGCAAGTTCTCTTTTTACTCGGCGAGCACTGTTCTATTTTCTTTCCTGTCGATGCTCTCTCCCGCTTCAGAGAATCGCGGTAATTGTTCGCGTTGCGTAAGAGCATTCGCATCCGCCGCGGAAATCGATCTTGATGCGGGGACTGTCAAGATAGAGTCTCTAGCATGCACTACGTAGTTCTTGTTCTTGAATTTAATACTTTGCTGATCGGTCACGTGTATATCCTAGGCTTTCTATTCGACACAAGAATTCGATTAAAAAATTCCAATGGATGATGCACACCTTAGCTAAAGGAAATATTAAACGTACTTAATAAATTTTTTTATTTTGTATTCAATTGAAATTTCGGCTTGAAGTGTTAATATCGTCGGTAGGCTAGAACAATACGACTAGCATCAGTGACATGAGTCATATTATAGGAGCGCATTGTTTTGATGGCCTCGGTTGCCGATTATGAGCAGTCCCACGCACACACTGTCCCAAGTGCCACCCCTCCAGCTTTCGCGACAATGCGCATCGAGTACTCGGCATCGCCTGCATTTTTCCAATCCACTCTTCCAGCAGCACTCTATCGGCACTCGATCGTTTCCCAGTGCAGTTCGAATAGAGTCCGATCGAATATAAAAGGAATTGGCTCGAGAAACTTCCAGCGACTGTGCACATTAAAATCTACCGCAAACACAAGTTTGACTACAAAGCGTATGCTTTCTTCTCGACGTATCGATCCGCGAAGAAACGTTCGATATGACACAACGCCCTTTTATTATCCATGGGGCGGAAGAGAGACAGAAGTCGTGAGTGGATAAGCCGTATCCACGATATACGGGAATCTATCTTGCCATAGCATCCATTTCTATCAGTCGCGATCGATAATAAATCCAGCCGTGCAATCTTGATCTTTATGGGGGGAAGCAGACTGGAGCTGTGAGTGTTGTGGACGTTATCGCCACATGATGGAGACTGCAACCCCCCGATCATCCCCTATCATCATCCCCACGAAACTCCGGCCGCCTATTTAGGGCGCGCAAACGCGTCCTGCGAGCCTAGCATTAAACAGATAACGATTTGAGGGGCACCGAGCACAACACGTTTGGTATTCAATTATCGGGATGATTTAAAATCGTCTCAATCATTCGTTCGATGGATACGTTCTGCGAACTAACTCCAGCTAACTTCACCTGCGGTAATAATAATCTAGAGATAGCAGTCTAGCCAATGAAAGTCGAAATTTAATGGCTGGCCCAAGCAGAATCGACCCGATAACAGCAAACACCAAGAAGTTCGAGGGATATTTCAGCGACTTTCCGGTTTGGCAAACTACGCAAACCTGCATTAGGGCATTAATTTCAGGGGATTAGAGATCGCGGTGCGCCTTACGCAAGAGTCTAAAGCTATCCTGAATGGACCGAAATCCACGGCACCCCATTGTGCGTGGATCACCATTCTCCGGTTGAGACCACCCCGCAGCCGGAATCTGGTGGCTTCCAATCCGGCGAAATCATTTCATCCCGCTGTCCCGCAAACTGCAACCGCAGCCACAATCTTGCCGGTCGACCAACGTATGCGAACTCACGTCAATCTACCTAATCTCTTGGACGATAAGTACCAAAGATCAAAGATTTCATAAGAATTTCTATTTTCTATTGTGTTAATTAGGAAGAATTAAATATCGTGACTGGATATGTGTAATTTGCGAAAATATGATGGAAGCTTTGCTAATTAAAGTTCGAATAACGGCGTCAACTAGATATGTGAAGTGCAAAGGATGTTGTAAAATCCAGTTATCCCGGTTACACTAATGACAATGATACACAATTAGGAGGATTAGCGATCGCCCACGAACGCGAGCAATTAAGAGTGGCAATCGAGATACAAAGTTGCAAGGAGAAAAACGGAGTCTCAGGACTCGTGCAGGCATGCGCATGAGCAAAAGAGTTGTACGTCCGGGACGATTGGATAAGTGCATTCCTGCACGGTGTCCCCGAGTTCGAATAACGAGCCAACCGCTTTCACATTATCTACACTCACTTCTTTCGACGCGCATCTTTATATGCTGTATAGTAATTGCAACAGAGAATTTCGTCAGTCTGCAAAAAATACGAACGTTCCTCGCGATAATAAACTCACGAATCCGGCAAAGTGCGCTCATCCATGGGTGTTAATTGGCTAAAGTCTTACGTTTCTGTCCTACCTGTTTTTCGGTACTGTCAATATTATCTTATTTTTGTCATGATAAAATCATTATCATTATTATTACAAGATTTTGCAAAGTATTTCGTATGTGACATTACTTTAAAATCTGTTATTATTAACGTATAAGTAAAATTGAGTAAAATAAATTTTTTGACGTTGCTCGAAATCGGTGCATTGGCCATTACTAATTATGACAAATATACGTGAGATAGGAGTCGAGACCCCCCATGGCTGTGAATGTTTCTATCAGGGGTTTAATCGTAGTATACGGCTCCCAATAGTGGCGATGGTGTGACGTTACGCACGAAATAACAACCCCCATGGAGTTCGACAACCAGGTTGTCATTTGGAAGAGGAGGGTGGGCGAGAAGGTACGACTAACCCTAGCCCACCGTGATACTCAATGGCATTATGTACCGCGTAACAAACGAGTCTGTACCCTCCAATTGACTCCATCACGCCTCGTTGTACAACAAATTCTGTTCTATTTTAACTCGAAGTTAACACAGGTATCCAAGTACATTAGGAATTCCACAAACATACTTAACAATTGAACAACAACTTATGGAACCAATTTTGGTTTAATAAAGCAAAGGAAGAATTGTCCGCAAGTTTTCAAGACGTCGCTTTCGAGTGGAAGGTTCAAGCTTTGAATTCACGCCGACTTGGATTATGGAATGAATTTTTCAAACCCCATAAAATCTGCCGTCACTTTCTGACTCTTTCCTCTAATGGAAATGCAACTAGGCGGAAAATCAAGTTAGCCATGAGAAAGTAGAAGCTGTGGAAGATGTATGATCCCTGTTCACTGAAATTACAATAACATTAAGCTCGACAATTTTCCAGAAATTATTTTGTGATCCTCGAATTCGAATTTGCATTATTATTACATGCACTTTATGAGATATTTAAAAATGGATGAATTTCCGAGTTGCCGTAGAGCGTGTGAATGGAATGAGAAAAAGAACCTCGAGGATCGTTGAAACAGGACAGTGGTCTCGTTTTTTTGGCATAGCCACGTGCCACGTGCCAGCAGGGATAATAATCAGCGTACGAATCTATACACAGACAGGGGCCGAGCATGGTCGGGTCAAGGACACCCAACAAAGCAGCAAGGTTTTATTGCGAAGAAAATCGCTCTGCAGAGGTATATTATTCCATTTAGTTTTCTTTCCCATTAGAACGCGGTGACATGGTCATTTTCTAGACACGAGGAATCGATATTTCAAGAGAATACTAAATGTTCTGACAACAATAAATGTATTGAAATCATTAATGCCTTCACTTTGATTTGAATTATGCACCCAAATCAACATTTGCAAATCAATATTCCGTAGTTAAAGGATTAAGGCATGCTTTTCGGGTGAAGCATCGCTCGTGTCGTAACTGTAAGCGAGCGTCAAGTGACGAACGTCAGATAGATACAAGTACATACCACAACTGTAGAGTGCAGAGTGGAGAGTACAAACGGCACGACGACTGCCGGAAACGTGCTCACGGCGCGTAACGCGCACGCATCTCGTACACGGGACACGCATCGTCGACCGCATGCATGCGTCACTCGGCAAACCGTTAAAACGACTGCTGCCACTAGAATTTCGACTACCAAAAAGAGCGAAAGCAAACATCGGACAGTACTAGTGGCTCTTGACACTCTGAACTAAGTTTTTTTCATTCGAAGAACTACGTATTTTCCATTGAAAAATTCTTTGAGATTATTATTTTAAAAAGATAAATAATAAAATAATATCGAGCACCGAATTAGTACGCAGAGACTGGAATCAAAGTGTCAAAACTCATTTCATGGAATATTCCTACTGTAAAATAAGCAAAAGCTACCCAGCGGATTTTGCGATTCCGTGTGGTTGTTGGTTCCAAAAATATTCCAAGCGACTACACTGCTCTCAGGGACAGTGAAATTTTTATGGGATACGTGTCCCCCGGAAAAATGGTAGAGCACGTACCAGAAAATAAAAGAATAAAAATGTCCCTAATTTTCCACTTATTTCTTATGCGAAAACACCTCTGGAAAATTATTCTGTTGTGTCCGGTTCACTCTGTGCGTTCCAGCAGCGGCTGATATTTTAATATCCACGATGTACATGCCGTTATTGCGGCGGCCGGTCTCCCACTTGGCGCATCCACCCCCGCGGCACGCATATTTATTGCAAATATATCCGATATTCTCTCATCGTGGCTGTCGGTAGAGCTTAACCCTTTCGCTACTCGACTTCAATGAGACACCGTACACATACGATACCCTTAAATTTCATTTCCCCTCATATAGCAATTTAGCTCTTTTACTCTTCCTGTTATACAATTTTGCCGACATTCTTTAATTATAATGTAACGTAATGTATCTCGATATATTTCAATGATTAATTACGAATTATTTTAATAAGAAATTGTAAAGTTCTTTCTTTAAAAGAAGAACGTCAAAGGGAATTTTCTAGGCGTGAAACGTAAACTCTGACACCAAAGAGTGTCTGTACGCAATGTATACGCAATGTATACGCTTTTGGCGCCGCGTCTCGTTCATCGGAGCCGTTCTGACGAAGAGAACCATCCCAACGAAAGGGTTAAAAGAATGAAAAGAAGACCCGTCGATAATTCAAATCGTCGGGCAGCACAGAAAAAAAATCGACCACTTTGCCTGGGACGCGCTTTCCAAAAAGAAAAAGCTGAAAAAGAAGGGGTGAGTTGGTTTCAGAAAAATCCGCGAGGCATTTTGGTGCACTCGGTGCACACATCTGGCATGCAACATTTTCCATGGCTGGATGGGAACAACGATGGTATCTCTTTGACGGGACGCGCTTCCCTATCCACCAGGAGACAGGGGGCATCGCCAAATGAAATTCCATTCCGGCGAACGCCACCGAGCACCCGGACAAAGACCGGTTTGCGAAAAATCGAGACGCGAAGATAAGACCTATCGTGTCAGGTAGAAAATAATTTTTCTTTATTTTCAGAGAAAAAGCAGACGGACTTTTCCTTCAAGAATATACGATTAATTCCTTTCGAAAAACAGATGTTCTTTCAAGTGAAAATAGATACTATATCTAAATGAATTAATTAAATTTCAAATAAAAAGTGGCCATGTGAAAGTCGTACAATAGTAACGGATCGTCTAATGAGACTCTCGCGTTTTATTGAACTCACGGTGATGTCATAGGACTCGAAGCAATTCACATTTCATTGTTACTCGTGTAAACACGGTTATTTGCCCCAGACGCATTCTTCCCAGATCATCGTTAGCCTCAAGTATGAAGCACCGCGCATATAATGGACCCTTGATCGATATGCTACGCAAGAAAAACTAATATCTAGAAGGACCCAATTATTTGAAATTGTCACACGTTTTCGATTGACGTATCTCACTGGTTTCAACGAGCGAAGCTCGGCGACGCGCGCCCTGAAGGGCGAAAAGATAAATGGCGATACATTTTGCAAATTACAAAGGCTTCACCACAGTACAATTGCGTTAGCCATAATATTTTAAGTAGGAAATACATCACGAACACCATTTCCATCCTCCCCCACTATTTTTTCTCTTTCTCTTTCAGTCTCTCGTTATGACTAATCGAACGGAATATGCAGCTGTAAATTTATTCGTGTCGAGCGTTTATCGGCATGGCGATCGATTAAATGTCAGTGTGAACACCACGTGACGAATGCTCAGTCGACTGGCGACAATTCGATTAAACGTTTAATACTGACGCGAGCCATCTGCTACATTACCGCAATTATCGCGCGAATTCGCTAACACTTCGAGAGCTCACCCTATCGTCATCCCTGGAAATGTGTAATACACCGTAGAAACCGCATTTTACTTCCGCTTCTGCTCCTGCTTCGGAAACACTATGTTACTGTCTAAATTTCCTATCATGATCGATTATTAATCTCCGACCTTAATTCATTTCTGATCCTCTACCCAAGTGTTCCAAAGTAGACTGTACAATTCTTTATATTTGTGTGATTAATTAAACAAACGAGATTTAAATTAACCCGATTGATTCTATAGGTGTGTGTATATACAAATATATATTTGTCGAAATCGAGAGAATTATCGGACTTCATCGCAGAGATGTGCCAACTCAGCGATCAATAGTCTGCTTTGAATGCGGATTTACTCAAAACCGATGCATCAAATCTGTGAAATACACATTCATATTCCACGAGCGCGCGCATGGCTTGATTTATCTCTTTCCAAGATGAATTTTGCAAACTATTCCTTGAGAAGTAATCAGGTCAAGCCAAAGTACTAAGAAGATTATATGAAGTTTTATTAAGATGTAATGAAGTTACGTTTGAGTGAAGTTTGATCAAATCCATCCTGATGATGAGACTTTTATACCTTCGAAGTGCCTTGAAGAGAGCTGATAAGTTTGCGAGGTAGCCGTACCTGGACGTGCGCGAAACTTCCGCGATAAGAAGCGAATACCCTCCCCATCGGCGTGTTGCTCGATTAACGCCCCTATCGATCCCGAAGCTACCAATTTTTCGATTAAGCTTCTACCCTACCGGCTCGCTAAACCCGTAGGAGTGAAAATCCTCCCTCCTGAGAATAAATTCTTTAAGCCTCCTCGAAATTTTCCTCCACAACCACGTTGGAAACTGCTTGGATTCACTTACACAATACACAGGAACCTAATTCAATTCACACCTCCAACACCACCAAGAAACTCCAACAGTTTAACGCACAAACAACCCTCATACTCTCGCATACTCCGCTCGTAAGCTGCAGTATGCAGAACCCCTTAAGTTCCGTGAAGCTAGAGTTCGCAATGTATATTTCCATGTACTAAGAACCCGAAACCTTGGCTAAGTCCACGAAGACAGCAGTGAGCACACGTGTGTTCCTCTCACGAGTTGAGCAATCGCGGGAAACCAGCACAGTCCACAAAGTGTAAAAGTTTACTATGAAGCTAAAAACGAATCTGAATTAACTATTTTTTCATCATTTTTAAATCTCGCTGAGATCTAAACATGTACGTAGCTTAATATATGCGCAAAAATTTGAAATCTCGTTCTTGGGCGTGTCCCGTTACTCTCCCACGCACCGTCATGTACCGGAGAACAATATTCTAGGAACGGTGAGTCAATAAGCAAGAGAGCCAGTCAGGAAGAAAAGAAAGGCCAAGAAGCATCCGACCAAGAGATAAAGAAAAAGAGTAAAATAGAAATCTGAAAACCAGCAAATCAGCCGACCAAAAAATAGGCAGACAGACAGACAGGTTGAAAGATAAACAGATAGATAACTAGAGTCAAGCTGGGAAGAAAACTGAGAGAGAAGGATAAGAGAGATCCTGAGGAGACGAAGGACGGGCTACTCTATCAGCGGCATAATTACGCTGTAACTCTCCTAGAAGAGCTGAAGGGGGTATCCGGGTAGAGGATAGACTTGCTAGGGATAGTCGAAGTTTCATTAGCCCCTAATCAGGCTTCCACGCTGCCATGCTGTCTTAGTACTTACCCGACGCGACTACATTTGGGCTGGAACCATGAATTCCGTATTTTAGCGATAACGTGAATAATGAAGACCGTGTTTCCATCTTCTGGTGCCCCACCCTTGGCGCGTCCCTCTTGTTCCGGGTTTCGCCTATTTCGCAGAAGGTGCGATGGGTCTTTGCGGAATACCAAATAAGCTACGCGATTGCCATTCTCCACGGTAGTTGCCCTAATGAATTATTATTATTTTATCGAAAGGCATCCTACGGAATTCCGGGAGAAATATCGCCCTCGTGTAAAATTCTGCCTTACGCTGCCAGTTTCCCGAGTGGAATTCCACCGGGTGACGAAACCCTCGATGAAGAACGGAACTATTCTTCCCTTATCACTCCTGTCCAGGAGTTAGACTTTTTCATTTCCGCTTGGGGCAATCCATCCTTGAAATCGATTGCTCGAGAAGTCTAAAAAGTGACGGCTCGGATGGAGCACTCAACCTTACCGATAACGCCTTTTTCTCCTTATACAAATTCGACGCTACTTTAAGGAGATTCGGATTCATCTGACGGAATAACGAGAAATTGAAGAATACGAACATATGTATAATAAATTTTCGGTGGTAAAGATTAACCTATTAAATGCGAACGAGAAAGAACGATTTCCTGGGATCAGCAATGCTCGTTTGGGGTAAATAACGATTCTGATGATTCGATGAAAAGCGTGATATCCCATTTCTACGATCTCTTGGGTCAGAAAATGTCCTTCGACAGGAAGAATCACTTAACCGACAAGAACGCCAACTCATCGGCAGAATTGCTGATCCCAGTGGACTGTCACGCCGTTCTTTCCTCTTCGCTTCTGTTTTCCCTATCTTTCACCGTTCTCGCACTCGTTTTATCTTACTTGTAGAAGAAAAGACCAATTTCTAGGAGGATGGCCACTCCTGAGAGGGTGATCATTGCGAACAAACGTTTTCGAAGCACTGATTGGCGAGAGTTCCTGTTCTTCGAAATTAAATTCGGAAGGGCTCCAATAAACTTGAACCACTAGAAAAGCTGTCGTCGACTGATATATCGCGAGCAATTCACCGAAATTCTAACAATTCCAAGTATTCGTAGGATTTTAATTGAGAATGAGGGACGCAAGAATTTAATTAATGGATTCTCCGAATTAATACTAAAGCCAATCTCACCATTGCTTTTTTCGAATACAATCTAATTGAAAATCCAACATTTTGAAACTCGTAAACCTACGGATGGTTATTGGTTATCCGGGAAACTGATAATCATCTTTCGAAACATTAATTTGGATAGTTTGATTCGGGCGAATTTCCATTTCCTCTGACGAACCAGTCCTCCTCGTTGATTTGCTATTGGAATTGATTGTGAACGAAGCGCCCTTAATGTTTCCCCGAAGCTTGTCGAACTTTCCCAATCTGCTAGTAATTCCATGGCTTGCTAACTTTTTAAACCAGCCTCCCTCGGCCATTATCGCCAAATGCCAATTCTCTCGAACCTTTATTTGTGTCTTGACTCGAGGAAAACCGTAGACTGTTGGAAGTGTCTGGATTGATAATCCAGTGCGTTACAACAGATGCAACGGGTATAATGGATGTTTACGAGCCGAAAGGCGCCGCCTTGGAATCTCAGCTTCGGTACGGACACACCCGCACGATAACAATGCGTGACGAAACGGAATGTCTGCTGTCGCGAAGGCGCAAGATACGTATACATATTCTGTGGCAGGTAGACGAATAGGAATAAGGATGGAGGCTTCGAAAAGAAAGTGAACGTCACTGTTAAAACGCACATTAGTAACCCAGTGTCGTAGAGGATAGTAAGAATTGTATTTCGAGTGATGTACGATGATGAGAAGCTAACGCTTAAAGTTTTTTAATTCTTTCTTTCTGACTGGATGGCAGAGTTTGCATCACTGACCGAAGTACTCGTGCAGAAAAAAGTTCCAAGTTCTCTGAGGATGCGATCCGAAAGGAGAGATAAAAAAGATGCGGGTCTAATTCGAGAAATAAGTGGCGCAACCCCGACTCCAAAAATACGCATGTCTGAGAGGTCCGAAAGGAAGTGCGTCACTCATTGGTACTCTCGTGATCAACTTATTCCTATCTTCCACTCTGCGATGCGCCTTCGAATCGTATTCTAGTACACGATTCATTAAGAAGACTGCATTACGAGATGCTTCTTCGAATTGTTGCAACAACAAGAGAATCCGTCCGACGGAACCCGTCTCTGGACTCTGGATTTCGTATCCGACTTTCGGAATACTTAAAGTTCCATGTCACGCTGAAATTGGAAAGGCCATGGAATTTCTGAACGCGAGTGGAAAACGCACTCCTACTGGAACGGAGCGTTTAGAACTTAAATTAATTCGAGTTCCACCGCGGTATTCTAAGAAATTTAACTCTTGCATTGAAAGTTAAATGAATCGGAGAGCTCGCAACGACCAAGTCGCCGTTTCCACTCGGTGCTTATTCCGAGAGGTTTTTTGTTCTAAGAAATGAGACTGAAATAATACTACAGCGGAAATCGTAACTCCCGTTCCTGTGCCCGGCAGCAGCAACAGCATCATCAGGAATTCATCCAGCGACCCGATTCGACTCGACTCGGCTCGGGAAGAAACGACGCAATGAAGGAATCACCGTTCCACCGCGCGCTGACATCGTAATTAAGCTAATGCCTCATTAGTGGCAAGATATCATTGTTTCGCAAACAGGCTCAAACGTGGCGACTCTCGCACGAGGTCAACGACCTTTGTCGCTCTAGACTCATTGCTAGGCTATGCAATCATTTCGAACCTTGGATTACGTTTGATCAGCAGCCCAAGAGACTCGTCAGAATAAGTTACACTGGTAACTGGCCAGTTTGGGATACTTTAACACCTTGACTCCTGCGGTGTAGATATTGCGAATTAACGCCTCCACACGATACTCTTTTTCCAAATCTCTTGGTTATAGCAATACTAGATAAATACTCGAAGTAAATCTTTGAGCAGTGGAGCGAACGGTACACAAGTTCATCGCTAATTGCTGCCACGGCAATTATCGATGATCCGGGACGATAATGTCGAATCTTACGGACGATTAGGTCAATGCACCACTAAACGGCCCAGACGGCTCGACCCTGAGGCCTACCCAGATTACGATTACTCGAGCATCAGCGATCGCTCAAATTGCTCTTGTCATACCCTTCCAACCGCCACGAGATCTCAATTCCTTCGCGTCTTCGTCCTGCCAATTTCTTAGAAATACAACCCAAGAAACTGATTGCTAGTGATTTTCGGAAACATTTAATTTTGTATGGAATTTCACAGTTTAGAGTGGAGTGGAATTTGGCACGTTCCAAACGGGGAAAAGAAGGATAGATTTATTACGGCAGAAGGGCAAAGTCCTCGAGCTCCAGGCTACGAAATAATTTACAGTTCGACCGAGGAAAAACACGGGAGAAAGATGGATAATTCGATAAGATAATACTCGCGCGAAGCATCGAGATCTCTTTACGGGTGTGGGTATCTCAGGACCCTGGAGATCTGCGTTGAAAAAAGGATATGGCGCGTAAATATTTGACGGAATAATAGAGAAACACGGAGGTGTGCACCGCGAGATGGGCTTATAATTTCTTCCGATAAGAGTACCTCCATCAACGATACACTACTTGCCATGGAATTCTCACCGATGAATTCGTACTTCGGATCTCGATCTATTTGGCAGCTTTCCAATAATCGTTCGCAACGAGAAAAATATTTGCTGCATCGAAATAGCGGAGAGTCCGTTAATACCTCACTTTAATGAAGCAGCTTGCATTCCAGCTGATGGATTTTTAAGCTCGCGAAATTGATGGTGTTTGAAAAATGTCTAAATTAATGTTTACTGCAAATGGTTCCACTTTTTTGAAATGAAAAATAACTTATCGAAATGGTTCTTCATCGATGTGCCTCACAAATACAAATCCAAATTTTTATTTCTAGCTACCATTAATAATTGGGAGGAAAAAGTCCGGGGAAAACTTGAGAGGGAGAAAAATAATAGATTGTTACCGGCACAGGGCAGAATCCCATTCGCCAGGGAGCAAAGAACGCGTGCAACATGTGCAGCGGTCACGTGAGCCGGACACCACGATGGCAATACGAGATTAACCGTACGATAAATTGTCCACGGGGATGGGAGCAATCGCGATTTATCTCCGAGCCGGGTAAAGTTGGCTGAAACGTGGCTATTACGGCAGCCAACTTCAACGTCGGCTGTTTATCGAAACAATCAAGAAAAAGCGTGCTTGTATGTAGCGTTTATATAGGCGAACGGGGTGAAAACTGACCGCGAACCAGACATACGAAAAATAAAATGATCGAAGAGTCGCTGGAAGAGTAGAATAGTCGTAAAAAATAAACTGTACTAAGTGTATGTTATTTTATTACTAGTATAAAAAAAAGACACGGGAGGTGTAAATTTCGGAGGAAATAAGTGAAGAATGCTGACGAGAGAAGCGTCCAAGAATTTCTGGGCACGGCGACCCAAAGTTCAAGCAAATTAACAAGGATCTCGTTCTTGGCTCAAGTTCAATTCCACGGGCGGTCAGAACTGTGACTCAGAGAGAGAAAGAAAAAGAAAGAGAAAAACTGGGAAGATCGTTCGATAGCTGACAGAAAGGAAAGCCATCGTACGTATGTCAATTTGCAGTATATAAATACAACAGAAAATGAATAAGTATGTAAATTCGTAGGAAAAAAAAAATCCCAAAGAATGGTAAAACTATGAAACTCGAAGAAAAAGCAGAGTGGGAATCGCGCTCGTGGAAAAGGAAGGAAAAGCAATAGAATAAAGAAAAACGTTGAGGTATATTCTCGGCATGGATTGCAAGTGCCGGCGAAGGAGCAAAAGAGTTTCAGCTACGGTATAATGAATGCGCAAGGAAAAGCTTGCAAAGGGACGATCGAACGATCCAATCACCAGCATTCGATCGAGCTCCCTCGAGAAGAGACCATTTGTATATTTTAATACATTTGAACTTCAACTCGACCGATTTATCTATTGAATTATACAAGATCGTGTAAAGTTGCTTCGCTTACAATTTTCAGTATAAAACTTCACTGTGGATCACTTTAAGGTAATATCTGACTTTGAGTTTAATTAAAAATTATATTATATAATAATTAGCAATTAAATCGCAAAATACTTGAATTAAGGAATATAATTTAACTGGAAACAGAGGAAATATTACCCGAACCTAACGGTACTGCTCGTCGGGGAAAGACAGTGGAAGGAAACATCGGCTGGGCCAGCGAATGTAAGTGCGTACTTACGTACATACAATACAAAGCTCGCGATGTCTTTAGCCGTAATCTTGGGGCAATTTCTGTCGGCAGGTTGCCGCGACCGGCAGAGAACCGCTGCGAATGTAATTATTATGCGGCGCATTATGCTGCCGCTTGTATTATTTTTCCATCGTGTCCCGATGGAAGCACGCTCTCCCGAGTCTGTGAGACCAGCATGACCCCATACGCATCATATGCGGGTGGCAAACGTGCTTCCTATATCAATTGTCTCGTCAACGCTACGGAACTTTAAAATACCTTTACTCAACTTCAAATACCTTTATTAACCTTTCTGCCCCCGGAAATTTTTTTAAATCAATTACTCGTGAGTTGCACTAAATAATTTATGCTATTTCATCCTGATTTCACAGTAATCGAGTAATGTCTCTTTTTACTGACAATGAGTTTAATTTAATTATTTTTCCTTAGCAGATAAAGATGGATACAAACGATAAAGATAAACAGAGCCAATGGTAGTTTTAGCGTTAAACTCGGCGATGAGAAGCTGAAATCGTCAAACATAGACACTGGAGAGATATATGGATTTGGGTATTAAATTTGCTTGCAACGTTTGCTTGCCAATTAACGATTGCCATTTCCAGTGGCATCCCTCGCGGTGTAATTTCGATTATTCGACTCGAGTACGTACCTCCCGCAGATTCGCGTTTTTTCCACCGGGTTGGAACGAAATAGCTGGAGAAAGACCGAGCAATTTCACGAACAAATTCGAGCCGAACCTTTCGCGACGCGTATTGACGTAGTGCTGGAAAACGTCGAGTGTGGACATTGAAGTCAGAGGTAGATGCAATCTCGAGGGTAAGCTTGTTGCAGCTCGCGAGTTCTGTTACTTTGACATAATCCACACACAGTGAAAACGGACAATAAGAACGTCCCAAATCCTCAAAAGCATATTTGTCTAGAAGACAAACAGTGATCGACGAGTGCACAAAAAACTTCTTTAAAAAAAATGCTGTTCTCGTGACAAATTGGTTAATTATCAAAAAGGATCGCAAAAATGGTAAATTTATTTAAATTTAAAGTCCGCAATACCAGTAAGACATAAAATTCTATAGAAGATTGTGCGGCTCGCTTAATATCCCCAATCGCATATTTCGTCATAACAAACATCCTCCTAGCATAATATCCCGTTAAACACACAGTCCTGCGTTTCAAAGCGATTTCCCCGCAAACCTCGCTCGAGCAAGGCAAATAGACCATTGCAAACAGTTTCTAAACACATCGGACTCTCATTCGGCAACAGTCGAATCGTCGTCGCTCGTAAAACATAGATAGAAGGATCAGTAGGTTCGACAATCGATGTAGACGATAGATCATAAATGTACTTCTCGATGCACTGGACAAATAGAAGCAAAACCTGTGGACACTCGTGAGTAAAGATAGTGATTTAGTAGTTTGTCCAGAGAAGAGGAACTCGTACACGTGATCGATAAATACTCATCTACTCGATTAATAGCGTAACGTACAATGAATAAGTCCGTAAGTATGAAGCTAACAATAAGAAAACAAAAGCAAGAAAGCTAGAAAAGTCGGCTCGTCTTTTCTTGGACAACACTAACTATTCGTCCTGCATTCTAATTGTAAGTAAAAAAAAAGGAGGCAATTGCTAAACCGATTGTGACTCGGTTAAATGTAAAGCGAATGGTACGGAACCCAAAGTGAGCAAAGAAGACGAATTCCAATCGTAAGAGGATCATCGTCTTTTAAAAGTCATCCAGCACTGACTTGCAAAAAGGAACTGACCTATTGAATTCGCTAAAGGTAACGATACTCGCACATACAAATGACATGTTACTGTACCCATTTCACAGGAGTTCTATCTGGTGCTCGGTAGATTGACATGCAAATGTGTCAAGATGCGCGTGTACTCCAATTTCGCCCGGGTGTGAGTCACGGGGCATGTTAAGCAAGTATATGTATGTATGTATACATACTTTGTACGGACTCGGAGTGACTCACCTGAATACGATATGTACTACACACTGCCGAACTCGAGTCGCCGTGCTCAATAGCTCGAATGAAAGGGAGAAAGTGCAGCGTCGATTGCCACTGATATGGAAAGTGTGCTCCGAGTCCTGCTCGACGATCATCGGATAAGGCAACGGAAAGGCTTAAGCCTTAAGTGATAGTTTGTAGCGAGAAACTGAGAAGCTGATTGTAAGTGAAAGGCATCTCGCCTCTCTATTCGCAAATGCTAGTTTGCCAGAAAGATGCATCTTACGATTGCAACGCTAAGCAATAACGCAAGTTTGGAAGTTGGGAAAAAAGTCACGTGTAACGGTATGATATAGTGAAAAATCGAAGAGTTTAAAGTAATAATACATCCACTGAGTCATGTATGTATAGGTCAAGACCGTCCGTTCCTTGGATTGCGAGTACATTAATAACCGAGAGGAAGCAACGCAGATCGGGTAGATTGACCTCAGAAAACTTGCAGTAACCCTCACCCAGTTGACGATGACGAAATTCAGAAGAAACTTAAACGCACCTTCCGACATGGGTCCAATTACCTCGCTCGACGATTGTCCATCACTTGTCAATGCTCAATTACCGTAACGAAGCACCGTGGCCGCAGTACTAATTTTCTCGAAACCCGATCCTTCCAGAATTGCGTTATGCTTAACAAGCTCAATGTGTGCGAGGTATCAATTAACGATCCTTTAGCCAAAATTCTGCGACCAGTAGCACACGTGTCACGTCGATCCACATTTTTTCTTAAAAAAAAGGTAGACTGAATCGATTTGAGCAGTACTATGCCAAATCCAGTGGCGTTTAATTAATGTCTCGTGATCGTTGGTTTTCGCGTATCCCTACGCGCCTCCTACAGCCGTTAATTAAGTTTAACGGCGTCGTCGTCGTCAGAGCCTTGTATCGGGATGCAAAGTAGCTATTAACCGTGCCTATCCTCCGCCTTCATTAGGTAATAAACTAAGATAATTATCTGCATTACGTTCGTGGTGGGTGCGCGGCACTCTTCCTCAAAGATGGTTGATATAATATCGGCTAGAAAGTGGCTCGAAAAACGCTGCGGCACGATCGAGATGTTCCGATTGCGTTCGTGTAATAGCGAAAGAGAGAAAAAGAAGAATCTTGCTCTCTGTGTGCCGAATCTGTGTTAAGTGCTTCGGCAAGTTCCACCGTGAAAAACCGGTGAATCTCCCGGAACGTGACCAATTATCGAATCAGAGTCTCACTGTGTATACTTATCGCGCGAATCCTCTTTACTCGTGTGCTGGGCGCGTGTGCAAGAGTATCTCGCCGACATTCTACGGATAAAATAGTTTTCGCGAGACGAGCGAGACAAGCGAGTCATGCTAATTACCGGCGTGTGAGAGATTTCACGGGCGGCGCATTAAAGGTAATTGGATAATTGTAACGACGAGCCAAGCGATAAAGGAAGACTGCCGTTTGTTGTGTAATGAAAGTTTGTTCCGCGTAATACCTCACGAGGCGCATATTCCACAAGCGGGCCTCTGGCAATTAAGTGAAATAATCCAAATGCTTTTACTCTTCCCAGTGAACCTCTTTTTATCACCTGACAGTTTTGCTAATCGTTTAAAGGCAGTTGAGTAGCGCGCAAAACGTTCGAATGAGTACTTGCAATAAAAAGGAAATATTTCAGATAATTGATCCTCCTTTCTATTCACCGTTTCTACTCGTATCGTGGCACCGTTAATAAAAATGAACTGTTACGATTGAAAGGTACATTAGCTCGTTGACGTCATCTAGATATGGGTGACGGGTTTCCTCGTGCAATCGACAGAACTTTACGAACAGTTCCGCTCTATAATTCACTGGTAGATAGCGGATTTTCATTCGAAATATCTAGAACATGATTGATCTATTACGTGATTCAATCCATTGCATAATCCAAAATTATGATATGAATATCTTCGTTGCTTTGAATATTGAAAGAATACTTGTGAATATATCGTATCGATTACACCACGAGTCACGCGAAAAGACAACCATTTCCGATTCTATCTAACTAACGCGGCTCTTCTCAAGCGCATCCTTAATTTTTCACAAGGCAAATGCGCGAAACGTGACCGATTATCGCCTCGTGCTGCCAAGCTTTTTACGAGCAATCTCTATCTGCGAATCTTTCTTCTCTCATCGCAAATCTTGTTCTCGCTTGCCGTGCAACTGAGAATGAACTACTTCGTGATTCTACTCCCGAGAAGAAAAGGTGTAAGTATTGCTAGTAGTAAGTAAGGTCAGTCTTATTAAAGATAGGAAGAATTGCATTTTAGTGTTCCCAATTTATAGGGCAATGTCAATAAAACTGCAAAGAGGTTCCTAGATTACGTATTCCTTTCAGGTAGACTAGATTTACTTTACCGTGGACACAAACAGAAACTTTAAATTCCTTTTGGCTTCTGTGTTTCTGAGAAAGGTCGCGAAAAGACCGATTTTATTCTATGTAAACTCTATCCGAATAAATTTCTAACATAAAAGACTTTTCTCGTAAAGCACTCGCTGTCTCCTAATCGACAAAGTTCTTAGCGCTAGAACGTCCACAATTAACGTAATGACTACTTTTCTAGTCCGTTACGGAGAAACAAGTTCTTTCGGTGGCTTTATCGTCGGGAATAATGATTAAAAATGAAATTCCGCTGTGTCAGTCAAAAAGTTACATTCTTTGGAACGACGATGAGTTTTCCCCCCCAGCAGCTGGCGGAATAAACTATGCATCAAGGATAATTCCACATGAGGACGTGGAACGAGGACAGACGTACGCTTTGCGTTGTCTCATCCTTCCAGAGTCTTCCCTCCGAAACGCAAATGAAAGTAGTGCCAGAGAGTTTACGACGATAAATGTACATGCATTATTGCGTTCCGAGCGTACAGTGTACGTATGGCATACGCATGGTGTATCATAATGTACATCGCGACTCTTTACGAGCGCCTCTCAATCCACCGGGAGTTGAAATTAACAGAGCCAAGGACAGCAAGGCCGTGTCTGAATCATCTTCTCGCGGGAGCACGCTAAATAATTCCGACCAAATAAACGACGAGTCAATCGCACGGAACAAGGAGAACGAGAAGGAAGATGAGACGAAGGATTCTAATGCGTTTCGTGGTTGGCAAGCAAATGAAAAGCTGTTCACGGATTAAGGAATCGGCAAGCGGCGTAATAATCGTAAATCCACGTCTGCCAAGGGTTTTCACTCTCCTCTCATCGTCCTTATAGCCCTGACTCGACTCTACTTGACTCCACCTCTCAAATTCTCCATCCGAATAATTAATCCGCGACCTTCGAGCGACTCCGAGATTTCGCGAAAATCATTTCTTCCTTGGAGTCGCTCCAAAGAATGCCACCTCTGCAACTTTCTCAGGAATCTAGAAAAAGCAGGCACACCACGAATTATATTTAGCCGAAGTACACCGACGACTGTTTACATCGCACTGCTCAGGAACCGACTTTTGAGAACCGATTGTGCTCGGTGGTGGAACGGAGATGTGGCAGAAAGTCACGTGGCTCACCTGAGGCCACTATTATTTTCGACCTATTTACCGCGGACTACCGCCAAGAAAGTATACGTATGACGCACGATTCACCGACGGTTTTTTGTGCCACGGATCGAGTCGAATACGTTTCGAGACCTACGTGACGAGAGTGAGATGTGTTTACAGAAATCGCGAATGTCACGGTACGGGTTGTCCGAAGGTAGTACGCAGGCTACGAAACACCTGGCATACGACAAGTGACATTGGAATGAAACAAGCACTGACAATGAGTGGATTTAATGTGGTAGTTAGATCGTGGTGTGTGTATACGAGAGATTGCGGTTGGTTTGTCAGGGCCATAAAAATGTTACGTTAAGAGCTATTCGAGGAAAGATTAAGACTCGGAAATAGTACTAGACTGTAATCAGAGACTGGTACCAGCAGAGTTCATTGTACTCTGGTCACGACGACGTGACTTCCGTTTCTGACTCTTCAGGTATATGACAAAACGCCGCTGATGGGACGACGAAGAGAAGGTTGAGATAACCTCAGAAATTCCCGAAGTGAGACCATTGTGGTCTCTTCATGTAAAATCCCGTTCCCGTTGTCTGCATCGTCTCGTCGGCTAATGTAAAAGCAAAGTTCCGCTCGCACATCGCGAGTGGATAAAGCCTGCCGAAGGATCAGGACTTTTTCCAGATCTCTGGAAACTTCTCCTTTTTCTATCTTTTCCCTTTCCTATCTTTTCGCTAAAGCCTAAAGGGCAAAAGTGGCTAACAAGCGACTATCGACGTGACTATCGAAAGAGAATACGATCTACTTCAATTCAAATTGTATTTTCGTGTAAATGGCACACGAGGAAAATCTGATTCGTGCGATCGCAATTTAAACCGGAAGGGAACACGCGGTTATCTTTGGATTTGGATACTCTGCCACTGGCAGTTACGTCTTCAAATATTTATCGCGATTCGAATTGAGTGCCAGTGCTTGGAATCTCTGTTTCGGAGCAAATATACTCACTTTACTGGCATGCTGGCGCAAATCTGAGGAAATATTTACGCGACGAATTAAATTGTAGCTAATAGATCTTTCCTGTGGTACTACTACCCCCTCAACATTTATTATTTGAATGCCACCCCATGAATAGATCCGAGCACGAGCTCTTTCTATAGACCGTTCCCAATTGAAAAACTCTTTCCAGAGCAAATCCATAAAGAATCTGGGTCACCGGATTCCTATTATCCAAAACGAGCACCGAAACCTTTTATAAATTTACTGCATCATTATTGGGAATTCTCTAGGAGTCTGCAATTACTCTCTTGACGTACTGTGTATACTATATGTATACACCTTGCTAGTCAGCTTTTAACTACGTATATTCCAGAACCTGCACTTTCTCCCGTATACCGTTAGAATCGACGGTTTGCTGGAAAAGGTCGAAAATTCCCCGAGGTATTAAATATCAATCGAATCGATTAACCGAGTGTACCTGTACTACGTCAAATCGAAATCGGTTCGATCTATTCGCGCAAAATGCTTATCGGTCCAGTCTAATCGGGGCCGTAATAGTCGGTCAATTAAACCGGTATAAAACGAGTCGAGCAAATTGAAGCGAGAAAGTCGTTTCCAACGACTTCGAAGTCTCCTGTTACACCTGCATACGAGTAAAACGCTCAAGGGAGACAGCAGCAAAACACGAGACAAAGACAATGATAGATAAACAGAAATAGAAGTAACGGCAAAAAGAGATATGGAGAAAGAGTAGAACTCTTAACAGTGTATTACGTATCACCAGTACCACCCACTTGCTTCAAAAGATCGGCCAATATCACTGTCAAACCGTGCGACACCCGGCGAAGCAGCGAGTGAAAAAATGCTCGGATAATTTATGGGGGTCCTCGTCGAATTGACAGGGCCATTTGTTAGGCAAAGGGGCTCACGCGCGCCCACGAGTAGTAATACTCTCGGCCTCTTGCCGGAGGATGCCCGAATACAGAGGCCAGGAAGAAAAAGCGATTGCGACAAAGAAACAGATATTGTCCAACGATGCATTTATCGTCAACTAATGTAACAGGGTATTTATGTCAGCGCGGGAACTTTGCATTATCCAAGCGATACGAAAGTGACGTGCAGATATCCGCACGAGCTACTCTCGCCACTCTATCGCGCCTATAAGAAACCGGTGCACACAATATCAACCCGCCAAGGGTCTACACCGCGCGATCTATCAAGACTGTCAATTTTTTGCCCCTATTTAATTAACCACTTATTTCGCGATTATTTATTTTTCGCCCTCATGTCGGAACGCGCATGTAAATCCCGTTAATGCGCTGAACCAGTGCCTTTCACAGCTCGAAGGACATTTTGCATATACATGTACCGTTTGTACGCACCGTTGCCCCTCCATGTCCGTTTCCAATGAGAACAAATTACGCGTGTTGACCCATCGAAAAAAATTCACGCTTCACGAATTTAGAAAGACGAACGATCTCCGAAGAAACCAAACACTTTCGCGGTAAAACCCATCGTGTACTTTCACTGGCGGTTGCCGAGCGACAGGCTAAAGAGCAAAAGAGAGTTGTAGGGGGCAGAGCTCTCAAAATTCACGCTGCTTTGGCAGAAACTAGAGAGAAGAAGAAGAGAGAGCGAGAGAGTGAGTGAAGAAGTGGCGAGGAGTCGGGGGTGGACTCCTATCGCGGAATGCCGTGAACCCGGGTTCAAGCTTTACGAGCGCGCTTACAGCTGGATCCGTATAGACACTATAGACTGTACCGAGCGATATCGGCTACTAGGAACACCGATGCAATTACACAATGAAGTAGTAACGGCAACGGCCGCGATAAACCTGCCAGGGTGCCGATGCCGAAGGAAACGCGAGTTTGCGAACTTCGAACGAACGAATACCCCCCATAAATCATGCAATAAATCAATTATTTATGCGCCACTCGCCGTGGCAAGGAATCGTGACGGGGTACACCGTATTTCGTGGATATTACGAGCTAAGATTAAAGCGCGAGCGGAGTCTTACTCGGAATTGGTACGGCGATTTAGCGTAAAAGTACATATAAGTAACAGCCAGGCAAACATGCACCTATCCTATCTCCTATGTTCCGATTTCCGGATACTAGTGTACCTGGCTAGCGATAGAATCGAACGAATTATTCTCCTCGGATAGATCTTATCTCACAAGGCAATCCCCGAGTGAGATCGCTTCTATAAAAGTATACGTATTGTGGTAAGGGAGACTACCGGTCCGCGAGACTACTGCGCTCGTCAGATTGAGGGATCAATAGTAGGGAAGGTAGAATACGACGAATGTGTCTCTTAGGGCCGTGAACAAATTACTCTATTGCTCCTCGCAAGATTGACCCACTGGGGTTGAAGATTACGCAAGCAAGCACTTAATGTATATGTAGATAGTTCGAGCTATTCACCTTCTCAGAGGCAGGGTTGATCGAGTCGAGCGCGATAAGCGTTACGACAGAGATACTAAATTACCAACTAACGGTTGGCCACATTTCGTTATTGTATAATACGAAAACCATCTCTACACATCATTCGCAGGTGGCCGCGAGTGAATGGTATAAAATTGAAATATTCTGACGTCAATCTCTTCGAGCATGAATTTCTTATAACGCGGAAAGCAGTAAATTGATCGTTGGTCAAATTCGAGTCAACTCAGTGAGAATGATTTTAATTTAGAAGCAACTAATAGTACGCGTATCTAGCTGTGTTACAGAGACATGTTAAACGAGGGTAGTCCTGGTAAGCGGTCGCCAGTAGCAGTGCGGAACCACGAAAACTCGGTTGCAAACCCGACTACGCTGGTGTCGGTTTTGCTTGTGGTTCCATAGAGCAGACCGTTCCAGCAATGCGAAACGCTAGTATCGTCTCGTAGCCAGCAATACTATCGAGTCTTAACAAGCTCCCTGCTCCCTTTGTCCCAAACTACCCTCATGAATATAACATACGTAACAAGCATACGGACTCGTAATGGTTAATCGTGCGAATTGAAGATAAAACTATACTGATGAATTGTACAGGTAATTTGGTCACAAGTTCAATAAACTTGTCTATGGAAACAAAATAGACTTCTAGATAATATGAGATTTCGGTTAGCAATAGCCTGCTGATTTCGCGGGTAGTTTTAAGAGCAGGCGATCGGAGAAGTACGAGAACCAACTGCGATCTACCGAAAGCGTTACTGACTGGACTCATGGATAACGGGTGTATACAAATTCATGGTACAAGGAATGTCCATCCAATGTGGTGACCAAAGACAAAAGACCTCTGGAATGGAGATCGCCGATCAAATAGGAATGTTTTCATTTCGATGCAAATGGGAGTCGCGTCAGGAGTGAAACGCCACCGATCGATCTCGACTGACCCGCCGATATTCTCCTGACTCGTGGGTTTTAGCAGAGAATACCAAAGTACCGAAGAATTCGATGAGACAAGGGCCTCTTTGCTCCGCGCGAATGAAATCGGAACAGTTATAGGCAATCGATGAGTGAATCTAGCAGTGCAATAATTCCCAACACTTTTCTAATTAAATATATGAAACAATCAATACACACTGGTGTAACGATATGCAACCACAAACGCAATGCATTGTTCGCGTTAATTGTTCTGCGTAATTCGAATATTGATCGATTCGAGGATGAAAATGAGGCGTCGAGAAGTCTTTGATACGACTGGAAGAGAGTTCTTTGCGGGGCTGGAGCCACGATTAACTATCGCTATAAAGATCGGGGTTTTGCTCGCTCGATCCACCCCTTCGCGGGAGTGAGAGAAAAAGGTCGTTAAAGCTGACGACGTTGGAAACGCTAAAGTAGCACAGGGAACGCGAAGAAAAGATACCCGACCTGCCGCTTTTATTCTTTTTCCCGCGAATCAATGGCTGAGCCTCTATTCATGCCATAGAAATACGATTCTGAACTACGACTCTATCGGGGAAAAACTGCTCCGCTCGAGTTGATTTTATCCTACACGCGAATTGTCCTTGCGGGGGACCCTACTGTTGGGTGTAGGGCCGCTTACGTAACCGGTTACCGTTACCAGTGTTTACATCGGTGCAAAGCCACAGCTTGAATTACAAGAAAAATAAGCTTATAAGTCACGAATACGAGATTACGCATTTAACTGAAATACCGAAGATTTGGCCGGCCTTCAGAATTATATCATGAAGTTCCTACTGAATCGAAGAGCACAGATTGCAGAAAGAAAATATTTTCCATACATAAGAACCCGAGGAGTCTGCTCGACTACTATGATTCTCGTTTATCGCGAGATAAACACCGTAATGTACCTCGCATACAATATTTACAAACTGGTCATTCCGTAATTCGAACCGCGTCAGCTCTTTATCCCTCAATTGAAGATCTATTTGTCATTAAGTCATTATGCAACAAAGCGCGCGGGTATGACCGACAATGCGCCAGAACCACGAAAAGCGTTTTCGTAGCGCACGGCGCACGTGATCTCGAAGGTTCACTGTACGCGACGGATTCGTTCATACACCGCGTACATAACCTCCCTCGTTCAAACCCCTCGGTGAGACTCGCGATCCGCACCCAGATACAACAGGCCCTTTGCAAATCCAAGCGAAACCCAGATTCTTCGAATTAACGACCTTCAAGCAAGATATAGGGCGCAGTGAAGAAATGTATGATTGTCGTCACTCACCACAGACGTTGAGCCAGCCCTCGACGCGGCAAGGATACTCCAGCTTCATGGTAACTGGTCCAGAGGGGCAGCGAACGCAGTGCCAGGGTATCGCACAGGTGCACACAGGTCACATAGGAAGCAGGTCACAAACAAGTCACTGTTACACTAACCGTCCACGCGATACATCCTCATGCATTCGAATCGCGAAATAATAAACAGTCGATCGAGTCGTTTCAAAGGGCGGCAGAGTGGCGCGCGAACTCCCTTAAATCGTAATACTTGGCGGGGGATGGATAAGCGAGTGGCGTCGATTTCGCAAATACGAACGCAACACGAGCGCGTATACACTCTTCTATCCTTTAGGATCCGGAGCTCTGCGCGCGCACAAGCTCGACGCGATCCGTACACACCGGCGAACAAATCCGAACTGACTGAACCTGCCTTCTCGTGTCCTCGTTGAGTTGCCGGCAGCCCCTCTTACTTGCGCCGTCGCTCGCTATCCTTCTCTCACTCCCTCTCTTCTGCCGCACCCGCTCTTCCTTCACCTCTTCCAATGCTGCTGCACTGCCCGACCCCGACGTCATCTCCCTCGACTCACACCCCAGCGGCGCTCACAGGTGGTGGCCGCATCTCGCGTGCACCCTGCACATTATCGAATGTCTCCTTTAGGAAACTATGTTACCGGGAGATCATAGGTTCGAATCAATATGCAGGTTATGAGACTTGACATTTTTCGACTCATATTCTACGTATTCTAGCGTGCATACTCCGAGATACATACATGTACTTAGGTTGCGACATAGACAAACTGACCTTCAGAGACATATATTTTTATTTCGAACGCTCTTCGAATTCCAGACAAATGAGCGTAACTGTATAACTAACAACTCCCTTCTACTCGGGTTAAACATGACACTACTTCTCGAATTTTGTACTTTACATAATGTAAGTTACACAATATATGTATCTACTGATAATCAAGATTTAAGATCGATTCACGATTATCCGTTGCTTGTAATTTTGATAACCGCATGCAAAGGTTTGTGATTTTCCTATTACAAGAGCACTTTTCGCAACTTTATGAGCGAGATACGTAACTATTGCAAAAAATAACGATGAAAGTTACAATGGTAATGTTTAAACATTTGCCTCGCGAAAGAATCAATTTTATCGATAATGGTGTCAGAACCGGCAATCTGAGCACTAACGTTACGTTTCCTTTGAAAAGTCGAGCCGAGCCTTCCAGTACTAGTGATACTAAGCTTTAATACGATCGGGTTCTTATTCGACACAAGGAAGTCGATAAGCGACTAATACTACTAATTAACACAGTAAATCTAAATTAACTGCTCACGTACCTTCGAAGCGAATTGATTAACATGTCGGCGCCAAGTAGTGGAGGCTCCCGGCGACCGGCATTTTCGAAAAACACCTCGATTCGACGTATCACACGTAATGGCCCGAGCCCTGGAACAAAGAACAGAAAATAGCAATTGAATAAAGTACTTAAGAACAGTCGGTAGATTAATATTTGATGAAATACTCACATTTAACGTGAACGCGATAAATCGTGGGCTGACCGAAGGAGCGACGATCACTTACTGGTGGGGGAATAGTGGGAGTAGATAATTCTCGAATTATCTGGCTTCTCCTACCGACGCGACACCTGGTGACCAGACTGTGACAGTCAGTCAGTACTAGCCAAAATGGCGCTCAAGGGACAAGTCGGTCAAAGTGAGTAAAAGAAAAAATTGTATTCTACCCGAAATAAGCTATAGTTTTGAAGAAACTGCACACGATTTTAGAAATTTACTTATGCGGGATCCCATCGTATAAAAAAACGAGTAGATAGTACATTGTCGGTGGCTGTAACCTCCAATGGGGCGTATGTACCGTGATGATTTCATCGTTTACGCAGCGGCTGCTAGAGCGAAACGTCAAAATCGTGCTCCGAAAGCGAGCTCTGTCGTATCATTTCACTTAGCGTTTTATTAACGAAGGATTTCGGAGTATCCACTGTCAAAGTCATCGGATACTTAGTCTAGCCATAACGGAAAGGTAGTTTTTCTTCGTGACGATCGTGTCGATCGTTTTGACTAACATTCCCACGATATCATAGAGACACAACATTACTCATGACACCCTTGCACGTTTCCCAGTGTTCCACACTTCGTGTATCGTGCAATTAGTACGAACACGATTATCCAAAGTTCTCGTAAAGCATACCGAGTAAAATTATGATTCCCATGGTATTCCGTATCAATTCAATGCATTGGATTGTTATTGCAATAAACCTAACTATCTCATTTCTTTCTACAAATCCCTCGACATTTCGCTGACACGATAAAAATGTACTACGCATTCAAAGCATTGTAAGGCATGTAACGCATGCAAAATCTTGGTTCCACTGAGCAGTGTTCCGAGTTTTATTGCGAGATAAAAAGGTCGTACATGAAAAACTTTTGAAGGTATTCGACGATGTTGCGGTTAAACATTGACTTAATTGAATTAGTAGGTCACCTTTTGATAACTTCCACTTACCATGAAATTCAGCCGCTCGTAACGCGATTTAGTGCATCCCCTTTTTTCGCTCAAGTTGTTCCGAAAACACGTCAATTTTGTTTTATCCCCTTTATCGAGACATATTCTCAGACAGGGCACTCGCTCTTCTAGACTCAGACCTGCTCCATGTGACGTCATCGGTTCGTAAGCCCGATCAATACAGGTTGAAAAGTGCTGAAAGATTTCATACTAAATCTTGACGAAATAACGACATTAAAATTGAATTATGAACCAATGTATTTGTTGTTCATATGGTATTATTATAAATCGGGTGTACAACCCTCGTGCATTAAATGACTGCCACTGCAGTTCTTACGCGCTATGAGTCCTATCCGTAACGTGCGCGATTGGAGAATAAATATCGATCGGAAAGCACCTGCTCCTAAATTCTAAATTGACGACATAACTGAAAAACATATTGTAAATTATAAATCATGTGCAGCAAAACAATTCTGTCCCTTTGAAGTAGAGAAATCAATCAGATCGAAAGATGGTCCATTTACTTCCATTAATCATCGTCCATCATCGATACTGAAACATTCTTTACGTTTACAGAGATTATGAATGAGGTGATCAAGGCGAAGAAGTCACAACAAGGAAGCAATGCATCATGGCGAATTTTAGTCGTGGACCAATTGGCCATGCGTATGGTATCGGCATGTTGCAAAATGCACGATATCAGTGCCCATGGCATCACCCTCGTCGAAGACATCAACAAGAAACGGGAGCCTCTTCCGAGCATGGACGCAATTTACCTGATCACCCCGTGCAACAACTCGGTCCAGAAGCTCATCGATGACTTTAGCAATCCCGCTAGAACGACTTACAAAGTTGCACACGTCTACTTTACCGAAGGTATCGAAATCGCATCCTGATCTTACAGCCCTTGCTTTACGACGGACGATCTCAACTTTATGTAATTGTAAAATTTGTTCTGTCTTCGAATGAGTGATTTCGAAGTACATAATTGCATACAGGAATTCGCGTAACGCTCAGCTTTAATATGAGAAATGTATGAGTCGGTAAGAGGATTATCAGCGAGAGAGAGAATTGTACGGGGAAAGGCAAAAACGTATTACTATTAATAATAATAGTCCACGTAAAAGTTCTGAGTATATCTCTTTACAGCATGCCCTGACGAGTTGTTCAAAGAATTGTGTCACTCACTGGTAGCTAAACGCATAAAGACACTAAAAGAGATCAACATCGCTTTCATTCCGTACGAAGAGCAGGTAAAACAAGACAAGCTACAAAGAAGAAGACATTCTCCAACACTGTTGCGTTTCTTTGTGGTGGCGGGCACAGATTCACAAACTCACATAACTCACACACACACACACACATACGCGTACAAAACACAAATCGTCCACTACATGAGTACACCAAGTCTGATTCCACCCCTTGAACGTCATCTCAGCATTGAACTGCCTTCCCGTCGATCTAGCGATTAACATAACGTTGCGATTGATGTAACACGAGCGTCCGATTTCTCTGGCCCTTCCCCCAATCTTCAATATGAATCACCTGTGAGCACCTAACTAACGAACAGAATGCATTCATGCTTGCACGCAACCAGTGTGCCCGGAGGAGCTGTTCAGTGAACTCTGCAAGTCTCTCGCCGCTAAAAAGATCAAAACCCTCAAAGAGATCAACATCGCTTTCCTACCTTACGAGTCGCAGGTGACGAATAAAGACCAAACGCTAGTGTAGTCGTCAGTCGTAGTTCAAATGCTAACAGCTTACTTTTCATTCTGAGCTATTCCAATTGATTATTATCTGTCCTTTGCTTCTGTCCGAACCTCTTATTCCCCATTGGCGAAAGACTTTTGCAAATATTCCTTCTTGTACATTATCCGATATTTTCCTCTAAATGTTAATGTTAATGTGTGCATGCTCTTCTCTCTCGCTCTCTCTTTCTCTTCCATTTCCTTGTTAATCTTATAGGCTTGCATATTAAGTGCTTTTGAATTGAAATAATAGTAGTCATTTGTCTTGAACAGTATTTAATTGTGTTTTTATCATTGATCAGGTCTTCTCCTTGGATTCGCGCGAGACCTTTGCCTGCTTTTACAATGAATCGTTCGCAAACTTAAGAGCGGCGAACATGGAACGAATAGCCGAACAGATTGCTACCCTTTGTGCCACTCTTGGGGAGTATCCTTCAGTAAGATATCGAAGGTACGTTTAATTTCGAAATTTAATAAAAAAAACCTATTGATTGTGTGGAAAGACTGAGGGTAACGTTAATGAACGATACGTACAGCGACTTCGATCGAAATGTGGAGCTAGCCCAAATGATACAGCAGAAATTAGATGCTTACAAAGCAGATGAACCAACGATGGGTGAAGGCCCTGAGAAAGCACGGTCACAACTTCTCATTCTGGATAGAGGCTTTGACTGTGTGTCTCCATTGCTTCATGAACTGACACTGCAAGCTATGGCATACGATTTGTTGGACATTGACAATGATGTATACAAGTGAGTCGGTGATGCGATACAAGAGTAACATTTTTTAATGATGCAACGTTACAATATTTGATTCGTTCGTTTTTTTAAAAAAAAAGGTTCGAATCACAAGGCGTGGATAAGGAAGTGTTGCTCGATGAAAATGATGAACTTTGGGTAGACCTGAGACACCAGCATATTGCTGTAGTCTCACAGTGAGTACATAAACCATTTGCGAAATAAGATTAACCCTTAATCTGTCAGGAAGAAATTTATGTTCGCCAATATCGCAAATTATATTACAGAAATGTGACGAAAAATTTGAAGAAATTTACCGAATCAAAGAGAATGCCTCAAGGCGACAAACAAAGTATGAGAGACCTTTCTCAAATGATCAAGAAGATGCCACAGTATCAAAAGGAACTAAGCAAATATGCTACGCACTTACAACTAGCGGAAGATTGCATGAAACGATACCAAGGAAACGTGGATAAATTATGCAAAGTCGAACAGGTGAGAAATTTGCTTTACGTTTATAGCATTGATACAATTGTAAGAATGCACGCGTAAAACGCGGTTAAACATTTATAGGATTTGGCTATGGGTACCGATGCCGAAGGTGAACGCATCAAAGATCACATGAGAAACATTACTCCGATCCTATTGGACCAAACCGTTAACCACTTGGATAAACTACGAATTATTGCCTTATACGTTATTAGCAAAAACGGTATTACCGACGAGAATCTCAATCGATTGGTACACCACGCTCAGATTTCCGTCGACGACAAACAAACTATAGTGAATATGGCAAACCTCGGTATTAACGTTATCGTCGATGTGAGTAAATATGAAACTTGGATTGATTGAGCATCGTTAATGACGGAAGAGAGTATTTCAATGCAATTATCTTTTTCAGGGAGGTAATCGTAAGAAGATATATACCGTGCCGCGCAAAGAAAGAATTACCGAGCAAACTTATCAAATGAGCCGTTGGACCCCAATTATGAAGGACATAATGGAAGATGCAATTGACGATAAGCTCGATCACAAGCACTTCCCATTCTTGGCAGGAAGAGCATCTAGCTCTGGCTACCATGCCCCTTCAAGGTAGCAAAATACAATTTCTATATAATGATTCTAATAATCGTCAAGTCTTTTTATATTCCTGCATTATATTGATCTCGGCAGTGCACGTTACGGCCACTGGCATAAGGATAAGGGTCAACAAACTATTAAGAATGTACCACGGCTGATTGTATTCGTCGTTGGAGGAGCCTGCTTCTCGGAAATACGATGCGCGTACGAAGTGACGAATGCTTTGAAGAACTGGGAAGTGATTATTGGTAAAATCAATTGAAATCAATTTTTCTTAAAGCATTGACAAAATTGAGGAACTTTCCAAGAACAATACAAATATATATATTTGTTTGCAGGTTCTTCGCACATAATTACACCGAAATCTTTTCTGGACGACTTGAGCAAGCTTCACATCTAAAGAAATCCTGCAAAGAATTATATAAACATTCCCATATTCCTAAATAACTGTTACCCTAGATCCATCGGTAATGTCAGTTACGAACCTTTGTGATCGATCCCAGTAATTAAATACAAGTTCTAGATACACAGGATACACAGTCAATTCTTTATTTGGCGTGTGAAAATAAGAAAGCGACAATTTCTGGATTTCACGTTGCTACGTCATCTGGTATTAAGTGCCTGCAGAGAAGATACCTGCATGGAAGAGGATAAAATTGATGATTAGGTAGACCGCGTTAATCGTCTATAATGGATATCGTAGACTTACGAGCAAAGTAGAAATCGTTAGAGATGTATGTTACTGTATGTTGAACAGTCTACGATCAGCAATAATGAGGAACGGTAGGCAGGGATTATAACTCGTAGTTGGAAAGAAGATCGTGATATACCGATGTAAATTACTCGTTGTTCGTATTTCGTTACCTTCGAAAGATTATTAAACGTTGCATCGATTTCAGGAGAAATTAATATATTCCTTAGCACACTGTTCATTCGCGTAATTGAATGTTATTAAACGACAAAGCATATATATATACATACATATATATATGTGTGATATTCTGTAGTAGCTTAGCACACGTACACCGGAAGTGCAATCACTTCTTATCTCTGCATTTTGGATCGATAACGCTGATCATGTTACTATTTATTAAGTAGCGTCTATTTGAATCATTCAATTGTACAATAAATCGATAGATGTACCCTTCGTATTATTTATTATTATATCTTTGTTACGTTGTTCGATCGATATGCGATGTTTTCATTGAGTATGTATGAATGTTACAATTGTGTATAGTCAGTACGGGCACTGCTTCAAAACATCGTCTTTGAGTTGCTGCGCTTAAAGCGGCCACGAGATCGGGCCAAAATGTTTAAAGACATGCCTGTTTCGCCTAGAAGTATAATTCAATCTTGACAGTTATATCGATAAGTATAATTACGCGTTAAGACTTTTACCAAAAAAATCCAACGTGCAATCGCATCGCGACTGTCGTAGATTGCTGCCGATCAGTGAAAGTTGGTCCGTTGACTGATCTTAATAATTATTGATGTATGTTGATGAATATTCTGATTACTTAGTCGAGAGATTATTACAAAAGTTTATGATATTGATAGTATATAAATACATATGCATATGTATGTAGTTTATAGCCTGGAGAATGTGTTCTGCTTATAAAGGCCTACAATACGCTCCAAAGTCTGGCTTTACTTTTTTTTTTTAATACTCATCATCCGACACGTTGAAAATATTTGATTTGAAGCAAAAGAAAGCAATAATATTCTATGTTTCGCAAGAACAAAAATTCATTCTTTCGTATCAATTAAACACTTTATATTCTCTGGCAAAGGTTATCGTATGATACGGGTCATATAAAATCTAACATACTCAATTCCGCGAGAAGCTTAATCATTAAACCTCTAACTTTCTTACCGAGCACAGATCTCGCTGATTTGATTTGAAATGACGGAGAAACGTAAGAAAGTTATATTGGCGTACAGTGGTGGTTTAGATACTTCGTGTATATTGTTATGGCTAAAGGAGAAGAATTTCAATGTTATTGCTTATATGGTGAGTTATTAAAAGTGATTCTACAATTGTTGTTCATACTATCGGAAGTGTATAAAATGTCATTGCACTTTAGGCCAATATAGGACAGGATGAAGATTTCGAAGCTGCTCGAGAAAAAGCATTGAAAATCGGTGCTTCCAAGGTAGAGAGATCAATTCAAAAGATACAATAAGAATTAAATTTTAAATTCTAGTTTACCACGAGCTACTTAGTCTTGCGTAATAATCACTTTTGTTGATGTCTTGCATAATGAATATCTGACGCAATTGTCCGTAAGGTCGTCATCGAAGACTTAAGGGAAAATTTTGCTTCATCCTACGTCTGGCCCGCAGTTGCATGCGGTTTGCTCTATGAAGGTAGATATCTTTTGGGCACTTCGATAGCCCGTCCATGCATTAGTGAAGGATTAATAAGAACAGCGAAGGCTGAGGGTGCTACTGTAATTGCACATGGTGCAACTGGCAAGGGTAACGATCAAGTTCGCTTTGAACTCGGTTGCTACAGTCTCTATCCCGAAATTGAGGTAGGTCAACCGAAAAAATTATTCTTTAACGAGTGTCCATGAATTACTTGAAGCCTTTCCCACAATCTTTCGAAATAGATTCTGGCGCCATGGAGAGAACGAGAATTTTATACAAGATTTCCGGGTCGACCAGATTTACTGGAGTACGCCCGGAAAAATGGAATTCCAGTTTCAGCTACACCCAAAGAACCCTGGAGCACGGATGCTAATTTGTTGCACATTAGGTATCTTTCAAGCAAATCTCAACGATTATTAGATTCCTGTGTCGATTGCTCATGATCGATTATGGTAATGTGTGTTCTTTAAGCTATGAATCCGGTATACTGGAGGATCCTGCTACACCCGCTCCCAAGGGATTGTACCAAATGACTACTGATCCAATAAGTTCTCCAGGAGAACCCTTACAGCTTGAAATAAACTTCAAACAGGGCTATCCTTCTTCAGTGAGAAACTTGAAAACCAACGAAGTATTCGACACCCCATTAAAAATAATCGAACATCTTAACAAAGTGGGAGGTCTGCATGGTATTGGAAGGATTGATATTGTGGAGAACCGATTCATCGGACTTAAAGTACGATTGCTTTTGTTTTGAATTGTCACTTAGATTTAGAAAAATATCTTTCTATACTCTTTATCATAGTCAAGAGGTATTTATGAAGCGCCTGCAGCCAAGATTCTTTACGATGCGCATCAAGATCTCGAAGTATTTATGCTGGATCGCGAAGTCCTCAGAGTTAAATCATACTTGACCGAGAAAATGTCGGAATACGTATATAATGGTATGTTTCTTCTCGTGCTCTCACTGACCGTATCTACAGCAGATGTCTTCCTACAGGTTTCTGGTTCTCACCAGAGTTCGATTTTACAAGGAACAGTATAGAATATGCTCAGAAATATGTAACTGGTACTGTGCGATTGCAATTGTTCAAAGGAACAGGTAAGACACAATAAACTCTTATCTTTGCTTTTAGAGATCCTAATTTTCTAATCTCACATTTCCTTTGTCAGTATCGATATTGGGAAGATCCAGCAAAAATTCGTTGTACAATCAAAGCTTAGTTTCGATGGATGTCCAAGGTGCATATGAACCCGAAGATGCCGGTGGTTTCATCCGTGCACAGGCGTACAGGTTGAAAGAATTTCATCGATTTAAAGAGCACTATACCTCTTGAATAAAAACCATTGTTGTTGCCGTTGAACTAACAATAAAACGAAGAATGTCTGACAATTAAAACACTTGAATCCTTAAGTTCTTTCAACAAGGGACTACATTCGAACACGTGGAAAGCAGGTGGGGTGATTGAAGAATAATCCGCAGACGATTTACTTTCAATTAGTTATTAATTAAACCGTAGAATATTCAGTATATTTGCGGATATTACAATAACGTATAATATGTATTATTTAATTTGTAGTAATAGTATACACAATTCGCAATGCTGTGTTTGTATCGCTTTTCTAGTAGACTCGCAGAAAAAAAAACATAAGAGAAAACGTCAAACACGCGGCGATATTCGCTCTGGATGGCTTTCTATATAACATACGCTTGCCTTTTTCGTTCTAACCCACTCTTTTCTTCACTTTTTATATTCATATTTGTATTTATATATATATATATATATATTTTTTTATATATTATATAACATGCAAAATTACAAACTAGGGAAGGTAATTCTGTATGTACGTATAGTTAATAACCTGCAATAATCCTTATATTCACATTTGTCTCGCAACGTTTAATCGAAGTAAGTAATAAACATTTGTTGTTACTTCTTGCGGTTAGTAATAGTAGTATAGATAACTTAGTTTGATTTGATATTGTTAAGTAAATCGAGAATCGAGAGTTGGGTCAGTCCCGCGAGACGGGACTTGGCCAAGCCCGGTTGTAATCCTTCTTATTCTTCGTAAATGCACTACATATATCTCTGTATAGATAAAATATTAACTCGACACGACAGAGAGAATCGAAAGCTTATGGGGACCCGTGAAAGTGGCTTACGATAAACATTTCTACGACGACAAATAGAAATTGCATAAAAAATGAGTGAGTGATCAAGGTAAAAGGAGTTAGCCAGAGAAATTGGACGCGTGTCGCGAAAAACCGTAATACGAGAGGTGCGGAAGAAAAATGTGCATTTCTCATACATAATGAAGTGTGTATGTGGTGCAGTGGAAAGCAAGGGTACGAGAGAGCATAAACAAGTGCTCACAGTAAACAACGTTCTCTCTTACTTAACAACATCAAGTATCTCTTTATTTTAGCCATTTATTTTTTCATTTCGTTTATTATTTATGTACAACCAGTTTAATGTTCCGCTATAGTTAGTCTGCTAACTGATGTGTGCCATTGTGGCCAATGATGTGCCATGATGTGCGCCCGTGGGAACTTATATAAAAAATTACTTTTTGATACAGCGGAGTGATTTTGGTGTTACTTACGAATTATGTATGTCTTTATCTCCTAAACTTATGCTGAGATCTAGTAGTAGATTTCTATCGGTCTTAAATATTACAAATCCTTATCACATATATAGAGGTGTATATTAGTACTTATTACTTTTTTTACATAGATATTTTGTATTCTGCTTATTTGCTGCCAATGATTCCGTCTCGTATGTACAATTACAAACCATGTATTATACACAATCAAGATACCTAGCACACGCATACGTCCTGTCTCGCTCGAATTACCCTTTCATTCCTATTTTCCTTGCCCGACCATTCTCACCTTTCTCACTTCCTAACTCACTCTTCGTTTAGTTTCTCTTACTTTGCCTCCAGATCGATCTCCCTCTGCGTCCTATTACACGCACCTACGTTTCTCCCTTACTGTCTTGCCGTTCACAAGCTATCCTAGAGACTATTTGCGTCCTCTGAAACATCCGTTATTGGTCAGTCACATTACAACACGCGTAAAAGAAAATAGAGAGGATTAGAAACCTGAAATCGATTTTGTTCTTCGGTTCAACGTATCCAATGTTTGTCACTGTTCAAAGTCACTACGACCAAGTTTAACGTTGAACAGTTACTTGCAGCAGAATCCGACACTTTTTTAATCTCGCATTAAACCAATATTATATTCCGTGTCTCAGTATTGTGTACCTTTATCGCATCTGAAATCCTATCTTATTCGTCTGTCACTCGCACATTTCATTTTCATCACACCTCGTTTACAAAAAGACCGATTCGACAGAACATCAGAGAATTGATTGATTCAGTCGCATGGAACGATACGCGTATCCTTAAAATCGCCAGACTCGAGTTTGGTTCGACAGGCTTCCTCACCCTCGTGCAGATATCGTTACCTTCGTATGTTTCAACCTCTCGCTTTGAGGCAAAAATACAGGCAGGATAAGTCAAGTGGATTCTCCGTCGTTCGCTCGAACGGACAAATACAAGTGACTTTATCGTTTGTCATCGAGATTTACGTAACGATTATAATATTCTTTCATTCTCTCCCTCTCACTCTCTCCCTCGTGCGCGCACAGAAAATACTCCTTACTACATCAGATGCATACAACAATAACAACGCACCGCCAAATAATTCAGAGCACGTAACTCACACTAATTTGCAAGTGTTGGCGTTGCAGGAGAGACTGTAGAATGTCGTGTGGAAAATTCGTAGATGCGAAGTCTCGAATCGCGATGACCTGGCCAAAGGGATTGAATCGCACGTGTCGAAGCGTCGAACGAAAGGCTTCGAAATAGTAGTCTAGTAGATTGGTAGGAACGGTATCGACGATTAGCGTAATCGCAGCTGATATGAAAGTGCGCACAATACGCAAGATCAAAGGATAGCTCTTAAAACGAGCGCGTTTGAGTCCTTGCGAGTATTCTCCAGTGTCTTCGATTCCTCCAGTGACAAAAGAGCGCACAACTGCGAATAACGATGTAAACTCTAAAGGGACTTTGGTCTCTCTCTACCTTTAATCCCTGGTATGTTGGGCTCCTGATGTATCTTGCTCGTGACACCGACTGTTCATTCGCGATTCCTTTGTACTCACTCTGCTGAATTTCAAGTCAAGAGAGGACGAGCAGCAGAAGAAATGAACACAGTAAATGTACGAGAATAGGACTTGGAGCGATATTCCCATAATTTTTTCTTCTTTGCCCTGTCCATTAGTTCCTCTTGTTCCTGTTGTTGTTCTTGTTCCTCTTCTTTAGTAATCTTATTTCGGTCGACTGCTTTGACGAACGGCGAGCGCGATCGTCTTAGTCTTCAAAATAGCTCTTCCCATTTGATCGCGAACAGTTTATCTATAACATTATCCATACGCACGCGCACGCATACAGTAGATTACTCTAATCAACGTGGACACTGTAAACTTAGAAACTTCGGTATTAATGCACACTTGCTATGCTTTCTCTTTCTCTCTCTCTCTCTCTCTCTTTCGCTCTCTCGCATTCTCTTTACAGTCCACCATCCCGACATGACCTCGCGCATAGAACTTCAACGTTACGGATCGAACGGTCAACGAAATGAACGGTCAAAGAAATGCGATGCGATGAAATCGAATCTAAGCGCAAGTACAATATACAATGCTTCTCCTCTTGTACATACTGCGATCCGTTTTGAGAGGATTTTTATTTTGCTTTTCGGACTCTGGCGAAGAGCTTGATAGCGACACTTGAACATTGCACTCTCGTGAAAATTCCCTTTTCGGAATCGTGCTTAATTCCGATTCCATGATCGACAACGCGATTTTTTCGGGGTGGCGATTACTCTATTATACTCTGAGACAACCTCAGCTTTGTAACAAGCGAAAGCTTCGAACGCTTATCGAAAAGTGACGAACGGTAACAAAACGCACAATAAATAAAGTTAAATCTTAGGTATAGCCAAGCTATCGCCAGCACGCTTTACTAAGACCGTATATATACAGTATGTACCAATTTTTATTGTACAGTGGGTATATTACCAAACATCTGTACGATTACTTGAAAAAAGCATCTGATCTAATATGTACCACGTGAAAAGGAACATGTAGCAGTGAATCGTGGATTCTTCTAAACGAGGAAAACGCATGACCATCACGCGAGACTCGGAACAGCGTTGCTTTCACATAATCTCGGAGAACTATTACCCGCCACAACGCTCCGACGAAGAAAAACAGGATCGAAAAGGCTCTTAAAAAAATAAAATCGTATTTAAAGAAATAATTTAATAAGAATAATAATATTCCTGACACGACGAATCGGATTATCCGTCGTTAATTAAATTCCTACGAGACCAAATACTAATTTAAAAATGAATTTTTGACTCTACGTAAACGATGAAAATTCGTTCGGTTAGTAAACATAGAATTTTTTGTACTTTTTTTGCCGATTGATTTTTTTCTAAATCAAGGTGCGGATATACTTCGTGCGACCGGATCTTCTTGATCAATGGGCTCGTAAAGTTCCAAGTCCAAGTAAGCGCCTTGAATTTGTTAGTATTTTCTTCTAGGAATCTATTCGAAAAAATTGCTTTGCGCTCCGGTAGCTTCCGATAGCTCTCCGGTACCTTATCGCCGAAAAATAAATATAATTCATAATCAACGTGCCATGTTACGGGCAGATACCACACTGTGTTTCATCCTTTCCACGATCCTAAAGCATACCAGGAATTAGGTACATATATCTGCGGTCTAATGGTTGGTAGGATCGAAACTACGTCACTCTACAATCACCTTACCGTTACTCGTAATAATTGACGACTTTGTTCTAAGGTGAGTTTACGAATATCTCTCAAATTAATCGAATGGCCCTCTCTGCCAGCGAAGTCAACCGGTATCGACGCTGGGCAATAAATAAGCCAATCGTGAGGCTATTATCGCGATGTTCTCGATTAAATTCACCAATGTGTATGTTCGCATTAGGTATATTTTTCTATATTATTGACTTAACGAGCCTACCTATTCCATGATTACAAATAGTATATATTCATAATCGAGAAAGAAATCAGCGAATGAAATTATTAGTAATTGCTAATAATTATGTGTATTATTGGCAGAAACACTGTCTATGTAATCCTACCAACGATTAATGACTGAATGTGGAAAAATATAAAACTTAACTAAATGTACACAACTCGTATATACCCTCCACGCTACACTTTCATACCTATCATGCACTCTGTTAAGACACGCGCTGCTATCTAGCACTCTATCACTCTCGCGCTCCTATTCTCTCTCTCTCTTTTTCTCTTTCTCTCTCGCTCTCTCTCTCTTTCGCCCACGCGCGCGCTCTCCCTCTCTTTTTCTCGATCTCCTCGCTCACTTATCTTCTGCGTAATATTTTTGTTTTGTTTCCAAATTTACATAAAGTACAAACTTATGAAAACCGGAAAAATGTAACACAATAATTAGTGTAGCATTCTCAGTGTTGTGTAAGTATTTATCTAATTACATGGTCACACTTGAGTGTCCGTCCAGTAAACACAATTATTTCTGCGTCATTTAATAAATTGTCTCTCTTTTACCGTCCCCCAATGCACGGAACGGCGAAACAAGGATATCTCGTTGGAATGTCCCAACTGCACCACCATTTTATACTAGGTACACCGACTTGTTATTTGATTTTTTTTCTTTTCTATTATCGTCAGCGTCATTCGTTATCCGTTATCTTCGAAACGCCTAGTGATTGGCGTATTATATATTAATACGTTTCTGCGGTACTCTCCAGCGCCAAACATTCATCCAAGTCCTGCCCGGTTTCAGTGGTTTTTACAATGAGCAGCAAATTGTAACATTATAAAGATTGCTCAAACGCAGCCATCAAATCACTTTGCATGTTCATGTCAATTTGTCCAGCCATCTGAAATAATAAATAGACCCTTCTGGGCGAATCCACCATCGACATACTCTAAGCGACTGAAAAACAAATCTATCTTGCGACGTCGCCTTGACAATCGATTACTATCGGAATACTGATCTGGGGTTAACGTCAAGTATCTATAGATTATTTATCCAAGTCTTCGTTTCACCTCAAAATTTATTATCGACCGGTATCACCGATTCACTTGAACTAACTAGTCAATAGGCAGGAAAAAGCGTAAAAATTCATTTCCGGACTTACCGCTTCCCGGCGTCGACGATCTTGCTCCCGTAGTCTCTGCCGCTCTCTTTCGGCTGCTGCCTTATCCTGACTGGACGAATGACTCTGGCTACTACTGTCGGTGTCGACAATAGGCTTGACCTCTTCGGTTCGAGACGCGGCAGCCATTACCGGCCCTGGCGGTTCCCCAACGGTCTTTTGAACCTTCTCCGACGCATCTTCTTCTTCCCGTTCTTTCCTCCTCTCGTTCTCTTGCCGCAAACGCGCCCGTTCTGCTTGTTCCTTCTGCTGCCTGCTGCGCACCTCCCGCTGCTGCTCTAGTAACATTCGTTGCTGAGGAATATACCCGAGAATTAGGATCGGACAACAACTGGACATTAAATACGAGCGACAATGCCGACGTGTCCGAGAAATATCGCCAATAGTACAGTAGTAGTACTATTGTCTCGAAATAACCACCACCTTATGTGCGAACGTATACCGAACACGTTGCTTACTTCGCCAAACAAAAATATACACAACGATAATGATTGTTCGAGTATGCGATTAAATAATTGCCATTGCCTACCCTATCTTGTTTCTCCTTTGCTTGCTTCTTGAATGCTTCGAACGTCACGTGTGCAGCGTTCTTCACATGACTACCCGCTGCGGATTGAGGACTCGACGCCTGAGCGAGGGACGACCAAGACGAGGCATTCTTCACGTTTTGTTCCACGGTCTGTGTATGGTCACACACGATACAGTTACGGATGAAGTTTTCAAGGGACTTTTTTAATATAATCCCAACTCAAGAAATCATAACACGTTTCAATAACAGTTGTGTTACCTTATTTTTAAAAGCTGATGAAAAAATTAATGCCGGATTCTTTGAATCGGGTGGTGTCATTTTCTTCTCCGGCATCATTTGCGAACTCGAATGATTTCCCATTTGTGGCATGCCAAGAGCGTTCATGTCTGCAAAAACAGCTCCGGCTAGAGCAATGGCATTATGGTTTGATTAGTAAGCAGTTAGTATACAACGGCTAGGAGAAAGCATAATCGTAAAGCGCAGAGAATTAATAGGAACAGGATAATTTGCAATATATATATATATATTATATATTGAGACAAAAAGCATTAGCCTCATAGGTAGTGTGTACTGCTGTATGGCGGTGAAGCGATAAGCAAAGAATGTGACTTAACGGCATTGACATTAGACATACCATCCATCGGTTTCGGTGGCATTTGAGGTTGAGAGACAGGTAGTGGTTTCTCTTCCTTCTTAATAGGAATCTGAGATATTTGCATCGGCATAGAAACAATAGGAACGGGGTCGAAAATCGAGCCCACGCCACCCATGCTCATTCCCATATTTAGTCCCGGCATACCATTATTGTTCATCATGTTGGGCGGAGAATTCTCACGCTTACTATTAGAAAATCCATTGGAATGCTGTTGCGACATCGTCATATTGTGTGAATTTTGTATATTGGTCAATGGCGAAGTAGTATTTATCATATTCTCCAACTGATTGTGCATCGATATATGGGCGGGCAATCCTTGCTGCAGATTCATATTAAGATTGGCCATATTAATGCTTCCGAGATTTAGGTTCGATGCCATACTACTCGGCATTATGTTCACGGGATTCTTTACGTCTGGCAGTAAATTCATATTAGTATTGTTAGTCGTCGTGTGAGGTGCTTGAATCATTGGTATGTGCGGCTCTTTGTTTATCGACATCGACTGATCCAACGACGTCTGCGTGGTAGGCACAGAAGCTGCACAAACGGAAAATCACGTTAGGTTGTCGCGCGTCACATGACAAATTTTGGGCCACTCTACTAAATTCTTACAATTAGAACTGACAATGAGTTTTTACGAGAGATGCATCATGCCGATTGATTTCTCAAGACAAATAATAATACTTGTTAATTGTACTGGTTACAAATTGAGAGAGAGAATAAAAAAAGAGTGTCTGCGTATATACCTAGAGTATTATACGGTTGCAGGAGGTCAGGCTGTTGTGTTAAACTTGTCCCATCGGTGGACACAGGCGTATTTGCATTTGGGAAGGAACTAACAGATGTGGGTGGCTGTGGCTGTTGAGGCACAACCGGTGATGCGACCATCGTGTTCGTATTTGTTGGCGTAACACTCGGTGGTGGAGTTGGTACGGAGACCGACGGGGTCGGCGGATTAGACGTAGTTGGTGGTGGTGGAGTAGGCTTTTTCACAGGAGCAGCCGTAGCCATAGCTGTAGGCCGCGACGGTTGTGCTGGCATGGACGCATGACTCGCGACAGGCATTCCCTGACCAGCGGTAACTGCGGCTACTGCCACTGGTTGCTGGCTATTGCCACCTATCGTATCCATTGATTCAAGAGTTACATATTTCAATTACATATATGGGGGGGGGGGCAAGGGGGATTACTCCTAGTTAAAACCGTCGTGATCGTTAAATCTTACGAGTCACACCGGCCAAGAAATAGTAGATTAGAGAATGTAATTCTTTTGCACGGTTCTCAAGAACAATACACATGGGTCGCATGCTTGAAACAAACCTCGAATGAAATTCTGTACACATGCAAATCTCTGTACCTTGATCGGGGGGTATATTGCTAGGCTGGATGACGGCTGGCTTTGTTATTGGTCCCGCAGAACTTGCTGGTGGTTGACTATTCATTAAAAGACCTCCGTTGTGATTCAGTGCAGGTGCCTGAAGAGCACAATAACATTAGCTTTTAAATGATTCTTCGAGCGTAATCGCCGATTGAACTTGAAAACTACATAGACGACGCAGTGCTATTATCGTAAAGTACAAGTATATCCATATACACAATATATCCCATCTGCTCGAATATTCGTAACGACGATCTCGAAGAGACAAATTCTCTCTTACCGATGGAACGTTCGTAGTTGTCGTTGTAGGTGGTCCTGTGGTGGGTGTGCTCTTCTTTGTTTTCTTTCTTGGTGGGCGATTGGTCGAGTCGCCTGCAATGCAATTTAAGGTGCATCTAACTGTGAATACGTGCATTCAACCATTTTTCTCGTTACAAGAGACAAGTCGTTGGAGAACTAGTGAAATGCAGTGTGCAGAGGATACCAGCCATAAGTGTTGCTCTCATCGATTAAAAGAGACATTATATGCGAAACGAAACTCAGAGAATACATCAGTAGTACAGTATACAAAATTAAACAACTTCGAGCATATATTTTCTAATAGATTTTATTCGTATGCTTATTATAATTGTATCACTGTGTACAACAATGTTAATTTAAATATCTCAATTGTATGATTTTTTTGTGGACTTTCATCTTAATGGTTTTTTTATATTAAAAAATTTTTTTAATGCGCAGAACAATTTTTTTTCTCCCATTCTACATAAAGTTAGTTGTATTCAATTCATTTATGAATAATTGCGTGTATACATATACATAATATACATACAACATACGCGTGCGCGCGTATATGCGATATATATAACACATGTATGTATACACATCATAAATACATACATACATAACACCCGCGCGCGCACACACGTACCCTATTCTCTCACGCGCTGCGACTGTCACACATACATATACATATATATATATGTATATATGTATATATAATTTATCATCACATATATGTATGCGAGAGCACGCGCCAATCCTCTCCGGTAGATCGTAGTAGCAGTAATAATAATAATAATAATAATAATAATAATAATAATAATAATGACAATAATAATAATAATAATAAGAATTAATAATAATAATAATAATAATAATAATAATGATTATTACAGCAATAATCGTGACACGGTGTGGCGTAGATGATGATTACAAAAGGTTGACTACAAAAAACCATCAAACTGCCATCTTCTCAATCTGCGTACAGTGTAATGTAATATAATTAATATAGTATAATGATAGGATTAATGTAAAATAAAAATCACGTAAATGGTACAATATGCTTTTTCAACTTAAACGAGAATGATACAAGAGCGACACACTCATACAAGTTTAACGTAAATCCAAGTCGCAGTTAGCACAACACTGAGATCGGTGGCAAGAGACTCCTGCTCGATGTTCACTATGTACTTGCCGAGCTCTCTTTATCTCCTTTCCCCCTTTCGTAAGTTCCTGCCGATTTTCCAGGTGATTTCTCGCCGACACCGCGAAGCGATCGGGCGAAACCGAAGAACCGAGTACGAACGTTAGCCGAAACCTTTTTTAAGAGGATGAAAGAAACTGTCACCGATCGTTATCATCATTGTCATCATTATCATTATCATCATCATCATCGTCGTCGTCGTAGTCGAACGGAACGAATGAGAGGGAAGAAGAAGTGGCGCGACGAAGAGAGACCCACGTGCGAACGACGGAAACAACGAGTAGGAGTTCCAGCGTATCTTAATTTATATAATATAGTTAACTGGACCACCAAATGAGCCAACTCCGACTCCGAACGACTTCAAAGAAGAACGAATTGCATTCCGTTTCACCCACCCCCCCTTTCCCCCTTAATTCACACATCTGCCTTTTGCATATGCACTTAAAAAAGTCTCCCCCGTGTGTGTGTGTGTGTGTCTCGTCTTCTTTCGTAAGTATAACTTACAGCTATCATTAATATTTTATGATATATTAGTTTTGACTATGTACAAAACGCGTATGCTTATGTTGCTTCTGTTATCAATTCGTGATACGCAGAAAACAGATGGAACGTACGTACTGTTCTGGAGTGACATGAGAAAAAACGACATGAGGGACAGAGGGGTAGAATGTGAAGACTAGGGTCTCGAGGAGGAAGGAAGAGGAAAGAAGAGAGAAAGTGAGTAGAAGAGATGAGATTTGTGACGATATTAAATAATACGGAATATATTGAAGCAGAATAAAATATCGAGTCCGTTGGATCTGCTTTTGCGTATGACGATCTAGAAGGAAGAGTGATGTCCAGTCTGGATAAAGATGCGAAAAAATTTAGACGCGTGCCTGCATGTGGAATAAATGCTACAAAAATTTTGGAAGGCAATATTAATATTATTATAAAATGCCCTATACCTCTCGTTACAAGCTAATGGTGATTGTATCTTAGATGCATAGTTTCTATCTAATTCAGCACACGCTGTCAATTTGATCTCACGTAAACTAACTAATTACTCAGATTTCACTAGTCACTTTCAATATCTCGGGAAACATAAAATGTTAGGATTACTCTGTCGGACACTCGGTATCTACTTTAATACTTATAATTCCATAGTGTAGTTTTTTTTCTTTTTTTTCTTAGAAATCGACGAACACTTTTGCTGACCAATCATGGTTTGTTTCGATAAGGGAATAATAACTAATAATTAGTAATTCTTTTCTCTCTACGTCCTTCTTTTTGCCGGAATAGTAAGTAAGTACGTTGCTGAGTGTACGAATAATGATACTATGTAATTGTACTCGAGTGCAAGTTCGATCACCCTTTGAATATTCATGTTATGCAATATCTCGAATTGCAAAGATGCTCCCTGGAACACCCCCAGGACTCTTATACCAGTTACCTCCGTAACGTCTTATGTATATACCTTTGCTATATATATATATGTATATATAAGAACTAAATTTACATGATATTTCAACAAAAAACTCTATCATGGAGCAGACATTTACACATAGAAATATAAAAACAAAATATCGCTAAAATTAACCTCGTTTTAAACTCGTATAAAATGTCTTCTAAAAATGTTTTAGTAGGACAGGTTAAAAATAATGGTATTTTGGAAAGTGCCGGTACGCGCAAATACTTTCGGAACCGCTGGCGCATACTACTACTTTTCATTCATACACAGCTTCGGACTGGATGGCGCGATACAAACAGAAAGCAAGTTTTCTTGTTGTTGTTTTCATTTTTTTTTTTTTTTTCATCTTAAACTCGCGAACAGTCAGTTCATTGTCTATCGGTTCGTTCGGAGTGAGGCGTGTAAAACCACACCAAAATCTGCGGTACGACTAAGGATTATCGTCGACGTAAAGGCATTGACATTGATTGCGATTCTGACAAAATGAAAGTAAGCCTTCCGATTCGCCACGTTCGAGTAACACCAGTAATGAGAAACCTGACAATGGTCACCGATGAAGAACTAGTGGTAATAGAATAATGAAACGACGATTAGCAAAAGCTTAGCGGAGTGCAAACAATGTGTTTGGAGGCTAGGGTGCCTTATTCTTCGTAGACTAACTCCCTCAACCTGTTCCCGTGTCTCTTTCTCGCCTCTTTCATCCCCTCGCACTCCCTTACCCTTTCGCACGTCCTCTCGCTCGGATTTCCATACACAACACACCCTTCCAATACCCTTTCAATACACTTCCGATACCCTTTCAGCCTATCACCACACCACCATCAATCGCATGCGTACTTTCTTACCCGCCTTCCAGACTTACACTTCCTTTCACCCTTTCTCTCTCTTTCTCCCCGTGCTGTTTGTCAACATAAACCTTGTATGCTCAAAGTCATTGATCTCAGAACAAAAATAAATGGAACTCCACGGACGCGTACGCGATAGTGACATGCTTCTTCCCTCTCCGTACATTTTGCCGAATACGTATACAATATACAATATGTTTTCTTGCGGGGAGATAGATCTCTCTCTCTCTCTCTCTCTCTCTCTTTCTCTCTTTCTCTCTCTCTCTCTCTCTCTCGGTCTTGCTCTCACGCGCGCGATTCAACAGCTTGCTTTCGTGCAGCCCAACAGTGGAAGAAGAAGAAACGCGATGCCACCGGATATCGGGCGAGGCAACGACTACGGGTAATTGACTTTTCGAAGGAAGCACCATTGTAGTTTGGCTCTACACTGAGGTAAACGGGTCTATCCGCGATATCGTGGAAACGGTAAATATTTACGAGGTAATACGAGGAATACTACATAGGTAAAAGTATCGCGACGAGAGCCTCGAAAAGGATACGCGAAGAGTGCGAGATTGTTTTACTTTCTCTGGCATCGACGTATTCACGCGAAAGTTGCGAACTGTATTAGCCTTAGAATGCGCTGATTTGCAAATCCAGCCACCAATACACATTGTCTGCATTTCTTTCTCGTGTGTCAGTGTATGTAAATACAGTGTGGTATGTGGTATGTATGCGCGCGCGCGTGTACGTGCGAGTAACTGTGTGCGCGTATGCGTGTGTGTGTGCGTGGGTGGGGGGGCCTGTGTCAATGTGTATGTGCCACTGTATTATCAGTGCCTGATTCGTCCCTCTCGAGTGTCGAGTATTATCAAGTCCACACACATTGTCTAGTCCGTGGAAACGAATTCGGGTGTTCAGGAGCCTAAACACAATTCTCACGTAAGCCAGGTAATTTATCGTATATACCTACTTAGATCAATAATGACGCCTGTTAATAATATCACTGTACTCTGTACTTCTGAGAAATGATACGGGCATGAATGAGTCAATGCGAGGAAACAAACTTAATGATTCAAGAAACACAGTGATACAAGTAATGTTCGGCTTATCGATTAATGTAAATAAATAGTAAATTTGCAAGAGTTAATAGATTGCATGATGTTGCTTGGGTTACGTAGGGTAAGATAATTGTCAGGAAAAGCTACAACGTAGGATCCAAGGCACTAGCGTTTTTGGCACCGCAGGCCCTTGTGCGAGCCGCACTCTCCTCTCGACGCGCGCTTTAACGCGCTTTTACGCGTTTTTCTCTGTCTTTCTTTCTTTCTTTTTCTTTTTCTTTTTCTTTCTCTCTATCTCTCTCGCTCTCTCTTTCTCTGGCGGTGCAGCTCACTTTCGGGCTCGCGACACACAATGCCAATTGCAGAAGATTGCAGTGAAAAAACTCAGTGGCCTTGAATTGCTAACTATACTTGACTTTCGAGCAACAGAATGTATTGTCAACACCGACAGGGCAAGAGAAAATATAAGTAATCACTTTTAATCAATAATATAAGTCGTGAAACAAGCTGGCATGGCATATGGTATCCTCTAAACACAGTCTGCACTCCACTAGCTCACCTTTCTTTCTTACCATTGCATATTGTCTTGTAAATTAAATAAAAATTCGGTTAACTGTGTCAAGTTTCAGTTCTCATTCTCCGATGATACTTATTTTCTGGGGGGATGGAAATGTATCCTTTATAAAAAACGGTACAGAACATGGATTTTTCTTTTGCACGAACGCGTGGAAATTCACGCGCGTTCGTATCATTTAATTCGTGAAACTTTCACCTGAACGAAACTTGACACCACGTTCATACTTGCATTAATATAACGCAGCACTTAAGCTACACGAATAACGCCGTCCTAATAAATACAATAATTAATAAGCAAGATTTAGCAGCTTAAGAAGATATTTGCGATGCATTTGTGCAATTAAACCCCCAATTCAAATGATGCGGTTGTATCTACTTCGTAAAGTTCGTCACTTGCGCGTGTTGCATCAATAACGATACACCGGTATTTTCGATTGCTTCGTTTGCCAATAGAAAATTGATTAGGCACAGAGTTCATGGTATTGTTTCATCGAGACTAAAGTCATCACTAAATCATGTGGCAAGGTGGCACCTATCCTTGGACAATGAACTTTTGCGATAACATTGAAAAAACAACGACAAACGAACAGCTAATGATTCTTTTTCTTTTTCTTTTTATCTACGTTTACATCCACGTCTCCAGTATCGATTAATCAAGCTAAGACGCAAACAAGAAAAATTCGAATATTCGTTTGTAAAAAAAAGTACAACTAATACATACGCGAATTACGTAGCGAATTAATCCGTCCCCGACCGTCACCCCGAGACAACGTACTCGCACGAAGTAAATTTCAAACCAGTATCGGAACAGTAATTCAGTAAAGAACAAACGCTCAACTTTGAAAATAATACGAATGACGTTGATAATCGCATGCACGAACGGTAAACATTCATTCTACGTAGGAAAAAGGTGTAAATATGAACAGAATTAGCCTTCCTTTCACAGAGTAAATCGCCACATGAGATGGTGAAAGACTTTGTGTAAAACAGTTAAAAGATTCACGTCTATGGTTCTTTGCGTTGTGTCAAATACTCCGACGGTATACCGGAGTACCGTCACTCAATGTTCTTCATGATTAATGTTCAATATAGAAATTCCGAACTAACTCGTAAAACACTACTAGAACTGCCGCAATGCCTTATAGGCTATACTCGATCGTATTTCGCGAGTACGTGTTTTCAAGACCCAAATACGTCACTCCACGTCACATGATGCATTTTCAAATGTTTATAAAGGTATTGTCCTCTGGCAATATTCGTACGACATAAACGTGAATTGGAAATCTGTGCTCGTCAAACGATTAATTCCACGAGAAAATCACGAGAAAATCGCGAGAAAATCCCCTATACCACGGATGGCAAACTTCCCAGAAAGTATAACAGTCGCAAATAACCCCGTAATTTTTTAAATCTCACAGAAGAATTAGTTCATATTTTCATGACAACTACTTATTTGTAAGTAGTTTCTTGTTCCCAAGTAAGGGTCTAATAAGTAGCAACAGTTACATGAGGTTTATATCTAACCTGCTTCACTGTCGCTTGAATCACTGGAGCTCGATGAAAGTGAACTACTGCTGGAGTCGCTATCACTGCTACTACTGCTTGACGCTGACAATCGGGAAGGCCCACTGGCTCCTCCAGTACCGACTACGTCAACAGACTTACTACTGTCCTCTGTAAACAATATTCAGAAAAACTTCTTACTTTTCCGTCTAATACGAGATAAATATCGTTGCAATGCTATTCTTCGAAGGAAAAATCAATTGAGAGTGAGAACGCGAAAAGTTCAACGCATCGGACTAATTGTAAGAGTAAATATCAACAGAAATACGAACCTTTCTTTGTAGCTTTTTTGACATTTCCTAATTGTCCAGAGACATCTTGTAACCTCTTCTCCAATTCTTGTTTCTTTTCTGCCATCTGTTCGTCTTTCGATTTCCCACTGACTTTTTTGTCTGTTAACAGTTTAGACAATAACGTTTAATACACTTATACCAAATGATCCGTAATCTATGCTACTACGATCCTCGATTGCATCCGATATCCGAATGTTGCAAGAGTCATATCATAGCTATGAAACAACTTAACAAGTTTCCAATTGAAAACTGTACAATTATTAATCACGGAGAAAAAATAACATTTCAATCTTTTCAACATTGTCTAATCACGGATTGTCACTATATTGTTGGCACAAAAATAGTAACGATTTCATGCATATAAAATTTGTGTAACTCCACTCAGAAATGTCAGTACAGGAACATTGTTGCACACTTCATTTGTTAGTTCGTAAAAAAAACTGACGGAACATAATTTGTGACACATATAGAACATTTGATTATGCGAATAAATTCAGTTTTTCCTTAATTCGGGAAAGATACACGCGGGGAAACGAGTGTGCGGCATTCTGCTACAAACTTTGCTAATCATTCCTGTGTGACCGCCGAGTGGAACTTACAATAAGGCTTACGTGGTTTCTTTCTGAGGCATGACGCGACGTAGCTTTCCAACTCCCGCAGTGTAGATGGTTTGAGTGTCTCAAAGTCGATTTCAATCTCATCTGGATTCGAGTCCCTCAAAGAAGGCTCACGAGATTGTATTATATGCACAACTCGTCCTAACCTATCACCTTCAATGAAAATAGGATTTGTTAGCACAACCGAGAGAGCACACTCGAATGATCGGTCGAATGATCGCGCGAACGATCGAGCACTAACCAGGTAGTTTATTAATGTCCAAACTAAGTTGCCTCTTCTCGTCGTACGACATTGGCTTGGCATTGTCCTCATCTTCCGAGTCGAACGTGATCGGAGGTGGCTGACTACCAGCATTCTTTTTCTTCGTCCCAGTCGATCTACTGTTCGCTTTGGGCCTCTTGTTCGCGGTCGTCGCAGTCGCCTGCTTACCGGGTCCCCTACCTTTCGGTTTTGTCTTAGGGTTCGCCGCTGTTGGGAGATGGTGACTCATGCCTCCTGGTGCATGAGTTTTATTAGGTCCTACCGGCATACCTGGATGATGAAGATCACCACCCATGCCACCAGGTATTTTTAGATCACCTGCCCCCATTGCGACATTAGCTATACTAGCACCAACACTATCGGAGACACTGGGTATTCCTCCGCTTGGTTTCATTAGTTCTTTCATGGCACCAGTATGACTGGCAACAAGGCTACTACTCTTATTGCTCATTGGCTTTGATTTTGGCTTGTCTGGTTTCTTCTTTTTACTCTTCTTCTTGCCGCTCTCTTCCACCAATTTCCTCATCTGCTCTTGCATAGCTTTCAGCTGTGTACAAAGTCAAAACGTCACGCTTTCTCTCTCTCTCTCTCTCTCTCTCTCTGAATCTTAGGACAAAATAAGCCATAAAAAGAGTACTAATCGGCAAAACGTACCTCTTGCTGCAATGCAACCAATTTTTGTGTTCGTTCTTCCTCCGAATCGTCGCTCTCGGAAGAACTTTCTGACCCTGAGCTACTGGCACTACTACTGCTACCCTTGATACCAACCATACCTCCCATTGGTTCATCCGGAATTTTCGCATACCTAACGTGAATCGTAGAGTTTTTAATCAAAGAATCAAAGACACTCGAAAGTTCTCGTTGCCAAGGTTAACTCGGTTGACGCACCTCATTTCAAATACATCCTGAAGTTTCCTAGCCATTGCGACAACGTCATGGTCAGGGGGATTGTATTTGTAACAATTGGTAAATATGAGTCGCACATCGCTAGCAAATTCTTGTGCCGTTTTATATTCACGGTTATCCATTTTGGTCTATAAGAAAAGTTTTTGAGTTACCCATCCGAGTATACGCGAATTAGTAATGTATACTAGTAGTGCACGGTTTGATAAAACTAAACTAATTTACCTTCACAGTACCAAGATCCATTGGTTTCTTGATAATCTCATGGTAATCGTGAAGACCTAACAGATCTGCATCGACGGGCTTATAAAAGGGCCACGCATAACCCTGTGTGCATCATTAAGATAAGATTTAGAATAACTCCCATCGATCCTTATGATCCTCAGTTCAATGAAAATTGCAGTAATTACCGAATGCTTTTTCGAGAATAGTTCTTTTAAAATTTCATTACAAGACTTCAATGCTTCCGATAGCTTCTCCTTCGATTTGCCAGTTGGGTGCTGAGGCTGAAAAGGAAAAGTCACTTAACAACCACACTTGGAAGAAATTCGTCGTAAAGTTGTTTGCGTAAAGTTTACATTTGCTAAGAGCAAAGTGAGAACTTTATAAAAGCACACGGATTGTGCACCTTGGCTGATCGTTCGGTCTCGCAGTGGACCACTACGAAAAAATAAAAGTGCCTCGCGAAGAAGCAGAAATACATTTGAGCGTACCTAACACGTGCATTAGTATGAGTATCGGATCCGAAAAGCTAGCAAGTGCACAAGAGGCTAACTAGACCCGGAAAATTGAAATGATAAGACAACACAAATGAAAGGAAAAAGGAGTGTGAAGGAGAGTAGTAATAAATGTACCTGTTGGGCCATTGCCCCCATCAGGGGCATGTTGGCCTGGTGGAATGGCACTAAGCCGTCTTCCGCTTGCCTCGTTGGCTGAAACAGCCATGTTGTGATCTCAATGTTAATGAATTAATGGAATGACGTAATTATGGCATACAACAAGAGGGATCATCGTTCGAGTGTGTTGCGCTTGTTGTTTGAATCAATTCTGTCCCCAATTGTGTGTATTTGATCGGTGTATCATTCAAGAACGCAAATATTATATTTCATCGTTAATGAAGCTTCTTTCCCTGAACGAAGCACGTCTCGCGACAAGATATCCGTCTAGTTTACGTTAGAATATTATGCCTGCGATCTCAAAAGAAGACAAACAACAGTGAACGATGAGAATGTATACAGAGTAGGTGTCTGATGTGAAATTTGATAGTTTGATCGAGGACATACATATGATGTACGTATGATGGTAGTGTCGATGATTCCGTGATAGTACATGTCGGTTATATTGCAAGCCATAATGCAATAAATATAACGAGAAAAACCGGGCTTACCTTCTTAATTTGTCTCCCAGATTCTCGTCTCGTAGGTATTTTGGCATTTTTCGAATCTAATGGTGCGTAGAGTGGCTCGAAGGAATTGGCGGTAGGAGTTGTAGTATCAGCCTTTCTTTTCACTCCCTTTTTGAGTTTCGCGGGCTGCGACGGTGGCATTACAGTGGGTGCAGTTGGGACTTGTGGGGGAGGGGGTACAGCAGCGGCGGCTTGCGGATCCATCGCTGGCTGGGCGTGATAACCGCTCGTTGGAGGGACCACTTGTTGAGGCAGAGAATTGTGAGTCGCCATAGGCGTTACGCCCATACTCGACGGAGGAGCTATGGTGGTAGTGTTCGTACTCCCAGGTACAGCCGCGGGTGCTTGAGTGCCGAGAGGAGGCATTGGTATGACGCCAGTGGTACCAGCGGACGTTGCTGAAGGCGTCAAACTATTTGGTACGCTGGAAGTAACTGCAGCTGCACCAGAGGAAGGTCGACCCCGACCTGTGCCTCCTGCACCTCCTGCTACTCCACTTACTGGTCCTCCGACTCTGCCGGCCTTCTTGCCCTTGGGTCCCTTTGGAACAGGTGGCTCTAGTTCCACCTCTTCCTTTGGCATTTGTGCAACCTGCACGATTGTTTCGGTATCGTTTAGACCACTTCATTTTCACACACTTTCTCAGGCAATCTTCTTTACTCTAATATTTCAATTGAAATAATGCCCGAAGCAGCAAATGGATGCTTCAATTTTAAAGTTACCTTGGTAAGAAACAATTTTTCGAGCGCTTGTGCCATGACCACAACATCCTCGCCTGGTTTGTTGTACATATAGCAATTGGTGAACATTGTATTGAAATCTTGGATGCATTCTTTTCCGCTCCAATAATATGTATTCTCCAATCTCTTTTTGATTGTGCCCAGATCCATTGGTTGCTTGATAATTTTGTGATAGTCCTGGCAGTAAGGCAGTAAATTTTCAATGATTAACATAGAACGCCCGATTATCGAATATCTCAGCTATTAACGTGACAAACATACTGGTAGGTTGAGCTTTTTCGCGTCCACAGGTTGCTGAAATGGCCACGCAAATTGATGCTTCCATACTGGCTTTAACACGCCCTTTTGAAGAAACTGTAGCTGATTGGTAATACGCCCTGGGCGATTGGGTGGTGGTACGACATGTGGCTGAACTACACCGTTCACCGGTTCCACGGGGGGTTCCTCACGCGAAGGTGGCTCCTTTGGAGGAGCTGCCGGTGTAGCTGACGTCTTACCAGGCGTACTCGTCTGCATTACATATTTTTCATCTTACATCTCACGTAAACTGGCAGAATACAGGCACCGTTTTAGTTAAAAGTTAGTTCTATTCCTACGTGACAGCCTCGACCAATGGTCGAGTCAGATCGAGTCAGTTTTATCTGACAATGAGACATTCATTTGATAGACGAGTAATGCAAGTTATTCTTTCGAAAGTACAAAGCAACTACGTTAACGGCATGCTCTTGGTAGAGAGGTACCAAGTGAGGAGAAAGAGTCATGAGGCATCGACAAAGCCTATAATCGTACGAGTGGCCATGGCATTGCTTAAGAATATCAAATAGCGAAAAGCTGCAGCAGTGATGCGAAGGTAATAAAAGTTTCTACATTTACTAATATTTCATATTTCGAAGATGACAAAATTGCATTAGGCTAGCCTACTTGGTTAATTGAAACATGTGCCACAAAATTTAAGGTCGATTAAAGTAGAATTTTCAACACAGAGGTACAAGCACGGAGGGCCAATGGCTAACGAAAAGACGCGTGGAACAGTATACAAATAATAGACAGGAAACAACAATTATAAGTATAATATATAAAATCAATGGATTTAAAACACCCATTCATGCAATGAGCGAATTAGGCTGCTAAATATTCAATTTCCATAACCACAGGCAAGCAATTCAGAATTTTCTTCAATAAAGTCCGAGTAGAGAATATAGTAACAGCGAAAAACAAAGAGTAATTCAAATTGAAATTTATCAGTAACTGTGAGTCATTTCATACAACCGATGAAATTTAACGGATATAAATCATTTGCATATCATATTCTTCACATGGGAAACACGTTATACTGTGTAATGTACGATATGAAATGACTTCTAAGTTTTCGATATAGCAGTCAAGTATACTTTTTCAATAAAAGATTGACCATAATGAGCAAAGTGTTTTGCTTCGCTAATACTACAAGTATCAATACTATAAATAAAATATTTACAGTTTATAGACGAACGCTCGCAAATCCGTTTTAGTCTTGCAAAACCGAGTAAACATTTTGTCTAACAATTGTAACGTTCAGACTTCTACTTGTAACGTCTAACTTTGCAACCACAATATTCTCATCTTAAAATACTATGCATGTATATGCTAATCGGAAGCAAAATCACCAATGCTCATAACACAGAAATAAAATTGCCATGTTACATCTTGCCCAAACATATCCTAGTTGAAACAATACTCAACGAGGAATCTCACCTTCGGTATATTACACAGCCTTTCTCGCTCCTCCACATCTAACTGTAATTCATACATACCATTCAGTCAAACAGCGCTCAATTTGATTATACAAAATTAAAAAAAAAAGGAAAAAAAATAACATGTGCTGGATATAGTACACTAGAAATAGGCATACACCATAGGGAGAATTCAAGGATTTGACTCAATGGATAAGACAAAATATGGAATAAACACAAAATGAGTAAGTTCTCCGCAAGAGTAAGGAATATCGTGTGATAATCTATTTACAAGTTAAACTATGTTGTAGACGTAACTCTTTCGGTGAATGTGGCGTGCACACACACACACACACACACAGACTCTACTATACGTAAATTATGATATATTTGTAAGAAATTGGATAGAAAAGTGGTAGAATTGTTAGAGATAGATGTATGTCAAATCGACTCTGACTTTGTGCATGGTGTAGACACGTGCGAGCATCTCGCGATAGTCATTATTACTCAATTATAACAGAGAAAGAGTTACAGTCATTCTGGATGGATATACAAGTGTCAGCAAAATCTTATGGTTCCATATGCTATAACATACAGGATATTTAAACTATAGTAAATCACACACAGGAAAGTGTATGTAAGTGTATGTAAGTACTTAAACTCTAGATAGCTTCCGAATAGCATTAGTGGATTAATAAGCAGACTGCGTTTATCACTGTTACGGAATGGAAATATTGCTAATAGAATGACTTACCGAATTATTCTGGGAGATAGTGTCCACCTGCTGCATCTTGGCCTCGTTTCTGTAACAGAAAGAAGTACCGGTATAAGTATTTCTGGAATTAAATGAAAAGGATGCGATATGCACCTAATATATAAGTTTCTAAGCCATATCTTTAAACACTTCGTATTCATTTACTGTGTATGCTGAATAGAATTTCTTTTCGCTCGTGCATAACAAGTAGATTATTAATATTACGGCAAACCATTAGGGCACAGTGCTGTGCAATGTCTCTGAAAGAATGGTCACCTTCACGATTTCATCTCACGAGACTAGAGACATATTAGCATACCAGAGATTTTCAAGTTCCAACCAATGTGAGAAAATTCATTTACGTGTTTTGCGTGACAATTAGTAGTATTTTATAATATAAGGCTCATTGAGTCGACGATTAATGAGCTACACCTACCTTTCCGACATATATGGTACATAAATGCTATGCAGCAGGTAACTGCCTTACGTTGGTGCTTGACGCTATGAGGCTTCATCAACAATTGAGATGGCAAGGATATATTTTGAATTGAGCATGGTAGCTCACTAATTGCTTGCCAAGATGATTGCGCTGCAACCAGGGAGATTGGTGCCGAGGAGGCATAACACTACTCAAGCCTACCGAATGGTAGTACTTTGAATGTCAGCCCTGTACACTGCTGTGAGACTCCGTACCTCCAGCCAAGACTCGCGACATTAGCAACATCTGGATAACATAACAACAGGACCCCGTATTGTAACAACCCCAATATTGTTTTATTGCTTTAGAGCAAGTTAAACATTGATGTATTCTCAAATGATGTAGAATAATGCGTACATTATGTAACATAACATGCAGAACTGAATCTATATGATACATGCTAGACAAGCAGAAACTATCCTTCTCCTTTGGAACGTACGGACTAGACAAAGTCTTGTGCCTTATACTCGACAGTTCAAATTGCTCTTTTTGGTATCTATTTGATATCTTTTTGGTAACTTTTTTCATTTGAGAAACAGCGAGATACATAAATTACATCTATCGCTGTACTCTTTGCGTAAATTTTAAACGCATGTATCAAATTACATAATACTTAGAGGTACTCGAGTATGAAAGAAACAAAAAACTTATAATTTGAATCTGCTAAAGAGAAAAATCTTCCCCAGGACCCTAGAGTGCTCGAAAACCACGATAACGTTGTATAAGATTTTAACCCTGAAATGCAGCAGTGAATCTTTAAGAGAGATTTTAGACCTGCCGAGAACAGTCTGGGAGTTAAGATGGACTTTCGCCGTTCGGTTCTGCATTGATTTTGGATCATTGAACGTGAAGAGCGATAGATATTTTAAGAACATAGAGATACAAAGCTAAAAACTATATAAAGACATACATGTATATACAATTGTGTGTAACCTATAATCTTCCAACAATCTACTGCTGGACTACACGAACATGGAGTAAAGTGTTATAAACATGAGCATGAAAATATAATGTTACGTGGCAAAAGAATAAAGAGCATCCTTGGTAATGAAGCCAAAAAATGGCAAGTAAGATGCGTGCTAGATAAGTTTAAGAATATGAGGGATCTTTCAACCAGGTTCGAGCGGACCCAAAGCGGAATACTTTGGATACACGATAAACTATATCTAGAATAGAGTACGAGAAGGAGAACATGCGTACCCTGCTGTTGGGAGGGCAGCATAAGCCAAAATGGAAAGTTTGACAAAAGTAGCACACATAACTGGTACACCGACGTGGAAAGTGAGCCGACTATTAAAATACAAAATTGAGAAGAGCACCGAGGGATAAAGGCTATCGCGATGGAGAACGCGATCTCCCGGGGCATACGAAGCGAATGTGCCTGGCGTGGCGAAGAGGAGAGTATTGCCAGAACAATCCATGCCGCGAAGACGTTCCGCTGGTAGAGGGCCGAGTATCAAGGGCAGAGATAAGAGATCACGGGTCGAGAACAGGTGCTTGGCGGTTAAAAGGGGGCGAAGCCGCAGGAAATCGCGTTCGGGAAAGGAGAAAGGCAAGAGAGGAAGAGAGAATAAGAAAGGAGGAACTGAAAAGAGCGTGTACGCGTACGAGAGAGAGATAGAAAATGGGGAGAAAGAAAGGCAGAGAGAAGGAGAGAAGGAGAGAGGGAGAGAGGAGATGGCGAGGAAAGGCGCGTGAGAGGAAAGAAGAACCGAAAGAGAAAGAGTCGAAAACGGCGCGAGGGAAATAAAGGCGGCAGAAACCGCGAGACCAGATCAGAAAGAACTAGGAGGAGTGGAGGACGTGGGGACGAGTAGGAGAGGACGGCGACGGCGACGGCGACGGCGAGAGCGAGAGCGAGAGCAAGGGGAAGGGTAGGAGACCCGCGCCCAGCCGATGCACCCAGCCGACGCACAACAAACACGAGCAAGCCGCCGTGTGAGAATCGAGCGGAGCGCAGGACTCGCGCCGAATTCGCTTGGAGCCTCTCCGAGAGAGCGGGTGAAGGTGGTCCGCGCGCAAATCACCCGGGCCGCCTTTTCGCTCACTCGATTTGGCGTAGGTTTCAACATGGCGGTATGGCCGCTCGGGAAAGAAAGCTCCCAAGGGCCCGCCGCTACATCCGCCACTTATGCACTACAACGGCATACAGCACGCGCTATACTTATCGCGAGCCGTACTCGCGGCCTTCGGGTTTATGAGTAATCACTTACCTGATCAATGGAAGTCCACTTTCCACGGGAATTCAATCGAAAAACACTACCACTACGCCTCGGACACTCGCACTACGCTTTCTCCCTGCTCGCTAGTTTGGTTGGTCGGTGTTATGGCCGCCGCCGAGTGTGCCCCACCGTATCACGCACTCACTCTCGCTCGTGCGAGCGCGAGCGCTCGGTTCGCATACGCGACCAACGCGGACGCGGCCCGACCAATTAGTTCCAGACTTACGAAAGATCGCCTCGCCTCGCTTCGCTTATATCTCTCGCACTAATATCCTATCAGTGCCCCGTGACGAGCTCCGCCGACATTTTCCTGGAGTCTCGTACGCTCGGATGGCTTTCCGTGCCCATGACGATCTCGGATCTAGAAACTAACGATCGCAGCACCAACAATGGCTACGCATTCTTCCGCGACGTACCGAATGGTCCTGTTCCGTTGTTCCCTAAGCCCAATGTCTCTTTCCTCTCCCCGTCGCTCTGCCCCCACGACGGATTTACTCGAACTTACTCGAACCTATGCGCGCCAAATTCGAAAGCCCGAAACGACGCTCAAGCTGGATCTACATTAATAATGCTATCAGTGTTAATTTTCAATCGCGTATAGCATACGGGACTTCCTTAGGCTCTCGAGTTTCCTTCTCGACTGCCAGATAGCCGTGGATCCTCTTGCTGCAACTTCAGGAACACTGCTCACACTCTGACCTGATGGTGATGATGGTGACCTTCAAAATGCGCCACTGCTGAAAATCCACAGGAAGTGCTGTCCACTCGATTTGTTAATTCTTACACGAATCATTATTCGTGGATGAAGCTCGATTTTTTCCTCAAATTGCTGTAAATACTGCGATATTAAAGGAAGAGGCGATGGGTCATAGATGGTGCAATAATTACGCATGTTAGTTCTGAGTCAAGATTGCAGTTTATTAACCAATCCAAAAATTAATGGTTAATTTCCATCGTTCCATGTTTACCCATAATGCATTTTTAGATATCGACCAAGGCTGATTCGCCGATGTAAACATTAATATTAACTGTACGTTTAAAAAATGAATTACTCAATTCGGATCCGAACGGCGTTCAGTTTTCTTACTTGAAATCTCTTATTAAAATTTATTAATCGACGTGCACGAGGCGGTCCAATTCCACAATTCTACAACTACCTGCAATGCATTTCGGGACACAGGCGCAAAATCCATAAGAACGTAATGTTTTCGTCGTTATCGTTTGACTGGTCGATGTGACATCATAAATAGTGTAATAAATTAAGAAATAGCGAGCACATGGCAAAGTTTACACGTCGCTCAAGCACTACTCTAGCATGACGTGTACATCGTTATCGTTACAGCGAGTTCCGTTATTGAGCCAACATGGCGATAGGAAGATGTGTGACCTTCGTTTAGCCGACGAATACATCAAGCGCAATATTATGGCAAATATTGTCCGATCCCAACAAGCAAAAATACAAAGATTTAATTCCAGTCAACTGCGCGTGTAGATTGAACCTAGAGATAGTCTAGGAGAATCTATCATTGCCACGGCATATTTGCAAACGCATTGGCAGATATTGTAAACTCGTGACACGACACACTACGGTAGTCAATTTGACGATCCAATAACATTCCACTAAAAGCACTGAAATTAATGTTATCGCGAAATCACTATTTAAGGTCGAGGTAACTCCGTTTTTCGTGAATCCTTGCAGGACGTTCGCTTCGAGTATCTTCTCGCAAACTGCAATGCCAGCCGAATACAAAATGGCGTCTATTCCACGAATGCAAGATCACTTTTCAACGTTTCCTGTCACACTTTCGACGACTCTCACTACGATGCTCAGCGTTGAATCACTGAATCGGTCACTGTTGCTCGACGAGAATTCGTGTAACGTGACGTTTGAAACAGCTGTTTCTACAGAAATAACGAGTCTTTCCGTATACTTGACATTAACAACCATTTCAGCTTTGATGACGTAATGAAATACGAAAGTCAAAAAAGAAACTAGGAAGGTAGCGCGGTGTAATCGCTACGTGTTAGCATCCTTCCGGCCGCCATTGGGTTTTCCCCGTTCTACGCTACGATTGGTTCGGCTTTGTAGCGTCTCTGACGCGAACCAATCGTCTGAAAACTAATATTGATGAGTCATCGTATTTAGGGTTCTCCCAGACAATTGTGCAAGCATATGTTATCTCGTTGCGTTACGCGCGCAAATGCTCTGCGCGTCCAAGGTCTAGATAAATCAAATTCCGCTATATTATTTTTACACGAACGTACGCAGAGGGATACGATAAGACATGCAATAGTAAGTTACGTCATGGTAGTGCGTTATATCGTATGAACGTAAAAATTCTTTGTACTGTATATTTTTTACAAAAATCGTATAGCTCTATCCAATTGCTCGCTTACAAATAATTTAAAAAGAATAATCCTCTACAAAAAAATATGAGAAAAATCCGCTTTATGAGAGTATTTATTATTCAAACTATTCCCCAAACTTCTTCAAATGCTGTACATAGTTTGCTGCAAGTCACTGCACCAGATAATGGATAGTTGCTTATAGAAAAAGTATCTTCTATGTAATCTGGTTTCACCTGTAATACGATATAAGTTCAAATATTATCTTTGTAACAAAAATTCATTATAATTTATACTTTCAACTCCTTACCTGACCATGTGCCATTGCTCCTACCACAATCGCAATTGGATCTTCGGACGTGACTAATTCTCTTGGGTTCTTAACTGTACCTGCACTAAAAGACATTGCAATTTTTGTGCAACCTACCGGTAAATGATTGGTAACTGGATTTTTTATAACTTTTAGGAGTTTCATTGGCCCGTCGGATGCTCTGACACTATATTTATGTAGGAGCTGCACTGCAACGAGAAAAATATAAAACTTAAACGTTCTAAAACAAAAATTGTAGTATTTTTATATACAATCAAGCATTTTACCCATTAAGCCAGCGAATCTTTTGAAGGTTCTTGGTATCCTAGTTTGTGGGTTTACTTCGATCAGTACATTCTTTTCTGTGTGTATATACACTTGAAGTAATCCAGCTCTATTTAATGGACTGTCCATCAGCATGAGCAAACACTGATGCGTTATGTCTGGTCTACAAGACCCTGGATCTCTGTTGTTCTTCTTCAATATGTGCGCATGGTCGTCACAGTTCAGCAATTCAAAACTATTTCCAACCTAAAAGTAAATGCATATTTTATTATAGTCGATAATTTATTAACGAACAGTCGTTTAAATGAAATTCCATACAGTTCGCGTTCTTGAAGAATGTAAACAATGTGCAACTTGACCTTAACGTCAACAAAACGAGTTTTGTATACGTATGAATCATATAAAAGATTGATACGTAGATCTCGATCAGGACTTTAAGAAATTTGTCGGTGTCCTCATAAAATAATAAGTCACAGAGCTACGAAGAAAACAATTAAATTTGTTAACCTTACCTTAACGGATTCTAACTGTGCCTTTTCCAATACCACTATAAGACGCTTCTCTTGATTTTTTATATGAGCCACTTGAAGATGTTTCGGTGCAGGGTCAAATTCGTATTCTTCTTGTCCATCACCCTTTTTCCGTTTTTGACCCATTTTAATTGTGATATAATTTCTAATAGATAAACTAACCTAGCACGTTGCACACGCGTGGCTCTTGGCAACCAGTGGCAGCTAATGACGATCGGTAGCGTATAAATCTACTTTGCCGACCAACGTATTTGTTGTACATATACCGATACTCCGTCTGATGGCGCCACTGTGTCAAAAACGAACTTTCGGCAACCCTTTCCCCAACCACCAACCACAGTTTCAAAATAACGCGCATTACAAACGAGAAGACATGAAGAACCAGGTCCATTTGTCATAATGAACCCCTGTAGCATGTGAATTTTACAAAGGTAAGTATTAGAGAACCATTTAACCTTTGTTATCAGCACGATTACGAACATTAGCATAGTATGATGCTTCAAAAAAATGAAATTCGTGGAAATTAGTGCAATGTGTTTTAGTATACGATATCGAATTTGAAGAATCACAGAATTGAGCGATGGTCTCACAGTGATAGTATATTTAGAATATCAGCAGCAGTCTACAATTTGCCAAATTACCGCAATTTAATAATTTATATTATGTATCTCTTTGTGAGATTAACGTTTAAAACTGAAGCCTTTCCGGCGACTCTTTGCATCGACGAGTTGCTGAGCTTGCTTCTTGAGTATGTTTCTATTGGGAATATCTTCTTCTTCTTCGGAAGGAATAGTCACTGGAATAGGGGATACAGGAAATCTTGGGAACAATGAAGCTTCATTTATGCGCGTGGCTTTGCCTTCCATTGAACCTGTCGTAATAGACACTGTCTCCACCTAAGTGCGAAAAAAGAGCAAAAACTTCCAGAGGCGTATGAATTGGTTACATGCATACACAATTCTGAAACAGTTTGCAGACTTACTTTATCGGTCAGTACTTCATCCACGAATTCAAAGAACTTGTCTTGACTGTCAAATGACTGTATAACGTTTTCTATAGTTTCATTTAATACTTGAATCAATTCCAAGGGATTCTTCGATTCGTTTTCGTCTCTACAGGGCAAGTCGCCTATGTCCTGAAAAAATTCGAAAGTAGCCCAAAGTCAAGATTTTCGAGCTTCTTGCGCCTTCTTGTTCGAAGGTGATATCCAACAAACTTGGTATCTAAGATTATCTACTATTGAAACTTCGTATTGCCACTTTGAAGAGATCATTCTTTTTTTCGTAGAAACCACCCTGCTTCGTGTTGGGAAATACAAGTACGGAATTTGAAGTAGAGTTAGCGAGTTCTACTCGCACATGCTACAAGTTCCGAAGATCAATAGAACCAATAGTTCTTTCTCATGGGATCTTTCTTGCTACCGAAGTGTTTACTTTCGATCAGGTTCAAAGGTGTTAATGCGCAGAGCGCAGCTCGTCCGAGTGAAAATTACAGTTGGACTTGGTTGAAGAAAATCCATTGGCAGGTTTCAAAGGGACGAACACGATAACCGCTACGAAGAGTGTCATTAAAGATGGTTATACTAATTTAATTAAGGATCTACACGGTATTTCCATTGACGATCGCGACGAACCGACACTATACCGAGTTTACTGTCGCCTTTGTTCGAAAGTGTTAATTCCTTACGATACTTCTACCCACGCATCAACATACTTATCAAAATCTTACGGGATGGACATTCGACTAAAGTACATGTATTCATAAGAAAATAATTTGTTGCTTACTCGAAGCTTGTCGCACAAGTGCCAAAGAGTTTCGGATGTTCTGTTCAAAAGAATTTGAACTCTTTGACAGTGTTGTTCTGCTTTCTGCTGTCGTTCCCTTTGCACATCAATCTCTTTGTTAAGTTTTCCTTCGATTTCCGCATTCCTAGAATCAATAGAGTATATGGATAATTGCCAATTGTGCCAATTGTGGGACGGGATAGCGTCACTCACAATTCAGCATCTTTCGTCTCGGAAAATTTCCTCATTTCCATCTCGGCGATGAGATCCTGCCTCTGCTTCTCTAGCTCCATTTTCTCCTGTTCTGTAGCCGTCCGCATTTTCTGCAGATTATTCTTGGTTGCTCGCTGACCCAGAAACCGGTTCAGGACGTCCTCGGACCTGGAGACTCCTGTAGCGTTGCGGAGCTTGGCGAACGTTTCTTCCAGCCGTGTCACCTCGTCCTTGGTAATGTCCTCCGTAGCTTGAGCATGGCTTTTCCCACGTGTGTCGAAATCATCCCGTGGACGCGACTGGAATATCATCCTTTCCAGTCGCTCGAGCTCCATCTTTCGTTCTAACACCCGCCGCCTAGTTTGTTATGTGAAAATACATTTGATTCGACGTCCATTCAAGTTGTCAGAACTCTGGAACAAACGCCCTGACAAACCTGTAATCCTGGAGAACGATATCGCGATCTTTGCTGGAATTGGCTATTTCTACTTCTTCTTTAACTAACGTCTCTTGCATGTTGTCTCTCAATTCAATCGCCTCTTCTTTTACACCCTGCACGCAAGAATGAGAGAATTATGTTGACCCTATCTACGTGGCAGCTGCCGTCGTTGTCGAGTATAGCCGTGACTTATATTGTCTCGGTCGCGCGGGGTAGGCTAATACTATTGGAGTAATGGAGGTAACATTAGCGTCAATAAATTTCGTGACCTTGCCTGTAGACGTTTCATTTCGCTCGCTTGTTCTTTTATGTCGTTCTCCAGATCCTTCAAGGAAGATGCATAGAACACTGACTTCTGTTTTAGATCCGAGCGCATGGATCGGTATTTCATGCGCATTATGTTCGCCTTCATTTGCATTAGTCTCATATGCTCTAAGCGCACTTCCAATCTAATGATTTTCTAAACCGTCATACAAGAAATTGCTTCAAGTAGCTATCTACTGATTACTTACTACCTCCTAATATCTTCTATGCATAGTTTCTGTGCAACCATTCAAATTTTTACTTACATTTTTTATTGGATTTTTAGTTGTCGTTTTTAGAAACTCTTGAATATTTCCAGCACACAATTCACCATATTCTTGTGTCAAGGAATTCAATCTGCGTTGTTTCTGGTTAACGATTGCTAATAAGAACTGGAATCCGCACATCTCTAGTAAAAGATTGTTTTTACCTGTTCAAATTGGTACTTGACCAAATCAAGTTTTTTCCTTAATCGTACATTGTCCTCTTCCATTTTATTGACAGCTTCTCTTAAACTATATCGCTTAGAAGAGGCGGATGCCTCTCTACTTACGCTCATTATATTGATGACTTCTTCGTCATTCTAAAAAGAACGGCAGAAATGACATATGCCAAGCTACAATTGCTATCCAAAATTATGTACTCGGTCAATACTTTACATTTTTAGTTGTCGCGTACTTGGCTAATAAATCTTTAACTTTTTGCTTAAGAGCACCGATTTGTTGAACATTTTCGTGCTTTTTTGCTTCGAATTCTTCGAAGTTTGCCTTTCTCTGTCCCTCTGGAAGTAAAATGTAGACTGAAACTCTGCTTATTAAGACAACAATATTTTTTTCGTGTCCAATGTCACGTGTAACCAAAATGATCTTGAACCCCCACATGACCGAGTAGAAAAGAGTTCCAGAATAAAAAGCAATCCTCATAATGCATTTCCTGTATCATTATGTTCCGTTATGCTCTATTATAGAGCCCACTTTAGGGTTCATACTCCTATGAGGCTTTAATCAGTTTTTTATTTCGATAACTGTACACGAAAATGTGGACCGATAATATCGAGCTACGGGATAGAACAAAAAGGGTCCGTAATAATAGCCAAGGGGTACAACTAACTCGAATCGTGACTTCGTTTGGGGTTACCTAGAACGAAGCACATGCTCATCCAAGTTTCAGTGCATACACCGAAGATGTTCCACCTAAATTGATCTCACGATATATTATAGTAGAAAGATTTCCCCTCAAGAACTTGAGGCAAAACTCGTGTTAGATCCGATCAAAAGTGAGGAATTCCTTCTATTGCCTATTAACACCTAATTTTCAACATAATTCCATTCTGATCAACAATTGATGCTCATTTTCACGGTGACCTGCGAAGACACTTTTCGACAAAGTCTTTCGCCCTAATATTACAACGACAATCGTACATAAGTGGCATAACTGCTAACTCGACCTTTCACAATGGACCCACGGGGTCACTGACTTCATAGAAATCGTTGTTTCTCTAGCATTGCCAGTTGCCAATCAAACTAATGACAAGATGCATTCAATTACATGCATTCTTACCAGATCTCCGTGGTGATAATAAAATTATTTTCTCAATGAGGATAATTATGATGGTCTCGACGAATGACTAAATACGGTGCCATTACCGCGCGAAAATAAGGTAGATGTATACATTGAAACGACAGGCGCGATCCTACAAATTATTTCTCAAGCAATTGCATCCGCTGGTAGGATTATACCGGGGTACAATAAATGGAGCAAGCCGTACGTTTGTAAACGATCGAAGCAATCGATGGGCTCCATTAGTGCAATGCCCGTTCCCCCATAATTAGCATCGACGAATACGTCAGGATCTCCTTTTTCTGGAAGTATCTAAGAGACAGGCGGACTTCTTTACGTTCGACACCAGTCATTCCGGTCAAGCATGTTCTTGCGCACATATCTTCATACGTGTAATCAGGTTCTCAGCTTGAGAAATAAATGTTGGCATATTGCCTTTTTTTGGTTTTTCTTTTTCTTTCTTTTTTACTTTACAACACCACTTGCTCGGGTGTGGCGGAGGGACCAGGAGACGTTACCGAGAAATACGCGAATATGCATCTGCGAGTACGTCCTTTCTCTATATTTATATCACCATTCGACGTGTCGCTTAATCTGCGAGCTTACCTGATAGTTGGATTTTTTTCTTGGTCTCTGCAATTTTCTTATTTAGTTCGTTCAACTTATTTTCCGGGGTAAACTGAGCCAGCATGTTCTCACCGAGCAACTTCGACTTCCACGTGGTATTTATCGACTCAACGACATCCTTCGTCGTCCTGACGACCTCACTTCTCAGCGTCGCGTTTTAGAGGCATGCGTAAGCGAAAATTAATGTACATATCCGTAGATAAAGAGACACGGTCAATGGATAGCTATGAACAAGTAATATCCTGTTTGGAGTATTTTAGAATCAGAGGATTTTTATTTATGGATTGTCAGCGGGATTCAAGATTAAACAGGGTGGTCGATGTATGCCCAAGAAAACTGTAGGAGTTTATAACGTAGCATAACGCTGTAATTCAATGAACGTAACGTTAGACTGTAACGCAAGACTCTAATTAGCGAGACAATCGGATCAGTACTCTGGAAACCCTTGTTCGAGCGCGGTTTACGCAATGGTGGGTAACGGAGAACTGTATGCGATCAATTAGCGATGTCTATCATGAAATTTTTAATGAGATCTGTCGCTAATGACGGATAAACAATACATCTTGACTCGGATTGGTGGTAATCTAACTAATTAGCTTTAGAATGTACAAATGCTATATTTCAATGTGACTTCAAATTTATAAAACTATCCAGAAAATGATCAAACAATCATTAATTTTCCACTGAAGGATAAAGGGTGTTATTGTTAATTATTCTTCATTTATGAAAAAGATTTTCACTACGGTGATGTGACAGTACCACTGTCACAAGTTAAATATATTAAATCATATGCAAATTCTGTTGGACAATTGAAAGTGTAGTCGGTGGTTAAGGTGTTAATCAAAATCAATCAATAAAAAGATAATAAACCGTTTAAAAATGAGATTCGATGTAGTGGAGCATACGCAAGTGCGTGCAGCGGTCGGGCTCTGTTGCGCATGGCCTGGGATTGGCTGGCGGAGTCGGCCATCCCGAGGAGGCGCAGTAAGACATCCGGCAGAGGCAGGTGCGCGCGCACCCGGGAACTACTTTCAGCGCGTTAAGCGAACAATAGGGATCCCAGAAGTGTTTCGGACGCGGTCGTGTTCGTATACGGTTGCCGCATGCTTTTTTCTCGCACTGGCTCGCGCGCGTACGTGCATACACTGCTGTTGGACGAAACCTAGGCGACATAGATTACGGAGAATGTGCGCGATCAAGTGACGGTACGGGAAAACCTCATACTGAAGTGCGCTTATACCGAGTGTTCGTTCTCTCTCTCTAGTGTGTGCGCCCGAGCCCCGATGAGTGTGTGTCTGCCCGCTGTGTGTGGATAAAATTCACGGCACCATGCTGCTGCCACGCCGAAAATTGGATTACGCATCGATGGCGTGCCTCCTCCTGCCGGTGCTACTCCTAGTTTTCGCTCCCGTTGTGTCCGGTAAGTCCAAAATTTTAACATTTTTCTTCTCGCTACTCTTGCGCGCGCTCTCTCTTTCTCACGAACGAGGGTTCAGTATTCGAAGTTGATGTCCGCCACATGTCGCTGCTAGGCAACAGGTCATGAAACGACGCCGAGCGCCGGCGCGATAGACGCTTCGACGGAGGGTTAACGTCGATTTTGACGTTAGGCGTCTCTTTCGAATTCTCCCAATTTCAATCCCTTGGCATACCTACAGGATCACTGTCTCGAAAGTGCGACGTAGCATTTCGTTACCGTGCAATTGGTATTCCAAGGAGACGTCGGACATTGCTGTGCTTGCTCGCTTTCGTGTTACTACCTTTCTCGAACATGTTGGTCATTCTTCTCCTTTCAAATGCCTATTCCTTTACCTTCGAGAATCTCTTATTTCGCAAAATCACCCTGAGATTATCAGTTATCAGTTCTGTCTCTTGTTTTCCTAGTCGTCGTATTAACGATTATACCCTGGGACATATCAAATTCCACCAGCTACCGTTCGCTTACATTTCTATATTACACCGGGTTTTTGTGTTATGATCAATGGTAATCTTGAGTTAATCTTGGTATTCATTGTCGTATCTGTAACAAAATTTTCTACATGCACGAGATAGTCAAGTAGAGGATGGCGTAACAAAATGCATATGTATTACAAGGCAAGCTTCAGCTGTTCATTCTACAGTTTGAGAATTGGCACTAGCGTTCATTCTTGGTTTGACATCACAGTTTAGCGGCGTACTATATCCTTTACAAACTATGGGGAGACACGTGATAATATTACTTTGGCAGTGGTGCTCACTGATCGTTGTAAACACGTGATATCGCAGAGTTGGTAGTCGCTGAGGGACAGGTGCCCAACCCCGCTTTCCAGGAAACGGGCCTTCCTTCTCCCGTGCGTACGTAAACATCCGACACCGACATGTCGCTCTTTCCATTCGTCTCGAGACTCTCGAGTTCGTGCTCCGAAATTCTTGTTTACTTGCGAACCGGCTACGTAATACACACATACTTGCCTTCAGCTAGGCACTGAATGAAAACAAAAACTGTCGGGATTACTCGCGTTCCTTATCATCGAGCAAGCGCGTAATCCTTGGAATGAGTTTCATTAGCATTAACTTTCGAAATGTATACCCAAGCAAAGTTTTATACCTATGATACAATTATCTTTTGTCACGCAGCTATAATCTTAATCTCAAAACATTCAATACTTTCTCAGTTGTAGTAAATTACTCTACAGTTTTTTAAGCAAATTTTATTTCTATCGTTTCGAGAGTTTCTTACCAATATTATTATCGATACCTTCTCAATTGATAGTAGCATTGTATTAGGGACAGTTTTGAGATTTTTCACTTGGGTCGTTGTGCTTCATTGACATTAAAAACAGGAAGGTACCGATCTGGAATATTCTGTGCTCGAAGCCGGCTGCTGCGAGTGGAGTTCGCTCCTCCTCCTCTCTCGGGTCTGGCTCTCTTGCCATACATCGAGATACTCTGGATGCGGCATGGCATCGCATGCCATGGCGGCAGGAGCAAGCGTCTCGAGGAGAGCCGCCACTGCCACCGCCACCGCCACCACGGCTGCTCTTACGTTCTCAGGCTTTCTCTTCTCTCTCTCCTTAGAAAACGATTCGCCCGAACTTAACGTGCTTTCACACAAAACCGCGTGCAATCTGGCCGCACATGCTGACGTTGCATTCCCTATTTCTGAAAACGGTTCGTCGGGCGTGTTGACGCATTGACTGCTACGGTCGTTACCGGTGACTGACCATCATTATTTTTATCCTTTTTTCTTTCAATTTCTTAGCATGCAAAATTTATGCACAAATGTTCTGTGAGTTTTAAAAAGTATATTTGTAATATATCGGTTATCACAACTAGAAATTTAGAATACCCTGTTTCGCAGTCCAGGTGTTTAATGATCGCTCACGATCCGCCAAAAATGCATGTCAAACAAAATTCTCTCTTTTTGTCTGCACGCGAGAGAATGCAGAAATCAGCGTGAACCACGTGCCGCGAAATATTTTGTCCGTGTAGGCTCGAGTCATTAAGTCCTTCGAAAGGGAATGCTATTGTCTAACGCGGTTCACCTTGTACAGTTTTGCGGCGACTTTATCCGGATTTCTATTCCACTCGTCTCTGGCGAATATAGATTCGGCAGAGAAATGCAGGGTTTCGCGTAGTGGATGTTGCAGAGAGACCGAGAGGGAGTGAGAGGAAACGAGACTCGAGACCGTTGTGACTTAGAATCCAGCGTGCAATCGAACCGCAACCGGTTCCTCGTTCCCTTTCATCGATTCAGGGGTTACACGAGCCTTCCGCGCACACGTGCAATCGAATGCATATACACATGTGCAACCTGAGAAACGCGTGCGAGCACGCCGGTGCCAAACCGTAGACCAAGTAGACACATAGAGACACACATTGCTCTCGTGAACTCGTTCACTCGAATTCACTACAATGATGGGCGATGATAGGCGAATCACAACTGTCAATCCAATGTCTCAGTCTAATTAGTACATTGTCCTGAGAATATTGATTTCTATAATATCAATATATCATGGCATCAAATGTCATCGGGTTATAGCGCTTTGGTCAGAAAACGATAGATACCTTTCGGTCCAAGAGGCGTCCTATTTCGCTGCTACAGGACATTGAAAGTAGAGAGGAGGGAAATGGTCGGTATCTCGCGGCATCTGCTAACTAAAAGGGCAAGATCTCGCATCCCAACCTACGAGAGACATTTGCATTCGTCTTGGCCTCCCATTGGCTCTCTTTCTCGCTCGCAAAGCGTAAAACCGCATAATTAAGGGCCCTTGCTACCGTTCGTCCATCCGTCCTTCTATCCACTCGCTTTTCTGCCAGTTACGCTGCCAGTCCTCGCGTCGCAGTATAAGATCCGAGAAGCTCTCCTCAGTATCGCTAGAGGATCGAGGATTGTGCCGTCAGTCAACGGCGCAACAGCCGCGAACCCTTATAAAGCACAGAAGGATCTATCCTGCGTAGCAGTATGCAGATTCCGAGAAGTTCGAGCCCTCCGCAAGAAAGGGCATTTTTCTTGAGTGAAAAACGAATGGGCAAACTGCCCGGTGACCCGGGTCGCTCGGCACGGAGATTGCACCTCTGTCTCTTTTTCTGGAGGATCTTGAAGCTTCCTTCGATCACGGTAATCGGAGATTCCGCGGGATTATCGATCCTCTGGGATCTTAGACTCCACAATGATTCAAGCAGCGGAGTTCAGTGGCATGACCATTCTTACGTTGACACTTTTATTTCATTCTTCGTAATTTAACTACGTGGAGATTTAGGTACGTGACTCGAAAGTTGCGTTCACAAGGTCACAGAACGGTAGCGATTTGACAGAATGTTTATTTCTTGCGAGGGAAGCATTTCGCTCGTGTATATTTGATGGTACCAATGACTTTTAATTAAGCAGTGTTTTATAACAGTCGACGCGAATTCGTGGGCGGTCCGCGGAATACTGAACGCCTTTCGTCAGACTGTTATATCGCACATCTGTTAAAGACTAAAAACACCAAACTCGTGGAGGAAAAAAGGCGGGATCTTTGGGCGGTGAGAAGACCACCATGGAGTTGCTCTCGCGCATTAGCACGTGAAAACGATTTTAGCGAGGTCCGTGGCTACCGAATCGGCTTAAACTCGTTAATTCTCGCGGAATGAGTGCGAACAGAGATCGTTGTTCTTTCTCGCTCGATATTCCTCGCTTTTCCCAAGAGCACCGATGCCATGAATCCTATATGTGTACGAAGCTCGCTCTGGCTTAGGTCAATGCGATCGTATCTATTAATCATTCCGCTTCGTTTCTCCCTCTCTCTTTCTCTTTTCCCTGATAAATGGCAATGAGAACTGCACGGTGAGGAGGCGAATGCTTTACACGAGACTAATCGCCGGCTGACTAATAACTTCTCCTCGCCAAACGACCATGGGAATCTGCCAATAAAAAAAGCGTAGAATTCTCCCGATTTCGAGAATTTCAATGTTCGATCTCTATTCGAATTCGCGCGCGAGCGTCGATCGTTAAATCAAGTTGTTGGATGTTCACTGCTGGTGTATCTTATTTATACTCGACTCTCATCGTGCGCGATGAGCAATTGCATGTTCTCGTCTCGCGCTAGCCACAGAAAAAGGGAAATAATTCTGTCGGGTAGAGCAATAAAGAGACACAGTTAAAAATCCTACCAGAGTCCCGATTATTTGACATTTAGACAGACGACGAAGTTGCGTCACTTGCGGGTTAATAACGAGATGAATTATGTGTATCGTCCGAGTCACTTGACGCCCTTAATGGCTCGGCTAGTTAAAATTTTATTGTCAGGGAGTTCTTGGCTTGCCATTACTCGTCGAAATGATGCTTTTGATCTTACACCACTGGAATAAATATTTCTTTGTTCCATATCTTTCCTATTTCTACGTAATATTTTTTGATGACATCATTGTTTTTGTTTTTCACTGTTCATTAACTTCCCAGCCGATGAGAAAGATGACATTGCGCGTCCTTAATATCCACGCTGAAGTAAGCCGGAATATTTTACAATTAACGTGGTGGAACGATTCGTTGATTAATTTTTCACGCGGTCAGCGATGCCTGCGACTGAAAGCAAGAAGACCCCCTTCGTAGACACGGCTTGTTGGCTCGTATTACATGCTCGCGCGACGGAACAATCGAAAGCCGCACTTACAAGGCTAACATTCCGTTAAACGGGCGTTTTACCTATTCACACGCGCTCACGCTCGTTGTTGCGCTCTATTCGCTCGATCCTCGAACTGTTTCGCGAACTCTAACTCTACTATTAATTTATTCCACTGTGATATTATGGTAGTAATTTGGTAATTGACATTACGAATTGCCTTAACTTCACCACTGATTATTAAACCATGAAGTTGGATAGAAAAATTGTTTGATTCCATATTTTTGTAATGCATGGGATGCAAGATAAATTAAACGAGGAATTTATTTCTTTATGGGTATTTCTCTTTATTTATGAGGATAGTTTTTTTTTCATTCGGCGAAGGGTCTCGAATTCCCATTAGAAGAATCCGAGGGTACTGTTTGGGACCATATGCCGGTCGAATCGTTACTTCCGCATTTCTAGCACCCCATACAAGCCGCATCGGAGATTCTCTCGAAAGTTATACACCAAGTTTTCTAACAGTTCTGCTTCCCTTTGGCACACGTAACGAGGAATAAGGAATCTCACAGGCGCGAGAATCTTTCGCAATTTCCAAGTGAGAAACACCGTTCCAGTCGGGCTCCCTCGCGCAATGTGAGTCCCGATTGAACTTCACGGATTTCGAGTGAACGTCGTGTGTGTCTAGTCCAATGAATAACTTATCTAACGTTTCCAATTTAATTACCTCGCTCTATCGACGTAATAAACTTATTTGAACGTGAGTTTAAATATATTCGATTTGGTTTTTCCCCGGGGAGAAGTTGTACCGATGTAAATTGACTTGAATTCGATTCATTGATAACCAGGCTTCGAGATTTGCCGGAAGAGACGAGCTCCTTACTCATCTTCCCTCGACCGCATAAGCCCCAGACGTTCCTCGAAAACGTGACTTTCTCGTATCCTACTCGCGACTCTACGTACCGTCTCATTGTGTAATGGTCCTTGAACCAACATCCACTGACAGCTGGTCGACGGTCTCCCACGCCCTGCCACCAAACGGCACGAGTCCTTACAGGATTCCCAGGATTTAAGGCTCCTCTATTGCCGCCAGCTATTCATTCACTATTCTTTATCCATTTGTTCGCGACTACTACTAATTACTCCGAGGCAGACTTACCGAGGTGTATCTCTTTCACTTTTACTCTCCTTGATCGCCTGAATACTCCCATAAACGAGTAGACTAAACGATTCAAAGTAGTAGATGTTCTGTGCGTACTCGGAATTGTTCAAGACTTTTTTCATATTGCGGTGGTTCGCTTTATCTTGGAGCTTGTAATTGCTCACGCGACACTGGTCAATCATCAGAGTCAGCAGTGCATCTCCGTCAAGCTCGAGAGAAAATCGACGAGGAAATCGTGCCGGTTCGCCTCTTCATTCTTCGTGGGTTGCTTTCGATACACATGATGTATACTCACGAGAGATTCTCCTATCCGTAATCGCACGCGTAATAGCATCAATGCGAGAACGCATCGTTTGATTGCAGCCGTGTGTTCATCGGCGCATCAAACCGTGTAAACTTACAGCTTCGCGCTCCGTGCACGCTGTTAGCGAAAAATCGCTATCTGTATTCTCGTTAATCGTCGTTTCTCTTGTTTCTTTGGATTGTTAAACTGCTTTCATATCCTCGATAGATAAAAGGTCAGATTGTTCGTTTATGTATAAAGTAATTTATTTTTTATTTTAAGAATATTGATTTATTTGGCACGAAAAAAGCCGTGACTGCTTCTTGACGAATTAACACCGCATTTTGGCAAACGTGCCAAAAATTATCACTCCTTCGTGAATTGACCGCGAAACTCGCGCGCGTAGATTGGTTGGTCAAATTTTCACGGGACTCCTTCCCTGCCATAGGCAGATATCGTCGAAGAACCGTGCCAACCAGATTTCGGCACTTGTACCCTTCAATTAGAGCTCCTCTAAAGCCGTTCGCGAGAATCTTCCTCACTTAACGCGGTATAATTTAATTCCACGGAGAATTCCCATTGGATGGTTTTTGAAAATGGTGGTCACATCGGTACATCCTTCTCGAGGATCATTTTCCTAGCGTCTTTTTCTTATCTGAACCTCTGTTTCTCGTGGCTGTTATCGAGGTGTGCAAATATTAGGCTCCTCCTCAAATCTCCCTGTTCCAACAGCGGAGCTTTGCATTCCGGACAAACATCCTTCTTTCAAGGAACACGCGCCGAGCCATAATGGGCTTTTGTGGTTTACACGAGCGGTACTCCTCGAAAACACCTATTCCTCGTGGAATAGGAGACGCGTATACATCACCGGGGCATACACGCCTTTCAATTTGATTTCGATGCAGCACCGCTGGCGCTGCACTGCCGCTACGTGTGCGAGCAGATTTCAGCACACCTCGCCTGCTCCTGGTAACCTGATCCCGACACATCCGCTTCGAGGCGAACCACGCATTGCCATTTCCTCGATTCACCGCCACACCACTGCCTCATTCGATAGTGAGCGTAGAACGCGATCCTTACTGCGTGCTGTGTCTCGGTCAGAGACGAGCGGACTGTGTTGTACTATTGAGAAGACCCCAAATGGAAATTGCTCTGGCTGCTGGAATGTCGAGTTAAGTCGACCCTTTGATCATGGAATTCTCCCAATTCAAACGATATCTACCGACGAAACCTGATATATCTTGGGTACTAAAATGGTCAATTCTAAATTCAGTACGGAAACTGTCGTGTCGGGAATGTAACAATAAACTAAAGAGATTCGCCAAACGGATGTACATAATGCGTTGAAAGAAGTCAACTGGTTAAAGAGGTCACCTTACGAGTGTCGTCCAGTTGAGAATCCCTGGAATATCTGGAGTGCGGAGGAGAATGAACGGCGCGGAAGGGAGAATCTCGATGGTATCAGCGGTGGCCAAGTGTTTGTTGGTCCCCAGGCGCTGATTGGCCGAGCATTCAGCCGGCCGTCGGTAGCTGCTCGTCCCAATTAGCCGGCAGATATTAAATGACTCATTGTCCCCTACCTATCGCCTCTGCTCTTTCGGCACTTTTCATCTTTCCCCTCTCCATCATTTCCATTCTGACTTCTCGTACCTCCGTTCCTCAAGGAGCTCACTTTTCTTCGAATCGTCAAATTGATTGCGATTGAATTTTGCAATAACTTTGCTACATTTACGATACTTGGGCAAGGGTCAGATTTAGGGAGCAGGGAATGGAACTAGTTTTTGGGTAGCTAGACGAAACTCGGAGAGGGGTTCTGGAGATGGGATTTCTGCTACCTGGGACTGTCGTGGAGAGTCGTATCCTGTTCGTTTTGGGTCGGGGAGCTTTGTGCCATTATCGATTGCCAGGTGCGTCTTCGATAGGTTCCCGAGCGTGACGGGACACGGAGAGCGCCCTGGAAAAGGGTCGCAGTCCGTTTTCAGGGTGGATAGTAGATTTGGATGGACTCCGAAGAGAACTCGGCAAATCCAACTGCATACCGCTATTTAAGCGTTACCTGATTCCAGTTATTCGAAACCGAGGAACCAACTCGTACCTCCTGCGAATCGTTCATGTGGAATCGCATCTATGATCAATCAGATCTTTACTCGTGCAATTTACGAAATTTTGCAGTATTTTTCGGAATCTCTTAGCTCGGGACACAAGCCAGAATTTTTGTAACGGAACGCGAAAATCAATTTCGAGGGAATATTGGAAACGAGCAGTTTAGCGTTAAACGTGTACTTTATACATAAACGAGTTTCTTAGGTGCGCGCGAGGGAGGCAAGCTTAAAAATTGTAATTATACCTCGTAATTCTTCGGGAGGAAGTCGTTGGATTCCGCGCGCCCACAGATTCTTAGGGATGGCTCGTAAAAACTTTAAATGGTGCATTTTTCATTACCGGATGCAGGATGCGGGTTGCTTCGTCTTCGTATGTCCGCATGTACCCTCGCATTACACCTCAAAACCTTTCGAGCTATTTATCCCAGTTCACCCCTCTCGTCCCTCCCTATTATTATTATCCATAGATCCTAAGTTACATTCAGTCACATTTTCGATCAGTCCTAACTATTCCTTTCGAGTAATACCCCCTCGCTTTCTCTAATTCCCGCTGTAGACTTTCGCAGAAATTCCGCGAACTTTCGAAATGACCTAAGAACCCAATCGCTTAATTCGTTTCCATTGCGAAAGGGTCCCCTATTGTCGAGCTTGAGATAAGTAACGCAATTAGAGGCGGGATATGTGCGGAGTAGGTGATTACTAGCATCGTCAATTTCGTCGGATTGTTCATTTTTTCCGCGAGAAATCGAGACTTATATGCCGCTGAGGAAGGACCTGGACAAACTCCGTGGTCGGTGTATAGGGCCACGAAGAAATTAGTATTTAGTCCGATCGTTAATCGTGCGGCTCGAAGACAAGGCGAACGTTTCTCTCTTCGGTTCTTTTTCTCATTATTTCGATAATTTGTCGGCCGCATATTATTTCCATCGGGACAACACATATATGGCCGTCCACGAATTATGGCGGCAGAAGTAGTCTGGTTTCGATGGGTTTGCTGAAGAATTGCTGGTACACTATCGTTCATAAGTACATGTGGTTATTCATCACTTTATATCACTGAGTGAGATTTTATTTACTAATTTAAAATAAAGGTGGAAAAAGGAAACAGATGAAACTTTGTGGGAATTTGCCAATGGTTTTGGAAGGACTTTTAAGATAGGTATTGGATAGTCATTGAGGTGTCCTGATACATACTTATGAACGGAAGTGTACATACATACACGTACAGAGAGCATACAAAGATACACATATTTACACACCGGACATGGAGCGGCAGAAAAAGCGAGTCGCACCGCTCGCAGGAGAATACATACCTTGGCGTACCTTGGCCACACTGGCCAGCTGGCAGGTGCGAGATACGAAGGTAGTCAACGACGTTTTCACCGTGACTCGCTCCCTCCAGATAACGTGAGCTGCGTGCTTTGATATTCGACGGAGAGTCCTCAACGTTAATGCGTTCACTGCCATGGTGATCACCGGTAACTGGCATAATTCTGGCGTAACAAGATTTCTCTAACTATTTATTTTAAAATATCAAGCTGAATATAAGTATTACATTTCTTCCGTGTTCCGTACTGTACATTTCCTCTTTCACGTCACGATAACAACTTTTCTCATTTTTCAATCATCATCGAACACAATTTGTTCAATAAAGTAATATAATTTATTGTGTGGGGAACTGACGACCAGCGTGACCTGCTGAAGAATACAAATCACGCGGAACTGGCATGACACGAAATGTGTTAAAAGTCATTCGCAATAATGACCACCGAGACAACTCCATATTCTCGTTGTCACTATAGGATGCTATACAGAATTACTCGTTCTCGGAGTAATTGCATTGATATGTACATGGTGAAATTTGATTGCGAAATATCTACTTCTGTCGACAGCTGGCTCCGCGACAAGCGTCACGATAATTGGGTCATGTTTTTATAATTCACGCCGATCAATTTGTCATCCGATATCACGAAATTCTTGATGCTCGTTACAGTCACCAGTGCGAGAAAAAAGTCGTAAAAAAGGAAGCCGAGATAAATTTCGTGGATAATTTTCAAAATTCATTCGGATTTTTTTTTAATCATATCACTGAACATCTGGGAGCAGAGAATTTTAAAATGCTTCTAAGAATGTATTTTCGGATCGCGTGAAATGGAACCACGTGTTACAAAAACTTGGCATAACTCGAAGGACCGATGCGACGAAGCATCCGTGAGATCCCAAAGCAGCAGCATACGAGTACAGACAACTTCTTATAATTGGAACGCGCATTCCATGATCATCGGTGCATTCGACATCCGGCATTGAAATATTTTCTTGGATAATTTCGCAAAGTAAGGGCATTCCGAAAAGTACGCGTGACTATGGTGTGCACAGCAGCGAGGATCGAGTGGCTCCATTAAAGAGGTACAGTTACTCGGTCGGGACGGGTGTACACATGTGATTCTATGGGGCGTTCCGCCAAAGGAAAATGCACCGAGCAACCTTTAATGATTCCTACACGAGCAGCAATCCTACGTCAGTCGAGTCTCCGCCGTCTTTGCAACGTGTATCTAGACATTTATATCGTCTGGCTGGTCACTAAAGAATCGTCGTCGAGCGAGTACTTAATCGCAGCTTGGTATTTCGGGTCAACGAGACGCTGAGGAGCGAGTTGGGTCGTGAGGTTCGAGAAATGAAGAGAGAAAGAAAGAAGGAAAGATACTTTGGTATACCAAAGGAGAAAGGAAGTTCGGATAGAAGTAAGTACGTGTATACTGTACACGTATTGATCCTTGAACCGTCTCTACCTCGGTTCGACGTGTTCGCATCCAACACCTTTCTCCTGTGGCTCGCGTACACGGTTTTCTCCCTCTGCCTTCCTTCCACTCGATCTCCAGCACCTCCCTGCGATAATAATTATTATCCGTTCGGGTCCCTCGCTAAAGATCAAGCTGCGATCCTTCTTCTTCATCTTGCCACTTCCCCGTTTGACCACTCCTGGCTTATTTTTCAGGAACTTTCAATACCGATCAGGATGTCGCACACCAAATGTCTGGATTGCGCTCTTAATTATAATTGCTGACCTCGTGCTTGTAGTGGATAGATCTTTAGATAATATCGCTAGACAAAACTTTAAATTCACAATTAAAAGATGATTCACTTCAAGAGTATCGTATTTCGTCGTAAGGCAAGAACTTAACCATGAGTAGTTCTTAAATCCAACTGACTCAACCCATCTTCGTATCAGCATAATTTTGAGCACATTTCATAAATTTTTTGGAGCTGTTTTCGCGTGGAGTCGCGTAGGATTCTCTCACACGTTTTCGCATCTATTATCGCGTCTGGCGGGCCGGACATCGGCTCGGGAATAAACTAATTAACTTACGGGCCCGGTTCCTTTGCATAATGGGCCACGTCCGAGAGAATCTTATAGTTGCCGGCGCGCGTTGCCTCTTACGCGCGCGCGATATATTCTCGGGCATTGTTGCCCGTATAGCCCGTGGCACTTTTAGTATGAATGTACAGGCTGTTTCCGAATCGATGGAACAGAGAAAAAAGAGTCGAATCTAAGAAAACACGTCGCAACTATGGAATGTTAATCTTTCACATGTAGCTTCATATTGAAGACAATTTTTGAATAATCTTCAAAAATACTACATTATGCTTTAGACTAGTTTTTTCTCGCATCTTTCGACCGGTTATCCCCATGAATGCAACACGTTTGTGTTTCGCAGGAAATAATGTCACTCTAGATTTCGAATGATTCTTCCCTGTAACCGGAGCCTGTTTCAGGCTGTACCACTATTTCGAAAACAGCCTGTAGATACGTTTCACGCATATGCCGGTACGTTATGCGTACTTATTCATAATGCGCGCGTGCATGCACGCATGGCTCGGAGCCCCACCGCCGACATTATTCTCGCGAAGAGCAAGAACACCGAGGGGATACTAACTATAATGGCCTCCGGGTACTTTATGTCGACTTGTGGAAGGGTCGGCTTCCTAGCTCGAAAACCTCCTCCGACTCTCCTTTGCGGATGCAGCAGCGGGTGCAGCCTGTGATTCGCAATTTTCGAAACTCGCCTGTGATCCTCCATCCTATATTGCATTATGTTAATCGACCTTCGTGGCGCTCCTCGACGTACCTGGTCCTTACCAATAAACTTGTATATTTATATTATTAAACGTGCGTTACGTCTCGAGACGTTTGTGTGTGTGTGTGTCGCAGTGACCCATATCCTTACGTTACACATATTTTTATGTGTTTATATACGCAGATATACCTGCAGAATGTCCTTTGCATATGTTTTGCATAATTTGAAATATCGCATCTGCTTATGCATCTGCTTATGTTTCTGTCAATTTCTGTTATCATTTCGGATTTTAGAGTCAGCTTGAAAATTTCTGATAAGAATTGATTCTCGTTAAAATCTGTGAATCAGCGTGGATCTTTCTTTCGATGTTTGCACAGTTTCACTGGGTTCGCGAGGATTTTAACCTTTTGACGCTGCGAGAGAAAGTATTAATAGATTCGTTAAGTAAATACTGCGGGATTCGGTCGTATCGTTCATTCAGAAGTGCACGTATCCTTCTGTGCTCGCGTATTTCACTGATTCGCATCAGTGCAACTCGAACTGTATTCCCAACGTTACGGGTAACGTCGTAACATCACTCTTAACATTAGGAGGAATTGCAGCGAAAAATGATAAGTGGAAGTCATTATTTTTCGAGTAAATTACGCTGCATAGCGTAATCTGGGCTGAAAGTCGAGTGGAACAATGGATGAAGCGAACACCGGGAATAATAAATAATTTGACGGGTACACGGCTGCGAACACGGGCAATGCGAGATTACTGCGCTCTATTTTAATTATCCTTCATAAATCATCTCTCTCTCTCTCTCTCTCGAACTACGCTGCTGCGAATCTTCATCCTGAATTACCTCCGCAGTGGATTATTCAACTGCCTTCGGGTATGAACTTTCTCTCCTAAGGCGAGGCAACATTGAAATCGAGCCTAGATTCGACGATTCATTGATAGATTTATTTCGTCGATCATCCAATTATATTAAAAACCTGCGGGATATTTGATTTAGAAGTTGAGAACCTGTCGGAATCTATGAGATTTATCGAAATAAGAAGCGATTGAGAGACACTGCTAGCGTCGGTATTTAATCGGTAGAACGGCATAGGGGCTGTTACGCAGCCAGGCTCCCCTAGTTTCCGGTGTCAATGATGCACTTCAGGCCGAAGCTGCAGTTCCTTTCGTACACATATTTCCAGCACATGTCCCTTTTGCTTTCTTCGTTTGCAAGCTTACAACGAGCAATTCCCAACTCAACAATTATCAAAGGAGAGACCCAATAAAAATCAGGTTCCTTGTGCGATCATAATATTCAAAAATATTCACCATTCAACTTCCAAGCGAATCTTCAGTCGGAGAAAATCCGTTTCGCCAGTGAGGTAGCATAAAAATGGTTGTTTAGAGGCAAAAAATGCAGAAGAAGAAGTATGTGGCAGAGGCGCCGAAGTAATTTTCGAAAGACACGACTTCCTCGGCGAATAAAGCGACATGGAAGTTAATGGATGAAGGGTTGGGGGGAGGTAGCAAAAAGCAGCAGGCGGGCAGAAAAATTGGCGAAGCCGGCTTTCGAGTGTGGGAGGACAAGAATTGCAGGAGGCAGAGGAGCTAAAGCCGAAGAAGAAGGTAGAGGAGGGCACAGGCCGCACGGAGGACAGTAGCACGATCCTTGAGAGATAAGGTTCGCGAAGATGAAACCGGATAACCCAGCTTCCCTTTTACCAAGATCTTCTCACCACCGAGAGAAGGAGCCAACGAATTTCGAGCCGGCCAGCCGAAGTGTGTATGTGTGTGTGTGTGTGTGTGTGTTGCCATTGTGCTGCAGGACACGCCGTTCGGACGGATCCTGCTCGAGATACATTGCTCGACGTGTCTGCTTGCACCGCTCGCCGCTTCGAAATTGATTTCGACACAGCACGCGATGTATATTGCTCTAGGCTCCAACAGGATGTGTCCTAACTTGTCAGATTTCTTTGGCGAATCTGATCATAATTCCCTTCGTCAGGTGATTTCTCTCGAAAACTTGCGGACTAGCACGAATTCTCAAAATTCGCATTGTTGGATCAAGTAATTCCGTTTCCAGTGAAGGATGGGCGGTCAAGCTCTTGGCGAGTAGCCTCGGTTATTTAGAAACGCGTCTGGGTTTATTGGACCTAGTTGGCCACATTGTTGACACTAATAGCCTTTCTCGCGACACTCGTCCGAGAGCACGATCTTCCATTTACGCAGCTGCTTGTCGCGTCATTATGGTTCCGTTTAATCTGACAAAATCATATCGCGTTAGAGGTCTGCAGTCTCTGACGAAATCGTAACCGTGTTCGAGTTTACTTATCTGCCTTCTCATTAGATTATTACCCTCGGGTCGGTCGATATTACACGCTCGTTTGGCATTCGCGCCTCTCCCTTCCTTCACTCATTACGAACACTTTCGAGTTATCTCCCGAGGATCTCAAATATCCCAATCCGCCCGACAATTTATTAAGACTCGTATCCTGGATCTCACGCGATGCTCTGCTTCGCGGAATTTATGCTTTCGAGTACTGCTTCTCTTATCGCACTTACCTTGCTTCTTACATTAGAGGATTAGAGTCTCGAGATAGAGAAATAGAGAGTAAGAAGACGAGATCTACGTTCCGAGTCACGTGGTGTACTATGTAATGGAGCAGTCGAAGTTGAGGGTATTCTTGCATAATCGCAGCAGTGTACTGCGCGCGGCTCTACATCGTTAAACGCGTGGTGGTCACAGTCCTGTCATCCTCTCTACGGTTTATGTCACTTGACTACGTGACGCTCATATCGAGAGAGACTTCTCGTAATGTTTCCAACTGCTTTAGGATCGTCGAACGTTTCAAAAGCATGCTTCATTTTTATTTCCTCCACGAAATCGCTATGTTGTTCCGACTAGGTCTAGTCCTGCATGCCAATTGATCCTTGCGATTTACTTGCTAGCAGAATTATCGACACTGTTTAGTATTGGAACCGGAACTACGCTTACTTGTGTGTATTTCTTCTTCGGTCATTAAACTGATTTATTGTCCGTTCAGTGAACTGAACCATTTTAGAATCTATGGTGACAAATAAGATCGTGTTATCCCGTTATTTTGACCCTTGATCTTAAAAATCTACACTACTATAGTCGATCGTCAAGAAAAAATATCGTTAATCTTCCGTCAAGTTCAGAATAATTCGTGGTCTGATCGATAAATAATTGCAGGCGCTGAAAAGATTTATTGATAACCGGAAGATTTCCTTCGTAGGATTAACGCCACTGACCTTTTCGTCTTATAATTCTTACAATAACGCTTTTTTCCATTATTATTGTTATTCGTTATGATCACGTCGAAGCGTAATCGCCGGGAGTTATTTTCCCGGACGAGTTGGCGAATCGGTTCCTCCTCTGTAATCGTCGAGATGAATGCATCTGTCGGAGTGGCGAGGGGGGTGAAGAGGGTGAAGGGGGCAAAGGGAGCGAGCAAGAGGGGCACAGTCTCTATCCGTGTGGCGCGCAAAGTAACTGTACTTTCATTCTAAAGATCTCCGAAGATACTTTTAACGCTCGACCGATTCGCAATCGCGAATAAGTATTCTCGTATTGCGCAGCTCATAGGTTACCGGAGGTTCATTAAACCAACAGTCCGGCAGTAAGCAACGCTTTGTAAACGACGACGAGTTCTATCAGGATCTATTCTTCATTCTGCATTAGTTAATTCACCGGGCTTAACGGGGGAAGTAAGAGTTCAGGGTATCTGATGCTATGTTAATTTCCAAAGTCCATTAGATCCGTTAACTGGGATTATTATTAAGATTATTTTCCAGGTCCAGTTGCAATAGTTAATAAAGGAAGTTCAGCCTTAATTAAATATAGGACTCTATTATAGGACTACCGAGATAACGGGGGTGCTTTTCATTTTTATATCATTTACATTCCACTATGGTAATCAGAGTGGATAGCCATGTATTAGAATCCATTGCAGTCAAGGGGTTAATATTTATTGTCAGTATCCGTAAGAAGTATATCGCAAGTGCTCGCGGTATTCATTTGCCAAGCGCTCCCGATATTTTTTTTTGTTGCTAACAACGCTCGCATTTCCATTGAGACTAACACGTCGCGTCATTAATCTTCCAAACAGGCAGAAAATTACGGGAGGCATAATTTTCTATTTTTGCGAACGCTTGGCGCGCCGGTGGGACTCGATAGAATTAGAATTATGGCTATTATGTGTTGCTTGGCTTTGTGGGTTACGAGAGGTTTTCGAAAGAATCACTTATGAAGGCGAGCCTTGCCCCATTCTCCGGTCTTCTCTCTCTCTCTTTCTCTCTGTATTCGACAGGTAAGAAGTGATGGTACCTGCATCGCGGTCCAACCAAGTATATTAATTCGGTGTGCAGCGTAATTCTTGGCAATTACTAATTGTACGGCGGTTTCGACAGTGCGGTGGGAGAAAAAGAACGAAATTTACAAAGAATAGTCTTGTGTACGTACTTAGATGCCTCGACTTCTTGCCTATTCCAACTCTCGGTATCGGAATGGCCTCTTTTCCTCACGATTTGAATGCCGGCACGTACGATACTTTCTGCCTCCCTGACAAGACTAAACTGACTATACGCGCTCTTCTATGCTGTCTCTCCTCTTTTCTACGAACGAATATCTCTTGTTCGGTTTATGAGAAATGCCTTGCAGTACTGTGCCCACTGATAACTTTACCATTCGCCAAATCGGACGAATTAATTAACAGTAAAATTATTACTGAGCTATTGTTATTCGTACACGTTACATGTGTATTTCGCCAAGTATACGTCTCGCATTCAAATTCGAGATTATGCTAGCGGAATTGTAGGCAGAGAGTACTGGTATGCCAAAACTTGATCCAGAAGTAAGAAGGTCGAGCGAAGTTTGATCGAAGTTCGTTGAACTTCGTTCTAGCGGATTTCGCAGGGAATGGCAGCCGACAACTCGATTTACAGGATCGATGTTGGCCCGATGTCTTTGAGACTGTTAGTAAATAGGAAGGGAGCGAATGGGGCGGAGTGGGGTACACCGTGAGGCACCGTGGGGCCTCGGTGTAATAGAGTGCAAGGTGGTGGTGTTTGGAGAAGGGCCCGACCACCGGCAGATGTTCCATTCGAGCCGCCGCCCGCTACGGAGTGGCCCCTAGCAGGGCTATACAAAGTTACGGATATACACGGCCTCGTCGTCACATGCGAAGGAATCGATAGGATCGAACAGAAAGGCAGCTGCTTCGTCCCTTTCCCGATTATCCTTCAAGAACTCCGCTTTTTTCTTCAGACTTTTTTCTCCCTTCTCTGTCTCTGTCTCTCAGTGAAATCGGACGATTTTTCGCCGGTAATCCTCCACCATGATTTTATACGCTCCTTTCTCATTTTCTTACTGTCGAATAGTTTCGTCTTTGTGAAGATGATTTTTGGAGTACTGTTACCGAGATGGTTTTTCGGAACTTGTATGGTCCATTCCAATTTTCCAAGACTTATTTTATTCTTCAAACCGTAAGATTGTTTCGATTTTTTCTACTCAACGTAGAGTTGATTTTGTTTTTGTTCTTGGGTACATAGATAGATCTTACCTGGCGGTAAACTAGCTCTGTTATAAATTATCCAAAGGATAAATAGGGATAGAGTTGGGCCAAATCGGGCAGTTCTACCTTGGGGCCCTTAAAAGCAATATGCTTCGCTAACGAACGACCATAAATTGCGCAATAGGAACAGGCTACGAGCCACTCAGGCGAATGTGCTTAATGCCCATTATAATACAATAGGCTCTGCCGATCCGTTCGCTCGTTCTCGTCTCTTTTCTCTCCTTTTCTCTTCTTTTCTCTTCTTTTCTCTCGTCTTCCATCGACACCAGCTCTTCCCTCTATACCCAAAAACAATGGTAGTGGAGTTTTCTTGGCAGATCGGGTCCTTGGGCCACCGAAACGGGACCTACGGGACCCCGAGGCTCCAACTACACCAGGGGAGTCAAAACAAAAGCCAGATATACGACCTCGTGACTCGGTCCCACTTGGGCTGCTGCGCATACCTGCAACGCCCTGGGCTGTTTCTTCCACCTTGGTATCCAACTATTACCAAGGGTCAACTCTTCGCTGTCCACCTTGAAAATTATCGACGTTGAAAATTCGATTCCTGTGGCTTCTAAATTCTCAATTTTTAATATAAAAGAATTACTATTGTTGTAACAATATGCTATAGTTTTATTTTATCAAGATCAGTGGATTATAATCTTGGAACGGAAAAACGTGTACATATTGTCAAGGTTTAACACATTATTACTCTTTGGATTTTGGTATGGTTGGAGGTAGGGCGTGAAATGACATTCCTAAAGTTCGTCCGGACGAATATACGTGGCATAAAGTATCTGAAAGCTCGTACCGCAAGGGATACCCGAACTGAACATGGTACGCAATATATTCGGGACCTTATTCTTCCGGGAGTTGGCGGGTGCGGTCGGCTTATAGGATTACGAAAAGTCCGTAGGAAGCTTAAGTTGAAGTTTTTTACGAGTGAGCTCGAGGGCGGAAGGAATAAAGTCGGATGCGCAACAAGCACAGCAAGTGTTTACCTCCCGCTCATCAAACGGTAAACGCAACAGCGACAGAAACTGCTTTCTGGTGGGCCCACCCTGTCGTAAAATTCGCCGAGAAGCTCTCTGCCCTTTTGCTTACGCTCCCTTCGACGTAACAGTTGTATCCAAAATAAAAAACCATTGGCCAGAAAAATTGCCTTTTCCTTTTTTAATAAATTTTTCGATATTCCATGATCAATACGATGGATTTGAAAGATAGATAAAAGTCTTTCATTGACTGTTTTCATAAAAATTATTGGGATAACTGTTATTTTCGGCCGGTGGCTGATGGTAGTGGTCATGTGCGAATCAGTTGAGAGACTTTGCCGGAATCGACCGGGCCGACAAGCAATTATGGTGGGTGCTACGTGCCAACGGTAATAACACCCTCTCCCGAACCGCATAGCCGAATTTCTTGTCCGCGGGCGGCGAAACTCTTTCACGTGCACTCTCCTTTGGACGTGCAGCCTCGCCACGTATGCTCACCACTTTGTGCCTCGCGACGCCGACTCCAGCTCCGACTCCAATTCCAAGTCCAATTCCTTCTTACCGCCAGGTTAGCGACGCTTCGGAGGATAAGGAGAAACCTCTTAAAAAATTCAACGAGCCCTGACCGGTCAAAATGACACAGGATCGAGTTCTCCGTCGATTTTATAACCCTTTCGGTAGTATTACCACGCATATGCTCTTATCGTGTATATTGTAACCGGAAGTAACACTTTGAGAATCTTTCCTTTGGCAACTTTTATTGTCGGAGAAAAAGTTCCAGTGTGCGGTAGTTCTCGGTTGATCAATTTCGTTAGTGTTTTTATCGAGATTGCTCCAAAACTCACGTGCATCGTAATGCGGCATTTTCCACATTGCCATAAGTAGTTAACCACCAGTAGCGTGAGTTTTGACTACGTGCCACGAATTCAAGAATCTTATCGCAGTTGAGCACGCGTGCAGAGGAATGTGGTGTACAAGTATGTTCGCGCGTTGCTTGTAAGTACAACTTTGCCATAGACCCACCATCTATAGTAATACTTGGTTAGCTGTCTCGATTTCAGGTTCTTTGACTGTTTCTATTCCTTTTTGGAGTCTTACCAGAAAGAAAGAGATTTCGGCAGACTACTGTGATCTGTACTATTTTTTGCTCATTGTCAGTGTCAGTGAAGGGCGTTGAATATACCAGCTAGGCGAGATACGTTTTCCATTTCGTTTGGGATTTGCTCCTTTTGCTCGATGCTTCGTGTTGCTCGTTTTGGCTGGTTCCGCGGCGAGTGATCAAGTAAGACAAGCGGTCGACAATGCCGTAGTAAAAATGGAAAAAGGCCGACGGCCTGCTCTCTGGAGAAGAGGCTCGAACGGAGGCAGACGCGTCCGGCTCCGGACCAGTTAGGTATCGAATGTCCAAGTAGATATCGAATATCGAGAGGATACGTCCGGGCTGCGTTGCAAGCAGACTCAGAATTCTCGTTGCACCGTCAACCCAACTGCATCCTTATGCACGCAGAGCCAGGACTCTACGAGTCTCGTAGTCTGATTTTTTTCTCCTTGAAATCGAGGGTCCGAAGCGTCTGGATTCGCTACCTTACATTTTTCGTACATATATCTTTCTATTTTTCCGAGGATTTATTTGCAGCGTAGAAAAAAAGCATCGCATAAAGCGAGAGCCGGGTGTGTTTCACTCGCAGACTCGGCTGCACTGGTACGCACTGTAAAAGCATCCAGTGCCACATTCAAGATCGCATAAATTCTAAGGAGCCTTTGAATGGTGGGCCTTGAGGAAAGTCTAATGGTGCTCTTTTAAAGTGGGTTTGCACCTTGAATACGGCTACTGTGGAGAGTATACTTGCGGTTTATATTGAAGATAACTTATATTGCAAACTCATATTGCAGATAAGCCAGACACGTGGCCTATCTTCGTAGCTCAGTGGCTATCGCGGTGGTGGCTCTGCCATCGTGTACCACGATCGTCTGTGCGCTCTCCCGCAATTGCTCGTGGGCGACAAGTTTATTTTCATTTTCAATGAAGCGCCGTTCCTTCGATCGGCTCTTCTGGCCGTTCGTATTGCGCGACTTTGTGTGCCTCCACGACGGACTCGTAGGATAATATATTGGAGTTATGCTAATTTTATGACTACGCGAGCCGAGTAGAAAATAGTCACGTCTGGAACTTGATTCTACTTGCCAGTTAGTGGTTACATTAAGCTCACGTACTCGGGGGAAAAGTATCCTATTCCATCCAGATTTCGAGGTTTCGAGAAAGCGATCTTCTCTAATTACGAATAAATTGTTTGAATTCAGTGCAGAGTTGACGTAGTCGCATTTATTCGGCGATTTTGAGATTGAAAAAGAATACTGACACTGAAATCCAAGAGCGAAGGATTTATCGATACGGGAAGAAAGATCGAATGATTAACAATTTGCATTCCTCCAATTCGTGAAGTTTCAGCGAATCGATTTCCTGCCAGCGACAAGTAGCATCGCACGTGGAATGGTAAATCTGATAATTATACGATTGGCAAAGGGCGCGAGCAAGGCCAGACAGAAGGTGAAGAAGCTAACGAACTGTAAAAAAAAGTATCTCGAGGCTGCTTCATAAATCGTAATCACGCGGACTGCCAGTGGGATTTCACGATAATTTAACAAACGGTTCAAGGTTCGGGGAGTCTTGCGAGCCACAGGAGTCGCCTCCTTCAGCATGTGACTCCAATCGTACCAAGTTCCTTCCTACTCCACGTTGTTTTTTTTTTCAACCACCAACTGCACGGAAAGAGATTAATCGCACTGACCTCACAAAAAATGCTAAGCATCCGGATTGTCCGTTCAACTATATTCCCACTGCCAAAAAGCTTGTCCAATAATTTGTTACTCGCTTTTACTGATTCATTTTCACTCTTAACTCAACACGAAGACGCGTAAGAAGAACCGTACTCTTGACATTAGCCGAAAGTGTATCGAAACCAGTTTAACACTCTCTTTCTTATCGCCCGTACCCAACAGCGAGTAAACCCTCGGACAAAGAAATTTCGAGGTCAAGGAAGAAACATCGCAGTAAATCACTTACACTTCGAAAGGAAGCTAATGATAGGTGGCGCGAGAAAAATCGCGCTCTCGTTTTCCGAGGTCGCCGGTTCGAGCCGAGGTATTTTTTCAATGACCACGCGGTTTGAGGAGAGTACCACGGAGGTAGGGGGTGGGTGTAAGGAGCAAGACGCGGCAGGAAAAAGGCGTAATCGACGACGGACTTTACGAGCGCGCTCGTCAAAGCAAACAGCTCTGGCTACCGCGGTACTAGCACAGGCTGGGGCACAACCGAGTTCGTGCCTACCTCAGGAGAATACTCTGGACCCGACCAGCCTTTTCTCCTGGAAGGCTTCGTGTGCGCGAGACACAATGGAATGTGTCTCGCATTATGTATATGCTTCGCGTACCCGCTAGGATCTTCTTACGCGTAGAATAATCTACAGGTTGAGTCTCGAAACGCAATGACTTCGAACAACTCAAATTATATACCCATTGCATTCTCAGTTGAAAAGTGACATACCATTATTGTTTTTATGCAACAGGTTTATTTTGTCCTAGAAAGTGTTTATAGCATTACGCGATGGCTTTTGCAGTAGGGCACGAGGCAACGAGGAAAATTCTTCGTTCGATAGAGGTTTTTGAGTTACGGAGGTTCGGTTACGGTGCTTACGAACACGTGGGCTCTAGTGGTTCGCAAGCCGTAAAAGTCTTCCGACGAGCAAATACATGCTACGTACGTACTACTTACCTACACGCGTCTCGTATAAGGGCCCCTCGAAACGGGCCTTATACGATCCTCGGTTGCTAGGGAAACGACTGCACTTTGCTGGCGAAATGCATCCTCCTGCTTGGACGAGTTCTCGGAGGCCACCCGTGGTCCGAAAGGGGAGAGCTTCTTCGGTGGTGTCCTTCATATCCCAGCGCTATCTCGCTCCCGTTTCTCTTTTTCCTCGGCTTGCTCCTCCTTTTTTATATACCTCGTGGTAATTGTCTGGACTTTAAGCGTCATTTTTATACGTCGTAATGCAGGGCTCGGAACTCGGGAACTTTACCCTTCGCGTCAAAACGATCGTTGCCCTCGATTACCAATAAGCTGCAGGTGCTACAGGTTCCGGTTGACTTTTAATGCGAATGCGCAATCTATAGGAAATTTTTGCGCCATTATGTTTCTTACATCACAATGTCTTAAAAATATTAATATTTCATTTATACGCCAATGAGGGGCTTCTTACTTTCATTTTGAAATGGTGCTTTTACAACTCGAATGGAAAAAGTGAAAGAGCCTCCTTAAAGCGGAAACATTTAACTCCTTGACTGCTTTACATCCTGCCGAGTGAGTACTTAACTTCTTGAGCATTAACCCGTATTGCGAGCAAAGGTACTTTCCGATAAGTTGCGCCAACGCGCGTATTAATCCCGAACGGATTATGGTATACTTCCGCTGACGTTTGCCACGGATAAGTCATCGGTGGCGAAAGTGATCCTGACGGAAATGGAATGCGTGGAATAAATCTCGATTATTGATAATATTGTATAATATGTATAGTTAATGATAATGTACAAAGCGTAAGTGTACTCCATAATTGGAATATTTTTATTAGTTACCTCACCCGAGTCGGTTGAGCAGAATATCCAAAGAGGAAATTAGCGAGCAATTGGTATCCAGCTCGCATTGCATAAGAAACCGTGGGCTCGTTTGCTCCGTATTTGGCCGAGTGAGCCAGAGTTTCTAGCCTCTCTCGAAGCGGCAATACGCTCTTGGGGTTAAAAGGAGAGAAAACGCGATAACCGGACCCACGAAACTGCCGGACGAGTTTTTCTTCTCCTCTCGCCACTGCACAACTCCCTAGTTATTTGCGATTTCGAAATGCGTGCGTGACGATCTCCTTCCTTCCAGCGAACTGCACTGGACTCCATTACGCAGAACGATTTTTATCTCTCGAGCTGGTTCCTACTCTTTCCTTCCTTGGACCTCGTGGCAGACCTCGAAACTCGTATTACTCGTATATCTCTCTATCTGTCTATTATTCCGTTTGGTTATCGTTACGTGGCTGCTCGACTCGATGAATAGCAGTACATATGTGTACTTGGAAAAGCGTGATCTATGACGTTGAACTTGCCACTGGTACAGCTTTGATTCAATGCTAGACTATAGCAATCTCTTTGACGATGATGTCTTGTGCAGATTACTTCCTCTTTTTTACTGCTGATGCATCGACCCGTCCAGATGCTGAGCAAGACTTCTTGCGCTCTGTTTGCGCTTATTAATAATACATACGGGGTGCTTGAGGACATAAACTGTAGTATCAATAATACAAGAGGTAATAATTGATAGTGAATAACTATCCAGTAGATTGTATAATATTTTTAAAGAAACTCTCAAGCCTTTTACTACATTGTCTCTTCTATTTTTGATTTTTTCTAGAATTGTTTCGCATCGTAAAAAAAGGTAAATCCAGGGAATTCGTGTATATCTCTTTAGGAAAAAGGATCATGAGCTTTGGAAGAGACACTTGGAATTTGCTTAGCAGCTCGGAATCCTGGTTCACGGAGACACCAGCCGAATTATTTCGTCGAATTATTTCGGTTCCCGTAGAATTTCGAGAGACTCGCCGAGGTTGGTGTCTTCCTGTTCCATCGAAATTCCACGGTGGTCGAGGATCATCCACCCGCTGTGAACACGACGACAAAGAGGGTTTGTTGCTGGGACCTCCACTTCCTTCTCCATTTCGTACTCCTCTTCGTCCTTTTACTCTTTCTCCACACACGTCCGCGACAAATCACGCGCACGCACGCTCGCACGCACGCATCCACGCACGCACGCCCTTCCAGGGCCTGAATTCACGTAATTGTGATTAATGGGCCCGCTAATGTGGTCCGACCGCCTCGGAGCTCGCGGGGGAATGACGTCGACCGATTTCCAACGCGCATCCCCCATGGCTCCAGAGTAATCCTGCGGGGCTGATAAAGAAACGAAAGAACGTAGGCGAGAGGAATTTTTATTCTCCGCTTTATACTTTGGTGCTCTTTGAAAAGAAGGTATTATACCGTCAAATTACCAGGATTGTTGAGGTGCTGATTGGGAAGATGAATTCTCCGATGGTAAACGGTAGTTCTCATTAATTATCCGATCTATCATTTTCTTTTTAATTTATCTTAAATTCTAGTCTATTCCGAATACTTGTTTCGTGTTTACTAACATTTACTTACAATTGGTCGAAGATGTAAATTGGCAGTTTTGACTACTAAATCCATCTCCTTTGGATTTGTCGCGCATTATCTTGATTCAACGATAATAAGTAACATCAGTCATATAGATTTGTCCGTTTCAAGAAAAATTACCATGTTCTCGGGTTGTAATATTATCGGCTACTTGGGTAGAAGAGGGTACATACGACGACTACCGGGATAAATGTGCGTGGGTATAGAGTATTGTACAAGGTTTTCTCTCTTCGATCACTCTGTCAAGATCAACGAGCCCTCGACGAGAGGATCCTCTCCCACACGCCCGACCAAATTCACGTGTCTACCATCGGCAGCCCGCCGATTGACGCGTCCGATAACTTCCAGGGACGATTTGTTCTCTTGCTAATGACGCCTCTAAAAGCGCCTCTTCACAGATTGATCTTGCCCTGCCGCTTGAATCCCAAAGTCTTGCATGTAAATCAATCTAGTAGCAGTTATCTCGCTATTCCATAAAATCCTCTTCCGCGTCAATCCTCTTTTCACGTTGACCCCACGACAGTTCTCACTTTGTCTTCAACTTTACGCCTTCACCAATTCACAGGCTTTACACTGCAAACGTTTCCAAGATGGATTATTGTAGTTTGCAAAAAAGTCTCTCAGGAATTTTTATACTTTTTTCCAAAATTATTATACAAGAAAGGAGAACAAGGAAAAAGGATTCGCAGAGAAGGAAGTATTTTTTTACTGGTCGTTTCGTAGGTAAAGGTTCTTTCTCACGAGAGGACAACGCACGTCGCGTCGAGGGGGATCCAGCGTGGGAGGATATCCTGAGCGGAGTTTGCCGCAGCTTAGGCACGTCCAGGTTTCAGGGAATAAAGTTGCGGCTTGGCCATGTAATCTCTGAGCATGGGAGGTTGGCACAGTAAGCGCAATTGCGATATACCAGTGAAGTTGGTTCTCTCTTCCTCACTCGTTCTCTCGGTCTATACTATGTGCTCATTTGCACAGCAACGGGAACACTTCCATTTGAAGGGTTGGCTTACTCTTCATGGATACAATGCTTGGAACTGTGTCTACCGAATCGTCCCATCGGTGTGTAATGTTCCTCTTATAGGAATAAGAAATGATATTCTCCATGGAATTTACGTACATAGGCGCCGCATAATAAGATTTCAACCTTTTAGATTTACCACTGATCCTTAGAATATCTCGCGGGAGTCACAAGTTAAAGCCAATAAAAATCTTTTATACTTTATTTATGGCATACGTATGTAGGGATATGCTGGTAGGATTAATTAATAGCTGAGAGTGGTAACTTCTCCTGATGCTAAATTGGAAAATCCGCTACTTTGTTTATCCAGAGAAAAGAAATTTTTATCATGAAAGGCTGCTTTGAATATCAGGGTTGTATGTAACTCTCATTGATACCGATGCTTCCAGCTAGTCCGGAGGCATCAATATTTAAGTTGAGTAAGAAATTACCATAGAAAGTGAGTGGATGCGAAATTAGACATAGACTTTAGGTGGGAGGTTCCGATTAGCTAGCTCGCTCATCTCGTTAGCCAATGTTACGATGATTAATTTTCTTTACACCAGGTAGTTTTTACTGCAATAGTGAGGCGCAATATTCCAGTCGCTGGAATGAATGAAGAGACTGCGACTAGTTTATTGAACCGCGGATGAGACCACTTGTATAACCTTGAGGGAATTTCTCGGTGGATTCATTCATCCTCGCGACCTATAACGATTCTTTCCTAGCGAGGACTCGAGCACACCAGTCATGCGAAAGTTCAGATCTTCATTCTTATATTGTCAGTCGCGAGCAAAACGTTGACCTGTTTCCAATTTCCACGTTAGATCAATGTCTTCTCGTTTTCACATATTTCTGTATATTTATAGGAAAACTTGGTTTTCCTATTGGAAAACATACGATGCGTGAATAAGTTTCTAAAACCAAAGGGTTGTTTATCGAACAACATTTAACAGTGTAGATAGGAGTATCGTAGTCGATTACGTAATTGGTTGGGTCATGGCTCGTACCATCCACTTCCATTAATGCAGTGTAGCACATGAGCACCCACAGCTTCGTGGCTGCACGTGTACATAAGCATCCTGTAACATTTAAATGACTGTTACACAATTTTGAAGCTGATACAACAGTATCTCATAATTCCACTGTACATCCAATGCATTACTGTTACAAATTCTAGCTAAAGGCAAGAAATTTTCGCAGAAATAGTAGAAATTGTCAATGTGAACGAATGACATATCATGTAACCGGATACAAGTTTTTGCGAGACTAAGTAGAATATTTCTCAAAGCTTAGTTCGCTAACGAAGGGAAACCAACCGTTGGTTGTCAGCGAGCGGGCGTGAATGACTGGCGCCTCCCCTAGCATCGGTCACGCATACACACCCACGTACAATTATCCGAGCAATGTAAAAGAATTCCGTGAGGCTGAGAATAGCTCTGGCAGGAGGTTCTCGATCCCGATTTATGCAGTTTGCGAGGCAGAGGAAGCGAAGCAAAAAATTAATGCCCACGCTGATTGGGAATAATACTAGTGCACGCGTGTACATGCGTTTTACCTTAGTCTTATCTCGAATATTGCTGTTAACGTGCGAAACATTTATTGGGATTTCTTGGAATTTCTTGGGAGCCATGCTACCGTTTTGAATTAGAAAGGTCGAGACCTTCTTCGCAAGGGCAGAAACGAGTTGTCGCGAGTCCCTGAGAAAACCCAAGATGGTACATATTCCCGCGGCATTGACACCGCATCCTCACCTCGTGTTCACCTCGTGCTCACCTCGTGCTTGCGGCGACTTCGTGAGATTAGATTCTGGATTTCAATTATCCCTCTGTATTCACTCTTGACTCTGGATCTTCTCTGGATCAACGAATTGCATACGAACCATAAAATGATAATTAACAGTTGTCAATATATTTGTCAGTCATCCGATAGATTAGAAAATCAATTTTGACTTATCGTTTATAAATAAGTGACCTATTCCACAATAAAAAGCAAGGTGATTCCATCAGTAAGGAATTTCAAACGTGTGGAATATCGAAATTTAGCTCGGTGATTTAGGGTTACAGAATTCGCATTATCTGCCAGATCTCTGGCGAGTGACAATGAATCATTTGTCTGCGACAGACTCCCTGTCGCGTCTAGATGCATAACATTTACACGATCCTCTCCCAAGACTATCGCGGGTATATCAGCTTCGCGGCAAGAGAAAGAAAGCGAGAGAGAATGAGATAAAGCTCAACGTTTTCGCACGTCCAACAGACTTGACTCTTTTTCGCGGCATGGAAAGGGACAGTAAGGGAAGGGAGGCTGCGAACCGTGGCGGGGGCATAACTACACGCAATCCCAGCGACACGCGTGATGGCACGCACACGCACCAGCCGCGGCACTCTTCTTCATTCGATTCGAATCGGAGATTCTACGTTCATTATCGCATTATCGCGCGGACACGTAACTTGAGGAGTTTTTCGCGCTTGCCTCCTGGTGCATTAAGATTCGATCTAAGCTTCTCGGGATGAGGCATCGACGAAACAATTCTGTTATTCGTATCTTAAACTCTCGAAATAATCACATTTCTCTTAATTTCGCAAGAAAAAAGAAATGTGACTAAATTGTAGAAAATTGAGGGAATTTTTAACACTGTTTTGGAAGTATTCGCAGAGTATTGAGTTGGCATTTAATAGAAGCGGAAAACCGCGTAGACAGTGCTATTTTCTCATAAGGTTAATTCGTTTTACGGACTGATGCGAAATTACGAAGGGAATCGTGCACTTTCGTACGTTCATAATCCAAGAGATGACGTAATGCCGGCCAATTTCTCTCTCTCTCTTTCTCTCTCTCTGCTTTCGCGACAATTTGCACGGAGGTTCCACTATTAGCGCGGGCGCGAATTAATTTCGCGGACGAGCAGGAAGGAAGGCGTAATTCAGCAGTGGCTTTCTAGTGCTCGAGCAATTTACTCTGGAATTGAAACAATTAACGTGCACCTTTTTTTCTCCCGCCAATGCAGATTATTATGCGAGCGTGTATGGAGCGCGCGACTCTCTCGCTTTCAGCTCTCCAAGGAAAATGTTTCGGTGCTTCTGGTGCGATAACTCATCCAGCTTTCACTCTTTCCGCGATTCTCTATTGTACTCTGCTAATTTTCTTCTTGGTTACACCCTTTTCCGTGTTGTTGAGTAATGCCTAATTCTATTCTCTTGGATCAACTGTTGAGAGTCTTTCGTCTTCTCGGGGAGTGTCTTACGTAAATTTAAGACATGTACGGCAGTGTTGTAATTATCTCGGGGATAATTTGTCCCTGCAGCGAATTTCAATCTTTGAAGCGCCCTTAAAAAGTAACATAATTCTTTTTAACGTTGCATTTCTCATGAGATAATATGGGTATGCAATAGTAATACATTTAATAGATCAATAAGATATCCATTCGGATATGTTGTACAACTTATTATCTAGTAAAACGTTGGAACAAAGGGGACTTGAAAGCAGTTGTGAAATTGCGGTAAGTCCGGGTGTCCCGATTAACACTGGTTTACCCCAATCTCCTCCACCTACGTGAAGAGAAGAAACAGGCGCACGCCTCGCATGCTTCGCACGTGTACGCGTGGACGACGCAAGTGCGTCAGCGCGAGCGAAACGGAGCCGCGAAGCGACAGAGGAAGCGGAGGATTTGTCACGAAGGCAGTTTGGTTTAACTGATCTCATCCGTTTTGTCGCGGACATTGCTATCCTCCTGTTGTCTTGGCCTCGTCAAGAGGCGCATTTTCCTACCAAAGTTGAGTCGAGTATCTGTGTTTCTACGTTACATCGAAGCCAATACATACCATGTAACCGGAAACTTTTAAGCCAGCATTATTCCCAGGCTTTGTCTGCGTGCTTAATAAGCCCGGATCACAATGAATTATTCGTGCACGCGCGTGTCAGAACCGTCACTGTTGGCGAAGGCAGCACATATCTCAAGCGACGTATCTGCCATTAAGATGACATTTTCAAACGGCAGGCCGCCGCCACATCGCAAGTATCGCAACCCACGCGACACCATAACCAGCCGTGGAATCCTTACGTCATTCGCCTTATTCTATTAGCATTCATTTTTTCCACGTATCGATATTAATTGCGAACTATCCTCCTACGAGTGATCCTGGTCACGTACGAAAATTTCTTTTGTTCCAATTTTTCTTTCAAACTAAATATTGACATAATTATAAGGATTGCCAGAAGAGGCAATAAAAAGTGGATTGCACTGACGTAGCTAGTCTGATAGGACGAATACTAAGAGATCGGAGGTCACCTAGACAAGACGAAGCCTGTAGGGCTCCATTGGCAGTGTACTCTGATAAAACATAAGTAGAACCGTGAGCTGGTCTTGTTTCTTCTCGTTGTTTTTCTCTCTTTCTCTCTTTCTATGCTAAGCAGTTATGTGCTGCGTTGTTATTATGGCCACACGAGGCCCGCCGTGTGCATTAGTTGTCCGGCGAGCTTTACACCGGCCGCGGCACGTTAATCGAGCTTTAAACACACGCTTTCCACGCGTCTGATTTACCTCGTACATTACTCAGGGATCGGCTCTACCGTACCCCACCGTACCCCATCGTTTCGGACACGAGCGAATACATTAAAACCGAGCGCAATAATCGTATAGTATGCTGTCGCAATACATGCCTCGCACAACGTATATTGTTGCATTTGACTATGTACTTTTCTACCTTTGTTCGAGTCTGACCATTACCCGCTCAGGATTGTCATTTTTACATAATTTATTCTAGAATTATTAATAATTTGTAAATGGAAATCAGAATTGTGATACAGATATCACTAGTTCAGTACGATTATAATTGGGTTGAATCGAGTCACGGATGACTCCCGCCCATCCTGTTCAACCCCCAAACCGAGATTGTTGCATGTGCATGTGCACACGTGCAGGCTTGCTACTCGTGTGAAATTACTGAACCCGAGGTTCCGGCAGTGGTTGTAAGCAGGATGTGAGAGCGGGTGGTTTCTTACTTGCCACCCGAACTGGTGAAGAAGCTCCTCCTGGCTTCCCTGTGGTTCTCCCTTAGAGGTGTCCTTGATTCCTTTCCTTCTCTATCCTTATCTGGACACTGTGCTCGAGCGGTCCTACACGAAAGTTCACTTTGCACACGGTTGTCGATGCACCTCTGGGGATGCTGCCTCGGAGTTGCAACCTTCTTCGACTGCACTTTAATTGCCAGTCCGATAAACGGCGATACCCCTCTCGCGAGAGAGAGAGAGAGAAAGAGAGGTGTCAGAGTTTTCCAAGAAATTCGATCGATCCTTGTTACTCGATCTCCTTTCGCGGAGCCAAGGGGGTCTGTTGCTTCTTTTTTTCTTGCTCGTCTGGCTGCGCTTTCGTGCACTGTTTTCGGGGAAACTTCGCGCGATGCCTCAAGAGATTTATTCCAATTTTCACGCACCATTCGTATTCTTATCTGTTACAGGTTTCGTGTCGTGTTCACCGAGCCCCTGCAAGCATGGAGGAGTGTGCGTGTCGTCGCTGCGTGGCGAGTCCTATTGCAAGTGAGTACCGACTACCTTTTTGATCCTAATTGATTTTTGTGCATTTAATAATGAACTGCACAAAATCCCGTCTTATATTATTATAAAATTCGCACTGCTCGATATGCGATAAACAGCGTCATAATTCATCGGTGCGGAGAGGGTGCTCGGCAATTCGACCGAAGCATCGAACAAATTTTGCATAAGGCATTGCCTGGTCGATCTTTCGTATGCGTGTCGTGCAATTGCCGATAATGCCGGTGGACCCGCAATCTACATTGCGGCCTGTCGATCGACGATGATCACGAGAGAAAGAGGAAGGGAGATGAAAATGGAAAGAGAGCCACAGGCCACTGAGCGAAATGGGAGAGGAAGAAGGAAGGCGAATCGGGAGAATAGGAAAGAGAACGAAAGGGCGAGAGAACCGGACGCTTCGTCGCCTCCCACGCGAAAAAGGATGAGAATCCGTGAAAATCGGGTGAACTTCTGAAATCGAAATATATACTGCGATTAAATCGCGATTAACTCTGATCGCATTATCAGTCAAAATAATTCGAACCATTTACCATCATGAGTGTATCCGTAATTCATACTGTCAGAATTACGGCGAAATTGTTTAATGGTAAAATGATTGTCGCGCGAAAGTGAAACGGGTAACTTTTACATTTAGTTCGTTTTCGTGGTCTTATAGGGTACGTGATCTTTGTAGTACCGCCGTTTCTGGTTCTCTCAATTGAGTGGGTTGCCTCAGCAGAGCCTGTCTCTTTTTCTCTCCCAGTAGGATCTGGTCGTGGCTCATTGCACTCGCGTTGCACTCCGCGTTGCACTCCGCGTTGCACTCCGCGTTGGATGTTGGTAATCGGCGTCGATACGTGAGCGCCGAAGGGCCCGTGGTCGTCACGGGTAATTGGAAAATTAGCTTGCTGCTTTCCTCCGCCGCCCGCACGAAATGCAGGGTAATGAGCGTCAAACACGATTTCCAGATGATTTCGTTTCGCGATTTGCATAAACGGTTTACCGGTGAACGATCTGTCGCAAATTCGTAGTTCTATTCTCTTAAATCCCAGTGAGGAATGCAAATCCGATCGTGACAAATTTATCGCTGATTCCTGAGATTATCGTGGTATTCTCTTGGAGACGATTCAATTCGGAGTTGGGGTAGCTTTTTTCGGGGTAGTTTCCTCGATGGAACGATAAGAATCATTGCGATTGGAGGAGTGATTCGATCGCGCGAAATGACGCTCGAGCTCGCATCGGCGGAACTCTGGACTCGTAGCAGCGCTACGAACAGAATGGCGTGGGACGATGCGGAATGGGATGGAACGAGATGGGCTGGGATCCGGTAATAGCAGTAATAGTCGTCAGTCGTGACCCAGCGACGCATCTAAATTACCTTTATCTCGGGCTCTCGTAGGTTTCACTTTTGTATCAGTCCTCTTCTCGACGCCTCCCTTCCTGCAAACTGCCCTCTTTCATCCATTACCACTGGAGGGAGGAACTGCTGTTCCTCGCCCTAAATTCTCCTTTCCTACGACTTTGGTGCTGCAGACTCCCCTTCCTCAGCTTATCTTCGCTCCTCATAGTTCTTCCTCTTCCTTTTCGTCTTCCTATTACTATTATTATTCAACGCTCCCAGCATGTACTGCTGGAACTACTAACCTTCATCCGGCTTTCCGTGTTCTCCAGTGGGGAACACGCTTTCTATACCATTTCTCTACTATCGCGACTAACATAATTGAGACAAGGTGTCTCCTGAGACATTGCTTGTCCCTAGCAGTCATAATCCTTCTTTGCATTCCGCACAGTCATCCTCCCAAACATAACTCGAGATGCCTTAGATGCCTACTCTGTGGAGATTGACTGCCACGAAAAGTTGAGTCGCTGTGATCGATTTCCTCGACGCGCCATCATCAGGGAATAATGAGAAAGAATGCTTTTAGCGTGAATTTGATTAATCGCGGGCGCGCTTGATGATGAGGAAGCAGTGAATGGTAATTCCTGGAGGATATTAGGTTTAATTGCTACCCTTGGAATGGTAGCTTCGAGCGCCAGTCACCTCAGACTCGAATACTTTTTCCTACTTCTTTGCTCTTATTTCATTCTGTTTCAGCCCTGCTGTGTCTTTCAATCGCGAATCACGATTAAATCTCTAAATTGGTTCTCGAATTTGGTTAATGCTCGTAGCGGTAAATCAGGATCAGGGTGGCAAGTATTTTCGGTTGAGCCGAGCGAAGCTAAATAAGTGGCAAGGATTTAAGGAAAGTCGAGAATATTTATTTTCTCCCACTTTTTTTTCACCAACGCAAGGTGTCGTCGTTTCTGTCGCTCGTAAGGAGACGCAACATGTTAATTATTTAATTATCCTGGCCGAGCAAGCTGTTTGGCTCGCGGTGTAATGGGCCGGTGCCATGCTTGGCTCTCGAAACCGCGACGAGGAACCCTTTCCCGAATCATAAGCGACCGTTAATTAACCAGGGCCGCCAGGCATAAAAAGCACAAGAAGCAATAAAGTCAATTTCTTAAATCCGCCGCGTTGGAGAGTGTCGCGGACCGCGAGAAATGTTTGACACTTATTTCTCCGAAGAGACAGTATCATTCGACCAGGCGAGATGCAGCTGTCGACCACGTTTATAAATAACCACAGCTTACGCTCGATTTCATCTTTCCTAGTTTCCTTTTTTATTTCTACGTCATTAACACTTTCTGATTTTTACTCGTGCTCTTCTTATGCTGCGTTTGGGTATCATTCATTGAAACTTGAAAAACACTGCAGTGACCACAGTTATTTTACTTTGTTTGCCCAATTACTGTCACCAGCTCCATTTTTACTGTAACATCGCAAAAATCAGCGATATCGAATAGCACTGTGAGATTTTGTACGAAACATTACGGTAGTCAGAGAAGTAAGATGATCGTAATTCGTAGAATAACAAATTTTCCCGGTGGTACTTGACAATAGGTTGAGTTGAATCTGTTGTCTGCGGGTGGAGGGATCAGGACAATGGCATGGTTATCACCCCCTCCGCTCGCTTCTGACAGCCTTGGCATACGTACATTAGCGCATTTGTCCACTCTGTATGTATAAGTAAAGGTATATCTTCCGTGAACGCAACTCGCGCGCACAGTTTCATTTGAGTGTGCACTATGCACTTGCACTCGCGCACATGTTTACGCGGATGCGTTTACGCGTGCGATCGTGCGTATCGCGTGTGGACAGGTCACGTGCGAGGCCACGCGACCCCCATAGATTTCGACGCCGGACGAACGAGCATCCCATAAGCTAAGGTTTCGCGTCGACAGAAAAACAATATTGTCCTTCCATCTCGGTATTTCGTTTTACTGCTGTGGCTTGGTCTTCGTTTTGTCAAATAGCACTGTTATTGATCTTTAAGGCTTAGATTTAATTTATCCAAAATCCAAAATCTAATCCGGTATCTAAGAGAACTTTATATTTCTTCAAACTGATTTAAATGCATTCGTACTAAAACAATGAAATAATTGTGTATTAATTTTCGTTGAGAATTTTCGGATTATTCCGCCGATTGAACAATTCGGTTAAAATAATGAAAAAAAGTTAAAGGGGGGTCAGTGAAGATGCAGCTGCGGCTTAATCAGAAGCCGCACTTAGTATGTAGTATGTACTTGCACTAGTCCCATAGGCAGGAAGGAAGAGAAGGGAAGGGTTCGTCGAATGGAGCAGCATATGTAGGATGATGGATGGCGATACGCGCGCATCCCCTTCGAGGCCGAGGGTGCCATTGTACGGGCGTGTATCGTGCACGGTTTGACGGTTTCGTTGAGCGTATAGTGCCTTAAATCCCAAATGGCCACACGTGCTGGGCTCTCTGTCGTGTTGCCATTCGCTCGTTCCTTCCTTCCTTCGTCCATTCGTTCGTTCGTTCGTTCGGTAGCTGACAACAAAAAATTTGTGTCGATCTCCAGTGCACCCCGTGTTTTCACCCTTACCAAAAGGGTACCATTAATCGAAGCATTCGCTTGAAACGGTGCGCTTTCCTAACCAACCTACTGCAAAAGCGATGACACTGCTGTTTGTATCTTATGCTGGAGCAAATGCAGGCGGGATTAATCCTTAATACCCAATTACCAGTTACATAGTCTTTCTTTTTACAAACTGTTATAAAACATTTACGTCATTATAAAATTACGTTAGTTCCGTGAGCACAATATGTAAAAAATACTCCCATTATTATAGAAAAGGAATATATCCATATCTGGAAATTAGGTTACGAGGCATGAATCATTTTTAGTCCGGAATCCAAAGAATCGTGGAAAGGATGCGATAATTAAAAGAAAGAGCGAGCATACTTCCCACAGTTCGCGTATGAAAAATTGGGTGAATAATTCTATAATGGGATATAGTACTCCAGTTACCTTTGGACCTGAATAAGACGGACGCGTTACGCTCTAATTACTCTGGCGTACTCTCGACGAGCAAGGGGTACAATGAATTCGTACAGTGTTTTTCGCATCCTCCGATTCATAATGCCATCATCAGGGTTCCTGTACGCAAGTACGTGTACGTAGTTCCTTGCTCTCGCACGCAACCAAGTAGCTTTTAGCAGCTCAAACACGCCGCCAATTGATGAGTATCATTAGTGGTAATCATTGCCATCTGCTCCGAAGGGAGACGTTCCAGCTTCATTTCGCGAAGTTATCGGCATAACGCGCTGTATCCCGTGATTTACGTAAATTGCAGTTACTGCAGAGAGAAAGACATTGCATCTGCGCCCACAGCCGCCTGCGCGTTCCAATTAAACCGTAATTTCAGACCGGGTTCATTGAGCCTACGAGAAATGCGGCTTCTCGATATTTTTTTTTATTTCTTTCTTTTTTTATTTACGAGTTTATAGTCTGCAGTTCACGTGCGTCGAAACAGTTAAACGGTAGTTTTACATTGAACGAATGGTCTCTCGTTAATACTTATTGTTAATGTGCGAATAATAGATCGAGTTAAAGAGAAAGAAGAGCCAAAATACAAATCTCTTTCATCGCGTTCACAATTTGAACAGCTTCGCGTCATTCCACGGTGTTAATAAGTCATTTTAGAAACAAGACAAGTCGTTATTCCGCGGCTCAATAGAGCTGCAGGACAAGGAATCGACAGAAGATGATGAGGGTTGCCGTGCCCTGTCAAAATACGCGTTTTCGAGTGCACCCCGTGGCGAGTGCATCGTCTTGTTGCCCATAGGATCTTTATAGAGTCATCTCCCTCAAGCGGATTACATTCTTCAGTCTCAAAATCCATTTACACTAATTTGCAGGGGGGGTTCGAATTCACCTCTACCAGTTGAATTTATTCTTTGCTGGCGGATGTACAATGAATTAAAATTTTCGTCCAGGCTTAGTATCCGCAATGCGTTATTAATTCTCTACCCTTTAAAGTGTAGCATCGAGTGTCACAATTACCCTGGTGACATTAGAATATTTTAATTATTAATAGCTATTACGATATTAGCCACATCTGTCAATCCTTTCTATACCGTTTGCAATTTATCATAGCTGTTCAGTTTTCTCTTTTTCCACCTCTTCTTCGGTGATGTTAGATCAGCGGTCGATTTGCATTGGGGATCACCCAGATATTGAGCACCCCTGGCCCGGGTGACTCGGTCTCGCGATGCCCGCGGGGCCTTGGGTCGTGCGCACTCGGCCGTGATCGGGGCTCCTCGCTCGCAGACGGGTGTACGAGAGAGTCGGAGAGCGACCCACCGTCGGAGAGAGTGAGAGTTGAGGGAGAAGGGCTGGGCGAGTCGAGTGAAATAGCAAAGGACTCCCTGTCGATCGTTGGAAAAGGATAGAAGGGACCGTCTGAACGTGAGCGCGCGTTCCCACGCCCGCCGCGCATGCGCCACTCTCTTGCACCTCATGCTGGCTCTCCTTCTCTCTTTCTCTCATTCCTTTCTTTCCCTCTCTTTCGTGCCCCTCTACCAGCTCTCTTTCTCTCTCGCTCGTGCCTTCAGCCACTCAGACGTCAGCGAGACGTCCCCCTCGACTCTCTTACCACGCTTTCCTTTCTCTCTTTCTCTCCCGACCAGCGCTTTATGCCGCCGATCCTTTTCGCTCCTTCGCGGACAGCCGCGCATAGATTCAAGTGCGGACGTCTGCCCGAGCGTTCTTTCTCTCCGAGCTCGAAGACAATATTCGTTCTCCTCGTCTCTCTCGCTCATCGCTTCTCTCCTCGAGGAACAAGCTCGACTGCGACCTGCGAGCTCCTCTTTGCCTCCCGACCTGACGAAGCCCACTGCGACTTATTGATAATAATTGGAGCCTTTGTCTACGATTGATGAACTTCTTGCTCTCTCGAATTACGTGTTACTAATTGAACGATTATCTTATTAATGGTATGGACTCGTTTTAGAACGCGAGCACCTCTTTATTTTTCGGAGCAGTCCATCGTACGTTGGCTGCCCGATTGCAAAGAAACCTCGGGTAAAATATGGTTCGCGTTTGTCATGCAATGACACTGAACCGTTTAGAGTCTAGTTACCAGTTGACCGAGTTCATGGTCAGGATTCGTGATTTATGGACGTATTTACGCAGGTACGACTAGGATTGCGAAAGCAGTACGGTCTTAATTCTTTGACGGTGAAATTTTGCCTTTCAAGGTTTTGAAGTACTACATGATTTTGTTTGAGTACAACTTTCAATTTTTAATTAAACTTCAATTTTCACGTTATAAAGATATTGTATTTTTTAACTCGATGCGTATACTAATTGTATGTATACGGGAAATGGGGAATGTCATCTTGACGAGTACACTCGCGAAATACCGGTAATGGATTAAGGGCGATCGCGTTACGTACTTTAGTGTGGGCGGCCACTTTCGGTGAGTCTCTTTCGCCCCTTTCTCTCTGGAAGCTCCGCGGAGAGCGATTTCTGGTAGACAACAGCCGAGGAAATATTTGCACTGCCAGTGCTCCGTGGAAGCAGGGGAATCAAGAGGGAGAGAGAGAGACAGAGAGAGAGAAAGAGAATCTTTAGAAAGGCAAATTTGAAAGAAACGCGTGAGCGCAGTGCTCGCTCTCTTGCTCCTTCCTTCGTACGCGGGATAAGAGGGCGGTATGCGAAATGTTTGCAGAACCTCCAGAACCCTTCGGAACGTGTTATTTGCGAATACCGACGAGACGGTTTGACTCGTTCTCATGAGAAGGCAAGCTTACGGCGCTCTGCAACTATTTCCGCTGGCGGTAACGAGACCTAGGAGAGCTCAATAAACCGAGCCGCTTGCCCGCTACTCTCTGACGACTCTGACTTGTTAGTTGTGACTCACTTGCTCCTTGCTCCTTCCCGGTGCAGTGGTTCAGCCACGCGGTAGCCTACGGGCTTGTTTGTTCTGGAATTATGGCCAATTAAAGATCACGGATCCGATTCGAGGAAGAATTAGTTCCGCCGGAAGATGATGCGCGGCCGCGGGTATGATTTGCTTACTGCCTTTTACTACTGACAAGCAAAACTCTCTCTGCTTCGTGAGTACGTTAATCTGCAATCACTTTTCTATTTCATCTTATAAAATCTGTAAAAATGTCTAAATTCGAATCCTAAACAACGTCGCTTCCTGTATCGGATTCCGCTCTTCCGCAAACGCATCAGACGCATAGGTTTTATTTTAACGACTACTAGTTACGCGTTACGCGTTACCAGGAGGCATTGTACGGCATCGTTGCGTCAACGTCAACGCCAACGTCCACGTCGCGCCGCGAGCCACGTAGACCTATCCTCGAGCTCCTCACGAAACAGAGCTTCTTCCTTTGACTCGGAGTTGCGCTTGAATGCAAATGCCAGACGTTAGAAGTTTCGTTTGGCACTCGTCGTTATTTACTCGGTAGTAACTCGGTGGTGGTGTTAGTAGGATCCGAGACACGTTCCGCTCGGTAGAGAGAAGGGCTGCTCCTCTCTTCTCGTTAGTGTCTGCTCTCTTGAGTGGCTAGTACCAGAGAAGACGAATACTTACATTCGTACTCTCGTCGACGACGTTTGCCAAAGTTCTGCATAATGAAGCCCGCTGCAAACGACACCGTTGTCCTCTCGCACCGACGTGCTGATTGCCAGCGCGAATATTGTCCTACAGTAATGGGTTTGTTCGTAGAAACCTCGCGGACACAGAGGATTGGCAGGCTTCAGTCGGGCGAAAAAATCATTATTTAGCGCCAATTAGAAGCGTACGCCTAACGATCCAAACGAGTGAGTGAGCTTGATCCTGCCCTTTCGCTTTTTTCTCCCTTTTATTTTTTTACATCCATACGTCCAACAGCAGCAACAGCAGCAGCTGGAAAACTGCGAATTCTTATTTGTCCTCTTCGGAGTAAACACTGTCGGAGTTGCTGGCTGTAAGATCGTCAATGTGATAATTGCTTGTCTGGACGTGTCTCCTTCCTTCTGTACAACTCTGTCGAGAAAGTTTCGTTAATAATTCGTGAAAAGTGCAATAACATTTTTGATGCACTAAGCAATTACTCCAATCATTCGAATGAGTAAAGACAGTTATTAAAATTGTTGCTCAAAAGTTTATTGATGTCGTGCAAAAGCCAGGAGAGAATCTCGAAGGTGTCGTCAAGAAGTGGAATAATTTTTCAAGTTTATTATCCTGTCCTTATATAATCCTGCCGGCATTACACGGTAAAGTTGGCGATGTAATTACCGAGAACGACGTCGGGGGATACCATTAGTTTACTTTAGCAGTGATATTACCATACAATGAAAATATCCGGCAGTGACGACGAACTTTGGCGTGTTCATTGGCCGCGAGTACTAACGATCAGCGAAAGACCGAGGGATTTACGAGATAGGCGTCAACTTAAATTACGTCCTCGCTACCAACCCTAAGTGGCCGATGTCCACGTGTGCGCTGTGTGCAACGTGTAACGGAGGATGCTAGCGGTTCCAGAGTACAGACAGTTACTGGGTTAGCAAGAAAGCATTGCGATACTAAGATAAACGTCCTCTCTATCCGAGAGTCCCTCCCCGCGGTTCTCTTCTCCTTGCTAAGGCCTCTGGCCTCTACGTTGCTCGCCTTATCCTGAATAAGTAGTATTCTCGCTTCTACCGGTGCCAGGCTGCTGTCCTCTCTCCCCCTTTGGCGCCACGCCGCGTCTTTTATAAATCCGTACGCCCCACATCTCGAAACGTCCGTTACACGGCCCCCGTACACGCGGTCAGTATGTTCTCGCCACCTCCCTCTCTCTCTATCAACGATACTTTTCCACTCTCGATCGAATTAACCGGTGAATCGTGTGAGATATCGTGTTAGGTAATCAAGAGAGTCTCTTGTGTTTTAACACTAACATTAAAGAAAAAGGATGAATCAGATTTCGGGAGAAATAATAGTTAGGAAAATCGTATTCCTAGAGCGTGTGAAATTATTACAAATCCATCGATGTAGCTCCACCAGTTGCACAATGATAATAATCGTCGAGCAAAAGTGACAGTCAAGGTGTTAAGAGAACGCGACACGAAATTTCCTGGTTACTTGCCGTGGAAGACTCCAGTAAATCAGATTCTTCCGCAGGAAAACATGAAGGGAAGAAAATTAATTGATGCAAAGCGAATGGACATTGGTATAAAAGAACTAGCTTATATCTCGCTTTTAGTATTAATACGTATGCAAGAGACTGATTCGAGGTTCCACTTTCTCGTCGTTCTTATTAAAAGCCATTCGTTCTAGACAAGAAGAGGAACAAGATGCAAAGGAGGAAAGAGTGACTTGGTCAGTTTTTGCAAGTCCGATCGAACGTATCCTGTCGATAGTGGATAGGTTTAGCAAGCGCGGAATACGTCGAGATAAGCAATCGCGAGGGAGTCGAGGGTGTGAGGGACGCGTCGAAGCAGGATTGGCGCTTAATTGCGAACGGCTCGGCGCGTGTGCAACCGAGCTGAACGAGAAAAGTCCTCGGTGCCTCTCCTTTCTGGCGAGGCTCGCGGATTTTATTTCTGTCGCGCGGTTCGCACGCATGCTATTAATGATTCCCATTGCCGTTGTAGGCGCACTAGAGCTCGTAGGATCTCATCCGAAGGATCCAGGGATCTTCGTCTTGTTTTCGTCAGCACACAATTTATTCGAATATAATTGAGTAGGTTATGGATCCAATTGAATAATAATCATATTTTAATGCAGTAATTAGATACGATATGTGTCTTACAATTAAGAATTTTAAAAAGAGTGCCACTGCAGACTTAGCGAAAGGCGCTAATTATGGGTTTCGGTCGTTGGTAACTATCATACCAATCAACGAGTTAATATTCTCGCGAGTATACTTTTGCATATTTAATTGTGAGACCGCTAGAAGAGCATGCTCGAGTACGAGATAGTTGTCCCTGAACACGCAGGAGCTTATTTGCATTGCACACGCGCGAAATTCCTGGCGCAACATTTATTAATGGGAAATATCAATCCAGGAAACCGCTGATTGCAGCCGTGCTGAGTAATAATGTGGATCTCGATTCGCAAACAGGAAGACTGTCTTCGCGAAAGCTTCGCATTGAAGCAGTGATCGCTCTATCGCAAAGACTAGTTACGCTTATCAGATTATCGGATAGCCGTTGATTTTTACGTGCTTCATCATTTTGATACTTGCTCTCATGAATTTAGATGCAGTGACTAGAACTTTATCCTCCAACTATATTTTATGGTTTAATTAACAAAATCAGCGCTGCACTGTACAATCCTGATGTCATCATTTTTTTCTAAGGTTTCTCATCGCGAGAAACGTGGTGAAGCAACGAAACTTCACACGAATTAAGAACTCTGCTGTAACAGTATTAGATACATGACTCAGGTGTTTTGCAAATGGTTCGGTGTCCTCTGTGGGATCGCATGTTTTCACTAAATCGAGAGCACTAAATAGATACGGTCCCATGGAACTGTCTACATGTTGCAAAAAAAATCAAGGGTATTATTGAAGCGGGCAGCCAAGCCGAACGGGACCCTCCTTTGCAACGCCGTGGAATGTTTATTGCTGCATTCGAAACTGTTTTATGCATTACGTACTCAAGCATAATGGAATGTAAATCAGCCGGATCTTACCTTAACACCGCGGGTTCCTTTTATCTTAAAAACGAACCGAAGCCGAATATATTTTGTCTGCAGCCGCAACGAAAGAAGGTCTGACGGAAAATTACAATATAGGATGCAAAATAAAATAGTAGTGGCAAAAAAAGGTTGATCCTAAAAACGGCAGCAGACTGGGTAATTACGCGAAACGCTTAATTCGAAGCAGTTCGGAAGCCCAGGCTCAAGAGAGAACTCTCTACGAAGGGACGACACCCGAGAAGATAGTAATGGGAGGATGCTAAAGTAAGCGGACTCGAATCGACGGGTAATAATTATTACCCACGGTCGATAAAGAATACCGATTTTCTGATGCCAAACGAACCTCTAAGAGAGCACCGGGACGAATACCCAACCCCGTGGACTTGCGCTAATCACCACGTGCCCTGCGTTTGATGCTCCAGTTAGGTAGTCCAAAAGTCGCGCTCCAGCCACCTTCGTTGTAATTGCAACCTCCCGTACCGATCTCCTTCCTCCTCGTCTTCCTGCCGTCGGTATTATCCTCGGCTGCTGCCGGAGGGACCGGCAGCCCGGCTGCCTCTGGGCTCAATCGCGAGTCCTTGGTCGTACCCGATATTGGCTTAAGCTACTTTCAGACCAGGCGCGTAAACCATTGGATCTTCCAATTTTCTCTCATTGTAAGTCGTCTAACGATTTCCAGTCAATTTTATCTTATGATACAAACTAATACAATTCTATCGCATAGCCAACGGGGTATCGTAACTTTTGGAACTCTGATAGAAAAGCAGGTATATGTATTTTGGATAATTTTCTTTTTTTGTTCCATACCAGTAGAATTTCACGGTTGACTTTTTCTGCTGCAGTCTACGTTCGTCCAGCTGTCGAAATGCATAAATAGAACAGGATGCCAAAGAGCCGTTCGAGTATCGGTTTGAATGAGGCTTTAGAGTAGCCTAGACCGGTTCACCGGTTTCTTGGGCGCGTCATGGTCCCCACGTATGGTAACTCGATTCGAAGGTGCTCAGTGGCAGGGTGTTCCTTCCTCCGTGCGCATGGCACTGTGCAGCCACACAGAGCCGTGTGCCACGGTGGTGTTTAAGAGCGAAGGCACGCTGATTATACGCCACTGACGCCTGAAGCCACGGCCTGCATGTTAAGAGCCCCTTTTCCCGCTACCCCCGTGATTAAGGATCTTCTCTCCGGTCTTCCTCGGACTCTTGGAGGGTTACTACCGACCGATCGCGCATCCTGCTGCTCCCCTTACCTTCTATGGACCTCGTGTCCTTTTACTGCTTCTGCATTTTACATTTTAGCTTCCGCTCTTATTTGCCACCGGTTTATCGCTCATTTCAGCTGCACTTTTCACCGAATGAGTCACACAAGGATCATAGCCAAGATTTTGAATGACTGTTATTCGGGTTTTGCGGGGACTCGGAGATTTCTAGAACGAATTTCGAAGAACTATAGGTATACGCGTTTTGTACTTTTTATTCCTAGAGTCTCGTCTAGATTCGTCGGTCCTGAATACCGTGTTACCCGATAAAACCTATAATGGGCAGAGGGTCGAAGCCATCGCGTGCCACTTTCCAGAACTGTTGCTCGTTCGGACCCAGGGATCTTTTAAAAATTTCGATTGCACGGCTCGCTAAACGGAACGGAATAAGTGGCGTGTAGTTCTCGAAAGGAGAAGCGAATTCCAACGTCCAACCGAGGGTCTGACCTAAGAGATTCTGAGTTTTTTCATTTTTCGAAGAACTGGGTGAGGTGTGATTGTCTTGCAATCAGTCTTACCTCTAGTATTTATCTAATCCTTAAAAACATAATTGGCATTACTGCCGTCAAATTTGCATAAAAAGACGAAAAACAAAACTTACTTTAGATGAAATTAATTAATCATTTTTTGGTAGTTGATAGCGTGTACTCGCGATACTCGCCTATTAATTTCTCTCGTGGATCGTGCGAGAGGGGGGTAGCAGTGCGAACAAAACCTCTGACTATCGGCATGTCGGCGAATAAGACCGGTTGACACTAATAGCCTGGCAAATCGAGCGAGATAATCCATATCTATGATCAAATATTCGCGATTAAATTCGAGATTTGCACCCTTGCACGATGCTTTAATCTCTACTATTTTGTGCAGATCTCTTTTAACGAGTGATCATTATCTCTGGCATTGATTTTGAACGCACTAATTGCCGAGGTGAAACTGCAATTATTCGGTCGGATGGAAGAGCGAGGTTGTATAGCCGTGTTTATTAGACAAACACGATTTTCATGACTGTTAAAGTTATAGCTCTCGGTGGAGCAGGTTTCAGTCGCGGCGAACTCTCCATTCATCTCTCGTGACTAACGCGGCCCATTTTCTTCTCTTAGCTTACGCTCTTGTCTTACCTCGAAATCTTCTTATGTTCAAGTCGTTGCAATTGTTCCTCTTTGAGAAGAAATTTTTAATTTGTCAACTTTATTCATTTTCAAGGATTAATTTTACCTCTCCAATATGGTATTTCACGTATTCTCTGCTAAATAATTATCGATGAAATTGAAAATAAAATATTAATACAAGGAACTAGTCGAATTAATCCAGATAAGAAATCGCACGTGCAGGATATTGAAACGAAGCGAAATTTTTATTGTCTTTTGCCATCAAGAATTTTTCCTCATACGAGGATTCCAATGCTCGTAAGCATTCCAACGTTATCAAACTAATGTTTAATGCGGATTCTTCCCTCCTTCGGAGCATCGTTCCATTCATTTCACTCGACGCACAACATCTCCACGCGCGAGCGTCGAGACACCCGACGAATGGACAACGTGTCGGTGCATGAAACCCAGTCGGCAGTGGATAGAATACCGGAGGAGCCAGAGTTTATGGTACGAACCCTAGGAGAGGGTTCGCTGTTTTCGAGAGTCTACCGACGAGGCACGGCCTCCGGGCCCTGTCTCGCATACCTGAAGAGGAACCTGTGGCCCCGGCGTGTTATTAAAGAGCAAGAGGATTTCTCTTCGTCTTTCTCCTCCTCTTTCCACTCCTCTTTCCACTTCGCTACGAACCTTAGCCCTTTGCGTGCTCTTCAGCAGCTCGGTTTAGAAAATCGTCTCGGTTTTTTGTTCCTCTACCATTTGATTATTATTTTCCTCATTTGGCCCGTGACAGTCACTGCGATGGCTCGTTTTTGTGGTTAATAACTATGCTCCCGGTGTACAGCTGAGGAAATAGAAAAAGTGGGAGATTTATATCGCGATGGAAAGTTAATCGAACGAAAAATTCCAATTTTTTTTATACATCCTGCTCCATTATGCTACTTTTTTTATTTCAATTGAAATAATCGAAATTGTGACTTGCGTCGAGTAACTACCGGGTGACTACACTCGATGTCGATCGATCTTTCGATCGCCAAGTCGATTCGGAACGTTCTCCGGTTTTGCGGTCACGACGTGATTCGGGGTTATTATCGCGATTAGACTCCGGCAGCCGCTGGAGCATCTTCGCCACGCTGACCCCTCGCCAAACCCTTCGCCAAACCCCTCACCAGCCATCTCCCATATGCCGTGCCGCTGACGATTATGGTAATGATACCTTTGCGCGTATCGCGACTCGGAACAATGATACAGATACAAATCCGCATTGCTCCCTTCCCTCGTCGAATCACCTTCCAACCGTTCCTCTCTCAACCCTCTCCCCTCAGAATGTTTTCTCTTTACCCTGGGCCAGCTGAGCGACACAACAGCGAGAAGAAAGTAACGAGAGGGAATTGTGTCACGAGTTTCAACATCCGTAACTCCAGTTTTACTTTCTACGCTGACAATTCAACACCGTTGGCCACGTACCATCGTTAGGTAGAGATTCGAGCACGAATGCAGATGAATTGAACCAAGGTCAAATTAAATGCTTTGGATTCTTGAAAATAGAACGAACCTTGTACAATAGTGATTTTTGTAAAACTTGCTGCAATCTAGCGGAGAGAGGATCGTGCGCGTGCTTATCGACTATCGCTCAGCTCCCATTTACATGTTCACTGAAATCTACCCCTCATTATGGATAATTGATTTTACGAGGCACCACAGGCGTAGCGTGCTTAGAATTTCAATTACGCCTGGCTTTCGTCGAGCTTCTTCGGGATTCAGGTAGGCATCCTTGGTAATAAACGGTACACCATAAAAGAGTAGAAACCTGACCATTGCAATGGAACATCTTTTTCATTATCACGCGCGTAAATTAATTTCTTGCTCGTTTCCGTAACGTTGAGTGAAAAAGTCTTGCATCCCAAATTGAATCTTTTTTCGAGCAAGTCGATGAATGGAAACAAGAGGGAGAAATAAATTTGTAGATCGAATATTATGCAGAGTGGCAAGCTCGATGAGGATTTTCGTGTTATGATGCTAGCAGTAATTGGTCGGTGGTCATATCCTCATCACTATTCATAGGACAAGCATGCTCGAAGCGGTGGTTCGTTAGAGCGCATCCACCCTGTGCCGCATAATAACGTAATTAGCGCGGGTCCTTGCGAGAGCTACCTACCACACTCACCCTTCTCACGCTTTCGTAATGGCTCTCGCACGAAGTCACCTGAAAAACTGTCCTCGCGTGCACCATTAGTCCCCTGACGGAGATTCGAGCATCTATCCTGGAGCATCGAAGCATCGAGTGCCTCTAGAGAGGAAAGAGATACAGGTATTGCTTCTATTATATTGCAAAGAAGGGCGCGCCGCCAGACAAAATCTGACTCCTCAGTCGGTGCTCACATAATAGCAGTTTTTGCATCACCGAGACTCGGATGCCTTTGCATATTTAAATCACAGTCATTTAAGCGAGGCCAAGCAACAAATTTTTTCCACAGCCTTGAGTCAAAAAGAAGGGTAGAAGAACCATCTACTCGTGCTTCGTCCAATTACCTTTTTAATGTTTCTCTCTAATCGAAGATTGATACTTGATTTTGGGAAAAAGTATTCTGATTAGATTTTACAATTAGAAGGGTCGCGGTATATGGACGTTTCTGAGATTCCTCGACGATCTCACCTCCGCAAGGTTCAATGTCTTACGTAAGGGAATCCTTTGCCAGTGGCAACAGATAGCACGGGCAACTTTCACGTACCTGTGGATAGTTAATCGCGCGACAACGTGCGGCAGTTCAAAAACAGCGATATCCCAGCATACCAAATGAACTTCAGGGGGGTAGATATCGTGAGATATCGCCTGGCTAATCCGGAAGTAGCTGCTCGGACGGAGCGGTACCATTAATTTGCGTGGAAGGCCTTAGCTTGCCTAGTCTCTCGCTTCCGCTAGTGCGCCACCTTCGCGGAGAAATTCTACTACACTCTTAGGTAGGTGGATGTCACTTCGCGCATGGCTGCTTCGTAAAACCGTAATGCCAGGTACCGATATATCCGTGTGCAACTCGCAGGAGCAAGCGAGCGAGCGAGCGAGTGCCAGTCACGATTTTCTTAGCTGCGTGTTCTTATCGATAGTAAACTCGGCCCGCTGGGCGAGCCGGTGAAAGTTTGAGAAACTTAGCCGGACATTAACCACACGCCCCAACAGTTCCTCTTGTGTTAGATTAAATATGTAGGGTGAAAACACCTTGGGGAGAGGGAACAATATCGTATAGAATATAGAAATAATGGAAGGGGGCTTAATGACTCGCAATAAAGCCACTGTCGCTCGAATTAATCTAGAGTTAAAGGGAAATAAAAGATTTCCCATTTGCAACCTGAGCAACTTGCTTTATTAACGAGTTAGACATTTATCGTGCAAGTGATAGATTCGCTTTATAATTTTTATTTAATTAGTAATAGTGACCGAGCTCGAATCGTTCTCTTATCGTTAATCGAATCTAGATCTGATCAAAAGGGCTATGCCCGATAAAAATCAATCCAGTTTCGCTTCTCAAGTTCTAATGCGCATAATGCGCGTAATAGCCGCTTTTTAATTGACAGTTTGATAGCGGGTCTGCGGATACTTTCGTGCTAGTTGACCATCGATGTTGTCCATCGGTCTTCCGTAATCTGCGTACGCGAGCATGCACGCTCCTAATCGATCGCACGTCAATCCCAGCATGCGAGTAAGTAACCTGAAACCGCGAGTCGACGATCAGTTGCCGTGCTTTCAGCCAATTAACCGCTGATCTATTTCTTTGCCGGGCGAAAAAACGATTTGACTCGAGATTAGCGAGTAACTCACTATTTTGCTTTACATTTCTACTGACCGTATCTCCTTTCTGGCAATCTATCTGCGAATAGCTTCAGCGGCACCGTTTATTCAACATGAATAGCGCATATCGTTCACACTGACTGGAGATTAGATGAATTACGCAAAACAACTGCATAAGACATTGAATCAGTTGTATTATTAACGATGGTCGACCATACTCGATGCCATTTTTGGCAGAGAATAATTAAGCGGCTCTCGAAGGGTTTCCACAGTGGCACCTTAAATGGTGGTAGCGCGTGAGAAAGCAAGGGTTCGTTAAGTTCCTATGAGAGACACGACTGTCGGTGCAAAAAAAGAACGTGGCTCCATTAAAATCTTATTACGTTTGCGCTTCTAGACAAAGCTGTTATTATATACAATTATCTCGAGTTCGAAAAGTGAAGAGTCAAGTAGAATTACACCGATGAGTATCCTATGTACTCGAAGAGGAAAGTTTCGCTTACTATTCCGCAATCTGAAAGTACATAGAGTAGATTTTACATAAAATGATTCGTACAAGCATTATCAGATGAATTTTAAACTTGATACGATTAAAAGTGCCGCTGTGAAGAGCCGACTCTGTAAGCAGTAGTCAGTCAACTTTTCATCTCCGCACAACACGATGAATATACGACGAATAGAATAGAGGAATTCAAGCGGGGAACTAGCACAGCTTGCGGTCCAAGTCGAATGAAGAAAGGCTAGACTTTGGAGTCTTTGTTGAGTTAGAATTTCTGTAGGTACAGACCAAGAGCGAGTAAGTAGTGACTTTCTCACTTCATAAGTTAGAAGAACATCGTACGGTAGGAGCGAAGATCCTGTCGCGGTGCGAAGTATGTTCCGTACAGGAACACACATCGACAACATACAATACCTGGAATAAGTACAGCTATCTACCTGGTCACTCCGCAGTCCTAACGGCCCGATACCCTCCCCTGCAGTAAGAGTCAACCACCACCCGGTCACCGGGAATTTCCTTGATACCTGCCACGAGAGCTAGACTCGAACCCAGCGATCCCTTCAATGTATTTATTTTTCGCACCTACCAAAAATGACCCAGTAGTGGGGACAACGCATAAATAGCCTTGGAATCTCATTAGAAGTAGCATTCATCACTCAGCATTCAGCATTCAGTAGACTCAGTGCGATAGAGTACAACGACAACACGTCTAGCATCCACAGTTCGTAATCACACACGATCTTCGATTATAAGGTCCCACGTGACTTAGACTAAACCAAGCATTTGTACAACTCTACAAAGGAAAATAACATTCGGACAGTGCTCAAGAGAGCAAGGAGAAATCAAGGTCTACTCTATCATCAACGACACCCTCATCCCTCCGAACACCTCATCGCCGCGAGATCCACGCGAGCTATCGTACATAGAGTTTGGTCCTTCGAGCCGGATCGCTGTCATTGAAATAGCGATATTATCGTTCATACGTGAATCCGTGGAGGAGGTGTCGGAAGAAGTGAGGATCTGCCACAACCGAGCGTCACCAAGACGAATACATCAGAGCAGACAGCAACATCCGGATCCATCAGACTGTTTCTGTAACAGTGGATTCGTCAGCATTAATCATTGAAACGGATCGTTTCTTCCTGGACCACGGTAATCGATCGTGAAGACGACCAGGACCCAGCAGCAGCAAGTATCAGCAACCATTACAGCAGCCCGGATAGCAGCATCCACGACGACACATCGTACGACGAGTTGCAGTGCACCACATCCAGTAGCCAAACCCAGCAAGGGGTAAGTCAGTGAATTCTTCAATCAAGGCTTCCCATCCCTCCTACCACAATGGCTCGTACTCTCGAAGACTGCCGTAAAGAACGCGCAACCATTAAGGGACAGTTGACACGTCAACTGAATGTCGCGTCCGAAGCCACTGGACTGAGTTTGGTAGCATTAGAAATACGAAAGGAAAGATTAACTCCATTATACGATAAATTCCACGAGGTACAGCTACAAATAGAGATCTTAGATCCCGCGACGGACCATGAAGGCGCGCGTAACGAGTTTGAGACGGCCTATTTTAAGTGCGCGGAAATCATTGAAACGGGAATTAGGAACCTCACACGTCAAACGGCCGATAATTCACCGGCAGTATCATGCGCGCATAGCTGCGCTACCAGCACGCCATCGTTGTTACCAAAAATCCAAATTGCACAATTTGATGGAGACTACGCCAAATGGCACAGCTTTCATGATTCCTTTAAGACCCTGGTGCATGACAATGACAATTTGCCGACCGTACACAAGTTTCATTTATTAAAATCGTACCTGTCGGGAACTGCCGCGACTCTTACTGCCACGCTTAACGCAACCGAGGAAAATTACACCGTCGCGTGGGAATTATTACAAAAACGCTTCGATCAACCTCGAAAAATCATCCAGGCCCATATACGTGCGTTATTTCAACTGAAGGAAATGCCGAAATATACCGCGGTAGGGCTACGGCAAATCACGGAGCAGGCGGAACTGCACATTAACGCGTTGCGATCGCTGCACGAACCCGCGGACTGGCACGAGATGCTAATTTATATCATTACCGCGAAGGTCGACAAAGGCACTTTAACGCGTTGGGAACGGTCCATAGAAGAATCACGTAGACCTACAGTAAGCGATCTCATCACGTTCTTATACAAGCAATCGCAAGACTCCGAACCGGTAACGTTAGCTAGCATCGAGAATAAATCGAGCGCAGGTATCCAGGCTAGGACTAACACCATACATAACCATCGGGTTAGCAGCACGAGAAATTTCGTGGTACAGTCGTCAACTATCTCCTGCCCAGTTTGCCAAGGAGATCACTATATTACCAAGTGTCCACGGTTCATACGAATGCAACCAACTCAGAGAAAGGAAGAAGTCATAAAGGCCAAGCTATGCTTTAACTGTCTAAGATCGAGCCACACCAGTTATGAGTGTCGCGGTAGCACGTGCAAAAGGTGCCAAGGCAAGCACAGTACGTTTTTACATTTAGACCCCACTCCCGAAACAAACGTTAATCCGGGAAACCCGTCAAACACACCATCATCATCGACCGTTACTTTAGTATCGGTAGGATCTTCAGAAACTTTACTGTCAACAGCTAGGATACACGTGTTAGATAGGGACAATAGACCCATTGAGTGCCGCGTTCTGCTAGACAGTGCCTCGCAGTCCAACTTTATGACGGAGGACTTTGCCAAGCGCTTACAATTGACTAGGGAACCACTAAACATCCCAGTGTCAGGTATTGGGAGCAATATAACGCGCGTTCGCTATACCATAGAAGCTACCATTAAGTCGATCACAAGTAATTTTTCCGCTACAATTAGATTTTTGACCATACCGACGATTACCTCGACCTTACCCTCGAGACCAGTAGATTCCGACCATTTAAGCATACCCGAACACATTACTTTGGCCGATCCGCTGTTTCACCAGCCCGCCCAAATAGATGCGCTACTAGGCATCCAGTTATTCTATAATTTACTATGCTCAGGTAAAATAGAGCTGTTAAACAAGACCGTGACATTACAAAACACGTTAGTTGGATGGGTCCTCGCCGGGAACGTGCCAACACGGCCAAATCACACGGCAAAGGTTCATTGTTACCTTTCAAATGGGGAGTTACAGGGGGAAATTGCAAAATTTTGGGAACTAGAAGAGTGTCCTCCAACTAAAGTACGCTCTAGAGAAGAAAAGGACTGCGAGAACCATTTTGCAGAGAACACGACACGCGACACGGACGGACGCTACGTGGTACGCTTACCCTTCAAAGAACCGAGACAGCAGTTAGGCGAGTCATTTTTGCAAGCCAATAGACGGTATTTATCATTAGAGAGACGCTTACATACCAATCGAGCCCTACAAGAAGCATATTTCACATTTTTGAAAGAATACGAGGAATTGGGACATATGACCATGACAGACGAACGCAACACTGACGGCTATTATCTACCACATCATGCCGTGATCAAGCAACAAAGTATTACTACCAAAACGCGGGTAGTGTTCGACGCCTCAGCGGCAAGCAGCAACGGATTGTCACTGAATAACACTTTGATGATAGGCCCTACTATTCAGGATGATTTGTTCACATTGGTATTGCGCTTTCGGACATATGCCTACGTACTCACGGCCGATATAGAGAAAATGTATAGGCAGATTTGGATCCATCCGGAGGATCGCCAGTATCAAAAAATACTGTGGCGCAAACATCCGTCGGATAAGATCAGCACATTCGCACTCAATACGGTGACCTACGGCACGGCTTGCGCGCCATACCTAGCGACCCGATGCCTGCAGCAATTAGCTATAGACGCAGGTCAGAACTTGCCACTCGGTGCTAGGGCCCTAAGAAAGGACTTTTATATGGATGACCTGATTACCGGCGCATCCACCCTCGAGGAAGCTCAGGTACTCCGAAATGAGCTTATGGCATTGACCGCCGCCGGAGGTTTTAATCTACGCCAATGGGCCTCAAATGATTCCCAACTCATCAAAGATTTAAAGGATCAGGTGCACGGTAAGCATCTGTGTTCAGACACTCATAACATTAGAAAGACCCTCGGCCTCAATTGGGACGCATCAAGCGATACCTTGACGTACTGTATTACAGCTCAGGCACCATGCGCGAACTTGACAAAACGCCGTATCCTATCAATCATAGCTCAGATCTTCGATCCCTTAGGGCTTCTTGGTCCATTTATTATCACCGGAAAAATCATTATGCAAGAACTCTGGCAGTTACAAATCGGTTGGGACGACGTCGTACCCAAAACCGTACAAGCACGATGGAACCAATACGCGCAACAACTAGATGCATTAAGGGAAGTAAGAGTGCCTCGATGCATTCTGATCGCAGATAACCTTAACATACAATTACACGGCTTCTGTGACGCGAGCGAAAGGGCATATGGTGCGTGTATGTACCTTCGATCGGTCGACCGATCTCGTAACATCAAGGTGCAACTTGTATGTGCCAAATCCCGGGTAGCACCCGTAAAAACGGTATCCTTACCCCGCCTGGAATTATGCGCGGCCGAATTACTAGCGAAACTATTCAAACTCATTGAACCCGCTTTGAATTTAAACATCGCATCGACTCATTTCTGGTCCGACTCAATGATCGTGCTGCATTGGTTGAGATCAGAACCATCGCAGCTTAAAACCTTCGTTGCAAACCGAATAGCGAAAATCCAGGCGATCACAAAGCCAGAAAGCTGGCTACACGTGGTCTCTGCTGACAATCCCGCGGATTTCATCTCTCGAGGACAGGCTGCAAGAGATTTACTCTCCAACACCTTATGGTCCTCGGGACCCACCTGGTTATCGCAACCTAGTGAACACTGGCCGAAAACAACGTTTCGCGACATCGAGATCCCGGATATCAAACGCACCGTTTGCCACGTAACAGCGCCGCCAGATCCAGATATATTCGAACGATTTTCCAATTTTAACCGGGCCGTCAGAGTAATCGCCTACTGCTTAAGATTCCAAACCAATGCATTAAAACGTCGTCAGTTCCACGGGGAACTAGTGCCAGAAGAATTAGACAAGGCGCGAATACACATTCTAAGACAAATTCAGAAGCAGGCCTTTCCTCAGGAATTACAGAGACTAAAGAACTCAGGTAGTGTAGATCCTAAAAGCACCATACTTGGCCTACACCCTATGCTAGACCCAGATGGCCTAATTCGGGTAGGCGGTCGTTTGCGTCATGCACCAGTAGCCTTTGATCAGCGACATCCCATACTACTACCACGTAAACATTCAATAACAAACGCAATTATCGCACAAGCGCATCAAAAAACCATGCACGGTGGTACGAACGCGACTTTACACACTGTCAGAGCAGAATATTGGCCGATTGACGGTAGAAATTTAACTCGTAGAATCATACACCAGTGTATGACCTGCTTCAGAGCCCGACCTAGCGCCCCGAAACCATACCTGATGGGAGATTTACCTGCGAATCGAGTAACTCTTAATAGACCGTTCAAAAATGTCGGAGTCGACTATTGCGGTCCATTCTTTATCAAAGAAAAGAGACATCGCAACCAAAAGAAACTAAAGATCTACGTAGCAGTTTTCGTCTGTTTCGCCGTCAAGGCTATACATCTCGAGCTTATTACAGACATGACAACCGAAGCCTTCTTAGCCTGTTTGCGCCGATTCATGGCCCGACGCGGTAAACCAACCGACATATATTCGGATAATGGGACGAATTTTGTGGGAGCAAATAATGAATTAAAGGAATTAATCTCTTTTATCAATTCGGATACTACGAAAACTCAGGTCCTCCGAACGCTAACCGACGCAAACGTCAAGTGGCATTTTTCCCCACCCCGGGCACCGCACTTCGGCGGTCTTTGGGAAGCGGCAGTCCGCTCATTTAAGCATCACTTGAGACGGACAATCGGTGATACACTTTTCACACTAGAGCAATTCAATACGGTTATCATCGAGATTGAAGCCATCCTTAATTCCCGCCCATTAACACCCTTATCCTCCGATCCGTCGGATCTTTCAGCGCTAACTCCAGCGCATTTCTTGAGTGGAGAATCACTGACTGCCACGCCCGAAGCTGACCTAGGTAATACACCTAGCAACCGGCTGTCTTACTGGCAACACAGCCAGCAAATTAAACAGCATTTCTGGACAAGGTGGCATAAAGAATACTTAAATGAATTAACTGCTCGAACGCGGTGGAAAGCCGGAACGAACAGCGCCATCAAGATCGACGACTTAGTGGTCATCAAGGAGGACGGCCTACCACCCCTGCATTGGGCTCTCGGCCGCATCCTAGAAACCCACCCTGGCAAGGATGGAATAGTACGGGTGGCCACTGTGAAGACTCACCGTGGTACATACAAGCGCTGCACAAAGCAGTTGTACCCGTTACCCTCCGCCGACGCCTCGGCTACCTAAGATGCAACGTCAATCATCAAAAAAATATACCCTGTACTACTTTTAGACTAAGGCAATTGTAATATTAGGCTAAATAGTTATAAGACCTGTATAGTAGAATCAACCACTTATCGAACTATTGCAGAACATTGTAACTAAGACACTCCATAGGATCTTTCATGTTTTTGAACTCGACGGTTCAAGGCGGGCGGCATGTTCCGTACAGGAACACACATCGACAACATACAATACCTGGAATAAGTACAGCTATCTACCTGGTCACTCCGCAGTCCTAACGGCCCGATACCCTCCCCTGCAGTAAGAGTCAACCACCACCCGGTCACCGGGAATTTCCTTGATACCTGCCACGAGAGCTAGACTCGAACCCAGCGATCCCTTCAATGTATTTATTTTTCGCACCTACCAAAAATGACCCAGTAGTGGGGACAACGCATAAATAGCCTTGGAATCTCATTAGAAGTAGCATTCATCACTCAGCATTCAGCATTCAGTAGACTCAGTGCGATAGAGTACAACGACAACACGTCTAGCATCCACAGTTCGTAATCACACACGATCTTCGATTATAAGGTCCCACGTGACTTAGACTAAACCAAGCATTTGTACAACTCTACAAAGGAAAATAACATTCGGACAGTGCTCAAGAGAGCAAGGAGAAATCAAGGTCTACTCTATCATCAACGACACCCTCATCCCTCCGAACACCTCATCGCCGCGAGATCCACGCGAGCTATCGTACAAAGTACACGTATGAGAACTCAATCTTGCCGGAACTCACAGTAGGGTTGCATCTCGCCTATTTACGGAGTCATCTAGCGTGTGCAGTCAACGGGGTCAGAAACACGATGGTGTTGCGATCCTGATGACCCTTTCAGCCATTCTCGTAGCTCTTTTCCTGGCTCCTGGAAAACCAGGATCTCGTGTTTCTCGAAACTATCTCGTCTCCTCCTTCCATTGTTCATCAGAGACAAGAAGACACACACACACACGAGTTTGAGGAAAACAAGGGAAACAAGTCGCTACTGGTTAATTAATGAACATATTTGGACAGTCCGATGGGTTTGGGTCTGCTCACTGAGATTTCGTGTTGCGTTAATCCGTACAAGGAAGATGCCGGTAGCTCCTCCTGTAGTTTATGTGTCGGGAGATATAGCATCGACAGATGGCTAGTCGAACAGGTATCCATCGATAGGGGCCGATCGATTTACGCGAGCTTTGATAGCACCAGTGCAATGGGTCGTGCTGCTGTTGGTGGTGGTGGTAGGTTCGTGGTGTTGGATAGTTGCCGATAGAGGCGAGGATCGCCGATCGCCAACTAGCGTTCCATGCATAAATGCATGAAGATCCTGGCCATCGGGACACCCCGTCCTCTTCCAAGGGGAGATACACGAGCGCCTGGTCCCATCGAGCACTCCGCTTCTCACCTGCTAAATCTGATCCTCTTTCCGCACTGCATATTTATGTCGATCCGAGCCTCTGATCAGGGAATCGCTGATAGATTTTCACGGAAGAATCCATCTTTCATAATGTACACCTTCTGTACATACATAAACTTTGTCATATCAGACAGATTATCTTTGATACATTTATCGCCAGAGACCTGAATCCTCAAGAGGATTGACTCAAATTTGCATACACTTTATCGCGTCTAATTCCTGACATGGTTACCGTTAAATACTTTTCTTACATTTAGATACCTCTATCTTATCTGGAGAATTCATTAATGTCTTATAAAACTGTTTACAAGATCGTAATTAATTATAGATTATTACAACGTGAAATATAGTAGAACGATTAAATTTACTTTCAATTACTTTACTCAAACGTTACGTCGAGTAAGTTCGGAGCCGAAAAAAATGATGCATTGCTCCCGAGAGTTTTTACGCGTAAGGCAAATAAAAGTTGGTCCAGCGTCAGTTGGTGGACTCTCGAGTGCAGTGTCCATATTTGAGGTGTTTCGGGTATCATTATCGATATATTTGAAGAATCGACGTGCAGGAAAAAAGCAAGGGTAAATGGGAAACCGCGTTTCGTTTGTGCCTGCTGACAAACGTGAGTAAACTTTGTAATGGCGATCCGGCTCGACTACTGACTGTTAATAACCACCCTCGCGTGACTGCTACGGTTCAAAGGAGGAGTCAGTCTCGGATCAATGCACTGCACTTGCTGAATGCTTGAACCTGACACTACCATTTAGTTCCTTCCATAAGATACTACCTTTTCTAGCATCCATCCATTACTTACGCTTTACTGATTGTTCCATTGTCTTTTCTGTTTCAGGTAAGGATCGAGTGACAGACTGAAAAACATACTTTGAGTGGATTGGTTCGCTAAAAACGATCAGATATACTATATTTTAATTCAGGCTTTCTTTATTTATGAAGTCGACAAAAGTTCAGTTCATTTTCTTTCAATCGTTTATTATATACTTGAACAGAATTTTTTAGCAGAGTTAAATTTGTAATGCACTCGTTTCTTCTAATTATAGCAATTATGCTTGAGAAGTTATTAGTCAGGGGTGTCGCGTCTCGTTAACTAAAAGGGTTGAACCTGCGATCTGCATTCCTCCAGGCAGTAATTATTTGAGTAGAATAATTCCGGCGTCAAGGACGTCGGAATTTCCGGTTATTAAGGGCTCGAGCCGAGCCGGGGTATAGCGCAACGCATCCGGCAGGATTCGATGTGAAACTTGAACTTGGAAGCAGGTGAGCGCGGAAGCTCGCGTAATTCCTGCGTGACTCTGCCAAGTACTTTTGCTCTTGGCCAAGCTTCATGGAAATCTTATGCGGCCAAGCTTGGCGCATACACTGCCCCAGGGAATTATTATCTTGCGCGTGGGCGCGAGCAAAATCCATTGTATAACTCGACGTTGCGTTCTGACATCGCTGCTATTCGTCTTTCCCTGGCGTGGCCTACGTCTTCGCGTGCTAACGTGTCACGGATCTCAAGGCTATTTCTAGTACTGTCTTCTTTCTCAGCTGTCTCTGAACGTCACTTCAATCCTAGTAATTCCCCGCAAATACTATCGAATTAGGAACGGTAATTCAATTCATTGTTCGGAGAAGTTCATTATTCCGATAATGATACTTCAACTCACGATCTCGAATTGAGGCCGTCGATGTTTGAAATGAAGCTTCCGAACAATTTGATTCGACTGTAATAAAATGGAAAAAATTCAAAGTTAGATAGCCCCCTCCCATTGAACTGTTCAGTTGTCATTGAGTTTACACGAGAAGATACAAAGTCATTATCGGGTACCCCTCCAATCGAAAAGCAATTAGAAGTCGTCGCGAATTGTCGTCACTAACTACTGCTACCCTTGGCACGTTCTTATCTCCCTCGATTTCGCATTCGCCACTCCAAGGTGTCTATTGAGGATGGCCAGGAGTCCAGCAGGCCAGTCCTGTAATGCGGGTGGTACCAATGGCACGAGCAGAGCGCCACACCATCCAGTGAGACGGTCGACGAATTCGTAACGAGCCATTGTCTTGCGCCTTTGTCGCCAACTGGCCGGTCCGCGACGCCTTCCTGACGGCGAGCCAGTCTACAAAAAGGGTCACTACACAATTAATTAAATGGGCGTACATCGCTGACCGAACCGTAACGCGGCTGCGCCGGACTATTAATTAGGGTTACACTCTCAACGCAAGACTACTAACTCTCATTCGCATTTTTCGTTGGCTCAATGACTCTTGACAGGATCAGGACTTGGACAAAGGAAAGGAAACACCTGGAATAAGATCTAAATTAAGCGCATACCACTTGTTGCGGTAGTGTAATAATAATAATTGCAATATAACGATTTACGAATGACGTAAAGATTGTTGGGGGGATAAATATCTTGGAAGTCCAATGGCGTGATTCTCAATGTTCCTGAAAGAAGCGTCAAAGGAAGAAAACAATAACAGAAGCTCAACAGACGGGATCGTCCACAGGTTATTTACACTAGAATATACACGCTCGCGTCTCCCACCACTGATTTTCCCACGCGTGCTCCGACTCCCGTAGTAGTGTTTTTCTAGCTCTTTCACTGTCCGTAGCGTCTTACCGTCTGGGCTGGTTCCCCAATTGACTTTGACATTATACAATTTTTCTTCTATTCTTCTTCGTTTTTATATGGTAGAAATGATGAAGACAAAAAACCCTGCGGAAATTGGTCTGATTGCATTTAAAGGATAATACAATATTACCATTAAAGGGGGATCTTCTAGTCATTTCCGTCTCCCAGAGTGTCTAGACCAGAAAATCCTTATTTAATCCCTGTCACGAGATAGTTGTCACGTTCGTTCGCTATACACGCTGGAGAAGCTCCATAAACCTTGCGAGACCGCTTGCGTACTCGCTTCAGGGTCACGATGACTCCGAGCCCGATCTAAACCTCGCTCCTCTCATTAGAAGCCCCCACTATAGCGCGCGGCATACTATCTGCATAACAAATTGACAAGTGAGAATCTAGTATAGACTTATAATTAAAGCCGCATTTGGACTTGGAATCTCTGACGTAAACTTTGATTACGCTTAATTATGTCTAATGGACGCGGAAATATGTAGCTGTCGCGATACAAACGAGCGATCTATTAGCTTCGTTCACCCGAACCATTCGAAATGTCGAACCTTCTTAGGCAAAGGCGATACGGAAAATGCACTGAGACATCATTAGAATTAGATAAGTCTCAAACGTGAAAGCGATCGGGAGGAGGCAGTAATATTATTATAATTACGATATTTTCTTTCTGTTGTTTTTTCTATTTGTTTGCCGGTAAGGAGTATGATGATCTTAGCCAAACACGTGGTCACAACTATATATCGTAGGACGATAGTTGGGACCGTAAAACCGCCTACTCTGCACTTTCCACTGGCAGACTCGGGAGAAAATCCAATTCACCCTGAGAAACCGTGGTCGACCGATGATGGGAGAGAAATTTCTGATAATTTACGATCAACGTCGATCGCACACGCGGTTCACCGCGACCAGTTTTTGTCGCCGCCAGAGGAAAGGTGTGAAACTCATCATTCGAGGGCTATATTTCTAAAAAGGATTGGCTCGTTATTCCTTTGGCGATACTAGAAAGCCAGGCATCTATCACGTGGCTTCCAATGAAACATCTTAAACTGTAAAAGCAACAAACCGAAGCCATCGAGAGAATTCCGCTAACTCAATTATTGCCGAAACCAGTTTAAACGATTGATCCAAATCGCGTAAGAACGAATATAATGACATCTGGAATCCGCCGAATGTTCGAAGTCACTCTCGATGAAGATTGGAGTAAGATAACCAGAGGATCGAGTTTAGCCGGTGGGAGGAATGCGAAAGGTCAAAGTAGCTCGGAAGAAAAAGGAAAGGTGATAAACCAGATTGTGACGGTAAAACGACAGGAAACAATAAAGTGGACCATCGGTAAGGAAGCTGGGTGATTCTCCTGGAACCAGTAGCGTCCGGAGAGTCGTGGTTCGACGAGGGAGAAGAGTAGGGGGAGGGAGGTAAAAAGTGAAGCCTTCTCTGGGGAACAAGCTAGTAAGTAGCCTTATGTAGGCTGAGTCAGGAAGGTACCGAGAAAGCATACCGCAAGAACCATAGAGCCAGCGTGCCACTCGCACCCTTGCCTTGGCTTCCTCTTCGTTCCCTCTTCGTTCCCTCTTTCGCCCCTCTCCAGCATCCACGTTCGGGATGTATCGCTCGAAAAACAGGATAAAGTAACGAGGCGAAATTACGCCTTGTTACGTCCTCGGAATTCCACGCGAGTGGCGCGGAGCCAATCGAACTTTGATGCGTCCCGTAAAAACTCGTCGATTTCTGAGCTCGATAGTCCTCGCGAGAGTTGCCTCGAATCCTGCGGATGCGTCGACGAGAGGTCTAATTGGATGCGGCGCATGGGATTCAACCTGCAGCCCGTGGTTTATGGTGCCATTTTCAACTGGAAGATACTAGATTTCGATAAGCCAGAGCTATCGAGTGCAGTCGATACTTCGGTTCTCTGTGAAGTCGAGTACTTGGAAGTACACTACGACTCTTGCTCTCTCGCATTACGATCTCGTCGTACTACATTACATCGCATTCTCTATGAATCCAGATTTCTTCTTGCTTTGTTTTTGTGCAATCGAAACTCGATAAACCAAATATCAAAGAATCGAGACGCAATTGAAAGTCTTTGGGAGTCTTTGGGTCCAGGAAAGTTTTCCTTCACGGGGATGACCATCACTCGCAGTCGAAGGCCACGGGGTAAGAGTTACGGGCGGGTATACGTGATTGAACGTGGGCTCGCGATTTACATCGCAATCGGAGCCGTAATGATCGTGGGGCAAGGGGCGAGCGAGGCAAAGGGACAGAGCTGGAGAAAGAGAGGAAGAAAGAAAGAGCAAGGAATAGGCTTTGTATGCTGCCACGTACGAGATCGTTAGTAAGGGTGGAACAACGACCGGCAGGAAGAAGACGGGTATCTACCGACGATTTAGCGCGCCTTTGCATCTCCGACTGTAGCTGTCTTTACTCTCTTCTCTTCTCTTCTCTTCTCTTCTCTTCTCTTCCCTTCCCTTCTCTTCCTTGCATTTCTAATGCCTACACGTCCGCGCATTCGCCTTTTCCGCTCGTATCCAATCACGCTTTGTACTCTCTCTCTCTCTCTCTCTCTCTCTCTCTCTCTCTCTCTCTCGATTCTCCTTTCGACACTTGTCATTTTGTTAAGCAATCTTTTTTCAATTTTATTTCCAACGATCGGATAAGAATTCTATGTTATTCATGTTACGATATTGAAGAAATCCGTTTTTCGATTTAATAACATGCGTATGTAATCATAGGAATAATGAAGCATTTCGCGAAACCTTTATCGAAATCTATACGATTCCGACCTTGCAGACGGCGAAATTCCGTAAATTTCACGAGTGTGCGCTGCAGTACCTCATCTCCGAGCATCGCGACTGATTACCATTTCACGCCCAATTACGGCAGCAAGCTATCTTTGTCCAATCTTAATCCTTATTATTACTCGGCACGCCGGTGCAGCACGCCGCGTTGCTTCACGCGTCGAGCGCAACGAGAAGAGTTAGCGAGAGAGGGCTGAAGAGGGACGAAGAGGGTCGTAGGCGTTCGCTCGTGGCCGCTATTTTTCCCGATCGTTAGAGCGTGAAAGCGCGCCGAACGTACGTTTCTGTCAACGGTATCGGCATTACGCATCACCTGGCGATAAACCAACAATATGGCGAATCCTCCTCCCCCGTTTAACCCCTTATTTTTTGGAAACGATCAATTATGAGTAAAGCAGGTGAATATCATCAAACTTAAAACCTGTTTAGGTTCATTGTATCAGAAAAATATCTGCGTTCGATGGTTTTAGAGGTTTTCGAATTATTGAGGTTCGGGGTAGAGAACGGTTCTACCGCATGCCTGCCCAGATTCCACTTCTGCAATTTACAGAGGGAGGAAACCCGATCCACATTTTTCGCGGTCTAATGATATTAACTAAATTGCGGCGAGCTGTGGCTTCTGACAGTGTCCTGTTTTTTACGATCGATGTTCCTTCTGTCGACCAACATTTATCCGAATGGAGACACGTTCGGGGATCAATTTTGGTTTTGCTCGTATCACGTAGCTTTAGGTAATTAATTTTACACGAGTATAAGACAGAAATGCAGTTTCGTATTGAAGTTTATTCTATTTTACTTTTGTTTGGGAAGAGTTGAATCATTGATACAAAGGTTGAAAATTCCAAGTTCTCTTCGAGTGGAGATTTCGAAGGTCGAAGGGTTATTTCGCATGACCTACGACAAGGCAATGGACTGGACATAGATTAAAGAGGCATCGAGCATCGGTCTTGCTGGACAGCGGAGCTTCGCGGAGGGTGCAAAAGCTTCTTTGATTTAGAGTCACGCGAGCCCATTCCCTTCCGTTCCTCGTATGAATAAACATGTAAATATGCGCGTATATCGCGTATCGAGGGACACTCGATTATTACATCTCTCCGCAGGCGGATACACGCGACACGCTCGATTCTCGACTCTCGACCCACGAGGAACTTGGCTCTGAATTACGGCTAGACTCTGTTCCGATTCCTAATACGGCACATACACCATGAATAAGGAAAATATTCATAGACCAGGTTATTCTTGAATTTATCTTTCCATACCTCAACTATCATATTTACGCATAAATCAATTTTGTTATTGACTATGTCACAGAATCGATAGATCAAATTCATTCTAATTAAAGGACAGGATTCTTCTTATTCAATCTATATTACTTAGTTAGATGAAAAAAATATAACTTAAATATTTTGGGTCATTAAAAGCAAAGCACAGCCATCCATTCTTTCAAATTAAGGCCAGGAACGCGTGAGTCACCGTGGAATTCCCGCATTCGCCGGAATTTTGCCAAAACTCCATTGACACGAATTAACGTGTCCGCTCTCAATTGCCAATTCTCCCCCCGTGTTCTGCATAAAAATGAGAGAACGTGGTGTTACCGGATCGCGTGCCTCTTTTAGCGAGATAGAAATCAACTTGTGTAAAGGTTTCGCTGGCAGAATACAAGCATATCACTGGATGATTTAGACTGTATAGAGTAAGAAGTAAGGAAAGTGAAACCAACAAGACAGAGTTGTCAAAGAGTGTGTCCTATGGTAGAGTACATATTTTACAACACGAAGGAATAGCTTTCGGCGAGAAGTCGGGGGGGCTCCGTCGACACGAAACCGCAGAGACAAAGCAAGATCCGACTCAAGAAAGTCCTCCGGGCGCGTCATGAGAGCGAAAGAAGATTAGCGGACAGCTCTTGAGCGGTGCCATCTCTTGAAACTTTTTCTCTCCGTCTCCCATTCTCTCTTAGCCGCTCGTCATCTTATACTTTTAGTGCCGGAGGAAAGACGCCCGCTAATAGAATCCGCCAAGTCCTTTATTTACTCGGTCCCCCGCAACCCTTTGTTTCCTCCTCACCAATTTTCGGTCGGCCTCCTCTCGTCCTTTCCCTTTTCGCCAGCTTCCCATCTTCGCTTATCAAGGTGTACCAGAGCCTTCCACCATTGACTACGCACCTCCTTGGAACTTGTAACTACTAGCGGCAGTCGGCTCGTGACTGTCGCGGAATTGTCGGTGGAATATCAATTTGAAGGATTGAAGCTTGGTATAGCGTACTCCTCCTACCAGAAGGAATGCAATTTGCCATTGTTCAGTGGCGGTCTCAGCCAAGAGAACCAGTGGAAAGTGGTGCCTTCGTCGAATTGTTTATTTTGAGGCGATGCTCGAGAGAGGTCCTTTGGACTCGACGATCCAATAATCAAGCTCCCGGATACTTTTTGCTCGGCGGGATGGCGTGGCGGGAGGCTCAACGAAGCCAGAGCTCTTTCCACCCGGAGGAGCGAGGAGTTAAGCTCGTTGACATCGCACTCGTGAGGTCAGCCAACCAGGGTTCGATTCCCACCGATCTTACTTTCGCAGTTGGATGCTTGGTTGGAGAGATGTCTCGTAGGGAGACATCTCGCGACGATGCGACGATCCGACGATGGTGCATCCAGCCGCATCACTGCTACAAGGTCGAGATACGTGTCGGGGTCGAGCGGTAGTTCCGCTGGTGTATTACGAGGGTTATTTGCATATTGCGCTGGTATCTTTCTATTTGCCATCGTCCTTTTCTTCTTCCTGGTTGATCGAATCAATTGCTTGAGTTTGACGCGAGAAGAAACTCGTAACAGTGTTCTGAGAAATAATTGCTCCATATAACCGATACATTTGTATAACAATCCACAGTGCAGTGACCACCAGTTTTTTCTTGAATGTATCTCGAATGTTTTCACGGGGATTAATCAAGGTAGCAAATCACGGATCATGGAAATTGTCGCGGTTGATTTAAATGCAGAAGCTCGATTGGATCGTGAGAGCTTACGATCGTGATGCTATCGGTGGATAGTAGTTTGGTGCCTGTTCAACATTGATACACTGCTATAATAAGATTCATAAGAACTGTTATAAGCACGACTGGCACCAGGCGACCGAAGCCGACAATTAATATTCGCGTACGCGTTCTCTCTCCCTCTCCTTCTGTCTCTTCTCTTTTACGTGGGCCGCTGTTTATTATGTCGCAAAGCGAATATGCAAAACGCACCTGAGTGACTAAGGTTGTACAGTTAGTTAGGTGTGCGCGCGCTAGCGTAACTCGTACGCTCATTTGCGCCGGTGGCATCCTCGGCATTCATGCTTGGCTATTTGCAACGTTAAAAACACTTTTAGCTCGCGGAACTAAAGGATTCTCCCACGCGTACGAATATTCCTACTCCTCGCGGGTGCCGTTACGCATCAGGCGCATTTCATGTTATTGGGCTAGTTAATAAGTAATTGCCGATTTTTGTACGACGTCGTTCCTGTCGTTATCGAATCAAAAAGCTATTAGTTGCCTGTTACCTTGTTCAATTTTCTTAATGCTTCTGAGAATTTGGAAATGAATAGGACGATGATAGATCTTCCTGTAATTATGGTTTTTATTCTAAGAAGGTCAGAGGACAGTGAAAACGGTAAATCCAATAGATCGATTACGAAACTAATATTTTGTATTCCTCTTCGATGGTTTTAAGTTGTCCGCGAGTTGACAAACCAGTAGAAAGAGTTTCTGGGAACTCGGTAGGAAAAGGAGTCCCACCTTGATCCACATCGGTAAAAGACAGTCTCTGGCATCCGTCCGCGGTCGCATCGCGTCGTGCCGCATCCGACAGACTTTTACATTGGCGCAAAACGCGAATAAGCAGCCTCTGCCGCCGCGTAATCTCCGCGCTGCGGTTTCGCGCTACCGTGCATTTTCCGTTAAAGCGTGACCGGGCCTCTCCTAACGGCTGTTTCCATTCGATTTTCGACCGAGCATGATCGTCACTTGCCGGAAAATTGGTGACGAGCGGCAGCCACTTCCGTTTGAAAAGATTATTAACCTTTAGCTACTTTGCGAACGACCTCGTCACCACACGATGCCCTGCTAAAACCGATATTCCAACCACACGGCACCACTTAGAACCATCTTTTCTCCACTTTTCCATATTTTATACTCACCCCAGAGCCGGTTTAAAAAATCCTCGAGAGGCTCCAGTCGGAAATCCTTGTCATAGTTTCTTGGTTTCTAATAAGCGAAATTACAGGTATACCGCCAGAGCCGACAGATTCGCGCATAATGCGCGTAAGCAGAAGTACACCTAATATCGTGGAGCACGTGACGAATCCTGGCAAACGAGATCGCGTTAAACGCCACTCCACGCTGCTCCACGCCGCGCCGCGGGTATTATTGCGATTCGCCGGATACGGTACGTGCCCATCCCAGGATCGATTATCCTAGGGTGGATTCTAAGGGCAGCCGGCGATGTTGTTGCTGCCACTGCGTAGACATACATAGGAGTCTTCTTCTTGAGTCTTCTTACCGTTGGATGAGAAGGTGCAACCTGGCACATATTGCATATTACATATTGCATATTGCGATAGGAACTGCCATGCTGCCGCCTAAGTCGAAGATCTCCACCTATAGGAGCTCACGTAGCTTCCTAAGTGGCCGGCAACTTGTTGCTTCAGGCTCTGAGATAGTTTCTTTGAGCACATTCACCCGGCTCATTACGTTGGCCTATGGTTATATGCGCTCGGGAGTTTCATAGATGTATGTATAATCGACTCATACGCACCTATTGACCTAAGCCTCTCCTCTATTCCCGATATTGGTACACGAGCAACTTCGATTGGCTATCGAACACCATATTAAGCTTCCGGCGAATCTTGCAACTTTGCTTATTGTTGAAAGTACAGGCTGTGGATTGGAAATTAGAACCCATCAAGGGAATTCCACTGTTTGCACTATCGCACTATCCTCTAAAAACTCCATGTACTTTTAAATTTCTTCCACTCGGTCGCCTCTGTTCTCTTCAGCTTCTCTGCGTGGTTCAAAAATCCTTTTCAATGGGGCGCCACCCTTCCATCTTCGCTTAGCAGCTAACAGAATTGCGCCCAGAAGCGTGGTTTCGCGCGTAAATTGGGAGGCAGAGAGGAAGGTCGCACGTGTCTTCTTGTTTGTTTCGTTTTAGCCAGTTGGAAGATTGGCTTGAAAAAAGTGGGCAGAAAAAGGTGGAGGGTCGTAAAGGCTGGCGAGTATGAATGGCATTGGGAGACTGGCGGTGGAAAAAAAAGAGAGAGAGAAGGAAGGGTGAAAGAAAACAGTGGGACGACCTGTTTGCTGGCTAGACGGAAATGTCGTAGGCTGGAGGCTTTTTTCTGTTGGATATGGACGCTCAACAAAAAGGAAGAGTTCGAGGGACACATGGCGCTACGCAAACGCCACCGCCACTGCCATCACCGTAAACTGTCAGCGATATGGCTTGCGTCCTGTTAGCGAGGTCAGAACCCTTCCCGCTTACTCTGTTTTTCTCCCGGACTCTTCTGTCCCATGTCGTTTTTTTGAATCACTGTCTTTTGTGAGTTCCATCTTCGTGCAGATGTAACTCGGCGTACTCCACTGTTCGTAATCGGTCGAAAACTAACAGAGATTCATTAGCGGATTACAGATTTTTATGCAAGGTACTAAAGTCTTATGACATAAGTCTGGAAAAATAGAAAGTGTTTTGGAAAGTACAAGTAAAAACTGGTTTCGTGGCGTATTACACGTTTTTTAGTCGAATCGTGACAATTTTGTACAAGCGGCCGAATTGAGATTTGCATAAACATCCGTAGTCCGACTATTAGTTCCACGAAACATCTTGTTACTTGAGATCCACAGTTTCTTTTCTTCGAGCTCTTCGAGGATCCTAGAGAAATTAGGTGAACAGTCTTGAAACATAAGATTTTAGTTGGTCAGTAATGTCGTCGGAAGAATTTCGGGCACGAGGAGGATATCGATTGGATCCGATCTTTCCGGATTCATTGGCCTCGTGGCATTTCACTGGAAAAAGGATCGTGTTCCTTGGCCTGAAATGCTCGCGGCACTGTCAGGCTAACGTTGAGCTCAGTGTCGGCAGTTCTTGCCGATGAATGGCGGCACACGTGGCCGACAGACGCGGTCCGATCGCCAGCCTAATTGCCCTCTCGAACCAACCTCCAATACGGTTTCGGTCCGATCGACCCAGATCTCCCCACAAATTTTCGATAATTATCCCCTCCGTCGTCCTTGCCGACCGGAATCGATCGAATTCCTCACTGTTCTTTTCTTCTCGCTCATAATTCTTCGAATTTTCCCTTAAGTCGCGTGCTTCTTTCCTTGAGAGTTTTTAGACTCTATTTATTTGCCTTCTGTCTGAGAAGCATTAAAGTTCAGTGTTCCCAAAGTTAAGCTTTCAAGTTGCCACCTCGAAAATAGACCACACGGAAGTTCTTATGGACCGAGCGAAGGGAGTCGAAGGATGATGTAGAAAATCCAACTGGAAGCATGTGTAGCACTTAACCGAGTAAGAGAGGAGATTGACAAATGTTAGTTGAAATTTCGTTTCTCGCGATGAGAGCCTACCAAATCGAGCGAGTGTGTCGTGGTACTCCCATTAACAGTGGGTTCTCAGGACGTTCGAAGCTTAACGACGTATCATGAGCCCATTAGCTTATCAATGAGCAACCCCTTGAGTAGGAGGGAGAGAGTACGAAAATAAACCGTGTGGCCCCCCGTGAGAACTCGACCACCTTTCTCTCGATACATACTGTTGCTCTCTTTCTTCGCGAGCAACGGATATTCCGCCGTCACACGCCTCCTCGCGTAAAACCAGACCAGACAAACTTGCGCTACATGTGGCACCCGTGTCGCGCGGTCGCTGCCGACAAGGACATTTCACAAAAACTACCTTCTACTCCCATCCAGACTGGGGAGCACGCGTATCAATGAATTATCAACAAGAACCCGCGGCGACAAAGAATTAATTGCGCGTTACCAACAGGCATTCGTATATACATTTTAATTAATTTCTTCTTTATCGAAATTCATAGCCACTTATGTATTGCAAGATAGGTTCTGTTTTATACATGTATGTACTTAAAGTCTCACGAGTTAAATTGAGGTCGCGTTTAAATCCCACTGCAGCATCTGGACCATCGGTTGCAAAGTGACACAATAAATTTGGCGAAGGAATTCATTAATTGCTTAACGGTATTGGTTCGACCAATGATCGGAGAAATTGGTCCGAGCAAAAGGGGACTCGTTGTCGGCAGTTTTCCAGTTTCGTGAGCATGGAGAGGCGCGTGCAGCTGCATTCGAAGTACGACATATGTACATGTACGTGTGTCGCGTATCGTGTCGTGTCGCCAAGTCGGATTCGCCGACCGCACTCCTGGCCGCAAGTCGCGCGCGTCTTAAAAAAACCAACAGAGGGGCCTCTCTGAAAGGGTGATCGGTGTCGCAATAGTCGAGTGTTACGTTTCAAAAGCCGCAGAGCTCCACTTGTCGCTCTTGCGCTCATGGGAACACCTTTCCTCTGCAGTGTGCACCCGTCCTGTCCCGCAAAAATCGAGTGGTTGGTCAGTGGACTTGTCGATCCGACCCCACGAGGCTTTGCGGGATTTCTCTCTCAGTTTTTCGCTCGTCCAACAGGTGTTGCGGATTTTCTTCGCTGGACGGGATGTTGCGTGATGCCTGCGTTGTTTTCTTCTTAACCATCGTCAATTGTGAAAGACGAATACATATGGTCGCACGTACTTCATATTTTTAATTTAAGTTGTAGTTTATTCAAATGCATTCGTTTGTCGAGTTAAATTGAATTGAGAAACTGACAAGAGAGTTGAGCGAGTATTCATAAGTACATAGACAGTGCTAAGGATAGGTTCCAATAGGTGATGGAGTCTAATTAGAAGCTAATGAAGGGTCACCGGTTCTGAAGGTAACCCGATACTCCGGTAAACAAGGGTTTTCCTCCACCTCAGCGTGTTTGTGGAGCACAGCCTCCCTCGCCGCAGAGTGAGCAGCCCCTGCCGAGCCCGCAGTCATATTATCCACGTGGGAAGCTCTTCTTTCACGGGGTCTCTTTCTTCTCCACTTCGCATTCCTTCCGCGAGGCTCCTCATTCGTTTCGTCACACTCTTATCCTCGAATACTTACCGTTTAAAGATTCCAACTTGAACAGATTAGTTTATCTAAACAAACTCCAATATTCCCTTTGTACCTTTGTATATTTTTTCAATTCACCGATTCACTAGAGAAGGATACGTTTGCGTCTGAAATTTCTTTTATCTCATCTCGATGACAGGTTCGCTTGTCCCCAGAGGAAATTGTTTTCCAGATTGATAAGGCAGTTCGCGGGTTCAATTAGTATGCAGCGTCGATTGCTTAATCGGGAGAGCTTCGACCGTGCCACGGGGGTACACGCTGGTGAACGAGGACCACTGATCGAATCGCGACATCTTCCGACTCCCTCGGATTCTTATCTCGTCCCTTAATTGATCGCGTCCGTTGACCCTTAATTATTCGAGGATCCGCGCGCTGACCCTCTCGAGCGCGCGAGCACGGGAGCACGGCTCCTCTCGTTCGTTCTGTCCCTCCTACACCTTGCGAAAGAGGGGCGCTTACAGGCTTTTCTGTCGGCGACGCTCGCGGCCTTAATGGATGCTAATTCGACGACGGTATTGCGATACCCGTTTCTTAATTAGCAGTCCTCACGAGAGCGCGACGATCAGTGTCCCAGGCTAATTACACGGTTCTAGAGCGAACTACTCTTCCACGATCGTCGCGTTGAGATTTTCGGTGGTGAAGCACCGCCGCAGGTTTTCTGGCAGAGGTTCTAGGAGGCAGGCAGGCTTTCGAGCGAGGACCGAACAACCGAGAGAGATAAGGCGAGAGAAGCGTGGAGAAAGGACGAGAGGGAGAGAAGAAGAGTCCATTAACATTCGGCGCGGCAAATTACAAGCCGAGACACTAATGGAGCCAGCACGGGTGGCTGGGCGGTCCAGCGTCCATCGATGGTGGGTGGTGGTAGTGATTGTGGTAGTGATGCCTGCTGATGATGCTGACGCTTCTACCTGTCCCTTCCTCACTCCCTCTTTCTCTCGTTTCTGGCATCCTCCCGGGTCTTTTGCTTTCTTTCTCTTTTCCTCCTTCTTCCACTTTTTCTTTCTTTCCCTTTATTTCTCTCTCGCTTGGTCGCACCGCTGAAAGCATCTTGCTCGGGCCCCCAGTCCCCAGTTCGAGATGAGCTCTCGCGATACCACGAGAGGCGGAGGAGGCTTCTTCCCTGAAAAAAGTGGTCGAGTCGAGGCATTCACCGCGTGACACTACTCGTCACTACTCGCCGCTGGTAATCTCTTAGGGTGGTAACAGTGGTGGTTTCGGTCATCCGGAGTTATTTCCTCTTAGAAATTGGGCGCTTCGAGGGTGTTGCTACCGCTATGGGGACATTGACTCCGTCCTTGTGGACTCGAACCCACCATGATCTCCGTAAAAATACCAACACTAGTTTCTCCAAGTTCGAAACTGTTTTGCGCACATCGCAAAACAAATCGCTGAACCGAATTAATGTTATCGGAAACGCACTTTTACCGTGCAAAACTACATGCAGTTTTATCGATCTAATCTAACATAAGTAGAGTCTACTACTGGTAGAATCTCGTAAATATGCCTGGTAAGCGTGCAAACTCGTAATTACCAGGTTAACGTGGAATCTCGTCGAGCAAGCGGATAAACATATTTTCTCGTGAATGAAAATTTTCAGTGGGCTCGCGGGATACAGTTTCCCGCGGTTGCCAGTCGATATTGAAATTATGGTTAATTAGTTGGGAAACTGTTCCCGCGGTTTTCTGGACGCGCACCGCTTCATCCAGTTCACCTAGTTCGCCTCGCAAGCGTCGCGGGGCGAGACTAGATAGGAAAAAAAAGAGGAAGGGAATCGGAAGGTCGTTGGAACGGGTTTGCTCGAGACTTTCGCGATCGACATCCAATCGAAGGTGAGACAGAACGCGTTAACCCATTTTCGCTCGCAAACTGGCACCGCCATGTGTGTGTGTAGTCGGAGAAAGAAAGACAGACAGAGCTTGAACGATCACTGATTGTAATGACTCCGCAGTAATATTTCAATTCGCTTAATATTCCATTGACGACTAGTTTTGCCGATCGGTGCTCATTGATTCGCGGTAGAAATCTCAAATTAAATCGAGCCTGACTTCCTAATTGGATTCTATCTATTTTTAATTAAGCTTGAAGTCCGATGAATGAAAGTGAAGTGGATTCCTGTCGGATCTTTCGGCTCGCTGAGTCACTCGATACTGCATCGAGAACGAGATACGTACAGAGAAAAGATTGACACTAATATATATTTACTTAATATGGTCTACGATCAATAATAAAATTTTTGAATAACAAAGAGTAAGAAAGTGTTGCGGAATTGATCGAATATAATATTTTATTGTAATATTCATGAAAAAATTGCTTCCTGATCGGTCATCAAACTGTTAAGAGTGTACTCGAATCGTTTACGCAACTGTTATCTCGTTTCTCGGTTCGCAACTTTGATCACGCGTCGCCGACATTGAGCGATCGATCAGCGGTGCTCTCGAAAAATGATGATCATCTTCGTCCGACGAGCATACCACGGCACGAGTCACGATTCGCGAGGCGCAATCGCTCTTGCTCGCCTCGGAAAAAGTGGCACTCGGCCTCCTGCAAAAACCAATATCGAAACTGGACGGGTGGTTAATGCGAGCTGCGGATCGTCTTTCTCCCCAGAGTCACCCGTAATTCTTCCACCATCGTTTCTTCTCCTTTTCTCTTTCTCTTTCTCTTTCTCTTTCTATCACTTTCTTCGAATTTTTTTCATTTTTTCTTACAGTTCCGACAAACGTGTAAATAAAATACAAACTTGTACTATATCGTTAGAAAAAATTGTCAAGATGTCATTGATGTATGCTCGAGAGAGAAAAGAGAAAGAAAAAGAAGAAGAAAGAGAAAAAGAAGAGAAAGAAAAAGAAGAAGAAGAAGAGGAAGATCCACGAGATGCTCGATTCGCGATGGTGGGGCTCGTTTTGCTCGCGCTTCGTTTTCCGTTCGTCTGGGACTGCAATGTTATTACCGGCTAAGTGGACGATTCGTAATGACACCGGAGGCTGCCATTTTAGTGCTAAGTGCCGCGCATTATCGGCGGGGGATGACGGTAGTCCCTTTTATTTTTCCTTCTTGCTCCCTCCCTTGCAACTGGCTCTCCTTCTTTCGCACGGTTCTATTACTCTGTTGGTCCTTCGTCCCCAGTCGCGGCCGTGGCCGTGGAATCTCCGCGACTGCATCGAAAGCGTAATCGGCTCTTGGACCCTTTATACCCCCATACCGTGTAATCCTGAGACCTCACTTAATTGCAAAAGTCCTTTCGGAGAGTTCTGTACTCTACAATAAAAGATATTGAGCTCCGAAAGTGTCTCAAGCTCAGAGTCAGAAAAAATTAGCAGATCGGATCGTACTTATGCAGAAAATAAAAAAAGTAAATACGAAAATTTGGGTGACATTTTTTCAGTTATTCAGAATTACAACTTTTAATTCGTAAAATCTACTTCGAAGTATCATAGTCATCGCAGTTCCGATTTTGCGTCAAGACGTTGACTTCTCGGCGTAAAGCAATTAAACGCCGATGGGGCGTTAAGGCTCGTCCTGAGCGCGCACAATTTCAGATGCTCGTTTAGATAGTGGGCGCCGCGCTGCGTTGCGGCACGAAATCGCGAGGCCATTCGTCATGTCTCACACGGAGGGAGAGACAGTAAGGAGATGGAGGAAGGGGTACCATGCGGATTTACGAGGCAATTTCGGTTGGCGACCCGTTAATTTCCGACCGATACGTCGCGATAACTCGACGGAAATCGCTTCTTATCGATTTATCTTACCTCCAATCTCTTCCTTTTTAGCTCATTTTTTCGCGGAGACCCCGAATAACTTATTTCCTCTTAACTAGCTCAGCTCGTCGCCTCTCGACCGAACCAAGGAGATGAGTCTCCTCGTCTCATTTCTTAGTCGAAACTACAGTAATTTTTTACGTAACGGTTACGTAACAATTAAATGTGTCATATAGACTCGGAAGAATTATTCGATTATATAGAGTTTAAACTGGCTCTAGATCTGCGAACGTTAATTACAAGCAGCACCGGGTTAACTGTGCAAACGTTTCTGCCTGGCTCCTATCGTTAATTTGTCGTGTGAACGAAGAACTTGACCACGGACTAGGAAGCGAGACCGCGGAAATTGGCATGGAACCGGTATGAGGCTTTCACTCCCACGAACTAGACTCTACGATTCATTAGCATCTGCCATTTCGTTCCACGGAATGAAAGTGAGACGGCGTAACGTGCACCCCAAATTTTCTAGTTTATTAAGCATCGCTTTTTGCGCTAACTCGCAGATCACCACTGTGCAAAATAATTGCGTAAGCATCCTGAGATCGTAATAGAGATTCGTATAAGTTTCCTGTATGCGGTGTGTTGCCGACCAATTAGAAGTTCTTTTATCGGACACTATGAACTAACCCTTTGAAACATGACCGACTAGAAATGCCAAAGATCCGTTTGGGTTATTAGTTAGCAGTTGCCTGAGTGCTCGACAAACTCCCCTGCGCCCATTCAAGACACAATAGGATTACTGCAAGCGATAATTTCATTTCCACACACTTTTTTCTATTCAATTCATATTTATTCAGATATATGTACGTTATTAATTATTGGATGGCCAGTGCAAATGTTTGCCGACAAATGCTACTCTTAACATAGATAACATTTATCTGTGTGTTTAGATAACGCAAGGGCATTTAGTTTACTTAGAGAGACGTCTTTTGAATTCTTCCTTATTTATGGGAAAATGCAGATTATTCGCAAGGTTGTAGATTCAAGTAGCTCCAAGTAGCTTTAATAGCGGAATTAGTTGCAGGCAATTTGCATTGAAATGCGGATCGATACGAAAGGTATCAGGAGAGTTGCACACTGAGAGTGCAGCTTGTTGGTTCTGTAAATACGTTCCGCAATAAGAGGAAGTTCTCCTTGCGCGTATCGTCCTTCTCCGTCTTCGTTTTCCTCCCCATGGTACCATTGATTTCTGATCTCGATCTCGTGCGGGCGCTGATCGATTTATCAAGGTTCGAGCCGTGAGAGAGAGACCATGCGCGCATAATACTGACAATAATAAACGATGATTGAAGTCTTGCCTCTCACTTTCGCGCGCGGATCTCCTTCTATGGGATCCAGTTTGGCTGGGAGGTAGCAGGGTAGATTGATCGTATCTCCTCGCCAATTTCGTTGGCTCGTCCCCCGTCAGTGAGACAATTTTAAAGAAATTATTTCTCAAACCCTCTCTATATGTATACATACTCTCTTAATCGAATCCCAACAATTTCTTTATAAACATTCGTTGTTCAATAATGATAAAGCAGACTGTATTTTCCGAAAGGTTGCACAATATATTCCACGAATAAACCAGTTCCCATTAATCGCAGTGGAGCTATTGAAAACCAAGTGGCTCTCTCGGCGAGAAGCACCAGAGGTAATTCACCGGAATCGAAGACTATTGATCGCGAGGGGAGGCATAATTCAATCGCATGGTTGTCCAGAGTGTGCACGGTGTCCATGGTGTCCATCTCTCAGCGACAGGAGGACTCGGTATCGCGAGATTCCAACCGAGTGTTTACAGGCCGATCGTGCGACGATCCTGCCAGACAAATACAGGTCGTCCTTCCGCAGCGGTGTCGAGTGTGTGTCGAGTGTGCGTCGAGTAAGGGCCCGACGGTGTCGATCGATCCTTACAAACTCTGCCGCCCCTGTCCTTATAGAGAGAGGAGCTCGGAGAATCCAAAGATCCGAGAACTCTCTGATCGGCGCGGTATCATCACGACACAAAGGCTCTCTTCTCCTAGATCGTTTTTCGACGCGTCCTTCGCCGCTCACCTGAATTAAGCGAGCCGAGTGTACTCTACTCTGGCGAACTGACCAGACGCTCTGCAGACGGCACGAGGTGAATTTCCCTTGATATGCATCCTAGGTCCACTCAGGATGCGCGTCGCAACCTTCGGTAGACACTATGTGGCCGGCATGCAGTCGAGATTCTATAATAGAGTCGGCTCGTTACGATTCAGCTTCTCGCGATGACTTACGATTCCACTGCTTTGACGAGTATTTTTAGAAGCACCTCGTTCCTTACTGCAGATTGATCCCAGGGGAAGCGCCAAGTCAACAGAAAGGTCATTCGCTCAATGGAATTTTTAGGACGATCTCTCTTTTCGATTGGGTTGTTTTGCGAAACTCAGTCTTATGGCTGTGGCAGAGTATTAAACGGAAACAGTGACTACCCCCGATAGCCGTTCGATTTCCATATAACATTCACACGAGACTTGCACGCGAGTTTACCATTAAATTTAATTTCGCCCGTTCACCGGAAGCCGCTAGCAAGTTTATCGGTACATCGCAGAATCGAGTGCATTGAGTAACAGTTGAAACTTTAGAGACTCCCCTCCATCCATAGTTAGAAGATTTTTCCAAAAGTAGTATTACTGGGGGACGAAACATTTCTTTGGTAGTCCACTCGTCACGTCCATTCTGAGATGCATGCGAGCCACGTGTCGACGACGCACCTTAATAACCCCAGTCAATGAGTATTTTATTCATGGCAAACACTCCGGTGACAAACCAGGGATTTTTTTATCCAGCTTCATTTGGCTCGAGTCATCATTATCGTTACCAAATGTAGGAGAATGGTATTCGCGGCGGCTCTGGGTCCCAGCAGTGCCCTTAAGAGAATATTCAGGTACACCGGTTAATAAATCGACGCGAGCTTGAAGGGTGGTAGTGATGGTGGTAATAGCGATGGTGTGCGTGGCCCTGACCGGTAGTACTGACTCGAAGAAACCCGCTGCCGGCAAGTAATGGCCATGGAATCGTCGCTTCCGTTTATAGAGATACCGGCTGCAGCTTTCTAGCCGAACCACTCACACGCGGCCGATTCCCTAGAAGAAGTCCCGCGGCGGAGTCGAAGTCGGTGCCGGAGCTGGAGCCGGTGCTGGAGCCGGTGCTGGAGCCCAGCTGCGGCTTCAACAATGCGCGCCAATACGTTCTTGTCTTTGCTCATGCCATGCCGCAGCCACCGCAGCCTCTGTGGCCGCCTCGCTTTGCCGCGATTTTTATTCGTCCCCGTGGCCAAAGCTTACAGGCAGCTCCTGACTTCTCTCAAGACCGGTGAATACGATCCTAGATCGTCCCTGGGCTCTCCTCGCTAACACTTCTTCCTTTATCTCCAGACACAGCTCGAATAGTATTCGATTCGCCAAAAAGCTCAATCCGCTTCTGTTGGATTTATCTTGAACAACTTTAAGAACCTGTATTGGAAATAAAAAATATCCAGTAAACTTAATTTATCGTTCTTTCTTCTTTTTTGTCTTTATCCCGCTCCTACCTGATTACGAATTTGCCTCTCATCGCAAAAGATAGTCTCGAGCATTCAAGGCCTCGATCAGAGTTCACCACGGGGCAGGGAAAAAGAGAAGAAAAATGTTGAAGCCGCGAGCAAGTTAAGGAAACGCGAGTTGCCCTTAAAGGCGCTAGGTTTCTTTGGCTGATCGACAGGCTCCTCGATCGCAAGGGGAGATCGAGGAAGATCGATCAGGGAGTACAATGGCAGTCTTCGGGCTCATCGGATCATTAGGACCCGTTAGATCGTGGCTTTTCTTTATAAAGCCCCCGTAGGGCGCTGTACTGCTTCTACCTTTCCAAGTGTGGACTAGTCGTTGATCCAGAGTCGTTCGACTGCGTCCTCGGCTCCTAGGATTCTATATTCTTCCTCGAATCCTCCGCGAGATCTCTCGCAGCTCTTTATACGATTCTTGGAGGGGCATTTAACTCTTGCCTGTCGGAAGCGAAACCGGCAGAATAACGATGCCAGATATTAATTAGAGGCTCGCCAACAGGTCGAGGCGTATAATTCCTGCGGCTGAAATATTTCTTCTTTGGCAGGATTGTTCAAGGACTCGGGATAATTGGGCGAACGATGCTGCTACATTCTACTAGGGTGGGAAGTCCATCAGAGAATTCTTGACGCCGGAATCGCATGAGATACTGGCGGAAAGTTCGACTGTACATACTTCGCAGATCTAATAATATGTATCAGAGAATGGCACAACAAAGGATCGTCAGGATTTCTGTGAGCCTTTCGTGGAAACCTTGACCGCACCACCATCGCTTTCTTTCTTTCGCGAGAACGCATTAAGGTTCCCCTCGAAACCGCCCACCTGGGCTACGAGAACATTGAGCGTCTCCTTGGTGCTCTATTGCCGAGCGAATTACCGGTCAGTCGAGGGACATCCGCCAGTGAAAAATGGGTACAGAGTACATGTCGTAAAATTAAGTCCAATTTCGCGAATGTTGCGCTACCCCTACTATCTTGTAGATTTCACGATCGGGAACAGCGAACCAATCCACCAGAAGCGATACCTAAAATCGTAGGAATCATCCGAACATTGCTAACGATATTCTTTTATGTTTCAGTTGTACTTCAAAATACGTAGGAGAGTACTGTCAGCACTTGAATCCATGCCATACTGGACCACGCTGCCAAAACGGTGGTTCGTGCAGGGTACGCGAGAGCATCGGGGGTGGCACTCCGTCGTTCGCGTGCTCGTGTCCCGTGGGCTTTACCGCGAGTCTTTGTGAAATTCCCATTGAAAATGCCTGCGACTCGTCGCCTTGTTTGAACGGTGCCACTTGCAATCTCAAGTCTCTCCACGAGTATGTCTGCGTCTGTGCATCTGGATATACGGGTAAGTGTTTCACTCGCGATACCTAATGTAAGTACAGTATGTACTCGCGGCCGATAGAGAAGCTTGGAAAAGAGGTTTCCATTGAGCGACATTAGTCAGAGCGATCGCTATCCAGTAGCGTGGGTTGAATAGCAAGGTTCCATCGGATGGACGGTGTGATAAAATGCGTGTCGTAATCGAGGCGCTCTTTCATTGTGCTGCTCATTAGCGAGAACTCAGCAAAGGCTCTTCTTTCGCGTATACGTATATCGCGTATACACCATACAGATACATATACCAGTACGTATACTCCGTCATTGAAGTCTTCTCGAAACAAGATTCTACCGAGAAGGAATATACTCCGACCGCATCCGATGAATTACGCTCGTTATGAATTTATGGTGAGTCGTGCGCGAAGTCGCCAGGATCCCGGCTCGGCACTTGCAGTCTTATCTCCCCCGAGTCCTCAGGATCGCGGAAGTCAAAGAGACGGTTTTTTCTGAACCAGCATTGCCGCAAAGCCAGGCGCGTGCTCCTTTGACAAATAAATCTATGAATCGGTGGAATTCGGGGGAAGCCACGGTATGAGAAGGTGGAGAGAGGGAGGATGGAATGAGAAGGGGTGGTGTTCGATGGGGGGAAGGAGAAAGGTGTGCGCCTGCTGGATAATTGGCGGAGAGCAATGCGGCATTTCGTTCTGGCGGTACCTTTGGGACAGTGGCTCTCAGGTTTGAGTTGTTCCTCTCTCCTACTTGACCATTACTGGAAAAGATTAGATAAAGTTACGCTTCTCGTTAAAAGAACAACGGTCTTTATACGTATTTTAATTCCTATTTACCACAATGGGCACTCGCTCTCACGATGAATGACTGGATATGGGTGGCGAGCAGGTAATAACCGCATAACGAGTAGCGAAATCGTAATCTTAATAAAGTCTTCCTTGGTTCAGAATCTTATTATAGTACATAATTTACTGTTTCTCCACCCATGTCAAGGAGAGTGATTAACGATACAGTAGACGATGAGTGTTATACTTATTTGCATTGTATAATATAGTATTTGCGGATATTTCACATTGTAAAGTAGAGATTCAATTTAATATTCGAGTTCTCAAAACACTCCTGACCTTTTCGAATCGGTCGTAGAAATAAAGCACCTCTGGCGTGCGGCGAGTGCCCTGTACAAATCGAGAATCAAGAAGGACACATACATGTGCTGGATGCAGCGAGTCAGTAGAGACCGCGAGTAGACCGCGACCGCGGTAATTAGTTCCACTAATCAGCGATCCGGAGCCGCGGAGATGGAACCACCATGGGGTAGAGAGGACGTGCCGCCATCAGCGGAGGAGATCGCTCTAAACGCGAATTCTCGAGGGTTCGCGAGCGACCATCGCATGCCATGCTAATTTATTCTCCCATCGACGCGCATCTGTCAGAGGGAAAGAGAAAAACGTCGTTGGGTTAATCCTTTCCCTCTCTGTCTCTTTGAGAGTAGCAGCAGCTGCAATCAGAGTCTGCGATAGCACTGCCGAGAGGAGACAGATTCCTCGCGGTCGCGTTTATAAAGTCGACACGTTTATCGGACTCATCTCCGGTGGCTTCGGCTTCCTGGCGTTAAAAGCGCGCGAGCGCGCGCCCTCATGTCCAACAGCTAAGAGAACCGCTTTCTTTATTTTTTCCCCCCCATTTTTTTCTCTTTTACAGGCGAACACTGCGAGCGACAAGACCACTGCGCCTCGTCGCCCTGTCGAAACGGGGCCGAGTGTCGCTCGCTCGAGGACAGCTACGAGTGCACGTGTGCACCCGGCTTTACCGGGCCCAATTGCGCGGACGACATCGACGAGTGCGACAGGAACCCGTGCAGATACGGCTCCTGCAAGAACATTCACGGATCTTACAAGTAAGTCGAACGACTTCGTTACTTACCTGTCCTGAGCTCTTTTCTTTTTCTTTTATCCTTTTCTTTCTTTCTTTCTTTCTTTGTTTCTACACTTATCTCTCGGGCTCTCCCGCTCCGTGTAGTTTACATACCTTTCTCAAAGCGTAAATTGAGCTCTCCCACCGAATTCGGCGTTAGCAATGAAATCCGATCCCGCATTTCTGCTGATCGTCAGTATTAACTTCTTGAGACACAGCGGGGGGGAAAAAAATGATTCTGCCTTATTGTCTCGTTATTCGAAGTAGATGGAATATTGAACTAAGTAGGTAGATCACCGTAGCTGACATTACGGTAGATAGGATAATGGAGGAGAATGAACTGATGTAGCGAGCTGAAAGTAGTCACTGCGGCTGGTAACTATAAATCGAAGAAATATCGAGCCGAGTGGAAGCGGGAGGATCCTAATGGGAACACAAAGCCTGCAACCAGTGTCGTTCGTCTTTGGCGCAATTACCAATTGAACACGGACTGGAGAACGTCGAGTACATAACGACACGGAAGAACGTGGATCCATCAAGCTGATCCCACGGCCCATTACGGATTTCCTCGTAATTCGATGTTGAGCCCACTCAAAAATCGAGCGGACTCCGCCCAGCGAGCCGCAACCTTCGCGACAAGTAAATGTCGCGCAAAACCGCATCTCAAAACGATCTTGGTCACTTGATGGCAGTTGTAACTCGAGGCAGCTGCCTTTCGCGATTGTCGTACCAAAGTGGAAGTAATGCCAGAACAAAGGACTTTTTTCATTTCGAGCCTTTAACTCGATTTGTTTATATGGAAGTTTTCAAAATTGCGGTAGCAGATAATCATACGAAATTTGATTCGCCGATGTAACTTGTAGACGACACTGAAATAGTAATTGGATATAACCTGCGCAGTGTATTTTTGACATAAAATAAATCTGAGAATTATTGGGAGTATGTAGATTGTTTTAAGTTGAGCGTAGTGTTTTGTTTCTGAATCTCCGATGGCCAGAAGCCAAAACCGCTGCTAGTGAGCAAAGCGCAAAGGGTCAGACAAAAAGGGAAGGGTTGTCGCGAGCAGGGTTAACCAAGACCCCGGTTACCAAAAAAAGGGGAGACCCTAAGAAAAGAAGGGAGTACGGTTCGCGCGGCTATTGCGGAAAGGAAACAAGGTCGCCAAAAACTGGTTCCAACCGTGGGGCTAGTCAGGGAACCAAGGTGGAACCAGAGGGAGGGGCGAGAGGGCTGACCGCCGCGCGGAGAACATAAATCCGCGCTTTGTTGAGATCGAGTCGAGATTAATCGGGCCCGGAGGCGAGCTGACTGCACGAGGGCAGATAATGTCGCTGGGCCCTACATTATATTGAATTATATCGGGCGCAGCTCGATCGGGATGTGCGTGGCTCTCTTCTACGTATGCGAACTTTTTCTTCTGCTCGTCAGGAGCCATGAAAATGAGAGAGAAAGAACTTTGGTCGGTCCACCTTGACTCTCGATATCTTCATTTTTCTTCCTTTTGTTCTCGAAAGTCGCGCGTTATAAATTTTCGAAAGATACTCATTGTCCACGCCGCACTTTTTCTCCGCCGATGCACGCATTGTGCTGAAGGGAGATCGTGTGACTGCATTTTTTAACCAACTGGTGAAAGAATGGATTGCGACAGGGAAGAAAGAATACCGCACTTATTTAGTATCTTACTTCGTTTTGTTAAGTATCTTTAGTGTAATATACACGAGGTACGATTCTGAAGACAGATATACTGTAGTCCCATGGAACAAAGTCTTCTTAACCTTACGTGGACAATAATGCAATTTCAATAATATGTATAATGCGTAGAAGAATGCACTTGGTACTTTTCAGCATCATATTTCCAATTGAGTCACGCTAATCGTTCGGAGCCGCAGGTGATAGGGCAATTGCGCTTTAGCCAACTAATAAATACATACAGCTGGGAGGGGTTAATCACGAGGCTACCCAATAATTCGCCATACCACTGTTAATCCACATCCACGAGCAAAGCCCGTGACGTCACTCTCCACATAGTTAACTCGTAGCTATATAAACGCATGCATCTCATTGCACGATTAAAGAGCTAGAGGGGCAGGCCCACCTTTCTCCGAGGTTCGATACCTACGCGAGTATGTATTAACTACACCCAGCATCCCCTTTTCTTCTTCTTCTCTCACTCTCAGCCTCTCTTGGTCTCTCTTACTAGCTACACGGCTTCAACAGCAATAATGTTCAATCGGTTCTAATAAAGACTTTGATGTGGCATCCACGGCCGGCCGTCAGGTGGTGGTGCTCGTAGGAACTACTATGTTATTAAATAGTTACGTTGAATCGGTGCCCGTTTACCTCACTTCGAGTCTACGGAGGACACGGTCCCTTCTCTTTACTGCTCATTTCTAATTAATTCGTAACGCGAATGGCCAAAGTTCAAGTTCTCTCGTTATTTCTGTTAGCGAGCGAATTCTAATTTTAGTGCAACTAGTTTTGAAGGTGGTCGATGAGAGGTGGTGTGCATTGCACAATCATGGGCTTCGCTATTCTCTTCCAAAAGTGAAGGATTCCTGAAAAAATTACTATGCGAAGCCGGCTTTGGTTCGTTCACGTTTTTGCCTTGTTCCTTTCCCACCGGTGATGACACATTCCGCGGATAATTTTGCCAAAAGGATCAATTTCAACGTAAAAGTTTCATAAAAGGTTCATATAACATAGAAAAATCTGTGCAATACTGTATTATTAAAAAAGGAACCGGAAGATTTCCTCTTAGTCAGTAAATAGAATGTACTTGAGTAAAAGATGTATTTTTATAATCATTTTACTCGTGCAGCATCTGCATTAATGGATCGAGCAGAAAGACGTGGCGAGAAAGAGAATACACGTAGGAGTCGGTTCGCATGTATTCGAGGCAGGATGTGATTTATGAAATGATCTCTCTGAAGTAGAATTTAATTGAGCGGAGGCGAAGTAAAAGAAGAAGTTCGCCGGTGTTCCTCGACCCTCGCTCGAATTCGTGATGGATCTTGATAACGCGTGGCCTCCATAGCAATTTTGAAGCTTCGGCGATTGACCCGGAGAGGTCAAATTCTTGGGAGGCTTCTAGTCGCGAATCACACCTGGTTCCTTGATCGAAACCCTCAACTGCACTCCCACCTGTGTCCCTCATGCTTCTCTTCGCCTGAATACACATACCAAAGGTGCATTCCAATTTCCTTTTTTCTCTTCACACCGTAAATAAACTTCCATTCCATAAAACGAAACACTGTGTAAAAGGATAATAAATTTGAATTGCTCCAGTAAAAGTAGCTGTGCATAATCGTAGTTCCACGATTAAGAATCTGAGGTAAGAAAGATCTAGTCGGCGCAGCGGTACGATTAACCCTGAAGCCAAAGTAAAAGACATCCAGTCGAGCGTAGACCGTTCTCACAACCTTGTCGCACTAGCGCGAGGCCTCCAGCAATGATTTCTCCGCTGAATGTGACGGGGCTCTCACAATATTGCTACACATATCGGTGCGCGTGTCGGTGGGCGAAGGGGCCAAATTCGTGGCCACGTTAAACGAAGTTTAGAGCAAGAGAGGGAGAGAGAGAGAGAGAGAAAAGGAGTGAGGTAAGGGTCAAAGTCGGGTCGCGCGGTGTACGCTCGTGAAGCCCGGTCCGTTTCTTCCGTGAAAGGACGCCGAAAGAAATAAGGATCTCCGGTGGTTCGAAGAACTCGTTTCCACTCGTTTCCACCGCACAACCACCGATAACTACGTGCCGTGAATGTCGAGCAGTGGATTTTCAAATTTTGCTGCGATATGCGCCTTGCAACATCCTAGAAACAGTCTGGTCTGGTGTTACCTCTTGACTACGAAAGATTCGTAATACGCTCCCACGTATTCGTTAATTTATACGAATCCTCGTCAAAATGTGAATGCTCGAGTGATGTTACCGAGCACAACAAAATTGTTCTTTTACTAGAAAAATTGGCTTAAGAGCAACAAGTATTTATTAAAATGCATCGTAATCAAGGGGTTAAAGAGGTTATTTTTACTTCTAGACTCTCGTGGTCTTTAGATCTTGAGATCCTGAAACCCCGGATCTCAAGCACCGTAGCTTTAAAACGCCTCCGCGCTGTCGTAAAGTGGCCAACGTGCCTCGAATCCGAATATCCTCGAAATCAGTAATAAAAGAGAATCTTACTAACATAAGGAATTTTGGAACACTGCGGTTACAGGATCCAGTCGAATTCGACGTAAATCTTGCTAGCACTCAAATAATTGGAGTATAAGCAGATAAATCCAAGTGTATCTTGGCCTCTCACTTTATTCGAGAGTCATACATATGCAGTAGCGACGCTAAACTCTAGTTAGCATTGGCATGACATGTAGACTGGCAAGTTGAACTCTGGTATCTCAAGCTTGTCGGATTAATTCTCTCTAATCGCTGGCATTCGTCACGGAAGAGAATGTTAAAAATGCAATGCACTGGCAAGAACGAGATCACTGATCAGTTCGCGTGAATGTACTCCGATTGGCAAGTGTTCCACGTACTACAAGACTTTTCACATACGAAGATTAGAAATAATCGCGATGCACGCGTTGCTAATTAAATTTGAATAATTTTGGTAAATCGATTATTAAATAATCAGATGTCGCATACTTTTTAAATTGTCATGGCACATCCAGTGAAAATTGCACTCAGAGACAGTGATAGAGTTTATTGTCTGTCTCCATCAACGTCTCGGTAATAATTCACGATCGTCATAGCCTTGCATCCGCTATTACGATTATATCGAGATGAGTGTTGGCGATTCGTATACAGTATACGTAGCTGATAAAACCGATTACTCAGCGCACTCCTGCCGAGCAGGATACATCAAGGTCGGATTCCGTTATACTTGGCTGACAACACTAATTGTGCCCGTCTATTCAATGCTCCACATTTTCACCCACAAGCGAGAAAAATGCATAACTTGTCACGTGACAATATACCGAAAGTTTATTCGATCAGATTTAACACAGAGGAAGAGCGATTATTCCAATATCGTAAGATTCTCTTATCCAAATACTTGTCTTATTATTTCGCTTATGGAAGATTCTATAGCGTAATAGCTTTCGACACCGTCGTCCACAGACCCGTTATCGATGGCCTGCCTCGCGTAATCCTTGCCCACCGGCTCTTTAATTATTGTCGCGCGTCCACTATTTATAGTGGCGCATCGCTTATACGTATAGTGGGCGGATATACGAAGGTAATCGCTTAATCCATCGGCGACCCATGGCGAGGTCTCGCGCGAGATTTTTTTCACGTTGGATCTACGACGTATCATCGATCATTCGTGCACCACACCGTAGAGAACGAAGCGCTAGAAGTCGCTTTTATCGAGGGCCTTAGATCGCTACAAATACTCTACATGAGCTTTTGAATTTATATTTGCAAATTTTTGTCTATTAACTAAATTGTTTGCAAGTATCTTCCTCGTGTATCGCAAAAGATTTAAAGGACTCGTTACGTACGAGTAGTGATTACTCGTGACCTCTGTGCATTAAACTATTCGTAGCCTTATCTACTAGACGAGACTGTTACAAATCTTGTGCGCGCAGCAGCAAAATGACAGATACAGTCATCACATAATAATATCCTAACTCAGATTAAAGATGCTACGAGTATTCCGCAAATACTATCCATGTAGCCAATAAACTCGACGATTTGCTCTGTCAGGTTAGTACCTGGCTATCCATTTCTCACAACAGAGTGGAGTCCTTCGGTAAGTAACCGGAGAATTTACACCTTCGTCTCCATATTAAGCGTATTGCAGCGCGTCGTGTAATCCTATAAACAACATTTGCAAATAGGCGACACGTCCAAGTACAGAGAAAATTTGTCTCCTTATACATCTCGATTACTGTAGTATAAAATAAAGGAATTCATTTATCCAAGGAAAAAGTAAAGTTGCTCGTTGCGCAAATAATTAAGATAAAGTCACACAAGTGTAAGTCTAGTATTCGAATATTTTATCTGGTCGCGACCAGATGTAATTTATCGCAGTTGCCGTAAAAATAAGACATTTATTTCTGCACTATGCTTGCACCGAGCCCGAGCGTCACTCGCGGTCGGTCAACGTCGTATTATCTGCACGAGCATCGCCCGAAGGTGTGACATTAATATGCCGCAACGAGCGAACCGGGTCAACTAGTGAAAGGGAGCGCCCGCGAATCGGTCTTATTACAATTTTTACGATTTTCTTTCTTTCTACATCGAGCAATATTATTTTCTTGTTGCTAATTCACTTTCTTCAATTCCTAGAAATAATCCTTGAGAGCACTGGTTGCCCTCGCCAAATGACACACGTCTATTGAATATAAATCTCGGTAGTACCTATAAATTACTAGTTTAATAATCTAGGGTTGGGTAGCGTGAGCTCATTCAAGTATCTCTTTCCTACATCGTGTTAACTTTTTTTCCTACCTTCACCAGACAACACTGTTATTATACTTCCATTGAAGAGGAATCGCAGCTGACTACTGTGAGAATGCCGGAATTTCGCGTGTTAGAAAGGAAGAAAAAAAGGGGGGGGGGGGTGGAACGTGGAAGAGTTGTTCGTTGTCGTCGGTTGCGATCTGACGTAACGATTATCGGGCTGGTCCAATTCAGGCAATTACGACGGTGGGAAAGCGCACCCTGTGCTCGCTCGTTCCATTAGCCCTGTTAATCCGGAGCTCTTGCTCCTTAGTTTACTCCCGGTGCATCCGTTTACGTCATGTTCCGCCGAATTAATTGCGACTCGAGTGTGCGACTAACCAGCCAAATTAGTAATTCTAGTGTTAAAGTGTACTAAACATTTATTCGGATTACTTATTTTTGGAGCAACACATTTTACTTCATTCAATACTGATAATGATTTGGTTGAATTAAATTACACTTCGTGTATAATGGTTTCTGGGATACGGTAAAAATAGACCGAGACAATCGCTGGTAATTCTAGTGTTATAACGAGCAATAGGAGCGTATAAATACATACATTGTCATGTGATACTGCAATGTCCAATTGAGTCGTGGTAATTACCACTAATCTACATATATTCTAAGAGAGCGGCATATGAAGATCGATAACTGTATCGTGATCTACATTAGATCAAGAATCATTCGTAAGGAATGTGGAAAGAAATATCGCGATGATTGTGAGAATCATCGGCGGTTCATTACGTAAACGTCGCGTGAAAAAAAGGTATGGAGGTATACGTACGTATAAAAAGAAAGATACGAGGGCGTAATGCGAATCAAGATGTATATAGTCAATGAGGCGATAAGATCTGCCTTTTTCGAACAATACCCGCGGGAGCGCTCGGCACCAGTCGTGTATCCTTGCGACATCCGGTGGATATGGATTGCCGCTCGTAAATCATTTTTCCCGCAGATTTACATCGGCGTTAGTTTCTACACGTTTTATGTAACGCGCGTGCGGGCGCGCAATTGCTGGCGAATTAGCTTCCCGTTGTTGGATCGCCTAATTTATTATCCTCACTTTGTAGAAACCCTGAGATCAAAGAATAAGAGTCGGAGAAATTGCAGTAACGTGGGTACAGAAATTAATTTGCAGACTCACATCACAAAATTGTTATTTCTCTTTAGACAGGAGATATTATTATACAGTATAAATTGAAGATCAATATACTTAATAAAGAATTTATAGTAGAAATCATGAATTTCATAAACAGTTATGACCTGCAAAATACGCATGCCGTTATCTGTGGTGATTGGCAGTGAATGTTAGTGTGCAACAGTGCGGTAGCAGCGTAAGATCGTCGCGAAGGGTCTGCGAAGCCGGCTCCTTCTTTTCCAATTAACGCGAAATTCCTGGGTAATACTGGCCGACAACGTTATGAAGCCGTAATCGCGGAGAGCGTATCAATGACTAAAGATGGAGGAGGGCCATTATCGAGCGGCGGTGTACTTAATATTCCACTGGGGAATGTTTTCATCGCGGAACTTGATGGCCTCGTAAAGATGATCAGGAACGAGGGTCCGCGCGCCACTCGACTGTGGCCTGTCCACTCCCTGTCGATCGACTGGACCGAGTGGACCGAAACCAATCTCTCCTCACCACGCTCCAATTTCGCTTCAATTAAATCGGAAAGAACCAAACCAGCCCTCTAACGGCTACTATCAATTCCCAAAACTGCTAATGACAAAACCAGAACCGCGGGAGAAACAGCCGATTTTCGGAATCCGAATCTCGATTAATTCTCTCGAAGGTCTTTTGCGCCCTGAAACTCGGAGGAAGCAAAAGAGAAGCAAGGTTCACGAAAAAGCAACTTTCCATCCTATGCCTTTATTTCTGTCGCTCTGGTTCGCTGTCGTTTCTCGAGCCATCTGAAAGATGACCTGGAATTGTTATCCATCCCGTTTTGTTCTGTGGACCTCTTCTCCTCCGGTATCTGGAAGAGGATCGGACGCACCCTCGCAGGACAAAATTATACCATCGGCAATCGGCAATCGGCAGTTCAGCAGAGCCGCGCTTCGACAAAAACGGTCTCTCGAATGTGGACTAGATCTATATGGGGTGGGGGACGACTGGTGCTTCGTCTTTCGACTCGAGCAAAACCATCGGCATGGTTTCGGAGGCTGGCTCGATGATGATGATAACGAGGCCGCCGGATCGATGATCGTGACAAACGATCGCACAAAGTTTCTCTCTTTCTCCTTCTCCAACCTCGTCCCATTAAGTTTCGCGACGACCCACCTTTTTCGATTTACTCAGCGCGAGCGAATTCCCTTCTTGCAAGTGGTTTTGCGTGCACACTTAAGCGCTTCTCCGAAACGAAATGACTTTATTTTCGGTGGTGTACTGCGCCGTTCGATTTTCAAACCAAAGTTCTGGAATTGGAATGAATCTCGAGGCATGGGAGACCTCGGAGAAACGTATGTTGTCTCTTGGGCTACTTTTTTATGAAAATTCGTGGTAGTAAAACATTGGGAGGCAGTGATACTCGTGGATGAAGTTATAATTCATTTCTGGAGGACTTCAGCAACTTCAGCAACGGTAATACTATAGGTCAAAAGTCTGATAACGGTACAGAGTATTTATTGTGGAGTAGGCTGAAGTTCATTTAAGTGACAATTCCAAATATCACGATCGTAATTGCCATTAAGTGCTTAATCCTCATTGATCACTGGTCTAATTACACGTAAGAGCACTAACCAAGTTAAAAAGATCGAACGTGATCCAGAGTAGGATGAGTTACGTGCGAGGGATTATCTCATTTCCGATCGGCTGGATTAGGGCGATCCTAGAGGTAGGATAGTGACCGATAAAAATTGATAAATCGAGAGTGCCAGACAAACATCGACATCGACTTTTTCCTCGAGTTCCACGAAAGCCACGGGGAAGCGCGTGTCGCTGTTGGGAAGGATGCATGTCCGATGCCCGAAACTCAGGTACCAACTGGTTCCTGGATCACTTCTGACATATTTTCTCGGTTTGACTGGCGAGACCCGTCCGGTGAGTCGGTTCTACCACGAGTACCGGCAGACCATCCACGTACATGAATCATACCGCAGGGACATAAACATCAGTATGCCTAACTCTCTACCGTGCTGAGAGACCGGCAATGAAATGGCTCTGGGACAATATGCTTTATATGCCGTGCGTGTCTCTTCGATACCTGCAGAGCGACCGGACAACTTGAAAGACAATACTCCACTCGAGAGAAGGGTATCTCACCGCAATGTTAAGCTTCTTCCCGCTAGAACAACCTCTCGAACCTTTTTTTATCAATTTATCATGAAAATATTCAAAACACCGTTTTTACTTTTTTGCAAACATGTATATTCGCGATGTGGAAGACGATAGACCAAATGATTATTCCGATAAAAATTCAAATAGCACCAGCTGTTTTTGTGAGGGAAACTTTAATCCATACTACGAGTTCTAGTATAATTTGATCATATTATCCCGCATTTCGCAAGACGAGATCACATTAAATATTCGAGGGAAAGAGGCCGTGGCTCTAGAATACGGGACCCATTCTGATGGTATACGCGCATCCTGAACTGCATCGTACTTGTTTTCCATAATGCAAGTGGAGCGAATTTCGCATCCTCGCCGAAGCATTCAGCCCGCACGGAATCAAGATAATCTACGTGCGATCGGAGCCTCTCGAAAATCGAATGTATCGAGAATCATTGGTGGCCAGTCATGCGGAATAATGGATTAGACGAGGGAGATTTGTAACGTGGCTTGTCGGAGAGAAGTTCGAGGGTTGCTGCCTGGTCAGGGTGCCCCGTGGAGAAGGGGAAGGTCCGGATGATCCCCTTTGCGTCCCGAAACCTCGGCGAACGAAACACCCTCAGGCATACCTTCCGCGTGAGATTCGTACGAGTAAACAAGTGAAAATTCAATTTTAAACTGGCCACCACCTTGGGCCGCTAAGTACTACCGTCAACAGGGCCTTTAATCGTCAATTCCGCGCCTCTGGCACGATCCTCCCTCGGGCCTATTTACCCTCGCCACATAAATATGCAGATCAACGGATCAACCAGATTTCCTGGCACATTGCATATTTGCGAAAGTTTCCAAATCAATATCGATGGGGTCCTCGGGGCCGCAGACATAGAATCAATCATTGACTATCGACACTCCAAACCAGCTATACATAATTCAGTACTCTTTCCATTGCATCATGAGCTAATGAAACTCTCCTTAGTTCCAACGACTTATGCGTGAAAAAGTGTCTTGTTACGGATTGTTACCGGGTTCGGGAGGAGCGTCGTAGGATTTTTGCGCGGGCTCGTCGATGCTCCCGCAGGAGGGCTAAGGGCAGAGACCGAAGGTGCACGCAAGGAGGTTCGCATCGCTGCTGGTGGAAGCACTGGAAGCTAGGGCTCGGTCTGGGTAAGAGAAAGAGGCCTGAACCGCCTTCGTTCGAGCAAAGAGCGAGAAAGCGATAGCAGATTGGAACGAGGGGCCCCCGGCAAATAACTCGGAGCGATGGGGAAGCTCGTATAGCCCAGTAACATATCCGAGAGAGCGAGAGAGTGAGAGAGAGAGAAAGGAAAACAGTGACGGGACGAGTCAGGAGAGAACTCGACCGGGGGGAAGCGAGTATGTACCCCGGACTGGCTCCCTGGTAGACTGTGGCGCTCCCTGAGCGGCGCGCTCAAGAAGGTAAGGTTAGTCTGTCGCCAGCCGTCGTGCTAGGATACACGCTACGCGCGCGTCTCTTTCAGTCTCACCCCCCCACGAGCCACACTGACTTCGAATACGCGCGAAAACAGGTGCCAACGCGACGTGACAGTGCCGTGTTCGATTTGTGATCGGTTGTGACTCCAAATAATCCCGGATTTTAACCTATTTCTCTCTTGGATTAAGTTCGTCGTTCGAACTGTACAGTCGCTACAGTGCTACTCCGCAAGAAACGTGGATCTCCGAACGTTGGATTCGACACTCCGATATAAACTTGGATTTTTATCATACCATTGTCGCATCGATCCGCTCATCCGATTCGCAATATAATTGGGTGGAAGATCCGCAAACTCGTGAGTGGTTTCGCGCGGTTCCCACGGAAGTTGAGTGGAAGTTTCTTACTGGAGGAAGTGCCATGAGGGAAAGCAGCAAGGTTCTCGAGGGGTGCGTTGCCAAAGCGTCGCGCCGACAGTAGTGGCCAATGGTTATTCGACGAGGCAAGCGAGATTCGGCGACGCGTCGTCGTGCCCCTCCGCTTCGACGAGGCCCACGGCCAGCCGGCGGCGCGGCCGGCCGACCTAACACAGGATAGAGCCAATTTCAGCGAGTTTAAGGGAGTTTAAACCCACGCTACTCGTAACCTCGCTCTCTCGATCGAGAAAGAGAGACAGAGATCCATTACAGATAGAAACTCGAAGAGCTCCGATCGGAGGAAAATAAGCACGGTGGTTAACATCACCGTCCCTGTATACAGTACACGTAGACAAGAAAGCAGAAGAGACCGAGAGTGTCTGGAAAAACAAGCGGCTCGAGACTCTCCGGGAAATGGGCATGCTCTCTTGAGTCGACTAGCGTGAGAACTTGCTCGCCGCTCGGTTACGTTGACCTATAGTTTATTTTGTTACGCGCTTCATATAATTTATTTGAAAAGTATCCGTCCCTCGCGACGGTTTTATGAGGGCTCTCTCGGTGACTTTCGAGAGTTCACACTTATGTCCCGAGTTCTACAAGGTCTTTGAGATTATCAGGGCCAACGAACCGCGCTGGTTATAACAGACTGTTTCCGTGGGATTCAAACAGTGCTGATTGAGGTTAAGAAAAAAGGCTGAAAAAACGTAGTCCCTAAAGATCCTGAAATATTCGAGTCTACGTTCACTCCAGTAACAATTCGACACTGGAGCATGGAGCTCTTACGTCTGGAAAACTTTGGACGACGAGATAATCGTCATATTCAATTATTACAACTGAATCGGTGATACCCGATTGTTTTAATGCTCCCATTCGGTGGCATAGGTCACTGACTCGTGGATCGTCGGTTCTATCGGACCCATCTTGCTACTTTGGAATATCGGATGACGACTATTTTCAAGTGTGATAATACGAAATCAGTGCAATTACGTTCCGTGTGAACTGTGAATCTCTTCGAGAGCCTGTAAAAAATTCTTTTATAATCGTGCAAGGATAGTGTGAGGTGTACGTGGATGTGTTTATTATTTTCGCGCCCAAAGAAGGATATCCGAGGGTGTGTGCCTTCCGACAATGGAGTAAATATCCAGCGGCTCTCCGTCGAAATATGAGGAGTGCGCCTCTCTGCGTCTCGGTGGAATCGAATTCGAGCAAAAATGTATCTCACGCGTGTGTTCTTGCTACTTCTACTGGCTGCCAGCTCAAGGTGCGCTTTTCTCATTACGTAGTTTCTTTTACACAGTGTGTTTTAATATGTGGCAAGTCTTCGCGAAGAATGACAGATTCAACATTGACAAATTATTGTTGAGAAGTCTTGAATCTAGATGAATGCTCAACCAAAAACTAGTCCTATTACAGTTGCACAACTTTCCACGTATTAAAAGAATATCTGAAATATTTCAAGGAAGATGAAGTTTAACATTTAACAAAATCAGACAGAACTTTTATTCTTATAAGCCAGTTGCTCTCTTACTTTCCGCGGGCATCGTTCTCCTATTCACACGATAACTTTCAGCAGCGCATAAATTATACATGCGATTATCGATATACGAGTCGGCGTCACAAACAAATTGGCTTGTTTTTCGTGCGCATTGCCAATTGCATCGCACGGTACTCCTGCAAAACCGGTATTATAAATATTGATTATTGCGCCGGGTTAAGACAGATCTTGAAGAGATAAGGGGCGAGGTTTCGCGAGGTTCGGGAGAGTACGATTGGAATACGGGAACGGTGAGAAAACCAAGTAGATTCTCTCTCGTATAAGCTTCTCGTGTCTTACCATTGTTGGCCCACTACTAACGCGAACCCACAGTTCTCCATCGGCTATGAGGATATCCCTTATCGGTTTCTACCAACGCGAGAAGCGGAATTTACACGATACGTACTCTTTTACTTTCAATATTCCAGGTTTAATCTGATCATGCTAATCGCTAATGAAATCGTGCGTGCACGCGTGCGCGCGAAATCGCTACGAACTTTTTCCATCCTTCTGATCCCTCGTAGAAACAGGTTTTACGAATAATCGATTAATTTTCTCTCTCGAATTTCTATAATCATATAATTTTTCTGTTGTGACTCGTTCTTGTTTTTGTTAATAGTAGAGTCCGATGTTATTCAATTAACGATTTCTTTCCAGATGCATGTGCTCGAGTGGATACACTGGGCAGAACTGCGAGAACGAATACATTCCTTGTGACCCGTCGCCATGCCAGAATGGAGGCACGTGTCGGAAGATCGACGAGCTGAATTACGAGTGCGACTGCATCGAAGGTGAGTCAAAGATACGCCAACCCTTCTAGCACCCCTCTCATATCAGCAAGAAAATCTCTCGTTGAGAAACGCGTACCACTCGACCCGAAAGACGAGACTATTTCCATCTCGGCGCGAAATAATCTCTATTCGTATCTCGAGATTCTTTCTCCTGAGGTTTCGGACTTCGCAGAATTTTGGCAGGCACGTATTTCATAAAGGTCGTAAAGTAAGTGGAACCCTCTCCCTTCTCTCCCTCTGACCTCATAGAATTTCGCATACTGTCGGACGAAGCGTGTCATCGTCGTCACGTTGCCAAATATTTGCTTGGAAATAACGCGTGAGATATGCGTTGGTTCTATCCTCTTGTACCATTCACCTTCGTTCAAGAGTTTAACCTTTTACGGTCGTATAAAGTGGTATGCTAGCAATTAATATTAAACTGCATTTTATTACAGTGTAGTCAATTATCATATTTGTATGTATTCGTTAAAAGCATATTCGAAGTTTACATTGAGTACGCCCTAGTACCCGACCACAAAGGGTTAATCCGAGCACCCCCATCATTCTAGCTTATTGCACCGGCTGCAGTTGTAGTCCGTGGTACCACCCAAGTTCCCCGCCATTCTCACGACTCCCTGGTCTCAGACCTGCACGGAAGTCAACACACATCCTCTCGCGATCCACGCCAATTTCCCATCCGGAAAATCGTTTCTCACGCCGGGAAAGAGACTCGAAGGCGACTCATTGACAGGGAACTCGTCTCCTTGAACCGGTTGTCGCTCTTTCGAAAAACAATATCGACTGGGCGGGCACGTCCCACGAACTTTTCGGTCCCTTTTCGGCTTCCTTTCGCGGAATTCGCGTTCCGGACTGTTTACCATGGCTAAGAGAAGCACCGTTGCGCAATCGCGTCCCAAGAGGTCTCGTCGAAGGAAGGGCTGGCCGGCTTGTCGCGTAATGAGGTAGAAAAGTAAGAGGAGTGGATGAGAGCGAAAGAGCGAGGAAGACAAAAGCATCGGGGGAAGCAGTGATTACTCGGAGCAGCAACAGGTAGAAGAAGTTGGGGTGGTGATGGCGATACGTGTGTCAGTAGCGTGTATGTCTGTGTGTGTGCAGAGTGCATGGTTAATGCGGAGCCTAGGGTCAGCCTAGCGTGGCCTCTTTGCTCCTCGGATCACAATGCGTGCTCCTCTCTTTCCCAGGCGGACCACAACCATTGCGACCCCACCTTCTTCGTTTCTTCCTTACTTGCTTACTTTACCTTGGCCGGCGGACGCCCCTCGGCGCCTTTGCTCGTCTTTGCCCACCTTTGCCCCCCTTTGCCCACCTTTGGCCGTCTCTGCTCCCCCGTTGGACTGTCCCGGTCGTGCGCCTCTTTCCCGTTAAAGAAGCAATATAGGGTGTTCCGCCTCCTTGCGCCTTGACTACCTACGGATTTCCCTTGAATAGCTTTGATGAGACCCTCCTGACAGCGTGCTAGTTATGACTGACTTTATCATTGAATGGAACTCTTGCAACATATTATTTTTTCTTTCTTATCTGTCTCTCCTACTCGTGAGTTTTCGCATTTTTAATTGCACGAGAAAAAAATTCCTTTTTAAAGGCTCTATATGCTAATAATATTCTTTCGCGAAAGAGTTACCGGAAATAGCAGAGACTGTAAAAAGATTCCGGTAGTCATACGCATAGATTGACTTCTCATTGTCAGTCTCGAGCGTTGCGTCGATGAAAAGTAGTTTCGTTCACGTTGGTTCTTTAAGAGCGGAACTCTCGTTAACTAGATAAATTATGAGTCTTCCTTCTCGTAGCAAAGCGTAGCACCTGGCGTCGAAGGAAGCCGCTAGAATAATAGCTATTTCGAAAGGGGTTGCGATTCACAAGTAACAATTCCGCGGTCTTTTGATCTTGTTGCGATTAACGAGCGTCATATACGGAAGCTGGTATTAAAGGGTGCACCGGGAGGGTATTTAGCAGGCTGCTGCGGGAAGGATGCTGCCGCGAGAGCTTTACGACGGCGCATTAGTAGAAATTACGGCCTCGCATCGTATTCAGCTTAAAAAGTGTCTATTTAAAGAGAGCTTATTGTGGGCTACAAGCAAAGGAAATTATCGACTAGACTAGATTTTATTTCGTTCTTCTTCAGAGAGCTCCGGTGGCCAGTTGCACATAAAGAAGCAGATTCCTCTTTAAGGAATACACCCTCTTCCTATATTCTCCTATAAATTACGCTCAACCGCTCGTTCGTCCACATGACCCTTTTATGAGAAATGAAAATCAAAAGATGCTGGGGGCGTGACACGCTCACGTGCTCCTAATGGCCAATCGAGGGGGGGATCAGCGATCTCGAGATCTCGTTTGACTCACCCTTCTTACCTCAAAACGATCCCATAACTATTCAAGATTCTTTACTGCTCTCGAGAATGACCGAATTTTTTCGTTTCTCAGAGTTTATCCGTAGATTTCCCGATCTCATTAGCGACCGGATCGATTTTTCAAGCAGCTTCTAGTTTTCTATTAATACCTCGCGTGGTGACTGCGGGTTAACATCGAGCGGACTCGGTGTCATCTATACTTTTTGATCGTATTTGCGATTGGGCGACGACTTGAAATTAGTGAACCTGCTCGAATATCTCATGCAGACATCGGCGCATCGCGACTGAAATAATTACCATACATCAATGAAACGACGAGTAGTCGGTGCTCTCGTTCGGAGCCAGCCTGCAAAAGCATCCACGAGCCAGTAACAATTCTACCTTTTGCCTTCGGACCGACTGGCTGGAGCAACTCTCCACGGTAATGGTTCAATTCGTAACAGCCGACTTACGTGGGCTCTCCTTCCTCATCTACCCAGCCGTAGCTTTTTTTTTTCTTCCCTTCCTTCATTTTCTTTCCTCTCCTTGTTGCTTTTTGCCAAGCAGCGCGCGCTGACTTTCTGCGAAAAGATCGGCGTCGTTCTACAATGTGGTTCGTTTCAGTAACCCCATCCCCGACTGAACTGGCGACTAGTAGATTTAGTTGCGCTGCTACTCCTAATGGTTCAATTTGCAGTTATTCTATCTCTCTTTCTCCTTATTCTCAGTTTATCCTCGCTCGAGCACGAGCCACCTTAGTAACTTCTCTCTACGACCTCCTCTTTCTTCTTCGGCATCGCCTTCCAGCTTTACGTGCCACCACCCTGGCATCGAAGGTTTACCTCGCAGGACGATCCGATCACGCCTACTCCATTCCATTCCGCTAATTAGAAACCGCTCTATCGAGTGCCGCTTAAGCGATTAACCGAACGAACGCCCATAGATTAATCGCTCAGCTACAGCGAGAGTTAGATATACGTACACAGAGGGTACCCAGACTCGAGAGTAAACCGAGGTCTGGTAAGATTTTCTATGTCTACACTGCGCGCATCGTGTACCCCGTGTACACTGGATTTAAGCCTCTACTCTTGTTCCGATTATCTGCGCCGGGTGACGAGGACACTCTTGCACTCTACCATGCTATTCACCATGGCATTTGGGTTTCTCCTCGGCCGATCTGGCGCGCCCGGTTTCTATTGAACTCACTCTCTTTCTGGGGACTCGCATGCAAATGCACCAGAGATAAGCGCCCTCGGGAGAATGCTTCAGGTTTATAGAGAGTTTACCACTTGTAAAAAGCCACTCGGGCTATCTGTTATGCACTGGTTGAATTAGTCTCTTTAAAGGCGACATCGTATTTCCTATTGGACCGCTTTGCTCGCGATGCTCGCGTTTCGAAGCAACTTCCAGTGATATGCCACTGATAATAATCCACGGAAGGACGTTCTAGTCGTCGAACATTGCATATACGTGACGTGTCTGTCTGATTTATTATGCTCATCCCCGCAGCTTTGGAACCTGTTTCAATTAAAATCGGAACGTAGTCGGCGACGGAACATTAACATCGATCGTCCTCGATGGTGTCGTAAAGAATCGGCTCAATGTTATGAGAAGTACGTACGTATCGGCCGGACGGTGCTAAGAACCGCATGGAAGGAATAGGCTTAACGAGGATAAATGAAATCGCTTTCAAAAATGTGTAATTTCGCGCAAGTTCGGACTATATTTCGATATACAATAAGAGAGTATGTTTCGCGACACATGATCGCCTGGTCGGGTGTACGCGCGACGATTCCTCCCCTTTGAACGAGGGGATGAGGTAGACGAGCCTGCGGCACCACAGAGAAGGAAGAGAAGGATACATATGGAGGAAGAGTAAGCTGGACGGTTATGCGCGCTGGGCCTGATTTATGCCCTTGCGCGGGCATAAAGTGCGTAGCACAGGGAACAGGGGACCAGGAAAGGAGCCGTGCTGGATGCTGAACTGGCAGGAGTTAGGAGCGACGTGCGCGCGTTCATCTCACCTTTTCGGTTAAGTCCACGTGAGCACCGTGACCGCTCGCGTATTTTTCGGATTTGTCCTCGGGTGGTGGGTGACTTTGAATTTTTCATTTATTTCATTATGTTTCACTTGCTTGATATAAGTGCACGCTTGAGAAACAAGTTTCGTTTATCACGCGACACGGTAATATCGGCGAAAACTCTCAACACGGTTCACGAACCGATGTGACCCGTTAATGAACCTGAGGAGAAGAGATATTCACCAGCCCCGGTCCGTCGCATTGTCCATTAAAGTTCCGTAATGAAAGCCGGCAACTTTAACACTCAATTAAATTTCCAACGTTTGCCCATTGAAGATTCCAGCAAATTCTCTCTAATTTCACTGGACCGTGGCTAAATCGCGACGCGAGCGCGAGGGCAGTAATTAATAGCGAGGAACACACGGTGCCACAAAGGAAGCGACTGTAGCCATGTCCGACAAGTGTCCTCGCAGCGCGACGCGACGTTGAGCCACTCAGCTCTCTATTCCGCCGCATTGTCAAGGCTCTATTCTGGCAACGTTTCTTCCGGGAGGTGGATGTGGTACCTTTAGCTTCGTAGGTGGCTGATACGTAGGTGCTGATTCGCTTCACCTTCGTCCGCGAGCGAGTGTCGTAATCCACTTTTCCAGCTGGAACAAAGCGACATTCACTCTCGACTGGATCTCCTCTTGCTTTTGTTTGAGCGCGACGATATTAATGACTCTCGTCTACAGGTGGATAGAGAAAATTGAATCTTACGTCTGCCTCGACTTTTCTTATTAGATTTTTTTCTTCTTGCTTTTTTCTCGGTTGGAATCGCGTGGAAAAGAGTTTCTTAGGGTCAGTTTGCTTCGAGGCACGCTTTGTTCCGAGCGGATGAGAGATGCTGGCTCGCTCGGGCGTTTCTGTCAAAAATAAATCAAGCAGTCAAACGGCTAGAAAAAAGGTCGCGGGAGCTTCCGAGGGACAGCGGTGCTAGGGCTCTGTTGCCTTGGCTGCGGTGCCGGTGGCTCGGGACAGTGACAGATACCGCTCGTTGTCCATGGCTGGCTGCTCGAGCGGAGAGTATCGGTATACTGGTGGCATTTCGTTCTCATAAAAGCTGGCGTGGGCACGACAAATGAGTGCGCTCGACAGAACTAGGCAAGCGGTGGCTTCTTGCTCCGAAACTCGTGCTTACCATTCAACCTTCGTGAAGCTAATGAGACAATGAGCCGGAGAGCATTGGATTATGGGTTGGTTTGGTATTTTCTTTCATGCTTAGAATTTCCTTCCTTATGAAAATCGTACACGTTGCACGATGAACAGAACAGTTTTCCGATAGATCGAACAGTTCGCTCCACATTTTCATCGACAGCTCGAGAGCCGCATAATGGCAAGGCAAGATACTATCCGTTACCGCGCGATAGTCTCGAGTATCAACGTAGGAATAACATTTGTACTCTTCTCTCCGGTCATCGACTTTCCCACGGTAACGCTGCGCGGTACAGATGTAACTAGGAACCCTTTTCCAGCAGGCCGTAGCGAGCCGACTATTGGGGTCGCGATATTAGAAGGCGCGCAATGGCTCTTCGGGGAATTGTCCGAAAATTGGGGCGAATGGTAGCTTTGGCACATAATGCCGTAACTACAAACTCATCATTGAGCGTTAGGGGTTCTGTTACAACGCGAAAGGTGATGGTAGCTCGCCGCCAACGGTGCATTCAGCCGCTACCTTAACCGAGAGGTGAGACTTTAACTTTAGCAGGAAGGTAGAAAGAGAAAGGACGATACCGTATGGTTCTCTGGTACCTTTTGTCTCGGTCGAATGATAAATCCACACCCACGCGGAGGGTGTAAGCCGAGCTCGCGAGTTCTCGTCTCGTCAGCGGGCGCGCCCTCGATATAAATCTGGATTAATTTAAGGCATCCGCCACGTACCACCATCCGAACACGCGCTCCGATACATTTGCATGGATATTGGAATGTCGCGCGAGCAAGCACTCCGCGATTCGATACGACGAAGCGATAAGCTTACACGATAGTCGGAAATGAGAACAGCATTGGATTAGACAGGGTTTCCGTGACAACCCATTCGAACGCTTCTCACTTTATCGAGAATCATCGAGAGAGAGGAATAGGAAGTACGAATGTCTCGCGAGATGAAGGACTGACCAGAGATAATGGGAACCCTCAGGATTCGCGCGACTCGAAACAATGATCGCGATCGATGAAGAAGGAGAGCCCAAGTGGGGGGCAATCTCCATAGAAAGGAGACCACACCCCATAGAAGGAGAACGCGGGTTGAGAGTTTTGCGGCTTGGTAGAAGTCGCTCTACGGTGCCCACAAAGACCATGGCAAGTCATTGACTTGATCGTAAAGTCGTAGTGCGGTGTGCCAGTACCTTATTCTTCTTCTTCTTGCTTTTCTTCCCTTCGGCTTCGTCCTTTCTCTCTTTCGTTCTTCCGCTCTTCGCCATCGGCTCCTCCCTCCTTTTTCTCCGTCTCTTCTTCTTTTTCTATCGGTTCTTATTCCCTGCTTTCGATACCATCTTACCAACTCGGCAACCCTCTCGTACTCTTCATATTTTACCATTACCATATCAGGTTCTCCTCGATTCTTCCGACCGTCTATCTCTCTTTTTCTTTCTCTTTCACTCCCTACGACGACCTATCTGCTCTCTTATTAAATATATTTACGTAGATGCGCGCCCGTACCCGCTCGAGCCCTTGCCGATTCCCAATCGAGGGGTTGACGTTCCTTCCCCTACTCCCCTCTCTCTCTTTTTCCGTCGCCTCTTCTCTCCCATTGTTCCTGAATCGCGAGCAAAGAAGGGTATCGTCCTCTGTTTACATTCCGTTGTTGGGAGGGCGCGTACGCGCACCGGCAATTACCGATAGGCGTGCCGCGAGGAAAAATAATCGCTGGGACGTGAGCGCATCGTTCGAGGTCGTTGACGCTCATTGACGCTTATTGGTGAGCAACCAGTTTCGCGGAGGACGCGACCATCCTCTCCTCACTCTCTTCTCGATCATTCCTACTGAGCACGATAGTACGCCGATACATACAGTACACGGTTCGGTTATCGAAACGGGTTGACGATCTATTTGTGAAACAAGTTTCACCTACTGGTTTTGTGCCCCTGCTCGTAGATATGCAAATCCACGCTAATTATTTCCGTGCAGTTGTGAGGGAAAAATTGAAGCAGATGAAGAAGGTGTTTTACACGCCCTGTCGCTGTGAATGCAACGCAGTTCTCTATTTCCGTCTCTCTTGCAATTAGTGTTCCCCATAGTTCGATAAGGAGATAGGGATTATTGATGTCTCTTGGGGAAATATTGTGGATATCCGTAGATGTGGTACAGCCTCTCGATAACAATGGTTTAGTATCAGGATAAGTTGGTCGTATCGATAGTAATGCTTGATCTAGTGGCGTGATTAAGCCAGCGAAAGGATACTACATTATCGCCGCAGGCTTCGTGAACTTAATATCTCCGCTCATTCTTCTCTCGCTTTTGTAGGAGCGATTTTCAACCTATTCTTTTAGTTGCTCGGTGGAAGATCGTTTTGTGTGGCGCAACATTTTAGTCCTTTCTCTACCAATATTATCACACGTGCACTACTGGTTGGAATAAAAATATATTTCTGTGACCGTGAGTAGTCGTAACTCGGAGCGAGATCTCGACCTGGCAACAAGCTGACCGGGGCAGAATCACGGTAGTTCGTCGCTCCTGAATTCTCACCGCATAGGCCGCAGCGTGTGAGGCATACGAGTTGGGGCTCGAGCAAAATGCATACGCAATAAGGAGACGCGAAGAGGTCGGTTGATGTTGATGGTGATGGCGATGGCGAACACGGAGGAGCCGCGATGAGTGTTGTTTCCCTGAGGTCATATGCCGGTAGAAGTCGCTTGATCCTTGACCCCGGCGCCTCCGTGTTCCCATAAAGGTGGCCAGAGGGTTACTTTATGCCCCGCCTCGCGTGTGGGCGCCCTTACCTTCGCCCTTACCCTCGCCCCTACCCTCAATCCACTCTGCGTGTTTCGGACTCCGCCGCCGAAAAAGCCCCCGGGTTACGATTCGACTTCGCGCACTTCGTGTAGTTTTCCTCGAGAGATGCTAAATCTGTTTTCAAGGATACGCCTGGGATTCTTGCGCCGTGAGAATCTCTGCCAAACGTGGATAGTTGAGCAGTAGTTTAAGTGATATTCCAGGTAGTTCTCAGGTTTGGGAAATTTTTCTCTTAACCTATTATTCCCACCGAATAAATTGTAAATTATGGAAATTATCTTCGCGATAAAAACTAGTCGATAGCAGTTCCATTTCGTTCGTCTCGCTAATTTAGCTTTAACCTGTGAGGAGAAGAGATTGAAATTCCTTCTCTACTATGAATCCAGTCCTCTTACCCTACTTCCATCAAGCATGGAGTATGCGGAGACCCCGTAGGAAATGGAAAAATAGGCGGATGCGGCATCTCACAATCAGCAGTAACGCGATCCCTTGTGTGTACTCGAGTGGCAAGCATCCGCAGAATCTGCGCGGTGAATCGCGTCAACTCGAAACAGTCATTGAACCAGCAGCAAGGCTTTCCTCGAACTGGCATTCGAGAACAGAGGCTCGTACGGATTAAATTATTCCAGTTAACGATTACGACAAGCCTCGCGTAATGAGTACTCTGAAATAAGTGTTCCGTTCGGTTAGAACGGTAAGGGAAGTAGTCGAGTCGAGCAGGAGATCAGAAGCAGAGTGGGTCTTCTCGAGGCTGCGGAGAAAAAGATGCGCGGTGGGCAGCAAAGAGGAAAACGAAGGAAAGGACGTTAGTGCACCTGCGGCCATAAACTTGTCGAAGTGGCATCTCATAGTGTAATGGCAAGAACGGAGCTTGGCTTTACCTTTCGCGCGTTGCCCTTGATTACGACGATAAAACCGTTCCCCGTTCCTCGTTCTGTCCCCCCATTGCCGCTGCAGCTCCCCTTTTGCCACATTGTATCCTGACCCACCGCGATGGCTATGCCACATGCAGTCACACGTGTGCCTGTCTCGATCACAATTGGTTCGATTAACGCATGGACTTCCTATCTTTTGAATTCTCCTCGACAAGATTCATTTTCGAAATTGTACAACATGCAAACCTTACTAGGTTAAATTTGCTAAAAAAAGTTAGATATGTATTTAGTAGGAACGCAAGGTTTAGGACAATTTCTTGAATAGTCGACGCATTAAATGGAACAGTTTGCTAATTCGAGGGGGATTTACGTCGACCACTATCCCAAACCATTACCCCTAATTAGCGGCCGTTGGAATACTCCCCACGAATTCGCGGAAAGCAAGGAAGAGCCGTCTTATCTGGCGGCATCGTATGGACTCGCAGCATCAGTGCCAGTGGTAGTATTAATCGTAAAAAGATCATAAAACCCACAAAGGGAAGTGTACGCGGTCCCGTCCTCTCGCAGAGCACATTCCTCTTGCTCGTTGAAAGCAAGCGGCGCGCTATTAGCTTCCGTATCGCACCGAAGCCGATCTCTCTCTCTTCAAACTGGCTGCTTCCAGAAATTATCCACGAAAGGGGAAGCCGTGAAACAACCCGCTCTCGAGACGTCTCTTCTCTTATAACTATCGCACTCGTCATCGCGACAACAGCAATGACGACCTCCGCGTCATTCAACGAGTATTCCGCGGAATTGCCTCGTAGTACCTCCGGTTATTGCCAGACTTAGCTTGATAGTCATCTTCTAGTTATCCAGGGAATTTCTTTTAGTAATGATACATACCAAACGCGTCGACATATCTGCTCTTACGATCAAAGGAATCACGTTCTTTCGTTCGATATGGAAATTATGATTTTTCATCGAAAAATGACACTACTACGACAGAGTGTGATTTTCAATAAACACGGGAAGATTTGGAATTTTTCTCCAGGTCAAGGTTATCTCGCGACGCAATCGCCCTTCCTGGAGCCACGTGAGCGATATCAAAGAGTAAACATTTGCCCGGAGTACGCTCGCGCCGCGGCGAGATCCGCTTCTGAGGGCAAAAAGCCGCTGCGGCAATGTAGTTCCTTGGGCCTTTTTCGCGTAATTTCATTATTTCGCGATCCAGGAGATAGCGGTCGTTAGCCGGAGAGTGGAGTCGGTCGGTGGAGAGGGATGGCGAAAAGGAAGAAGCGGACTCCTGGGACAGCAGTGGGCCAGAGGACAGAAAGAGGATCGGTAGGATCGAGAGGAGGAAGTCCCCGAGTCGCGCGAGTTGCACAGATTAGAGAAGAACATGTGCACGAGCGCATCTCGAACGATCCGGTATTTCGATATCGTTCTCGAAACGTGACCATCTTACGTTCCGTCCCGTACCCCGGCTCCTTTTCTTACTCCCTTTCCTTCTCTTCCTCCTCCTGATCCTCTTGCTTATCCTCTTGTTCTTTCGGCCGCGACGCTTTCGAGAAGGATGCACTCACCGAAGAAAAGATTTATGGCCCTGTGCATGAGGATTTATAACGACTCAATTACCGGCAGTCTTCCCCGGAAATACGGTATATTCGGTAGTAGCTGGCGCTTCGAAATATATCACCACGGTAAAATCATCATGACAGTGGTCGGAAGTTTAGTCAAAATACTTTTATTTGTCGAATTTTATGAAAGATCAGAATATTCTTTTATTTGTAAATTTGATAGAAGATAGAGTCTGATCTCCAAGAGAGGCACGTAGTCTTCATAAATCTGAACGCAAATATTCAGGCTTAGATTCTTGGTTCGCGATTAAGTTTATTGCGAGCTGCGATTGCAAGGAAAAATCGGAATGCCAGCGGACGATAACGCTCGAATGGCTCGGTCTCGGTCTTCCGCGTTATGAGCAGCCGATAGGGAAATCGTGGGGCCAGGTCCCTTATCTCGCGAACTATCGGTGCCCCCTTCGAAACTCGGAATTCCCAGAGAATGTGCGAAATCGCACCGAACTGTGCGCGCAACTCTTCTACATATGACTACTTCGTGCACCTTGCGTTGCGAACCTCGTGCACTTAATCATCCGGCTACAAAGCCTTAACAAATCGTCGCACTCGAACCAACCTGATTCATTCGCATCTGCATCCGAGCTTCCTGCACCGAGGGAATCGTAAGTCTCTTTAATTGCGCCAGCCCGTAGTTCACCTACTAGCACCGCCATTAACTATGAATTCCAATTGTTGAGCGTTACGATAAAGCATCTTCTTTGAAACTTTTAGTTGTAAAGAAATATTTTCTTATTCGATTAAATATTCTTTATAGAAGCGAACCATCTTGATCGGCAATGAAACTTAATTAGCAGTAGTAGTTGCAGTATCAGGGACTCTTTGATATGGAGCTAAACAGGGACTAGGGATCGAAGTTGTTCGTTCAATGTTTTCTGTGCGATGCTTTTTTACCTGATTATAAGAGTACACATAGCAACAATTTAATATTCTTATCACGATAATCCGAACTTCATACAGTTTTCCATGATATACGAAGTTCCACGGTACCATAACTTGCCTGGCGAACCTAATTACGCGAGCTTAATGTATCCAATTACAGAACCGGTGTCAGTGAAGATGATAATCGCAGTCTGATGCATCGCGACAGCGTATCGTGACTAAATCGCGTTGCCATTTCTTTGCAAGGGTTGCATTCGAGTGCGTTGAGCTAGCAATGCTCTTCCTGTTTATTAATACAGCTCTTATTTTTATTTCAAATTCTATGAAGTGTATCCAATATCCGCATATCTAATGCGTTTTCATTAATAAGATCGTAGTCACGGCGATTCTTGGCGTCTCGGCTTCCTGGAGCGGCTAATATTCGATAGATTTAATTAATAATCGCTAGCCGTGTGAATCGGGTTCCTGAGCCCACGTGGGAAGCGGCTTCCGGTAACTGGCGAGCACCTATGAGAAAAAGTTCGATGCCGCAGCTAATTGGCGGGATCGTGGATGGTGAAAATTGCCCCGCGATAATTAGGCGCGGAAAAAATGGGGGCTATAACAATTGGCGGTATGTACTTCGACCGATGATTCTCTTCAGCCTACGGTTCACAAGAATTTCACGAATATTTGCAGTAGTAACGTCTTGGCCGGTGCTTTCTCAAGATTAGAACTAGTTCTCGGCAAATGATGCTTTTCCGCTTATAATTAATCGTGCATTTGGCACGGATAGAAATCAGAAGCATCGTGCTTTTCGTCCAATTCATCCACTTTGAAGAATCATTTTCTATGGGATATACCGTAATTAAGGGGTCGTGTTGTACTCATACCACCGGTCGAAGCATTGCGCTTATCGTGCGCGGATCACTTTTGCGAGCCTGTTTATTTAATCGAGGGGCGCGATCGAATAATCGAAAATTAGCATCATAGTCTTAATTACAGGCTTTCTTCGAGCCAGTGTACCAAGGTATAGGAATGTGTATGTATCAGTGGTGTGTACCGGAGCGTCCTATCCGCGGGGGTTGACCCTCCTGGCCCGTGTGCCCCCGACCCACACGATCCTAATGACCGTGGCTACCGGTGAAATGCATCCTCGCCTATCTGCTGCGATGCATTATATAACGTGTATAGCCTCTACGTATCTCGCTTTATAAGTCTCCACGGTCCCGTGGAGCCCTTATTAGAAGCAGAACTCGGACTTAGCCCGGGGTCCAACGCGCTCTCGCGTACCCGCGCACTCGCGCACTCGCGCACTACTGCTCGAAGGACCAAAGAGCCTGAAAAATGCTTCGAGTCTCGCCATAGCATCTAATTGGAACACGATTCTGACCCTGAAACCCAAGATAGGGGAATATTCCAGGTTCGGGTCCCTTCGTTTCTCTCCGTTCTGGCTCCTCCTTCTCTTTTTCTCTCTTCCTCTCTCCTGCCTTCGCTTCTTTGCGGTGAATCCGACGAAAAGAAGGCTACCAGGGTCTCCTCTCTTCCTTTTGAGTCTCGTTAAGGCGGCCTTAGGCACCCCGTGAAATACGGTCGCGCGTGGAACACGCACCGCACACCGTAATTGACGCGTCACCTCGCGGATTTCCACCTCGGCGTCGCCGGCGATTTTATCCGCTCGAAATCTCTTGCGGCGCGGCGTGTGCCTCCCGCTGGTGAACCTTTCGTAGCCAGCTATCCCGGGGACCCGATTCCGACTAGATTCTATCTGCCAGATGGTTTCAGCGTAAATCTGAGGGAGGGAGAAACGTATTATGCTGGGACTAGATCAAGTGGCGAGACCTGGGCGTATCGGTTACAACACTTCTGTTTAATAGTTTCAGAAAACTCCCTCGTTGGATACATTACGAACATATGCAAAGATATGCGCTTCTTAGTTATTAAATTGTTTAATCTTATCCAAGAGTCGGTGCTATTAAATCGACCACCCTACCGCGGCACGATATGTCCCGGCTTCCTTAACGACCTATAATAGAGGGTTAAAATCGCAAGAGAAATGAGGCTACGAGTGAGCGTCTACTCTCTACTATGTACTGACGGGCCTCCGACAATCCTAGAAGAAGAATAGCCTCGTTAACACCTTACGGCGGTCGACGAGTACGATGCACAGACGCGCAAGCGAGACGCAGAATGCACTTATTAATTTTAATCAAGTTCTTGCTGCTGGTCTAGCTTCTGCTGCCGTAGTTGTACTAGCGCATTAACCCTTAACGCGTTAACTGCCGGGCAGACTTTTCTAAACCTGAACAAATACCATGTTCATCGCATAGTATGTAGTCATATAGAAGTTTTGAGATAAAAGTGTAACTATGGTTTGTCGGTCACCGGTGACCACGGTAGCAGTTGGCGATTAAAGTGCGCCGCGGCCAAGGGATTAAAGCCAGCTGCAGGGAAGAAGGAAAGAGCGCTGTGAAAGCTTCCAATTTCCAGGCTCGTCGACGAAAGACGGATGGAATTTCTCGGTTGCAGTGTAACGGTGCTTTCTAACCCACGCAGATCGGAGGATGCAGGCGAGGCGGAGTACATCCGCGTAACACACGCTCTCTTTACCACTACGAACGCCGCTACTACGTCCGATCGCGGCTGGTATGTGCCGCAGGATCTTGATTGCCCCGCACTGAATAGTGGAGAACCCGTCCCGAGTAAAATATCGCTATGTTAAATAGTGATATGTCCGAAACATTAGTAAGCTCTTGCACAAGAATAGACTTATGTATACGCGTGGTTAGTTGGTAATCGTAGAGTCATCGGAAACGATCCGATTAATTCCCAGGAGCACGCTAGGCGCTTCTCGGATGCAGAGATCTTCGGCTAATCCTGGCGCGATGTATAACAACCTCAACGAGCTGCTTATAAAGCTTACGTATCTGCTTTTTTCGCGATTTTATTATTCATTTTCATAATTCAAAAATAGTGTGTGGTAGGTTTGTTTAAAAAATAAAGCAGTAGGGGGTCGGAATTTAAACTAGCAAGGGAGTCGAGCGACAGGAGGGGTTTTACACGGGAATTCCTGCTAATGTCCACTTAAGTGCGAGCACACTGTAATCTCGGTGGTGGCATTATGAGGCTTTGGGCCACTCGTTCCGTGACATATCGATATCATGCCAAGGAGAGGACGATCTTCAAATATTGACGATGACGAGAGCGATCCGGACTCCTCGAGCGGTACTCGACTACGTCGGTAGACTCGACGCAGAGGGTGGAGAAAGGACGGAAGAGAGGAGTAGTAAAAAATGGAGTGGAGAGGTGCCTCGAGATACCTCGTGTTTGCCTTTTACTCGAGGATGCTGCTCGAAGATGCCGAGCAACAGCGGGGTCCGTATTATGGAAATTTTCGATCCGACCGGTCTTTGTTATTTTCCTCACTACCAAATTTCGCTTGGAGGGTCAGTTCTTCTCGAGCGGGAACGGGAAGATATATGTGGCCTTTACGGTTCTTCTCTCCGCAGTAGTGGAATGGAAATAGAGGAAAAAAGAGACAAGTCCCGGTATGCGAGTCATTGTTGAGCAGCAACTCCTAGCATCTACTTATGCATTCTCGTTGACGCTCGCGCCTTAAACTCTATATGTATATGATACTCGACATTTTCTGACCGGTCTTATTAGCATAGTCCACGTGATAACCCACGGCAGACTGCGAGCTTTCGTGGCAAGCACTTCCTACCTCTCGATCTAAATTGATAGTGGGCACGTATCTCGCGTACCCTATCAAGAATGAATTAATTTTATCGCCTTCCACTCTTCGCTCTTGCAACTGCGAGTACAATTGCACTGCGGGGAAGATGCGCTTACAACCTCCGCCCCTCGCACCGAATCAAGATTCGAAAAAAGTACGATGCACGATTTAACGTGTTTCGAGTCGTTCCGAAGAAAAATCACCCTTCGTCTTCTCTCATAATCGGGGACCAACTCCACGTGGATGATAAATCATTGCGTGTCTTCCACCGGGACCCGCGGAGATTATTTTTATTTATGATTGTGATTTCGCAATCGTCTCACTTAATTCATCGACGCCTTTTTGGGAAGTCGGACTTGGTCTCACGTTTATACGAAATTCCGGGTGGAGATTCATGAGTCAGTGCGCTTCTAGTACAGTCCCTAATATCATAAAAGTAATTTAAAAAGCCAAACGCGGAAGTGACGAATAAGTGAAATTCTTTCATGAATATCTATTAGCAGTAAGAATGATTCAATGGTCTCTTTAAGAAGGAGTACTACTCGTATCCGCGTGTATTACACGGATTATTAATGCGAAATCCAAATAGGACTTGCCGGTTCGTTTTCCCTCGCAAACTCGCGAAGGAGACGATGAATGCTTAAAAAGTTGAACGCGCAAGGAGAGGATCAGAGCGGCGTGCGGCGTGCACGCCTCTAGTCCCGTACACTGGGCAGCATTAATCAGTGTGCCTGACAGCGGGAACCACGGCGTATAATGCGTTGCATAGATTTATTTATCATGCGCGAACGCGTAAGTCACTGGTAAATGCCTGCGGGCGGCGCCATTAAGTCTCTTTGTGGGTGGAACCGTCGTATACCACCCATTGCACCCTACGTGCCCTTGGGTCTCTATTTTCAGATAACCCCCCGTCTTCCCTTATTCTTTTCTACTTGCATTTAAATGTTTCCGTTATTAGGAAAATTTAGATTTGGATACATAAAATAGTAGTGAATTCAGTTGAGAATGATAAAGAAAGTGTTGAGACTGTTAAGGGCGCTCTCGGGATCTCAGGGAGGACCACGTGGCGCGGCCGACTTTGGCAAAAGGAACAAATCGAGCAGCTCAAGGAGCGTACGCTAAGGTTGCTCCGCTTCTATGCAAATTTATGCGCTCCGCGGACCCTGCATCTCTCGGGCGAAAGGCCACAGACGGCGACAACCCACTCGGATATTGGGTTATCGGATACACGAGTGTCCTCGAGCAGCTCCCTGCCTCCCTATACGCTAAATCCCGACACGTATGGACTGTGGGCCGCTGCGCCGCGCGAATCGAGTTCCAACTGGAACTCGCGTATGCCAGCTATTGTTGAAATTCAAATCGCGGGGAAATAGACCGGTCGTTTTCGAATGCTTGCTTTAAATCGAGCCACCTTCCGTATATAATGGGACGTTCCAGTAGTGAATTCCTATCTGATTCTAATTTTGAAATATCTATCCGAGCAAAGCGTGCGTCGCGTCGCGGTATCACTTTTAGTGATACGTATAGGTGCTTTTAGTTTTATATTTGTAGTAATTCAATATTATAGTTGTTCTACAACGATAAGAAGGATGCAAGAATAATGATAGTGACAGTAATGTAATAGGAAGTAAGGGAATACAGAGGAAGGGTATAGACTGTAGAAGAAGAATGAGCGTGGACAATTTAGCGTCGATTCACCGCGCTTTTTCCCGCAGCTCCTCGTTCCTCCCGGCTTTTTCTCGCGGAGGCTTCCCGCGGCCTCGAACGGATGCACATACGACCTAAGCGAGGCTTACCTTAGAACAAAGTGCTTTTTGTTCAGTCCGGAGGGACTTGTGCAAGTCACCGGGGTTTTGTTGGGCCGGGGGATCAGAGGGAGGAAGGCAGAGAAGAAGAGCCGGAGTGAGAACGAGACGAAGCAATAAGAGCAAACGCAAAAGAGGCTCTCTGCGTTGGAGGAGAACATCGACTCGCGTTCCTTCACCTCTCCTCTCTTCTCCCCTGCTTCTTCGCCACCCTCGCGACCTTCCTGCGCACGCATACGCTCCAAGACTGCCAATTCCTCCGAAATTAATTTAAATCAGCTTAAACAGCCAACTTTTGCTAAATTATTTCGATTAATTGCATAAATTGGAGAAATGGGAAAAATTGGAAAAATCAATTGAGCAGCCTCTTCTCTTACAGTAAGCAGCCGCGGAATTTTGACCCCCGTTAGTTCATCTTGCCGTATTCGTTATCTCGATTGGGGAATCTCGGGTAATTACCCCCCGTGTAGATGTCCCTGCTGCGGGTATCCGCTTCTTGCCGTTCCCAAAGAGAGTCGCCGAGGTACATGCAAATCGGTAAGAAGCGGATCAGGATCAATAGCCATCTATAAGACTGCCGATCCTTTCTCCGATATCAGCGCGGGATCCTTGTGTCTTTTACCTTGGGATCTGGAAAATCTCGGTGCTTCTTCACGGTTCTTTGGTCTTTGCCTCTCTTCGGGACCAAAGAAAGATCTTGAGCTTGCATCTCGAGTCGCCTTAATGTTCTTCACTCGGATGGTTTACTTGGATATTTTATCAATAAAAATTTAGTCTTTTATATATACGCCTTTCGTCCTTTTTAATAGCATTAAATCTGTATTTGATCCTGACCTGCATGGTTGGGATGGCTAACAGTTTGTTGCAAATCATTTGAGTGCTCTCTTGGCACAGAGCTCATTGGCTCATCCTTTTCTAAGAAGGAGACTAATGTAAGAGGTTCGCGAGTTCGGTAGTGTGCGCGAAATGCAAGCCCAACGATCGAATCTGTTTAACCGCGGTAAAGCTGTCGCTGAGACGAGGAGGAAGAGGAGGAGGAAGAGAAGGTGGAGAGGAAAGAAAGAGGAAAAGGTAGAGAGGCACGAAGTGGTGGGTCCCACCCACTAGTGGCCCTCCACTTGGACTCCAGGACTCGTGACCACCTCGGGCTGATATGTCGAACCGAAACCCTACGTTTCTTCTCAGCTTCGCATCCTTCTCACTCTGGCCCTCTCCTGGGAGCAGTCCTGGCTTCTCTCGTTCTCTTTCTCCACCACCGATCAACCACGGGAACCGTGCCCTCTGCGTCCGCTCTCCACCTCCTCTCTTCTGACTCGTTCTTCCTCTCGGCTCTCACGAATACTCTTCTCTTCCCATGATTTACTTGCGCCTCGCGAAAGAGAGGACTATCCTTAACTCTTCTTACCTTTTCCCTTAGCTCTCTCTCTCTCTCTCTCTATCTTCGCGCCGGAATCTTCGCGGTTCCGCGATCCAAGCGAACGAAGCGGGCGCGCGTCCACGCGTCTCTTTCGCGGTGTACGTATCTCCTTCCGAGGCGAATAATTGAGACCTCATTGCTTAGCTTTTGATCCTTAGATCCAAACGTTCGGATGTCAAGAGAATAATGTCTCGCGACCGGAGGTAATAATTCTGTCAAAAGCCATGCTTCTCCCGATTCTGCTGCTTATGGATTCTTCTTGCTCGCGAGCACGTCCGCGCGATCCAGCACGTACGTGGGTAATGGTGGTTTTCGGATCGATTAACGACGGGCCGTGCCAATCAGGATTTCAATTAAGAGAGAACGCGCGGCCAGTTTGCGCTGATAGTCGTTTATTAGGATCCAGAAGAGTACTTCGTCAGTCTGTCAACGCCCAGACGGACGTGTCAGAGGTGAGAAACGTCGGGCATTGTAATTTTCGACAGTCTTTGTCTTCCTCTCGGTTGTCGATGAGCCGACAAAGTGGGTAGTTACGACAATTAACCATCGCGCTTTCGACCGTATCGTCGATGACTCGTAGCAATAACCTTGATCCTGTCTTTTCCTCGACAAAACTGACGGACATCGATTATCTTGCAAACCCCCTTTTGTACGACCCGCGCTAACGTTTTTCTTCAATTACATCAACTCCTTATGATCCAACGATTCTCACACGCACTCCGGAGCTCTTGAATATCATTCCTAGGCTTCCCCAACACGATTCGAAATTTCTCTTCGTTTTCGAGCCTTCCACACCACATCTCAGGTCGCCTGATTCAAAATAAATACTCATCAAGGCGCATCGAATCCAGCAATTAATCACTGTTGCGCCGAGGCCCCCGAAATTTCAATTTGGCGCGTAGCGGCATTAATCACCGGTTCGGAGTGTTTCGTGGCCCGGAGCCGAGTCGACCTATCCGTCGCAATTAAAAGGTCAACGCTGGCGCTGCCCACGTGCAATAATTATGGTACCATGGTCGCGACAGCAGCTTCGGCCGGCTGGCTAATAGACGAGTAAGAAGCGAGTTCTCTCTTTTTCCCACTCTCTCTTTCTCTTTGTCCTTACATCACCGCGTGGCAACGCTGCGCACACGGCTACTCCAAGCGACCCACGTACGCGAGGAGAGAGATAAAGTGGAGGATGATCGACGCAGTAAATAAGGTATAGAATACGCATATGTAAATCACGTTGGGCGCACCCACGCCCCCTTACTCAGCGGCGTGGCAGCGAGTTCTTCTCCTCTTCCAACTCACGGAGGATCCTCAGGATCCCTTGGCACCCTGCGAGTGTCGTGTACCGCTCCTCGCTCGGGCCTCCATCCTTCTCTCGGGCCTCCATAAACATCTCGCTGGTCGAGGAAGAGAATACGTATACTGACGGGAGTGGGGGTAAAGGGTGGCAGCAGACAGTGCGTGCATCAAGGTGGTTCGAGGATCCTCGCACAATACCTTGCACTCGCGTTCCTCTGCGTCGAGTGCTCTTCAAGTTCTCGGCCTCGCTCAAGAGATAAAGTGACGGTGATACCCGGTTCTTCTCTTACTCTTTCTCTTCTCTTCTTGCTTGGCCCGGCAACTGGGCCCTCGCATGGTCTCAGTTTTCTACCCTTACCGATTTCAATATAGTCAAATTCTCGGTGTAACGTAAGGGTCGAAAATACAACGTTGATCGTGTACGTTATAATCTCATTGAGATTGGCGATCGAAGAGGAGCAACTGTGTTGTTGCCTGTAGCGAATGAAAGTCGAACTAACTGCAGATTGAGATCAAGCAGTACGTCTGCATTTACAAGTGCATACCGCTGCCTAGTCGATGTATCTCCAGGAACAATAACAATCGGATCGTCACTCGCGGCGAGTTGTTGCCAGCGTCAGATAGGTTTTTTAAAGGGATACTCGAAGAGCGTGCATAGAAGGAGCACACTTATTCATATTTACGAAACGTCCTGCATCGGGGGAGGAGTCAAAACACGAGTCAACGGTGCTTAATCGCGTGGTTTAATCTGATGAGGCGTGCTATCCGCCACCGCGGGTGATCCTACGAAGAATCCGACCTTTCCAATTAATTTCTGGAATAGTCATATGTATATGTATAGCTCGACCGTGAAACCACTCGCATGACGCGGCGTATTACGATCGGACCTAGGTAATTTATGCCGCCTCAGGAAATCCCTGGAAAAATAGGCGTGCTGCTGGGCACACCTTTACAGGCCTGAAACGAGGAAAACATCTTGAGCGGTATAGCGCCCTCCACCGATTTTCGATGGCCCCCTCACGCGTCGCGCGAGTCCCTTCGAGATGATCATCCTGCATCGAGAAAGGAGCGTGGCTGGGAGCGGCCAGAAAAAGACCTGGTCCCTCCAAAACCCAAGGGGATCGGACGAAGCAGACCAAAGAGGGAGAGAGAAGGACACGGAGCTGGCCAAATCGTAAATAAGGAGGCGATTGTCCTTTTAAGCGGCCCTTCGAGAAAGGGGCCCCCACTGATTGTCCCTAAAGAATGGTAGCCGCATGACGGTCCCATTGTTCGAGTGGCGGGTACCTGTATGCTCGCAGGGTGTATTGCGTGCGTGTGTGCACACATAAATACGCATTTATGAGGGGCCTCCCGCTTGCGCTGCTTTACGAGGAAGAAGATAGGGAGGCTTTGGGTATATCTGCCTATCGTCGTCTACTCCCTTTCGCTTTGACCCTCCTTTTTTCGAATCGATCCTCTCTTAGTCTCTCTACGCTTCTGCTTCGTATAGATTTTGCTCGTTCGCTCGCGCGATTTTTCTACGTCCGATCGTGGAAGCGAAGGAAAGAGAAGTAGCGGGAGAGCTCGGACTGCCCTCGAAGGCTAGAACCACGAGGCGATTGGCATGCGAAACAACCTGTTGATTGTCTTATACCTGTTGCTCTGGACCTCGCTCCCTCTGCTCGCGATCCTCGCATAGCTTCGTGAGAGAAAACCTCGTTGCTGGAAGATACATTCTCTGCTTCTCCTTGTCTTTGCTTTACATTGCTCTGCACAACTTGCTTGCCCTGATCCCGCTGACCTCTTTAATTAAACCCGGAGGAAGTATTTCGTAAGATTTAATTGAAGAAGGGAAAGATTTGAGTCCACCTTTTCGTTTGCGCGAGCAAAAGGTAGTGGATACTCGTTGGGACTCGATTGTCCTCTATTGAATGCAATTCGTCTCTTGGAGCCACCTGTTGAATTCCGCACACCTGTTGCTCAAGAATTACCGCGCGATTCTTCCTCATTCACGCGCGGCGCTACTTGCTGTCGGATTATTTTTTTATCGGGTCGCTTTTAACACCCTTGATTTGACGTGCAATTTTATTTTCTACTGTTGCAACATTCTTGCGACGCGAGCAGCGGGGACTGCGGAAAGTGGTACGCTTTGGGCGTTTCTTGGGAGAACGGAAACCACTTGTTGCTTCTTTCACGGGTACCTGTTGCACAAAGACCGCCTCTCTGAGAAGTCTTACCCTTTTTAGTGCCGCGAAGCCCTCGGAAAGCTTTTAACCTGCGGAATTTACTCCCGTGTCTTTCTCGGGTTTCTCTCGTTTTGCATTTAGGAGGCTCTTTTCCTCGAGCGAGCAAACACTGGGTGCGATGAGCACTTTGGCGTAAAGCAAACGATTCTGTTTAGGTTCGAGCTTCATAACAGAGCTGGATCTTAATGAGTCCCCATTGAGATTTTGAAGACTGAACCACATGTTGCTTAGCTTATTTATAGAAGACTCTTCTGCTCTCGCTTTACCCGTCTCTCTCGGTGCTTTTCATTTCGAATCTTTGACCCTCGAGCTGCTCTTGGAATCTCCTCTAGGGAGAGGAGAGGACACTCGGCTATATTCCAGCCGGAGAGCGCACATACATTCCCAAGGGTGCCCTCCAAATTAGACACTTCGGGAGCGATCCCGACATACATTATTCATGGCTCTTCAACGGGCTCCGCATGAATTCTGCACTGGGAATTAAACCTTTGCATGGGCTTGAACTTTCGATTATTCGAGCAATTGTCCGTGGTACCCTTCGTGCTTTAAAGAATCTTCCCAAGATAAAATTCACCCTTTCAAAGATCGATCGCAAGGAGTCTCGGGAATGTCGATTTATTCTTTACGATTTATTTCTTATAAATCCAGAGATCTTTCGCTGAAACAATTCTGTGATTCTTGCCGACTGTTGAGGAATTACTCTGGGAGTAATAGAGGAAAATGGATCCGGTTTGGCGCGGGCGCATAGGCTGGCAAAGCATTGGTTGGCGGTTTCATGGTGCTGGCCAGGTCCACACCGAAAACGTTCGCGTCCCCCGATCGCGATCGTGCCGTTGAAACAGCGAGAGAGAGTGCATTAAGGCCCGGGGCGCTCACCATCTCGGCGCCCGGATCTTTTCCCTTCTTTCTCTCGTTGGACCCATCATTAACCGGGGACCCTCCTCTTGGTGAAGCCATTACCCATTCAAATTACGCTTATCGGTGGGCCCCTTCTCGAGTACGTGCGCCTTTTAAGGTCCCAGAAAATGGACGAACTCCGAGAGCCACGAAAAAGCGCTGAAGGCGACGAGGAGGAAAGAGGTCCGCGAAGGTGGAGGGAACGAATGAAAGAAAAGGTGGCGTGTATTAAGGCTCACTCGGTGTACAAATCTTTCCTCGTACCAAGGGTGCACTATTCCCGTGTAAGTACCACTGCTAAAGAGACGTACCTGTGCAGATAACGCAGCCTCTGTTTTTGCCCCCTTTTTGCTCTTTCTTTGCTCTTTTTTGCTTTTTTTTGCTCCTTGTTCTTTTTGGTCCGCGAGCTCCGGACCTTGCGGATTGTCCGGCTCTTTTTCTCCACTCGCTGCTCTATCTGCTTTCGCTTCTACCAAACTGCCCTCGACCACTCCCAATCCCGTGCACTGGTGCACTGCGAGACTCGAGTTTGGCCACGGTCGACCCTCCTTTCCATTTGCTCGGCACATTATGCCCCGGTACACGTGTGTGCACGATGCTTCGCGAGATACCATCATCTCCACCCGGAGAAATCATAAGCTTCACGAGTGCTCGAAAGCCATTTCGGATTATCGTGCAAGCGCTTGGGGACCTTCGAGGGATTTTTGATAAGAGCATCATGCCTCCGAGGAATCCTGTCTGTCTTGCCATAGACACGGCTCTCAGCGAAATTCCAGCAGTTTGGAAGAGCGGGGATTAATAATGTATGAAGAGGATTATTATGTTGCTGCTTTGTCTCCTTGTAATCCACACATCTATTTTTATCGGTCTTTAATAAAGCCTCCCGCTTTGGGACCCGTAATCGGTATGCTGCTTGAGTCTCTATGGGATTAATGGTTATCCTCTTCTCGGTTGGTCAATGTCTTGCTTTTAACGAGCGTAAAAAACAGTTTAGGAGTTTCTATTGGTTCACCTAGAAGCCTAACGAGGAGCAAATCGTATTGGAACAATTAGTCCTTAGAAGGATACGAAACGCGATAGACGCAGAGCCGGCCGATCACTTTTCAACCTGACTAGTGATCGATGTCCGCTTGTAAATTATTCTTATACCACTAACGAGCCATAAATTCTATAGACGATTGTTTCTCGCTCTTTTCCAAAGGTATGTAGACCTTCCTCTTCGTTGCGAAAACTCTACTAAAATTATTGTGCGGCCCGATGTAAGGGCAAAAAAATGCAATATAGGTGAAATAGTAAAACAAAGAGAATGGGGCGGGGGAGGGGGGATATTTAATAGAATGTTTCTACCAAGGAAGATCGGTGGCTATTTTGTCGTAAGATCTACCCGATTGACTTTTTGGACGATTCGACAGACGTCAGGTGTAGTTGCTGCTCGCGTCGTTCGCTCCACGTGGCCGGAATAATTATAACGTTCCACTGACAGCACACTTATGGCAGCGGACAAATAATTTTTCCATGGGCACCCCCGTGGCGTGCTCGTGGCCACCCGGTGCCAAGTATGCTTTTTGATGGGGAGGCACGGGCCGCTGTGTTAACCTTCCTCTTCGTATCCTGAGCCCCGATGGGCCCCAGCAGGCCCAGTGCCTCTCAACCGAGGCAAACGTCGTCTCTGACAATCGGGCACACTTCCGAAATTCCCCACACCACCATATGCTCCTCTCGAAATAGACGCTCCATCCGTATGGTACTTCTTATCCGCGTGACATATGCGAGACTAATCCAATACACATTCTTAAAACTAACGTCTATTAGTCATTGGAAAGAATGATAAATCTCTGGTATTCATCCTGAAACTTAATCCAACTTGATGCAATGATCTGTCGTCGATTGCCAATCCAAAAGAATGAACTTTCTCAAAGTCATCTTGGTCTGGATCGTTCGTTGAAATTATGGACCTAGTATTCCAGTAGAAAAACGAAGTTGCGGTCATCGGAAGAATCATATATTAGAGTCAGAGGTACATTTATCTTAAAAGAATCGTCAAAGGACCGGCCCGGTTAACCGCCCTAATGACAGCGTCTTCTCGATTCTCCCGGTGAAAAGGCTCTTGAAGCGTGAAAGCAGGAAGTAGGTCCGTCGGTTGAGCGCCACTGGCCCGGCGTAGTCGGCGGCATGAGAATTTTCCCACAGTCCCCACCAACATGCGGCCCCTGCGCCCGACACACACCCGCTCTCGCGACGTTGCCACACCTCTGCCCGACTGAGAGGCACTGTGAGAGGAGAGCGGTCGCACTGCGAGTGAAAGAAAGAGCGAAGAAGAGCCGAACGCATCAGTGGGAGAGGGAGAGACCGACTCGGGGAGGACCTCGTACCACGGCGAACGGCGATAAGCGACGAAAGAGGAGCGGGTGGGACAAGGAAAGCCGAGGGAAGGTGAATCGGACAGAGGATGATAGAGAGAGAAAGGAGAGGAGAACGGCCCAGCGAGAGAAAGAGAGCCAGCAAATAGGAATGGGCGATGGTTTGAGTGGGAAAGCAGAGGGAAACGGGGAGGAGGAAGTGACAACGTAGGAGGAGAAGGAGGAGTGGAGCAGGGTGAGAAGGAAGGAAGGAAGATGAAGTTAAGGGATGTCATGGGTGGAAGGAAGAGGAAAAGACTGAGAACATTGCGGGCTCCTGCGGATCAGAAGAGAGAGAGAGAAGCTGTTGTGGAGAGGATAAAGTTGAGAATGCGACAGCAGATAGAGCACCCATATTTTGTTCTTTTTACTGCTTTTTGTATCGCCTGCGTACTTTATGGCGATCTCGGATATGTGCATCTGGGGCAACTATCGCATGAAGTAAAATTGACTGGTTAGGCCAGACTACTGGAAGTAGCCAGTGACAACTGGAAATGCATTTGATTTCGAAGACGTACAGTCCAACGAGGAGAATCATAGGATCGTAATGGAGAATGATGGACTTCCGAGTTTTTCGCAGGAAATAGAACGGTATCCTCGTGGCAAAGAAGCCTCGAGGATGCAGACACCAGGTCAAAAGGGTTTCGAGGTCTTTTTTAACATGGGAATCGAAGGGATTGGAAGGGAAATGCGAGCCTGGAAGCACACGATGCCCTTTCCTCTTCCTGGCTGAAGCTCCGAAGTGGTGCCAGGCAGGAGGCTCCGATCGACCCCCAAAACATTCGAGGGATCCTGTAACTATCTAGTCCCGAGGGCGCGTTTCGACCAGTCAGCAAACTCGTTCCTTCCTCGATGCCTTTTTTCTTTTCGAGTCTCGGGAGCGTTCCACTCAGCGGCCGAAGGTGAATGAAATCGTTCCAAGTGCCCTGGGTTCGGCTAATTGCCGGTGGTTCGCGAGATTCTCGAAATTCCAAGAGCAGCCGCCCTCGACCCGATTGCGCATCGTTCTCATCCTCGCGCTTGTGATCCTTCCAATTTTCACCGTATTCCAAAACCGACAGCCACACGAGCCGCGCTCAATCTTCATTTCTTTTTTTTTGTCATGAGAGATGCTCATTAAGTAGAAACTGCTTCGGAACCGTATAATTCTGGCTAACGAATCAACCGGACCTAAAGAGAATCAAGAACATCCGGGCGCGCACGTGATTTCGTCATTAAAGTCCCCGCAATATCGTTGAAAAAGCGTGTCAGAAGTCGTACGCCTGAGGAAGGTCCGCAAGAAAGAAGCGTAAAAAATAGGCTCTGACGGCTTTGTACCGCTCGTTACGATGGTCCTGTATTCGTAACGAAGTAACGGATACACGATTCTCGGCGAATGGGGATCACTGAGAAGCCACTAGTACCCATATGTATGTATACGTGTATGGAACATTTACCAAGAACATTTACACTGGCATATAGCACGGTGTGCTGTTCCATCGGTCTGATCCGAGGGGTGAGGCTCACAGACAATTGCAATTATGGGGGTTCATCCAGGTTGATTTATAAGTGGCGTAGACCCACTGCCTCTTTTTTCAACGCACCCACGCACCAATCTTCCCTTCCTCTTCTCTCTGGTTAATCTCCCTCTTTTTCCATCTTGGCGATGCTTTGCCATGCTTTGCCGGCTCTCTGTCTATATCCTATGTACTAGTTATGACGTTCGAGCCCTTTTGCATTCTACTGCATCGTGAACACGATAGATCTCGCCGGAGGGGTTGGCAAACTTCCAGGAAGAAAGGGGTCGTACCTTATGGAACTACGCTGTCGTCATTAGTGAGGGCGTTATGGGATCTTGTCGAAGAGAGCTAGAAAATGTCTGTCTAAATCAATATTACAATTAAGTAGGATACTTTTATTATGATTTCAAAATTCAATTTTCGAGACGTCTTTAAAGTTATTCATGAGTCTCTCGAAAAAGTATAATTTGACCAAATCCGAAGTAATCGTTGGTTTTGCGTAACCAATGAAACGGTATTTCGCAAGAGTAGTAGCTTCTCATCGATTTTCTTAGCGCCGCGGTTCGCTATCTCGGAGTAGAATAAAAACGTAAAGTCGATAAAAGCACGCTTAAGTAAGACAGAGAGAGAGAGAGATTGATTGAGAGGGGGGGAGCGAGAAAGAAACCTGGACGCGGGACGAATCATCGTGTAAATATGCGCGCAGTCTCGAACCGACAGGAAAGAAACAGTTCCTTTTGTGGGCGCCGCTCGCTGCTGCTCTTGATATTAGCGGCAATCGATTCGTCCCGGATCCGTGCCGATCCTCGTACGTCTCTCATCTTTGTCCTTCTTGTCGCCGCCCGCTTCGCTATTCACCGTAAATAGTTGCACGTTTTTAATCGATACCACCCCACCTCGTCATTCCATTTATGAGATAATGCACTCCCCTAAAAATCCCTTTTTCACCTTATTTCTGCTTTCTTACTTTCTCTTCTCGTCTTCTTTACTACGTCTTCTGCTATCCTGTAACTCGAGAAGCGAAACCCTCGTGGAATTCCTACTACGAATCTCCATCAGAATTCTGCCCGGAAGCCCCGTCAGTTTCTTGACCACCTGTTAATTCCTCTCGTGCAATCAGTTTTTGCTTGATATTCCATCAGGAATCCCGTAGAGAAAAAAATATTCGAAAGGCGAGATCTGGGTGATTAGGAACTGCAGGGTCATGCACTCATTAGAAATACCTACGTCAAAGCTAAAGGTACACACGATGCTCGGTGGCTGATCCAGAAAGGCTCTCGATTTATTTTTGCATCGCTTTAATATTAATGTTACCTCCACGCTGGGATCTCCAAGCCTGCCCCGCGTATAATAACGCTCGGCTCCGTGGTTATACATACGTATAGGCAAGGGATTTTTTCCCAACTCCGCGCTCACATAATCGTCGCGTGTACCGAGAGCCAAACGAGCAGATGCATCTTTGAACCATAGTTAGTGGGGTTCCACCATGCATAAATTATGCGAGCCATTAGATGTTAACTCTGCTCCACGAGCAGGTATGCATCACTGGCCAACGGCTGATATCTCGCGATAAGCTACGAAAGGAGCGAAGGAATAAACGGGAAAAGGAGAGCAATCTCTTTGGCAATGAAAACTTTTTATTAATGCTGGCATACATGGATCCAGCACACATCTACAATATTTACTACTATTTTACTATTCGCAATAAAAATGTGCTACACGAGTCGGAACTTACATAATACGATTAATGATTTGCAACAGTTTTGACTGGTTACATAAGCAGAGGTATCATTTTACCGCAAATACTTGATCCAAAGATTATTGCGTTCACTTAAGAGAAAGGATCGAGGAAGTTGTTGGGTGCATTTTTCGATCACTCCAATAGAAATCTCTTTCGAATTCTTTTAAAGAGAGCCGCGAGTCAAGAGAAACAACAGCAAGGCCGATAGAAGGAGCATGCTCGGTTTGTAGGTTCTTGTAGGTAGTTGTAGCGAGTTGTGTCGAGGTCGGTCGCCGAGGATAGGGCGAAGCGCGCGTGGCTCTTGGAGACTCCTAATTTAATGGTGTTGCCGATTGGAGCGCAATTACAGACAAATCATTGCCAGTGGAGAAAAGTAGCATCGAGACTTATCGAGTCACGTTTCGCTAGTAATTGCGAAGCGTTGTGCTGGCGAGGCATTATCGCCTCTCGTTTGCCGTCAGCGGCTCGACTCGAGACTCCCCCCCTTTCATGTAGCCTACTGTACTTGCAAACGACACTCTCCTTTCTTCTTTTCCTTTCCCGCCTTTCCCCTCTTAGCTGGCTGCTCGCCTCTCCGGCATCGCCATTTCCTATCGTCACTTAATTACGGCGGGACCTTATCTCGCGGAGGCTGCACCGCGCTCGTTTCTTCCCTCGTGGAGATCGTCTTTATCGATCCTCCGCGACCGGTCAAGACCCTGTAACTTTTATCTGCATTCGCGAGAACGATCGATGTCTGCCGAGGAAATCACGCATCTGTTGCTCATGAATGAAAGTGCTGCTACGCGAAGCCAAGAATTCGGATCCTTCGTTCAGATCTTTTTTACGAGGGCTGGGGGAATTTGGGATTTATTATAATTCTTGGCGAGACTAAAAACTAGTAGTATAATAATATCTACGAAACTACGAAATGCGTCCCCCGGTAAATCTGTAAATTAATGGTGAAGCTATCCAAGTATTAATCGGCGATTCCATTGCCATGGTGAGACTCGTGGGTAATCACTCTTTGTCGAGATGCTTCGATAGCTTGCGCAAAGTATCGTTAACATCGATCTTTCCGTAGCTTTTCTTCGCGTATTTTCCACCGCAAGAAATCCGTTGGTACGTTGAACTATTGATTTCACGGCTATCGAATCTATCGTTTTATCTCGAGCGTGTCAGCCGATCCTTGCCTCTATCGGCATCCTTCGAAGCATCCTTTCTTCCAACGGTCCAGTCCGTAAATCCAGCGCACAATAACCTGCTGTTTACCCATATCCACGGTTTAACTGGGCATTGTTTGTCGCGTGAAGAAATACGACGCGGCAAAGAATAAGCCGACGATAATGACTTCTCACCGTGACCATTAAAATCGCCGCGGCGGCGCGGCGGCGCAGCGGCTGGTCGGCCCGTCACGAGTACTTACAGAGAAGAGTGCCAACGTTACCTCTCGTCGAGGAAGCATTCTCGGTACCGTACCGTCGATCACACCGCACCGCTTAAATCACTTCATTACCTTCTGAACTCTGATGAATCACTATAATTCACCATAAAACTCACGAATCATTCTCTTCTAAAAGCAACTTATTTTTTGACAATGGTCTTTGCCTTCACTTTGTCTGCTCCACCGAGTGACTCGAGTATAACACCATTGTCGTTTGATACGTCTATTACGCAACGTGGAATAGAATTTTACTTTCGTTTAATTTAGATCTATCCCGGTCGAGTGGAAAACCGTATAGAATTTACTTAGGATAATTGGAGCAATTGTAAACAGTTGAATATGTGACTAATGAGTTTTGTTTTTTTTGTGTTATAGGATTTCGTGGCGAGCAATGCGAAGAAAATATAGATGATTGCATCGGACACCTTTGCCAGAATGGTGCAACCTGCATGGACCGAGTGAACGAGTACTCGTGCCTCTGTCCGCCCGCGTTCACCGGGACCCAGTGCGAGCTTGATGTCGATGAGTGCTCGGTAAGGCCGTCGGTTTGCCATAACGGGGCGACCTGCACGAATTCCCTCGGTAGCTACTCTTGCATCTGTGTCAACGGCTGGACTGGACCCGATTGCAGCGTGAATATCGACGATTGCGCTGGTGCCGCTTGCTTCAACGGTGCTACGTGCATCGATCGTGTCGGCAGCTTCTACTGTCAATGCACCTATGGCAAGACTGGTGAGTATCTTCCAGAATGATGTTGCTCGTAAACGCTGTCGAAGAAGCCATTCGATCGCAAAATTCTTTCAATTTCTCCACTGTCCTCGGACTATCGTGTTTCTTGCTGTAAAATGTTCGTAGTTCATTTAGATTCATTCCTAGATGTATTAGTTATTTTTCTTCGTTATACGAATATAGTTATTTATTCTTTTTTTAAGTACACAAGACAAAAAGAAACATGACTGTCTATGAGTGACTAATCTCTGATTGGATCGCTTTGACGACGAAGGACTCACTGCCATAAATTCATGTTAATCGCGTTCGGAAATCGACGTCGCTTATTGTTAACAAGAAAGATAGAAACGATGCTAAGAACTGCGCTGCACACTCAGTGCATTCGCGAGAGTATCGGCAGGTGCATTCGCACATGCAGTGGTATCCAAGAGTAAGAGAGAAAGAAACTGAGAGGGTAAGATGGGTCGCAGGAGGGGTCCTTCGGAATCTTGAGATTCCGGGGGCTCCAGAGACTAGCCTTACCGAGGAGCGACCTTGAGGACTGAAAACGAGTTTCTGTCCTTACTCCCGCAGGCTGAACCCGTGTGTCGAGGACGCTTTTCAGATCGATCGAGCGACGTCGACTGCCAAATACAGGCATCCTCCTCGGTTCTCGACATTGTTGCGATTCTTACCCTACGGTACTACTTGCGCGGAACAACTTTTTCCTAGATCCTACCGCTGGGAGATTCCTGGTAAACCCGGTCCGCTCTTCTGTTCCTTTTCCTCTCTCTCTCTTTGTCCTTAAACTTTCGCGTCTCTCCAGAATCTCGGAAACTGCTTAAAAGTTTCAGCACATTATACATCCTATTCTCTTTGGAGTCTCCTCAAAAGAGGAATATTCCCCTATTCCTTTTCCATTTGAAGCATCAAGATTGCGTAACAAATGCGACAAGGATATCTGTGTTGAATGCGCTCACGTTTAAGGCTCAAAGACTCACCAACGATCGCGGCGGGCTCGTGGAACTCAAAAGGATTGACAACCAGATCCGAACTGCTTTACGATCCCATTAACTTTGGTTACACGATTTAACCGCGTCCTCGACTTAACGGAGCTGCTTTTCTACACAGGGTGGTTAAGTGCAGATTGTACAACCAGGAAAGGGTTGAATCTACATGGAAATTAATTTGAAAATTTGCGATAATATTTTTACATATGTACGAGTCTCTACGTAGAAAGAGTGGTGTTATTCTGCAATTTCCCTGTAGCTTCAACTTATACCACGAGTTCGGTAACACCTTGTATAGAAGTACATAGCAGGTGTTCTGCGTCCGATTCTCCAGGTTTTCTTTCCCTGGCGCGTATAAATGCGGTTACAGTTAGTCGCCAGTGTACTGTGTTCTTCCAAACGACGAAGAGTACTCTGCTTTATATATACGACGATCCCTGGGCACCTGCGTACCGTTAGCATGTTCTATCCGCGAAACTATACACTACGACCTCAACTTCCCATCGTAGTTTTCGATCTAACACTCGAGTCATTCTCATTCCATCGCAAACGCATAAAGAAATAATTGGACGGAACGAAGTTAGAGTTTTGTGGAAATCCGGGGTCCTAAGCACTTTCTCGATTTCCACGCACGCTTACCGCGGTACAGGCAATTAAATGGACTGCGAGTAATTCGCTGAATGCGAATGTACGTCTCTCTTCTCTGTCTCTCGAGATAGTTTCGCATTTTCTGAGTAAGTCACGATGCAATACTGGCCTTAATGATGTCCATCTTTGGCTAGTGCGTTCGCCACCGTCTTTGGTGCTGACGATGGAGGACACTTTTGTCCTAGAAACGCACGCGGTAATGTTCAAACCCTTCAAAATGGCGTTAGTTCTCGTCGTTATAGCGATTCTCTCCTAGGAATTGTTATTGGAATTCTGACCGATAGATCAATGAATGAAGTCATGGTTTCTGTTTGTCTGTATAGGTCTCCTCTGTCATTTGGACGATGCTTGCACTTCGAATCCTTGTCACGAGGGTGCGATCTGCGATACCAGTCCGATCAATGGATCCTTCACTTGCTCGTGTGCCATTGGCTACAAGGGCGTCGACTGCTCAGAGGATATCGACGAGTGCAAACAAGGTGAGTTATCAAGAGCTACTAAAATTATTCAATACGCCAAAATGCTAATTGATCATGAAAAAGATATTGAAACGGTTTGGGTAATTGGAACAATTCTATTTAATTCTTGTCGATATGTCACATACGATTTTTTAATATCGGCGCAGAGCGAATCGCGGTAAAAAACGTTTACCGCAGATTCTTCGAAAGGAATTTCCGGCGAGTCCTTCCTGGAATTTTAATCGACTTCGAGAGACACGAATTCCATTAACGCGGCAAGCAATCGCGTGCGCGAGCGCACAGTTATTGATGATTCTTCGCGAGTCAAAAAATCTGGAAAGGCTGTACGATGATAGTTTCGCAGAGGATCGAAGGGTGATGATATCCAACTGCTGACTCTATCGGTAATAAGCCGAGATCAGCTTCGCTAGAATATAAAAGGGCTGGAGAAATAATGAAGCAAGGCTCGCACGGCATTCCCTCAGAGAATTTAAGTAATTAAAGCAATAAATCCACTGTCACCCTTTTTTTCTCCAGCAATCCGTAGAATCACATAAGGTATCGACTGGTTTCGCATTCCTTGAAATTAATCTGGTGTCATCTTTGCAAAGAGGGGAGGTAAAAAACTGCCGGCATCAGGAGAGTATTATTCGCCTCATTATTCTTAGCTAATACATCGGTTGGTCAAAAAAGTGCAAGATAATATCGCATGAATTTAAACTAAATGTTAAACCAATTGAAATTATTGTCCCATTTGAATTACAATTCGTTGTTGATGAGATCGAATGACATTCTGGTCAGTGACGTTTGTCTAGCGAGAATCAATGCGAGCAGTGCGTGGGTAGTATTATGGTTAATGACAGAGTCAATCGGGGACAACACGCGGGAACAACTCTTAGGAGAATGATCGAGAGAACATTCTTTCCTCGTTAGAGCCAAGTGACCTTTTTGCAAAGAAACTCCGAAACGACTGCTGCCCCGCAGTATCGTTGTCGTATAATTCAAAACTCCCGGGTCCCCATTAATTTTCCCGTGCGAGACGCCGAATCGACATAAATTATGAACTACCGGTCTCTCGCCCCGAGCGCGAGAGCATGCGTTCGGTTAATATAATCAGAACTGTGGGAACCTTTCTGCATAATTCTGAGGACGAATGTAATTTTGATCGCGTTACACGAGTTATCGTTATCCACTTTGAATAATTAAACTTTATTAGCCAGCCGATTTTTGGATTCTTTCCAGAGAGATTCTAATTGGGTAATAGGCGTTGATCAATATTAGTCGATTAATTTTTCCGACAAACAGCTAGAAACCTAGGAAGTACAACATAGTCGATCAATCCTTGGTATTCTCTACACGAGCATTTTAATCAGTGGAATTTACCGCGCGCGAGATAAACGGGAGTTGATCATTCAATTTTGGGCAGTCAGGAGAAGCATATCAGATCGCAGTTGAAAAAGACGTAAGAGGCTCCCCTTTTTAAAGTGTTTTAATCGTCCGGAGTCGATCTAGAGGAGCACATCGACCGTGAGTGCCTTAATAAGCATCTTGCTGAATTCGCATTCTTTCTTGCGAATCTTAACCCTTAGACTTTTTTTTAACAAACTTGTCATTGGTCATCGCACTAGCGATCTTTGGTTGGCAATGCATCGCATGACACATCGTTCAACGACGATTATTAATAATTCCTTGCTATAATTGATGGGTTAGCCCTGATGATCAAGCTTGATTCCCATCGAACACTTGTTTCATGGATAACTCACCGCTCGAACGGCTACTTATTAGAGTAAATACGTTCGATAAATCGCTCGTGGGCCCTCTGGGTGTGCTGGCAGCACATGGCATAAATTTGTGTTGCTCCGCAGTCTCGTTAGATCCTGGGGAAAAAGCAGTAGGGTGCGAAACAGTGGAAATTAAGCGACCGCTCGTAGGAAGTGCACTCGCGCGAGCGTAATGGCTTTGTAATTAAGCAGTGGACAGGCAGTAGTCGCAGGTTAATTAATAGTCCGCTGGAGAATCGAGCGCAGCATGGGGCCCACACACCTTGCCATTTTCGCGGATGTATCGTTCTACCCAACCCCAGTTTTATCCTTCGTATCATCGACTACCTTCCTGATTTATGGCACCACGGTTCCATGGGCCATGTCAATCTGACTCAATAACTTTGTAAATTCCGAATTGCGAATAAATTGGTAGTTGAAAGAAAGACAACAAAAGGAAGATAACGTTTACAAGGTAGAATACAAGTTTCGTTCGAAGGCACCGAATTAGTTAAGCTCTTGAAAGAAAAAAAAATTGTGTCTGGATAAAGAAAAAAAACGGGTAAAAGAGGGTTCGCGAGTAGATCCGGGATGGATAAGGTTCGTAGGAGAAAGTGTGCGGAACAAGTAAGCCCATTAGTCGAATAGTATAGGGCCGTGTCCGCGGGAGTGAGATCGGTTTCGGTATGTGGACTTGTTCTCGAAGGTAGAGGTGAGAAGAGGCAAGAAGGCACCCGTAGCAAAATGCCAGAGGAGTAAATCCCTTTCATTCGCGCTGCCCGATAATAAATACGCACTGCCAAGACTGTAGGTGAGCTCGTCGGCTAATACCTTTCGTTCCAGACAAAGACACTTCATTAATAATCAGAAGCAGTTGCTTTTGTATCACGGAGCAGAGTGTTGGTCCTTTCTGGTACTGCTTTCAGTCTCTTCCTCCGCGCATTAGTAACCTGCAGCTGGGCTTCACCGCGTTGATGAACCACCGTGGTATTAATTGGATTTCGATGTTAGCTGTTAACAATCGAGTTCATTCCTCGCGTCTCTCAATCGAAATCATTCATGATATATTACCTTAATATGAAAATAAAAAATTGTATGTTATAAGAAGTACCGGAATAAAAAATTCTCGAATTAGTATAGAAATATTTTCAAGTATTACTGGACGCAGCTAAAGGAACTTTAACGCGAATGCCAAATGCTTAAGGTTTGATCTACCCTCCAGAGAAGAAGTGAATTAGGGGTTCCAGTTTTTCTACCGAGGCTACTGAAACCCGTTCCTATTGCTGGCAGACAGAGTGCCGTGTGTCATGCATCGAGCGCGAGGATTGTAATTAGGAAGACATTACTCAAGTAGCAGAGAGAAGAAGATTCTCTTTCTCCCGCGGGGAAGAACATCCCGATCGTTCTTGTCGCTTCTTTAGCTGGCCCCTCGGGACTCTTCGAGCTTCGGGGGCGTGCCGATTATGCTGGGAAGCAAGGGTGTACGACGGTCAAATTGTCGCTAGATTATAGTTCCACAGTCCGGTGGTCGCCACCACTGTCAGTTGACAGTGATAAAGGGTGAAGTGTCCCGCGGGCAGGAGTTTCGAATCTGCAGGAACCTTTTTTTGCGACTCGGAGCCGTCAGCTTCGATTTATTGCTTCCTTTCTAGTTTTATACCTCTGAGGGATCCGTCCAAATTACCAATACCACGATTGCTTTATATTAAACCGTACAAAAGAAAATCCTGACCTTCCTAATTACGTTCACAAATTTTAATTACCAAGCGATTCATTTACTACATTCACATACAAACTCAATGAACCTTTCGCATATTTAGGCGCATACCAATGCGTATGTAAATGCCGAAAACTATTTCAATGTTCATTTTTTTAATTAACCCGATATTCTCAACGATTTATGCGAATATTACTACACTCACGGTGGGTAATCGTCTCTACTAAAATGGGCCGTACTCAAAGGGTTAATACCGTCTGATTACCAGATATAAACTTGTTCCTTACGTGCAGTGCCTCGGAAGGATTCTCTACGAAATAAATGAAGGCAATGCGTATGTAGGTAAACTGATTCCGCGAGCAGAACATACGTGTACTCAAAAGGGGACCGTTAGGCTCCTTCCGCGAAGCTCTCAATTTATTAACGCACTAATGGTTTTATTGGGTGGTCTTGCGAGTACTCGAGACGAAAGTATAAGAGTGTACAAGAGGCAAGTAATACGATCGTTATTACTGCACATGGGATGCACGATTTTCCGGGCGCTCTCGTTTTCGCCTCTCGGATTATCATGCTTATCTGCTTCCCGTTCGGAAGGTTAATGCTAGTCGCGGTGATTAGCAGAGCATCACGCCCTTCTCGCTTCATCCGCGGTTCTCCTCTTCGCATCTTTGCCGCGCCGCGCCATGCCACGCCGGTTTGATACCACGAGTCATTAAACCTGGCGGAAGGACCTTCACCGGGCCGCGGCCGCGAGGACTGCCTCTGGCAGCCGGAGATTCCCAGGCTCGATAAGCACGACAAGTATCCCTCGATGCTTCCGATCGGTTTTGAACTCTCGAGGATTAGTTTATTAATCGCCACTGGCTATTATCATTCACTCGAACTTTTTTCTTAATCTTTTTTCAGATAACTCAAACGATCTTCTCACCCTAAGTAAGTTCCATTATGGTTCTTCTGATCCTAAATCATTCTAATGATCCAAACACTATTGAGTGTCTGTTTATTATTAGGATTGTATTAGTTAGTTTTTATGACACTTTTCGGACGAAGTCAACTAATTTTAGGGAAAAATATAATTTATTCGCGGAGCTTCCCTAGTCGGAAAAGAGGTATTTCTACAGATAAGCTGGAGATAAGCTTGTCGCATTTCGCTCGGAGATCATGGCTCCTTCTTGCCTCGGCTTCTTTTTCTCCGGCTTATAAATATTTAGGCGGAATTCTTGAAAACGTCGCTCCATTTGCAGCGAAGGACCACCGCAAACGAGGCAATCCTGCCGCCTGGTGTTGAGTTACAGCGGTCAAGAAAGTCGTGAGGTCCTCTGGTACGCGAAGGTGACACCAGCTAGAGCCGGTTGGACCTGCCATATTCGGAGAAAGTAGAGTAGTGTCCGTAAAATTCACCAGTCAAAATATATAATCCCTTTTAACAATCTTCACGTCCAACTATATATCAATTTGCTCTTCTGTTAACCCAAATTTGTCAATTATAACTTTCGAAAAGAATACTATCTTTGCGGAACACCATTTATGGATTACGAACAGGCAGACTTAAAAGATATCACGTGAAACCTCATTATCGTCGGATCAAAGTCATGCATAAATGGAGAAAAAGGAGTGCAAGGAAATTCTATTTTTTTTTTGCGGTCATCCCTCTTGCGGCGGTCTTTCTTCCAGTTTTCGTGGCGAAATCTCGAAAGGAGAGGACTCGCAGGGCAGGAACCGGGGCCTGCTACCTGCCGACTAAACAAAGAGCTATTGTTACACCGAAATTTGGCAACGTTGCGCTGACAATGGTAAGCCGATACGAGGGCAGAGCCAGTTCGTATACCTGGCCAGGACTTCGGTATACCTGTACCACCTCGGAAATCCTGTCTTTTGCCCTCCCCGAATCGCCTGCCTCAGTGCATAATCCAAAATCACTGCACTCGATTTTCATACAATTTTTCCACTATTTTCCTCTCGGGCCAAATTTCTCAAAAAATTTTTTTATCCGGGATTTTTACCTTTTGTTTCATTTCTGCAAATGACTGTATGCGCCTTCTGGAAGAATAGCTTCTAGCGGGTAAAATCTGTTCGAACTGTAAATCGGGTAATTACAGTGAATTCGCGATATTGGAAATTTTCGCAAGACGGTCGCAAAGGTGGGGGAATGTTTTTAATGAGATTTTTGCCGGAAGTCGCAGGAGAAGAGCAGAAGCGTTGTCCTGTCCGCAGTTCTGACAGTCTTGCACGAACGAATCTAATTAAACGCTAAATTGTTATTTTAAGTTTCGTAACAACTATAATGATCTCGCGCTCGGTCGAAGCTCTGTTATTATCTAGATTGCATATTTTCTGGTAGATTAAGTTCCCTAAGAGCTTCTCGGCGCAAGAAGCAGAGGACCGCTCGCTCGAATCATGCCACCGGTGGCCACCGTACTAAAAATCGGGCTCCCGACCTGGCAAATAGTTAGTTGCTCGATTATCCAAGATATCGATTTAGCTTACCGGATATCGTCATTTTTCGTCATTTCATTATTATTGTGTATTAAAAAAAAATTGATGAATTCATAAGCAAGGAGCACCGTCATTTTTGACGTGTCTCGAGTTCAACTGGGAGTAGAATTGCAAGTTGAAAGCCTAATGCGATTCGTCATCGGCGAACACGGTGGAGCAATGCATTTCTTGTGAGCCGAGGAGACGGGACGACGCGTTGTCGTTGGGCTCCTAGGCGTGCGTATCCTTTGCCTTTGGCTTTGCCTTTAGCTTTGGTCGGTAGCAGTGCCGCCACTCCGTGGATCCGAGGGTTCTTTCACCCGTTGAACGCAGTCTCCGCTGCGATGGCAATTACGCGCCCTCGGAAAAACCGCGCACGGCGAATTACATGAGGCCGGTATGCGGCGAACGGCGAACGACGCGACTTTATAAGCGGAGAGCATGCTTGTCGGTGTATGTACTCCTGGAAAAGTTCATAAGTATCACCTGGTAAAACCCTGCACCGAGAGACACGCAAAGATTCAGACCATCGTTAAATCCTCAAAGGCTAATCTCTAGAATCTTCTGCTCTTCATACATTGATCTATCGAAATCGTGAGACGTAATCACCAATTTAATATTTCGCCGACTTCTCAACGTCGAGTCATTGTGAGAACCAATCATCCTGAGAACTAATTAAATTTACGGTAGTCTTTGTCTATCGCATCGCGCAAGAGGGTGAAATTAACTTCCTTTCGCTTTGTTAAGCGCGAGTGAAAGCGCGGCTGGAAACAATAAGTCCATAATATATGCACAATTTTATCCAGACCGTCCGATATCCCTAGACTCGGAGAATTCGCACATTTTTCGTAAGACCAATGGCAAAGAAGTTTCCATCGTTAGAGGAGCACGCAGCAATAGTTGAGGAGTTGAGGAGAGTCGAAGAAATTGGCTAGCAGTAATGAAGCGCTCATTTCGCAAGTTGCGAGACACCTGGTAGAGAGGGCTGACAGCGGTAATTATCTTATTGCAATTAGCGCGAGTGGCATAGCTGGGCGAAAAGGAGCTCGCGGAGATGGATTCTTGGCTAACAGAGGAACCGCGGTCGAGCCCATGGAATCCGGGAGTCAGGTTCCTTCTTATGGTTCTCTTCGCCTCGCCGCTCTCCTCTGCCTCTTTCCCTAATGGCAGCACCTCCAAAAAAGTGCGCTCGCTGCTCGCCAATTAAGGAACACTATCGTTTGTCGCGCGTCCCACGGGAGAGGAAGCCGGCCGCACCTGCGAGTCCACCACACAACCGTGGACCTATTAATTATTATGCGCGAGACGTGCACGGTTTCGCGACAGTTTTAATTATCCTGATTGGGGACAGGTCGATGAGAAACTCCTGAAAAATCTCCTTCTCCCGCGTGCATTGCTTCTTCCTCTCTTGGTTCCTACGATCGCCCGTGAGAAGAACTTTCCCGTAAAAATGATGCATTCGCGAGAGACCGGATGACGGAACTTTCTCTCGGAAACAGAATTATTCGCTTGCCAACGTTCTTTTCGGCATTATTGGCAGCAGCGAGCGATCTTTGATGAGAGAAGCTGAAAGAAACGAATGTTGGAATTTCTAATTGCGAGTTAAGGCGTATCGAGGAACAGGCGATAACGAGTAGGACAAGCCTGTCACGACTCGTGTATTCAGTATAAATTGTAATTTCGCATTCATGAAGGGAATGCCATCCATATGTAGGCATAGTAAAGCTGAAGTGTATATCTGAGTAGGAAAGTGCAGCGTGAACCTGCTTTCTTACTACTACTACATACCCCTTAATTATGATATGTATGTATCTATAGAGCGTTGTATGTATATTCGCTATTAGATTCAATGATTTTTGACAGTCTGGAAATTGATGTTTCTATTCCATAATTTTCAATAGGGGTAGCCTGTATTTCACGTTATATCGAATTACATTAAATTTGGAGCGGTTGAACGTTCGATGCAACAGGGTATTTCGAGGGTCCAGCGCTGTAACAAGCTCTTTTTTTCATTTTTCAGGGTCCCCTTGCGAGCACTCGGGCATCTGCGTGAACACGCCCGGCTCTTTCGCGTGCAACTGCACGCAAGGATTCACCGGACCAAGGTGCGAGACGAACGTGAACGAGTGCGAGTCCCATCCCTGCCAGAACGACGGTTCCTGCCTGGATGATCCTGGGACTTTTCGCTGCGTCTGTATGCCTGGTAAGCGAATTTTGCTCTCTTCCTTTCCTCCCGGAGAAAATGCCGGATACTATTCCTGTCTCTTTGCGTCTCTTCGCGTGACCATACGGCGTACGTAAACCGCATCCGAATGCACTGGGATTACTTTCACAAAGGCAAACTGGCCCACTTATACCCGCTCGTAACACCTTCCACGCGCGTTTTGGGATGCAGTATTTGTTCTGTGGACCCTAACATATGGTCCACGCAAAAAGGAAACCAAAGGGAGTATCGTCGACACTGGTCTTCCCATTGATTATATAAATAACGATAAGTAGAATATTGTTAATTGATTAACACGTTCGAGAGGAGTTTCTCATGGCTCCAGTAATGAAAAAGAGGTATTTTCCACATACGAGCGCCGCTTCATTCCGCGCCGGTGCGGTCGAGGAGGATGTTACACGAGAGGTTGATATCTTGGTGATCGAAAGCGTAGGTAAGAGCGGATTTTCGCGGAAAGCCTGTGAGTGCGAGAGGCGGATCGGTGGGTAAGAGTTTGCAGGCAAAGTGGTAGGCAGGCAAGCAAGGAAAGAGGCAAAGAGGCAAGCAGGCAAGTAAGCAGGCGGCAAGAAATCGAGATGCGGCCCGCACGATAGTAAGAGTTGAGTTGCGGGGCCCGAGTAACTGCTGGCCGGTGTCCAGTGGTGTCGCCAGTAAATTCTTCCGAGATGACAGGACCAGGCTTTGCATTATCTGATGCAGCAGCAGCGGCACCGGCAGCAGCAGTCGCAGCATCAGGAACAGCAACAGCCACGGAAGGGCAACGGCCACTAACTCGTTTAGTCTTTCGCTCGGGCACGCGTAACTCAGCCTTAATTGTTTGACGCCGCTTTCGCGCTCCCGCAATCCTCTAAGGGCCGAGAACTGCTCCGAGAACTGCCCCCCCTCGCGAGATCCTGCCGATCGATAATCAATATAATCGACGCTGAATCACTGGCGCGCATTCGATATCGCTGGGAATCGCGGAAACCTTTCCACAGCTATCCGCCGAGACTGGTAAAGGTCGGTGTCGTATATCCGGATGTACCGTCATAGGAGAAAGAGAGGTATAAAAGAGGAGAAAGATCGAGAAGAACGTTCATAAGGAAAATCGGATCGTTCCACCACGATCGATGCTCTCTTGCATAATCTTGCACTTTCAAGCTTATGTTTATTCAATGTAATTTAATCCCCTTGTAACTACATACCAAAGGTGTTTAGCATCCTTTAACTTCGAACCGGATTAAAAACTTCCAGGTGAAGTTTCTGTCTGGTCTTATTCGCCCTAAGTTCCGAGTACTACTTTCTTAAAAGCAAAAGGCAGTTTTTGGGGTCACAAGCAGAGCATCGAGAACTCTTGAGATGTAGTAGGAACGAGACGGCGCAGGGCATCGATTACGGTTGCTCGAATCCCATTTCCCTTTCTCTCTATATCTTTCTTACCCTTTGTCACTCGGCCGTCCCTTGGGCTCCTCGATTAATGGCATCGATTTACAATTCCCGCGACCTTTGCCGCAAGCTTGCTTCGTTCTCGTGGTCTCGTAGCTTTCGTGCGTTGTGCGAGCACCTTAACGAATCACCGAGTGACGATAAATCCTGCGGACCAGCGACGAAAGATATCGCCCAATTAAGGAAACACTTCTCATATCCGAGCAAAGAACCATCGTAGATCAGCCTCCTCTTACTCATTCTCTTGTTCAAAGATAATATATCCGTTTGACTTTTCCTTCGGAAATCACGATTCGCATTACACTTTTTGCGAAATCAAATTTCCAGCTGTTTCCAATGCTTCTCGATAGGAAGCTAACGATAGCAAAATCCGGTATGTCGAATGGCGAGGAACGAGTGGTCGAGGCGAAATTCAGTCGGGCTAGGTCCGCAAACAATCGTCGAGATCGCTCGGGACGCGGGTAGAGAAGCGAAGGAGGGTCGAGCAGTCCGAAAAGCGAGCGAGCAAAAAATGAGAGAGAGAAGAGCAAAGACGGGCGAAAAGAGCCGGAGGGCCAAAGGGGATGCCGGGGTGGTGGGTAAGGGGCGGTGGTAAGGTCCAGGAGTAAAATATGATAGCGGGATTCGCGAAATATGAGACCGAGACGACGGGATCCGTTGCCCGGGGCCCACGATCACTGGCACGGGCACGGGCACGGGCACGGGCACAAAGGCTTATCTTGTCCCTCGGCTTCTCCAGTCCGCCATTTTGGTACTCCACCTCCGCTTCGTCCTACTCCTTATACTCCTTATACTGCTTCTTCTCCTCTCTCGGGACTCTCCTCTCTTCTCCCTTCTTCACTGTCGATCCTCCTCTCCTCGAAAGCAAAGCTTCTTCTTCTTTTTCGTCGTCTCGCTTCTTCGGCCCTTCGCCGCCGTGCCTTCCTTTCTTGTCTGGGGCCCTTGCGCGCTGTCCCGTAAAAGGATCCGCTAAATAGCGCTAAGAGCTTCGGAGAAAGAGGATACTTGGGCATTCAGGATTTTGCGCGCGAGGAGAGGCCCGCGTACGGGCTTTGTAATTACTCCCAGCTCTCTCACTCTCTCGCGCCAGCTTGTATTGCCGTGTCCAAGGGTAATGAGAGACAATCGCCTTTTTGTATGCCGTGGAAAGCCGTTGGTCATCGCTCGCGATTCGATGAAAGGGCCGCGATTTCGTCGAGGAATGGAGGCTCCCCTTTATGGTGGCCCCGCGTTTTTGCCAGGACCTCGACCACGTGAGCAATATCCTTAGTAATCGAATCGCGCCGAGAACGTATCGCCTTTGGTTCTGCTGCTACTGCTTCTTCTTCTTCTTCTTCCACTTCTTCTTCTCCTCCTCCTCCTTCTCCTTCTCCTCCTTCTGCTTCGAACCATAAAACGAGAGCGCATCGGGCCGCTCGATTATGTTTTATCAGTGACACGCGTAAGTGACACGCATAGCAAGGATGTACATACGTAGAGAGCCAGGTGAGATTATGTTCGGTTGTATCTTGTAGTAGCTAAACCGGTGGCTGGTGTTGGTCGAGAAAGGAGTGGTAAGATACGCGTGTCATTGACGTACGATACCAATTACAACACTATTGCGCTTTCTACCGGACGATCTGATACCGTCCCAGGTCTTTTCAGCTGATGAATGCTCGCGTCGCAATGTACATATTCCGCTTAGCCAACTCGAAAAATAAAACTTCATCTTTGATTGTTGCAAAAGCAATTGGGGATTTTGGATCTAAAATAAGACATTGAGTTTACCGGGAATATATTCCTGTAAATTGTCCTTCGAGTGTGGAAAGTTCCGTGTCTGCTCATAATACGAATAAAGATGACACAAAGGTGGCATCGTCGTGAAAAGATAGTGCTGATCCTCTCGGCAGGTACACTCCAGGAAGGCGGAACAATGTTATCTCCTACGCCATCTCCAGGTCCAGGTGTACACACGGAACAGGAATTCGCGAGTCGTCGCCTCTCCAATTAGGATTTCGAGGATTCTCCACTCTTCTGACCAACACTCCAAATTCCTCATCAGAGCTTACTTCTACCATTTCTTTTGCCATCTACATTGTACGTGCATACGTACGTGGACGTTCCTTCTATTGTTATACGAAACTCAAGGCTCTCGAGGGTCAGGCAATTTAGCTAAATCTACGATTCAAAAATCCCAAAGATATCCCCATTATCCTGAGATTGCTGATTCCGTTGGTCTGCAAGTAGAGTCATCGATTTTTCCTCGATCCTCTTTGCAAAGCTCGTGATGGCATGATTTGCCAAGCACGAGGTGGATATCTCAATACCACCTTGGGGGCTTGATACAGTCAGTATGCGCACCGTGGAGACGTGTAAGGTATCTTCCACGATATACGAACACGCAGTTGGAACCGCAGAACAGGGAGAGAAAGAGTGAGAGAGGGGGAGACGCCAGCAGTACAGAGGTAGAGAAGAGACCGGTATGATACATTATTGAAGATGTAGATTGCTCCTAGCATAATCCAGCCGGCTTGCATTGTGCAGTCCGTACAATGGCTGCCACGTTCTGTTATCTCGCAGCCCTTGTGCATCTACTCCTCCCTTTTTGCCGCTCGAGTCAGACTACTGGCCCTCTGCCTGCGTATTAAATCTTCTTGGAAGAATCGACCAAGCTGAAGTAACAGACAATTGCTCGAGCATTGGCTCTCTTGACTTTCATTTGTAGATTTTCTTTGGATCAAGCATTTTTAACACGGATGCTAGTACATCAAAGAGAAAATTTCATTTCGATCTAGAGTTTATTTTTTCATTTTTATTAGATATTTATAGACAACGATTGATAGACGATCCCATGTTAATTGATAGGAAACGTCAATACACTTTTGGCAAGAAGGGATGTTTCATGCAGCCAGCAATAATTTATCAAAACAATACCAGTATTCTTCCCATCAGTCGAGAAAGCCAGGCTCAATTGACATATCCTTCGACATCTGAAATGTACGCACAGCCTCGTCGCGGGGTCCCTCGCTTCCTCTATAAATTATGCTTTGTTTCTTCATCGAGTCCTCGAGATCCGATCGCTTGGACAAAGACGACGTGTTACCAATGCGGGACGGCACCCCTCAGAGCGTCGATTCATCCTCGAAAGCCCTGTTCGATCCAATGAATCACTGTTAACGCAATAGAGAAAAAGTGGATCTTCTTTGTGAAAAGTCTCTCGTTACAACTCTGTCCATTAAAGGAATCGAACTTTGAAAAGGTGTCCAAATTAGGAAATTGTTCAGTTGAAATTTTAGTTGCGCACATTATGAGTGAGAAGAAAGAATTTTGCCAGTTCGTGAGTCTGATCCTCTGTGTTGTCCTGGGGGTTAAGGACATAGATGGTCACGTGTCGGGGGACTATCCGCGTCTCGAAGACAGAGTTACATAAATAGGAGGCGGTACGTAAAGCGTCGACGGGCCACCAAGATTCTATCTGTACTTACCCAACACGCCCGCTAAGTCTTCTAGCGGACTTTATCCGTGAGATCTGCGCCCGCAACTCTTTCTCTAGCTCTCGTTATCCACTCGTATCTCGGCTCTTCCTTCGCTCATTGCGAACGAGGGCCTAGAGTCTAGACCAGTGAGAGCTCCGTAAAGCCGCCGCGCTGCGCTGCATCGCACCGGACCGGCATCTAAATTGGTTCAGATCACCGGCCTCCGATTGCGTCCACCCAACTCTCGATGGGAAAAAAGTCCCGCTGTGAAAGAACTACCCTGACACATGCCCAGATTTTCTTCTGTACTACCAATCGAGAGACCTATCTCGTCGCCCCGGATGCATAACATATACGTGCCCAGCATCGAGACGATGCTTATAGATGATACACCTTTGTCACAACTAGTCTCCTTTCAAATTTATTTTAAGTCTTCAAGCGAAGTACATACACGTGCATACAAGATTCTTGAAAATCGAATTTCTCCCACGAATAGACACATTAATGTCAGTCTGAGATAGTCCGAACCCTTTGCGTCGATTTGTCTCTCTTTTCGCGGATTGTCGCGATTCCATCGTGACCCGTACCCATTGGTCACCTCGAGTCAGCGAGCACATTCGTCACGAGAGGAGAGGCTGCTTTATCAGCACGCAGTGACGCCAGGCAGCATAGTCGAGTGCGAGCGAGGAACAAAGGGCCACGATCTTCTTCTGGATCCGGCGAAAAGAGCTCCGCGAAGACCACCTTAAGTGCTTGTTGCTAACAAGCTGGGTTGTCGCTCAGCAAGGTGCCTGCCTTTACGCGACGCGTCTTCTTCTCCTGGCATCAGTCACTCTCAGGAGTGAGTCGGGAGCATCCGAGAGCATTAGAGTCGGAGACGATCTCGTTTTTACAGACAGGCGTGGGTGTGTAAGGCACATACATACTTATGCACACTGGTGATGTATGATAAGCAACGAGAAGATGGGTGCCTACCACGCCTTCCGTTGAACCTGTCTTCTCGTTGCTACGAATCTCTTCTTCTTCCCTCTTTCCTTCGTCATCCTTATCCATCTTCATCTTTATTCCGACCGACTCGTGGATCTCGCAACGCGGCGACGAAGCTAGAGGTTTCTTTTAGCTACCGAATAAGAGGATTCCTGATCAAATGACCGCTCGTTTGGGTATTACACGCTACGGTAGCCAGCCAGCTAGCACGGAAGCGGCTCTAGTAGACAGACTCGTACCTCGAGTTTCCAATATGGTTTAAGGGTGGCCATTAATCTTAATTAGGCGACTGCCAGACGTAGCCGATCCTTGCTTGGCTTTCTCGATCTGATAATCGCTCTCAGTGATTTCAGCCCTATCAATCATGCTTCTGTTTTCGTGTTTCGTGTAACTCGGTGCTCAAGCGTCGTTACGGGTTTCCTTCTTGTATCAAACGGGTCCATCGTATTAGCTTCATCGCGATTACCGTCCATTCCGATCTTTATTTGATAGGCGTTATAAATAGTTGGTATTCGAATATCTTTAAGAGTCGACGGTGTTATTTGATGTTTTGTACTCTTGTCTTGGAGCCATTTAGTAGGTTGGTGTTGGCAGACGCAGTCTTGGAGCCGCTTTCAATGGGGGTCATTTCGCTTTGACCCATTCCTGACGAAACTCGCGCTCGTAAAGCAGGTCTCGTTGAAAATCCAGAACGAATCAGAAGTAACTTGCGCGGAGTTCTGCGAACGCGAATTCTCCGAGCGAGATTGTTTCAGTTGGCGGGCAGACGAATGGGCAAAAGTGCGGCTGGATGCGAATGGCGAGAGAGAGAGAAAGAGAAAGAGAGAAAGAGCGAGATATTGTGCTCGCAAGCGTGGGATCCACAGACGCGCGCGAGCTCTAGCCCTCAATGAGCATGAATACGCTTCCGCGGCTCGTTATGCCAACAATACCGGGACATGTGCCCGCAATTGAAGGGCCGCGCACATTATGCGCGCGGCCTGATTGCTGCGGCTAAGAATTATGTAACGAAATACCTTCGTCATCGTTCTCCACTTTGAATCGATGAAAGAAAATTCAGAATTTGTAGGATTGGTGCAATTATCAGTGGTAGAATACGGAAGGTGGTAAACCAGAAGAAGGAGACGCCCTTATGCCGGATTCGCACGACCGGCGAGGGAACAACCACGCCGGACACATTGTCCTGTCCCCGCGATGTTATTTATCTCGAACTGTCGTCGAGCTTTCTACGCCCATCGCCCTCCACCCGACCAGGAAGAGAGAGAAAAAGCGAAAGGAGAATTATGAGCGGTCTCAAAGCGGAAGAAGGAGCGAGAGGCCTCTGGATTCCGGGATTTCTGCTTCGTATAGATAGCACATGTGCGGACAGCCGACCCACCGAGTTCCATTGTCTAGCAAATCGTGGTTACGATACTGGTCGCGGATTCTCTCGAGATTTCCGGGGGCTGACCTGTATGGGATCGCGCACGTACCTTCGTGATCGCTCCTACTCTTTCCAGAGGATCAAGAGAACGGTAGTAGCTACTCAAACGGTGAAGCAAAGTCTATATTGTATATTAATGCCATTGGTTTACGATCAACGGATTTGATTAGTAGAGTAGCTACCTGATCGTATTACTGTTTTCTTCGATAAGAACTTCCTCCAAGGATTCGTAATACTTTTGGATTTTGTTAGAAGGGATTCCAACTCCCTTAATGGAGACAATTGAGGATTAAGGGACTGGTTCTTGAAAGAAAGCAATATATCGTCGGTAGGATATCGCCATACCGTTAGTCTATGCCGAATGGGTGATGGTAAAAGGTAGTCGGTGAACGAGAGATTCGAGATCCCGCGCGTCGATAGCGGGATGACGAGACGACTGATGCACCCTGTTCGTCGAGCGCACTGCTCGAGCGCATTTGACGAATAGACAAGCCGCCATAAACACGAATGCGTGTACCACAGTCGCCGTACCGGAGCCCGTTTCGCTACCGAGCAGATGTAGATAAGTCACTCTCGCCATTGACTTCGTCGCCGAGTGAGTCCACCTCTTGTCCACTCTTTCGTTCTCTCCTCTTTTTTCCACCATCGGCTTTTTTTCTCTTCTCTTTCTTCGCCCGCTCCTGCACCCGGGAGACTTACCGAAGAATTCGATCTCCAAAACCACTTGCCTCGACACCACTCACTCCTTTCTTCTTCTCCTCTTGCTCGATTTACCTCGATGAAACTCCACCGGCCCTCTGACACCGATAAAAGTGTCCCGAAGAAACCCCTTGCCACTCGCCACTCGAACTTCTTCCTCGCGCGATTATAATTCAATCCTCTTATCCCCGCACGATTCAATGACACTGACAAGTTGTGCGCCACGACAGCCCACTTGAAATCTCAATTCGAGCCGCAGAGAACCCGCGGACTCTCGCGCAAAAACTTGCCTCTCTGCGACCGCGAATGCGACTGCAGTTTGCTGCGATTGTGTTCAGATTAATAGGGAAAATGATTTTTCATTGTTTTGATCCTACCGTTACTTTTTTGGAACGACATCGGTATCATTGAACTTACGTGGAAGTAAGTTTGATTCGTCGAAATTTATAAAAATATCTAAGGTATATAATTGCCTGTCGTTCCTTTGCGTCTTCTGGGTAAAAGGGTTAAATTGACGGAGGTAAGGTGTCCCACGACGATCTCTGCCATCAGACTTCGATCGATCAAGCGAAGAAGAAGAGCTCGCCGCCGCCTGCTGTCGTTATCGCGCTGGAGAAATTAATTTGGCCGGTGAAACAAGCCCCTCGCTTTATTGGCGGAAGTTAATTGCCAGTCTCCTGATCCTCCTGGTCCTACCTTGGTCCTCCTTGTGGGGAGTGGGTGAGCATCTCACCCAGAGGCGCGTAATTAAAAAGCAAACTGCACGTCGAGCGAACGTGATCACTAACCCCCCCTAAAGCATCCTCTCGGTTTCTCGCTCGACTTCATTTTGATAACGGCTGCCGATTACTCGTGAACGTGTCGTCGATTTGCTTCCCGAGGCAAATCAATCAAAGCTGCCAAAGGAGCCGCTACTTACAAGGATCATGGTACCCAGGAATTAGAATGTCCACTACTCGTATTGATAGGTTCAAGCTGATGCTAGTGCCTCACAAGTCTCGTTTACCAACTATGGTCTCGATAGTCTTCGTGAAATAGGTCGCTGAAAATTGAAGGCTTCGTTCCACCATGAAAACTGACAGTCAATTTCACCGTCCGGTTCGTTCGATTTGTTGAGATGCTCTTGCTGGACAATATTGCTACTGTTGCTGCTGCTGCTCGAACCAATTCGGTCTTAAGCAGGATGAACAACGAGAGCAAATGTAGGATGAGAACGAGGAGTATGTACTAGGGATCGTGTAGTAGTTACAATAGTCTTTTACTCGATCGATTGCTTTTCCTTCGGACTACAGCTGGATGGTTAAGCGAATCTTTCAAGCCAAAGTCATGTCTCGTTATTTATCTCGTTATCGTGGAACAGTGATACAAGTGTAAAGAGAAAAGCCGAACAGAGACTGAAGTGTCCCCTGGTGGCGTTTCGTCTCTGTCTTATACTTACTTTCCGTAAGACGAAGCGCGTTTAATTATCCAAAGAGAATTCGACCTATTTTGGATCGAAAGAAATTAATGGAGAACAAATTGAGATTGGAGGCTTGAACCGAGGTTGTCCCACGTGTCGGCTGCGACTGATAGATGGTATCGTCGTATTTATTATGCATTACCTTTGAACCAGTTGGGCAGTTACGCTCGCAAAGTAATTAAAGTGATTAATGTACGCCCTTCGAGCGAAGACGCCGAAAACTGAGTGAAGAGTTTGGTATACATGTATAATCGGGGCATTGGCCCGAGCATTGGCAATCCTGAGCATTGGGTCTCGTTCGTTCACAATGCGCTATAGCCAATTTATAATTCTCGTTTGTTCCAATGGGGCCAACTTTCACCAAAAGTCTCACACACCTTTCAATATCCTTAATAATCCCCTTTGAGCTCGCGAGCAATCAGACCAGCGTGTTTGATGATTTTGCATAAATTGTTACAGTTCGGTCTAATGTTCCTTGGCTGACCAGTGAAATCCTCGTGATTAACTTCCTCGCGTTTCTCAATACATCATTCTATTACCATTTACACAATGAGCTTGCCAAACGTGAGAGCACGGTGATTACGCAAATCAGTCTTGAACTCGGGAAAGTTAGTAGGGTAGTCGAGAGTGGTCACTTGAACATTCGGTTTGATGTTCGATCGCAAATGCAATAACGGCACCAGGAGACTAAGCGGCCACCTTTGGCTTTCGTGGAAAAAATTCCAAGACTAATGAGGATTCTCCTCGGTACTGCTCGACATACGGTGTACAGTATACATACATAGAGTATTCCCTCGACGCTGCCAATCTGTTTCCGCTACTGTCCGTGAACCGCGCGCTTTGTCGGGTCCACCAACCACGATCGACGGATTCGATCATGTAGATCTCGATGGCTCCCAGATCGACGCACGTGTACGTTGCTTGCTCGCTGCCTGCATAATACCAGCCGCATCGAGATACATCGCGAGGAATTCATGAATCTCTGAGGGCTTTCCATCCTCGGAGCTCGGATTGATGCGGCTAACAGGCTTCGATACAAGCTTGTACCCGAGATGTATACTACCATTGTACATCATTCTTTCTTTTTCTCTCTTCGTGGTCTCTTCGTTGGAAGTAGCGAAAATGTCTCTGGTAGATTTTTGTGTGGGCGAATTATTTGTCGGCCGATGTTTTGTCGATTATTGAGCTGGTCAGTTACCATTTGACACCATCGATCAAGAGATCAATGGTTCAGGATCGATTTAAATGGAGGAGGCTCCCGGTTGATCACAAATAGGTACGATGAACCTTAGCAAAGTCCCATGGCGGAGGTCAGTGCACGTAAGAAAATCGTGACAGCACGTTTCGAGCAGTAATAGTATGACGTTGCTCGAGGACGATAGAAGTAGCGCATTCTCACAGTAACGATTTTACGACAGGACGGGGTTGGGGTGTAGTATAGTCGTAAAGGCCAATCAAACGATTAGAATTACGATATCGGTACAGATAACCTCGACGATCCTTGACTTTATTTTCCGTTGGAAAATTTCGAGTGTACGCCTTGTCACGAAAAACGCGATACTTCATTTGTCGGGGACCATTAAACCTCGAAATCGCAGCCTGCGGTTTTGCGGTTCGGTTATGCAAACGCGTCGTAGTCTGGAAAGACTTTCAGGAAGAGATCCTTTGTAATTTGCAGCTGTTGCCAAAAGAAGCTAACAATAATTTTTGGTCCCCAGGCTTAGTTTTCATCCTTCTTATCCATAGATATCGAAACCGATTTGCATCTAGCGATAAGGTCAGGCAGATGTATGCACACAATTAAATTCAGTCCCCCAATATCTTCGAGGTATTTCATCCCTCGAGACTTGAGCCCTTACTCAAGAATTGCGATGTTGTAAGTTCGAGATCCTTTTTAATAGCATGTCCAGCGTATTTAGCGGGTTGCACCGAGCGTCAGCCGTGAAATTAAGCGAGGTCCGAAAAAGCAGGGCTCGTTAGCCGAGCGAAGCCCGAGGGAAGAGACCACTAATCGGTGGCCGGAGGAAAAGAAAGAAGGAAGAAGAAGAAGAAAGCAATTCGAGAGTGTATCGCTCCGAAAGACGCGCGAGTAGAGAGACAAGCAGAGAGATGTAGTCGAGTCCCGAGAGAACTCGAGAGAACTCGAGAGAAGGAAAGAGAAATCGAAGGAAGAAAGAAAAAGCTGAAAAGGGCGAAAGAGAGAAGGACAAGGAGGAGGGTAAAGAGTCGATGTTGCCGTATTTAAAATGCAAATTTCTCAGCGACACGGTGGTGGTTCTTCGGTTTCCTGCGTCGAGAAGACGATCTTAAATGTGCACCACGTACCGCGGGCGCCTTGATTTTGGGCCTCACGCGGTACCACGGGGTTTCGCGTGGATCCGTCGAAGCTGGGACTAAAGTGCGGTTCCAGGCTAAAACCTCGGCTACCCACCTACCAACTCGCGTTCTCTTCTTTTCCGCGCGCGAGCATCTTATTAAGGAGGCGCATAAGCCGCGGAGCGCGATCGGGAATGTCGCCCGGCTCGTTTAAATGCGATTCGCCCTCTCTCGTAAGTAAAGAGTCCTGCGGGCCCCCGCCAAAAAAGGACGCCGCACCGCCCGCGATGCGTCTCTTCTTTCTTTCCTCTTCTCTCGGATGGCGTGCGTGCACTGATTTTGCGCGCTCAGTGCGTGCCCTTTTCGGTGATGCGGATCTGGATTTCTGACCGCTTCGATCCTCCTTCCTAAGTATGCTCCGCTGAATCTTAATACGTAATGTACGAGAGCAGGGTTCAAGTTCGATTCCATCCTCCCATTTTTCAACGTAAACCAATTTTCACACTTTATAACATCCGATGAAAAATGCAATAGATATTTGCCTAAGACTATAATACAAATAAAATTTGAAAGGATCATTATTTTTTATTCGTCGCTTTGGTAGTCCGGGGACGGTGCCCTCTTGAGCGAGTACAAGAAAGGAGGTCCATTATTTCGGCGGTGGAAAGGCTACGTGACAAGACGAAACAGGAGAGAGCCAAGAGGCGGGCACAGTCCTTCGAGGATCCTCGCTACCGAATAATGACTTCCGTCACGTCCTGGCATGTTATTACAGCCGCACAGGGTACCCTTTCTAACGAAGAGTCCGAACGCCACGCGATACGAAACTCTCCTGTGATACGGGGGCCCCCCAGCCCAATTTCCTTCTTGCATATTTCACGCACCGGTATTCCATTAGCCCCGCTCCGTTTCCTTAATATTCTGTCGGAGAATTCATCTGTATCCCATTAGCGCATTATCCAACGAAGATATCGGCCACGTCGCGGTATCTTCCATTGATCGTGATTACGGTTTCGCAAAGTTCGAAGTCAGCTCTCTCGAAGTCGAGGGCCGCACCGTTGAAAATTACTCGCATCAGGCGCAACTCGACGAAGCACCGCCCAAGATTCGCCACGGCGACGATCTACCTCGGAGCTAAAAGAAATTACTGACTTTTTTCATCCAACATACGTAGTACCGGGCCGGAGAGAATTCGCCCCCGGGGTCGCGTTGGCGACAGTGATCCCAAATTCACATATTGCCTTTGAACCCCTCTCTCGCCTTTGAACAACATTGTTAGTCAGAAGAACGAAATTTACGGCTACAATGATCGTTTATGGTGGGCATTGATTATTCATGCAGATTAATGTAGACTCGGAGATACCGGCGGGAAGATAGCAAGCGAGCTCGTGGAATATATACATGTCGGGCCGCGCGGTTTGAGGGGATTCACAGAGAGGAGCTTCTCCGATTAAAACCGCCCAATTAAGGTGGCATGCTGGACTTCTTGGGGACGTTTACCAGGTCTTTAGCGCGGATCGGTCTTATCTGCTGAGATGTTCCTCGCCCCGGCGATTAACAGGCCCGACTAATCGGCCGCGAATTCGTCGTGCTTCTCCGGCAACGATAATCACGTCGTTTTTACGAGCTACCCACATCGCCAGTTACTTTCGGTAATGATGATAACGACCTTCGTTAGAATGCGAGCCAGACGCGTGGTGACACTGAACGACGCGCATGCACGCGTGCGTACGTGCATACTTGTTTGCTCGATTCATTGGAATTTTGCGCCCACGGATTTTCTTCTCTTCGTTTCAGACGCAAACTTCGTACGACATCAACGTTGCGATGCTAAATAACTCTATTTGTAGATAACCGGGATACCGGGTTGAGAATTCCTTACTTTTTCTTCTTCTTCTTCATCTTCTCTTCACATTAATTCCTGTTACTAACGAATCAATTTTCTTTCTGTTTCAGGTAAGTCGAAGAGATTCTTTTAGACTTGGTCCCGATTTGCGCTGAATCGTCAATTCTGTGAGTCTTCGACGTTAATTAAACAATTCGATTGTAATATCCGAATGAGAACAACGCTTTCTAAATAGATGAGCGAGAATCAGAGGAAGGAATCACACTGATTGCTTCTCAGCTCCTCGTAGTTCCGCAGGGAGCACCGTGAAAAGACAATTATAAATTCCAATTATAATTTTCTCATCCACCTCGCGGAACAAGCGGAATAAATTCGCGGATTTTGTTCTCTCGTGGAAGGATATCTTCCGAAACGAGAATCTACTATTCAATGGAAGCGGAAATATCCGCATACTTCGATTCGGAGCGGTCGGCAAAAGCAGCTTCGCTAAATCATCGCCTTATTTCCGGGAAGTATAAATCAGACCAAGCCGATGGCCGATCGAATTCCGAAGGCGATATTCAATTTCCTTTGCAAATCGCTTTTGGGACCGCGGGATGGCCTTCTGCGCTTCCTTCGGCTCTCTCTCTGACTCGTTCCTTTGTCTCACTTTTTTTTCCTCTCCCGCCGATTCCTGACGTCTGTGGCCAAACGGTTTTCTCGATGGTTGCCAAGCGACCAAGCCAATTCCCCTCCACTTATTAAATTATGCCTCTCACTTTTTTCGCGCAGTCGATTCACTTTGGTTGGATCATTATTTCCGCCAGCGGATTAAACCGGGACACCTCGCGGAAGCGAGGCTCGGCTTATTGAATTTTTGAGCCGCAAGAACCGCGGTTTACCTCAGGCGCGGGAGAAGGAGAGGGTCTTCATCGATGGAGGATAAAATAATAGAATGGCATTCGCGATGTTTTTGAGGAACGGCCGGCACGAAGATCCGCACGGGTGGCCAGCCAAACCGAGAAGCCAAGTCGTGGAGTCGTCATCACTGATACCACTCGACGTCGAGACTCTCGGTTAGTCGTAATTCAGGATTGCTCTCCTCTGCCACCGATCCTCTCCTCTCGGTGTACTACCATTCGCATTAGATGCTCGTTTTACGAGCTCGAACTTCTACGATCGAATCGAGATTATCCGTCAAGGCTTAATATCGAGCTGCAGATTTCCAACCGCGTCGCACTTATAAACGTCTCGGATTATTATTTATTCTGGGTTGGTCCTTGCCCCGAGAATTTACTGCCTGAGCCGCGATCGTAAAGTCCACTACGCGAGTTCGATAGACGATGCTGCGGTGGTGACTCGAAAAAGTGGGAGTGCACCGCGGGTAGCGTCGTATTTCGAATCATAGAAAGAATTTATGTAGATAAAAGGAGTATTAATATATCTAAACAGACGACGATCGAAGCTCTCTCTATGGTTGACTCTACAACTTTCAAAGTGTCCTATAAATTCCTATTTCTTCCTTGGGCTATTCGATTATTTCTTTTTTCCAAGTCCCACGATTTTGAATTATTTTTAGTGAAGAGACTCTGGGTGGGTTCGAGTGGACATTCCGGATTCCTCAGGGGTCCGGATGCCAGATTATATAATAAAGTCGCTGCTTGCTCGAGTTTCCTTGGGGGAGAAGAAAGGTGGGGGCAAGGTAGGAGGATAAAAATGGGACTTACGTTTCGGATGAAGTCGGAGGGCACCTGCTGCCCGGGGCGCTGTATCCTGATTCTAATCCTTGCGTAATACACGAATGGTGAGCCGCGATCGCGATGGTTTATGGATGCCATAAAATCGCCTTTAAACCGACGACTTTAATGGTTCACGACTTTTGCCTATGCAGATTTCGTGGCCGATAATCCTGTGCCCCGTGCTCCGACCTCTCTCGATCGCGGATCCTTTTGGCCAGCTCCAGGAATATAGCCTTTCCACGAACTGTCTGCTTCCGCTTTGCCAACAATCCTTTATTGATACCCCAATCGGATTAACGTAGATACGAAAATCTATCGACACTACGATTCGTGTTACAACAGGGTCATCATTTCATTTTTAAATCTGATTTTCTCCTAAGAATCATCATCTCCGATTTCACTTTATTATTTGTTGTTTGAAATGCATGTGAATTGTTTACGACGTGGCTTTGAGGATCGGAAACGTCAGGGTCGAAACCGTAGAGTCCAAGGTCTGATAGAAGAAGATCGGGTACTGTGGGTAGACATTCCTTGGGTATCTCTTCTTGGTAGGCCGATAGAGATAGACCTTCATGGAAACGAATGATGAGACCTTCCCCATTATTCCACTTACGCCAGGCGATACATCATTCGAGGTGACCAGTGATAAAGATTCTTCGCACACTCTCCGTGTAAACTTTCTCAGCTATCGTAACGAGACCTGTATACGTATACGATTTCTCATCCCCAATATTATTTCACAATTATTTTATACTATGTGTATTATTCTGTAATATAAAATCCGTACCGTCACTAACGATCCACAAAAAACGTAGAGGAAGCTGAAAATTTGAAAGATTAGAGAGTAACGTCGAAATTTCAAATTACACCTAAGGTGATCGTATAGCGAAATGAGGTGGTCCGTTTTAACAATCGGTGAGAGCCGCGTGGAAGAAAAAGCTCTGAATAAGTATATAGTGGAGGTAGTAGAAAGGTCCTCGCACCTGCTACCTACCAACACATTCTGAAATCGCGAGACTGAGCCGCATTGATTTAGGTGGACCACAAAGACACCTAATTATATCCTTGATGCACCGCAAGCGCATCTTTCTTGTCCGCGTTACCCATTATGTGCCGCAGCTGTTGCCCCTGAAAGCCATCGCAGGATTCTCCACGCTCTGGAGCTACCTCGACATTTCTCAGGGAATCCTTCTTACATCCCTATCACTCGCAACAGCAAAAACTACCTCTTACACCCTTGATTACCGTGAAAAAACCCTGCGGGTAAAAACCGACGAATATCTTTAGTAATTTGTGATTACATTCGTTTTAACGTGGAGTTAAAGCCTTTTTTCTCAAGCATCGCCTATTTAGTTCTTTTAACTCGGTAATTCTGATCTACATCCCCATACGTTGATTTTCACAGTAAGAAATAATAAAACAAGGAATAGACTTCTTGTTCGCGACGTTTGCGCATGAAATAACATATCCATTTTGGGGGACATAAATTAAGAAGCACATAAACTTTAAAATGATCAGATTATTCATGCGTTTTGAAGAGTTATGACGAATTCAGTGGAACAGCTAAATATATTTTTATCTTTTGACAATTCGCAAAGTATTTCTTCGGAAAAACAGGAAGCACGTCGAATGCAGGATAATGGTAAAATGCGGTAGACAGAATGTAGATCATAAATTCTTCGGAATATCGGCGCCTGAAGGCGGCGTCGATTCATCTCTCAACCGATCTCGCTTCCCTCCGATCGGGGGTGATCGACGGCCGGAGATAAACTCGTGAAATCGCGCTTCGATTCGACCAGACTTTTTTTCCAATTACGCTTTCGACGTGGATCCGCTGCGAAACTTGTGCAAGCACTCGACTGCCCGCAGTAATCGCAGTGCACGCGCAAAAAGCAGCCGAGATCCACGCCGGATTCCACTTTCCTTTGCTTTCCTTTCGATCTCCGGCCCTTATAAAGCATCGAAGAGATCGCTCGAGAGTGCGCGACATTAAAATCTACCACTTCTACCGAATGCTCCTTATTGGGGAGGTGCGAGATATAAAGTTGTTACGTAAGGAAGTACAGCAAAACACACAATTGTTTGCTCACGTTAAAATCTTAGCACTTTATTGAAATATGTACAACTGTGCGTGATCTTGATCTATTGAGCTTTGTCGAATTCTGAACTGATGTTAATAATTTTGTTAGGCACTGTAACTGGTCAATCGAAAATCACGTAATTACATACAATATCGAGCAATTTTGCGGGATCTGGGTCAAACTCGTCGTCGCTTTCCGCCCACCTTATTACTCACTGAATTGTAAACCACTCCTGCGATCTTGATCCCATTCGATTCTCGTAGGCAGGGAAGTCTCAATTAAGACTAAAAAGTAAAATCAGAAACTTCATTATATAATTTATAGAGTTTATTTATAATTCTTGTGGGACAGTGAGTTAGACTCTTCTTCTCAAAAACAAATTAACCTTGACGAAGAGTGTGATCGGAAGCCTAAATAAGTAGCCAAGGTAGTTAGTAGTGGTAGTAGTGGTGGAATCGGGGCAAAAATACTGGAGGTTGCTCGGTGTCGCTGTCATGTTGATGCTAACACTCGACTCTCATCGGCGCGCGATGCATACAAGGAGCGAGACACGCCGGGGACACGACGTAAGTTCGTTCTGACACGAGCAAAACGCGATAGATAACGAAACAGAGTGGGTCCCCAGTCCCAATCCCTTCGGAGTAGCCACGAGTGCAGACTTTTAATGAGCCACCACGACTGCCGGCCACACCGCGCATAAACCCTATTCCAGCTTGATACCATCTCCACCGTCTGGCATCCTGGCAAAAGGAATCCAGCCGTCCTTGTCTACTGCATTACTGCTTCAATTGTTCCGCTGTCTCTCCGGTAACGTTCGATTGACAGTGAGGATGTCTTCATTAGGGCTCGTTCGTTCTTCGATAAGCTTAAGGCTACTTGCAGCTAAGAATCGACTAGTGCATCTGCGTGCCACACGATAATCTAGCTTGAATAATAATTAACTTTACGGTTAATTATTTTTATCCTTGAAATAGAATACTTTTAACGACGATAAGATTGTTTTAAAATTTACTCGTGATTGAAGTTACGTGTTGCGTTAACCACAAGGATACGTTCTATTCAAGCGAGACGATAAATCGGCCGATTGTTGCAAAGTTCGTGGAGGGTGCTCGCGTTACTCTATTCGAACGGCCCCGACATTGTCTGAAAGCAGCGTTATCTAGCTCCTCAGGTGGGCGCGAGGATCGCGAGCGAGGAGCGAGGAGCGACGTGCAACGACCTGGCTCTGTCAGTATCGCGTTTCAACTCCGGTGGCCTTAATCTACCCACCGAAGTATCGTCCCCGAATCATTCGTAAATGTCGTAATCGTATTATACTACTCGAGTCCGTCTTCCACTCTTCTCCCGTTTCGACTCTCGTTTACTCGCGTTTCAGTCCCTTTGCGGGCGAAACGAGCTCTACAGGACGATTTTCACCGGAAGCGGACTTCTCGGAATCGCTCCCGAGAGGTCTCCAGAGGTAGCTGCATTCTCTGGAATTAATGATCGTGACAGTGCAACGGGCCTTTTGCGTCAGAGAATCCAGAGGGCAAAACGGAAGCGGGATAAAGACGTCTCGGCTCGGGAGGAGCTGATATTTTCGATCGGCTCGAGTGGCGAGTAACTCTACACCACACGCGAGAAAATTAATTTTTCGAATAAATAAGGGTAACGCGGTGCGAGAGATGCCGAGGCAAGATACGCTCGCGGCAGGCGAGGAGAAGCGAGCCGCGCGCGCCCGCGTGCGAGAGAGAGAGAGAGAGAGAGAGAGAGAGAGAGAGAGAGAGAGAGAGAGAGAGAGAGAGAGAGAGAGAGAGAGATAGATGGTTATCCTTGTCTGGAGCTTGGGGGAGAAACCGGTACATAATCGAGCAGTCACCTATGCACCGGTTCCCCGAGGCCTGGCGCAATAATGCACCGTGGTAAGGAAGGTACGTGACCCGCGCGAAAGAAGGTGCCGTGGAAAGGTCCGAAAAAGGGAGAAAAAGGCAGCTTTTGTCGGCGCGTAGCCGCGTCAAACTTTTATCTCGCGCTTCATCCGACTCCACTTCCGCGGACTGCTGCTGCTGCTGCCGCGACTTTTCTCCTTCTTCCTCGATCTTGTCTCTTATTTTCATTCTTCGTCCACGTCTTCTTCTTCTGCTTCACCCTCTTCCTTCTTATTTTCATTCTTCGTCGTGGCCTTCCTCCATATCTTCTCTTGCGCTCTCCCGCTCTCCCTATTGTACGCAGCGAGGAGATTGCGATCGTATTAGACCGTTTGTTCTTGCTCGTGTGCCCCACGCAATTAAGGAAGACGATCGAAGGAAAGGCGAATGTGCTTGCCGAGTTCCTTCGCGTGGCAGATCGATCGTCGGAGCGTCATTCCCTCCGGTCCTTCCGCGCGCGTGCATTCAATGACCGCCCCGTCGTGCCAGCTTCTCGATATGGCAACAGGATTCATAATACCGCAGCGTCATTCCACCCAGCCAAGAGCTACTAGATAACTCGAGTCTACCAGTACATATATGGTGGCTGGAAATACTGCTTCCCCCGATTTACTTTGCTTTCAGAGATGAGTGATTGTGCCAGGGTTAAGGTCGTAACAGTTGTCGGAACTCGAATGGATTTTCAAGCTTCATTTCCCTTTTCGAAAATACGTGCATCCGTGTACATACATAGATTTCGCCGGATTTCTCAAAAGATCACCCACTCAAGCTTATTATCGAAGGATAAGGAATTCGAGGAGCAAATGCCATCGTGGCTGGAGTAAACAGGACCCGCTGATCTGGGGATCGGCGTAATAAAGAAAGAAAAGCAGTGGCACGCTGGTATTTCAGACTCTCGGGAAGCACGCGTTAAAGCGGTCAGCACGAAACTCTTGGTTCCCTTCTTCTTCTTCTTCTTCTGCCGTTGCTCTTCTCGCGTCTTCGCGCGGACTCTTGACTCCTTGCTCTTTTTCCTCTTGGCATATCGTGGCATTCGCACGGATTCGCAAGATCCTATCTAGCCGGCTGGCTTGGATTCCGCTTCGCTTATGTTAGTACATAGTAACGTGGAAGGAAGAGAAACGGAGAAGAGGAAGAGGAGCCGACTCCGCGAGTCGGATCGTTTATGGGGTTTTGACGGCTGTGCGGCAACGATCCTCGTCGATTCGAGGATCGATAGCCTTAGAACACGGGCCAGTTCCATCGCTCTTCGGCTGCTCGAGATAACCAACATCCTTAGATTCGTACCGTGCCACGATAATGAGACTCTTCCGCTCGAAATAGCTATCGGAATTTTTAGAATCATCTTCGAACGCGTAGAGAAAAGTCTTCCTAGCCAGCCGATTCGATCATCCTGAATGTACATGTGCGATATCTCTCCCGCTATTTCCCATGGAATTCCTCGAAAGACCATAGCGATCTCAGGCGGACACTGGTAGAGAGTCCGTAAGAAAAACCGAGAAAGTAGCCAGAGTCCTGCTAATTCTCCCGAGACTTTCCCAGCTAGCAGAAAAAGAATAATTACGGTGGAGCAGCGAAAAAGTCTGCGGAACCGGGAGGAGGAAGGTTCGCGCGAATGTGCATGGTTCGCGTAGAACACGAAGAAAGGAATAGAGGTGGTCGGTCGTTCGTTCGGTGCACGGATGAAATGAGCGGCGTAGGAAGAAATGAAGAACGAACGCGTCGAGTAAAAAGAGCCGAACGATCAGGCGGAGCTGCGGGAAGAAAGGGCAGCAAGAAGTGCCATGGATGAGAAAGAGAGAGAAGGAGAGACAGGCAAAGGGATGGGAGAGGAATAAGCTAAGGGAGAGCGTGCTTTTCTGTTCGTGATGTCCCGAGGCTACCGCGAGCACACTCTCCAAAGACTGAGATGCTAAACACGCCTTTGCTGATCGCTATAGCGAGTCCTTACTCGCTAGAATTATTCTCTGAATTTATTCTTCAAATCTTTTTCAAATATTAACGTGGAAAACAGTCCAAAATCGATAAGGACAATTCTCTTTTTCTTCAATGCTCGCGATTCATTAAATTCGCGGCACGCATCGTGAAAGTTACGAACGATCGGTTCCCACCGAAATGACACCTTACAAATTATTGGCCGGATCGAAATGCTTGGAACGTTATCGGGCGACTCCTCCTCGAAATAAAGGAGAGAAAAAGGGTAGAAGAGAGAAGAGCATGCAAATATTCGGGCACCAATTAAAGTTACGAAGTCGCTGAACCGAATCTCGGCCAACCGGGAAGAAGATTCGCGGGTGCTCGTTAAAATTATTGAGCGTTTCGCGCAAAGGAACCCGCTCTTTTTTCCTGCCAGAAGAGAATCCTGGAGGTGCACCGCCATCCTATCGTGATCGTCAGCCTCCTTTGGGTCCTTTTTATTAGGGTCTTACGCCCTGTGACCGAGCAAGCGCTACCACTTATCAATGCAGAGAACGGAATTCGTCGGAATTATCCTCCCTATAAACATTTATTTCCTGAGATTTTTTGTCAAATTGAATTAAAGTTCATTTGAATGGCAGAAGAAAATCGGAATTCCAAATAATGCAACATTGTACGCATAAGTTTCATGAGTATTAGTGGTACAGTTTTTCAGCTAGTAGTATGATTTTTTTTTATTCATGGCAAAATATAGAACCCGCATTTTTACGGGGCAGCTGTCGGATGACGAATCGAGTGGCACTCTACTCTCATCTCTATGACAATCAGGTGCAATCAGATGGATACTCTGGGTCAAATATTTCGGATATTTGAGGAAAAGGGAGAGGATAGAGCAGGGTGAATAAAAGCCCACGACCAACTGTCGAGGATCCCAGCGAGCGAGGAAAAGCCCGCAGAATAATAATATTTGCTGGGATGTATGCTAATGTGGCAGGCTGACTCTGCGGATTGATCGAGCCCTCGCGAAGGGGAAAAGGAGTAGAAAAACGGTGACAAAGGGCGCATTCTGGCATTGATGCTCCTTTATGCAGGCCAATGCAGTGCAGAGAAGCTGCTTGCGGTGATTTTATATTTTCTCTCGTTCTCCCTCTTAAGCCCTTTTTGTCGATGGGATTGCGTCGCTCTTGCAGCTGTGGCCATTATTTCGATAAGATCGTAGGCACACATACTTTGGTCCAGCGAAACGCAGCCTTTCGTATCTTTCTGACTCTCTTCAATGTTATAGGAATTCGTTTTATATAGAATTTTATCCAGGAAACACAAGATTTTTCGAATTCTCTCAAAGTGTTCTTAATAATGTAGGGCGATAAAAAATATTGGGAATAGCTGGTCGTAAGTGGATCCGAAACTGGCTAAACTCGTTTCTCTTAAGTATGCCATCTCGTACATTGTTGCCGCAATACTTAATTTTGTGTGTAAGTTTTTTACACGAAATCCAGAATTATATGAAAGTCGAAGGACAGCGGTACAATCTCATCGCGGATCAAGCCGGGTTCGAGGGTAATTTCCGCGCGCGATTACAGTAAGTCTTGGCTGTATGAATATGTGATTCGAACGTCGATCCCAAGCTATTCCCACGACGCGAGCAGCGTTACGACGCCCGTCGAGAACGACGTCGCCGGGGCGCAGCGACATAACGCGCGCGGATGAAGGAAAGAAAACGTTTAAAGGCCAGCTTAACGAAGTCCCGCTAATGAGAAGAAGCGCTACCATCGAATAGCCCTTGCAAAAAAAGCTGGCTCTCATTACCGCGAGACTAATTACTCTTTACGTTTCGCTCGCCTCCGCGTTATTTCCAGTCTCATCAGTGAACGGCGCGGCGACTCTGTGGAACGGGGTCTCCCCCAAGGAGGGACGAGAAAAAGGAGAAACGAGAAGAAGGAACCACTTCGATCGGAATCATCAATCGATCGCTTATTTCGCCTCATTTTCGACCGTGAAACGAAGAGCTAAAGGCCAGTTAATTGATTCCTCAAACTGGATGTATTATTCCAGTTTGACGAGCGTGGAATACACATATGTATACAACTTAGTTTCTTTTATCAGACTAATCGTAGGGGACGAAAAATTCCGAGCGATTCTTCTGATTGCGAACGCTTAATCCCGTAAATTTCATCGGTTCCCTTTGAGCATGTTTCAATGCCGATATCACGACCCAGCCAACGAAAGTAAAACGAGTCACGTGCTTTGAGTAAGTCTCGCACGGAATCCTGTCAAAGCAGGGTGAAACTTTGGTAAAACAGGAAAATGATGATTTTCCTGGTTGAGTTAGAAGCGATTTCCATTTGGAGAGTCAGTACAGTAAGTTACGGTAAAGGGCGATCCCTTCACCTAAAATCCCATCGTTCGGATAATCCATGGTAGTGTTATCTGGCCAGCGGCGCGGCGGTGCGGTATCGTGAGTCTCACGGTTACTCGATCGCAGAGATTAGTCACGACTTCGGGAACGAAAGTAAATCAGGCCCTCGCCCGTTGACACGTTTAGCAGCCCGAGGACCCCGAGTCTCGTGGATTCTCGTGGAGCCCGATGCCGCTTGCTGACGTCGACCATGGCTGCTGACGATGATTTTACTGGCGATAACAGGGCCCTCCTGGTGGTGGCAATTCTACCAGAGAGCAGAAGAATACTGTTCACGGTGGTAGTGGTTACTCTTCGAATATTCTGCTCCTGGTGGTAGTTGACGGTGGTAGCTTCGTCAGCTTGAGTGATAAATCATTGCCCTCGCCGTCATCACAATCTCGCGACCATTAATCTCGATAATTGAATCAATATCTGTGATATCTCCTTGTACATCCGGTCTGGGCATATGGTAATTAGCCGAGCTTGTCATAAATCATGGTCCTCTGCCTTCTCTCGCCATACTCTCGAAGCCCTTTGGACGAACTCCGTTCACGCAATGTGTGGAACTGTTCGCAAACTTGTGCAAATTGCACAAAGAAACATTGGTAATATGGTGATAAATGCTTTAAGGATCCAAAGCAAGCCAATTACCAGAGCATAATGCCAGCGAACAATCTCTAGCGAGTCAACTGATAATCCAACTTTCTAATTGTAAGTACACAGTGCCACACGAAACTCGAAAGCAAATCAGGAAAATTGCCGTATTCGTCGGATGGGTACTCGTCAAATTAGCCTCTGCCTATCTCTCGACTCCCAGCGAGCCGATCTTCGTGCGTAAGGAGAACAATGTTCCGTGTATTGTGATTTTCCGATTGAGAAAACTTGAGCGGAGGAATGCAGCAGTTTGAAAGTTTTGGTGGAAGTGGCTGGAGGCAGCGATTCGTCATAATCCCTGTTCGCAGGAAAGTCCAGTGCGTTATCGGGCCAGCATAGCGGTCCTTTGGCACCCAGGGCACGAAAGGTCACCTTCCACCAGTCGCAGGCGATCCGTAGATCATTATCGCGGTTTCCACTATAATCGAGCAACTCGTATCTCATGAGGCGCGGCTTGGTCTCTGGAATTATGCGAACTACGCCACTTCCAGCTATATCTCTTTCCCTCGTCTCGATTAATTAGCCATCATGCTTGAATGCACCCGTTGAGCGTGACTCTGTCACGCAAAGTGAGTAGAACAAACGATGCTATTGAATAATTGATTATTGCACGAACGGTATCCCGTTGCTCTTGAGAGCCTCGATCTCCTTGGATTCTTCTCGGAGTTCAAAGGTAACGGGTCAAGAGTAATCCAAAGACACATTTACCTACTGGCATTAGCACTGTAATAATAATAGGACTCGCTCGGTTCTATCGCGCGAATGGCACGACGTGGTTTATTGCAATATTCGTAGCATTCGATCTCACGGAGCATTGTTCTCGACGGAATCGCGCGATATGCGGCAGACTTTTTCACCGTTACCCTCGAAACTCTCGGTCGACGAGTGAGGCTGAACGCTCGAAAGATCCTCTTTGTTTATCCCGTTAGTTGTATCTCGCGCGGCTGTCCGATGCGATCGAAAAAGGTTGATCGCGCAGGAGAAGAAGGAAGAGGAGGAAAGAGTCTTCCTGCGTTCTCGATAAAGTGCATCGCGTGAGCGCGCAATTTTCGAACCGAGTGCCTCGGCTCGTCCGCGGATGGGTGGCTGCGCTGAGTCGAAGCAATTTATCGCGCGAATTGCCGCCTGACTAATTGAAGTCGCGAGATACGCGATTCGGATGGTTGGTTGGTTCGGCCTGACTCGACTCGTCCTCGTTATCTGCCGCCTTTTTCCTCCCCTCTGGCACTGCTGGAGTCGCGTCCCTCCTACGGTGACAAGCGATCGCGAACCTACCCACTGGTCTTAATGAGCCAATTATTTAATTGCTCCTCTCCTCCGCTCGAGCCACCGCGTACACGCGCTTCCAAGAAGCTTCGTGCCTTCTTCGAAAAAGGACAGACGATCGTTTTTCTCCCTTTGCGGCCCGTTTCTCCTCGTTTTGGACTTAATTCTCGCAAATTATTCTTCGCACATCCTCCAGTGTTACCTCAGCTACTCCAAGGAGCTTAATATCCTCTCGGAATATTCGTAATGGTGATTACTATTATTTACTTCAATTATGGCCTTTCAAACACTCGAAATTGAGTTCGATTGATAAATCGCCTCTGGTCGACTAGACTCTTTTGTCCCGACTCCAACGTAAAGACGCTGATTTGCGCGCATTACATCACCGTTATGCGATTAAGATCCACATTGATGCGATTGCGATCATCGGTAACGATCGTGCAACTTATGAAAGGAATACTGGATACGGAGCTAATCGAGAAATTGTAGCGGAGACGCATTAAAGTATCCAAATGCTATTAAAGGGCAAGAGACAGAGAGAGGACCAGGTTCCTGGGGGGGGGGGGGGGGGGGACTGCTGGGGGCATCAACGAGCTGTCATAGAGAATCGTAGCACGAGATGGGGATATTATTCACCGGAGCGGAATACTGGCCGCTGATGCGGGAGATCCAGATGAACTCATCAAGGACGCGCTTCGGTAGAATCTCAATTAAGGCTAAATTGCCCGACGCAAGAGGGAGAAAATAGAGTGCGAACGGGGCTGCGCATACTAATGTAAGCGAGAAGACTCTGTGTGCGCTTCTATGCACCGCATTCAGAAGGAAAGGCGAAAGCAGAAGAGGTTTGAGTGCTGTGGATGGAAGTCGAAGACCTGAAAAGGGAGAAGAGGAAGAGGAAAAAGGAGAAAAAGAAGAAGCAGAAGAAGGCAGCGGGCATTCCGAACCGCGCTTGATTGGTTTTGGCGAAGTCGCGCGTACCGCCTTGGTGGAGGTCGACCCGGGTCACTTTGAGCCTTACGTGACTCTTCCTTCGTCTGGATCCGCGTATCTTCGGTGTACACCTGGATCATCCATTCTTCCTTGGTTCCGTCTGCTCAAGAGATTGCGCAATTCTTACTTGCTCGGATCTCAATGTTAGTTTCTAACACATGATCGCTTCTCAAATTTCACGGTGAATTGAGATTGTACGAACTGACGTGTAATTCACGAAGAATGTAGGTCACTTGAACATGTGTTTTGTCAGCGCCAGCGATTTGCCAGCTGTTTTGAATATTTTTCCAAAACAATTGTGAGTCACGATGCAGAGGTGCGTGCCAGTTGTCATCGATTACACCTGAATCCACTTTGACCACAGCTGGACGGACCGGGTCCGGGCGACGTGGGTGGATCCACGCTCGTAAAACGAGCTGCCCGGCAAAAGACCACGAGTTTGCCTCGATCTCGCTGGAAACACCTAACTGCCGACTGATTGGCTGGATGCTGGCAATAAAGGTGTGCTGCGTCGAACGCAGCCTTCGATAACTTTAATGGAAAACGATCCAGCCCAAGACGGACGGACATGTTATACTGCCTCTAAAAAGGGGATCTGCCTTCCTATCGAGCCAAACTCCATCTCTCGCCAATCGTACCTCTACGGATTCCCTCTCGATCAAAACTCTCGTTTCTTTTCTTCCTGCCTGAGGCTTAAAGTGATTTTTTACAGCTCAAAATTATTGTTACTGCCATCAGTGGCTCTCTTCTCCCCCAATTTCGCACGGAAGTTAAATCGGCGTCAATGATTCACTGGCAAGCCATAGGCTCAACAAAAGCGAATTCTCCGAATAAATTATTAGTCGACTGGGTACGGGGTGAATGAGATATAAACTGTGAATATCGAAAATGACGACTGATGTTTCTTGCGAAAGATCCCAATTACATAAGCGACGATGGCAATTTACAGTGATATTTCGCGATGTAGGTAGATTGGGGCGCGAGAAAGAGGCAGGTGAGAGACAAGCGAAGGTGGTGGTTGTGTCTCTCGCCTGTAATTATCTACTATAGAACGGAACGCCATTATGCCTGCTGTCGGTTGCCGCTGCTAATGGTTGGATATCGGGTTCTACAGGACGCCTCGTTATCCCTAATTTATGTTTGGTCAAGCCACTTTTACGTGCTCCTCCCTCCAAACGTTTCTTCCTCTCTTTCTCTCTCTCTTTCTTCTTCTTTTCTCTCTCCTTCGGGTCTCTGATTCATATCGATGATTTTGAGACGCCTCGAGGGATACTTCTACTCATCGAGCAAATAATCCCTGCTTTACAGCACTTCGGAATTCGGGCTTCGCGCTAAACTACAAGTTCAGATCAACATCGATAACCGAAAAGAGTTTTTTCGGTATTATATCTAGTATCCGAAAGTCGAATGGTGCGAATGGCATGCAAGTTTGGAAGGAATCTTGTTAGTGTGCCACCAGTCATCAATGACTAACGTTTCTGAGGGATTTATTTCCAGACGAGCGTCGCGGTAGATCCTATCCTAGTTGATTCTGAGTAATTTATTCGCGTTTCGGCTGATTTCTAATTCTACCTTTTAGACTGCAGTACATCTGATAATTTATCCCCAACGCTTGCACGCTTTTTCGTAAACGGCACAGTCGCCACGAATGAGGAATTTCTAAACAGCGGTCTTTGAATAGCCATCGGAACTATATGGAAAGCGTGAAAATCTTGTTACCCACCTCGAATTCCTTATTCACAGACCTCTACGAGTAATCCGCGCCTGGGGATTTGAATTCTTTTCCTCTAGGACTCCTCCCAACCAGTTGAAAATCTTGTTAGTCCTTTTACCAAGTAGTATTCTACGGTCACGACAGCCTGTCAGTTTCCGCAAGATCTCTTCACGCTTGGTTACCCAACGGCAGTTCATGTCCGAACGCACCTAGATTTTTGCACCGTATATTGCGGTATATCCACGGCCAATATCCTCACGTCTCTCTCTAGCCAGGGATTCGCCCGCGTCTCAAATCCGATTTCCAGACAGTTAACTTAATTACCGTAGAGCCGCACTGGGCTCAGAGGAAACGATGGGATCTCGGCAGCATCGATGCCGCGGAAGGATCAAGTCGATTGGTGGCAAAGGAGAGAAAGAGGAGCTCGATGGCCAAAGGATAAGAGATACGTGTTGCATGGAAGGCGAGATGCGATGCTACAGCCAAGGTAGGTCGTACTCGGGCGTGTTCATGTCCGATGCGACCTTCGGCCTCTCCTATGCGGCTGGTGCTGTTGCCCGTTCGCACTGGATCCCTGGTACCGCTATCCATGGACCTCTTCCTCCTCCTTCTCCTTCGCCTTCGCCTTCGCCTTCGCCTTTGCGTCTTTCTCCTCTTGCGCGAACTCTGGATGAAGTGGCATTGCTACCCTACATACCGGCCCCGAGCACTACTGTTGCCTTTCGACTCTCGCCGAGCGAACATTCTCCTGGACCACTTCTCTTACTTCCACGGGCACTTCTTCACTCTCAGCCTCTTCCTCTCGCTTCGATTGTCGTGGGACTCGCCGCCGACGCTCTCGTCACTCGCGCAAACACCCACTTGTCAGACTGGGAATGCAATCTCGCGACTGTACCCGGTTAATCCTAGAATTCTTGCAATACGGAAACACGCTGGTGTAAAGATCCTCGACGTAGTCCTGCTAGACATCTCACTTCGAGCATCGTTCTTCGATACCAAGCGGCACAGCAGGGATTGCGATTTTTCCCGAAACACCCTGGAGGTCCAATATTTTTCGGAAGATGCACAAAGCTAATTAGCGTTTCGCGGTAGCCTGGGAGGGTTCCATCAGGGACTTTACCAGTGTAACCAGTCTAACAAAGTGCAGAGATCCTTAGGCCCCTGGTGCTTGAGTCTCTACACGAGACTACGTGATTCTCCGGTACCGCTACTCTGCGGTCATAACGCCTGATAGAGGGACATAAAACGGCATTAGTATCCTCGACGTCGCGAAGGGCGAAGGGTGAAGGGTGCGAGCTGCAATAGAGATTATTACTCCCGCACCGCACTCAAATTCAATCGCACCGTCCGTGATAACCTGGCCCAGCCAATTCCAGAGCGATTTATCGCGGTTCGTAAGACGCCACTGAGAATATTTATTGGCTCGCCAATCTTCGCAACACATATGTATACATACGGCAAATGAGTCGTAGCGTTGTTAATCGGCAATAAAAGTGGGATGTGCGAGCAATAAGCGCACGTGAACCACGCATGCTCTTTCGAACTGTTTTCTTTTGTCGAACGAAGGGACAAGTTATGACCAATCGACCGGTCGGCCTCATTAGAATTCCTTAATCATTCCCTCATTGTGCTCGTGCTCTCCGTGGAGAGCAGTCGTCGCCTCCGATCGAATCGTTAAAGCTATTTCGATCGGGAAGAGATTTCCGAGCCACTCCACGTGGGCTGTTGAGATCTCCTCGAGCTAAACATAGCTTACGCTGGAGACCATTCAAGGGAATCCTCATTCCACTTGGCGCAGGCGAGAAGAATGATCAGGTAGAGTTCTCCTTCGCATGGAGAAAGAGAAACACTGAGAGCCATGGGGCGGGTTTTGAATGGTAATTATCGTTCTGCCGACACAACGAGATATAAATTACAATCCCAGAGGGAACGCGAACCGGACTTTACTACTCTTCCTCCTCGAGCCCTCACGCTTTGTATACTTTTTTCACCTCCTTACTAACTTTGGCGGGTGGAGTGGACGATGGTGCAGGTGCCACGGGCTAATTCGCTCGTTTTGACCCAGCGTTTTAAAGGATCGACCTTATTATTTATTCTTTATTGCGTTGTAAACTGATGGAAAAGGAACACCGCGAGATCTTTCCTTAAGACGGAAGCGGCTCGTAAAGCACGCGTGAAGCTTGCCAACTAAGGCGTTTCTCTTTTGTATGCAAGAGAACCAGGTTACGGTCTAGTTTCGACCCCAAGGCATATGCGAACCCCGCTCTCAATTCCCGGATAAGGTTACTACTCTTTTCCAGGTCTCGAGGTAGTTTCGACTACCAAACTTGATCTTTGAGTGCATTCGTTTCGACTGTGTCGAGAAAACAGAAGAGAATTCTTTTGTTCGAGGAATCCAATTAGTTCTTAAATTTCCTCGATTTACTTCAAGTTGAGTTCGAGAAGAGTTTCGCAACGCATTCCACCAACTCATTCTAATAGGATCCTACAATTTAGCAACATTCTTCCAAGGTTCCTAATCAACCGATTAGCCGCACTCGTGTACCCATTGGCTTTTGTTAACTTACACGTAGCTATTACCCGACAGTGGCTTTTCAGGAGCGCGAGCAATGTCCTGCCGCCGCTATTGGCAGTGTTGAAGCAGGAAAGTCACGATCGCGAAAGCTAGTTGCATTGTCGCTAGACACCAACTTGGCGAATGCAATGTTACATATATCGCATTGGCATTATAGCACAATTTACTAACACTACCCCTTTTGTTTCTGTTTCAGGTAAGTCCAATGAATGCCGTTGGTTTTCGAGAGTGCATTGAGCGCGAGCACTTGGCCGAGGTTAGAGATTAATTCCCTTTCGAGCACTCCAATCGTAAGTAGAGTTCTAACGGGTTACGCTTTTAATTTGATCTGCGACGAGAGACAGGTTGACGGGATCGACTGGGCGTCAGTCAGAGCCGAGGCGTTTCTCCTGGTAAATAACGTACGCCAGGTACGTTGTTAACACCGTATTGACCTATGGATACACACCCAATAGCCGATGAAGGCGGTACTCCGCTCGATCGGGTGTTTGAACCTTACCCCTTTCGCCGTGTAATAAATTACACCGGTAATATTTACTTCTTTTCACCCATATTATTATATCAACCTTCTTGGTTGATATCGTTTTTAATCGTAAAATATCGACGTCCGCGTTTTATCTCTCGCAATCAAATCTAATTTAAACTGGCAGTATGCAATATCGATCTTCCAAACCATAAACTGGTCACTATTGTAAGACGTTAATCGTGAATCACGCCGAATGCAGCGTATTATATGCATCCATAGTAATGAGCTTTTTGCCACGAAGCTGCCAGATGAGTACTGATAAAATTAGCATGAAAATGTGCTTAATGGAAGACGGTAATTGCACATAACGAGTTCGTGAGTTATTAGGTGGTAACCGTGGTTTAAGTCCGAATAGTCTGATTGTGAGACTCGCAAGAAGCAGACAGGTAGAGAAACATCTCTATGAGCGAGGATTGAAAGCCAGACACTGTTGCCGGGGTAACAGCATGAATAATTGACGTCGATTCGGTCCAAGTGTTTCGGTCGTGAAGTTGCGGGACCAAACGCAGGGCAAAAGGTGAAACCAATATCGATTCGACCACGGTTAACATTCGGACATGCCAGTTCGACGTTACAGTCGCGTTGGAAAAGACGCTTCGCCGAAAGAGAATTTCGTCCGATTCCGCTCGACATTACTTCTAATTAAAATGAAGTATAATTCGGAGAGATCGTTACGTCAGGAGCCATTAGATACCGAACTGTTGCAACGTGGGACAATTTCGGGCATAGCGCAACATTCTCGCGGTAGTCGAGTCTAGAGAAATTCTCCACCGGGTTCAATTAATTCCAAGTGCCGAGATTTTTGCGTAATGCGAAGTATCTTGAGAATGCAATTATCCTGTCAGGGCTAGGAGAGGGTCGCCATCGTTGCGAGTTAAGAGAGCAACTCTAGTGGTCTATCGATCACGCATTAACGTATGAACAGAAAAACGGGAGCCGTTGAAAAGGGACGAGATGTTCGCTATTTATCCTTGTCTCGGTGTCAGCGAGCATAGCCTTGCTACTCGAATCACCATTGGTCAATGCGAGTAGGTACTCGATTATGAAGCCGTTTGGCAAGCTGAGCCAGTTTCCCGGCGACGTCCGAATTACTACGGTCTTCGTAAGAAAAAAGCCTTGTCATAACGTAATCTGTTAGTTCCAGTATCCGTGCAAAATCTGGTAGTCTAATTTTTGTCACACTCCGAGAGATTACGTAAATTGGTAAAGTGGAGAGACCTTTGTCGGACCTCCATACCGAACAGACACACCGTCATACCCACAGCTATCCTTTTTCTACAGTTTCTTTCCTCACGGATAGTTTTCCCACTTGCTTCGCATCTGGGAGTTCGCTTTCTCCGGGTGAAATCGTAGTGCGAGGCAGATTCGTAACACGCCGGAAATTTATGCGTCGAGTATTCCACATTTTATTGGTAATTGGAGGGTGGCGACCATATTGAGAGGAGCACGCGGTATTGGAGTACGTTACGTAAAAGAGACACAATGAGGACTGCGCGAGTGACTAGAAGAATTCACGAGGAAAGACCTAGAAAGTGGATCGCGAATGGACTCGCAGGATAACGGTACTTATGCACGCGGCTTAAAGGAGTCATCGTGAAAAGGATGAGTCGTGTTTGATTTGCCGATAGGATCACGCGGGTGCAGCCAATTATGGTCGATGCCTGCTCGTTTGAGGAACACACCTCGAGCAGTGCCGAGCAGCGTGTCAGCGCGGCTCGGTCTGTTGATTAAACTCAGGATTCCGATCTAATTGGATTAGGCTGCGCCTTGCTCTCCTATTTTCCATTCGTCATCGTCCGAATCTCTCTTCTCGCTCAATCACCGCGCCCTTCCATTCGGACCAGTCCTCTCTTCTCAATCGTGGAACTTCGAATCATGCTTCTCTCGAAGCCTGGTCTGCTCCGCCGCGTTAAGGACCAGAGTTTCTCAGCATACCTCCTCCTTATTCATGCTCCCTTCTTCTTCAGCGAGCTTCCTTGCAAAAGGTCTCGCTCGATCGTGTTCAAGTAGCAATTCTTTTTAATTGGCCCAAATGGGAAGAATCAAATTTAGAAGCTTATATTTCTCTGGGATGCATCATTATTTATAATTCGGTAGAAAGAGTTAGGTGAACTTGTCCGTAAGGCAGATGTACATACTTTTCCTGCCAGTAACGCAGGAGTTAATACCGATTGACTGGATCAAATGGAATTGATTTAGTCCTCTGGCTTTATATGGAGAGTTGAGAAACGCTGGCACGATCGCGTTAGGAGCCTCAGGGTCTAGATAGTTGCTCTCCGACTCCTCTGACATCCGCCGTGTTAAAAGAATCAAAAGAATCGAGCGGTTGGTGATTTGTTGCTGACAGTGCCGGCGGGCCTGGTTTAACGTGGGGTCTCCTTAAACCTCTTCGGCTAGTCAAAGCATTTCTTTCGCTTACGAATCCTTCCGAAAGTTCCCTCAGCAAAGGATCTTCTTCCTTCTGACGTAAGTGCAGTTCCAATATAATCGATACCGACGAGGAAGAATTCGTTACCGTGTTGCTTTTTCTATCCAAAACCAATATAGAACTTTTTCTGTCTCCTCTGAGATACTCGCTCCGATGTTACGCCCAGATTGGTAACGACAGACTTGCGACACAATGCGCGATCGCGTCACGTATCTCGTAATTGCTACTATTTTGTAACTGTACGAGCACACACGCTGGTGACGTACCGGCTTGACGACTCAAAATAATATCCTCGCTGGGTGGAAAGGGCAGCAGCACACCCTATCTACGATCTTCCTGATGCAATCGTCGAGAGACCCTTGTGATCGAAAGACAACTGTGAATTAATATCCCGAACCCTTCGCATACGGTTACAACAGTCAGCTACATCATTTTTAATTACCATTGAATTCTGATGGATCATTAGTATCCGTCAGCAGAACGTCAGTCAAGTACCAAAGGACAGATTTTCCTGCGTTCGGTGCACAGGAAGTCGCTTAAGGGATAATCATTCTCGACCGTCCAACCAATCCAAACGAGGCCAATTCATTAAACATTGTCTTCGGTGTACGTGCGCCCGATCCGCTATAGTAGTCTACCTCCCGCCGCCAATACCGGTTGACCTTTCCAGACAGAGCAAAGCATTCGCGAAAGTCCTCGCGACTCGCGAACGACGATTCTAAGGTTGAGTCACGTTACGCGATGCAAGGGGAGAACCACAATGAATGGTGAAGGAAAAAAAAGAGACTAAAGTCTGCATTGGGAAAAAGGGTATAATTTGATTTACCCAAAAGGTTTAGCAGATATCGATATGTACCGGTAAATACATACGTAATGCTTACGCGGAATGGCAAGAAGGAAAGGATGTGCCTTGGAAACCGTTATCCTAGGAAAGGAGTATAGAAGTGTGGTGAGGCGCGCCTCGAGTCTCGTATAGAGGTTACCAAGCGCAGGAGAGCGCCGGTACACACCGCTCCGAACTCTGTGCACCGATACCTTCGACCACACCCACCTTCCAACACTCGAGACCAAGAGAGAAACGACCGCTCGAAGTTCTCAGGTATCGCGGCCGAGTGTATTTGCATCGACGTTTGCTCCACTTGCGTCTACTGCAGCTGCCTGCTCAAGAAAAGTGTAATTTCCCTTGGTATCTGGCGTTGTTTAATGAGCATACCTCCCATTCGAGCATTCAGACCGAGCTTGATCGATGCAAGAGACGCTTGGGTACGAGTACGAGAAAGGAGGCGAAAGAATGAAAGGGTTGCCAAGTGAAAATGATAGCTCACTTCTGATTCGGACATTAAAGTAGCTCGGTAATGTCAGATTGTGCATTCTACTTTGTAAAGAGAATTAGCAGAAATGGAAAGTGCAATTGGAATGACTAGTATTCATTATCCGTCATTAGCTTGGTTCATTATCCTGGTAACTGGTGTGTATACCTTAAGCGGATACATATTGACCGTGGACACACGGAAGAACAAATTTTGATAAGGGAGAGAGAGACAAAGATACTCACTGATCGTTCACAAATTGATATCCTAAGATAAGCGTTTTTCTCATTGAGCTCATTCGAGCGAGGGCGCTTTCCCACTGATGCAAAGCTCCGGTTGTCCTTTATCGCTCGATTACATCTCTCTCTGTCTCTCTGGCCGCTCGATTTCGTACAATGAACCATTAAGCGCGCGCGAGAGTGGTGGAATACATATATCGTGGAGTCACTGCTACCGGTACCTACATACTGCCACTGGCAACAAAGTTCCGCGCGGTGATTCAGCGGTGAACGTGACTCTCGATTTGAGTTCTGAAATCCGCGAGGAGGACCCGTTGAATCGAAACCTAACTCTCGTACATCGATAAGCTTAGAACTTGGCGTTGCTAGTATGTACCACGGATTGCGGCAGAATTTGCTAGCTTACTTGCTTACTACTTGCTTGCTCACTTGCTCATTCGCGTGGGAGATTGCTGTAACGCGCCGCGCCGGTAACACACGGCCCATACCGCCACGCCCCAAACAATTACCAAGAAGTCGAGGCGGTAAATCAGCCGTGAAAACATCCGCGAGGGATACAGACTGGTGACTATAGGAAATCGCACGGATCCTTATCTGTCCCCAGGGACCACGTAGCGTCGTCGTGCGACAGTGAGGGTGCTGGTGCAACCGAGCTAAAACCCTCTTGAGCGTATATAACCAAGTTCAATAGTGTTAATTGGTCAGGTGGAAAAGTCCAAGCGATAAAGTACTGACAGGTTTAATAAATCGCCCTCGTTAATCGCGCGACGTCGGGAATGGATAGATTATATTGGGCGGGGAACTGGTTCGATGCGAATCCATCGAACGCTAAAATTAGTCCCGTGGGTGGACCATGAGTCTTCGTCATGTCTTAATGAGCTACAGAGCTGGTCGATTCAACCACCATTGCCATTACCAATATCATTGATCATCCTTTCGACAGATTTTACTCCTATGAAACTTGTTCGGATCATTTTTACCATGAGAAATGTCGATGATCGAATGTCATTTATTCTCGCCGTGTTAAAATAATAGTTGGGTTTTGAGAAACTTAGTTAGGATTCCATATTTATTCCGGGAACAAGACAGTCGCTCTCGTGCTCCCAATATGTGCGGTGCAATCTTACTACCATTCCATGCATGCCGTACTACGCTGCGAAATTCACCGATCAAGTTTCACAGCCGTGCTCGAGCATGTTAGGAAAATGCTCCTGAGAAAACGGCCGACTCCCACACACGTGTACGCGCGCCGAAAGATTTAGCTGAGAAAAAAGAAAGCAAAAGACAGTCGGCGGGGTTACATTGCATAACGGGCATTCGTATTTCTCATGGATAATACCCATAGCCCGTACCTTCCGTACCAAGGCTTGCGCGCTATGCTTTCGCCGTGGGTCTCTCATAGAGAGAAGCCGGTGGGTTACACATATGCGAGATCTCCACACGCGCGCGCCAACCCGCCACACCCAGGTCACAACACCACCGAGGATTTTTCTTCTGCAATACCTCGCAGCTTCTCGAGAGAGAGAGAGAGACTTCGAGTGAGAGACCGATATGCTATCTCGTCGGTCACACCCGCCACCACCACGATACCATATGGACTTCTCTCAGTCTTTGATATCCTTGTTTTTCTATCCCCTATCGGTGACCCTTCAGGGTCCTTGCACTTGGATCTCGGATAAGACGCGTCTTAATTCAAGATTAATTCAGCTTGAGGCTCGAGGAGTTACAAGGAATTGAGATATCCGACGAATTAATTTTAGAATAAGTTAAATGATGCACCAGATTTTACTATAACTCGCGAGGACAGGTTGTAGTTCATTTTTCAAAACCTTCTGGAGTCATAAATATTCTTGTTTGGTCTTCGATATTTTTCTCATTTTTCTATAAATACTCATTCTGCACCTTTCCAGTGGTCTGGAAAAGGTGGACCCGTCGTCCAGTTCCCCCCCGCCTTTCATGGTAGCCGGTTCGTCGGCTTCCCGTGGAGAGATGCCACATTTTAATGAACATTACGCACGCACGCGATATCTTAGCCCGAACCAGCTTCTTCCAACCTTGCATCGCTTCCGATCGTTACACGGGATCACCGTAGATCGTCCCACAGTACGCGCGATATTTCATCGTTAGCAGCGGAATCCCTTGATTTCCAAAGATCGCCTGTACCCCCTCTGCAAATACGGACCACAAACTATACGCACAACCACTCTCAGCTCAAGGAGGCACGCGAGCTTAATCCTAAGAGCGTGTAATTAATTCTGTTAATCGCATCGAGTCCTGTGGAGCCTCGTTTCTACCGTACCCTTTTCATTTTTTCCATATTTCCAATCGCCTTTATCGAAGCGCGGACTGAAAGTATCTTCTCACTGTGACAAAGAGAAGATTTACTTTCCGGTGCTCCGAGAATTATCTTCAAAATAGATAATTCTCGGGAGACAGGACTGCGTTAAGTGATTTAGTAGACTGCCCGAAGAATCTCTGTCTCATAGATACCCCGGTATCTTTAATTAACCTGACGCCTTTCCGTGGATTCCATTATCGCCTTTGATCTTCGTCCACAGCACCATGCGTCAAACTGCAAAAGGGTCCAGTCGACTTATGCATATTCAAACAGGGTTTTTCGTGTTTATCAAAATTATCTCCGCGACCGCATAATTTTCCACTCGAATCGAAAAACTCGGGGGTTGTGCAAAGAAGGGAGAGAAAGAGACAAGAGGTAGACCTGTTGCGCGTGGTGGGAGAGGCTTTTTTTTCAAGGGACTCTTATCGCACGTAGGGAGTCGCCATAAATCTTGAAGGTGCGACCGTCCACGTGGCACTTAGCACTGGGTTTTCTGCTCACCTACGAGCTCACTCCGCGCAAGGGAAGCCACGGAGAGCCGGTGACAACGTTGACTCTGACACCTCGTTAGAAACTTGTTAAGCGGATGTCGATATGACCGTAATGGGAAACAGTGCCGCGACTGGGAATTGAGGAGACAGTAACAGGCTACAAGGACTGCAATCGCTTGGAATTGGGAGTTTGGGTAGGCCGATCGTCCTGGAAATTGACTCTTACTCCGCAGTATTCGATTGTTTCTCACTTCGAGACTTTAGCCCTTTGTATTCGTTGATGATGCGAAATAGGGGCCAATACATACCTTGGCAAATGCAATGATCCTCTGTTGGAAATAATCGATGTATGAAATTCTTCGTGATCCTTCAGAAATAAAAAAATGTCTCTATCTTCGATATCACGTACGTTTTGCGTCCGTTCAACCCGAGTCCATCGAGGTGGAAGTACCATCACATTCCCAGTTATTTCAAGAGTGGAGAAAATCAGGTGGGCAGTAATCGTAAAATCGAGAGCCAGTTGGACTCGTGCTCTCCACATAACGCCGCATGCCGCGATAATTAGTTTCCACAGAAAAAATCCCGGCAACTTTGCATAATCCAAATGCATTGCCAGTGCACTTTCCAAAAACAATTTCAATTCGAGAGCAGAATTGTCGATGCAAAAGGAAATTAGTTCCACGTGGTACCTTGTCCCCTCTTATGGATCTTCCGATGGAACAAGTTGATCGCGAATTTTATAATTCTCGATACGTGACTCTCGATGCTCGCATCCCATCGACGGAAGCACCAACATATTTTCCGCTCTCCTTCGGGAATAGTGGATTTTACGAGTTACGTGATTCACCTGGACACGCATATTTAAGCGAGCAGCCATTGCACCAACCTCGGACTTTTATCGCGAAACATCATCGACAGAAACACTTGAAAATAATTTCACTGACTTCATTTACTCGATGTTGGCTTATACAGAAGAAATGGGACTTGACAGTTTGGCTGGTTCTTCGACGTTCACGGGTATTCGCGTAGGAAGCTTCGCGTTGTCGCCTGTTTAAACCAGACCCAAGCGCAACGTGCTGACAATTCGCAGACAGATATCTGCGGAACACTTGGTAGCCGTCTTGCCAAGCAATTAGTGCTCGGGACCCTCTCACTGGGAATCCTTGGATTTGCATAATCCGATAGGATTATGACGGTGGCCCATGATGAATGCTCTTCTGTACTGCCCTTCCGCTTCTCTTCTCTCTACGGGCGTCGAAAGCCACTGGTAAACAGGAGCGCGGTTTCGACGTAACGCGCATTTTTCTGATTCCGCGTGCGGAATTCGTGCGACGAGAACCACAATTACTGGCGATTAATCGAGCCTCCGCAAAAAGGGAACCCGTTCGTGGGTACACAGCGAAGTACTCTCTTGAGAATTACTCGAGGATGGCTGGGAGTACTCTGTAGGCTTGAAACTTTATGCCAGTGGCTACTGGCTCCTGGCCTTATTCAGAAGTTCAGGAAGCTGCCAGTTGGATCGGGATTATCCAGATATAGAGATGGACTTAATTGTCAATATTGAGGATTACGTTTCGATCTCGGTTTCCCGTGGAACGCGATTTTCTATTTCAACAGACAATTCTGAAGCTCGAATAAAGTTCTAGAATCCAGGTAATTGACAAACACTCAATTGGAAAGAATTGCGTTTCCTTTTATTTAATTCGTTGAAAAACAAATCTTGAAGGTAGTGAGTCAAATCGGTTTCGTGTTTTTCTATTTTTTTTTTTGTATAAAACGTGAGCGTTAGAGGAATCTTGGAGAAATGAAGGTACCGATACTAGAAACTGTGCTCCGTAAGTTGCGGACAAAATTGCAATCATGAATGCAACTACTACCAGGCTGCACACCATGCCGCCTCGAATGCGACCGTAGTTGGAATTTCGCGGTGGAATGCCAAGGCTCTCCGGCCCCGCAGAAACGCATTCGAGTTTACGAGCGCGTCGGGGTTTCCGGATTTTTCCTATCCTCTTCGCCAGGGCACTGATCATCATCATCGTCGTCTCGTTTCTTGGGCCCTCACCCTCGCGGCTCAATTTACAGTTAGAGCCAGAAACATACGTGTATACATATAGTAGAGTGAACCGCCTAACAGGATCATTTTGTTGTTAGCAAAAGGATTACAGAACCTACGAGTTCCATTACGATATCCATTCTATTCTTTTCTTAATACTATTTAAGTAAAGAATACAGGAAAATAATGTATTCTTCTCAGTGCTTTTTTTCTCTCACAAAGATTCTCTTTTGGTTAGAATAGTGGAAAATCGTGAGCCAGGGTTTGCGAATTCATCATTATTCTTCCGATCCCGGGATACGCAAGCAATTAGGAATCCTGTGGTCTACCGTTATCTATCCAGGGAGTCGCATTAACGTCGATAAATCCGGAATGTCTCTGGCAGGATGAGCATCAGCTCGCTTAAGAGGATTTACAGTTACGTCGAAGGAACTGCGATGGGCGCGAGCCTTTTTCCAGCCCGGTGGGCGTGGGTACTGGGCACCACCTTCGACGCGGGGTGAAGGGCTGTGGAAACTTTATTGCGCAAAGGATTCCACCGTAATTCGATATCGAACGAACGAGCGAGAGGAGTCGCTCTAACGAAGCGCACATGCAAACCGGCAAAAAGAGGCGATACCAATCGGTCGTCGACTCACGTTCGAGCCTGCTTGAGAAGTTATTCTGACGTAGTTCTTCCAGCCAGAGGATCTTGCTGATCTCGATGACTGTACTGGAGAAACCCGACTGCAGCCCTCAGTTTTTACCCTTTCGCTATTATAGATCACTATAATCGTTCGACAATCGTTCTCTAGAGGTTTATCTATCAAATTTTTTCGCGCCAGATTTTAATATTTGGTCGACGAAGGTGTTTCTCGTGGATGCTTCGAAAGATCCGCAGGAGGAAGAGCACCGAGACGAGTAGGATGGAAGAAGAAGAAGAAGAAGAAAAAGAAAAGAAGCAAAGTGTCGGTAGTAGAGGAAGATGAGATTGAGGGAGAGAACTTCGATCTTGCGGTGTCCTCTCATTTCCTTGATGAGAGCCTTGATGGGGCCCTCTTTTTCATTCGATTCGGTAAATGACAGGCGCTGCGGCAGTCCTGGTACCCACAACCAACTTCAACCAGTCGCCAACAATTCGACTCGTTGCCATGCTCGACTCGTCATTACGTCGTCGACGTCATCATCGTTGTCTTCATCGCACATTAGCGTCGCCGAAAGGGCGAGAGAACCGTAGGTTGAGGGCTATTCGCAAATCCTGCTTACTCAGGTAGCAACCTCTTCGACTCACGACCGTTAATCGCGAAAATTATCTGGGCGCAGGTGCTCGACGTCTCACCTTCGGTTCCAGCATCGCTCAAGCTGCGACCTTTCACCCCCTATCGACTCGATCCCCTCAATTTCAGGCTCCTTCCTGATTACTAGCATTCGCTTTACCAAGAATTTCGGGGTGATACTAATTTATATCAATTTTCCTGATCAATTTTCGTGATGAATGTCCTCGACTCCTGACGCGTCGCGACTTTATCTCTTCTCTCCTAATACACTAGATTTCGTGACAATATCTTCTCGAAATTACCGGAAGAGCATGAAAGAAGCTGAAAAAGGCGAAGCAAGAAACTGACTCGTCTCAAGAATGATTTACCGTTGAAAGAAGCTACTACAAACCAGAGAGTTCATTCGATCGGATAGACTCAAGATTATTCTGTCCTGTAAACGAATCCTCCTCTGGCTCTTTTCACTTGCTAGATATCGGTACACCGGCAGGTATGAGCAAAGCCGATCGCTTTAGTACCACTCGCGTAATACCCTCAAAGGATCCCGCGACCGCACGATATACCAAATGATGTGCTTTCATCCTCGTTGTTCAACCTGTGCATTCGACTAACACGCGAAATCGAGCAAAGTTCGAGATTATTGGCCATTTGGATTTTTGAGACCAGCAGCAGAATTCTTGTACATCGGATTACGAGACAGATTGGAAGAAGGGTCTTGTCCGCAATGAGAGCATTTACGAGATCTTCGTAAAACGCGGTGAAAAAATTACAAGCTGTAGTTAAGAAACCTAATAAACGCTCCCGTAAACCGTGTTAGACAATTTTAGCATCTTCTTACCTTTCAAGATTTTTTGCTATTCGTGCCAACCCGAAATAATTTATATCGCGAATGTAGTAGGGAGTTTTAGGTAAAGATTGGTTATTAAAGGTTCCATGAGTAGCGCTTGTTCCTGGACGTATTGAAAAGTAATATAGTATAGCTATAAAACGCAAAGTTCTTAGATGGCCAACTCTTTTTGCAAGGGCTATTGAACCGTGGAAGAAGGAAGAAGACTGCTGCTTCTGAAACTGCAAGGGGAGTCTCGGAAATTCGCTCGTCCCATAAATCATTGCTGCTTCGAATTCGTGGGCTCTCGCGCGAGAGTGCGTTATTTATTGGGATCTCGCCTCACGGTTGGCACGTGCAACAAATTAACGGCGAGCAGCTCGCGCGCGCGGGCGAGTGCGGTACTGCGGTCATAAAGCTCCAAGCAAAAAGACTCCCTTCGAGCTCCAAAATTGCCATGCGGCGTCCTGGAGTTGCTCGAGACCGCGCGCGGTTCCAAGGCGCAAAACGAACATTAAATAAGAGAAGCAGTAAAACAGGCTGCAAAATGTCCGTGTCTTAATTGTGATTGAAAAAGGACCCTGATTAACGGACTAGCGCCCTGTTTGCAGGGTGGTTCTCTGCCTCCGGATCCCAGGCTAAAAGCTTGACGAGTATCATAATTCATCAACGGGCACCGACAAGTGTTGGCTTGCGCGGTTTCGTTGCATCTCATAAGTACGATTCGTGTTCGTATCATGGACCAACCAAAGTGCACCGCATGGTACATACACTGTATCAGGACATTATGCACATTCCCAATCAACATTGTTACCACCCATGTCGTTCCACATGCATGCATCCTACGCAAATCCAGCCTTCCTATATGTGTATGTACAAGGCTCTAATAGCACGGGGATCCTTGCACTCTAACGAACTATCAGTCTTCCTAATTTAATCGACCAGTACTATTGTGTCTCGACGACCACGAATAATCACTTATCGCCGCCTATACCACTAATTGCAATTAATGGAATACCTCGAGACAGGAAGAGACGAAAGAAGAAATTGAAAATGGGAGGGCACCGATCGATGTCGATCTGAATTGAATTTCGCTGAGCAGTATGCGATCGGAGTTAATCCTGGGCGCGGGCGACACGAAACACAAGGCGCTACACGGAGTTAATAGTGCACGTATAAGCGCACACGTGCACGCGTGCCCGTCGAGTTCGAGAGTCTATAGGTATCGATGCAAAGGCGAGCTGCTCGAGGTACACACGCACGCGAGAGGAGGATGCCATGAGGTGAGAGGCACTCCTCAACCGAGGAGAAAGAGGTGGAAATGGGAAGTGGAAGGAGGTAGAAAGAAAGGGATGGAACGCTAGAACCGAGTGGATCCGAACCGCACTCTCCTCTGTGCTTAGGTTTCGCATAGTTTATCAATGCGCGTAGGCTCCTACGAGAACACCGCCGAGGCAATAGATTACAATTATCCGAACACGCCTGGCCAAACGTGGGAGTTGGCATCGCCGACACGCTCGATGGCCACTATTCCCCGCGGATTCTCACCCTATCCCTCTCGGTCTGCCTCCATTTCCATGGGCTCGCATATCGAACGCGATTTTTCTCTTCTCACTCGAGACCGCGCCATGCCGTAACGAAGCGTAATCAGCGAGAAATTCAATTTATATGGATGCGATTAGACCTGTATGGCGACGTCCTTTCTCACAAATCCTGATTGGGATTCAAGTGACGCCCGACTCGAAACATCTTCTTTGTCACCATTTTGAGTTTATCGACTATCAACAAAACTTATTTTATCTAATTGCATTTGATTGCTTTATACCAACTTTAATTGAAATAAATTTAACTTTTCATGGTAACGATAAGGATTATTTGGCCATCGAGATGAAATTAGCTTTAGGGATAGGTGAGTTTGTTTATGAATCGCTCACTAGGTATGCAATATCGCGATACCGTTATCTCGGTGCGATCATCGCTCGATTTGCTTCCATATCGCGGAAACGAATCGGAGATCACGGCAGATGAGAAGACCGACTCGACTCTCCGCGGACCTTGGAAACCTCGCGGCATTCGCGGGACTCGCCGCGAGCGCGAGTCATCATCTTCATCATCATTCAGGCACCCGTGATCATCTCGGTCCGCTTCTCCTACGCAAGTCCTCCCCCCAGAAACGAATTACCGTGGGCATTGTTGCGCTCTATGGACTGATTTACGCCGGTGCTAAGGTCAAATTCGCTGCAATCTGACCCTGCAAGCCTCAATTTCCCTGCAGGTCATTACGATTTGGAATCGTCGCCGCGAGTAACGCGCGAGAGAACACACATTTTTTTCACCCTTAAATTTCCCTAATTCTACGATAATCTTAACGAAACATTCAGTTTTGAGAGCCGTAATATTCCATTCTTTTAATTTGATTTAATACTATACTCGATATCGTTATATCCAAATTACTATCTTAGTGGCGTGAGACGTACCTTGGTTAGAAAACCCAGTTTTTCGAGAATACGTTTGGTTGGGTGTACTGCAAGAAACTGGTTGGAAGCGGTGATTACTGCTGGTAGACTCCGAACGCGATCGAGACGAGGCATGCGCGCGTAAAATTGTCGAAGGAGCGGGTTTCGCCATTGGGTCGGAGATGAAAACCGCTCTATACGTTGCCGGGTAGATTACATCTGGGTCGGATTGCCTCGTAAATTTGCCCTCTCGAACAGCCGCGCGTAAAACTTGACAATAATTCTCGAGCACCCCAATGCAGTTCTTACACTTATTTGCAGGGGTATGTCGGTGCATACTCGCGTTGTTGCCCATACGCAATGCATTTTTCTAAAGTCCCAATGCGAAAATTGCAAAGTGCTCATCATCGTAAACTCAACAATTGTAACCGTAAACAATGACAGAATAAATAGACTGAAGGTAGAAATTTCGCAAGATATACCTTACATATATTAATTTATGTGTTGTATAAACTTCTCAAACGAATTTTACATACAGCGGTTAATTTCCTATGACTGGATAGTCGAGCATCAAACTGAAAGACAATGGAGTGTTAACTCAGCATTAAAAAATTTTCTTCCGATCAACCCCGCCCTGGGACTCGAGACATCTTTAATAATTCAACCGGTGCGTGTTTCTGCGGCGGGCATATTCGTATGTAAATTCATGGTCGAAGTCGACCGACAGCGATAGAACAAGTGGTTGGGGGGACACAAGGCCCAAAGTGCCAGTTTCTCGGGCGACGCATTTCGTATGCAACAAATATGACGCTTTGTCAGAGCCCGAAGCTGCACCTCCCCGGAACACCCTATCCATAATCCGTGGCATTATTCACGTGCGTGGAATTCCTATAAAAATCCTCGCATCAGCATACAACGGAGAGACCTCGACGTTCATTTTGCAATTTTTTTCAAATCACCATATCGAAGCCACACATATGTAAGATATATGCGAGCGAGTAGAAGAATCGCGGGGGCTGTTCAAGGATTCACGAGACACCTTGTCGAGCGTAGACATCGTTCGCGAGGGCCTTGCGATTGGAGAGGAAGCCACGAAGATCCGCTGGCAGTAAGGGAGTACGTGCATCCACAACTAAATTAGCCAAGCATCATTGTGCAGATGGCGACCGAGTAAAAATATCCACTGAATGGCAGATATGGTAAAAATGACCATCCGGTCGCCGAGCTACAAGATAGAAGACGATAGAATATACCCGTTGCAGGTTGGATATAAGGAATTTTCATCGGTGGAGAAGTCGCTTGCGCGATCCACCATTGCCAGTAGTCGTTTATCAAGACGATCGACGTGGGGCCTTATGCGCGGGAGGCCCCAGGTACTTACACCGGGATCCGACTGATACTTTCTCCCATTCAGAGGAGTCTGGACCATATATAGACATGGAATGCTCGACGGGTACTCATTACGGAATTCCCTCGAGCCCACCTTATCCCTGTTGATTAATTTTCCACCAATTAAGCGAGCGTTCCTCGGAAGAAGTTTGTCCTGGCTGCGTAGTTGATCCGAGTGATCGAGCTGCGGTGACCGTATCTCTTCGAAATTTGAGCAAATGAAGAACGTTGCCAATATGAGTTGTGAGATTAATTGGGAGAAATGGTGGGTACTCGTGTACTCGTGCAGATTTATGCTGGGGACAGTGGAGGGTACTGCGCGCGTCAGCAACGCAGCACCAATCAGGACCTCCCAGGCTGGAGAGGATAAATCGTGCATGCTGCTCGGCACCGCTTCGTCGGGATTATCCCCGAATATAATTTAATTAGACCACCTGCGGTGAGAATATGTCGCGTGCGTGCAGCACCCGCTTCTTCTCTTCTTTGCGATCTCTTCCTTCTTCTCTCCTCTGGCACACCGCTCTCGAGTCTCGTGTCGCCTTCTCTCGCTGCCATTCTCCTCGGCGGCAGTTCCCCGGAAATTATGGCAAGGGCAGAGACACGCGATTCGTCTGGTTCTCGGGTAGGTTTGTGTATGAATGGCTCGGTATTATTTGCCCGCGGAAACCAGGAAGTTCGCGGTCATTAAGACCACCTGATGCACGGGACAGAACACGAAGCTGGAATAAAAGCTGAAATAAAAGTTGAATTCACCGTGACTTAAAACACTCCTAAGTATACATACATAGATATATTATATCCGATTCCCATCCGACTGACTTCTTTAATGCCAATAAATTATAAAAATCAGATCCGAAAAAGAAGGAAAAGACTGAGGGAGAAGGATGAGGAACAACTTGTTACGAGAGTTCGGCGAGAAAGGGAGGAGTCCTTTTTATGCGGTGGCCCGCAGGAGCTGATCCTTCTGGATTGGGGACTTCCTCGAACCGATAGCCATCTGCTGCCTCTAATTACCGCCGATAATTGGCGTGATTATTGTTCGCAGTGGATCACTCCTCAGTGGCTGGCTGCTGGTCAAAAAAAGTGCAAGCAACCGATCGATCAAAGCTGCAATTAGCAGCACTCCCTTGGCTGCGGCGAGGCTCACGTCTCGCACCTTTCTTCCCCTATTTAATTGATCCTAATTACAGTAGCAACCCCGCTGACGACTCCATTCATTTTCCATATACTCACATAGTGCATCCAATGTACGAACGGAGTGCGAAGTAGTAGTCAATGATAATAATTTCATCTTTGCAATTATATCATTCTCGGGATCCTCGATAAGTGCTCGCTAATCAAAACCAAATGTTTTCTTATTCACCAAATCATCGTTAATGACGAAACAATTCTTATTCCAGGTTTTACGGGGACCCAATGTGAAATCGACATCGACGAATGTGCATCGCAACCCTGTTTGAACGGTGGCGTGTGCACAGACTTGATAAATTCATTCAAGTGTACTTGTGCAAATGGCTTCGCCGGTTCACACTGTCAAATCAACATCGACGACTGTGCCTCATCGCCATGCAAGAACGGTGGGATCTGCCAGGATTCGATAGCCAAGTACACTTGCGACTGCCCACCAGGATTCACCGGTGCATCCTGCGAAACGAACATCAACGACTGCCAATCGAATCCTTGCCACAGTGGTACTTGCATCGACGGGGAGAACAGCTTCAGCTGCAATTGCTTCCCGGGATTCACTGGGAAGCTCTGCCAAACCCAGATCGACGAGTGCGAGAGCAATCCGTGTCAGTTTGGTGGGAAATGCGAGGACAGAATCAACGGATATCAATGCATCTGCCGACCGGGAACATCAGGGACCAACTGCGAAGTAAACGTCAACGAATGCTACAGCAATCCCTGCAGGAACGGTGCAAAATGCGTAGATGGAATCAACAGGTGAGTTGCATTTCAATGGTACATACTTCAATTCTATTAATTCCGTGTAGAAATCCCTTTTGCAATTTTTTTCAAAATAATGAAGATCTCAAATAGAAAGTACAATTGGTATAACATCGCCACTCTTTGCAACTTTAGTGGACACGATGTGTATTCTTGCAGGTATTCGTGTGAGTGCGAGCCAGGCTTTACTGGACAACACTGCGAAACCGATATAAACGAATGCGCGAGTAGTCCCTGTGCAAACGGTGGACGATGTATCGACCTGATAAATGGCTTCCGGTGCGAGTGTCCACGCGGTTACTACGATGCACGATGCCTCAGCGACGTCGACGAATGTGCAAGCAATCCTTGCATCAACGGTGGCACCTGCGAAGACGGTGTCAACCAGTTCATTTGCCATTGCTTGCCAGGATACGGTGGCAAGAGGTGCGAAGCCGACATCGACGAATGCGGCTCGAACCCATGCCAACACGGAGGCTCCTGCATCGATCGGTTAAACGGTTATAGCTGCAAGTGTCTGCCTGGATACGATGGTACCAATTGCGAAACGAATATCGACGACTGTGACAATAATCCTTGCCAGAATGGTGGCTCTTGCATCGATCTGGTCAATGATTATAAGTGCGTCTGCGAACTGCCACACACCGGAAGGAACTGCGAGGACAAACTCGATCCATGCTCTCCTAACAAGTACATATTATTTCATACTAGAAACTTGTTTTTTTTTCATGAATTTTCTTACAAGCAACTGGATTAACGTGCCGACTTTTTCTCTACTTTACAGATGTCTTCACGGTGCCAAGTGCTCACCATCGTCGAATTTCTTGGACTTCGCGTGTACCTGTACCGTTGGCTACAGTGGGAGGCTTTGCGACGAAGACGTCGACGAGTGTGTGATGACATCTCCGTGCAGAAATGGTGCTACGTGCAGAAACACTAATGGATCTTATCATTGCATTTGCGCTAAAGGCTACGAAGGTCGTGATTGCATTGTCAATACCGACGATTGTGCTTCATGTGAGTATACAGAATCGATGTATTATGGTAACATGGTAAAGTATATTCAAAATTAGCATTATCTAACTTTTTGCTTTTTTTCTATACAGCGCCATGCCAAAACGGCGGTACCTGTTTGGACGGTATAGGCGACTATACCTGTCTATGCGTTGACGGATTCAGCGGAAAGCACTGTGAAATCGATGTGGACGAATGCCAATCACAGCCCTGTCAAAATGGTGCTATTTGCAAGGAATACGTGAATTCGTATACTTGCCAATGTCAACTGGGATTCTCGGGAATAAACTGCCAGACTAACGACGAAGACTGTACGGATAGTAGTTGTATGAATGGTGGCACGTGCATCGATGGAATCAATAATTATACTTGCGTCTGCAAGCCTGGATATACCGGATCGAATTGTCAGTATCGTATCAACGAATGTGATAGCTCCCCTTGCTTGAATGGTGCTACATGCCATGATCATATCCAATATTATACCTGTCACTGCCCTTACGGATATACCGGTAAACGATGCGACGAATATGTCGATTGGTGTGCCGACAATCCCTGCGAGAATCAAGCGACTTGCGTACAACACAAAAACAAATATCACTGCAATTGTTCACCTGGCTGGACCGGTAAAGTTTGCGATGTCGAAATGGTATCGTGCAAAGATGCAGCTATCCGGAAAAGAGTACCCGAGAAGAATCTCTGTAACAATGGGACTTGCGAAGATATTGGAAATAGTCATCGTTGTCACTGTTTGGAAGGATATACTGGATCGTATTGCCAAGAAGAAATTGACGAATGTGCATCTGCACCCTGCCAAAATGGAGCGACATGCAAAGACTTGGTGGGATCTTATCAATGCCAATGTACAAAAGGATTTCAAGGACAAAATTGTGAGCTCAACGTGGACGATTGTAGACCAAATCCTTGCCAGAATGGAGGTACTTGCCACGATCTGATCAGCAACTTTAGCTGCTCATGCCCGCCTGGTACCCTGGGATTCATATGTGAATTGAACGTTGACGATTGCGTGGTTGGAGCATGTCACAATAATGGAACCTGCACGGATAAAGTTGGTGGATTCGAATGCAAATGTCCGCCCGGCTTCGTTGGACCAAGATGCGAAGGCGACATCAACGAATGTCTGTCTAACCCATGCGCTGCACCAGGAACACAGGACTGCGTGCAATTGGTTAACAACTACCACTGCAACTGCAAACCTGGTTACATGGGTCGTCATTGCGAAGTGAAAGTCAACTTCTGCGACAGCTCTCCTTGTCAAAATGGCGGTGTTTGTACGGCTAAACAAGCTGGACACACTTGTCTCTGCCCGAGCGATTACTATGGAAACAACTGCGAATTTGCTGGATCGTATTGTGATAGAGAGCCATGCCTCAACGGTGGAACATGTAGGGTTACGGAAACTGAAATTGGATACAGATGTTATTGTCCTCCGGGAACCACTGGGACTCATTGTGAAATCGATGCGAGGGATGAGTGCGCCAGTAATCCTTGCCAACAGTCGGAAGCGATGTGCGAGAATCTTGTTGGCGATTACGCTTGCCACTGTCCACCAAAGTGGACTGGAAAAAATTGTGAGATCTATGATCCTAGCTACATAGGTGGGGTAATGGGCAGATCGAATTCAAATGTGCCAAAAATCCTGAATGCATACGAATTAGACTTGGAACGCGAGAGGAAAAAGTGTATTGAGAATCGATGTGAAGAGAAATCTGGAAACCATCACTGTGACGAAGAATGCAACAGATACGCCTGTAACTTTGATGGCAACGATTGTTCCCTAGGCATAAATCCATGGCGCAATTGTACTGCACCCATCAACTGCTGGGACGTCTTTATGAACGATATCTGCGACGAAGTATGCAACAATGCTCAGTGCCTATTCGACGGACGGGATTGCGAAAGAAAACTCGCACCGTGCAAGTAAGTATCAATTTCGCAATTACAACCTTTGAAATGTAAAAATGTTGATTTTATAGTCCTTATCGGATACTCTAACGATCCTTTTCATTTTTACAGCCCTATTTACGACGCCTACTGTCGAAAACACTACGCCAATGGACATTGTGACTATGGATGCAACAACGAGGAGTGTAACTGGGACGGTCTGGACTGTGACAGAGAACCACCGTCACTCGCGGAAGGCGTGATCTCCGTAGTCGTAAGAATGGACATGCAAACGTTTCGATCTAACGTCGTGGCTTTCCTGCGAGACATTGGTCACGAGTTAAGAACCACTCTTCGAGTGAAGCAAGACGAACGTGGTAACGATATGATATACCCTTGGAAGAGAGAAAGAGAACCCAGTCTGCAGACGAACATCTTTGGTCGGCCAACAACCATCTATACCAATACTCAGAGTGGAGTGATCGCTTACCTGGAGATCGATAATAGAAAATGTACCGTGACGCAAGGAGCCGTTTGCTTCCCATCTGCAAACGAAGCAGCCGAATATCTTGCTGCAACTGCCTCGAAACATTCACTTTCAAGAAATTTCCCGATCGAACAAGTCCGGGGTGTCGTTGGACCGCAAGGACCGGAATATCCCGACACCCCAACTAATTACAAATACGTTTTCATCGGTGTTGTCATTGTGATACTTGCTGGACTACTGGTGGGTGTTCTGGTGACAGCGCAAAGGAAGAAAGCTGTTGGAGTCACATGGTTCCCAGAAGGTTTTCTTCGAACGAACAGTGGAAGCGGTCAACGTCGACGATCTCGAAGACGCGGTCCGGATGGTCAAGAAATGCGAAATCTCAACAAACAACCCTCGGTAAATTGCATGGATCTTGATGTGGGAAACGGAAGAGCACAACAATGGTCCGATGACGAATCAGATTTACCACCCTCGAAACGGATGCGGGCTATTGAACCAGGATACGCAAGTGACCACACTGCTATTACCGACTATGAGGAAACGGAGCCAAGAATGTGGACTCAACAACACTTGGATGCAGCCGAAATACGCAGACCCGATGCTGGAGTGTTAACACCGCCGAGCTTGGAACATGGCCAAGATGTGGACGCGAGAGGACCGTGTGGGATGACACCGTTGATGGTAGCTGCAGTTCGAGGCGGTGGATTGGACACCGGCGAGGAAGAAGATGAGAGCGATGGCACTGCCACGGTGATAGCCGATTTAGTTGCCCAAGGTGCAGACTTAAATGCAACAACCGATAAGAGTGGTGAAACTTCTCTTCACCTAGCCGCACGATATGCCAGATCGGACGCCGCGAAGAGGCTACTCGATGCTGGTGCCGATGCAAATTCTCAAGACAATACAGGCAGAACGCCTCTTCATTCAGCGGTTGCTGCTGACGCGATGGGAGTCTTCCAGATTCTCTTGAGAAACCGAGCAACGAATCTCAATGCCCGTATGCACGATGGCACTACGCCATTGATACTGGCTGCCCGCTTAGCCACCGAGGGTATGGTGGAAGATCTCATTAATGCAGACGCCGACATAAATGCGGCTGATAACAGCGGCAAGACGGCCCTCCATTGGGCTGCAGCTGTCAATAACGTCGACGCTGTGAACATCCTATTGGTTCACGGTGCGAACAGAGATGCACAAGACGATAAAGATGAGACACCGCTATTCTTAGCGGCCAGAGAGGGCAGTTTTGAAGCATGTAAAGCGCTTCTCGACACGTTTGCCAATCGGGAGATCACCGATCACATGGATCGGCTGCCTCGTGATGTTGCCAGCGAGAGACTGCATCACGACATCGTTAGATTATTGGATGAACATGTACCGAGGTCTCCGCAGATGGTCACCGTCATCCCAAGTGGCCCACTAATGGGTAAGTATTATTATCAGAAAGTTTCTGAAATGCTTCTTGAATTGAATGACTCCAATACTAATGACTCATTTAATTTATCCACAGGCTCGCCAAATCATCCCCAACTCATCACTCATCCAACAGTCATCGGTTCGGCACCGAAGCAAGCAAAATCGAAGAAACGGCCAAAAGCAGGGAGTACGGGAAACCCAAACAGTCCAGAATCAGAGGGTGGAGTCGTAGGAGTAAGGAGAAAACCGTCCGTAAAGAAGCCTCCAGCAAAGCGCGGTGCTCAGCCCCCAAACCAGGAGATCCCTCAGGGAGCGGAAGGCGCAGAGGGGAATCTGCCGAGCCCTTACGACAGCGCAAGCCTGTACAGTAATGCCTTGCCTCTAGTGGGTCATACGGCGACGGCAAAACAGCCACCACCTTACGAGGACTGCATAAAGGGCCAATCGATGCAAGGCCTGCAACAGCTGGGCCTTGACACATTTACAACCAACTACGGATTGCCTAATTTTCACGACCAGCTCTTGGCATCGCATCAACGACAAACCCAGGGCATGGTAAACACCCTGTCACCGCCGTACAGCAATCAATCACCACCACACTCGGTGCAGTCCAACATGACCCTATCGCCGCAGGCAAATTATATGGGATCTCCTTCTCCGGCGAAGAGTCGACCATCGCTCCCAACTTCGCCAACCCACATCGCCGCAATGAGGCAAGCCACGCATCAGAAGCACGGCAGTATGCCCCCAGTTGGATTCGACTTCGAGAACCTACCGTACTCGGCGAATCCGCAACAGCAGCAGCAGCAAATGCCCCCGCAGACGCAGCAGCAGATCCAACAGCAACAGCAGCAGCAACAACAGCAACAGCAACAACAACAGCAGCAGCAACAACAGCAACAACAGCAGCAGCAGCAGCAACAGCAGCAGCAGCAACAGCAGAACACGCAGCAGCAGCAGACCCAACAGTACTACCAGTACTTGACACCGCCGTCGCATCACTCCGGTCCGGACGTAACGCCGCAGCATTTAATGCAAGCTCCTGAGAGCTTCCCAACTCCATCGCCGGATAGTCCGGGTCATTGGTCCTCTAGCTCGCCACACTCGAACAGTGACTGGTCCGAGTGCATGGCCTCGCCGAACGCGTATAGTGCTGGTGGCGCTCACCAAAGTAACAAAGGCTCCGAGGCGATCTATATATGAAGCTGGCGACGCTCTCCTTCTCGCGCGAGTAAGTCGTAAGTCGTAAGGACTCTACGTAAACTGTGATTAGCTCGTCGGGATCGAGGGTAATTTTTCGCTGACGTTCGGCGATCGATCCGAGCCAGTTCAGTTGGGCGAACCAACAGGACAATTGCCACTTTTGTCGATGGCAAAAGCCTGTGCGCGATCAATCGAAATGCTCTCTGTACATCTCAAGTGCGATCGACTAGAAGAAGGTGTTGTTCTATCCTTGTGGAGCGAGAAGCGAAAGCGTGCACTACACTACAGCTACATATTTATGCATATAAATCTAGGTAAATGAATATATATGTACGAAGAGAAATATTTTTGTTTTTCGGATCAGAGACACCGCAGCGTACTTGTATTTGACAATTGTGCCTCTCTAATTGAAACACGATATGCGACAATTAAGAATATATTAGGAGATTGCGCGATTCCACTGTAGCCGCTATATTTTTTATATTGACCAATTTTTTAAAGTATCGCAGCTCAATGAATAATGGTGCCTTCTACTTGCCAGAGTGTGAAGACCCGACGGACAGTTATTAAGGAACGAGACCTTGCTAATACAATAGTGTTGTACATAGATTCGCGGAACACAGAAATCATTCGCGTATGCGTTTTTTTTCGCCGAAGCCGATCAGTGTAACGAGTAGTGATTCTCTATTTAATGCGCAGTGAAAAGCACATTTACGCAAGAAGAAAACGCTAGTTTTCGGTCGAAACGAAGATCCTTGTGTCTCTCGCGTTCCGCAGTGCACTGCCTGACATATGAACGATCCAAATGAGGACGCTAGATGGACATTACTAAAAAAAATAACAAGAAACAGAGTCCTCGATTCGAAGCGCACGACCGCGCCGAAGCAGAACTAAGAAATGTGCCTTCGAATGCCGTAGAATAAGAGACGCATCTAGGTAAATCTATTAAATTATGTGTTTCTCAAGGAGCGCAGCGTTTTTCTAATGGCCTTTGAGGATAGAAACGCTTTGTTTGCCTATTAGCAAGAAGCGTAATCCACGACATCTACGAGATGTAATGTAAACAGAAGAGACAGCGTGCGGTCGTAATTATTTGTACGGTCGACGAGAGGTTCGGAGCAATCGTCTTGAGTCCGCGAATTATATTCTTCCATACACAAACATTCCATTCCAATATGGCATCGATTATGCATTTTCCATTTCTTTCTAAGCTCACGAACCATTTACTAACACACTAGTTAAGTAATCATTAATGTGTTATTCGTAAAAAAAGAACTATCGTTTAAATTAAGAAAGAGAGAAGCGCGCGAAGTCGCGTGGGCGGCAAGACGATTCCCTGATCTCTCATCAGCCAAAGCCGAAAGACGATTCTTAGGTAACATACATATTGGCCGCGTAAATGAACAGTACGCATAATAAGATATAACTATCGTAGATTGTTGCGAGAGAAAAGAACTAAATACATTGTTGGTGAGAGACGATTCCTCGCGCGCGCGTTTGCAATACGTATTGTTTCACCAGTGAAGCACTCAATTGTGCCACCCGATATGACCGATCGGGCAACGCGTAGAATCATCGAATCTATTTTCACTTTTCTAACGAGGAAATTTGTAAATACTCCTTTTCATTCTATCCTGCTCATCCTGCGTACTATCGAGTACTTTTATACAATTGTCTTTTCTCTCGATTTTGTACAAACTGTTTTTACATATTTTTACATAGCGTAAGCTAGCTATTGCTACTTTTGTAAGACAGCTCGCATACAACAATAGTTTCCTCTATCATATTAGTAGTCTTAAGTATAAAGAAATATATATATATATATATATAAATACGAAAATATATATATATATACACACGCACACACACACACATATATATATATATATTTGATGTAATTGACTGTTGCACCGGAGATCCGCGGAAAAGTACCCCCGGTGCAATTCTGGGTTACATAACGGTGTGATGGAGCTTTCCAATTGTATGGAAAACGGTGGTCCAACGCAATCACTTGTGCCTGTCTACGATGAATCACCTTTATTTATGTACCGTCTCAAATGTCGCGATTTGCCAAATGACAAAACCAAGCAAAGTATCACGAAAAACACTAGCGAGTAATTTAATAACATCGCGAACTACGAATACTGCAAATATATGTATGTGACAAATCAACGGTGTGATGGAACGAAAAGTACAATTTTTCCTGAGCAATATTCTTACAGAAATCGGAAGAAACACCGCCTGACGTAGGTCGAGGTTTCTCCGAACGATATCTAGCAGATGTTACGTGGCAACACGTAAGGTATAAAAAGGGGGGTAAAACAAAAAAGGAATTTTCTATCATGTGTTCAAAATTCACCGATAAACGCTCTCTGATCCACCATTACTTCTGTGTTAAAAAAAGACGTAAGTTCTAAACTTTATGTGCTAATTTACGTGTATCAGCGATAAGTTAGGAGGCGTCCGATTATTACGATAGATCTTGTTATTCCTTGTAACTTGTAAAAAGTACTGAGTTTTATTAGTATTAACTATTTGATAAGTGAACTAAGGACTTGTTCGATCCTATTACGTCCCGTGTCCTCCAACAAGAAGCCCCTTTTTTCCTCGCCCCCCAAATCCCGGTCCCATATTTTTATAAATAAGTTATGTCTTTTAAACAGATGTAATAATAAAGATAATCTAACATTCATTATAGGATTGTTGTTCTGTTCTATTGTGCTATGCTTCCGCGTTTTATTCCTTAATGGTGTAAGCATAGATACGTTTAGTATATTATAGACAGAGATTACACACAACAATCAAACTGTATTATAGCAATAAAAAATAATAAATTTGAGAATACTTCCCAGAGATTCCCAAGTCTTATTGTTTCGTTAGTTGGCGTCAATTGCTCATCTTCGAACAGGTATCATCTAAAAAATAATTCTTCAGGAGTAGTAAAATCAAATTCCAACTTACCAAAGATCGGCGAATTTGGGAAAGAAGGGGATAAAAGACATATTGCAGACTTTCATTAAGGTCTACACGTATCGTTTATTATTCTCTCTTTACAGTAGCGTGACCTCGATCGCCAAAGGACGATCATTCCTTCGATCAATTTTTTCTATTCGCCCTTTTTGCGTTTGCTCTTTTATCAGTTTGTACGTGAATCTCCGCGAGCGCGCTCGAGTTACACAATGAAACGGATGAAACATAATGAGACATAGTAGGGTGAAAATGAAGAGTTACAAGATTTATGCGTCAGTCTCTTGTACACAAGCTGAGTAAAAACAACAATGAACACGGAGAAAGCCCATGCCATGTTCGAGCGACTTATCGTCCAAGTGGAAAGAAAAAAAAAAGATTTCGACAAGAAGCCGCTCGTTGCGAGGCACAGCTTGAAAAGGAAAAACTTAAGAGCCTTATTCCTTTAAACGTAATTTTAAGTAAAACTAATCGTATCTACCTATATCTATATGTTATAAACATAAGACGCTTCCAGCATTCGCACTATCGCTCTACGGACTCTGCTCTCTTTCCCTTGAGCTCGTTCGAAATCGTGCAAGGCAAAAAGCTTTCGAGATATCAATTCCGGCACAACTATCATTTTTACACGCGCGCAAAGTCAAAAATATTTTGTGAATGAAAGCTTTCGATGATCACAGATAGTGACACGCAATATTGTAGCCTTTTTTTTATTTCTTAGTCATATCTCAGGCGGCGAACGACCGCCAAAGGGAATGAGAGAATCGTTAACGTAGAAGCGACTATTGCTGTTCACTTTTAGGAAATGTACGGCCACTGTAAGTATGTACAATAATTCCTTTCTCAATTCAATCGATTGTTAAACAATGGAAATGTACGAGAAAAACGTAGTCAAAGAGATCCTCGAGTTTTGGGCGCGTTATCACACAAAAATTTTCGCGGTCCACCATTAGTTTTTTAGGTGGGACAATCTTGATACTGGTAGGACGCATTCCGAAATTTCTTTTTCTTTTTTTTTTTACATTGACGACTCGTGACAACGAGTCTACTTTCTGCACCCTATTAATTATACTAATTAGGTTCCCGAAGAGAAATGGTTTTCATCAGGTCATCGCAATTCTCTTCGCTTTCAAGTTCTCTCTTCGAGTTTTATGTGCTGCTGTGGTATCGAAGGTACGATGAGTACTTCGACTTCGAAAGATCGCTCGCTTACATTTGTCGTCCCTTTAATGCAGAGTCTACTCGACACACGCACAGACACACGCGCAAACATACACACACCCACACGACACTGCTTTGCATAAAGACTCATTTTATCAGTATTAAACACTCGCACATAGTCATCTCCGCACAAGAATCGAATTTTAATCATCGGTTGTGCACGAATTTCCAAATCGTCTCTGATTCATGATTGTACACACGTATATCGCCGCAAAACGTTATTCGGTGTTCGTGCAATTCGCAAAGTATCACATTTTGCTAGGGAAAAATTTTGTCCTGTTTTATTTATCTTTTACTAAACGGGGTGATCGCAAGAACTTCGAATTAAAGAACGTCGGATAAGAAAAACTCGCTCAAAACCAGACAAACACTCACGAAACAATTTACACAGTAGCAATGATTACACCATACGAAACGAATGGAAAATTAAAATCAAATTATCGCTATCTATAGTGAATTCTTGCCTAAGCATTGATACTAATACAGACACTCGCTCTTCTGTTTCAGGTGTAATATCCAGCCGCGATTGAGCAGCTGCTAGAACCTCTACAAAAGTATTTAACGTAAACCTAATGCATCGTAAAGAAAAATCTACAGAGCAACAGGCTACTTCGATACACGTATCCCTCATCACAAGGTTTCCCCGTTGTACAAAGTGTATATAGATGGTCACGCAAAAATCTGTGGACCACCTGTATTTGGTAAATTCAATCGAATCTGTTAGTTTTCCTTTCGCGTAGGAACAGTAAGCTCCTAAAGTAAAGAAACCTCACACGGAGAGGACGAAGCGCCGTCGAAGGAACGACCCATCGTCCACCGAGACGAAAAGCCCGGTGCTACGCTGCAATCATCTCATACAAACATTTCCAAGTGACGTACGTATATCTATTCGGTATCTGGCATATCCGTAGAATATTGATGTCTTAGAAAAGGGGTAAGAATGGGATATTCTGAGGGTGGGTATCAATATTTACAGGCGATACTGGCAGTACTTCTTTACCTCCCGATTGGGAAATCCACAGGTTCTCGCCACTGTTCTCGCTGAAAGACGCATAATCGGAGGGGTGTTGATCCAGCACTCGTCATTAGTAGAAAGTTCGTCGTGACATAATTAACTAATTAACATTTTTCTCCCTTATCTCGTACAAATGACCTGACCGTTCGAGCGCGCATATTCTGTTTCACTTGATCGTTCGTTCATTCGCACAATCGTCGTCGCTCTCTCTCTCTCTCAGTCTTCTCGCATTCTCTCTATCGTTCTGCAAGACGTTCGTTCACTTTATCAGCTATGGTGAGTCTGTACAGGATTGTTACGGAGCAAATCCACTTGTAAGAATATCGATACTCCCTCTTCTAGTTAATTTTCGAGCGCTTTTCTTACGGGATTTTTGGCGATTGCTGACCAATATTTCCTGATATTTTGCCAATGTAGTAATGAAGTTCGATGACTAAGATCGTCGCATGGTTGCTGGGATGTAAAATTGTTCGCATAATTAAGAAAATGATTGTGATGCTATGAATGCTGGCTTTAAAAGCACGATTTTCGAATGGCATTTTCGATCAATGCCATTTCAATTTGAAAGCACTCGTTTAGGATTGCTTAATGAACGAAGATCGAGGTAAATGCGAATGTTCGTTTAATTAAAAATTATTAGATCATAGCGCAACATTTTCTAACATTGTTTATTAAATATAACTTAAAAATTTGGCAGTGTCCATTATCGCTCTTTCTTCCTACGTTACCTATACTCCCTTGAGAGGTAAAATGAATATGGCGCGTAAGCTGTACTGTGGTACACACTAATATCGTCTTATCGACATTTTCCAAGAATTTGGAAATCATGCGACGAATCCTATTGTTTTTCCGTATCAAAGAGTAAAAATCGAAAACTACTGAACACATTCTTTAAAAGTACTTTAAATAGCAACATAGGCTAATCGAACCGGATGGAAACTGGATATAAGTTGTATTCTCCCATCTGCGAAATCGTATACTGTATTCGACGAAATTTAAAATGTATTTCGCAACCGTTTGCTAAAACCACAGTAATCACAGCTTAAACCAAACTCTAAAGGAATTCGAATGCAAATATGATCTGTGACTGAGCGATTGAAATAAATAGCGCTTAAAAATACCTATCTTAGGTAAGTTCGTCTAGTAAGCACGATTCGTAACGGAATTCGTCACATCGAGGTTTTAGAAAACTCAAAGGCGAATATAAGTGACACATTAATGGAATTGAAAATTGAAGAAAAGGAAACGATTTTTAAGTAGTTCGCTGTTGAACGTAGTAACGCAATTAAAAAAAAATATCTACCTATCATCGATCTTGTGCATATCCTCAATGTTGGACAATGTAGCTGAAAAATTGATCACATATACCGGATGATACTATTAGAATGCCGTATTTTAATGCAAATGGAGAATCACGAAGTCATTTGGAAATCCATTGTATTCATGGGGAACTAATCCACTCAGTTAGCAATTAAATTCATTCCACCTTTCTAATAAGCTCTTTTGATTTGAGACTCTCGTAATTGGCTACGGCGGTGGCCAATTTTTCAAATTGCTTTAAATATTTACTGATTAGTAAGTTCTGACCATAGATTCTGTGCTGTTCGACGAACACCGTTGTATCGAGAAACACAATTATATTTCTAATTAACTCCTGGACAAATTTTCGACATCGTATTCGACATTGAACTTGAATTTTTCCGCTTATAGTTTTCACACGAGCGTCCTTCGTTTAAACTATCCGACACAATTGTTTTCCACGCTCTATATAATTAATATAACAAGAACAGTTTATAGATTCCCTACAACGCAAATTCAAAGTTAGTTCACGCCGAGCTGCGGCATTACTACTCATGCACAGATCACTTGGCCAATCACTTACGTAGTCAGTACAATTCATTTGCTTGTATTTATACGAAATAGGTATGTCGTTTTTCCCTTAGTCTTGTATAATAGTGAGCAATGCTAAAACTGCATTTCCATCATCTTGAACAGTCCAGAAAATTCATTCTTCTTGTCCTTATACATCATTGATTGCATTGTCGCTGGAATTCGTAATACTGACTGTCAGAGGTCACTCGGAAGGCAAAGAGAGACAACTGTGAGATGTGTGAATTGATAGTGTGAACATGAAATTTTCATTACTGGGAAACTTAAATTAATATTCGGAGTAGCTCGAGAAGATGGAATTGCAGAAGCCGATGTCTACGTCTACGTTTGTATTGAAAAATAACCTTTTGCAGGGTGTCTGCTTTGTTTTACTCTGTTACACTAACCACTAACATTTTTGCTAGTGTATGTTAGCTCAAGTGAGAGGAACAAGTTGTCAGTTTCAATTCTCTTCTGTTCGCCATACTCATTAATCTGCTGCGTGATTTCCAAGGAGCGATTGGCCAATCTCGAACGAGGGTAGAGAACCCACGCATGCCTCCTTTTGTGTCTCGCGAATTCACACTCATTGATTTTCTTTTTTTTCTTTTTGTTCTTGCGCAACTATTATGCTACACTATTTACAATTCAGAAGCAACATATCTGATTGTTCTTGTAAATGTTTCTGCGGACATGTACTCTTCATTTGTCTGTATTAAAATAGATCTAGAAAATGCTAATTGAATTTCGTGTGGCGAAGCTAATGATGGACGGTACACTTTTAGACGCGAAACGATGAATTAAAACTGTCAAATGTCTGCCGTTCGGAAGCGGGAAAACTGAGTGCGAATTAACGAACGTATACGACTTTAAATAAAAGATGTAAAGTAAACTCATTGTCCAGCAATGAAGTTTGCCTTTTTTTTACGGAACGCAAGCCTTTTACAAAGACTCTTTCTCTCCCTCTCTCTCTTTCTCTCTCGAACGTGTACTAAATGATGAAATAAAATGTACATTTGCAAGAACAGTCACACATCGTACACCAATTAATATATACTTATTACATAAACATATGTAACGAATGGCAGTGCACGTGACATAGGTCGACTTGTCACCACAATTATTCCCCCCTCGCGCTACGTTGATCGAAGTAAAAAACATCAGCAGCCCTTTTATCACTGCCCTTAGCTCGATGCCAACAAAAGATTTTCATTCGATTGCCAATTATCAATCGCAAACGTATATATACGTGTATACTTATTGTTAAGTATTGAGTCCCTCCCACTCGATGAGGTATTGAGTCTGACCGTTGGGGCCTACTCGTTTTGCTTTGATGACAAATTTCTCACCGGCAGCGATCCTATTCGCTGCACCAAAGTAAATGTTCACTGACGACTTCAAGTCATCCAACGATATGTCAGGGGCACTTTGCTTCACGGGTGAACACTTCGGAGACGAGGGTATGCTACTTTTCTTCTGTGGCTGTGGATCCGGTGGTGGTAGTTTCTCATTGCTCTGTCGTTGTCTTAATCTTCTGCCGTTCAAGGCATAATCGACACAATTGCCAATTTGCGTGCTCGCACTGCTCGAGGTACCGTTAAACGAACTTCGTAAATTCCTCGCGAATTCACTTTTAACCTCGTTATTGCGCGCGGGTAAGATCGTTGCCGTTTTACTGGCAGTGTGCTGATACTGTTGTTGTTGAATTTGCTGCTGAGACGGTCGACCCCGTCGGTGCTGTCTTCTTCTTTTCACCTGACCGTTTCTGTCTATAATAATATCTTTCTCCGACAATTGCCTCTTGGCTGGACGCATCACAGGCGGCTGCGATATCACGGGAGTGAGCGGTAGCGGAAGCGTGATCGGACACGGATTATACGGCAAGGGAGTACTGGAATTCGTGTGACCCGTGCTCGATGGTGTGCTCAAAATATCGCCAAGATTTCGGAATGGATTATTCTTGCCCTCGAAATCCTTGGGCGGTGGGATAAACGAATCTAGCGTTCCTCGCGAACTCGTCTCGTCTCCACTGGTATCCGCGGGTGTCGATGGTGGCATAGGATGCATCAACTCGACGGAACTCGGAACAGAGAGTTCTGACATGCCGGATGTGGCTGCAGGTGGTGTCGGTGGCCCCGAAACTGAAGTTGGTGGAGTTGGTGGTAAATCTGATGCTTCTGAACTTCGCGATTTACTCTGTACGAAACAAAACACATTTTGCTGATAATTTAAATGTATAATAATGCCAATATGACGTATCTATAGTAGCTACATTCATTTGGAACTCTATATACCTTAGCTATAGCATTCTTCAGTAATTTTCTTGCTTTTCTGTATCTTGCTTCCCGAACACCTTGTGCTTTGCTCAATGGGCCATCTCCTTTTTCTCTTTTCTTGTGCTTTCGAAGCATTCTTTCTCGAGAACTACCTAGTGCCATTAACCGTCTTCTTCTCTGTAAACTGAGCTTCGGGAATGGGAATGATTTCTTTACAAAGCCGCCCCCACTATACCTGAAATATACAAAAGATTGATTGTAATTTACGCAACTATTCCTTAAACTTATATTTCCAAGTCGTATACACACACCTTTCTCTTAAAGATTGCGTCGACTGACTTGGTGGGCTTGGACTGGGACATGAGCTCTGTTCTGCTTCGGAATTTTGATAAATTGTTCCTCGCATGACTACGTCTGACGGATTGACTGGAATTTCTAAATTTTCCGCGGTTCTCTGCCTAAGTGCAGTTAACTGTTTTGTGATCTCCGGTAAACACACTGGTCTATAATAAAATCAATTTTACTTGCAAATTGCCTATGTCAATTAATTTCCCGTTTTCGTTAATAATCCATTTGAGACTTACCCTGTAGGCGGAGGAAGGTATTGCAGTCTTTTGTTAGCACCCCAACATCGGCGTAAAACAGAATCGTCGATAACTCCAGTTTCTGGAAGATTGACTACAGGGCATGGTGGTGGGAGTCTAACTCTGAGGCCCCATATTGTAGTGCGTTTCTTTATTTCTCTACCACATTTAAATCTGTTTCTATTGTTCGTTAGTATCGACAGGATTGATTCTCGACGCGTTTGGGAATTCACGTCCTTTATCTACAACACACAATTAACGCTCAAATCAGTGTATGCACTTTACAACTAAATTCCAGTATGAAATACATGTATATCAACGACCCTCACCCTTGGTGGAAGTTGTAAAGTATTCCAATTATCATTGGCATAAGGTATAATAACAGTGTCCAAATCATAATACTTTTTTGCATTATAAACAGTTAGATTGTACAACATCAGGTGCACCAGATCTACCCATTTTAACTCCAATCGACGTACAAATTCTTTTCCATAATTGCACATTGAACAAACAAATACATAAAACCTAAGAATAGAAAAGAAATTTATTGGCATTAAGAATTGCAGAATTGTCAATAATAGTAAGAAATAGAGTAGATTTTTCTTAATCTTACCTATCTCCGCTGTACAGAGGATAGGTTAAACAACTGACACATTTTTCATGAAACCATTGCTTGCAACGAGCGCATTGAAGCATTTGTGTGTACCATTCTCCATTTAGACCACAATAACAATAAATTTGTTCTGCGTTTACTCTGTGATGCGCATCCCACGTTAGCATTTCAGGCTATAATCAAATACATCAAACAGTTGCCTTTAATGATAATATTTGACCACGATATGGGCAAGTAATTTGCGTGATTGGTACACTTACGTCATACGGCAATTTGGTCATATCGTCCGGTGGTGGCTGAGGTTGGTCCCTACCGCTACATACTTTTCTGATGCTTGCCTTTACCATGGAAGTTTTAGGTTCTAAAGGTTCACGGATTCTTGGTTGACTGTCCACACACCTTTTGCACATCCATTGTGCTTCGGCTGCAGTTTCTTCTTTTGGTACCTGAGGCTGGATATACGGACATAACAAAGTTAATTATACAATATATGGAAACAATTATCCAATTTCTATCAATTTCAAGATTACTGAAGAAAGAAACAAATTTTACCTGATGACAAAGTTGGTGATAGCCACGGCCACATTTGTCACAGACAATTATCTCATTATCAGTCTTGGGTTGAGATTTCTTGCATAGAACACACATAACATCAGAGTCTGGCATTGCAAGCTTTGTCAGCTCTTTGACTGAGGACCACGCGGAGGTGTTGTCCATAAATTTGACAAGACACCGTTCTCTTGCCAAATCCACCTGTGCGGAGTATAGACCAAATTCGTATATATACAGTTCTTTAATAACAGGGTTTAAGTATAGATTCAGAGTATTCCAAGCCTAAATAGTTAAATTATCTTCGCTATCCTTATTGTAACTTATGGGAAAGAAATTGATCTTGACTATACCTCAACAACTGTTCCAAGGTAATATTTGCCATCTTTGTGCTGAAGAAGAACGTCATCTCCATCAGAAAAGCCAACCCGCTGTTCCTTCGTAGTACTATCTGGCATTGCCACAGTTTCTTCCGCTTCTGACATTTTCTACCCTGTATCTGTCGACGAAAGAGACATTGCAAAGATTTTCTAAATTGTCATACACGGATTAACCGACAATGGCAAAGAAATAATTAAAAATAACTACATCTTTGAAATGACAGGATAGATTCCTTCTTGATCAATTTTGATATACTTCATGGCCAATATCTTCCGCTAGGCAGTTCAATTCCATTGTACTAATACAGACATATAATTCAAATATCACCCAAGAAATTTAGTACTGGTTGTTCGCACGATACAATTGAATCTTAGCATTACAGAGCACTCGTGAAAAACGATATTATGGAACAATCTACCGGTGCAAGTAACAAATATACTATTGCAATTGAGAAAACTTTTTGGTACAACCAGTATTTGACAATGACACATAAAGCCAAGATCAAAGCAGACTCTTGCATTGCAGGAATACTTTGCAGCACATTGAGAACCAAGGAAAATAAAGCATTATTTACCGAACGGTTCGTGCAATCGACACTAGAATATCTTAAAAGAACTCAAGTGAGAAATAGAGACCATATGATCGGCATCTCATTAAAAACCAGTCCGCGCGCTCTCGCTCTCATTAAGAAGTAGGAACACCTGCAAATGCCGCCCTAAAGCACCGATAAGCTTGTTGACCAGAGACCACCGTAGATCGCGATGATGCACTTGGATCGAGAACTTCGAGGAACCGAGCGAAATGGTAGGTGTTATTCCTCATGAAAATTGTCGGAATAGACAATCCTTAGAGCGGATCAATCAAGGAGGCCAGAGAGAGCTGTGCGAGAGTAAGAGTACGAACAACCCCCGGGATCAGTCCTGGCACCCACGTCGGCCGGTGCTTAGACCCGGTGGTGGTGTTTTTTTCGAGAGAAGCATGCGCTCGATTGGGTTGAGCTTGGAGCGGCTGATTGAATCGTACCTCAGCGTTTCGGCCGTGGAATCACGCGCGACGTTCGGCCCTCATGTTCCGATCGCCGTCAGCCATTTACAAGCATGGGGGACTTGCCACGGTCGTCTAACTGCTCGCCTGGTGCCCTGTGCTCGCCTCCGCTCGCCTCTTCCAGTCCGACCTCGCCGAATACCTCCGACTCCGACAGCCGCCGAGGCCCCGAGGCCGAGGCACAGAATCACCGCCGCGCGGCAAAACCCTCTCCCGTCGAGTCACCACGCCGACACGCTCGCACGCATGCAGCCCTTGCAAACACGCCGCCGCCCGGGCACCCACGACGGCCACCCTCTCGGTATCACCACGCGCCCTCACTTACGGACATCACCGCGGCGAGCGAGGTGCACTTTCATTGTGTCCCTTGAAAATTCGAATGAGCACCGTCCGCCATGTTCGGGGAAACACTTGCTAGACACTACGTTGGTCGTGCCAGCTACCGCGGTGGCAGTGCTCCCCACAGGACCGTATTATACACGTCCAAACACGTCTTTGCTCCAACACGATCTTTTTGCACCTTTTTTCTACAATACCTTCAGCTCAGCGATACGTATATCTCGAGAAAACAATTACTACTATCGTTTTACTTTTAACTTAATGCTATTGCGAGTAGAGTTACTATTCTACTTCTGGTTGGGAATCAGTCTTGTGCCGCTACACGAAAGTCCTTTCGTGTTTTTCGAAAGATGCGCTTAGGTTTGAGAGGTAATTGAAAAGGACCTTGGTCAACTTGGAAAATTTCGTAGAGAGTTTATAGGATTTGGAGAATGGATACTCTACAGGGTTTTTTGTGATGAAATTGTGAGAGGTTTCTCTATTTTCCTGTATTGAACGGCCCGAAGAATGACAGATGAAAAACGATAGAAACAACGTAGGAACGGGTGCTCGATTTACAAGAGACGGTCATGGTTCTTAGCTGGACCTCCTATTGCGGACCAGACATAATATAAACAATTGACAATCTTCTCTTTTGGATGGAATTTTATACACGATAATTACGGGCTATGGGTTAAAGTATTTTAGGAATATCATATTCTCCGATTCGCGACCAATTTCAATGTCATGAATCAGTCAAACATCAACGTGGTGTGTCTTCCATAACACGACTCTCGGCCGTAATCCAGACATGCATAACTGTTTTGCGAATCTGGAAATATCCCTAAATAATAGTTTAGCGTTTGAACCGCAGAATTCTAATGAACGAGTCTTAAAAGAAATAGTAATCTTCCCAGTTTGAGAAGACATTTCTACATTTAATTATGTTAAAAGATAAACATAACACTTGCAGCGTTAATCGGTAAATTCAGTCCGTAATATACACAATATAATTGCGAAATTCACATTACGAGATCGTATAGACCCAGAAAAACTGGCAGTGAAAAAATTTTGATCGTAGCTGAATTATTTCCATTGATCAAGCAGTAAAATATTAGTAAATATTGTTATTATTCATTTGCATATTGACTGTCAGTTGGATATTGAATCCGCTCTAAAATTATCCGTAATTGTTCAGTCGGCTAAAGAGCTGAATACAAAGTCGATGCGCCTAATGAAGTAATGCTCAAGCTGCTCACGTATCGGTAAGTGAAGGGTTGTTGTCTTCAAAGTTATGGCGTGAAATTCTTTTCCCTCCCACAAGTTCCTTAGCGCTTTTTTCTATTTAGTTTCCGAACTTCTCTCCTTCGACTCGCTGGAAACCAACCACGCCATTTTGAATCACGACCGACCACTGTTTTTCAGGGAACAATGGTAAGATGATCACATTTTAGTATGTATATATTTTTACGCTCGTAATTACGAATAATGGCAACCACTAATTGGAAAAACTGAGAGACACGGGCAAAAGAAAGCATAGACACGGGCAAAAGAAAGCATAGACACGTGAAATTTACATTAAAAATAAATACTGGATTTATTTTCGAAACAGTCGGTGTGTACAGTATATTGTTGATATAGTACACAAAGATATTGGAATGGTATGGAATATTCCATCTACAATTATCGGAGGTGCTAATTGGTAATATTAGGTTCGCTCAGAAGTATATGTACATATAAATTGTGTCAGAATTCTAGTTTCGTGAACAATTCAGAGTTTTGTACATTTCGATATTGTGCAAACCGTGCGAAAATCTCGTTCCGGTGTACTTTGATTAAACGATTATGTAAGACGATGTATTTATCCAAATGAACATTACGCGCAGCACGTGCCGTAATGCATAAAAAATTCGTATTTGAAAAATGTACAATATATAAGAAATCATGTAGTCTATAACTAATACAGTTGATTATCGTCGATGGAAATACGCCTTTGACACATTCCACAGAGAACATGCGCAAGCAGTCAAAATCTATTACCAAGAACCACATTTTTCCGTATTTTCCTAATTTCGATATCTCTCTTCAAATCTTCCTAGTAATTTTAGCTGAACACGCCTTGGTTCGTTTATTTTCTAACCCCTATTATCGAGATATCCCTGCAGATATTTTTTTACATGTTGAATGCATATATTACAAGAGCTAACGTTTGTTAATCAACTTTATAATTTTTTCTTCACCGCCGTGTATCGTTCCATATATTGGTCGTATCCCTCAGCATCGACAAACTGCTTCATTTCGAATAAATTTCCCTCGAGCGTCAGGACCGATACTTTTGAGTCCGTGAGAATTCGAGTCGGCAAGGAGTTCAATTGCAAGCAGTTCTCCTCGAGCCTCAACGTCTTGAGACGCGGACAATCGGCGAGTTTTGAGGAAATCGTCGATATTTGATTTTGATTGAGGTTAAGTTCAATTACGTGCAACGTCGCAGCGGCATCGGGAATCGTGGTTAAGCGATTCTTAGATAAATCCAACACGTCGAGATGCTTCAGCTCGCCAAACATGAGGGGGAATTCGGCGATCTGGTTGTCGGAAAGGTTGACCTGCTTCAAGTGCGACAGATTCAACAAGGACATCGGGATACTTCGGATCTGATTCGCACTGGCGTTCAAACTCTCCAATTTAGCGAGTTGCCCAAGAACTTCTGGCAAAGTAGTCAACTTATTGTGACTAATGTTCAGCTGTTTCAGAATAGTAAAGTTGCCAATGTCGTCAGGGATGCGAGAGAATTTATTATAAGACAAGTCTAAGGTTCTCAATAAGGATGCTAAGGCACGCAGGTTCTGTGGGAATTCGACGAGGTTCTTTTGCGAGAGCTTCAACGTTCCGGTCTTCTTCGCGGTCTCGTAACGCTCCTTCACGTTGGAATTGCCCATTTTCTATCAGAGCTATCCAGAATTTCTCTCAACTGCTAATTGTTCGATGCTCGCGTTTAGGCTACTCGTTGGTTATTATCGCGTGGTCTAACAGCGTAGAGCGAGTCTCGGTGCGAACAGTAATATTCCCGCTTATTGTTATTCTAAATCTTCTATTGGGCAGTGGGTTCGACCAACGCCCTATCTTCAACTCCGTCTCATTCTCTCCTCGAAAAGACTTGTGTTCCCCGTTGTCCGAGGTTGTCCACCTACTCGAGAGACGTGAGGATCAGGAAGGATCTCTTTGGTACCCTTACCGCAAACCAGCGGGGTTCGAAGGACTAGCTTTTGAGGTGGTCTGTACCGTGGTCCATCCAGCAGTAGTGTACAATAAGTTCGGTTTCGCGAAGGCGATCAGTTGCGCGGCGAGTCAGTCTCTCTGTTTACGTTTTCCCAGGCAGCGAGTCGGTGGAACGAAGGGACTTGTCGCTTCGCAGTTGCGTGTCGGCGGTCGCAGAGAGTGGATACGGGTCGGTGGTAATCACTGTTCCGCTGGCATGGTTCGCGAGAGCCGAGTCGAGTAAAATGTCACGCGAAAGACAGGAGACCGGCCATCTTGAGCCGCTCGTGCCGCTCGTGTGCCAGTGTACTGCCAGCGGCAGCAGTAGTGTCAGTAGTGTCGTCGGTCGTCGGTCGTCGCGGATGGCGCGGATCTAGAGAGTTGGAGAGGGCGGCCGTAGGATGGCGGGCGGCGCGCTCGCGCCCCGAAAGATGGCTGACAAACGAAGATGTAGCGGTACACGTCGGGTTTACATCGGAGTGAAAACGCCGCGGCAGCCACTGCTCTGTAGTTTACGATGCGGTCGTGCGCGGAAATGGTGAGATAGTGTCGTGGCTCGTGAGGACCTACCACCGGCTAGCGATGGCCTCCACGCCGAAGTCGGAGAAGCACGCAGGTGAGTTGTGGCACATCATCTTACTCTGTGTGATAGACGATGCCTGAGAGCCCACCATCGGGAGAGTATCTATAACAGTGGCGGGGCCCGGGCGCCCTTCTCACCACAGCTTTTTTCCACGATCAACCACGATCAACTTAGTTAATTTATTTCCTCGACAATCTTGATTCTTAACTGACGTTATTCTCGAATATCTTCAAAACCGGCGTTTCGATATTCTGTCACGTTAAAGGGAATATGTACTGCGGGAATAATCCTCGCGCAGAAGACCGGACGTGAAATGTCAAAAGCATATGCGTGCTGCCTCGAGCGCGATGCCAGCTACAGGATCTATCCCCCTCTATCCTGCGTTATTGCGATACGCAACTTTGTCCTTACGGACGTTGTATATTTCATTCATGCCAGGCGAATTCGGACCGTTTCCACGGGATAGCCCGCATTCGGCCTCGCGTCCTTCTGGACATGATCGCTAGCTACCCAGTATCGGACTCGTAAATCAATCTAGCGTGCGCAACCTTGAGTCCTGCTCGATTTCGCGAGATTACCTATCGTCAGCACGCTCCTGCCCGTTCGACGAGCACCGTAATATATATTCGCCAACGGCCGCGAGTCCCGCCCGTTTGCGAATGTTGCAGACGCTCCGAAATTTATGGCCTGCAGCTATAGTTACTCTAGGTACTATGTAGCGTTAAACCTACGCTAGGAGAAACAATAGTACCAGCTCGATGTAGGTCGGCTGGGTCATTGATGAAGCGCGCGTATGTTTTTCTGATCCTTGAATAGCTTCTACGAGAATCACTACTCGATTTCATAAGATTATCTACCGTAAGCATTCGCTTGCCCATTCAATGGGCTTTGCGATATAGTACATATGTATTTGTATTCACAGTGGCCCTGAGGTCCATGCGTTTGCGAATGTTGCAGACGCGTTGAAATTTATGACCGCGGCATGAGAAATTACATTGCGGAATTTCCTACGGGTCAACTGGATCATCGAGCATTGACGTGTTTTCGCGATCCTTGAGCAAATTCCGCAAGGATCACGGCTCAGTTTCAGGGGCAAAGCATAGGTTTCGCGGTAAAAGCGAGCGCACTGCTAGTAATAATATACGGCCGTTCAGAGTGTGTCAATAAACCGTCCACGCGGCGGCAGGGCGAGCCCAGCGTAATTCGAACAGCTGCCCGTGTCACGAGTCTCCTGGCCCCGAGTTCGCACCCTCCAAACAAAGACCAACCCCGCCGTCAATACCACTGTATTTTCATGGTGATGCCGCTATGCTCGCCCGTGGCCTACGCACACGGGCACGCCTCTGCTTGCATTTCTCTTTTTACTATTATGAGCTCTTTACGCGGTTCGCGCCCGCTCTCTGAATACAAAAAAAAAAACCCGGACCGAGAGAGCTCGTTGTTTCCGAATGACAATTAACGTTATTGCTGGCAGCGAATTCTCTCGTTATTATGCTGATGAAATGGATTGCGTTTATTACGGGGTTACTTTTCATTTCGACGTGCAATGCTGTGTGTACATACATACGTATGTACATGGTCGAACTAGCGTTATCGGTTTTCGGTGGTGAGCCAGTGGTCCGTGCCCTCCCTCGCCTACGTACTTACGCTCTGCTGCAATATAGAGGATATACACATTACACACGTACACATGAAAAACCCAGCCGAGTGTGTTTACAATTTTTGCGATTCGACACTGATACTGTACGGTAACAGGTGTAGCTTATCTGCGACGCTGATACGCACGACCTCGAAGGGACAATGATGGACAGAGATAGAGTTAAGTAAAGGCAGTTTGATCAATTTGCCGGATAACCAGCGTCAACCAACTCGGTACCCTGCGTCATCTGTCCCCAGTAATTGTGTTTAATGCGAGTTGATTCGTTGACGGGTGAAATCGTGGCATGGCCATTGCTCGCTCGATTGCTTTTTTGAAACTACATATGTATCTACATAGATCCGATAGAACGGTCCGAGCATTTATCGCGAAACTCGATATTTCCTTGTTATTAGCTTCGGCGAATCGTTCGGTTTATCTATTTTAGGAATCGGGATTATTGCCGATGGCTACCATTAGACTTTCAAATGCAAGATAGAGGAGCAATACCGCGCAGCTGAGCCTCGAGAAGCGCACTCATTAAGAAACAAAACGTTAGGGAAGAAGTCGCAGTCGTAATCGTTCCGCGAGAGAGCAGACTCCTTCTCGTCCGCGACTATCCACTCGAGTAAATTACAAGCTGGTCTCAAAAGAACTCTCCTCGGTACCCTTACTCTGCCGGCGGCGGATGCGCTCGCGAAATCTCGTTATCGGCTTCTCTCCCCGAGAGCTAGCCATGCTCTTCGAATGCTTAACTCACTAACCGGGAAAACGAACGTCAGAAATCCTCGTATGTACATATTTCTGCGATTTGTAACACTTTGGTAATAGTAAAATTCAACATTTTCATTAGGTACATAATCTCATAAGAAATGCAATTCATCGGACAGAATAAAGTTTGAATTATTTTTGATATTTTTTGAAAGCTTCCTTTAGAAAACGATCTATTTATAGGATGATCCAACTACTAAAAATATTCATGTGACTATTCTTGTGGCAACGATAGAAATGGATACACGCAGTCTAGTGTTAATAATAAATCTCTTGCATCCAATGCGGATCACGATTCCCCAGGGAGATTTGTGGAAAAAGAGAACTCATTAAATTTGCAACCAGATCCACGACTCATCCGAGCGATTCGATGGTACTGGATATGACTCTGCGCGGATTGTACATTGATGGAGCAGGATAGTATTCGTGGTGTCCCTGGCGGGACTATTGGACGGTCGCGTTGTAAAGAAGCCCAGGCAGGAGAATATATCCACGAGATCGACGTATGATTAAATCCTGTTCTATCTCGCACAATCTTCTTCGGGACTATCCTGGCGTACATTGTAGTACTCTTTATACTCGGTGCCACCTACCTGCTCTATCTGCACCAATCTTATCCATTACCGAATGGGAACACATTTTGAGGTTTAATCCACTGAAATTCCCGATTGAAAGATGTCAAAAATCCTCACACATATACATATACATGTATGTACATGTATATACCTACGTCGAATAGAGCTCGGATAGATCTTGATTCCATTATGATCACTGAAACGCGAGGATAAAATGAGACTGATCCGCTCTTCATCGAGAATTGGAACCTATCGTTAAAATTGTACGCCTACTACCAAAGAAGATTACGTATCCTTTGACGCGAGAAGGATTATCGTTGTCGATACGTTCCATTTTCCATATTCGTTTCGATTATCGAAGCTTTTTCGCGAGAGTGTTTTTCACCGCAGTCGTTGCATAATTTATAGAGTTATCGAAACCGGTGCAGTGTCTAACTGCTTAGAAATCGCAGACGCTTCGCGGGAAGGTCTGCCAATATCTATGCAAATCTCTGGGCCGAGTGTTATAAGGGCCCGTGTCGAGCGCTTGGGATGATGATACAGTACCCGCTGCGGCAGAAACACGCATTCGTGGTCTCCGTTAGCCCTTGTGATCTCATGAATATGCATCTGTTTTCACGTTTCGCCGCGCAAATGCGTGCGCATATTCGGATTAGAGGCATGCACGTGCGAAAACCGGCCGGTTGCACGTGTTACCGATCAACCCCGCTTTTAGCATCCGCTGATTCCGGAATATGTCACCAGATTCTCCACTCCGGTGCGTAATGGCACGGAACAATTCGGTTCCTGTCATCGCTTTCTGCATTAAAATAATACATACTACTCTACGATTACTAACATACTAGCATTTCCTGACGCACAGAGCTACCGCAACATCTCGATTTCAAAGTAAAGCTTCTCTATTTTCAAAAGAATGGAAAACTGGTTTCGCGAGAGGCTGTTTGTCAGATTGCGAAGGATACAGGAGAAGGAAAGCTGCGTGACGCTACTCGAGGTTCGCGGGTATGCGTGTGTGTGTCGTGTTAGAGTTGAGAGGGTTTGCGTCTCGAGAATGAGAGTGCAACTCCGTGAAATGTGGGTTAAATTCGACTCCACAGGGAATTTCTTTTCTAAGAGTTCCTTGGACACGACACTTGGAAGACTTTGGTCGTCCATTTTCCTTTGAATCTAAGATAGCCTTTGCTATTCTCGTCTCCCGTCTAGCATTAACGCTTCAACCACCGAAGAGCACTCAAGCTGACAAATTGGTAGTTTCCTATTTGTGGAACGTATCTTCAACAAATCCCTCAATTTATTTTCAATTGTCTGTGAACACAAGCGAAACGAATCACGTGGACGGTCAACCTTTTAGTTGGAGTATCTTTTCAAGTTAGGTAGAATTATGCTTAAAATTATAAAATTGTAATTAACGTTAAGAAGATACAATTGAAAATAAGATATGTGATAGTGTGTAGAATCTTTTGCAATGACTCGCGGTGGGCAACGAATCTGAATGGGAGTGCGACAATGGCAATGCCCACGAACGCATTGCCAGTAGAAAACAACGGTGGAATAAGATGCCCGGAAGAAAAGCAGTTCCTCGCGACTGACTGACTGTCGCACAGTGACACAGTAATACAAAGGTTCGCAAATAAATTGCACTTCCCTTCTTGCCTCGCTACAACCCTCCTGCGGTTCTCCTCTTGCCCTCGGTTCTCTCAAGGCGTCGAAATAAAGAACAGCCGTAGTAAGAGAGTCAGCCTCCGTGCGAGGCCTTTTGTGCCTCTTCTCCTCCTCCTCCTCCTCCTCGTGTTAACCCTCTCACTGCCTCAGCCTCCCTTCCCTCGCTCGCTTTTGCTGGCCCGTTCCTCTCTCTGACCCGTTAAAATAGACAAGGCTTCTTTCCCAGCCAAAGTCATAGATATTACACCGGGCAATCCTCTAGTGGACGCACAGTCCACCAGTAAGCGACAGTACGCTTCTGATTCGCAAGCGAGCTACATCTATCTCTTTCTTCTTTTCTCCTCTCGGATACGGTCCAGTCTTTTTTCTAATCGCGATCAGATTTATGCTGGTCGATCTCGTTGGGTCAATCGCACTTCCACAACTTGTCCGGGTGTTACCAGTGAAATTTCGGGGAAAGTTACTTTTGGTTTTACGCAAAAGTGATTTGTCTCTGTTCAGAGGCGAAAGAGACCATTCGTGCGAGACAGTGAAGTGGGAATAGCGTAGTTCGTTTTAAGGGTGACCTGCGAAGGAAGTGTGTTAAAAGTGGTAGTTGACTTTGGTTGAGTGCGTTGGAAAGAGATGGAAGAAATGCGTACAACTTACTGCATGGCGTGTTTCGTATCTGTAGACCAAGGTATACGCGTCGATTTGCTTCCTGAGTGACGAGTACGGAAGTCGCGTGTTACCGAGTAGATAGTCCGAGGTGATGGAACAGGTATTAAGAAAATGAGCTACATGTACTCTGAGAGATTAGCCGTCAAGTTCATCAGATATCGACACTACAAGAACAGATTTCACGGGTTATCGCCGTTGGAATCTCTGGTATTCCTTTAGATAGTCTGTCGTAATCAAATGCAAAAATTCACGCTCAACAGTTGGATCCAGTTTACTATTGCTTTCATAGATTCTTGCGACTTTAGAATTCTATGCAATAGCTCGTATAACTTTGTCTTCTTGAACAGCGTCTTTCTTTTAAACTTTTCGCCAAGTATTATTAAAAAAAATAGGAGAAATGTATACGAAAAAAGCATGCTACAAGTCGGTACTCATCTTTGCGACCCATATCGCATTCAATCGAACGATCCATAGCAAACTGAGAGCATAGATGCTGCGTAATAAGCGATCAAGGCCCGATTAGTTAGCGGAACACAAGCGTGACCATGTTTTTAGTCGATGCGGAGATTCTCGCTACAGACTGACGATCTCGTCAGAAAATATTCCTCGCTTATTCCATCAGCGAACGCGCGTCACAACGTTTTATGTACTCGACCCGGGTTAAAAGCAGCGCGACTGGAAAAAAGGTGGAGGAAAATCCGCGGATCATATAATCGATTATTTGTTCAAATCCGTCTGATGGGAACGTTATTGTGTAATGTAACGAGAGAAATGTACCACTGCGTGGTGCTGCGCTATATGAGATATACATATGTATATTTTGAATAGCTACGATTCAACGTTTCACCGGGCGCTATCGCGTGCACCAGGATAATCCTTCTTCTCGTCGAAATTTCGACTCGCAGCCGTATTTTCGAGGGACGGTAGGTGCGGTCGACAATAAAATTTTATAATTCGTCTCTTTAATTTATTTGTCGTTAAAACCTCGTACATAGTTGTACTGTCCAGAAAAGCTTCACCTATTACATCGAACTCCGAAAATAACAAGCGGAACTTGTAGCTCGGTAGCAACTGGGTCGCAAGTTCATAGTTGCTAATTATTATTAATCGCAAAATCTCAGGCGAATCGAGAATTTGAGGCTCGCGTGAGCTTCCATACTCACGGTACTAACTATAACTAGGCCAGGTATGAGTAGCGATTGTCGAAAATTCCGAAACTCGATACATACAGAGTTTTAGTTTCTTTCAAACTTTCAAATTCGTTCATATCGAATTTAGTACTATTTCTGCAATCGAAATGAGCTCGAGAAAGTTGGCTACTTTATAGTTGAAAGAAATATAACCAAAGGAACTTGAACTTATAATTGAAATAAACTTTGGAAAATTGTTTAGTTCACTTGCGCACCGGGTCTACGGTAGCAGTAGAGTAGGTCGAGTGTTTTCGTTTTAAGTGTACCGATGTTGGCCGCGCTGCGACACTTTGTTTAACGTACAGAGTGTATATACATATATATAGATGCTTTATTGCAAGCACTCGATTAGATTCTGGTTCACTCTTTCGTGGATGGTCCATAATAGTCGTGTGTGTGTGTGTGTGTGTGTGTGTGTGCGGGCGCGCAATATTTTGCGGAAGCTCGATAATTTGGTGAAAGGAAGCAAGCTGGAAAAAAGTGAAGCTGGCCCTTGTGCTTGGCGTACCGTGGAACAAGATACACGATCGACCTCCTAGTTTCGTATCGAATTATGTACACCGTTCTGGAAGTAGTAAAAGCGATGTAAGGCCTCGGTAGGCGGTCGAAGCTGGAGAAGAGGTCGACTTTTCGCTCCAGTAATCGTCGATCGCTTGCCATACAAATTGATGGAGCTTTCAAGAAGTCAGGGAAGCTATAGTCATTCTAACGTACATGTATCGCCCCTAACTGGAGAACGCGTTAACATATTCCTCTGGGTGTTCCACCCGTGAAGCACACATTCAGCACAATGCTTTTGACGAAAAAGCGACTTGTATTCTGAACCACGCTCGCAACCTGCATAATCGTAATTTCCAACGAATCTTGTCCAAATCTTCTTTTCCCAATATTTTATATATTTATTAAGCACGAAAGCCTCGGGTTTTGCACGAATGTGAGATTCAAGGAATTAATCCAAAATTGGTAGGAATGTTTATACAATTCCAGTTTCTAAATTGTCAGTCTGACTCGAGGGGCAAATATTTCATCAGAATCGTCAACTAGCCGTGTAGCGACAATAACGGCTGGTTAGTTTAATTCGGCAGGCGATGCGTTGAGGAAGTTGTTATAAGGTTCACGTGTACTCCGTACGTGACACCATGGACGTAGAGAAATCCTGGCAGAACATCCGTCGCGTTAAAATAGACACCCTGGAAACCGAGTGACTTGTATGCCGTCTCTAGTGCGCGAACCGCTAAATGGATAATCACTATTATATTTAGACGAAGCATCATTCCTTTGCTAGAATCTACGTCTCAATTTATCCTCCACTATAAATACGTTAGATTAGTAATTGGATTCCAGTAATTTAAAGAAATCTCGTAAACATTTTCCTAATATTCCAATTCTATGAAATAAACCTTGAGTGGTCGGATCTAATTCGGATTTCTAAGGACATACTTTCTTGAACTTGGTCCCATCGCTAACGTTGATTGTCGCTTTGAAGTGAGCAGTTGCGAAGGTTCGTACTAACGCACATCAGCTGCAGCCGTGACGATCTATCTATAGTAAATTCTCCGACTAGACCGTTATTTTAGACTCTGTACTCTTATTGCTCGCGACTATGACCCAATATCGCAAAAGAGGAATTCTCCGAAGATCATCTAGGGTTTGTTATCTATTTACCTCGCATAGTCATTGGCTAAATATACTGAGCGTGAGATCACGGATAGTTTTGCAAAAAGCAAAGCCAAGGAAGAGATGGTGACGGTTCACGGTTTTCTCGATAGTGGCTAACGATAACCACAGCCTTGGTGTCATCCAATATTCCCGGCTGTATCCGGATCTCGCAAAAATCTCGAGGTCTCGGTTTTCCGGTTCTTTAATCGCTTTTCCCTGGTAAATAACAGCGCTACCGGGTAATGTAGTAATACTACAGTAGCACGAGGTCAAGAGATCCATTTTCATCCGCATCACTGAACTCGATTGTCGACAAGAAGACTAAAGCAAACGTATTCCGTTACGATATTTACCCTGACTCTGGAGGAGCTTTAAATTCGCTACGTTCAGCGTGATCTCGATTTTTAAGTTATCCTCAGTGCGACAGTGCAAGATGATACAGAAAAAAATAGAAGGACAATTCACGTTGCGCGTAATAGACGCGTGGAAGATCAATCAGGATCTTTGGATTGAGAATCTACTGTGGTTCCTGGAGGTGCTGTCGTAAGAGATGCCGCAATACGACGAGAGCTTTCTGGAATCGCCGATTTTCCGGCGACGCATCCGTAGCTATGCCGTGCACAAGAAGTCCGTGCCTAAATCGAAAAGCTTCATCGCGGCCACACCTTTGCTGCTGGCCGTGACCAATCATTCCAGGAGTCTTTCCGGTTCCATATCGACCTGCAGCCTCCAAGGTAATAATGGGAAGAAAATCCAGGTTAATGCGTTCGATGCCGAACTAATGTTTTAACGCTTTCCTAACTTTGAGGCTGATATTGAAATTTCGCTTTTCGGCTTGCTGGTATCGTTGTTTTACGTCCGAGATCCTTTTCCATGCGATTATTTTCCTCTCAGTTCTTTCAGCTAGGCCGCTGACTAATTGAATCGGAGCAGTCGCAAAGGCAATTATACGGGTCGCGAAGTATTTCGCGGATACGTTTGAGCGGCAGCAACCCTCTAGAACGTCTGAGGGAGTAATTAAACTTAGGCTAACTGCGCTCTAGTCAAGTCTACGTTGTGCACACTAAATATTCCGGGCGACCGCGGCACTCATGTTCTGCACGTAAAGGTAACTCAGTTGTTAATTACCCATTCGCGCTGTCAATCATATTAAGCACCAAGCTCACGTAGCTAGTACCACGAGCTATTAACACCTCGACGTTACCACGGCTCGGCGTATACACACTATCATCCCTCCCTAGCGCGATGCGTATAACGTCTACAGGGCCCCATGATTTCCCCTTGGGCTGGCCCAACCACCCTGCAATTTGCTCCCTTAGCTTCACTCCGCGTCACTATTCACTCGTCTAGGGAACCTCTTTTCAGTTTTTCAGTAAACAACTCTCATCGCGTAGAAAAGTCTTTTTGCGATGGGAATTCTGGCTTCGGACCGTTTAGCGAATGGGATTAAATCCAAACGTTACACAATTGTTTGCTTCAGACTGGTTTGCTTGAGAGAAGAGAGGTAAAGACGAGTGAAAGTTCAATTTGCACAATTCTTCGATTTCGTCTGGCTGCGTTTGGCACTAGCCGAACCGCAAACCTCGGGAGAAACGCAGAAATAGATTCTTGGCAGAGTCGAATGGTTTTTCATTCCGCAGGCGTGAGTCTGTTGTTCACGGATGAGAGGAGTCCAGACTCGAGTATTCACGCAACAAAATACAAGCTCGTAATTAATCGGCATTAAAGTGCACGCCAAAGCTTGCTTTTACTTTGATTCATCTTTTTTACTCTGTTCTTGCGGCATAACTTTGTATTCCTTTGGCTGATCTCATGGGTAATCCGGTGGGTGCGCGTTTTGCGTGGATTTTGTTGTAAGCTTTGCTACTCTCTGCGAAACTGCTTTGAATTTGTTTGCACGTTTCAGAGCTTTGTTACAGAAATTCAGCAAATTTCCGTAATACTCTCTCTCAAATGGTGTTTCCTGTTTTAAAGCTTCGCGATAGGGTGTTAACGTTACTGGATACGTGTCGAGAAGGGTACAATACGATTTCGACGATTTTTTAAACCAACACCCGTTTTACAATCCCCAGCGGTCAGACACCGGGACCCTCGAACCCCTAACGACTCTTCAGTCTGCAATTTATTTCCATCGATTAGTATTTCCGAACTTTTTTTATCGTGCACCACCAAGTAATAATTATTACAATACTCCGATGGATGATCAAGATATACTTTTTTTTAATGGGGCAAAAGAAAAATTTCCAACTCTGATTTTGTAATAAAAATCATTTTCAGTAGCGTGCTTCGAAATTACTGGTAAAGAATCTTTTTGGCCGTACGGAACGAAACTTTCTAATTTCATCGGTCACTGTCACCTGCAGGTCGTCTAGAGAATTGCACCCCATTCCCACGCCCGATTCCCTCACCTATCAACCCTCAGCAATATTCGAGCAAGCGCACTCTGTTCCGGACAGGGTGAAATTTCCGTTCAAATTATAAATACGCGAATCTCGTAATTATAGGATCTCCATTGGTACAATAAACATCGATAAACATGAATGGCGCTCCAGGTAATTAGTGTCGCGATAAACGGCGCATAGCAGAGAAAATTCGAGGATCGTAGAATTGGCACGAATCGGAAGCGGGGCGTTTTTCGGATTCTACGTGAGGAGAATGCGATGCACGATGAATCGATGAATACACACACAGGCGACTGGAATATCTGCCGGCTACATTTTGCCTCTCTGCTTTTCATCGGAAAGGGATCGATGGTAATGTTACGTTCGGTGCAAGCGAACATTTTCTAATGAGCTATGCGCGTGTGCTTTGGGAGTTGCTTTCTCGAAAGCGCGGATATAAAGTTGTAATGTCGAGTATCCGCTTACAAGTAGCTTTTCCTTTCCTCGAGATTACATATTCCGTGAATTGATGAACGGTGCCCTGGAGGTATTATACCAAGCTGGGGTAGCATGCTCGTCGTAGCTGGCAATTTGTAGCTTCTGCAAATTGTATCATGCGACCTTACCACTGCGGGGCCATAGAGCGAGATCATCCAGCTTCGTGTAAATGCTGTTATTCGAGATATGCTCTCTACGTGTACACTAATCGTGGAATATCTCTGACGATAAAAACATTATTTTCCTGATAGCAAAACTATTTGTATGTATATATCCAGAACTGCAGCACTTATTTCTAATCAGTTCATTTGTAGTCCAGCAGGATAAGAATAAGCTGCAGTAGCATTTTTCTAGTCACTTCGATAAGAGACGATATTCTTTTTAGAAGCGTGCGTTTCGCTTGCGAAAATCCTCTTTGCGATATAATCTGCATCTTGAAAGGAGCTCGTTGCATTCGCCTTCTTTTTATGAATAATAAAGTCTCATTGGAATGGTAAGGTCGGAGTTCCTCGATGCAAGGATCTATGTGTATTATCTTTGGGGCTATTCGTTGGCCTGCGCTGAATTATCCCTGTTCAAACTTGGGGTAAATCGGGCTTTTCTGATATAGAGGAGTATTTAACGCGTCAAGTTGCCACGTGGTGGGGGGTCTTGCGAGGGTGGGCCAGTAGCCGGAGGGTGTAAACCGCCACTTAATCAAGACGTTACAGAGGAGTTCTCTTCGCGATTGCCCTCGGGCGCTGCTGGTCACCTACACAATCGATCCACGATGGATGAAAAATAGATATAGTAAAACCTGCTTTATGGGAACCTTGGTTATCCAAGTTGTCGTTTTAAAAAAATATACGGTCCATAAATTTGGGTTTTCATCTTATTATTATACTACACATATGTATAACTATACTCTATATTTTAGTACATGTTATAACACTGTTCGTACAATTGATATTTCAGTTTATTAAAATCACTGAAATTTGAACATATCCTCCGTCAGTTCGAATAACAAAGAATCGACTTGTTATCCACCTTATCGATAGTTCGAAAGATCAGCCTTTCAATCGGACTCTGGGCTTTTTTTCGCTCGCCAGTCAGACGGAAATGACGATAATTTCTCGGTTCGTTCGGCGAATTTTATTCGCGGCAGTTTTGTCGGAGTAATTGGTGGCTCGGTAACCCGCGGCACGATGCAGCCAGAAAACAAGGCTGAATGCAAAACGAGCCGGAAGCAGAGCGGCTGTTTGGGCGGATACAAATCGGCGAAACGAAACGCGAGATACTGTTGACAGCGGCTGCGTTATTAAAAGCCGTGGTCCGATGAGTGCACCATTGCATTCTACACGCTACTATGGAACCGTGTAGTAACAGCATCAAGCGACTTTGACATCATTTTCCACGCGGCCTACTCTTCGACTAATAGTCAACATTATTGTGTACTCTTTAATTCTGAGGCCATAGTATATTTATCTCTCCGATTTTGTCAACACCCTACTCCGTGCAAAATTAGGTCGACTAATTAGCCTGATCTGGAAAAATGTACACGGGTTATATTTATTTTTAAACCCGTATAGTTAGTATAAATTTGTCTGGAGAAGTTTATATATTGCATAAATAATTAATTCCTTGAGATTTTGGATAGTCTATTCGCAAGTCTATAGTCCAGTCAGTACTGAGTAAAAAACTCATTGAGGATAGTAAGAGAAGTTTCATTAAACCTCTTTAATAGTAAGGAGACGGCAAGAAGCTCTCATCAACACCCTTTCCGGATTAGCTTCGCGTCAAGGGAGCCAAAGTTCATTAATAATCAAATTTCATGCGAAGGACGTCGCGACTAATTAATAATAAGCGATGGTGGCCTCATAACCGGCGCTTCAAGATTTTCTCACAGAGTGGAGATCGTAGTCAACGAACGCGCACGCGTACCTTTAAAGGCGAATTTAATATTTGCCAGGTGACGGGCCCGAGTAGTCGCGCGGGTGTTCGTGTCGTGAATCGCTCGCTACGAGGAAGAAAAGCTGCCGCAGTCGGCAAAGATGACAAGAAATCCGCTTTCCGCGCGAAAGGGGCTTAGCGGCGTTGCACCGATAAATTTCAAACGAAAGAAGAACGAGAGACATTTCGCTGGCAAGAGCATTTTCGAAAGTTCGCCTTCCATGAGGTGGATCGGTTGTGTCAGGGGCTTGCTTTGAAGGGTTTGAACGGGGTGGAAGTACGCCTTGGAACGCAAGGTGACGCATGGACTTTATTAAAGCCCCTCTAGACTCTTGGGATTACGGTATTAAGTACCGAGTCTCCTGGTCGATAACAATTACATTAACCCTTTGCACTTCTCCGTTAAACTCAAATAACAATTTATTTTAAAGAAAACATTTTACAATAGAAACTATTATTCAGGAATATACACAGTAAAATTGTTTTCCGAGCAATCGATATATCACGGAACGCGCTGTTTAATTTTAAGCGACTTTCGTATTCGACGTTTGAGGCTGGAAGCATTGCGGAATTCTTCCTGAAGCGTATCGCACCGTGAGGAAGGGAAGAGGGCGCGAGGTAAAGCTGGAGAAATACCAGAGAGGGCGGAGGGTTGCGTGGCGGTAAAAATAAATGGAAAAGAGTCGGTTGGTATGGTGCTTTCTCCGCTGTTTTCCTCTTCTCCTAGTCTTTCTATATTTTTTCTCCCCCTCTTTTTTTTTTTTTTACTTTTCTGCGTGGTAGATCTCTCGTTCTCCTTCTACTTTCGACTTTCGTTTTCTTCCACCTCGGACCAACGTGTACTCTCCTGCCATTGCTGCTTCCTCCTTGCTCGTCGATTCTCATTCATGCGCGAGCTTCCGCTCAAGTGAATTTTGCCTCGTGGCATGCAGAACGAGATGCAGACGCTGATAGAGCGAGCAGATCCTACCGGGGAAAAAAGAAGGTTGTTTCGATGCCGGATAAAATTGTTACGACGACTAACACACCTCGCAGAAGCGAGTTCGCGAAGGTTTTCTTTCTTTTATATATTTGTATAAGGAAACGTAATATTGTTATTTTAAAGACTACTCGTCGAGTCTTCTTTGCTTCTTCTCAGTGAAGTACTAACCAGTGAAATATAGAGCTTGCTTCGGAGAGAATTAGTTGTGAAACTAATTAAAAGGCTTCGTGGCGAGGAAAAATCAGAGTTGCTCGGAGCGAACGCTCATTAAGGGTGGGCGAGACACGCCAGCCGAAGTAAACCTTAGCACGAAACCGAGAGATACATACACCTACTAGACTAGGGCAATACGTGTGGCAGGGTGCGGTAGCGCGTGTCACTGCGTGAAACCCAAGATTCCCTCATTAATCCCAGCTGTGTCCTCTCTACGCCGCTAATGAGATCAATTATCGCGGTGCAGGCTTTGTTTCTCGCCAGTCGCAAAAAGGGTCCGGTACGAGATACCATCGCAGGCGACGCGATACGTAAATTCGATAAATCCGAGCAATTAACGTCTCGTGTGCTCGGGTGAGGCAACCCATTCGCTGAATTTAATTTAAAGCACGACACGTGGAACTCGATATTGTATATTCGCGGAGCATTGCGCTCCACTAACGTTCGCGAATATTACGGATCAATTTCCTCCGATTGTCCGATGAAAAATTTCTCGACCACCGCGTTTACCCCAACGTGACGCAAAACACGGGAGATTGGTTCGCAGAGAAAAATGATACCATTTGCATCCAAGGGCCTCGCGAAAATACAATTCGCAAAATAAAAACCTCTAGATTTATTTAAAAAGATCTGAATAAAAAATAATGTACATTTATTCCTTTCGCTTCGTAGAAGAGAAGCACGTCAATTGAACGAACGTGTATAGGAAAATCAACGTAAAAAGAAGGGTTCTTTATTAAAAATACGGTAAGAGAAAATTGATGTAGATTTGACTGAATGGTCAAAGGATCTGTAAGGGCATTTTTCAGCTAATTCGCGCGCTCGTAATTGAAAGTCGCAAATTTTCCAATAATCTGGAGCTGGACTGGCCGGTATCCGGCTGTTTATCGAACGATCGATAATTGTGCGTTGCGTTGCTCGCATACGCATGTGCACACCTCTGATATTTACTCGGGATTCTCGGGAACCAATGAAACTCTGCGTGGGTGCAGACTTAGCCATCGCATATTTATACGGTCATCGGTAATGACAGTGACCCCACTGGCAGTAGTTACTCTGCCCTCATCTTCCGCGTGGTTTGCATAATTTTCGCGATTCTCTCCCGATATTGCATGCATCGCTCTCTCTCTCTTTCTCTCTCTCTTTACTCGAGCACGTGGCCACTTGAGAATTAAATCACCGTTCCTTGCGATATACATACATGGCGTAATCGAAAGCGTTATTCTTGTCCTGGCATTTGAACCTTGCGTTAACTCATCTTTTACGCTTTCTTTGCAATTGTGAAGTCTTTGATAAATAACAATTAAAAATAACTTGGTAAATGATATATTTTTAAGAAGATAGTAAATACATCGAGGGATAAAGTCTCGGTAATTTTGATTTAGAATAACCAATTTAGCAAAGTGTTAAGAGACTGTAATGAACGATATGTAAAAATGAGGTGGTTGCGATGCTTCCTACATACTCGTACAGCTTTTAGTTGAAGGGAGGCTCGTGAGTTTTATTGGTACTTGTAGAATTCGATGCGGCTTCGAGTGTCTCATACGCGGTGAGAGGGGCACTGTTATCGGAAACGTTGCTTTGCATAATTCCATTGAGACCCTAAGGGGATCCCGGCAGGCTTATTATGCTTATATGATGACCGAGCGGATTGGTACGAGGGATAAAAGCAAGGAACGACGTGTACCCGTATCTCATGAATATAACATCGAGAAACCGAAGGAAAGTCGAGCGATTCCTAACTAGATAACACCGCCATTTCATTAGAAACGAATCACAGTCGAATTATCGTAAATTGTAACCCACGGTTATCCATCTATGTACTATGAAATATCCATAAATAAATAAAAGAGCATACGAGCGGCTGTTGCCTTTAAAGTTGACGTTGAAACCTCAGCTTTAAAAACCTCATCAGAATTGGTTATAAAAATTGCACAAGTATTCAGAGTCGGAATAACGTAGAAAAATTGCGTTTGGGTGGCTGAGTTCGCGCAACTTGCCATTGTGCTTGATTGACGTTCACGGAGTTGAATAATGGAAGCTCGAGGTGTAAGAACCGAGAGCTTCGCAGCCGCGGTTGGCGGCAATGTGCAAAAAATCTGTACATGTACTCCTAGACGTGGCACAATGTATTATACGTATGTACGTATACCTTCGGTAAACACGCCGAGCTGCCTTCTCTTACTCGCGCAAAAAACTCGGAGTGAGCCGACGAATGGCTTGGCTGTGTTGTAGTCGGCTGATGAACCGCTCACAGAAGAACTCGCTAATTATGGCTGGGCCTGATGCATGGCAGCATGCATACTGCAACAGCTCCGCCGTGCAATTTCAGAGTTCGCGTGGCTCGCTTGCTTCTCTTGACTGATGTAAGTCTGAAAGAGCTCGGTTAAACTACGAGAAACAGCCGACTCTCGAGGACCACGGTCGCTAAAGCTTTTACAGCTGCAAATACACTACTACCCATATTGCAATTGAATATTCATCCCAAATGACCAATCTTCGCATAGTAAAATGGATAGATTTTTTAGCCCCTCGTCCTAAAAGGGTGTTTAATGGTTTCCAAGGTCTAACTTTGCTTTATATGGCTTACTTAGTTTTGAGTGCGCGTGGTAAACCCAACTTCCAGAAGTTCACGCGTTAAATATAACAGTATCCTATCAAGGGGTGTACTGCAGTTAAGTACGACCGGTTTTCACCATAAAGCAGTATAACGCTAGCCGACTTATTAACGCGTGTTCCGCGGTGCTCGCAGCTTTTCTTAGTTTTACCCTCATCCGGTTGGTGGATACACACGCGGATGATACCACTCACCAGTAATGTGTATCCGCCGCCCTGTGCTCGGAAAAGTGCACTCCCCCATTAACTGCATGCTCTCGTCGTATACGTGTAGGGGAAAAAATAGAGGAATTTATCTACGCGAGGGCAGCGGTCCATAGCCCAGGCGTACCTCTTCCGACCGTTTAGCTCTTACGCGCGCGAGCCCCTCTCGTTCTCGGTCCTATTACCCTTCTCCAAAGTCGAATGCTATTTCACAAAATTCTGCAAGAGTCCCTTGCTTATATCGAACCAGTGGGTTAACGAGCAACGAGATTTCTCGAATTCTAGAGACGAAAAGTCGAACGCGAAGAGACCGGAAGAAGACGGCGCAAATTTAGGTTGCTAATAAGCAGCCAGGTGAAAGCAAAGTGAGGCTTTTAACCGGAGAAGAAGCATTTCCCCATTACTGTTACTACTACCGCTACTACTGCTGGTTACAGCCAAGTAAAACTGCATTAATTAGCGAAATGGACCCTTTTTCCTGTAAAGGAGCTTTCTGTCTCCGCGATGTTTAAAGGTCCAAGGAGATACACCGTACTCGACATCATTAGCTCAACTAACAACGCCATTTGACGATACTTTACAGAGTCGACGGAATCGCGTCTCTTGGGTTATATTCCTCGTGCAATGTAATCATCGGTTCTTTGATAATAATCACAATCATAATCTTGAACTCGATGCCTAGACTGTGCTTCTTCTTCGAGTGTTCGGTGTCGTGCGAGGGAGTATCTTCCTCAAGGAGGGATCCCTTCGGTGTTGAGCCGCGTCAATCACGGGGATTGTTGCAAATTGGGGGGCATTACGCCTCGATCGTTCCATTGGCCGAGGGGCACGGTATGACACAGCAATGGTATCGTGCCTAAGCAGCAATATTTTCTGTTGGTATAGCGCTCCCCCTTGTAGACGCCCACCTGACGAGAGAGAGAGAGAACTAGGGACGCGAATATACGCATACGCGGGCAAGTTCTACAAACACAAGCGAATAGTTCCTCGAGCGAGGCCAGTAATGGATTTCCATTCGATGAAATATCCTGTGAAACGTGGGTAGATGTAGGTATCGGCACATAAATGGATTGGCGAACGGTGGAGACTCCTGAAACTCTGACTCATCCTGCCACCCTACACCCACGTGCTTTCTTTTTATCTCAACGTAATCGAACGGCCAAGTTCCTGGGAAAGTGCTGCACTCGACTCGCTATTTTATCATCCTCGTGACCGTCAGGTCGAATGCCTTCACGGTTAGCAGCATTTATGAGCTTCTCTTAATTGAACCCCTTTTGCCGAATCGAGCAATTAGAGATAGAGCCACGTTCCAGTTAGATCGACAACCACATGGTTGGTTCCTTTCGAACATCTTATTGTCGATTGTGTTTCCAACTGCTGGACGTTTCTTCCTTGACCCGGGAAGGCACTTTGCAATTGCATTTACGCGAATTGCTCGTTCGTCGCGCGATTCTCAAGTTGGATGTTTTTCCACGTACCATCAAATGTGCGCCACTGTTTTCTGTCCGGCCGTTTGCAGCTCGCAGCGAATAATACCGCTGGTTATTGTTTTCCGGAAATAAAGGACGTCATCCCAGGAATCCACGTGTCCTCGTGGCAATCCAATTTGGCCGATGTTACGATTCGAGTGCAATACTGGTGTGTTGGATATCCACCAGAGTATCGATCCCTCCAGGGCATCCTCCAGACGCATCAACGATACTCGCTAGTTAGCGATATCGAATCGAGCGTCATTTGGGGTCGCGATTAATGCGAGGGCAGGATCGGAACTGCAAGTGGCCACTTGGCTTACTTGTCATTTCTGGTGCGTGTGTATTCTTGGCATAGTAACCAAAAGCTTTGTTTTTCCTCTCAGTGAATAATGAAGATCCTCGCGGTGTACGCGATCCTCGGGAGAATTACTCTCACGGTATGTGAGATTGGAAACATGTGCTCCCGAAAACCGCGAACTTTGCCTCTTTAACGCTTAAACGCGCACACTACTCGACAGATTTATTCGATCGCAAGGATGAAACAAGCTTTCGGCTCAGTGCCGCGGCCAAAGCAAATATTATTTTAGGATTCGTTTTCCAATTTGCGTGTGCATCACTGGAGGGTTACTGGATTCTATCTCTATCTTTCTCACACACAGAGATTCTCTGCACCGTTGAAGTAGTTCTGCAGTGACCATAGATTTCCAAAGGTCCCATTGGTGTTATTGCCGGTCGTTTGGGAAGGAGAGGAATCGATGGGTTCCTAGAGTCCGGAAAAGTTCGATCCTAGCCATGCCGATGTCCTTCGCTCCACGAGAACCTCGATTAGGTCGTTGCCGTCTGGTGGGAAAAAAGGTGAAAAGAGAAAAAGGAATTCATTGCGATGATTTTGCCGACCGTCCGATATTACTCCATTTGCTCGTCGCGCTTCTCCAGAGACTCACTTAAACTGAATATTACCGTCCTGCCGGCGAACGAATCGCACGGAAACTTTGAACCCAAGTTTCGATCCGTTGTACCTATCGTCCGATACATGCTTCTCCGATAATGAAGATAGCGAATAATTCGCTAAAGAAAAATTGCGTCAGATCGACGTGACCTCGGTGCAAGAGGGCAATGGCACTGGCTGGGATCGAAGCCGAGTACTTGGCGAGTTTGCAACCGCTTTCAGTCGAGCAATAATACATAGTTCGTAGACACATATGTGTACACGTATGGTTTTTGACGAGAGGTGGCGAGAGACACCGTTTCGCCCGGTTTTAATCTCGACGACGATCGCCACAGACCTTTTGGTGACTTCCGCCAGAGGGGTGGTTTTTCCGCGTCCGTCGACACTTCAAAATGGCAAAGTGCACTCTTTTTCCGCGAAGCGATTCAAGAGCGTTTGAGCCGCGCTGTTGCTCCGACAAAGGAGACTCCCTTGCGTGCTTGCGCAAACAAGTCCCACGGTGCTTTTGCCTCCTACGCTTGCTCCCTTCTCGAACGAAAGCTCTCGCAAGCTGGCTCGAGCCTCGCGGGCAACATCCGCGATTGGCTCGGAAAACCTCCTGGAGGAGGTAGTTTCATTTTGCAAATTGGAAGCCCCAGTACGAGGCAGTCGACGAACATCAAAAGACGCTGGTGTACTCGCTTGTCGCTGCTCTATAGCGAATGGTACGTCTCTGTCTCTCTCCCTCTCTCTCTTTCTCTCTCTTTCTCTTTAGATTTTTCTTCTCTCCCCTCCCGTCCAGATTCTCTTTTGGTCCTCCTACTCGATCCCTTTTACCTGGAGATGTACTCTTTCGTGAAACTAAGGGGGGGCCAAGAAGCCGCGGATGCGCGAGTGACATTTCATGCCTGAACGAGTTACCCCTCTTCTCAGTGATCCGTGTGACTAAAGTGCACACGACTCTCTCTCCACGTTAAATTTCAAGTGTATCGAGTTTTGCGGCGCCCGCACACATCGAAGGAGCTTGAATTACGCACTCGAGGTAGAGAGATCGTTCTAAAGCTAAACGGTCGTGCTTCGTTAGGAAGTTGCGGGAGAGGAAGTAAGATAGATGTGTTTCGTAATAGCGTAGCTACTACTTACATGTATATGCTGCGTGTAAAGAGGTAATAAACGGAGTTAACAGAAAGGTTATGCTCGAGTCTTTATTGATGCATCAAGAGAACTCTGATATTATCATAATAAACCGAAAGACTTCGTGTTAAATATACAGTTAAATAAAAATTTTTCATTTTTCTACTCGTATAACATCATATCGTAATTTAGTCCTTTTTTGGAACGATTCGCTCGCTCCGCGAATCAGCAGCTTGGTATTTTTATGCGAGTTCTCTCCATCGATGCGATTCACCGTAATCCTCATTATTCCTTGTTTTTGGAGCGTGAAACGTAAGTTACGATTGCGGCAGCGCTACTTTTTCGCTGAGCCTCGCGAGTTAGGTATATGCGTGCAAAGAGTATCAGAAAAGTCTGAAAAAGCAAAGAAACCGTGCTTCGAGTATTGGTAAAAAAAAAATAGTGATCATTTGTATTGATTTTCTTTCGCCAGTCGGATTCAGTCAGGATTTAGTTTAGGATGGATAGTTATCCATTAAAGTACATCGTAGTCAAAGGGTTGGGTCAGTGTTATTGAACTCTACTCAGGGCCAAGAATGATTCGCGTACATCGGTGGAAGCTTTATATCGAAAACGGATATCAAACTCGATATATTTGGCGACAATGACAGGAAAAGGGATACCATTCCCCTTTTTCTTTCCTTGTAATGCCTTGTTTTGGTTCGGTGCCATCCGTTCTTGCCACCCCTTCTCGATTAAAGTCCGTGCTCGTTGCCGTCCCCTTCACGTATTTATTTCCTAGAAACACTGCACTACGTGCACTACGGTCTTTCATTATCAAAAGTTTATTTTCCGGTGAAACGCTGGTCCGTAGAGTTTGAGATTGTAGCTCTGGGAGTGCTTGACCACTCACTGGACCATTTGGAACCTATTCATTGTTACCAATGGAACACTGAATCTTCGAAATGCTCGGTTTCCTTCGCCAAAGGCCATTTCTCCCTTTCGCTAAAACTTTAAGTTCATTGAAGCTAAGTAACTTTCCCGTGAAACGCGTTTGGTCGTTAAAAAATTCTAACGAGCTTTTAGTTTTTTCAGCTTAACGAGACACTTTAATCGTGATGAGAAAGACGGGAGGTCGCTTCGTTTCGAGTTGATAATAAATAATCGATCGAGAGATTCGATCGGATGGTAATAAAATGTTAAAGGATAAGCGGAAGCGCGACGGGTTTATTGTTAAAAGCAGATGGGACGTATTGTTCGAACTTTTTCGATTAAAACTTCCGGGATGTCCCGGATTCTTCTTCTTTTGTACGATGTCCCGTGAAATGCCTTCACGGGATCATTTGCCTGGACGCGGAGCTTCAGGATGGATCGTGCAAGATCCTCCGGACAAAAGATCCTCGGAGCTATTCCTCGATTGTTTCACAGACTTCTTTAAAGCGTACAGGACAGACTCGTGCAATCGACTCTTTTTGCTCCTTTGGCTCCACAGTGCAATACTGTATCAAGTCCCTTTGCCAAGAGCCTCTCGAAACGCTTGCAATCGTTCCCAATGTTTACCAATAGCATTATTGCAAATGGGATCTCTGTCTAGCAAGAAGATGAAAAGAATTTTCGACTATTCCTATAAAAATATGAGTTACAGAGGCTTTGATGAAATTCCAAATAATTTTAAACGTCCAAGAAAATTCGTATTTGCATAAACGTCCTTTGCAACACGGTAGATGATTTATGTTAATTGAAACACGTATCAGCGGCAGTTTAACTAAATTTTCCAGTCGTTTTCTCTTAGAGGATGCAAATTTTCCGTAATCCCCTGACACTGTGCGCAGCGATAGGATCACTTAGCATTTTACACGCGAATCGTGCGTGAGAAAACCGTGGCGAAGGAACGAGATAGGCCAAGAGGCGCGTGCGATCATTTGCAAAACAGCGGAGCGCGAGTGTAATCGAATCACAAGCTGGTCGAGCCGCTAATTAATGAGCACGCGAGCCAAGTAATGAATAGCAGCTCCTCCAAATAACATAAAGTGGGAGTTGTCGAGGGCAACGGTGCAGGGAATTGCACCTGTTAATCAGAGCGATGCCGTAATCGCGATTAAACGTACGTTCGTTCGCTTGTTTTCTCGCTCTCTCGGTTTGCCCTTGTCTTGGCAATGCAACTGGCGAAAATGAGAATGGCTCATGTGCCATTAACTTTTTATTCGAAATGACTAGCAATGCGCCCAGTTTCGTCTCTGTATTGCAACGACCTACAACAAGCAAAGGGGTATTTGTACCACCCCCATTTCCCCCCCTCTCTCTCTCTCTCTCTCTCTCGGTTGGTATCGTTAATTGCAGCCACGGAGAAACCCCCATAAAGTACGTTTATCAGCCCCTAAACCAGCGCGGTGGTGGCGGGTTCCACGGGAACCCATTACCACGCAAATTGCGACCGCGAATTCCGGCCGCCAAGGTGTGCGCACCGTTGCACCATCAACGTAAAATAATCGGAGCACGCTTGCTCTTTTCGCGATTCCTTGCCTCCCCCGAGGCGACAGAGTGCAGCAGGAAGTTGAATCTCCCGCGAGAGCACTCTCGTTCAGTCGACATTCGCGGGCTATTGATCGATTCCTCAGGGACGATAAAACGCCTTTCAAGGAGACTCATCTCAAGTCGAAGGGCACAACGCCGTTCCTCAAGATTCTCCTTCAAAGTAGAGTGAGCGCCTCCGTATCTGTGGTTTCTCCTTCAATAAAAAGAACTGTGGACATTACGAAAGTCTTTCGAAGTCTTCTCGACTGCGAAAATTCTCGAGAATAAAATTATTCAAGAAGGTAATATGATAATTCCTCTTAAACGATGATTTTCGAGGTATTGCAAATGGGTCGAAATAATTTACTTAATACAGTTATTTTATAAAGAAATCTTTGTTATAGATATTGATGTTCGCGAAGTATTGAGATTTTAGTGCACGATCGCATTGGCTATGCAAGAGTGATTTTAATAAATTAGATAAAGCTCGATCGTTCTCCCAGCGGGCAGAGTCGCGACTGTTGGGGGTTGCACGGCCGATAAAGCTTGGCGAACTTTGCCGCTTACATATTTTTCGCCGGCTAATCTGGATGCAATGGGACTTCTTGGGTGGCGCGCATAAAGTATTCGCTGAAATATTGAATGAGCGTCGCGCAATGCACCGCGGATTCTCTGTTTTATGTGCGGCCCAGTTGCCACTCCACGGATATTCAGAGTTTTATAGTCGGTCGGGGAACCGAGTGGTGGATAAGGAAATAAAAGAAAGCTCTTTTTTCATGGGTACAAAAACCTACTCCGAAGCGGTGCTTTTTTTTCATGCTCACCCTTCTCGGTGATCGCCTCGTAAGAATCACGAGAATCGTATCTTGCGAAACGATTCTTTTCGCTTACAAATTTTCACATCGTAGTATGTAACTTGTTTTCCTCCGATCTAGGGAAAAATATCCGATCCCCTGTGCTCCGGAATTTTCCTGTTTACCCGCTTTCGCCATAATTCGGAGAGGGAGTTTACGGCTTCTCCGACCCCGGTAGTCTTAATTTGTTTCACCTAGGGTGAAACTCTCTGCTTAAAGCAACTTCTCGAAACACTTGTAGATAGTTAGCTCGACCGTCTCGAAAGGACTGTAAAACTGAGTTCCGTGAGTCACGTTCAGGGGTCGAATGTCAAGAAAGAGGAGGAGAGCCGGTATGACTCCGGCAAGGAAAAAGGGGCGAGAAGTCTGTTTTCGATTTCCGTCACGAGACGAACTCAAGAAGTTTATGAAACCAGCCTGCCTCGGACGCCTCACACTCGACGCATTGGCTACTGTGCTAGTTCTTTCGTACATTGCATCTGGTTACCATTATCGTCATTACTCTAGACTCTAGAGCTCTAGAGGCTTGGTATTGTCAATGGTCATTACGAGCAGACATCGCGATGCCCATCCAGGCCAAGTGCTAAGTAGCGTCCTGTCAATTTCGATCAAGTATCATGGAAGTCAGGTGTTTTTTGACTTTTGTACACGTCACAGTATAACTTGCAAAGTTCTCTCACAAGAGTCTTTCTAAAAGCAAATGACGTTGTCCACTGTTGAAATTCGCATCTACAGTATTTGAATGGATACTCCGACGACTCGAATATTTCCTTCCACTCAACACGTACGCGTTGCAAGCCAGCCAACGACCATACCACGCACACTGGCGAGGCAGCCCGTGTTAAACGAGCCAAGAACGCAACCAATGCGTCTCCCCGTCAGCAATGCGAAGAAGGTGTGCGCCTCGAATCCGCAGCAGTGCGGAGCTCAAGATGTAAAGCCGTGGCAGCAAGAAATGGCATCAGGAAAATCGAGGGGAAGAAAAGGGCCAAGAGAAATGCAGCATTGGGCGCCAAGACGAGGAGGCAGAGAGCGTCAGAAAACTGGTTAGAGTGAGACGCCAAAGAGACTCGTATAATCGAGGTGGAAAAAAGGAACCAAGGGCCGTAGGTAAGGATAGAAAGCTGAGAGAAAGGAAGAAGGTAACAAGGCGAAAGGCATCGAGAGATCGTATGATAGGAGACGTAGATAAGAGAATTAGAGAAAAACGGGAGAGTATAAAGGGAAACCCGGACGAGCCTAGTTAAAGGAAAAAAAGGAGAACAGCTAGAAACCCGTAGAAAAATAAGGAGCAAGGAAGGAAAGAATCGAAAGATTGCACGATAAGTATGGATAAGGAAGTTAGAGACTAAAGAGAAAAGTAAAGCAGTCGTGGCAGACGAAGAATTCTCAAGAAAAGAATCGAGGAAGAAAGAAAGCGGGAAACGCAGAAATCCGTAGAAAAATAAGGAAAAAGAGGGAAAGAATCCTGAGATCGAATGATAGCCATAGATAAGGGAATTAGATGGGGAAAGAGGGAATAGGGCTGAATAGACCAAGGAGTGCGAGCGAGAGGCGGAGGGGGCGGCGCTAGAGCGAATAGGACGCCAAGAGAATCGTGGCCGAAGCCGCCGAAGCCGCTGAAGCCGCTGAAGCTCGCCCGGCGAAGTTAGTTAGCAGTCGATGCGCACACGCCACGCGCTCCGGACGTACACCGTCTCGTTCCTCTTCTCTCTTTCTCTCTCTCTCTCTTTTCGAGTGACTGACTGCTCCTTTCCAACTACCGGACTCGTCAGCGACGTGTCAACCGCTCTCCGCTAGGGAAATCTGCGGTTTCCGCTCGAAACCCACTCCCTTCGATGACCACCAGCCAGAAAAGACCGGCTACCGTTCGAGTATCGTGGTTCATTGCCAGTGACGATGTTCGGTAAATCGTGTGTGTAATAGGATCGTTTTTTTTTCGAGGGTTTCCAACATTCGAGAAACTCTACTCGCTATCGGAGAATCATTCGTTCGTTTCTTTCATCTCGGGTTTTCACGTAACTCCTATCCAGTTTGATGTAATTCTTTGTGTCACTGGTTATTAAGGATGCTCGCTTGTGATCTGTGTCGGTGAAGTTTCAACCGGGAGGTAAATAGTGCCGAGTTCGGGTGGATCGAAGTTGAAGACGAAAAGGGAACTTGACAAAGTCACTGACTCCAAGGTAAATGGAACCACCAATTTCATTCCTCTTTTGCTCGAGAGATTTCTCAAGTTGTACAGAACTTTGTTATTGTAACTGAAAGTGATTGAGATAAACGAGGTACATACATATCTAGCTATGCGTAAACTAATATTTCAAGTTTTACTTTTAATCCACGTGGGTGGGATTAGTTGTTTAGTTCGTGGAACAAACTACAGGCAAGCGGGATGCTCACCGCAGAGAAATGCACTTGCATCGGATGAATTAAAGTACGGCGAACTCTCTGGCGCTGTGGTCATCAATTTTATACCGGTGTTTCGGTTAGGTGGCTATGTATTGTATGTACCCGAGTCTCCAAAAGATCCACGAGCTAATATAGACTCCCGGTTAACTATGGTAGCACGACATTGATGGTAGGATGGCTTTTGTTAATCATATCGCGATACCGCCAATGGCTATGAACTCCTCGGAGCCCTCCAACTTTTGTGCTTTCCCGAAATAACGATAAATCACGGCCCCAGCGAGGATTGGATACGCTACGTTAATGAAGCTTTTCCGTTGGCGTGGTCGCCACGGCTTGTAAGAATAGTGAGTCACTTCATGACGAACCTGTAGTTTTCTCTTAAGTCGATAATCTTCTGATTTAAGTCGTAGACGCATTCATATGCATGAGTAATTTTGACTACAGTCCTATGATAATGATCTACTGGTTGCGGTAGAGACTCTCATGAGTGAAAGAATGAAGCACGATATAAGATACAATACTAGCACTGAATCTAAAGTACGATTAACGTACGTATTACGTTATCAAGGCAAAAACATAATATACAGATAGAACATTATAACGTAACGAGGAGAATGTTGTTCCATGATCTGTAGCCGGCATTCTTGACCTTGTGTGAACCAACACAATCATTGAGCCAACTTGCCGGTATCAGTCTCGATAAACAACGTTGTGATCGCTATACAGAAACTGGATATCAACATACCTATCTCGCGAAACGTGTCCAACGTTTAGTCACCTCTTTTTCTATCTCTTTGCCGAGGAGCCAAAGCTGTTGTCGTCGTGCGCGTCGTAACAGCTGCCAAGTTATCCGGCAGAAAGAAATGCTTCCAGCATGTGCACATATCGAGCATTACTCACGGTTTCAGGAGAAAACCGCAGCCGGTAGACACTTGTCGAATCGGTCTTCCTTGGAGAGACGTTATTACGCGTAAAAATAAGAAAAGCAATGATATTAATTGAGAGATGAGATCATTGAGAGACGTGCAGAAAGTAGGCGGACGTTGGATTCAATAAGCAAGCCCCCGGAGGACGAAGGTCAAACTTAAGTCATCGGTCGTGTTAACAGTTTTATTTTCGTTGCCAACGTCGTTGTTAGCTAATGTGGCAAGCTTTTCACACGTTGATCGTCGCATCCGCAATATTTAAGTAACAGATTTCTATACATAGCTGATAGAGTTTTACAAATAATTTCATAAGTATTGTAAGAATATCTTATTCCATTATTATTTATTAATATTCTCACGTGATGCAGAGGTTCAATTAGTTCATACGTGTTAAGGGATTAAGTGAACCGTACACAATTAAATGGCTATTTGGTAATTAACCTGTTAAATCGATGTCTCACTTGGACATTCCTTCTCGTAAAATTCATATTAAATCAGGGCCACCAGACACTTACGTAAGCCGAGGATAGAAAATTTTGTGCGATATTTGGATCGGGTATGTGTGTGTTCGAGTATGGCTGATGGGATTTCGTCGGTGTGTTCATTGTCACGAAGGTCGTAACTCGAGAAACTTCTAATTACTCGCGACCACCGGTGTTGACGTTGTGTCTGCCTCTCGCCATTGAGTTTCTTGCTTTGACGTGTCGCCCATGGCGTCAGACATCAACAACAGTTCTCCTGCGAGCATTTCAAAAACCGTTACACATCCAAATCAATTTTTTTGCATAGATCGAAATACACAATTATTTTAGAATTTTTTTTTCTTTTCTTGAAGAATAAAATTTCAGATCACTTACGGTCAACGCGTTGAACCTTCGATTAAAAAACACGGCATGTGCCATGAGGTAGATTATAGTGGGACCGCTACTCCTCGAAACTTATAAAATAAAGTCACATCCGAATCATAAATCTTGAATGAGGAAGGGTGCTATATTAATCGTAATAGAATCTAAGCCGTCATTGACAAGAATAGTAAATATTATGTATTCTATTTTTGGAACTCTTAAGACTTGAGATAGACAAGTTTCTTATTGATTGTTTTACATCTTGCTTTACGTAATGCCCGCAGTCCTTCAAATCCAGTTGAAGGTGCCAAATGCACCTGTCTCGAAAAGCTGCAGACTGCAGGCAGTCAGCCGCTGAGGGCATAAATTACACGTTTGCCATGATCAATTATTTATATGCATTCTTACGATACGTGACGCGTTTGCTACTTATCCGTGAGTCAGAGTTTTCGCATTTTCAGTCGCATGTTTCAATGCTGCTTACTGCGTTTAATCGTTTTCTCATTAAATTTTTATATAACAATATTTTCGAAATCCTATTATACACAATGATATAAAGCAATGATTGTACATTAAACTCTGCTATACACCATTGTACACCAAGGAATTTAACTTTATTGGGCAATAAACCATTTTTGAGTTATCGGAGCTGGGAGACATCGTAAAATCGGTCTCTATCAGTGTCAAAGCAATGGTAATCGGGCCGAAACACGATGGAAAGTATGCTCTCGTGAAAATTTAGGATTGTCTTTCCTACTTCAATCCCGGAAACCTAATCTGTTTGCAGAACTTCAAGGGCGGAATCGTGTTACATTTCAGGAATAAAGGTCCACTTTGTGCAAACTCGATAAACCTTGGAACAGTAGGATCTTTGCTCTTCTCTCGGATTTCCCATTCACTGCCTTGTCTATTGGAGAATACTTAATTGACCGAGCATGCTCGAATATTTGATCAGATGTGCGGTTCTCGACTCGAGCATGCGTTTCCGCACATTAATAATTACCCGACAGTAAGAGTATTCTTTTACAATGGGCAAATTGTGTGATACGTAACATTATGGAATCTTCTGTTCCATTTTCTCTTTCGGCACGTTGACTAATGGACTAATTTTCCATCCATTAATTATCGTACTGTAGAAATTCTCAGAATATTAATATTATTTCTACATCGAGAAACCGGTAGAGGTTGATGACATTATTAGAGGTGCTTAATATTATTCCAATGATCATTGTGGTACCGAAGGTAGTGCTCGAGGCACATACATTCTCGAAATTCCAGGTAAGCGATAGAGAGCAACCTTCCTTTCAACCGTCCAAGATAGTACTCGTGTTCCTCCTAATTCCTGTGTCTCGCCATGACCCTACATGCTCCACACACGTGTCCCGCAGTTAGATCAATCGCAACCACGGGGATAAATGTGTCGCTAGGATTTATTACCCTGCTACCTTCTTTCCAAGTATAGACGAGAATCGAAGAGCAATGCACATAATGCGTTATACAGTAGAGACGAAAACATCGTATTTCAATTTATCACCGAATAACAAATGTTTACAGTCGTGAGATGCATCTCGTATAAAACCGCAAACAACGGGGGCTTGATTCAGGGGGTTTTTTTTGGCGGCAACGGGAGAGAGATAGAAAGGTAGAGAAGGGTGGTGGTATGTGTAGTAGGCTTCGTGGAAATTGGATTCTTGTTTACGGAGTCTTATTTGATTACGGTGGAAAGCGATTTTCCAGAGGCGACTCGTTATAGGTGGCTCAGTCGAAGTCTAGATAAAATAGCGCTCGACTGAAATCGTGCTCTTGGTTAATTCCGTCTCATGCAAATTAAACGTCAACGTGTCTTGCAGTGGTCGCGTAGTTTCTCAAGTGATGGAAAGGAATTGCAAAATATCGGATATACCCGCGTCTCCGAGATCTTCCCTTTAACTGCAACCAAATCGCTGTATTTTGAGAAGTAGTTAGGCAGTTTGCTCGGAGGCAAAGCTTCTCGACTGAGGGAGCAGCACGGTCTATCGTAAATAGATTTGCAAGCTCTGAGATTTTTGGTCTTTGGAGCATGTTTCGCGAAGAAGTTACGGAACGCTTGGCCGATCTGACTGCCGCGAGGCGTATTTTAAGTGAAATGGGAATTTGCAAATGGCCACGTTTCGCGATTTTTCCAACTGGTACGCGAATGTTTCTGCTTGTGCAATCGTAAAAAATGTACTTGTAATTGTTAATAAGAAATTATAAATGTATTCAACATACTGTCTTTCTCTCACTGGCAATAGACAAGCACAAAGAGGGTAACGATCAAACCTCACCGGAAATTGCCGTCAGCCGCACTTCCCTGAAACTCCGAAGATACGAATCCTCGAATTACTGCGTCCGCTGCTCTCCGAAACACGAGGCGGCGCCGCGCAGTGGCCTCTTTCCGTGGTGTTGCGGTGTTCTAAAAAGAGTTCCGGTCCAATTTGATTTAATAACAAATCCGGACATTTAATTAAAATCTTAAATTCTAAATACGGAGTTTTACAAGTGGTATTTTCAGAAAAGCAAGCACAGTTTTCCATGATACGTATAATCATCGTCACGCGAATAGGTACTATACTCTCCCATCATAGCAAAAGGGTTAATAGTACACTTTTCCAAAGTGGTCCTCGTGCTTTCGTTTCCACCTCGCTTGGAAAGCAGTAAACAGACACGCGCCTGGCCAGATTAGCAGTTGATTCGCAGTAGGGAAACTGGGGAACACTCGGATTCGTTCTTGCGCACTTCTCTCGAGCGCACTTGCACTGGGGCGCAACTAGCGCAAGTGCCAGGGCGAACGTGAGCGCGTTTTGCCAGCCACTTTCCCGATCCCGCCGAGTGCGGCTTTCCGCAAGCGGTGAGGGAAGCACGTTCGGGGCGAAAAGCCGGACACGGAACGGGACCCGGTGGCTGGGATCGTTACTCGACATCGTTACCTTCGCATCCGCGGTTAAGTGGAGAACGCATCGGCGACCCTTGTCTAGTAGTTGCGCGGTTGTTGCGGTTGCCACTGCTGCTTCCGTTTTCCGCGTCGAGAGGTGCTTCCTTATTGATAGTAACAGACTTTTTTTTTTATGCTTGTTCGAGTACCTCTTCTCATTTGGTGCTAATTGCTCCCCTCAACTAGGCTACTAGTTCTCCTTTCACCACACTCTCTAAAATAGCATCTCTCTATTTTTAAAATCGGAACATGCTATTTCGACAGATGCTATTTCAAATCTTTCTGTCTCTAAAATAGAAAGATGTCGGAAGGATTTCGTAAACTTTTCTCTATGAAAGCCTTCTCTACTTCGCATTGCAACTGTTGCAGTCTTCAGAATAGCGATGGCTTTCGATCTATAAATCACTCGAAAATAAGGTTGAGAAATTGTGCGAATTTTTCGCGGTCAGAGGCGCGCGTATAAATAGAAACATCTGGCGTAAAATGCTAGGAAAATAAATGAATGCAGGGGTAAAAAAGAAAGAGATCGTGATCCGTGAAAATATCGCGGAATTCGCGAATCGACGCGAAATCGAATCCACAATTAAGCATCGGAATATTCTACGAATGCCCTCGGTTGAATATGGATGATTCACAATAGCCTATTTGTCTTTTTCATTGGAAAAGAATAACATTACCAGGGTGGAATTTAATCCTTGATTTAAAAAATGAATATTTCATCCCAATCCATTGGAGTATGGAAATAAATATTGTTATGTTGGAAATGAATTCCATGCATGTTATAGAATATGTACGGATTTAATGTGTTTACGCTATATTTCCATATTGAAATATGTATACCGGAAAGAACCTTTGAGGAGAAAATGACGCAGAGACGAGAAGAAAATAATAATAGTATAATCATAAAATTCAACAATTCCAATTCTCCGAATGAAAAATAATACAACAAAGGAAGATGCTCGGATTGTCTGTCTTTGATGAATACATACACACAAGTCCTATGTACATCGTGTACTTGAGTACTTAGTAGAATTGAAAGTAGAGATTTAATCAAAGATGCCCCCAAATGCTTCTCAGACAGTGTTCGAAGAAAAAAGGTGAATCCACTCGTATTTTGTTCTTCCACTCTCTCGCCATCGAGAGAGGATTCTCCTCTCGGTCTGTCTTCAAACAGTGCAAGGGCTCGAAGTTGGCCCTTAATGGATCTGCTGTTTGTATCCAGGAAGGCATTAACCGGATACTCTTGTCTCACGGCATACCCCTCGTCCTTTGCCAATCGATCCACCACCCTTGTTCCTCTATTTCTCTCTGTGGCGACATTCAACCTGACGAATTCAATCCTGCCGAAACAGAACTGTATTATCCATCCCTCCTCAGAGTTCGTTTTCTTTAATTATACCCGGCGTTGCTCACTTTTCCATTGATTTCGACGACCGCTACGATTGTCAAAGATCGAAAGAGATTTATTTGGATTCGGTTCCAATTAGTGATAGTTACGTTGCAAGTAGATTCTAGGTAAATATAAATACTATATTTTATGACTACTATTTGAATTACACAAACATTGGATTTGAATGAATATTGAACATGGTTTCAACACTAGCTGCAATTAACAGTGAACTATGCCAGAGGCCGGTCTGCCAGCCAGGTTAACATTCTGGTTTGATGCGTCTACGCATAATGCATGATATATTAATTTCATTATTACACCGTATTTCGAGCGTGCCTTTCGGTAGCAATGTTCGCATAATGCTCTCTATTAAATTGGTCCTCTCGTACTCATCGTTTGCACTCGTACGATTCGATTGAAACGTGAACTCGCGTTGAGGGTTTTTAATCAGTTGAAATTAATATGGATTGCCGCGGTTTATTTGACAGTCGGCCCCACATCGCGACAAAGATCGTGGTATTTTGTCGGCATTGATCGTACACCGTCATTGTGGTCATCTACGAGACGCCTTGATCAATTGAATTAAGTTTGTTGCGAGACGCACTAAATTCCAGTTTTTCCATTAACTCACCCTCTTCATTGGAGGCTCGTGATTAATTCCGAGGGTAGCTAGCTCAGCTCTCACTAAACCAGCTTCTATTATTTTTCTTTAATTACTTTTCCACCGCGTTCTCGCCTCGACCTTTCGCGAGAATGCGGGTAATTACTTTTGGATCCTAGTGGTATAAGGAGAAATTTATTCTTTCGATATTATACACCAGCGAATTTCACCTAAATTCTGTAATATTCGAATAATTTTTTAGTAATGGGTTATTCGGTAGATAGAGATTTTTGGATGGATTTGATTCTCCTAATGGATTTTTCTATCGTCATTCTAAAAGCTGGTAAAGAAAAGATGAGAGTCGAGATAAGAGCATCGAAGGCATAATAAACGATCATTTTTGCGGTTGCGCTTCCCGCAGATTTATGAGAGCTTTTCCAACCTCCGAGTGGATTATAAAGTCGACCTGGAACACGAAGTAGAAAGGGAGAACATTGTTACCGGCTTCCGACGCGAATTCGACCTGTTAATTCAGGGATGGATGCCTACTACCAGTCTTGCTGGTACCCGCGGCCACTAATATCCCAGTCGAACCATGAAATTCCCAACTGGAAACGGTCTGTGGTATTCCCTGAACATTAAAGCCTTGCGTAATTGCGCTGCTGCAAGCCGAATGCACCAAATGGTCGCATTGATCGGGAAAGAGGGCCGATCACCCTCTACAAAACCCCTCACTACCAACAGTTTCATTAGGAAGTCTCGAAGGAGCTGGGATTTCCCAACAACTGCATTGAACGGGTCGTAGAAATTAATCAAAGATAATGGGATCAGCGAGAAAAATTTATAGTGACGAAACAATTCGATAGTTGAATTCTTGATCACGATCAAACTAGAAACATCGAAGGCTCAAGATATAAGATTTGCTAGAGCTAACGAATAAGAAACAAGAGGAGTTTGGTGAGAGGAGATTGCAAAGTCACACTGAAAGTAATGTCATTCGAAACTTGAAAACTCATTTGACTGGAGGCAACGACGAGTATTGTAGTCAAAGAGTCTCAAGGTCGGGAAAGAGAAGAAGAGATAGAATTCTATTCTCCGAGAGAACATTTCCACGGAGTTTCACCGTATTTTGGCTGGCTGTTTCAGCCTCGCTTACTAAATTTAGTTCGTTGTCCGAAGCCACCATCTTGGAATAATCCTCTTTCGGCGTTTAAGCTACTTCAAAAGCTCTTTAAGCTCGGCTACGCTCCTTCATACACAGTCCGCTTGTTTTCTACGGGCTTAAGAATTATGTTTAAGCCGTAAGCTGACTGCGCTCGCTGATCCACAATTTTCTGTTCTCCTTCGGTGCGATAGCTCCCGTAGTTCTCTACTGTCTCGGCCATTACTCAATCTATTTAAAAATCTTTCTGACACTCTGCTTCCAATGACTCTCCGCGTGCATGCTGGCGACGCGTTCTCAAAATTCCAAGTCGATCTTCCTGTAGTCAGCAAAGTTGACACTAAAACTATTAACCTCTTGAAACTCCAAATTGTGTATTGGAATAAATATAATTGCGGTAGTTTCTTCATTCGGTGCTTGGAGATTTTCCAAAAGATTTTGAGTTGTCTCTCAGCCAGTTGCAATGTACTCATCTACTTATGTTAGAATTTACCGTAACAAAGGAAGGAAGAAATTGTGGTGGGAAGCAAGTTTATGATAGAGGGGTGAAACAAAGCTGTGGGACAGTTTATAGGATAACAGGGTTTTTCTAGGATTCCAGAGACGCGGGAAGAATGGAAAAAGGAAGAAAAGTAGAAAGAGAGGTAGCAAATACATTCAGTTGCAATGCGTCTGCCACGTTTTTGGAGAGTAGGGAGTTCACGGAGTACGTATATTACGGGGCGGTGCAACAACCTCCCGGTTATTTCGGGGTGGATCGTGTCACGGAATGCGTCCGCGGGAGCCGGCAACCCCGAGTGCCTGCGGGACTCGCGTCTCCCGGAAAATTAACGGATTATTCGCCTCGGGCGCACCCTGATACCGACTAGTACCTCGGAATCCGTATTCCCAGCATCGAGGGGGTGATCCATCGTCAACAACGGTTTGGTAAAAGTCCAGTGACATTTCTGCGTCGAGGGCTTTGTTTTTTTCAGGATAGAACACTCCAGTAAAAGTTACTCTTGCGACTCGAGGGATTTCCGCTACCAATACTAATATCACAGCACGTACGAGAAACTTTAATAAACCCGAACTCAAACCCGTACGGGAAATTATCCGACGCCAATACTCCGGAAATGCGTTTATGGGACAAATAGAAGTACTTTATGAATTTTTTTCCCACTACCATTTCCTCCGGAGAATCGGGAAACATTCGAGAGGTAGCGCGGGTACGTCTGGTCCAATACACGTCCAACTTGCAGTTCACCCTCACTCGAAACCGCACGTACTCCGGAACGTCAGATACTTTCTCTGTGTCGTGCTGTCCACGCGGATAAACCAGTGAAATGGATTTCAAGATGGAATTCACGCCAGACGCTTTCGCATCGTGGTGGCTTTACTCGCGATACAGTAATGACAGTGTAGCACTCGTAATTACGGTATTTGTGGAGCAGCCGCTACCAGCCAAGCTTCCTGACTAACCGGCGCGTTAATCTCTTTCTCGCTCTCCATTGTTCGGTTAAGAGAAGAACAGAGAGGAACTGAAAGAGAAGGAGAGAGCGAGAGGGTGTAGGAATGAGAATAGAAGAAAGAGAGAATGAGAGAATTATAGGGCACGTAATACGAGTGATTACGCTGATTGCGCTTTCATTTACAAACGAGAGAGTATGTACGTCTGTCCGCGACAGGACTGTTTCACCGACTGACCAGTCGGTTGCGATGAGGGGACAAGTTCCCAGGGGTTCGTGTGTTTTTGGAAGCTCCATTGCTCAGGGACCACGAGCGGTTTTCCACGTCACGATCTCTACTTCATCAGTTTTTCCAGCCGGCAAATAATCTCTCCTGTCCCCGTCATTCCACCAGCAAATACATCGTTCCGCCAACCTTTAGATCGATCCCTCTCGTTCGGCAATCTCGATACAATTGAATTTTTTTTTTTAATTTCTACCTCACCCGACTGGCCGTCTCTGCGCGGATATTGGCTCTCGACGAGCGAATCGCGCGAATTGTAGCAAGTTATCGGGACAAATCTCCGATGCATACACATATAGCAATGGTCATGGAACGAGAAAGCTTTGTTGATAGAGCTCGCGCGCGGCAGCTTTGACCGGGATTGATTAATAGGGCGTTTTGCGTGGAAAACCCGCTTATCCTGATTTACTCGCTCCCGCGCGAATACCCGGAAAAGCCGCATTAGGTATTAGAGATCTGGCTGCGCTGTAAAATCGCGGATATCGCTGGATATCCGATAACCGCAGACCGCGCGAGACAACCCCCTTTTTTTCTCTCTCTCTCTCTCTTTTTAGCCTCTCTTTTTACCTCCTCCATTTCGTCGCGACGCACACGTGTTTTCTGGCTGCGCGTCATGTCTCCATGCGATACGTGTATCCTACCACCATACCTATCCATGGATAACAATTTTGTACCCTCAGTTTTCCCTCCTCGATCCTACTACACTACATGCTACCTCTTTTTCCTCCTACCACCTAGTATGTATATCGATTCGCCCGGGCGTGCTCTCCCATTTTATTCGTCACATTATCTTTCCGTCACCCCAGGAACCTCTCTGGTTACCCGGGCTCAGCGCATAAAGTACACTCGCTTCCGCTTTGATTAGCGTTGAAAGTCGCCGTGGTAACTGATACCCCCGCGAAAGTACACCATTGCCACCATTAGGGCTAGATTTCTTATTGTTAGATACAGAATAGGGTAGTTTTTCGTCATCGTCGTATTAGTCATCGAAGCGTGTGTAGTAGAGTTTTGATTGAGTCTGGTGTAATTTGCATCTATGTACATATTGATATTTTCGTAACTACAGGTATAGGTTGTCTTGTGAATATTGTGGCATAATTGATGATCCTATTTTATAAAGCAGCTCATCAGTCAACGGGTTAATAAACAATTATTAATCAACGTCGCGTAATTGGAAGTAAAAAAACTTGATTAAAGCTCCCAAGCTAATTAAGCCCTCTGGTTTTATTCTGGAAACGGGGAATTTTCACGATAATATTTTTTGCCATACTTTTTCCAGTGGAATAGAACGTTCACGTTGGCTAGACTGCTCGATACCATAGGAAACAGAAGGTAAATCCTCTTGGAACGAGAATCACAATGCGTGATCGGTCGTCTGGGCATGCTTCCATAAATAAACCTCCGCGAATCGGAGGTATGCTCTTCCGCCTCGCGTTCCATCGTGGTGCGTCTCTGATTTTTCCTGATTGCACCGCGACGAGTTCATTGTCCGCGGTACGCATTGTTTCGATTTAATAAAGTTTTCTCTCTTGGTGACTTCTTCGAGAATATTTACCACCCACACTCTTTTCCGTTCTCGCTTCGCAACCGGCAGACATCCATTAGCCCCTAATAGCTCGTTAATTAGCGAACGAGCTGGAAACGATAATCAATTTTCGAAGAGGATATCCCAATTAATAACTCTACCGATGGCGTATGAGGCAAAAAATTTGCTTTAATAACTTCCGAAAAATGTCCTGTTTATTAATCACTTAATCGCTTACAATTTTTCTCCAGTATTCGAAGTTATTATATTTCTGTTTGATTAGAAAATGCAACTAGCTTTATGTAAGCGAAAGACAGAATTCGAGAAGTTAATGAAGTAGAGTTAAGTGTAGCGGTGTTCCTCGTCATCGAGAAATCCACCGGTAGTTAGTTGAACTCTCCGATACTTAATATCAATTTTCTCCCCGAGGACTTTCTGGCTTTATTATCGCGGTGATCGCTCACCGGGATCGACACCGCGGTAACCGTGGTCAAGAGATAGGATTAATCTTCCACCCTCACTCTCTGTGGCTTGCATATTATTTTTATCGATTTTGTTCAAATTTGCTAATCTAAATTCTTCGAGGACCAAGCGCATTTTTCTCCTGAATTCATGTAAAATTTTAAATAAGGATTTTGCATAATGAAAAACCAACTGGATAAAAATCGTAAAGTGTGCGGTAACTACATATTTCATTTCTTGGGAAATTTCGCTAATTCCATTGAAGTTTCGTGACAGAACGTACCATTAAAGCCTTTAACGAACCGTTCATGCTCGGTAAACGAATCCGGTACGCTGTTGCATTTTTCATTTTTCACGATATAAAAGCGCTCCCCTGAATTGTCGTCCACCAACGATCACGCGAACCCTCAAACGTCGAACAAAATCATCTGTTAACCCTCTCGGGCGCGATTGTAACCTTTCGTAATCGTGCGCCACTGGTTTCGAGCACCGATTCGATGAATCTGTCACTATCAGGTTTTTAATTCCATTTTTTTTTTTTGAAAAATATCCCACCAGATTAATCCGCACCCTTTGCTCTTTAAACCCCTGATCATTTCAGCGAGATCAGAGAAATTCGATTCGGACACAAAACACACATAGATCTATTTTTCTACCTCTATCCGCGATTTTGCTAAAACTAAACCAATTACTTGATTGGAAAAAAGCACGTGCTTTTGGATGGTTGTAAAATGTGGAAAATGAAATGCCAGAAAGAAAGTAAGTTTTTAGTTCCATTAAATTTAACCGTAAATATATCTTCCATCTGATTCGTATTATGCAAACCTCACCCCGTATTAATTAAAAACTGTAGCTTGAAAATATGGTATAAAAGCGAGGGCACAGAACTGTTTTCACGGGTCGAGGATCAACAATTTCATTCATCCTGCATTGCAAAGTTTTTTTAGCACGATCCATCTCTCTCGGTGTAACTAACTGCGGCATACTGTCGTTTTGGAAAAAAAAGAAAAAGAAGAGAAGAGAGGAGAAAAAAGGGGTTGAGGGGTTGGAGAAAGAACGAAAATTCGTGCTCTGGAGGATTAAGTCGCGCGGAATTTGCGTTTCCGCGGTGACGAGCGGCCTGTCCGCTCGTACTTTTCATCCCTCTTCACCCTCTTCTCTCCATTTCTCTCTGTATTTCTCGCCACGAGGGAAAGCCTGACTAAAAGAGGAGACGAGGGCTGGTTATGTAAATTCGGCAGATTTCCATAAAACAATTAAATGGGGTTTCCGTTGTTTACCACTGGATGTAATATCGTCCTCCCGTAAATCCGCGCTGGACCAGGAACCTCGAGGAGAACGGGTGGTACTTCCGTTAAATGCTCCGAAACGCGAATCTCGGACCCATTAGCACTCCCATGGCATCATTTGCTAGCGTAATTGTTAATTAATACACATTACGCTTATCGCGATGTAAACTCGCCATTGGCTTTCCTGGCGTTCTCTGCATCCTTGATTTTCCGATTCTCTCTCGTAAATCATTTTATCAGCTTCACCGAATGCGCTAATTGCTCGAAAAAGTAATACCGTGATATAACTATTTAGCAATTGCACGAGTATTTAGTAACGTTACTGTATACTACATATGCTCACATTTAACTTTGAATAGTTTTCAAAGTTGAAGGTTCACTTTTCGATGAACGCGTTGAATATTAAATGTTGATGTAGTTTGAATTAAAGTAACATTCACCGATGCTTCTCCAGTAGCATGAATTTCAGCTAGCGAAAGATCGAAAGGGCACGCAGAATTTTCCATTAGCGAGCGCATAGCGATCAGCGGTAGCCGCAGTGCGTGAAATGAATTTACGGGAAACCAAAAGCCCCCTGTGCTACTAGCCCGTGCAAACTTCGTTCGCGGTTCGCGGCTGCAAAGTGTAACTAGCTCCGATGCATCGTGGGGCCCCTAAACGAATTTCTCCCTCGAAATGCAATCCAACTTACCGAGCGTAAAAACGATTCGGGGCACACCCTAGACACCGTAATTTCCGGCAATCAGTTGCGATTAAAAGGAAATCGCGGGCTCGGCCCTTTATCGTACCTTCATTCTCTATCCACTATCTTTGAGAAACAACACGGCCACTTTAATTAAAAGTCTAATTCCTTTTTTTTATCCTAATATCTTTACGTTTCTTTTATAATTTCGGAAACACACAGCGAACTTTGATTATTCCAACTAATAATTGTTTTCGACAAGAGTCAACAATTTTCCCGCGATAGCTCTGTCAAAGTGACAAGCATCGCTTGTTCACTGGGGTGTGTTGAGTTTCCTGATGCAGGGGAAATACCTGACCATATATATACGAAATTAATAACAGGCAGCGGTGAGCGAGGCTTTCATTAACCGGGTACGTGTACCTGTCGTGCGCACGTGGCGCGAATATCAGTTGGAACTATATTACGGCGTCTTTTCATCGTTATCGCCGAGCCACAGCGCGCCGGAGAATGCGCCGACGACGATAACTTTCCACGTATGTCCCTTTAATCGCGCCTCTACCAGCCATTCATCACCATGAAAGCTTCTCACCGCTGCTACCGACACAATCGCTCGATCCCGTTGCCCCCGTGCTCATACTCGCCGGCATGCACGCCCCGTGCCACCTTCTGATGGACGAGCCCTTTACCCTCCCGTTTATGGGCTACGGGTTTTGGTTGATCGAGTAGTCGCACTCGAGGATGCCATGCTCAGACAAGTCAGAGCTTCGTATTCTCCAGAAATTTATACACAACATTTATGGATAAAGTCTGTTTTGCAATTTAGAGTGGATCAATTTTTACAAACGGGAACAATGGAATTGCGAATCTGTATTCGATCCACTTTCCATTTCTATGGTAGCCTGCGAATAATTCGAGGAGCGGGTCCAAGTGGTTGCATACCGTAAGTGCATCCGCAATAGTACTAGCTTGGGGTTTGTCCACTTCCAAGTTCTTCATCAGTTGAAACTTGGCGAGTGAGGTAGTAGTAGGGGATAGAGAGGACGCGTGGTGGGCTGAGAGAATAGTGGTTCTCTCTACCTACCATTCGTGCATCAGAGCAAAGCTTCGATAGGCCGCAAGCAATAGGGCTGGCTGGCGGCTTGCTTGGTGTTCCAGACCGAATGCACCTGCTAGCAATTCTAATAGTGGATCGCGTTTCGATGACCGTCCATTTTCCATCGGACGATGCTACTAGCCGATTGCAACGTTTATTGGCCTCGATGCTAGCGATTGTAGTCGATCGAGAGCGTACCCCAGCTCTGTTCTATTTGTATCGGTCTCGGTTTTCGTTGGCAAACACACTAGCATGAAAACAACAGGGTTCTTGACTCTCGAAGTCTAGGCTAACACATCGATCTGGCTCGCTATATCGCAAGAGGAACGAATGCGAAAAAGATTACGCGACTCAAATGCAAATGGAGCCAACATTAATCCCTCTTATGCGAAACTGGCAGGCCAACGCAGTGCCAATTGTTTCTGACAGCTCGAAACTGCCGTCAGGAGAAGAAGCAATAAAGATGATTACCATCTCGATGAGACCCACACGAGAAGGGAAAGAGGAAAGAGAGAGCGAGATGAAGTTCAGTGACAGTAATCGGACGATACAGGGTTACTCCCAATCGCACGAGACCCACTATTGAACGCTCGTAATTAACGACAACCCACCACTGTTGCTTTGATGTTGAGCGGCCAGTCAAGCCAGTTTAATGAAGCCCCTAATCAACATTTAAATAGATTTCCCAGGGATAAAACAAGCCGACGATTTGCGTTCGCTATTCGCCCAATAATATACCGTTCTACCATGGAGTACAAGCAAGCGTTCCATTGTTGAACCGAGATTTCAGAGTGGATCCTCCCCCACTCGAACGAAACAACAGGCGGACTACACTGAATCACCTCGCCAGTATCAATTTTGAGGTATACGCTAGTCAGACACAAATAACTGGAGCTCGAAATCCTTGTCCATCGGTCTACGTCGGAGTCTCTGTTTATGCGATTGAATTTCCATAAGAAATGCATATGCATATGGGGAAATACGGTTTTCCGATAGAAACCTTGGGATTCCCGAATCGAAGGAAGAGACGTAGGCACCGATAGAGATAATTTGCAAATAAGTGTAGATCTATTGCGACTGGTCTCAACTGCGTGTACAACTCTCCAGCTGATAGCGAATCGAACGTATTCCGTGAATTCAGGCAATCACGGTAATTTGCATTTCGCCGCCGGCTGCTCGGCTCTTCCACCCCCTTTCTCCATTGGCCCCGCTATTATCTCTGTTGGTCGGTCGGATGGTCGCTTGCTCTCGTGCATCTCACGGGTGCCGCGCCAATCATGTCTGATTGGGGTTTCAATCCGAATTCGTGAATAGGAGTTGATTTACCTGGGCGTGAGTGCCGCTGACCTCCGTGTTTGCTTGGGAATCGCAACTGCTCCTCCGACGTTGGCCTATGCCTGCTCCCGTGGATCTGTTTATTTTTACATGAATGCTAAGCGCCTCACTCAAATTGTTGTCATTGCCTCGGTCCCCGGTATTTAACACATTTCGGGTAATCGGTCTAGGTTTGTGGTTCGAATTCCGGCCAAATGCCCCTTTAATTACAATATCTTTTTTAAAGATACTCGAGATTCTGTTGAAAAATTGCAAATAACGTTGTGAAAAGTTAGAGAATTTTTAGCAGGTCCGTTTTTTATCGATTTTTACTACACCCTATACAATTGTGACCTCGGGCGACTGACAGACAGGCAATTAACGTTCGTCAAATTTCCGCAACCATTTTCCGTCCTTCTCGCGACACAACATATAAACATATATTAATCAATCATTCGCAGGGCGGCTCAATAAAATTCTGATTAGCACGCCTTTCGTTCTGCACCATCAGTAGACTTTATTGAGCGAGGAAAATCTGGAATATACGCTGAAAATGTTTTACAAAGAATTCACGAAGTCAATGTATCCTTTAGGAAACATTGGGAAAAGGGTTAACAAATTTTTAGTCGAGTGCAATACTGCACCAGATTCACCCGAGGTGAAGCACTGTCGGGTAGCAGACAGACGAGTTCATCCCGTCGTGAGACCGCAAAAGGATTAAGTACAGGCGCCCTGCGGATCGCGAAAGCATTACACGTCCAGCACACCAGTGCTTGTCGTTTTAATTCAAGCATTAGCACCGTGGAAAAAAGGGTGCAGCCGAGGCGCCAGGCATTACGCACACCAGCCGTGCTCCTGCGGCACACGTGTTACCCGCTCTCGCTGTTGATAAATCGCGAGGCTGTGCGCACCTTGGTTATCCTAAGTACATACATCCTGAGCCCCATGAGATTATTCTTAAACAACGCTGTCTTCCCATTGCGCGAACATTTTTTTCCACACGATAATCTCTCTTCCATAAACTATACGAATTAACTCTTATGTTAGACTGGTACTCGCGATTCTAGCCGAGTTTCTTTCAATTGACACGCTGGGTAGCTTCGGAAAATACATTTATTTTAATCAGTCCCAAAGACAATATTTAGAACTCTCAAAATACTAACTCTTTTGAAACTGTATCCCAAGTGGAAGTCGCCAAATTGTCTGGAACAATGCTCACCATGGTCGCAACCACCAAACGGATAGTGAGAATGCTATCGAGGCTACCAGGAAGCGAAGTCGAGGGACACTACGGGCGGGTTAACTTGGTACTTCTTGACGTTATCGGTAATAATGCGGCAGTCCGGTGCATTGTGCCCGTTTACTGCAGCCGGTGCAACGACACTGATCTCAGCCATTATCATTCGAAATTACGAGCGTCCAGGCAGCCCTACAATTGAATGGCCTCACATTTTACGGAATTCCTCCCCTTCGGTTTTTATTTTTCTGACCGATCATTCTATTGGTCACTGCACATATGCTTGGTTTCTCTGCTTAATGTGGCGTAACTCGTCTTACAATTAATGCTAACTGGCAACACCCCCAAAGATCTCAGCATACTTCCCGTTTTTTTAACTCCTTGGAAAACCAGTACTGAGTCTTCTGCGTGCATCTGCGGCGACGAAAGTGATTATGCGAAAAGAAAAGTTTCATCGGTGCATTTTAATAATTCAAGTTGGAAAAAAGTTGTTCGCGGGTTCTGAATTCCATTAGAGCAAGCTTTCTGCCTCCATAATGTGGAAGTGGCCCCTTTGCTGATAATAATTTCAGGTTGCCAGTTATGAGTTTAAATGGTAGAAAACTCCGTAGCGACATGAACATCGGTTTTTATTCTTCTTCTTCTTCTTCTTCTTCTTCGGTAATTCGAGTTGACAATTTCCCAACTTCTCTTCTTCGAAGGATATGAACCAATATAGACTAGATCGATAGACTAGATCAAATAATATTGTTTATTTTGCTTAGAATTATACAATTCAATAACAATGGTATTATAAAAAATTGTTGCAGAAGTCGAGGAGCGCCCCAGCGGGAAGGCGCGCGGCGGTAAACTAGCGCGTCGTGCGCGCTCCTTCAAGGAGGACTTCCTGGAGAAGCTCTCCCATATGCGCTCTCCCGGTAGCGGAAGCGGTGGCGGTGGCGGTGGCAGTGCAGCCGCGACCAGGACGGCTTCGCCTTCCTCGCCCCGGACACCGCGCACACCCCGGGAAAAAACGGTAGCCGGAACTCAACCACCTACCACAGATCCTAGCACCATCGACAAGAATCCTCTGCGCGACCTTCATATCCACGTGAGGCAGGTTGAGCTGGCACTACTGCACTTCCGCGATGTCGTCTCCAAGAAGAAGCTCGAAATGCTGCCGGGCAACGGTACAATTGTTCTCGACACGGTTACTACGATACATACCGTTCTCAAGTCTTACTTACTCTATGAAAACAGGTTGGTAATAAATGACTGGTTTATGTTCATAAATCTTAAGATATTCCTATGTGATACACTTCTGGAGTTGATGCTGATGATGGAATGGTACCGCATGTTAGAGTGTGATTGAAGGTGCTTATGTATTCAGGATCAGGTGGGGCAGTGTACACTTATCTACCTTGTTAAGTCTCGAGTACCCGTTGAAGGGTTGAGAGGGTGGTGTGAAGTATTTCTGCAATACTTGAGAAATCCCGTTACGGGGTGTAGCGTGACATCGTTAGTTGGCGTGCATAATCCACTGAACACTGCCTTAAAGAAATCTATATCAGTAGGACGACCGGTTTTTAGAAAAATCAAGAATACTCTTGGATTTTTGCAGTTCCACTTTGGGATCGGCGACAAATCAAGTGTATCAAGCCCTAGCACAATTATTGAAGCTCTGCGACGATGTACTTCTGCATGGTGATCAATCTTCCGCTTTAGACACCGAGAACGTAACGCACGTTATAGGTATCGTCGAAGAGGCTGTCAAAAATTTAGTTACTCTCGCGAACGAGAAGATTGCCAATAGGCAGAAACCTTCAGCTCCAACAGCTAGTAATAGGTATTGTTTATCTTCGGATTATTTTTGTACTAATTTGGGTGAAAATCAATGATCCAATCCTCGCATAATTGTTTTCAAAAACTACAGGACATCGGGTTATGGATCAGAATTGACTCCTCAAAGAAACTCTTTGCCCGACATACCACTTACGCCACGAGAGAGACAAATTTTGGAGCAAACAGCCGCGTCTACTAGTTTGGTCCGTAGTTCGCATAGTTCCGAGTCTATCTTAAGGGATTCTAGTCCACCCCCGAAGCCACCACTCCCAGAAAGGTAGCAATTTAAGATTCTGATGCTCCAAATAATTTGGCTTTCACTCGATCGAAATTATCCGATCCTGAGAATAATATTGGAAATTAACTTTTTTCAGGACGAACGTTTGTTTGTCCGAGGAAAATAGTTCTTCCGGTACCCCACCTCCTCTGCCACCGAAAAAGAGGACAAGGGCCCAACAGTTGCTGGACGAGTCCGATGGTCTGCTAACGTCTAGTCTCGATCGAGTTTCCCTGCGAAGTCGATCACCCGAGGATTCGTCCTCATTGTTGAGCGCATCCGCTGGCAGCCTGGATTCGGCCCTGAATCATTCGCGCGATGAGGAAGAGATACGAGCGATTATGGGACCAAACGACGAGTCTTTGAACGACAGTATGGATCTTAGCCTCATGGCCACCATTCAGGGTAATAATACGCGACACACTGAATTTTCATTACATAATTTAACAGGAATTCATGGGTCATGGTGGGAGGCCGATAATTTTTATTGCTATATTGGTGTATCAAGGTAAACCATACGAAATATTGTCACTGCTTGCTATGAGTCAGTGAGGTTCACATTACGAGTGCTCGACCGTTTCTTATATGGCAGTCGGGAGATTGTGTAAATGCATTTCCATATGTGTCAAGACGAGTGAGTTCTGTACGGGGTCCGCTTAGTCAGCAGCTCGGTCCGTAACAACAGTACCCGTCGAGATCTTTGAGTCTGTTGCTTCGTGCATCTCTACAGCGCGACTTCTTTAAAATTTCATTACTTACTTCTATACCAAGTGTTTTAAATTTTCGCGAAAGCTATTTTCCATTTTGGAAAACTTCACGATGAACAGGAATTTCGTTCGATTGATTACTTTAAATTCTGAGTGTAAGTGTTATTACGTTGAATGTATCGCGTGTCGGAGGTATTTGATCGTGATTATTAAGGAGATATTGTTTATGTTTAATCGCAGGTATGCAACTTAATAGTACTTCAAACTGTAGTTGCTGGGACGGTTCGGAGCCAAATATACCAAGTACTATGTTATTAAGCCAGCAGACACCGCACGAAATGCTTAATACACTGACTGGTGAGTACTTCGATGACTGCAATTTTTTTATTGCAAATTTTCAAGCATCCGTGAATGAAATTAATCGAGATATTAAACGCGATCTGGGGAAAAGTAAGAGAGCTAAAATTGCGCAAGGATGCCTCAAATAGCCAGTAGAGCAAGTAGCGTGGGCGTAAGACCTTCTGACCAACGTGAATAAACAGTCGCGTATAGATCTCCACTCAGGCCACAGTGAAAACTAGTTTCTTTCTCTTTCACCCAGAACCGAATAGAGTTGAAACACGTTAATTCGCGATGACGCGGAAGACCAATTCGCGTTGGGAAAATGTGAAACTTTTCTTTCGTACGAATCTCATAAGATACTTTCTTTATCGAATTAATATTTCGATAGAATAGTCTATAATCGTGTGTGTGTTAATTGTATTTGCAGGTATCGAAGGAAAAATGGAACGATTATCCACGCAAACTCAGGAGTCCGGTTTCGCATCGATGCACTCACAACGAAGCTCATCCCAAAGTTATACGACAAGCTCTAGTTTAACGTCGAAAAGATCATCTCAGCAGAGTAGCGTTAGCTACAATTCACAGTCGTTTAACTCGCAGCAGCAATCATTTTCGCAAACTAAAGTGACCACTGATACTAATGGTTCGATCGTTACGCAGAAAATGATGACCAGCTCAAAAAGTACTATCAGTACAACAAATCTCGCGGGAGGTGATCCGACTACGCTTGAAAAATTGGTAAATTTTTTTAGTATTCTGCTTTCGCTTATTCTTAGGAAATAAAATGTAACCTAAGAATCTGTGCAGGAACTCGAACCAATAACCGATGCGAACGGCATTCCACCGGCGTTACCTGAGAAGCGATCGAAACGAAGAAAAGAGCGTCAACCATCCCAGTACGATAATGTACCTGAAAACGAGCATTTATCCACCTGTAGTTTACATACCAGTAACGGTGATAGTCCGGATACCAGTAAACCGCCGCCACTACCGCTCAAAAAACGACACAGTAAGTAAAAAGCTTCCGTGTATGAAAAACACTGACATCAATGGGAGACTACGAGACCTATTGAACTGTGACATTACAGACGAATACACACGTAGGTTCAGACGTTACGAACAGACAGTAGTTTTTGCATCCTGTTCGCTGTAGGTCATGACGCTAATGTCTAAATTAGTTTCTCACGCCTGTCGATTGGAAAATAGTTCCAATCGAACGTTTCAGTTACAGTGGCGATCTTTCGTTTCGGGGCGTTAACGAAGCAAATATCAAAACTAGGAATTTTTTCTTGAAATGAAATTAGCGTAGAATGTTTTGGAATTCTTTGTAATAGTCAGTTGAAACTGATACAATGTTTTATATTCCCAGTGTTCCAATCAGTGGCATATTCTGGTAAGTGGGAACCTACCCACAAAATCAGCTACTCTCAACAGACACACATTCACGCTAAGTCCACAATATACTTCATTTCACGCATTATTACACAATTTTCAGTCAGAGCTTCCTGCGGCATGTTCATTGTCGTTTTATTTTCATTTATTTGGAAATGTTCTTTAAAAATAGATTTCAGCTTGGCCGTCGAGCTTCGATTTTTTATTAATACTTTCAGCTTTTTCAAAGCTTACATTTCCAGAACATAATCACGAATACAGCTAAGTATTTCTGTTTACAACGAACAATACAAGTTTTAGCTTTTGATTAATCGATTTGTGAATAACAGAACTAACAGTTCATATCATCCGAAATTCATGAAATTATTAATCCTATCTATCGTATCGTCCTAATGAAAACTAATATTTAACCAATTATATTGACTTTTGTGTATACAGTTGAACTAATTAAGTCTGATTATTCGAATAATAATCCATTAGTGGTTATTATGAGTCTTAATTCTCGAATGAATTCTCTCGGCTTACACTCGGTCTCATAACATTGCCAACTAGCCCAAAGAATTCTTAATGTGAAACGAACTTACTTAGCTTAAACGGTACCTCTAGTACTTGCAATTACCGTGGCATTTACTCCAATTATGCAACCGCTCAGTCGTGTCAGAATAGTGTAATGCTCATAGCGTTGCGAAGATGCTGTTCAAACGGTTTCACACGTATTCCAGTGAGTTTTTCTTAACTTTTATCATATTCATGATCTATTCGAATAATACATATCTATATCGAGACACGTACTCGTAGATTAACGTAATTAATACTCACAATCCTTACACTATGCGCTCGAATAATTTATACCAGCATAAAATAAGTCATACCTGCATCTATTCTATGTATTTATCATAAACATATTGTATTTTTTCTTTCTTCTTTATTTTCATATTACTGTACGATCTCGCAAATACATACTGTGTATGAGTAATAGGTCGAATGCAAATCGAACATTATGTATTTCAGTCATGGCGTACATGGAGATGTTCGGGAATTGTTCCCACAGTAACAATGATTTTATATCTGGTCTCGGGACTCGACATTCGGTGGCAGCTTACAATTCGATGCAAGCAGAATGGCAACAACACGAGATGGCCCTTACGACAACGCAGTCGTGCTCTTTCATGTCCCATACTCTGACAACATTGCACGATACATCAAAGTACAAAAGCTATTTAAAAATATTGTATACATGTATAGAAGTATCCTTGTGAGAGTATTGCCAGTACACTTTGATCTTCGTTTCAGTACCTCCATTACAATGACGCCAACAATTACGGAAATAACGAATAATTCTAGTCTACCGCCTGCATTACCGCCAAAGAGATCCCGCTCGATCAAATCGACCATCACACCACCACCTATTTCGCCAAAACCCACGATCAGCATGCAGAGCATACATTCGATAGATCCTGTTACCACGTCGACCCCCGTGAAAATGGAGGAGTCAACGTGCATTCACGATAAAAAAGAAATCACACCCTCAACTCCGGTGAAATTAGTAAGTACTAGGACGTGCTTTTCGAGAGAAAGTTGTTCCTTGAGTACGAGAGATTTTTCAAAAAGTGAATTTCTTCCTCTTTTTTTTAGAACAACATAACTCTAGATTCAATTCTACCAAATTCAAGACCGGCGAGCAATGCCTTATCATCGATATCCATTGACGAAAACACGCTTGAATTGAGGGATGTTGATCAGGATGATAGTATACTCGACGAATTAGATATTAGCAAGTATTTGGTGTTGAAAAAACCTGATGAGGAAGGGCCCGACATTCGCGGGGGACATCCGGACGCACTATTAATTCATGCCACTAAAGCAAACAAACATGGTATGGGATTTTTATGTTTGGATCACGTTCTATGTGCCATTAATGCATTTCTTTTTAACAATTCGCGTCACTCTTGGAATCATAACACTAATATATTACGTTATTGTTTCATGCTTCATAGATGAAAAAGAATCAGGTCAGTGTAGTATTGACACTAAAGTACATAGAATTACACGATCAGTACTCGAAGCATTTCGCTTTCCGATGATAATATTATTTATACGTATACGTATGTCTATTATGCATCTAAATAAAAGAAAAAAAACTTTTCATACGTTACAGATTTCCTGTATCAAGAAGCATTTTTGACGACTTATCGAACGTTTATGCAACCGCTGGAATTAATCCAAAAGCTACATAGGCGGCATCAGAGATTCTCCTGTTCTCCGGATCTTGTTAAACAGAGAGCAGCCCGCGAAGCCTTCTCTTTGTTAGTCAGGGTTGTCAGTGATTTGACGTAAGTTAATGTGCCACATTATAAAATACAATTTGTACAAAATACGACGTAAGCAATTTTTTCTAATTTTCAGAATGTCAGATCTCGATGACACGCTATTGCAAACTCTTATGGAGTTCGTACAACAGTTAGTATGCAGTGGTGATCTCACGATGGCAAAGGCACTGCGTGTAAAAGTATTAGAGAAACACGCAGCAAAACAAATGCAATCGGCACAACCAATCCTTTCTTCCCTGAGCGTTACAACGAAACAAGCCTCTTTGTTAGATTTCAAGAGCGAACAAATCGCAGAACAGATGACATTGCTCGACGCAGATTTGTTCATGAAAATCGAAATACCTGAGGTATTGATCTGGGCTCAAGAACAAAACGAGGAACGAAGTCCGAATCTCACTAGATTTACGGAACATTTTAATAAAATGTCCTATTGGGCCAGATCGAGAATACTTGAGCATAGAATGGAGAACGAAGCGAAAGATCGGGAGAAATATGTAGTCAAATTCATTAAGATAATGAAACACCTTAGGAAGATTAACAATTTTAATAGTTACCTAGCTTTACTCTCGGCGCTGGATAGCGCGCCTATTAGAAGGCTCGAGTGGCAGAAACACATTACGGAAGGTTTAAAGGAGTATTGTGCTCTTATCGATAGTTCGAGTAGTTTTAGAGCGTATAGGCAAGCTCTGGCGGAAACTCAACCACCATGCATTCCTTACATGTAAGTGTATCTCGCCTAGTATTATCTCCATGAACAATTAACAGGATTGAAGTATAAAAAATTGTGTCTGTGAAACTTTTAGCGGATTGGTACTTCAAGATCTCACATTCGTGCATATTGGGAATAGCGATTTATTGCCAGACGGTACTATCAATTTCTCGAAACGTTGGCAACAATTTAACATAGTCGAGAACATGAAAAGGTTCAAAAAAGGGTACGTTAATCAATCTGACTATAATTAATCATTTCTCTTGTTCCTGTATTCGTAATGTATAATGATTGTTGTAGGACGTACTCCTTCAAGAAGCACGAACGTATAATAACGTTCTTCAACAACTTCAGCGATTTCCTCTGTGAGGAGGCGATGTGGCAAATTTCTGAGAGCATTAAGCCACGCGGTGGAAAAAAGGCACAGATACAGAACTAGAATATATCTAACCCTTTCACTGCCTGCGTCTCGAAATCGAAAGGCTGAAATCAGTGAATTAGATTGTTTATATTTATGGTATTTAGGTAGACGCTTCCGTGCTACAAAGAAATTCCACGACGCTCCGAGAGCGGTGAAAGGGTTAGCTAGGTCTATCCCGTTTAAACAGCCTCTGTGAGGTTGTGTGTTTTAAGGTAATAACACTTCTGGGGATTTTAATATCTACTCCACGTAAGAAATCACTTGCTTGGGTCGAAGTGGATTTTAACGTGTCGTTTTATTTAATTATAATCTCGCGCGCGCGCACGGATATCGATTGAATCGAAACGCCGAAAGTCAGGACGCTAGGTGAACTTTTAAAAGAATTAGCTAGACCAATAATGTTTCAATGCATTTTTGTAGTCTCTTTCCTTCTTTTTTTTTTCTTTGCCATAAAAACAGTATAGGGAGTCACATATTTGCTATGGACCTATGCAGCATATACTTAAAATACAGCTGTAACGATGCTTACTCTAGTGCAAAAAAAAACAAGGAAAAAACCCCAAACTCTAACTATATTCTATATATGTATCTATAAACAGACTTATTTATTTGCCGTTCAGCAGTGAGCTGTAAGAATGTAGTAGATGTTCTCTTTTTTAACTTATTTAGATGTATGTGAACGTCCATTTACATAGCTTTATGTAGATAGAAAAGTTTCAATCGTCAACAGGGACCTGTTGATTACGGAAAGGATGAACACCAATTACGCTGATAAACGTAGAGTCATTGTAGTCTCAGGTCGATACCTTTATCGGGAGTACCGCGGGACGCATGGCACGACTGAGCGAAACTGTTACATATACTATTATACATATTGTATAGTTCTAGAGAACACTTTTTGGTTGAAAACTTGTTGGTAGATGCCCAAGCTTTCAGCTTTCGATCAAACAATTATCTCAATTTTTAGGCAAATTAATTGTGAATTGCAATGTTCTTCGTGTAAATCTCCCACGTAAATTCAATTTTCAGTATTTGTTTGGTTGCCCCATTAAACAGTCACCTACGAAGCCACCAACACTGTCAAGGTCCTTATCTTCCAATCGTGCATGGCTAATGTCTCCTACCAGTTTCCAAAATCAACTTTATTCAACTTGCCAACTTGCCCCATTTTTCAAACAGTCATCCTACTTGTTTGTGCAAACATTTTAGCGCATCAATCGAAATATCTTAGAACTTGGCGTTTAACAAAAGTTTTACCATTGTTCGTTCTGAAGTCCCACATCGCCCCACATCAAGTCCGTCCGTCCTCTTTCCTTAAGTATTTCCTGTTTTTCTTTTTATGCTGTTTAGTACTCCATCATCCCTGGGATTTCCCTTAATACTTCTTGGTGGTTAGTATTCCAATACAATCCATAGGTGACGAAGTCCTTTGCTAGCCAAATGCATTGACGTAAGTGTTCGTTTTTGTCTAACAATACATTCCGTAATGCAGTGAGCAAGATATTCAAAATACTCTATCAATTGATTTTCTTCGAAAAAAAGTGTCTTCTTTCGTGAATTTTCAGTATTCCATGTAGCCCCGTGATCTAGGTAGAGATATAACTATTTGTGTGCCTCCTATCATAGAAAGTCAATCAAACAGATGAATTCAAGTATCAATATGCTTTTTAATATCTCGTTCGATTAAAATGGTAATCGTATACTCGTACAGTTCGCAGTAGATTATATCCAGCAGTCTTAGCAAAATTTGATGAATACTATAAATACCTGTAGAGAACGCGTTTTTTCAGATGATTGGTAATAGCGTAAAAAACATTTCTATTGGGTATGTTACGAAAGGCCTAACCAGTTGACATTCACGTCGACCGTGAATAGACAGTTATTCGACATTCACGAATACAGGATCGTGAAAAGTAGCAACCGTAGCCTGATATTATTATGACAAAGTAGCTAGAAATTCACTAACGTTAAATACACGAGTATCACATGAACTATCGTCAATTTCGAAAAATGCACCAAATACGCATAACATACATTATTCGCTGATACGATTCAGATTTGTAACGAGTGTAAACATACTTGATACAATTATTACGTAGGATGGGTTCCGTTCGTTTAAGCTGTGAACTGTTTCGAAGCTAATATCAGTTGAATCGTCTCGATATAATATCCAACTCTTGTACAATTGAATTACAAAAAATGTTACAGCGCGTTAGAAAGATATACCATCTTTACGAGGCACATTCATGAGTATAATTGTGACATGGATGGATGACACAAAAGCGTATTTCCGTTTGCTAGACATCACATTCTAGAGAATGGTCCGATGTCCTGAACTAAACTGAACTACGTTAATATTGTAAATAGTTTGATTGTGTCCCATAATTTCTATCTCTACGCAAGTGTTCTCTATTACTCGTAATTGTACATACTTACATACGTAGTGTATACCGTGTCTGCATTAGTTTACATATACGCACGCCAAGCTCATGTATTTAATTTTACGAACTGATTGTGATGCCATGTTACGTTCGTGCATATTATGCAACGCATGACCATTTATATTATTTTCATTTAATTGAAAATTAAATGAACAATTAATCTGTTATATTAAGTTACGCATCGTTTTTTCACTAATTTATCACGCATACGATCAACCCCATCTCATTATTTCCCTTCACTTGACATCATTATAATTATTATATCAGTTTTGGTCAGTTTTCCCATTTCTCCTGATGTGAATATGTGTATGTATACCTAGGTCCATGTGTATCTATAATGTACCATGAATATGTATACCTAGGTCAGAGTCTCAACGGTCTTTCCAAAAGGTCTGCTAATGGTCATCGACCACTTTACAAAAGATATATATATATATATATACATACATACATATACATATATATTTTGTCCAAAACATTAATGTTACATTGATAATCTCTTCTTCTATAGTTTCGTATCAGCCGAGCTGTTAGCAGAACTTTTTCACAAAGTAACATACTAATAGTCTTGAGAATCAGTAAGAATTCTTTTTACGATAACTGCGCTATAACAAACGATGAGTGAGAAAACTAACACAGTGAATGTGCAACGAAAAAACTAGACTTGATTCGACACTTTAGATTAAAAGAAAACTAAGCTACTTCGCAATAGGCGAAGTAGAAGCTGTAAAAGAAAGTGAATTGATCATTACGACTGCATCCTTCGTATTGCTAAAAAAAAATTGCTAAATATCCTAGTATAGATTAGTATAGGCAATAATGGAATTTCATTTTCTTCCTATTCTTTGCTGAAACTCGTTTTAGCGAACTCTACCAAGAACAGTCTGTAATGGAAAATGGACTCTAAAGGAAACAATTTTAAGTCCTTTCTTCTAGAATTCGAAAATCGAATCTTTAAAGTACTCGCGCGACGCTTATCACGTAAGCCGCAATTTTAACTAGCAGGCGAGGGATATTTGTGATTTTAGGAATTTATTGTGTATATATATACATACATACAAATTATAAATTTAGTCGGAGGACTCGTGATCCTTTACGTAAATACAATATGCATATATATATATTATTATATTATATACGCATACGAGCATATATGTGTATGTTTTCCAAAGTATAAGTTTTACGCCTTGAGTGGGCTTGAATCAAAATAGCTAATTTTCCATTTTTCGCGCAACGCACGGCTTGTGCGACCTTTTCTTGCACGTTTTGCGATACGTAACATGTTAATCGATCAGATAACTCTCGCCGAATTCTAACTATGTTCTGAGTGTATCGTTATTTATAACAAGAAGCAAAAAAGAAAAAGAAAAAAAGAAACGATGAGACACCGCGACACGTACACGTATACACGCGCACTGACACAAAGGTAAAAAATCCTTATAGCGAACATAGATAAGTATCGAAGCAAGTAATAACAATGATTAATGTGTTACAACAATTTTATCAAACAAGAATATATGTGTAACTTTGCATTAAATAGATATGGTGGTAAGTATTAGAAAGATTTATGCATAAGTCGATGTGATTATCGATGCTTTGGTGATAGATGCACCTAAAGGAACGCGATCATCAAAGCGTTTATTTTCACTCGTACAGAAACAACATATCCACGTGATACTGTTCATAGTGCAGTGAATTAAAAGAGTTTCAAACTACAATTGCAAAAGAGAAATATCAAATGAGAACACGAATGCGAATACTGAGTTATGCCATATCAAAAAGGAGCTAAATAAATTAGTTGCTAGTAATATTCCGATTTAATCAAAAAATGCAATATTAGTTATATACGAAATTTTCAAGTAAAAACACAAAAACTATATTTCAAGTATGCTCGATTTACAGAGAAAAATCCTCTAGCAGTCGAAATTATTATACATAATTGAACAGTGTCAAGCTCAGACCGTTGCAAACGAAGTTACGAGTAGTTATATAATTACGATTAATATCTCGCTTTATGGAAATGGGCGAATGAGAATAGAGTTCAATGTACGAAGAAAATCAGCCGAACAGACATTATGCGAAAATTCAATCTGGCCCATTTTAATAAAACGAAGAATAAAAAACGAAATATAGTCTGTAAGAACAGTCGAAGAACATCTATTCGATTCGCACTTTCCCACAGCTTCGTACCACTATTTCTAAATAGCTACTATAGTACAACCTTTACACAAGAGTCTCAGTATGCAAATATTATAAATTATCGTGTCGTTCTTCCCAACTTAATAAGAACGGAATGATCGTTCGAACTGTTTGCTTCTTATGTTCGATCTAACTTGTGAGATACTCTTGGAATTATTTGATAAATCTTACCGATATCGAATAGTTCCAGACTCTACTCTCAGCTGCATAAGAATAAGTTGTTCAATTGGTGTTCTTATTAACCGCGTTGCACTCTCCTCTCTTCGATAAATTCGATTTATCACAGTGCAAGAGGGTACGAGATTGAACCCTTAAGTTGAGCAAACCCAGTGTCTCGATTAGCAATCAACAACGTTCTCAGAAAGAAAGAAACGCTCCAAAAGTCAGAGTGTATACACTCACTGGAGGGTTTAATGCTCTACCGAAACTTGCGTTTTTCCATTGATTTAAGGCGATGAGGTATTATCCGAATGTGTTAGACAAAGTGGCAGAAAGCAAGGGAAATTACCAAAAAATGGTATCCATATGATATAACGCATACATAACATAAATGTGTGTCTCGTTTATAGGGGTCTCTAGGGATATTCGAGTACCGCTGTCGCCTCGCGACCTAATGTATTGTAAAACGCTCAGGAGTTGATCACGTCGTAAATCTACCTTTGGGAAAGGGTCGAAACAGAGAGTAAAATCACAAAATATCGATCAATCAACTACAGAAATCTCTGTCGTTCTCGGACAATTGATCTTCGAAAATATTAGAAGCCAACTCTTGAGCGACTTACAGTACGCGTATAATCGTCGGACTTAACGAGATCTAGACACAATTCATAAAGCATATCATTATCAAACGAGTGATACTATAATTAATCGTTATAGTCGACGGAACGATAGCGGCGTGTCCTGCAGGACATCTGCGACAGGTATTCGAGTAATAAGCCAGACATAAATATGCCATGTGCTCAGAAGTTTCATTGTACGATTTATTACGTAGCGGGTATCATATTTTTCTATGGATATTTTTCTTACGATCTCACTGGCGCGTAGTGGTCTCACTACTACACTCGAGAGAGAGAAAAAGAGCCACTCTATCTTTACGTGATGCAATTCTATGCGAATTAACGTACAATCATAATACACATTGAGTACGGACTGCACGGGGATCTGTCTTTCGTCCTTTCGTTTGTTCGTTCTCCTCTGTCGACTTGTCGGGTATGTTGAGCATTTGTATATGCGTATGAAGTTTCAATCGAATGTTGCCGCTTCTTTTGTAATGGATGTAAGAAGACGTGAAATAAAAAATGTGTTAGCGTCAATTTTCTTTTAATGGATCAATCATCATCTACATCGAAGTTGGAGATAAAGAAGAGGACCTTTTACAAAGATTTACACTTGAATGACTCATTGTCAGTATGACGTCATATTATCATTATTTCAATGCTATTGGTAATATTTTTTCCTGAAATAGTAAATGCAAATTATTTTCAAATTTGTCTTTCCCATTATGGTATACTCTCTAATTTTGCTAGTATTTATAATGGAATACCAGCCGAGAGAATCTCTTTATTTTGCAACCTGACAACCTTATACTCTCCCCTTGAGCATTCAAAAAGATTCAAGCTTTATTCAAATCGAATCTCTATAAACGAAGCTTTACTATTCGTTGCTACTTAAATCTACCGGCGAAATTCAAATTCTGCCCAAACCGCATTCTCTCAAATGGTAATTATGGAGATGTCTCGAATAAATCTCAACCAGGGAGGGTCCTCCTTCTCTTCAAAACCCGTACGGACAATCTGTTCTTTTTACAGATTCGTTCTGGCCAGTTTTGTCGTTGGGAGCCAAGACGGATCCCAAAAGCGAAAGAGAAATTGAGCGGGCAAAGAGATTTGCAGATGCGTTGACACGCGCAAAGGAGACGTCCAAGGTAGCATATGTATATCAATAATACGCAAACAGAGAAACGAGTCAGTATACGAAGTTGTACGAAGTAGCGGCTCTGTCACCTGGTAACCTTCATCCGAATTTAAAGGACGCCCAAGTGAAAAACGCTCGGTGTTAAGCCAGAATTTAATTAAACATGCTGCAAGTCGACGATAGAAAGGTAAGTCATTGATTATTTTCCTCTTTAATATCTTTCTTTGCACAGCCCAAAATTCGTTTACCAAAACGGTGAGAAAAAATGTCGCATAGTACCGATATCATCGCGCCATATCGATTCTGACAGTCTATCGACGAACCGGTGTTTTTCTCGTATGTTAAATGTCACCTAACAAGATACATTATGTAATGGGTTCTGTGAGCTCCGTTAAATCCGATTGATTGAGCGCATTTCGAGGTTAGGTATCTGACATTCGCGCTACGCCTGCTAGTTCGCCACCGCAATTGTTGTCGATTTCGCCGACGACTAACTTTGCACTTTTGTCTTTAACTCTTTAAATACGTTCGAATGCCGTCATTTTCTAACGCCGTTGTGCAATACGTTAATTATCTTATCTCTACATTGTTGCGACCTACGAATCCTGATTAATTATGTAAAGATTATCTATAGTTGGAATCGTTATGAATTTATGTATATTGTATACTGCGAACTAATATTAATATTTTCGGTAAGTAGAGATAGGGAACGGTATTTAAATACCAAATGTCTAGATAACCGATAAAATGGAACTCTTGATAATTAGGAATGTTAAAAGATATACTGATACTGAGGGCAAGTAGTTACTGTACTTGAAAGACATCATGTACATACGTGACACTTTGAGATTGATAATAATCTTATAAAATTAGGAATCATAATGTTTTTAACCGAATAGTATTTTTAGAATGATATTTGTAAGGCAAGATGTAAAATCATCAGTGCCAAAACTATTTTCTTTTCAGTTGCCTTTTATTACTGCCAGCATTTATATTGGCAAAAGTCCTGCTTCATATTCCAAATATCAATTTGCTATTTTCGATCACATAATTAACATACTTGCAGTCCTTATTTTCCATTGAGACTTTTATTTCAATTCTACAAGATAATTATATGGAACATTAATCTTTTTCATGTTTCCTGATAGTAAGAAGTGCACGTGATACATAGTTCAATTGTAATGCACGAACGATAATTCATTGTCAGACTGGCGCTATACGTGCTTTAGAATTTATGTCCATGGAAAACTACTTACATGCACTTGCTAAACTTGATAAGAACTCTATTAAAATGAAACGAAAGCTTGAGCGAATTGTAAAATTCCCAAGTTCAATCGTTACGCAAATGCGCCACTGCAGTGTATTACTTACGATGACGCGATCTAGATTGTATAACCGGCATGTTTCGTGATATAATATTTATTAATTCATTAACATAATAAGTTCTTTGTGTCGGATTAACATTACACTGCGGTTCAGTTTCATTAGAACGCTCCTTGCCAACTTGCTAACGATTCGTTCAATGAAAAAGGCATTTAGATTCCATTAATCATCCCGATATGGTATCTTGACTTAAGTTTAGTCTTACAAGCAGTCGTAGTTCTATCTTTCGCGGATTATTCCGATTATGGAAGGCATCGGCACATTTAGATATTTCGAGCATGAGACCTTAAAAACTGACCAGTGTCTACCGATAGCATTTTAAGTAAAAGAGGAAAAAGGTCAGACAATAAGCATGCATGATCAAGTGTTTCATTCACTTGGACAGATAACTATTTAGCGCAGGGTTATCTACGTAGTACATACATATCCCCGATACAGGATAGTCTGCGGCTTGGCATCGGTCGGATCATCCAGTCATACTCCTCTTCAAATACATACGTGTATTATAACGGGCATTATTACGTAACAGTGTGTGGGATTGTCTGCGGTTAATCTGTCTGTTGATCACTAAAGATATGGGGTCTCCCTTTTTTCAAATATAAGTGTGACGAACGTTACAGATCAGCGGTTAAGGGTTCAGATCGCCTCTAACGTACATAATGCAATTCTCTGCTGGAAACACGAGACACGTATCGTTAATAATTAAAAATTCCACTACTTAGAATGAGGAAAACAGAATCTACTCGTCAAATAACTTGAGAAACAGAGTTAAGCACTCGCTTTAGGAGTTAATTTTACAGTATTATATTGCAGCTTTCTGGATCAATATCTCGTATACGATTTATTGTCCGTAGGTTTAGAATAAGCACAGCTTTTTCCTGCACTTAATCCATCTGCTTTAGGAATGATCATCTTGATAATGAACACTACTTTTTTACTTTTTACAGTAGAAGCAATTTGCTTTTAACAGTGATAAAAGCTTATCGAATGCGGCATAATTTTATCAATGTAGTAAATAATTCTTGTCAAGCTAAAGCTAGGATGAGTTCCGGAATACATACTCTAATACAGGACGTAAAGTTAGAGATAGACGTAAATTCAAGTCATTCTCTGGCAGAAGTCATTCTGTGGGACAGAATAAGATAAAGATTTCAAGCCAAAAGGGTGAATATTTTCTTCGAAGTGACATACATTGACAAGAGACTCACGATCGTCCGATCTACCAACATCATCATCAATATCAAATTCTGTTTTGCTCATAAATTAAAAGATCATTGGCTCTTGTTACAATCGTAGTGTTTATGAAATACATGCGCAATGCGCAGAGACATACATGACTGATTGTAAACACAGAAACAAAGACTATAACACCTTACATCATGATACTGAATTCTTCCTTGTTATAACTCAACAAGGGTACCGTTTTAACCAGAATTACATCTTAAAAATCCGACAGAGTTTATTTTCTACGCAAATAAAAAAAAAGGATGCCTGTACAAGAAACAATCAAACCTACATACAAACAATTTACACCTTCATAATGACCTACAACTATGACCATTTTGCGGAAGATTCGATATTAAGTTTAGTTCCCTCAAAAGGGATTGTCAAAAAGTTGACGAGGCAAATGGTCCAAATTATCCGAGCATGATACATATTCGTGGGCATAATCGCGATAAATACGGAGTCACGGACCGAAGGCCGGCCTGATAATGCCGGCCCCATCGCACGGCTTGGCTGCCAAGCGCCTCTCTGGCTCTATCATCAGAGCTCATTCGGCAGAAGGTTCTCGGCAAGTGTCGCGCGTGTTACACGCTATACCGGTGTACGATTTTCCTCTTGCCCAAGGAGAAGAGTCTATCAAGCTAACCAAGGCAAGACACTCATCGTCCTCGTGTCATCTATTCGTCGCGTGTTCACGGTGACTCGCTATTCCGATTCTGATTATTATCGCCTGCGACCCTTGCTCCTCGGTGCGTTCCAGTGAAATCAAAGAGTGAGTTTTCGCGCGTGCTTCACACGCGGTTACGCTCCTCAGTGTCACTAAAGAACTCGCGCGCATTGTGCAAGTACGAATTGTACATACTTGCTGAACGTAAGTGATGTGTTGTGCTCGTGGTGCAAGAGACGCGAAAGAGGAGAGATCAGAAGTGTCGCTTGGACCGTTGCCACGAGAATTTCGTTTGAATCCGAGCGCGTTTGCGCGGATTGAGAATACAAAGCTCGCGCAACGTGCGAACGCATCTATACTGTATACAATTCAAATAGAAAACAATACGGCTACGACAAGTTTTAGAAATGAAAATCTTTTCGCGACGAGCTTCACTACCACGGGAAAACGAAAATATCTTTCGATTAGATGTCATTCTTTCTGATAGTTAGCGGAAAACTGTCTCCTTGAACCCTTTATCTTGTTTGCATTGTGCTGTTCGATTTGCTTCGATGATTCTTTACGAAATACTGTGTATACACGGATATTCGGATTTGTAAAGCGGAGAATCGTAATGTAGTATTTCTCATGCTAAGCACGATCAGCTGAATTATGCAGTTGCGAAGTGTAGCTGTTACGCTTCCTTATACCGTTTGCATGGCCAAACTTAAGAAACATCATCGTAGTATGTAGTATGTTGAAAGCTTCGGGGAGGACAGTTTAAAGTGCTTCTTCGCGTGCACTGTACTAGCCATGAATAAATTTTCTTGATCAACTGCAATGTGTCCAACTTATTGCGCGTAATTAATAGATGCCTGTATACCGAGTGACGTTCAAGTTCATTGTGCAACTTTTATAATGGAGCAATCGTAACAAATGTTCGGGTTTGCATCACTTGACCTAGTTTTTCAAATTGATTCTATCATTGGCACGACACTATTGAGATTGTGAGAGAAATATTCATGTATTATGAACCAGATTGGTTATCAAACTTTTGATTTCTCATTGATACCTGCATTTCTCACGTACTTCTACATTGTTAATCTTATCATCGGTGTACTTGAACTTACGTCATAAGAGTTACATAGAGGTTGTCTAGTTACGTTCATCGGTACAAAGCCATCGCGATAAATCACTGGGAAAAATGACAGCAACGTCAATCATTGCGTCCAGTTGTTCACGCGTATTAAAATCTTATTTCGCCGCATCCCTGAGCAATGCTACACTGCAATTTTTCAATATTAATAAACTCGATGTAATATAAATCATCGAACAAAGTATTTTATTGCACAGTGTATGCTTTTCGAGCAGACGACCGATAGACACGCCACGCAAAGGGAAACGGACCCACTTGTTGCGCGTCTCATCCATTCTTCACCCGTCTGTCACATAGGAGCTTCCCGAGCATCGTCGATTTTAGGGGTCAATAACTTTTGTTTCCGCGATACGACATAAATGTGGATTACTTAAGAATTCCACATAATTATTTGCAGTAAAACAGAGATAATAATTGGGGTTACTCAGTGATAAGTTAATTTCTATATTTCCTTCGATCTAAAAATATGTGTATCTCATCCATCGATAATAATTTCTTCTCCAATCTTTGAATACCTTAACGTTGTCGATGGATTTCTTTCGCAATAAGTTCTCGTCGTTGTCGTGTGCTGCCGTTCGTAATAGTCATGCTAATTAAATCGTCCGAGCCAGCGGACATCATCAGAGAACACACGCCACTAATTCTTCTATGTACGCATTTTGTACCGTCTGACAAAAAGAAAGAAAGAATTAATAGTCTCACTGTCAACGTACCGTAGGACGTAAGTAACAGCGACCGGAAGAACCGTCTGCATTACAAAAGACGTAAGCGGAGATTCTATCACGAATATTGCGGGCAAATAGTGAATGAAATGATCGTATGTCATTATGTAAGGAGTGTAAGGACACGTTCTTTTCGTTGACTGACCTATGTGACAAAGGTCAAACTAGTCAGCGATTCTCATCGGTTATCATGCAAAATTATCGTGCATTGGCTCGCGAGTCTACTTATTTGCGCAGGATGTGGCAAACCGATAAAAATTCATATTAGTGAGATTAGCTAGTTATAGATTGCCACAGAATATCGTAACAAAATTCGACTAGTTACCTTTTATCCTGTTCGTTAAAAAGAATTATTGAGTTGAAGCAAAAACGAAAAATATATCGTGATACAGGGTTAAATATGATATTTCTACTTGATATTCCGTAGTTTCGTGGAGAAGTTATCAGCGATAACAGTGTTACATCGATGTTTCCCAGATTTATCAAAAAGTCATCGTAAACAAGCGAGAATGAATTTTTCAAGCGTCATTAAATAAAAATTCTCTATCATTCGACTCTAGGACGTCGTAGTAGAACATTCCATTGAGACTCATAATTAATTTTACGACTCAAGAAAAATCTATATCTCGCTTTACAATTAACTTCTAGTGTCGATTTCTCGAGTGGAAGCGCGCTAATTGTAATCAAGGGCACGCAACGGTGGTAGAATCGGTGCGGCATTCGTGTGATCGAACTGTTATCAACGTAGAGGGTTGATCTGAGACTTGGTCGGGATGCGTAACGCAGGAGAGCTACTGATGAAAGGAAAAGGTATTTATGCTTCGGCGTAGATTATCCCGGATTAATAAATCCGCAGGCACGTGGTCATCAACGCAGTCCCTCAGATACGCAGGCGTTCCGTGAGCGGACCAAGAGAGATGCGCTCATCGAATTGCAACATGAACTTGAGAAACTCGAGGCCAGCGCCGATGACCCTGTCCGAGATGTGATGCACCGCCAGTTCCAAGGCTTTGGTCATCTGTTTCAAAGATTCCTGCAGGAAGAAGGACCCTCGCTAGAATGGGACCGAATTCAAAAACTCCCCGAAGACGCGGTAAATTTCGAACGATCGCAAACTAAAAAGAAATTGGCTCAGCGAAAACTTCGAAAGAGATTTTTCTATTCCAGATAAAAGATTACAATTCGTTGCCAACACCGGAAGGAGAAGAAGTAAGGACACTCTTGAATAAATTAGTTGTTATTAAATTGAATGGTGGACTTGGAACGAGTATGGGTTGTCATGGACCCAAGTCAGTGATAGCAGTTCGAAATGGACTTACTTTCCTCGATCTTACAGTACAACAGATTGAGGTATTATATTGTATAGTAAATACATTTATCTACATTGGTGTATAAAGTCGCGAGAGTAACTACAATGGAAATTGTTTTTATGCAGTATTTGAACAAGACGTACAATGCGAATGTACCGCTTATTCTGATGGATTCTTTTAACACGGATGATGATACTCAACGCATTATTAGAAAATACAAAGGAATAGACATTGATATTCAAACCTTTAATCAAAGTTGCTATCCACGTATCAATAGAGATTCCTTGCTACCCATTGCGAAGCATTGTGACGTTCCAGAAGATATCGAAGCGTAAGATTACATTTTCGTTTATTATTTGGAAATTCTACTTATTTTCATGAATGCTGTCACAAATTTCTCTTAATATAGCTGGTACCCACCTGGTCACGGAGATTTTTATGAAAGCTTCCGAAATTCTGGCTTATTAGATAAGTTCATCAAGGAGGTATGAAATTACGATTTCATGTCCATGAATTATTTACTGATGGATTTTTTTACGTCACAATTAATTATAGGGTCGTGAATACTGTTTTATTTCGAATATTGATAATTTGGGCGCAACAGTCGATTTTAAAATTTTAAAACTGCTTCTGGATAAGCAAACCTCTTCGCCTCTAGAATTTCTCATGGAAGTCACCGATAAAACACGTGCCGATGTTAAGGTAAAAAATTTATAATAGTTCGTCAAGATGATTCGAATCATACAAATTTTATCCTCTGGCTTATCAACATTTCATTTGCTTTAAAGGGTGGGACACTGATTCAATATGAAGATAAACTTCGTCTTCTTGAAATCGCACAAGTTCCTAAAGATCACGTGGATGATTTTAAATCCGTTAAAACTTTCAAGTTCTTCAATACGAATAATTTGTGGATCAAACTGAGTGGTACGTTGTCATCGAGTACTTTATTGTATTTGTTCGTTATTTATATTTTATAACCGATGATCGTTTCAGCAATCGAAAGAGTCTTAAGACAAGATTCATTGAACATGGAAATCATTGTCAACAATAAAACTTTTGCGAACGGTCTAAATATCATACAATTGGAAACTGCAGTCGGTGCTGCGATGAAATCGTTCGAAGGAAGTATTGGTAAGAATCTTCCACTTGCGTAAAATCAAGCCAGTAGCTTTCAGCATTGACTAAAAAATGTTTATTTGCAGGTATCAATGTTCCACGAAGCAGATTCTTACCGGTAAAAAAGACGTCCGATTTGATGCTGGTTATGAGCAATCTCTATACCCTTCGTAATGGTTCGTTAGTAATGAGTCCTCAGCGAATGTTCCCCACAACGCCCCTTATTAAATTGGGTGACAATCATTTCTCGAAGGTTTGTCAACTTTTCACAAGAAATACAGGAATGTGTAAATCTCGAATAAAATTCAATCAATTCCTTTTTTTCACAGGTGAAAGAATTCCTTACGAGATTTCCCACAATACCCGATCTATTGGAATTAGATCACTTGACAGTCTCGGGTGATGTCACTTTTGGCAAAGGTGTTACGTTAAAGGGAACAGTTATTATTATCGCAAATCATGGAGAACGTATCGATTTACCGTCGGGCACAATTTTAGAAAATAAGATCGTATCTGGCAATCTTCGTATTCTCGATCATTGAGCTAGTTGAAATCTGCAGAGAATAATTCGATGTCAAACATTCGTTGCAGTTAGCTGGCACATGATCTCTGGGATTCGTGCACAAAATGTGAAATCAATTGATAATGCCTTTAGCAACGAGTACCTAGTCAAAGAAATGTTATATATTGTAAATCTATATTAGAAAACAAAAGAAAACAGTCCGTGAAATTGGGAACAAATATTTCGCGAACCAATTGTACTTTGAAATGGATTTTATAATTGAAAATTAAATTATTATTCTCAAAGAGATACGATTTCGCGAATCACAACAGTAATCTGGCAATAAGTTTAATGACACTAAGAATCAATTGTTTCGCTAAAGTTTTCTGTAGATTAGAATCACGAGTGTGAATACAGCATTATTGTTTCGATGATGAAATCAGAATTTACGTGTCAAATTTATTCTCTTAAACGAATATATTTTATTCTTTCTAAGAGAAGTTGTTAGCTAATTGTTCATCTTATCTCAGATAAAAATAATCTTTCAATAAAGCTATTTTTACACGTTTATCACCTATTTTATTATACGAGTTGATCTGTACAAGTAGAAATAAATATCACTAAGCGAACATTACCCACGAAATTCCTCAACAAAGAACAGAGAGTAACGTTTCATGTAGGACCTTATATCACGATTTTACAAGTACTTTCTTCGATTGCACTTTCTTCACGTACTTATCTATAAATTTCATTTTTTGTTTTTTATTCCTAGACTCGGATGGATTTTCCAGTGAATCCAAACCGTTAAGTGACGGCAAACTCGGTAGTGATAAAGATTCTGACATTGGTTGATATTCTTTTTTACCATTCTCTGATCTTAGATGCAGTTTCTTTTTTGTCCATTGCAATAGATTATTGTACTTTTTAGGCGAGCTTGCATCTGTCGGATACTTTGATTGAGGCGTAAGCGTTAAGTTCTCTAAATGAGCTACATTTTGTGCATCACTCGAAATGCCTGACACATTGCTAGTAATCGTCATATTGCACTGTATGGTTGGAATGTTTGATATGTTGGAGGGTTCGGAACGTTTTTCATTACTTTCCTTATGATTGTAACATTCGTTAGCAACAACATTAATTCCTTTGTTTTCTTCCTTGAAGGTTGAGGCATATTGTTTGTTACCGTCCACACTGTAAAAAGAATTTTTAATACTTGTACATACAAAACACCAGATATAGGTATTGTAGAAATGAAAATTACCTTTTTACATCCAACTTCACTGTTGGCACTTGCACAGAATCTCTCAATTTACCCCAGAAGTTGTATAAGCCAACTCTATTATAATCTAATATAAACATGTAACTGAGTTGCGGCGGCAACTCACATTTTCCATAAAGACATGGTACAACTTTTCTTTGTCGCTTATCTGCAATTGGCAATCACATTCGGTATCATAAATTTAAACTTTGCAAGAAGAAAATTTTACTGTATTAAAATACACATACCGATCCCTAACGCTTGAGCATAGTTGAGAAAAAATTTATTTACAGAGCTTTTGAGAAAATTAGAAGATACTATAACGATCAATCTGTTACACCTTTCCGATATTAATCTCATGACAGCTTCGTGTTCAAATGTAATACCACCTATTAGGTCTCGGTCTTTTATGCATAACTACAAAAGAGATATTGTTAGAATGTTTTCCTTGTCAATTTTTGTCCTTGAATACATTTTCAAAGTACCTTTAGTTTATATTCATCTTCGAGCTTACTGATCATCTCATTGGCAAAATGAACATCTTCGTCTGCATACAAGAGGAAAGCGTCGTAATTCTGACTTTCCAAACCTTGTCTAAACCTGTGAAGATCGTCTATAACGAAATATAATGGTTTAGTACATAAAAACAAGTAGGTCCAGGAATAACGTCATATTTTATACTGACCCACAGTTAGAACTTTGTTATCAGTTTCATTTTGAACTTCCTCCGCAGACGTAACTGATTTTTCCAAACTTTCTAGATATGTCTCTGCGTCCTTAGCTATGAAAGAAAATATCTAATACGTAAAATGGTAAAGTAAATAAGAATATCGAACAGTAAAGACCAACCCAAAAGTTCTTCTGTATCATCTACAATATCCCATCTATCTAACTTCTCTAATATTTCACGTAGATCTTGAAACTTTGCGTCCTTGCTCCTCTGCTGCCAAATAGTTAAAATGTGCAATGACGGGTCTGGATGAAATGTCAACGATGGCATTATTTCTCCATTCAGGTTGCAAAAGTGTGCGAGCCCTCTCCAGTCCCTAACAGTATCAAGATTATGTACAAAAATCCTAGACATAATATTTTCGTATATTTCTTAGCGGAGACACGGTTACCTTGGAAATCCATTTTCAGTTGGAATTACTTTTGGTGGATTTAACAGTGCCGATATGACTTCCTTACTTTGTGAGGAAAGTGCAACAAGTGGTACCTTTGACAGGTCAGCTGTCATTTTCGTAAAATATAACCTCAACTCTGATACATTCTAATCGTTGTTTCACTCGGCAATACCATAATGCTGATTTCGTTCGTAGATAAAGATATACAGATTATTCGTTTACAGTTAATACACATCACAATTGATCGCAATATTGTGCCTGATCCCGAGGTCAAACAAACACAAAACTCCACAAAATACGGAAGTGCGTGACGTTCTATACAATTAGTAATTCAAATTGATCATACCGATGGATTTCGGATGTAACGAAAAATTGATAAATCCGGCACACAGATGGCGCTTTATCCATTTTCCGTGGACAAAATTTTTTAACGCAGACCAATCATAGAGTTCTATACTACGTGGCCGGTTATGTGTGAATTATATTTGTAAATCTTAACCTATACAGTTTTTTCCTTTGATTTTTTCGATAAACAGTCAATTACTGTATACTATCGACTGGCATTGTTCGTGCATGCCTCAGTTTTCTCGCATTTTCACTAAGATCCTCGATTAAGCTCACATGAAATGGAGGAATCCATGGAGATCGAATTGGAATCAGCCATCGAAGGCAACAAAATTGAAGATTCCGGGGAAACGAGTGCAAAACTATTTAATATTAACACTTCGCCGATATCAGAGGTATGCCCTTAATATTCCCCTAAAAACACGAAAAAAGTTTCACTGGTGTATAAATAGTATTTATGATGTGTGTTATGTTTTGGGGTAAGTAGAATTTCATTAATTAAAATTGCATGTTTATACAGATACAAATGTCAGAGAGTAGATACGAGAATCGTGCTGGTACCTTCCTGACAGGTATCAATACCTTTAGCAAAGAAGAAAAGCTCAAAATGGAAGAAAGGGCCAAGCGCTTTGGATTAACCGACAAATTGAAGAACAATTTATCGGATCCAGAACAAGACCTATACGCTAGGTGATAATACCGTTAATTTCTTATTCGATGGAAATGCAAAAAAAGCAAGAGATTATAAATCCTCTAAATTTTTAGTATGGGTATTGTAGAGGAAAATGAACACACAAAAAACATTAGGTTCAATGTTATACATATGAGAGGTACCGAAGAAATGAGCACAAAAGATGTTTTCAAATACTTTGAAGATTATGCCCCGGCGTCTATAGAATGGATCAATGATGTTTCATGTAAGTTTAATAACGATTGAAATTAGAGATTATCTTAAAACGTGCGATATGCATTTTACTGTATTCTATTCTAGGCAATGTTGTATGGCTGGATAATGTCTCGGCGGCTAGAGCAATGTTTGGCCTATCAAAAAAAATTATAGGCTTAGGTGAAACGTCGAGCCAGAAAGAGAGGAACGCACATGGTGCAAATTCTGATACAGAGAACAATGTACAAAACGAAGATAGTAATTTAGAAACTGATATCAATAGGGACGTAGCGAATGAGACAAATAATAAAAGTGGAAAGGAGGATTGCGTTAGCGTTAAAGATATTAATTGTCCATTACCTCCTGGTATTTGGAGAAAAGGTATAGATTATCCAAAGTCAAAAGCATTATTTTTGAGATTCGCAACGAGGGCAGATAAAAAGCAGCCAAATGCAGAAAAGATGAGTGAATATTATAAGAAGTATGGAAATCCGAATTTCGGAGGTATTGCAAACACGTATTATTTTATTGTTACAATAAGAAATGTTTTTTAAGTGACAAAACTCTAATATTAGATATTTATTTTTAGGTATTAAAGGCATCCTAACGGAGACACGCAAGCGCATGCTTAAAGAAGTTAAACAAAGAAAGCGAAAATTAGTCGACGAGCCGCAAAGCGAGGATCAACCAAGAAAACGAATAAAAAATCCATGGGGTGCTTTATCCGAAACCTGGGGTCTCAATGATGTGGTAGAGCAGAACTTTGCAAAAGTCGAACAGCGCGAGCAAGGTCGAAGCGTGAAAGAGAGACTCGGTGTTAAAGTTCCTCAGAAAGATCCAGTATCGCCGAAGGATCAAACGGAAAGTAGTTCAGGTAGTGACAGCGAAGGTGATTGGTGTAAAAGAAGCAAAGTTCTACGAATGCGAATGCACGCAGACGACGAAGAAGAAAAAATTTGCAAACGACGCGCCAAACAACAAACCGGATTCTCAAACAACTTAGATAAAAATAGCGATCTACGGGCAAAATTAGGTAAATCGAAAAAGGAAATGCCGTTCCGTGAAGCTATACAAGTTGTCGTGACGAATGCTAATGCGAATAGAGGCAATCCAGCAGAAAGAGAATTGTCAGAGGTAATTAATACAATACTCACATATTTACTAACTGCAATGCTTTATAAAGATATTAATAAAGGGAAAAATTAAATGAAAATAGGAAGAAGACGGGGAAATAGTTGAAAGCGAGGAAGGCCAGGAAAAAGAAGAAGGCGAATGGCAAGGATCGGAAGAGGAAGAAGAACCGGAGGAGGACATGGAACAAGAAGATACCGAAGATGAAAGTGACGAACCAGCGAAAGAAGTCCAAGGGCCAAAAGGCAGTGTAATTAAAGTTGTGCAACATAAACCAAGGGTGGCATCTACTGTATGGGCTCGATTAAATAATGTGCAAAGCGACGTTATAGACAGCACAGTGCAAGATCGGTAATAATTTATTCGTATTTTCGTTTAACCCAGTTTTATAAATTCAAAATCATATACGTTATTAATTATACATTATATTTTCAGGCAATCAAGAGCAAGAGACTTGAGAAACACATTGGCAAGTGGTGATCTTCGATCTCGAATTGGCAATCATACAAGAGGCCGATCGCCATTGAGGATAGAAGTAAAAAATGACAAATACACAAAAGACGAAAGTGAGACGGAATAATTGTTAGAAAGGTGAATAGAGGTATATAAAGTGTGTAATGTCGAATGTTTTAGAACATTAGAAGACATAACACAGTGTTGGTGCAGCTCTTATCGTGTCGACGATTATCAAAATTGCACTCATTACTCCGAAGCAGATAATTATAACTGCACTTTCGGACTCTTTATTTGTACATATTTTAGCATTTAAAGGGATCTCAAGTGTTGCATGATAAACAGACCATTCGTGCAGGTGTAATAATACGGACTATCTAAAGTTCTCGTATTCGAAGCAATACGCGAAGATAATAACGGAGATAAATTGCGCTCGCTATATTCGAACGAGTGTAGATTTTTGTACAGTTTGTTACACATTGAGCTACCCTATCGCATCAAGTGAGTTCGGTTTTTATAACATAGATGCATCGATTTCATTTAATACATTTAAATTCGACGCCCACCGTGATTGATACTTCTCTCATTTTTATGCGGCATGTCAGAAACAGATAATGAGTGCTTCCAAGAAACATACATATATTGTGTACATATTATTTGACACATACAACGACTCAATAAATTAGTGTTGATATACCTAGTGCACGATTCGCATCACCGAAGATTTTCTAAGTGAAAATTCATGTTTACGCTGGCAACTGTGTCGTATTCGTTTGTACAACTGTTATGTTTAGACCAATTAGATTGACCGACTAGTACGAAACATTAAATAAAGTTTAATGAGACACAGGACTGAAAGTCAACTTTTAGTTCATTTTTATTACCATACATAACAGAAGTACAAACTTATACTATACAAAGAATGTATTCCCATAAATTTTGCAATGTGAATTTTTGAAAAATTGAACACAAAGGGTATTGCGAAAGAAACAAATTTGAAGTACATTGTACATAAATTAATAATCATGTTTCCTATGGTACACTCGTATACACAGAGCATTTAGAATATATTTTCCACGTAACTACATAGTTAAAGATCTGTGATTTCTTACAAACACGGTTTGAAAGCTAATCAAGATAATTGATACTTGGATCGAAACTAGGATTTCTACAAATATAAAATAATACTGAAGAATAAAGAGAAAATAGAATAAAGTGATTCTTGTGATCTTTCTTGAAGATTTAATTTGCTGCATACCCGATAAGCCATTAGAGAGCTGCTTTGTTGTACGGTCTTGATTTACGCCGGGATAGGGATAAGAGTAATTGTAACACCAATTCCGAATACATAATTGGCCAATAAAGCCGCTTTTATATTAGCACAATAATACTTTATTGAATAGTCATTTTCATAACGTGGGGCTTTCCTCACATACAATTTGTGGGTAAAAGAAACAAAACAAAACTCTTATTGACTTCACAGAAAAACTGAACTTTTATTTCTTGTGCGATTACTACACGGAACCTCTCATGCAACGGAGGCGGAAGTGACAGAAGCAAACGTAAAACGCATGAGCCATAGATCGCTCCGTCATGCATGCGTGTATTCGCATTGGACAATTTTCAAATATCCTTAACACATTTCAAATACAGTAATCGATAATAATAATTTAAACACATACACATATTTATCATTTACACGAATAACAATCATCCAGAAGAGGACGCGAATAGGAATAAGAAACCAATTCAGTTCGTAGAATACAGAGAGTATGAGAATCGTTCTCTTGAACTGCATTCACAGATTTCATGGATTGTACTTTTAATCATCCATCCCGTTGCTTTCAAATTTCACGAAATTCCAATTTGTCTTAGACCTGTGATGCAATGCAATAAGAACTTACATATGACAAATGTTTATGATTATATCTTCTTACGACGTAGTAATTACCAACAAGATTGGCTCAATAAAAAAGAAAATCGGAAAACAACTACACATTAGTTGCTCGATAAAGCGCTTAGGTAAAAACGCTATATGAATGCAGTTGGATACGCGAGTAGCTCAAATGCATTAATAAAAGAGACACAATATTTTTGATATTAACGTCACGGATGATCACATGCGTCTTATAGTATAGATACGATAAATAAGTGGAACTACCTAATCGTTCTCTCTCTCGAAATATCTAGCAATTTCAATTCGACTTTTATTTCAACCGAAATAATAATCAGAGTTGAGAAAAAGAAATAATTACTCTACTATTTCGTTGACTATGTGTACTTTTACAAAGAGTAGTGAAGAAAGTTCACATATTCATCCGCCAGCCAATATAGAGATTGCTTGGTGAATAAGAAATATCGGTCGAACTAGCTAAAGGATAATCGTGCATGTATCCTGAATTCCTTGATTCTAGTCTACATAAAAACGGTCTATACTTCCTCTATCTAGTGTCTTTTTTTTCTTTCCAAGTTGAGATTCGAAATTCGATCTCACCTCTTTATCTCTTTCCCATTTTTTTTTTTTTGGTTCTTTTTTGCTCTTATCAAATGACGTATAACATTCAAAATCCATAGACGAAATATTCTCTTAATATTCGGATATATAAGATATGAATCGGCAACAACAACAAATAGACGCACGTAACGTTAAGTATATTAGGCCTGACGATATCCATAATATGTATATAATATATATATATATAATATGTATATATATGTACCATACGTATATATATATTATACAATATATATTAATGTATTACACGCCACGATCTATCGTTGCTCGCATTCCACTTGCATTCCTTACTCCTCCACTCGCGGTAACGGTCTTTCAATCACATTTATTCCCGTCCGCCATTGACATCGGCCCGATCTTAAACATTAATCTCGCAATTTTCATGCGTACATTGTTATCTTTATTCACTTGATTTCTTGCAGCGAGTCTTTGAAGCGGTAGTAGTGTATCGTGTTACCCATCAGCGTTTTGTGTCTATCATGAAATGCTGTGTCAATTAAGAATATGTCTTTGTATGGAATGTTGCGATACATTTGGTATTAACATTAAAATCACTCGAACCATCGACTAGTCCTTTGCACTTCGAACATTTTCTTATGTACTACCAACTAGGATTTCTAAGATAATTTTTAAATGAGGCTCGCGAAAAGAAAACGATATAATTATATAATTACATGTATAGAAGAAAAGAAAGAAAGGGATGTAGGTGAATTGTTGGATTTTTATTTGATAATTCTCCATGACACGATCTCTTTCTGGAAAATACTGTTTTCGTAGCGGAGAACAAAGGGCTAGAGATTGGTCGTTCGTGAATATCGGGCGTATTATGTTGGAACACCGATACCGCAATTCTTGTTAAGCCATACGCGTTTCTACAACCGCACTCTTCAATTGCTATACGCAAAATTGTTTGACAAATATTTTTTCAGGTTTAATCCCCCTTTTAAGCTATTCACTTGGAATTTGTTACCTTACGAATGCTTTTTTAAGGCTCTTTTATTGGTTGATTAAACCCGCGACACATCTATTATGATCGACTGACAATTGTGACCCTGAAATCACGATATTTACAGTTGAGACTTTGATCGTACTGCTCAAGGCAAAAGTTCGAGTTGTCAAAAGGAGGATGCACCTGGTTAAGCTTACATTTATATCCATAAAACTTTGACATTTAGCATTTCGCTCGTAGAGAATGTTGCTAGAAAGATCTTGAATACTATTGTAAATTCTTATTGAACTCGAATTCTCAAAATTATCTACGTGGCTCTGGCCCAAAACTTTAACGGGATTGTGTTGAAAGGGTACAAGGAAGAAAGAATGTCGCCGCTAGTTTTTTTTTTCATGAACAAACAACGACATTCGGCATGTTTATTAATTCTACGGCCTTCGATATCAATGTTTGTCAATTTCGCACATACACTTCTGTCCAGGAAAAATTTCTTATAATTTACTACGGCTTTAAAAGTACAGTATGTATTCCGTACTTTAAAGTTTCAATCTCATTGTTATACAAGGTCGTAAAATTACTTATGTCATTGTCGTAATAATAGTCGCTAAGAACACGTTTGATTGTGGATTCATTATTTATAGATGGCCGAAATATACGATATTTGAATAATCCTGAGTGCATTGCGAAATATACAAAATTTTCCAACATCCCTTATCCGATTCTGAATAACCGTAGAAATACTTGTTCTTATCCTGTTTTACTCCATCGACACTTTTTCTTATGAAACCAGTCAAAATAATTATACAGCTGTTACAATAATTACAGAAGAGTTCTAAAACATATTCACCTTTCGTATAATCACTTTTCGTAAACTTTCTTCCTGTATCCTTCTTGAAATCAGACTGTAGTCGAAGTCTGCTTCAAAAACTGAATTGTTTCTTACTCACGAGTCAGATACAATGCGAGATTAAATTGCAATATGACAATTATTGGCGAAAATGATTAAGCAGACTATATTTCAAGCGAAATCAGAGCATCGTTTCAAGCTTTCAATCATGATAAGCATATCGCAAATACAAAAAGAATTTTATCTGACGGCATGTGTATTACAGCGAATGTTTCCCTTTCCGATTCCCATGTTTCTGATCACTCAGATGGAAGAATGTTCTTTACGGAGAGTCGATGGTCAATCGCGAATAGTCCGTTTATTTATAAGTACCGTAGGTGAAATCACCAATGAAAAGTTTGTCGATGACACAGACGATGATGCGACCAGTTTAATTGCAGTCTCAAGGATAACGTATGCAAGAAACTTGGAAATTACATAAGTTTGATTTTGAAAAGATAGCAAATCGAAGATGTTGTTTGCGAGCATTTTCTAATTCTAAGTAAAGCAGTTTATAAATAGCGTTAAGTTACGCGAATATGCTGAATAATATAAGAGAATTATTGGCAGCCTTGATGTACCATCACTGGAACACTTATCTCTTCGGAAAGTCCGTATAAAATCTTCCGAGATAGAATGCAAACAAAACTACATTCGGTATGATACACATAATAAGCTATGTAAGTTGGAAATCGGAAAGTGCATCCACTCTCGTTATGATCGGTAAGAGACATCAGCGGGAAATTATTTACCGAGCGTTATGCTCGAGGTGTATCGTATTGGTCTCCCCTAAGAGAATTTATGTGAGAAGCAATGAAGCGCCGTCGCAGGCTCCATAAATAACTCGCGAAGGCAACACGCAATTACGAGGAACGTTTAAATGCCTCGAATAAATACGAATAGCGTACACCATTGACGTATCATCAAGGATTTTATTGGTTGTATCGAAGAACGTGAGATCTGATAATAATTGAAAGGATCGAACACCTTCCATTCGATTCTTTTCCCTCTTCTACGGTTTTCCCACCTCTTTTGCAATCTCCTCGCAAAAGTTTCTCGTATGCACGCGATTGTTGAATTACTTTCTCAACTACCAGCAAGCTTTAACTTTATCGCTTTTACATAAAATTGCAGTGTAAGAAAAAGCATGCAAAAAGCATGTAAAAATTCGATTTTGAAAAATGAAAGTCGTTGCAAGCGTTTTTCCAGGCGTGTGTGTTATCGTTACAGCAGAATAAAATCCAATTAACATAGACGAAGCCATGCAAATTTTGCTCTGCCCGCAATATAATTTGGAAAGAAGAATAGTGCCTCGGATGAAAACTACACAATTAATTTTATTGAATTTTTATCTTTGCTTTTTAAGTAAAGGATTCTCATTACAGATTCTCCTTAGGCTGTTAAAGAAGTATTAGAGCGTGTATTGACAAGAAATGTTTCTATTTAAATAGTTAGAATGCTGATTCGATTAGTTAGCGGTTTGCGCATCCTTTATAGTATCACAATCGAACAAGGTACTTAATTGCCGTCGACGACACGTTCGTGTACATGTGATCTCTTTCATTCATTACGCCGCAATCTTTTCTATAAGCTGGCACATGTAGCTGTATCCCACTTTTTTTTTTCTTTAGTATAAAAACAAATCATTTAAATACACATACACTTAAAGGGAGTATTTGAATCAGAACGAATTACAAGAATACTGTATACGTCATATATCTACTATGGTTTACATGGCGAATGTTTGAAGCGGAAAACGCATTCATTGAGATTTAACTCGAATGAAAAATCCTATCAAATTTTTAATTGTAATACGGAAATACTTAAATATGCAGACAAAGACATCAAGCATGCTGATTAAAGGAGCCATACGGACAATGAAGTATGCTTAAAATTTTTGTACACATAAAAAGAAAAAAAAGAAAAGAAATAGGAAAATGGAAGTCTAGACATAAAAATGAGACGCGACTACGTGTAATGGATAATATGTATACCAAAATCATATTGTATACTGCTTTAAAGGTACAAGTTCAAACAGACACCATGCGTTCCGCATAAGAATGGCAGTATCACTGTAATGCCTATAAACAGTAACACAAAAGATGATTAAACAGTTCGAATGTTCCGGAAGCTACACTGAATGCAATTAATAGCGATTAAATATTTGTCACTTCTGTTTCTCACTCTCGTTTTTGCTTTTACCTGCCCATTTTTGTTCTCAATTTTTATTTTTTTTGCCCCCCCCCCCCCCCCCCCCCTCTTTTTTTCCGCCTTTTTCCTGCTGTGTCATTCTCTTTCGTTCACTCGCGTTTGTCACACACTCGCACATTTTCAGTCCCATTTCTATTGACTAATCCGACAATGGCAAAAAAGAAATATTTCTGCGAGGTACATCTATATATATATCGCGTAATGATCAGGCTGAATCGTGTCGCGCAATCACGGAACTATTAGGAAATATTTCTATGATTCCATTAGCTGTTATTCGCGGTATACTGATATAGATATATGTATATACGTACATATACATGTATGTATATCGAAAGTTAAAGAGACAAGCACACGTTCAAGACTCTTCGCGCGCATTCATCATCATCATCATCGGTCATCGTGTTACGTGGCTCATGAATATCGCACATTACACCGACCACGTCACTCACTCGGCAATTAAATCACAGACAATGTATGACGGTGATTAACAATAAATCGTCAACTAGCACATTACCTATATAATTCGGGATAAATAAAAGTTATTGTACAAATTAATATTATGCATTCGATGTAACAAAAAAACACTGTATTTTTCGGTAGACATGCGAATGTACAAGTGTATGCACGGGACACTGTTTGCGGTTTTACCTCGTTTACCGCTCTCTTCGCCCGCATAACCGTCTATTCTTTCTCTCGTTGGACTAAGCTCCGGTCAATTGTCTTCATCTTCTTACCTTTCTTCTTGTATTTCTATTTCGGCCATGAACGATTGTATGAAGTACACTTGTATTACTCCGGCGCCGCACCTTCACTCTCTTTTTGGTCATCTTTCGACTCCTCCATTGCAGCTACAAGGAACGGAGTCGTGTCAAACACTATTATATTCATTCTTTCTTCTCAAGTAATAAAATGAGTTACCAGTAGACTACATGGCATTCTGCTGGTTATTCTTTTGGAACAATAGAGTTTCCTCAAAAATATATTGTTTCAAAATGTCTTTTGGAAGATCGTCCAGCTCCATGTCAAATTTAAATGGTTCCTCTGCGACAGGCTATAACAACCAATAAACAGTATGATTGTACCTTGTATGCTTGTATAAGATTTTATTCCATTTGGTCTACGTACTTCGTCCGCGGGATCGTAGTATTGTTCTAAATAAGGATGAGCAAGTGCGTCTTCAACAACGATCCGCTTATTGGGATTAAACGTTAACATCTTATCCAAAAGATCCAATGCTCTTGGATCGGCATGCGGAAAGAGGCTTGTCCATGGGACCTTTGGTTTATATGGTAACGACTGTAAATAATTCCGAGCCTGAAAGCGAACGCAAAACTTGTTAAAAACAATATACAATCGATATAGTTAAACAGCCGTAAGAACAAAGTTAAACGAACACACTTTTTCATTGATAATATATTCAAGATCTTCGGCTGATGGCGAACCAAGAACACCCAATATATGATTCAACTGGTCTAAGTAATGTTTGCCTGGAAATATTGCTCTTCTCGAAAGCATCTCCGCCAAGATGCAACCAACCGACCAAATGTCTATGGATTTCGTATAGCCCTGCATAAACGATAGCGTTAAACAATAATTTTTTTTGCATCAACGGAATAAGATACAAGTGCAAGACAAAATCACCTTTGAATTAAGCATAATTTCGGGAGCTCTGTACCATCTTGTCGCAACATACTCCGTGAGGAACCCAGCGTGATTATGTTCTGGATCGGCAACCCGTGCTAAGCCAAAGTCACAGATTTTAAGGTCACAAGTGGTATTCAGAAGTAAATTGCTTGGTTTCAAGTCTCTGTGGAGTACATTGGCGGAATGAATATATTTTAGCCCTCTGAGTATTTGGTACAGAAAATAGCATATGTGATCGTTACTAATAGCCTGCAATAAGAAAATATAGTTGTCAGATATATGCGTTATTACTCGAGGTATATCAAAGTTTAATGACTCAATTATCGTGACGTCCACCTGTGTTTTAAGAAGTTTATAGAGATCAGTTTCCATCAGACATTGAACAATATATACATCCTTCATTTCATCTATAGTAGGTGCCCTTAATATATCTCTTATGTCTATTATCTGAAACATACATTCTAACCAATAAAAAATCATCTCTTCCAAGTTTCTATATTAATAGATAGAAGTAGCCAACTAGGATACATAAATAGCATGATTCTCACATTTTCATGCTTAAACCTTGTGAGAATTTTTATTTCTCTGAGAGTTCTCTGGCTGTACGTTTGATGTTCGAAGGGTGAAATTTTCTTGATAGCTACTTTTGTTTTCGTTTCATTATCATATGCAGATCTGCAAAAATAAAGCTCACGATAATAAACAAAGTTTCATGGTCACCCGTTACAATGACTTATGTATCATTAATAGATAATCAATAAAGAACACGTTCTGATTTTGTTTTCCATAAAGCGATGGTAAAACTTGTACTGACTGCACGCAGAAATTATTAAGTATTTATAGTCATATCTATTCGTTCTGTCTTACGTAGTAACTCATGCATTACTAATTTTATTTGTTCTACTCATTTTTAACTGACCGAATGATAAAACGCACGAGTAACTTTCCCATGTAATATGACCTTCCGTACTAAGCAAATAAGCAATTTGACTGTGTTGTCACGATCTAATCAAAGAGAGTCGACATAGTTTCACATTCCTACATATGGGAAGTATATTTTTCCTCGATCTCCTCGGTATCGCAAACTGCGACTTTTTCATCGTCCTCATCGGAATAAATAGAAATCGGTAAATCATTTCGACGTTACATTTTGATTTACAGACCATAAATTTTATCCGAAGGTTTAAGTGACCAACGGCAAGTTATACGAAACATGAGACTCCGACGAAATTCAACCTCAGTATTCCCAATGACGCTACTCGTAAATGTGGAAAGGCAAATACATAAGGAAATGAGTCTCATTAACGTAACCGCATGACGTTACATTCAATATTTCCCTTGATTAACGTCATCGCGTGAAAATGATCGTGGGTACAGGAAAATTCTTCCTTCGGGTAGTTGTGGGCTTTCGAAAAGTTACTTCGAAGCATTTCGCCAAATAGTCCCTTGCGGGGAATTCGTATGATATAATCGCGAGATTTAGCGCTCAACGTGAGAGATAAGGCCCGATAAGCCCGAGATAAGCGGGAACAAGGAAGTGAGAAGTCATGAGAAGTATACTGACACGCAAGTACACTATGCCGTACTGGGAAGGGTGTGACATGCGTTTGAAACTGGCGCCAAAAAAAACGGCGACACATCGCGAAGGAGAGAAGGATAAACCGAGGCATAAGAAAGATCGAGTCATCGGTAATTTGTCCTTCAAGATTTGCGAGGAAACTGATCGTGTCGGCAGCTCGCGAATTCCGTTCGAAGATTACCAATGATTGTTTATCTTACGGTCTGTCAGGCAGTCGATACGCGGAGAGATCAGCGGCGAATTAGAGGCTGGAATTGACTCAATGCCACTTACACGACCATTCCATAGGCACCCTCGCCCATATACGCGAGGTTCGTGTACCGAGGCCCGACCTCAAATGTTTGTCCACGCACGACCTCGCAATTCGGATTAACACTCGCTGAACCTTCGCCCGCCATTTTGACAACTATTTTGCGGCTCCGGCGAACCGAACTTGAGGAGATCAGTCTCTTCACTGCTGCTGCTGACACACCGTTGACGACTCTTAGTGTAGATAGGAAAGTCACTTATCCGATGACCTTCCTCACAAAATCCTCCTGACGCTTCCAGACTGAAGATGGCGTGTGATCGCCCACTGTGTGATTCATCACCACAGACTAAGTTTGAGATAGATCCGTTGTCAAGTGTATTTTTGTGTCATGTCACATTACCATTTCACAGTAGTGATCCAACGTTGCCGACACAGCATAATTTTATATCTACAGTGGATAAAAAATCTGTATGGTATTACGAATTGATTACAATTCCTCGTGTAAGATGTCACTACGTCGCCATGGTCACGTGGTTTGTGCTGATGTGTGTATTGTTATTGTATTCAACCAACTATAGTTGTGATTGAACGTTATTGAACTCTTTGAACATGCATGATTTTCTTTTAATTTGATTAAGTGACAGTCTGTGGCTAATCGTATACTACTTTCTCTAGTGAAACAGAATTATACCTAATCGATTGAGGTAATCAGAATTCCCAAGTGAATATGAATGCTCCTCCAACCTTCGAATCATTTCTTCTGTATGAAGGAGAAAAGAAGTACGTATTTGAGTTTTATTTATCCTCTTCTTCAATAGCGAGTAAAAAAATATGCATCCAGATTTCATCACGTATCTATTACAGGATTATAAAGGAGCAAGATACTAAAGTACCAAATGCAGCAATTTTTACGGTGAATAAGGAAGATCATACCCTTGGAAACATGATCCGAAAGTGTGTATAATATTTTTTTGATAGTTTTGCGTTATTGAGACTTCTTATACCGTTAAGTTTGCGTAGTATAAAACACTGTACATGTATTGGCTTTTGTTTAAACAGCCAATTGCTCAAGGATCCGCAAGTATTATTCGCTGGCTATAAGGTTCCTCACCCCTTGGAGCATAAATTTGTCATTAGGATTCAAACTACGTCGGATTACACACCACACGAAGCTTTCATGCACGCGATCACGGATCTCATAGCAGAACTCTCTTTATTCGAAGAACGTTTCAAAGTAAGCTATCTTTCCATTCGTTCTTTACGCACATATACATTTCGTATCGTCTTAAATATACGTAATTGAAATTCTTTCAGGAAGCAATAAAAGAGAAGAAAGAGGGCCTGGATTAATACCTTGAGTTGTATATTAGAATCGAAAACTCATGTACATACTATCATACCCAGACATAATTATAAGAATTTTATTACGCTAGAAATAAATGAATTTATTTAAATAAATATGTACGCAATGGGAATTCATTGATATTGTAATATTGTTTCTTTGGTGAGAAAAAATATGCAAGGAACTTTTTATATAATTTATTTCTTTTAACTACACAGCATCCCTTGACATAGAGACGGTATGGACTGTGTAAGGCAAGAATACATCGTCATATTACAGTTACAAGACTGAATTACGATATTAGGTGTAATCGATTTCTTTTTTATATTAATTGAAAATTTGTGTTTCATTTCTGGTTGTATCATACTGAATGTATAAAGAGGCAAGGACAAGACAAGTTTCTTATGAAATACTCATTCGGTGTTCAATCACCATTCGTTTTACAAAGAGGAAAAATATGTGCCAAGAGCATCGCAGTATGCTTAATAATTACTGACTTCAACAATTACTAACTTGAGGAACTATCGTTAAATGTTGTGTTGCGCTTGCTGACGCAAAATAAATATTAAATAAACATGTATCGTGATGTGTTATATACACTAATTACAGTTGAATTTCGCTGAATATCACTTGGCATATGCTACGTTACCGTTTTAAATCAACAAAGTAAATATATGCTCCCCTTTGCTTAAAAACTAATTTGCAATGTTAAAGGCGCAACACGAAACAATCGACTAAGCCTAAACCCGATGGATAGAAATTCCAACGTATAATTTTGTACCGTAGTAATCAATGAAAAAGTGCAACAAGAAATGTATGCAACAATGAAATCACTGAAAGACAAGAATTATTAAGGTTTTCAAACTTAACACGGGGAGCATAATCTCAATAAAAGTTGAGGAAGTTGGATGAATCGAAGCATCCTGTCTGGGAAGACATGCATAAGTTAGCGACGAATCTAAACCCTTTATATAAAAATATACTCTGCAAAATCTTAACGTATCTCATTCGTATAGATAGGCTGTTTGGCAAGCACTGTAAACACGACTACGAAACTCATCACGTTTGTTAAAACGTTTCAGCATCATCGCAATCACGCGTATCATGTCCGAACACTGAAAAAAAAATAATCCATATTTATGCATTACAAATTTTGAAGTTGAAATTATCAGTTTTTGTCAATAGTAGAAAGAATTCTTACTTTCGCAATTTTCACAATATGGCCTTTCCACCGAGGCTTTCTTTGGAGATTTAGTAGTGATTTTTTCGGGTTCTAAGAAATCTTGAGCCTGTCGAGGACAATCTTCCGTCTCGTGTAGATCAAATTGATCGCAAATATCACAGAACATACGTGGCGTAGCCACACGTTTTTCTAAAGTAGCTCTGAAACCGGTATTCGTATAATGTTAGTGTACTCGAGAATGATAACTGATCGCTCGTACAAGATACAGATATACAAACCGACTATAATCATCGGCTTCGTTAGCCGGCACACCCATTTCAAGAACCTCGACTTTACACAGTAGAGTCTCGTTCTTACGCTGCATATCTACTATTACAGAATTTAGAAATGCGACTTGATTCTTAGCTGTTTCGTATTCTTCTTGAAGTTTTAGAAGATCAATATCTTTATCCACTGAAACGAAAAGAATTATTAATATTACATTAAAAATTCATTTCATAATGCAAATTCGAATTTTCCATACCTATGTGTTGCTTCATATCGCCACCAGCTGCCTAGAGTGAAATAAACAATAAAGCAATTATATTGTGACAATATAAATATTAATCTAATTACAAATATTTGGTAACTTACATCATAATTGTTTCTAATATTTTCACGTGTTAACTTCAACTCGTTTGTCGCTTCATTCCACTTTGAAGTAATTTGTTTATTTTCCTTCTCCCTGTCAAAGATTGAGCTCATTGAAAAATTATTATGAACATTTACAAATAACGAACACGATAAATAAAACTGTTTGGTTACTTACAAAGTACTTTGTGCTTCTTTGAGCTTCGCAGATTCGGATGACACAATATTCAATTTCTCTATTAAATTCTGCATATTCTTTTCAGTTTCTTTTTCTTTATTTTTCGCAGTATTGGTTAATACTTCAATCCTGGACTCATAATCTTTAACTAGTTTTTCCAATGACGCATTGGTCTCAAGTAGATTCGCATTGTGTCGATTAATATCCTCAGCTTTATCTTGCATAAGTTTAAGCTGCTCGTTTCGAGACTGTTGATCGGCTTTGACTTTTTCTGTTTGTGCATCTTCCAAAGCCTTCATTTGTGCTGTTAGTTTAGTAATGCATTCGCTCTTTGCATTCAGATCGTCATTTTGCTTATTAACAATGTTTTCCAGTGACTGTAGTTTCTTCTCGATATCCGATTTTTCCTTAGAAATCGCATCGATCTCGGATTGTTTATTTCTTACTTCCGCTTCTAATGTACTCTGCAATTTTACGATAGATTCGTCCGATGAACTTCGAAGTTCCTTCACTGTACCCTCCATATCTTGTAACAAACTTTCTTTTGTATTCAATTTTTCAGCAATAGCACTTAATTGAGTTTCGAGAGTTTTAACTTGGTCCACCAAAGTAGAATTTGTTTTTATTACTTCATTCATTTCTTGTTCCTTGGTTAACAATGCATCCTGCGTTTCTTTTAACGCTGCGACATTTCGTACCTGTTCTTCCTTGGTCGCTGTAAGAGCGGAATTTAACTCTAAAATTTGATTTTGACTTTCTTCAACACTGTTCTTCATTTGACGAATAGTATCTTCTTTAACTTTAAGATCTTCCGTCGTGTTGGTCAATTTAGTTTTTAGTTCTTCAACAGTGTTGGTCATATTATTCAAAGAAGTGGTAAGATCCTTATTGGCACTAGCAATATTAACAAGATCCTTATTGGCATTTTCTTTGTTGCTCATTAGCAGTTCATTAGTTTTTTCAAGTTCCGAAATCTTAATTTCGATTTCTGTTAATTTTGATTCTCTCTCCGAAAGCAGTGTTTCGATATTTTTTCTTTTATCTTCTTCAGCCGTTAACTTCTCTGTTAGTTCTTCAATAGTCCAGCGACTGGCACTTTGGTCTGCTTCGAATTTCGCTTTTGCTTTCTGTAACGTTTTAATTTCTTCTTGCGAAGTGTCTACTTCAGATTTTAAGGCGGCTACTGTCTTTTCGTGCGATGTTATATTCTCTTGCTGCGATTTTTGTAATTCGTCACATTGTTTTTGAAGATCCGTCACTCTCTTGTTACTATTCTCTACTTTGGTTAAAAGTTTCGATATTTCTTCCGATTTTTCCGTGAGACGGCTTTTAACATTCTTGTTTTTCTCAATCTGCTGTGTAAGCTCCTGATTTTGAGTTTCATACTGATTAATTTTCTCGGTGAGTGTGCTATTGAATGTCTTTTGTTCTTCTAACAGGGATTTAAAGCTTTCAATTTGAGTTTGCTGCTGTTGCACCAGTTCAACATTTTTCTTCAATTCTTCACTCGTAGTAGTCAATTTATTTTCCGCAGATTTCAACAAGCTTTCAGACTTGAATGTTTTCTCCTTCAGTTCATCGAGTTCCTTCTCTTTTATTCGCAATTCTTCGTTATATTTAACTAATTGTTCCGAAGAGTCAGCGGAAGAGCTGATCACGTTCTTTACGTCCAATTCCTAGAACCAACCATTTATACCGGAATTGAAATTGAGAATTCAAGAAATTGAATAACATCAATAATTACCAATTTTTCCTTTTGCGCAGTGACCTGCGAAATTTTATTTTCTGCCAAAGCGATTTGCTGATTTAGTTGTTCGATATTCTTCTCGAACGTCTGGATATCATTTTCCATACCAGTTTTAGTTTTTTCTGCCAATGTAAGTGCAGCCTGCAATTCTGTGATACATAAATAATTAGATACCTATGATAATTGTACGAAGTATTTTTAATGATTACACTCCTTACCCGATGTTTTCTCCTCGAGATGTTTTATTTGTTGGTCCTTACTTACGATGATGGATCTCAGCTCACTGATGTCTTTCTCCAGCTTGCTAAGAAGCTCAGATTTATGTGCTACATCAGTATTGATCTCGTCAATATGCTTTGATTTCTCTTCCATTTGTACTTGGAAACGTTTGGTCAATTCTTCTATTTGTGCTGCAGTGGTAGCACGAAGTTCCACAAGCTCTTTGTCTTTTGCTTTTAATTCTTCACTCAGTTTTGCTAATTGCTCTGCAGAATCCCCTTCTGTCTTTATCAAAGTTGTCAATTGTTGTTCCTGTTATAAATGAATAAGATATAATTATTAAACTGCAAAAAAAACAATTAATTTCACGCATAAAATATTATTTACCAATTGTTGTTTTTCCTTCAGTATTTTAAAGCTCTCTTCGCTCTTTGTTTCGTAATCTTGTATTTGTTTAGAAAGAGTCACATTATTTTCCTCTGATACCTTTAGTTTTGAATTTATTTCTATAACATAACATTTGATGATAAATAATTTAAAGTGCTATGCACGCGGATACGATTACTATAGTTTTTAATTATATTACCATCAAGCTTTCGTAATGCGATAGCTAATTCTTCGTCTTTCTTTTTAGTCAAACTGAGTTGTGCATTTAAATCCACCATTAGTTTCTCTGTTTCAGATATCTTTTCGTTAAGTTGCTGGGAAACTTCCATGATTTTAGAATCTTTAATGCTTAATTGCTCATTAAATGACGCCGAGAGTTCATTAATTTTTTTGATATTCTCAGCTTTAAGTTCCTCCAACGCTAAATTTTGCATTTCCAGCTTTTTCTGTGACTCGCTCTCCAATACTTGCGATTTTTGTATAGCCAAATTTTCCTTATCCTCAATAATTTTCTCATATTTCACTTTCAACGACTCTCGTTCATTTTCATTTTCTTTCTTCAAGCTTTCAATTATTTCTTTCGCTCGCTGCAGTTCTTCTTTTAAACTGTTCGTAGTGTCCTCGTATTCTTTTCTCATCTTTTCGATCAATTTGCATTTTTCCTCTAAGGTTTGACGAATATTTTCAATTTCGTTGTGAAGATCGGACTCCGTAGTTTTTTGTAGATTACTTTCTTTCTCTTTCTGTTCGAGTCGCGACTCGAGTTCTTTAATGTGAGCGACGCATTGTTCGACAAGCGCGGATTTTTCATCTACTACTCGTTCGAGAGCAGACTTCGCTTCTTCGAGACTCTTGTTCTCCGACTGTAACTCTAAATTAATCGTTCGTTTAAACTCGTGACTCTCTTCAAACACAGTACAAACGTACTCAGTTTTGAAAATACCTTCGAGTTGAGCTTTATCTTGGGCTGAATTACTTGCAAACTCATTACGAAGTCGCGTCAGTTCTTCCTCGGTTTCAAATAATTTAATGCTATCTTGTTCAAGCTGTGCTACGCGTTGGCGTTCCTCTAAAATTTGCCTTTCAAGATCCTTGATCCTATTTTCATTTACAGTATTTATCACCTACCGACAAATAGGTGGTTTTAATTTCGTGCAAATACCCAGATGCAATTTAAACGTACACCGGATAAATGGAAAGCATATTAAAGTTACTATAGGGGCTGTGATTATTAATAACTTGTTGATTTGGTGGGGTTGGTGAAAGAACGTATTAATAATACGTAGTAAGATAAAATAAGAAATGAAAACGAAGAAATGTTCCCTTGCTATGCATTGAACATATGCAAACGTGTTATTTCGATCCAATAACTAACAGTGTACAACACGTACATAACATTAATAAATTATAAATACAAATTCGAAATAAATAATCAAACAATTACAATAAATATGAAATGAACAAAAAATAAATAAATTAAATAAGTTAAATAAAGGAACCCTCAAAACTCGGTTCAAGAATAAATGCTATAAATACGCAGTGACAATAATTTGATGTATGCATACGAATACTGATTTATCGCGGTAATAAGCTTTACTGAAAGCTTTACTAAGCTCCGCTATTCCAGAGTGTGTTGTGGTACACCGCAGAAGCATGTTATTCTCACATCCATACAGCCATATGCGGTTGCACAAATATATTATTAATTTGATCAATTTCGACAATCCTAAACTCTGCTTTCAATTCTACCTTCACCCTTCCCATTTAGAAAGACGCAAACGCTACCGAGAATTTCAACCGATGTTAAGTGTTACTAGGGGTTAAATAAAATTAGTAATAGAAGCTTGTGATTAAAGATTGTAACATCAAATAGCTTTGTGGCAAAATTGCAATGAAATGCTAAATGACATAGCTAGAGTGACGATAAGGCAAGCGGTGCAGAGAAACAGCGTCATCAACCCCTCCTTCGGCCCAAACGGCTGCCCTCGGATACTCACACTTTGCTCAGTTCTCTCTCTCTGAAAAGAAATGATAATTTTCTTGGGTTAACGTATACCCTTCATAGAAAATTTCAATTGCCGCATCAGACGAAAAGCTACAATCCTTTTGCTTAACACATACGCATCTACGAAACAGATTACGATAGTGCTATCACTTTCGCCATAAATTTCCTTTCATTATAAATCTTTCAAGCTAACAATATGTGTGGTTTTTTTTCAAATTCGTGAAAATCGATTTTGTAATATGGCGTGCCCTATTCCACCCGCCACCACGTGAAGTATTTCATGTAGAAGCTTAATGTTGCAAGGAAGCGACTTAAGTATCCATTTACCAAGTGTAATTAATACTTGCTCTCCTATAATAGGTCCCGCCAAGCCAGTACGACGTGTTGGTATTTCAAAATAGAGAAAAAAGAAATCGGATTAAATGAAAAATATGCGAAGATAACTTAAGAGATAAAGCTATTCTCTAAGCTTATATTTTCCCAAGTGTATATATCTATGTATATCACTGGTGTGCATGAAATATAGAATTGGATAATTGGGACATAGGAGAAATGCTGTTACGTCTAATCCTAATTCTAGAAATCTATTTGTTCCTGCGAAATTTACACATTCATTATTGGAAAATCTAATGTATGTCGATATTATAGGTAACACTTGATTTCATCTATTACAAATTTACGTACACATATCTCTATGTAACTATCTTAATTAGCTCGAATGCAAATTGAAAAGGACGTACCTTTATATCATCCTTATTTACAGATTCTTCTTCAAAACGAAACAGAAGATCTTCGCATTTCCTTTTCTCTTCTTCCAATTGTAGGATCAACGCGTTCTTCTCTTCTAGCACTTTCGCAAGAGCACTTTCTGTCTCACTGACAGTCTTTTGCATTTCTTCCCGGTACTAGAGACGAGAATTCAGGATAAAATATCACAAAAGGATATTTCCCGAGCCAACGTATCATGCGAATTGTTCATTTAACATTCGTACCTTTTCATATTCTTTTTTTATGGAAAGCGCAGACTGTTCAGCCTGGTCCGCTTGACTCGCAGCTTTCGTAACTCGCTCGCGTTCCAAATCCCTTTCTTTTCGTAGCATTTCTATTTCCTGTTGCTTTTCTTTCAATGATTCCTAAAATGCGACAGTGAGAATATTGTAGAACGGATAAAGAAAACTTTCTTCGTGCCTGAATTAATTTCAAAGAGGTATAAACAAAAAATTGGTAGAGTATAGTATTCATCTAATTTCTATGGAAGAGGCGCATTGTCATAATCGTTATTGGAACGGAATGAAATATTTATGAATATTCGAAACTATGCAATCCTATCATATACATATGTTCTCTGTTGATCTCATTTCATTGCCCTCGTCTCGGACGTATACTTATATCGAATGATTTTCTCGAGTACAAAGTATGTGCTGCCACTGTACTCAGTTACAATATTATTCAGCCGGTTTTATTGGATACAAGGAAACTATACGAGAGTGTACCAGATTCAACAATACAGTCTACATCGTTAAGATTTGCAATTCAAATGAATAGGATTAGCATCGCAGAGATCGCACTTGACGGCATCGATAAATAAAACTTAGCATTTCATTCGGTTGGGTGGGATAAGACTAATTAGTGCAGCTGAATAATATTTTATAACTAATAATCAAATTTGGATAGGGTCGGGAAGCTATAAATTTGTATTTCTAAAAGAATTCTACGAATACTATAAATTATGTATTATGAGCATTAAGATTCACTATTCTAATGGTCTAATTTAGCAAAAGAAAGTACTCATTCGAGTCAGGGGAGTGGATTTGAAGGAATTCGAAAGGAACGGATATAGGATTTTATTGACAGAACATACAGGTACCAAAATTACTAGTATGAGATTCACAGTATATCTAAGAACTACGTATACGTTCCTGACACAACGAGTTATGACACAAACAATCTAACAGTAATCAATATCAGAATATTAAGTCACGGTCTCCGCTGAAGTAGACGACCTTAACAAGTATTTCTCAAATTACTCTAGCCAATCCTCCACTTAGGATCAAGCAAGAAATAATCACATTGCGCTTATTACTCTAATATACTATAATACTATCTACAGAATACCAACTAATATATGACGTTAGACTTCACATTAAAAAGTATCTTAGAATACAGGTACTACAGTACGCATAAGTATAGACGATTTGGCGAAGAACAATACTTTCAATTTTATGGCCACAAGAAGCGAACGTTTCTCGCTGGAACTAAACCTCAGCAGCTAATTATTCTAATTAGCAATGGGATATGCTAAATTTCTACGTGTAAATACTAGATCATGCCCTCTCACCTGCAATGTAGTTCGTGCAGGTGTCGACGTGCGCATACCAGTCCGCTGGAATTTCGGATGCAACAAAAGACAAAAATGGATCATGCAACCTGAATGAAAATATTAATTTGGCGGGGAAAAGTATATTTGTAAGCGTAAGAAGCTGGATTGTCTCGTAATAGCATCCATTCGCTACTTACAACTAACATTTAACGTACGAGCAATCCTTCTTCTACCCATAAATTGATTCTTGTTAATTGAATTAAATGGACGGGATATAACTATTCGGACGGCCACTGGAGAGACAAGAATCTCCACTAACTATTTTTACATGCTAACATAAATTACAATAAGAAACACAGTTAAGGTTCCTTTTGATATTCACCGCGATGTCAATTTCAAAGACGACTATTAACCACTCAACGATATCACTGTATAACTCTGTTATAAAAGTAACTCCAATTTAACACAGTGTTACTCGAACAAAATTAACAATTTAACAATAACAATAACGATGACGATAACGATACTTCACTCACCCGTACGTTCCTATCCTCGATTTAAGGATAGTCAACAATAAATAAATATGTATCTATAAAAGTAAGATTCGGGTAAAAGGATTGAATAAGTTAAATGGCGCACGGATGAGGCCAGCAATTTATGGACGAAAGACAAGACACTCTGCAAACGGGATAAGCCGTGCAAGGGCAGAGTGTAACCAGTGTAGATAATACCATCGTCTCTACTCCGGTACGGAAAATCTTACCCTCGTAATACCAGTAGCTCGAGCTGCTGTGGCAGTGCTAGCAGTGGTGCTGGCGATGCTCGAGACCGAGAGCAAAGATTCCCTCGATCCGGCCTTCCTCAAGCTCGAGTTTAGGGCGGCACCAGTTGGTTTATGCACCACGCATGAAGACCTCTTACTCGATGGCGATCGGCTGACCTTGTGAATGGGTGCGAACAGACCATATTTGGGTCTGCATTCGAAGTACCTGCACCCATACTACTTGCTTAATACCATTTGCAACAAGTTTTCGGAAGGCGTTAATTAAAACAATCGAGCTAGGCAATCGTGAATTGGCAAAGAACTTTCGATAAATAATTGGATGCATTGGTCGCGAGATACAGGAGTTTTAAACTAAAGTGAGCGCAGACCTTTTATCAGCAACAGAACCATCGTTCTTTCCAATGGGCTCGTCGAGTTCGATCCCGCACCATTCACCGGGTGCGAACTCTGTGGTACCCAAGTACCTCAAGACACCGGTTTTGCTACCTTGGCTCGATGACACGATTACCCTTTCGCCGATCTTGAGGTCCCTCTGCGATACCGTGGACGACAAACTTGTCGTCGATGCGTCTAAATTATAAATTAACAGCTGTATCAGCTGGCCGAAGTTTCGTGCGACGTTGCTAGTAAGGAGTAGGAGTACATGTATATTTTCTCATGCAAGTTTCTTAGTTCCATTTCTGCGGATAGCTCTATGTATATTCGCGTTGATACAGGGAAAGGATTAAAGCGTACGTCTTAAGTATTCTAAACAGTTTGAAGATCTGGAGGCAGTGGAGGATCAATGCACATAGAATTTATTAAGCCAGTGAACTAATATACTATCGTGAGAATATTTTACCAGATTGTCAAGGGTGAAAAGGTGACCAATGCAACACACAATTTAATACCAAAGCCGTTAAGTAATAAATATACGAAAAGGCGTTCTCTTACGCTACTTGTTAGCAACTACAAAATTCCAATTGTACAGGAAACAATTTTACTCTAAAAGCACTGGAAATATTTAAGCTTTCTACCACGCAGATAAAAAGTAATTCGATCGTCGAGCTATAAACTCTTAAGCAGCAATAAATAAAATGATAGTCTAACAAAAGAAGACTGATCTAGAATCTACATATACGTGTATACCGGATACAGAAATGCAAGAGTACATGGCACGCATCGTAGACAATGAGACAAACACAGAACAGTTGTGACTGCGCGTGTAAGGAGCATCAGACCAAAAGGAATTGTATTGTAATTGCTTCACGTGAATTTGATAATACAATTGTCGAGTTCTCGATGCCGTTTGATCGCTTCTTACACCCTCAGTTTGCACCATTTTTTCTTAAGAGCTCACAAATGGAACTAAAGCGCATTAGGGACGAGAAGAGTTTCTTTTGCAGCGATCCTTACTCAGGGAGGGCGACATGGATTTGTTGAGGCTTCCTTTGGTGCTCTCCGGCGGCGTCGTCGGTGTCTTCTGTGAAGCTGATAGATCAGCCAACGGCTGCCTCGTTAGCCTGGTGAGACGGGAGAAAATCCCGCGTTTCGGTTCACATTGAAAGTAACGACAGCCGGCCACCGATCCATCGTTTTTTCCTATATACCAACGCGTTGAAAACTTATTTCCTTAGCAACTCTTGTTGTACCACTGGGTCTATGATCCATTTGATGGATTCCATTCTAATAAACTTAGCATCACAATCCACATATACGCAATTTTCTTTACGATTAAATCATCGCTTCGCCAAAGATAATTCGACATACGATTGCAGTTTTTGCGAAGTAAATCCAAATGATGGGGTAGAATAATTTGACGCGAATGATGGCAATCTGCCTAATGTGCTTTTGACGATGCTGGAGAAAAAATCTCCCACGTAGCAGATAGGTGTTGTACTGATACGATAGATGCCAAGTTCGCAAGTGCTAAGCAGTGAGAGTAACCCAAGGGGTGATTGGTAAATGTCTTACCAATTGGTTCATCGAGAACCACGCCAGCCCAATCTCCTGGAGCGAATTGGGTTTCTCCGATGTAAGCGATTGAACCGGGCTTTGTGCCACCGACCCATACTCGGTCTCCAATTATAAAGCTGTCCGTATCCTCGGTCAGGACGACGCTAGTATCTGCCCAGACCAAACGATAAACCACATTTCTTAAGAATGTCAAATCTCTCCAACTTCCCTTCAAAGATTCTTTTGTGCTCGACGTTGGAGTAAGAAAAAAAAGAAAAAAAAAAAAACTCTTTCATTACTGTTGATAAGCGGCGTGCGGACATTTAGGACGTTTACAGAGGTACGAGGTAAACAGTATCGACGAATACATGTACACGATACTCAAACTTCAAATGGAAGAATGGGACTCCAGCTGAATTGGAGTGTTTATTTACAATCGTACATTGTACTTATACGTGGCGCAAACCTCAGGCGCCAATGGGTCATTATATCAAGGTACACATACATAATGCCAACGATAAATACAGAAAACAATGAAGCAACCTACCTGATCCTCTGCGCAATCCGGCCTCGCTCAATCGGCGGCCATGCGTTTCCCAGAGATGATCCATCTGGTCTGTCGACACCATGCAAAACAATGCAAAACAATGCAAATCATACTAAACAAAGCGCAACATGCTCTCACGATGAAGTCTCACTGGTCTGATGTCGCCTCTTGTTCTACCGATTCCAGAACACAGTTTTAGGGTAGGAAATAGCAAAACAATGAAATTACATTCACAATACGGATACTTGCAATTGGCTCAAAATTCTACACTACAAAGAAGAGGATCCGAATAGCGTGATCCAGGAAAGTTGTAAAATGTCGAAGGTATACAGGCCAGATTATAGATACGATAACGGTTTGCTCGCCATTGTTGAAGCAAACGTTAAACAGTCGACGCGTGAAACGTGCCAATTCGCGTTTATAGAGATTAACCGCTCTAATTACAACCTGGTTCCCAATCGATGCCGGAAGTTACTTAGATTCGGTCAAAGAGCGAAGTTATGTAAACGAGTGATTAACATCCACGGGGTGTGTTCAAGGCAGAAAGAACAAAGGGTTCGAAAATGTACATATCACGACGAATCCACGCATCATCTCTCACCGGTTCAGACTTTGCAATTAATCGAGCGTGTCGATCAAGCGCACGCGAGCGTGTTGATTTCCACGTCGAATCAAATCTCGCTGAACATGCGTATACATAACTATATAGTTGTCTGGATGGTAATTGAATTAAGGCGCGGAGCGACGGAATTATCTCGTTAACTAGAAAAAACTCCAGATATGGAATCACTGGTATGTCCGGGTATCGCGATTCGCGATTTAATTAATTATTTATGAGAAAACGTGGGCGACCCTACGGTGGTAGTAGGTCGCTCGCGTGGGCAAGAGGCTCTGTTCGCGGCTAGATTGATTAGCGATTAGAACGCAACGATCAAATGGGATGTCACGCGCGATTTCCACGGTAGCCGCGATTTCGCGGTTCACCAGAATTCGCGGCCACTGATCAGAATAAACAAGGATGGGTCTTCTTCTCGACCCGTCCACTAAAGAAAGTACATAAAGCTGCTGCTCTGTTGGAATTCTAACAGTTCTATACGTTAGTGATGCAATTCCAGTTCAGCTCTGCTATTACTACTTCATAACATGGATTATGATCTCATACGATATGTGGAACTTAAGGCTACCGCTGAATCGAATGCATAGTAATAGCGGAGAAAATTGTTTAGTGCACAAGGATACGAGTGATCTACTCTATCTGCTTCTATCGTTGCAATTATTTCAGAAGCATGATAGTATCTTGGATACATTTTATTACGTGTATTATTGATTTTAAAGAATTCATGTAATTTTAAATGATATATTCGTAAATGAAAAATTATTAATTCATCCATTTGATTACTTTGGTAGCTCAGATGCTATGGAAACGTTTGGAACGTTCTGCGTAACACCAAAATAAACGAAGCACAGTGTCAAACACCTTGACCAGTTGACAAGGAACAGAAGTAACGTAATCCGGATAAATAGTCACCTAATCCAGACACTGACATAAGCCGTCAAATGGAACCTAGAGCCTCTATATGTAAACAAGGGTAACCGTATACTGACAATGAGACGGTTGCTACTATGACAGTAAAGGAATGATTTGTTTATTCAATCTAATGATCCAGAGCCGAACCCGATGAGCATTGATTGCGACTCTGAAACAGTTTTCGAATTTCTGCTTCCGTATTACAATTCCATCGCTATGACTTACGATTGTACAACCCTCGCCTGTCTTCGACAGTGAAATATAGCTCGATAGAAGGTTTAAAGTAAATGCGTTTGATTTGCAAATCATTGTTACTCAAAAAACATATCGTATATCTAAAATGATCAATATTGGAGCTGAAATATTGGAGCAAGATATTTCTCGGGAAATCCACGAAGCGAATATATCGGTTTTGTGGTACTAACAGGGTTAAAGACGATGAGTATTTGAAGCGACTCAGGTGAACACAATTCTCACGCGAATATATTAAGGAAGCCTAAAATGAACATTATCCGTAGTCGCGTCTCTATAAACCGTTTATCTCTCCATATTTGGTTGATGCTCTCACTGCTGGCGAACACTATAACGCCGATTACGTAAGGCAGAAGGATCGCGATCGTAAATACCATTGATCCTCGAACGAATTGTGATAGAAGCTTCTCGAACGAGAATATATATTAACGTAAATATTAGTCACTACTATAAAATTTCCAGTACAATAAAAGAGACAAATTCTAGTAAATTATTCATATAAGCGTACTCGAAGTTTCTTAGACAAATCGTCTAGTTTGTCAGGAATCTTTGGTCTATAAGCATAAGGGAAAATATCGAGTATCGAGGCCGTATTAATTTTCACGTCAAGTCGAAAATTGACTTTGCCTGCCTTGAGCTTCCCTATCGCGTTGCGAAATCCGAGACCGGCATTGCCCGATACAGAAGTTACTCGGGCAAAAAAAAAAGGGGGATCGAAAGGGCGGGTCGCGAACGCAGGAGGAAAGACAAAACGGGAAGAAATCGAGAGTACAATAAATATTTGATTGCATAAGAGTATGCGTCATGCGATGACTGCACTGACTGCAGGTCTCTTCTTGTTTCTCGGAGACATTGCATCGGACTCGCGCGATCCACCTATAAGGCAAGATACGTGCTCCCGATGCGTGAGCCTCTTTACGCGACCCGCATGCAATCTCGAAAACGTGCTCCGCTTATGCCACTGTGCGTAAGTAAGTACACACGCCCATACCACGCGTTTCTTTATCTGATTTTATCACGATATGTGTATTAAGTATGGCAAAAGTTTATCTTCGTTTAGCACATATCTATTGTACGATATTATATTACTGGATAATATGCAAAAACATTACAAAGCATTGTTATATTGTTTTCTTTAAAACCCAATGATATACTTTGCCGTCTCTAACCGTTTTATATAATTTGCGGAAATATTGCAGTTCGATACAAATTGTGATTGATCGAACTGTAATTATAAAAATATGAAAAAGCAATCAAAGGGATGGATCGACGCTTGAAATGAATGTGAATTAGGAGTTGTAAGAATAAAGGGATACAAGTAGCACTATGACGAGCATACGTACTGATCAGTGAAATTGGTCAACGCTTGGTTCTTCCGGCGTGCGGAAATCATGCGGTTAAAGTAGCAAGCAGTAGGTTTTACAAATGATTAGATACCCAATTGATGTATTATAATACAGATAACAATAAATGTAGTATCATTAAAAAAAGGTATAATTAGGAATATAAACAGGATTTTAGTGAATTGCTCGATAGTGTAATACATCCGTCTGAATGTCAACGTCAACGTCCACGACTACGAGATTAATTATGCTTCCGTGCTTTTCGGTATTAAAACTTCAAAGTCTTCTAAATCACAAAGTTTCGGTCTCCGGTTGACAACGTGCACAACCTCTTAAAACTCATTGAATCAATACCGCGTTCATACTGCAGTACATTAGCGTTAAAAGAGGTACCCATTTACTTCACCTTTAGAGAAGTTTGAAACTATAAGAGGTCGTATATTCTACTTAAGTGATTCTTATTCCACTAAGAAAATGTCGACTCAAAAACCGTTACTTTAAAGTCTCCTAAACAAGAAATTGTTAGAATCGTTTAGTCTCAAAGTAATTAAACAGAAATAATTTAATAGTAACCACAGCACGGTAGGTATCAATGGAAGATGTGTTGTTAAATGTGATTGGAAAAGCAAGATATAAGTAAATTCGACTTATGCTAGCAAGATCGAGAAACAGAGCTTATTTACCAGATCTTGCGGACGAGATGCGTCGCGGCGAGAGGTAGAAGAACGACTTACAAGAAGTTCGCGGGCTCGCGCTCATGAGCGCGCTCGTCCACGCTCACCGTGGACAACTCGTGGGTCGTGGGCGTACGTGCCCCACGTGTACAGCGCGCTAAATAAATGCACGCCTCAAACAAACTCTTACTATTGCTAATCTCTAATGTATTGATACCTTGCCAAATTTCTTATTTCCAACAAAGTAACAGCTTATTCTTATCGGATGAATTTCATTGTACATTATGAATATCACAAATATACTTTAAGAATAAGTTTTTTACATCACGTATTGTACTGGAGTATACTGTTTACAATATAGTATAAAGTAGTATATATCTTTGGCAATTTTAATTAATGGTTTTGAGTGCTATGATGATACGATGCTAAAATTTAAGCTATACACGTCTCTGGACTATACAATACAGTTAGGAACGACGTATATTCAACGTACATTAACACAAATAGTATGCTATCTAAAATTCTCCATGCAAAACAGAATACAACAGATTATTTTGAATTGGACTCACTCGTTCCTGGTCTCGGTGGAGATGGTGGAACCGCGGGTCTTGGGGGAACTGTGCAGCATGGGCGACCAATTTTTGATGGTGGCCTTATACCCGATGGTTTAGGCTCTGTCATCTTGGTTTGGCACGCTCACTGTTATATAATATACACTGCAACAAAAATGGAATATGTAAGTACGTTTATAAGAGCATACGAATACATGACTTATGAACTTATTTCTATAAATATTTGATGATTCATTGATCTAAGAAAAATCTTATTGTAAATAACGTGCAAGATGAAAAAATATTGTATATTCAAGTAAACAATGAACATCTCATGAGCATCTATTATTGCAGTTCATGAGTAGCATATAATAAGCATGTATTTAACAGTCATAAATAATCCTAACATACATATTTCCTGTGTATTTCAACCAAAATCGCTATTCACGCCGAAAATTACGTCTCATACAAAATCTAGACGATGCGGCAAACGCATTTAGGAACTGAAAGATGTTGCGGCATAGTGCGGCAGTTCAAATATCGCAACCGACACTTCATTGACAAAAAGAAACCAAAAGCGTAACTATAACTGTATGAATGGGATCAACAGCAATGCGCAGATTCTCCGTTAGTACCATGACATTCGCTCTAATGCGCACAAATACGTAAAACTATATTCGGATGGCTATAAAAACTTCATGATTTTAAAGATATCGTTTACGAAACGGATCCTAGTGATTCGAAAAAATGTCAAAACCAAGAAGAAGGTTAACCTTTCCCCTGATTGAGTTACCGTTACTGAAGAAGATACAGATATGACAATTACCTTATTGCTGAAGGAGACGTTGATTGGATTCGTAATCGAATAACATATTTCACAAACGACGATTAGAACATCACTGTTTTCACACGATAACACGACGAAAATCTCGCACCTGCTCGCGCCGCGGCTAACGGAAAAGTGACAATTGGAGATTGGAGGGCATCAGCAGCGCCGTCACGGTCTACTTGCGCATCCAGTTATGATTTTCCTACAGTTTTATACAAGTTTTCCCCTTATTATTTAATGATGCGTGCCCCTGTTTAATCGCGCGTTTCTCCCTCTTTCTGCTACTACTACACAAAATTGATATTTTTCCAACAAAACTTAGAGATTATCAAAAATATTCTTTGAAAACCTAACTATTCATTTTCGACTACCTGTTTTGAGCTGTCAAATTCTACATGTTTACCGATATAAATTTGTATTAACTCGCTTTTATTAACTATTATTTGTGCAGTATTATAATTTGTAGGAAGAAACTGTTCTCTTACCCTCAGCTAGTCAATATGTCTATTTACCATCTATATATGTAGGTAATACACGTAATACAAAGAGATGCCGGCCATGCCGGGTGTCAGAGACCCGTTAAGTCATTGGATATAAACGAAACCCCCCAACAATTCATGAAGTTAGTACTATTAGGATTTATTGAATAAGCGAAATTGTAAGCCGAAGCCAAAATCTCGCCAATTTTCCCGGAATATAAAATTTGACGTATGACGTCACGCCATTTATCGAGCAAATATGAGATAGAGTGTATAATTACCGTTTTCGATGCTTTCCACTTTATACTCCATCTCCCTCGGGTACAATGACTGTCCAGAACACTTTCGATATCACTCTCGTTCCGAAACACTGCTTTTCAACACTTTTATTTCGAATTTCCCGATGCACTGACGCGCAGTAGTTACAACAGACTTGGCGGCACACAATATGGCGACCAGCGGGCCACTTACCCATGGTTCGAAATCCGGTGCTCTGATTGGCCACAGTGATTCAAAAAGACAATCAGTAGAGTGAGAAAATATGCCGATAGGGTGCGCTCGAACTCGTGCACTGTCGGTAACTTAATTTTTGGCAATAAAAAATTCCGTAGCTTGAAATATCTATCCTTTACTAATCTGTGGTAAGTTTGGGAAACAAAAGGAACTGTCACTTATAAATCTTGAATAATAAATGCGTGAATTAAAATTACAAGTCCACCTGTACATATATTTGAGACGTGTATTTGAAAAACAAAGATTGTACCGAATCTGTAATAGGCATTCCAACAATAAGGTACGTTTATTTCATCCTTTTCTGTTTCAGTAAATGATTTCTTAAGCTAATCTGTTTCTCTTTGAAAGAACGTTTCACTTTTCCTCTGATCTTGTGTTTAATCATCTGGAAAGCTTTCGTCTTCTTTTTCTCTCGATTCGTCTTACTGCAGAGTGGATTTTGCCGGCCATCCTTGTAGCCAAATTTTTCTCGGCCTTCTTGCCCTTGCTGGAAAATGAAAGAATTTTTTAGAAACCTATTTCCGAATCTATTATTTTAAAAGGTACCTTACCCGTATCGATTCCACTCGAGCTTGCTTATCGTGTTTACGCTTCTTGTAAATATTTTCAATGTCAGTCAGCTTCACTAATTCTCCTCGATCAGGTTCACCAGGATGTGGCCTTTTGACTCCACGTTTCGGATAAGTTACTTGTTGCTTTACCAGGGCCATATCGATCCTTTTAAAATCGTCATCCGTTAATATCCTCTCCGTCGAAATCAAAGACGCCTTTTCCTTTTTTTCAACTGTGAAAGCTTCCTTTTTCTCGACTTTTCCTGACTGTTGTTTCTTCATTTTTTCTTTCTTCCTTATTCTTTTTTTCTCCCGCTTTCTTCGCAAACTACCACCTTCTGAGCTTTTTGATTTGACATGTTTCTGACTGGTAGCCGACTTTTCAGTTTCAGTATTATCCTCTTCTTCATTTTCATCTTCACTTTTCTCTTCATTCTCGTCGGATTCGCTATCACCACTATCTGTGCAACTTTCATCGTCACTGTCATCGTCGGATTCATCCTCTTTATTTTCTTTCTCTTTATTCTGTTTATCGTCTGTATCAGTCGCATCCTGTCCTTTGTTAATATTTTCTTCGTCACTACTATGATGCACGTCTACCCACTCATCCGAATCCTGAAAAAAAACATTCTTGAAGATTTCTTCCAAAACAATTTTACAGTTTAACTTGTTTTATGACTATCTTACATCGCTATCACTGTCAGCCTCTTCATCGCTAAATTTCTTTGTGTCACGTTCAAGTAGAGTTTCGGCGCCGGGAATAAAATCGTTGGCAATGATTTCTCCGTATTTCGGGGTTTCCAATGTCATAGTTGCCTCTGTAGGTCTTCCTCTATCTCTCTTATGCAACAGTTCCGGCATGTTTTGCCGGAAAACTCCAATTAATGATCGCGCAGCCATCATCACGCTACGGTCTCGATAATGTTTATATTGTGCAAGATCTTGCAATAGGTCTGTAGTCATAACTAATGGGCAGCGGGAACAGATTTCACGAACAGTGTTTAATCTACAATACGAACATCATGGAGTATAAATAATCATTACCAGAAGATTGTAATATAATTTAGCAAATCTAATGACTTACCCAATAGCCATGACATCCGCGGAATTTCTCTCCGTAACGAAATTATTTACCAACGTCTTTAGAACGGGTTCCAATACATCAGGTGGAACTAGTTCGTGCGAAGCCTGTGCGACGAACTGCAGTAGCTTTGTCACCTCTTTTATATTCAATAAAACAGAACAGTTAGAGATCAATTAATTAATTGAAAGATATAAGTAATATATGTACGTACCACGTTGATGAGGTTGCAAGAACCTTTGCAAATAAGGATAGAAATTCAGCAAGAACAGATTATGCAAACCGATTAATCTTGAAATTACATCCAATGTCATTATTTTAATTTCAAATCTGCCGTTGGTCTTCTCTAATTGTTTAAACAATTTTTCCGCGAAATCTTGTGGATCATGAATTAAATGTAAAGCAGAGAAATTAAAATGTGGAGCTTTAGCTGCCTTCTTTTTGGATTTCTGAAATAGAGTAATGTCAACAAGTCAATTAGTTACGAGAAATCATTGTTAGATACATTTTATTGAATGTTTAAACGTATTTACTTACTTGAAATAATTGTTTTGCTTTACGTAATTGCTTTTCTCGCTTCTTTGTCTTCTTATTGACTTTGTTAGCCATAATTACCTCTTTGATATTTGGTTCACTGTCGCTGTCACTGTCACTACTATCTTTCTCTTCCGGATCAGTACCCAGAAAGAACTTCAAACAAGCTACGTGAACTTTTGTTGCTTTCGAGAGACAACCTGTCGCTATGACGTTAACAGTTTTTGCATCGTTCCAGATATTTTTCTTGTACAATTCTATCATAATATCGACAGACATTTTGGCGGCCTTAACATTCGAGTCTTTCAACATAGAAAACATAAAATTCTGTAATGCTGTGTTAACTCTAGTATTTTTCTGTTTTGCATTAACATTTTTAATATCGTTGATGATATGAGTTTGTAAGAATTGTCTCAAAACTTTATCTTGACATCTTAGGAGTTGGAAAAACAAACTTAGAAGAGCAGTTGGCTCCAAAAGACCTTTGTTACGCAATTGAATTAGGGCTTTGCAGAATGTCTGAAAGATGAAGAAAAAACAAAATATTTAAATAATATTTTACTTTTGAAATCGATGATTTTGAATTATTGTCAATTTGCTCTTTTACTTACCATACGCATTTCACTATCCAATACCAAATTGTATGTTTGCAATACATCGATAATCTCTTGTGGAAATACCTCTAATATGCTTGGATAACAATGGGCCACCTAAATCGGAGATATAAGTATCAAGAACGATATGTGACGTACTCATATGCATTAGATATGTCAGTGCAAAATTTATTTTTCCAAATTCGATAAACTTGTACAAAAATATAAATTTGAGTATTAAATACGGTAGATTCACATTATTATATCCATTGGCTGGATTTACAAAACTCACACGCATACTACATATGAAAATTATAATTGAAACGATATAGTACGGAAAACAAAAGTATAAAGCTAATAATATAAATAGAAGTGGAGATTTTTAAAAGTATATAGACTAATAATAATTAATTGACACATATAGCTAATGCATGTGATCAAATAAGTAATTCTGTAAGGTAAAATCAACAGTTTTCGCTATGACGTTAATGAAATCACGAGATACACAGCATTTGAATTTTGGTTCATCCAAGTTACTCGCTCCTATAGGGGTAAGAAGACCCAATTGACACATCGAAGGAATTTGTGCAAGTAAATTAGCATTAACGTCGACCTTCTCATTTAAAATTGTACAAAATATGGCAAGCATTCGTGAAATAGGAAAATGGTGTAATCCTGAATGACCACCAGACGTTTGTTCTTTCTTTTTCGACATAGTCTTTTTTCTTTTTCTCTGTTTCTGTCTCGAAAAAATACGTTTGTCTTCTTTCGCCGGATTGTATGACGCGAGATAAGCAGCCAATAACATATACTTTGCGTAATACGGCAATTCAAAGCTCAATGCTAATTTTGCTGTTGATTCAATTTCCCTAGACAATTGATCACGCATAACAAAATTATCCGCGGCAACACGAAGATAAATAACTTCCAAATTGGATTTGAAGATCGGTGATATGTGCCGCCAAAGCGCCGACATATCGTCCTTTTTTATACGATTTGTTGCAACCGGCTCTATATATTTAGAAAAATTAAGTTTTGCCATATGCTTAAGCTCGTTAAGATCTCTGCAAAATCGAAAGAATACAGAAAGAAACAGGTTCAAGTATTGCTTGTAGAAATTACTCTCGCAAGAAGGAGGTTTATAAGATTGCAGGATTTCAGAGAACTCTTCACGAGTATACTGCGGAAAATGAATCCTGTATGGTTCATACATGCCAATTTTTGTTCGGAACTTTTCCCAAACAATGTCGCTTAGAAAAATTGTACATACATTAACGCCAGATAACTCTCTTAATCTCAATAAAGCTGGCAATAGAGTCGGATCAGTATCCCTCAAACTATCGCATTTATCGAATACTATAACAATTGGCCTGTTATTCTTATTCGCTATCTCTTTAAGATGAAGTATAAAATCCATCATATTATCACATTTTTGATGAGTTTTCAAACTTGTCGCAAAATCAGTTTTGGATGACGTTAAATGTGTCAGTATATAATCAAAAATATGTTTGGTATTCACGTGTTCTATGCAATTAATAAAACTAGTATTATATTGTAAATAAGAGAGCAAACTATTAACGATTAATGTTTTGCCAGTAGCTGTATGACCATATATAAATATGCTCTCGGGCAATGGTTCATCCTTTCTGCCGATCAAACAATATAACTGCTTTACAACACCCTCCCGACATAGAATTTCTTTTTGGACAGACGTTAAATATTTTTCCATATTCCTTTAGTTATAAACAAATTCTATGAACCCAATTGTTGGTTTTTGGTGATACAAAAAAAAATAATACTTCGGTAGATCCACTTCACATATGGTTACTAATATACCTGTAAGAGAAATCAAAACGACCTGTCCAATATTTTCACGTCTCAAAACCCAGGTAGGTAATTGTAAGTTCAATTATATTTATAATTTCTGAATGATATTATGTACAATGAATTATTCTATACGTATGTTATACGTTATAAAATTATGATCGCTCACCTGGGCCAAAAACATGACAACCTCATCGAGACTTTTATTGAATTTATTCGGTGCCAATCGGAACACATCCAAAGTAGATTTATAATGCTGATGTTGTTGGAGAAACTGAAAACATATGCACGTATTATATTTATGACAATTATGAAAATTAATAGCGGAACATAAAATGAAGGTTAAATTTACCTCTTCCTTATACGATTCAGGATCACGCTTGATAAGATTTTGCAATTGTGGAAGATTTTCCGGCAATTGATTATTGTGTCGGACCATTCTTTTTCAATTCAGTATATGAGAAATTGGAGAAATATATTTGACATAACAAGTTCGTAGACTTCCAATTGCAACGCAATTATTGTATATAACCTTGCATCCGTATCCGAAGTGTTTCAAATTATTCCTAAAATATAATTACAGTTAATATTGAAATGCTTCTGAAACGTAACTATAAGTACAACCTTAAAAATATATATTTGGTTAAATGCCCATGTGTTAAAAACGTACATACCATGTGCAGTTTTCGGTCAGACCCTTGAAGTTCGTTGCATTTTGAATACAAATAGGATGCAACTAACGTGAAGTGAACTGCAATACGCATTCACTGTCATCTATGGAGAATATGTAGAAACGTTGAGTTAAACTTACTCAGAGGGTAATATACTAGTACTATATTTTCTCTATAGGGAGCACGATTTTCGCAACATGACGTCACATCCGCATTCCTCTTGTAGTGTCTCCTTTTTGCACGCTTAGGCGGTGCAGCGAACCTGTACGAAAATAAATTTGCACGGCGTGTCAGAGGCCTAAAGTAGACTAGCCCATAACGATTTTGACAGACATCTGTTTATCTGTTATGTTGGTTCTTTAAATCAGATCATTTCATACAAAAGAATTCGTAATAAAATCCAACAGAAATTCTGTTTAATTCGTAAAGTTCTTATACTAATCACATAGACTATAATGGATACTATGACATCCGATGACGAGTTACCCGAAGACGAAGAAGAAATCCTTGTTTATGTGGAATTTGATGGTATAATTGCTGACAATGCTTTTGCAAATGATCAACTTCGTTTAGACATGCTTGCGATCGATACGGAACATCCAATAATGCAAATTAATGGACGGGTAAGAAATCGACATTGGTTTCTATTCAGAACTGGCACTTTTTAATTTTAGTTCTTGATTCAGATAATTTAGTTCAGGATGAAACAATTTGTTTCAGTTTTACGAAGGTACTTACGAAGATGCAGTTGGTACTTATATGCTTTTTACGAAAAACGAAGATAGTACGTCCAGTGATCCTGTATTCGATGTACCCGTTACATTGAAATATTTTGGAAAAACTAGAAAAGTATTAAAAATGCAACGAATTTTTATCGAAAACAGAGCAGAGGTTCTCGGAGAATCTGATCACAGTCAGTGTTTACCGAACCTAGATGCAATTAAAGATGCAGGAGTACCAGTCAAGTATCAACAAGAAGGTAGGAACATAGATTTTGGCACAATATTTCTTCTAATGTATAATTCAATAATCCTTTCGTATTACAGCACTTTGCTTTTGGAAAAATCTTCGTGACTATAGAATGAATGCATTAAATTCATACTTGGAAAAGCAAAGGATTAGAGAAGAGAGAAAGTCTAAAGGTTTGGCAATAGATTCAGAATCCGATGACGATCATCCATTTACTACGTATGCTGCTGAAGAATTGGATGATTCTACAGAAAATATAAGCGCAAAACTGGGTAGTCCCAGTAGAAATTATTCAGAAAAGTTGATGGACCCGGAAGATATAAGACCAGAGTGCACTGCTGGCGAAAGCACTTTTGCAAAGACAGATGAAACTGAAGAACATGATACCAATATGGATGCCGATGTTATAGATAAATCCGTTGAAACAAAAGTTCTACAGAAAACATGTGCAACTAAAACAAAAAAGGCTAAGTCTGGGCATACTGCGATTAGAATAAAATCTAAAGAAGCGCTAACAGGCGTAAGCAAGAAAGATTCTTCTGAAGAGGAAAGAAAGAATGATACAGAAGAATCAAATATAAATGACAAACAAGACTCATCTAATCAAGAAACGGATGATATTGTGCAAAACTCTCAAAAAGATGATCTACAGGATAGCGAAGAAATGGACACGGATCCATTATCTACAGATTCTCCTAAAGAAACAAAACAATTAAAGCGTGAAGCAAAAATGCAAGAAATTCTAAACAAGTTGAAAGCCCTTGCACATGAAGCAATGAATAGTGAGCCTTTCGAATAAAATGCATGGTGAAGGAAGAAATGGTAAGTGTCTGAAAACATGAAATATTAAAATTAAATCTATATTTTGCATTATTTCATACATACAAAGTAGGGAGATGTATTGTATACGTTTTTATATGTATAGAATTCATTTATTATGACATAGATAACCTGAAAGTATAAACTATTTATTGCAATTTAACAGTTCTAGTTGAATTTTTCACAGAGCTGCTTTTAACAAATTTTTACAATATTGTTATTGCTATTTAAAGTTAGACTGTGAATGAAAAATGCATAAATTAAAGATAATATAATTCACAGTATTATTATGATAAAAATTATAGATACAATTACCACTATTCTCCTTCTGAACTTACGATTTCGAATAAGTTTCCATATAGTAAATATTATTTCAGCAACCAAGTAAAACATAATTTGTAAACATTACTCGAAATACGAATTAACCGAAACTGTTCCTTATACATATATTAACTTAAAAATCTTATGTTTTACGTTTATTGGTAGTGGTTCATGTAAAAGTAACATTCTCTAAATTAACATAATGTCTTTTGAAAGAATAAAGATTCGTATTGTATTATTTACAATGGTAATGATGGCTGTGTTCTGTTCTATGTACTCTTATGCCATCCATAATTAAATTGGCATTCTTTCTCGTAGTATGCAATGTACAGCACTATTTATGAAAATACTGACTAAATACGAAATTTATCAGAATAATTACAACTGTTAAAGTAATCATGAAATATTTTGTACGATTAACGTTTCAATTGTCTTACGATCAGATAGTGCCGAACATCTTCGATACATACACGAAGACCCAAAATACAAAAGATATATGGAAGATATGTATACGTCATCTATGGATGGATAAGGAAACGAAAAATTGTCACCATTCTAAATCTCCAGGAAGTTCATCGGGATATTCTCCTGTTAGACAAGCTGTGCAATGGCCAACGTAACTGCTTTCTCGATTATCCATACCGTACCTAACAGCTTGAACCAAACCTTCGACCGAAAGGTATGTTAAACTATCAGCACCAACATGTTTTGCCAGTTTCACACTATCGAGTCTATTAGCGATTAATTCTTCCCTCGTTGGAATGTTGATTCCCATGTAACAGGGATATTTTAAGGGTGGTGACGCTATTCTCACATGCACCTATGTAACATAACAAGTAGATAAATATTCGTAGATATTATAATTCTTAACTCCTCGTATAAGAAGAAAATATTTACTTCTTTTGCTCCTGCGTCGCGCAATAGTTTTATTATAGGACCAATAGTATTTCCTCTGACAATCGAGTCATCGATAAGAATTAACTTTCTTCCTTTAACATTTTCGGATAGAGCTCCGAATTTCTTTGCCACGCCAAGTTGTCGAAGTCGTGTACTTGGTTGAATAAAAGTTCTACCGACGTATCTATTTTTGCACAGTACTTCTGCGAAAGGTATTTTTGACTGAAACATAAGAAAATTTAGTTTACCAAGAATTCTTGAAATACACGTCATATGAGAAAGTTGGTGGTAAACTTGGGAGAGATACAAACCTCTCTTGCATATCCGTGTGCCGCTGCTGTGCCAGACTCAGGTACCGAACTAACGATATCGGCATCCACGGGTGATTCTATAGCAAGCACTCGGCCGCATTGCATACGAACCGAATATACCATTTGTCCTAATTTATAAAGGATAAAATTAATTGATCAATCTTGAATGGTATTTTCTTAAACCTATAATATTGGATCTACAAATTTACCTTCAAAAATGCTATCACTTCGAGCAAAATACACATACTCAAAGATACAAAATGCCTGTGGTTTGTTATCAGGTCTTTCGATAATATCAATTGTTTTAATCCCCTCGCGAGTTAGTTCGACGATTTCCCCGGGAAATACTTCACGAACATATCTTGCTCCAATACTTAAGAATCCACATGATTCGGAAGAAATTACCCATCCATCTGCTTCGTCGTCGTCGTCAGAATCACTTCCTGCTACGTATAAGTCGTTTCCCAAATTAAAAGGATATCGGAGAACATTGATAATTACGTGAAATAATCTAAAGAAAATATGATTATGATTCACGTACCAAGATTACCAACGGGTACAATTTTTCCAAGACAAAGAGGTCGATTACCATACGGATCTCGTACTCCGTAAATTCTGTCCCTGTGCATAATTACCAAAGAATATGATAATGGTGCTAACTGCATTAAATGCTTTATACGAGCGGGCCAGTCAGGACCATTAACTTCACCTTCAGGAGGATTCAAACACAAAGCTTGCGTGATTAGCTCAGAATCTGAATATGTTGATAGACCAACTCCACGACCTAATACCTAATAATATATGTTGGTGTATCTATAAGTTAACAGTTTACAAACATCCCAAGATTATTTATCAGTATATTATCGTACCATTTTCCTAAGTGATTCAGTATTTACAAGTTCTCCATTGTGAGCAACTGCGAGTGCACCATGCGCAGTATGCACTACGAATGGTTGGCAATTAACTTCTTCGCTAGCTGCGCTTGTACTATATCTGGTGTGGCCAATTCCCAGATTTCCTTTGAGTTTCTTCATGTTCTCATCATTGAAGATGTTATTGATCATACCCATTCCTTTATGAGCGTAAAAAGATTTTGAACAAACACCTTCGCTCGTGACAATTCCAGCACTTTCTTGGCCTCTGTGTTGCAAAGCCACCAAACCTTTAAATTGGAATATACAAATGATTGTTTTACTTATTTAAATTTATATTAGTCTTATATCTTATTCAATATTATATGGTAGTTTAGTTTAAACATACCCAAACAAATAACTTGACCAACATCAATCTGAGATGGCCAATCGCCAGCTGCAATGCATCCAAATACTCCGCACTCATGAGTCAAACCTGTGTGTTTTTGTCCTCTCGTTTCACCCTTACTACGGGGTCTTATCTTTTTTGTATTATCCATAGATAGTCGAGACATTGTATTAATAAAAGAATCACTGTCTTTACTAGACAACATTGTAATGGTTTATATCTGTGGAAAGTTACGGTTGTATTAGTATGGCAGACCAATATTACATAATGGAATATTTCCAGCAATATTAATGAAATGGTATAAAAAAGTTTGTGTAGGGTATAATAATATATACGCGTCTTCGTATGACTGATAATATTGCAAGATGATTGGAGTATAAGAATATTTTCATAAAGGCAACAAGCTTAGCAGACCCCCTTGTGGTCTTTCTCGGATTATCGACAGTGCCCCTGTAAACTATTGACCCCCAGCAAACTGATAGAACAACTCTTACGCACGTTCAATGTTACTACTACAGTTTTCCTCAAGATGCTTGCTTAATCAGTATTTCGCAATTGATTTCATCATTGAATCTCTGTTTACACTGATATACATAGAAAATATTTGTGTTTGCCATAAATTAATCTTAAGGCCTGATAAATATTATTACATTTACCCAAAATTTATTTATGTACAGGCTAGTGTGATTCTAATGGTCCGATAAACATTGATTTTAAAGCCATAATTACAATCCCTCTGCAGTATAAACTATTCATTTATCAAATCCTGAAAATTTACATAATAAAGATAACATTTTGAAAATAGAGACTAGATCCAATGATATGTTGCGTTCGAAGATTCGGAGATAAAGATCTTTGTAAATGTACTCCAAAAAAAATTACATATCGATTCATTTAAAATATTAACTTACCAAAAAGTTAAATCAGCGCAAATAGTATATTGGGCAACAGTAACGTGCACAATCTTTATCAAACTTTTGCAATCGTACGCTATTACCCCCAAACATACTCGAAAAACAGATAGAGATACTTGAGCCGTCCGATAAATTCCTACTACTAACTAATTTTGGCTTGACGATAATCATAATGATAGATTAATTCAAGTTGTTACATTATCAGAGTACAATTGATGGTAACATTTTACCAAAGATCGTACCCACTTGTTGAATGGTAATAACACATTGGTAGTGGTGAACTCAATGTGTGGGGTGAGGATTTCTGAGAAGTTCTCTATAAATGTACGGTGGTGGCGGTGGCAGCGGTAATACCGGTAGCGGGCTAACAATAAGAACGAAGACAGATCGATCGCGTCTCTGGATCATTTCGGACTTATACTCAACAATTTTTTGGAAATTTATTCTTTTATAATTAAGATATGATCAGAAATAGGAAAAGAAACGACATAGTTTTAAAGAGAGTGTCAATTTTGATTAGGTAAATTGTGTACGTACCGTTGTGACACGTGCGTCAGACTTTGAAGCGTCTGCAATGAATCGGGGCTGCCAGCTTCGAAGAGACCCGCTTCTCGACTGACTTCCAAGACTTCCAAGTCCAAATGATCGCGTAGACCAATGGAAACACGCTTTTGACTGGAGGGGCTAGCTCCGTCTTTAGCTATTATCTTACTTTTAAAGGCTTGTGGTTAGCATATGCCTCTTATTCACCAGTTCGATTCCCGAAACTTCTTCAGCATCGTCTTTATCACTGGATCAGACCCTTGAAATTACCCTGTCCGTTTTTCTCCATGGTCCTTATTTTCTAATTTTCTACTTCACATTCATAGACTAATCTCATCTCTTAGAAACGTGTTTATATGTACGTTATGTCTTATGAAGAGAAAGAGCGTTTGAATATGTCCCAATATACTACCTACTAAACTACCTTGTAACATGCCATGGATTTCACCTTACTCTGCCGAAAGCAACACTTTTTTTTGTTTTGTTTGTGAAAGCAATATCCTCACTTAAAGTGCGTTTGGAAATGTCACAAAAATATTCCGCTATCATGCATCACACTGTACCTTGTTACGTCGTTAGAACAACAGATAGATCAACTAGTAGAAAAACAACTTAACAAGTTTACCTCTACTATGAATTCAACGTATTATGATTTACGATAATAGATCGTTAATTAGCACACTCGATCGTCTTGGTCACATGTGTATATACGTATTGAAAGATGTCTTATATTAGTTCTCGCAATTGGTAAATTGGTAATCCAGACCCTAAAATGGCATATATGTAAAGATCGTGAACGATTCGTGTTACGATAGCTTACACATGCACGCCAATCAAAGGAAGCTACCACTTTGTAGTGGGGATTACTGAAGAAATGTTCGTATGAGAAGCGAGAAACCCGCACTTCTGCGCTGGACGGAAAAGGAGAAACATGACGGGTAAGATTCGCTTCTTCTCTCGATCCTTATTGTTCGGCTAGTAAATACTTTACCATCGACCAATTTTATTATCCTTATTGAATACAGTCTGAGCAAGATTTAAGATTGAGGTTGCGATCGTTCTAATTTCAAATCTACTCTAGTTTCATATTCACATTCACTCACTCAACTTGATTATTCGATCGACTCGATCTTATAGACCGGTTACAGTATCGTGTAACATCCGCCGCTTCTCGCAATTCAAGTAAAATATATATATATATATGTAGGAAAATACCTCGACAAAGGTTTTCGACCTGTTTGAACTCTGAACCGCGAACACAGTATTTGCTGTGAGTTTTCTGTATTTATTGTACTTCGTACTGGCCATGTGACACAGAATCATTGGATAATCTATATTTTACGATATGATGCCGAAAGCTTCTCCGTTTCCCAAGTACTCAAAATCGTATAATGTTATGAAATATAGATAAGTTGTGTTTCTGATTGACTCTAGATTATCTCATAGTTATACTGATTTTATAGTAATGACCTCAATGTCCTGTAAGATATTAAAGTGACCCACACATTTATCACTCACTCCTTATTTTCGAAATTAATTCCCGAATCTAATTTAACCCAATTATTTTTTTATTTTTTTAGACCAAAAACTTGGAAAGTTGATTATTGAAGGAAAGACTAAAAAAGTCTATGAACTTCTGAATAATCCAGAATTATGCTTACTGCAAAGCAAGGACAGAATTACTGCTGGGGATGGAGTAAAATCCCATGAATTAGAAGGAAAAGCTGCAATTAGCACAGCTACGACGAGCAAAGTATTTCAACTGTTGAATGAAGCTGGATTAAAGACTGCCTTTGTTAAAGTGGTCAGCGATACAGCTTTCATAGCCAAAAGATGTGAAATGATACCAATTGAATGGGTGACCCGAAGATTAGCTACAGGCAGTTTCTTGAGGAGAAATCCAGGTACGAAAAGAAATTTTTTTAATTTCAAAATCTCTGTAAATTGTATAACGGATAATGCAGATGAATTCATTGATATTACAGGAGTTCCGGAAGGCTACAGATTCTGCCCTCCGCTACAAGAAACCTTCTATAAAGATGATGCTAATCATGATCCACAATGGTCGGACGAACAGATAATTTCAGCAAAATTCAAATTGAATGGTCTTGTAATCGGAAAAGATGAAGTCGAAATTATGAAAGCTATGACAGTTACAGTTTTCGAAGTCCTCGAAAAAGCCTGGGCTACTCGTGATTGTGCCCTTATTGATATGAAAATAGAATTTGGTGTAGATGTCAACGGAGAGATAATGCTAGCTGATATAATCGATAGCGACTCTTGGAGACTATGGCCCTCAGGTGACAAAAGATTAATGAAGGACAAACAAGTATGTAGAAATCTTCCCTCGCGAATATTTCAAATTTTCCACTAGATTTAAGTTTTATATTTTTTAAAGGTATATCGCAATCTGACCAGTGTCACGAAAGAAGATTTGGACGTTGTAAAGGGTAACTTTAAATGGGTAGCGGATCAGTTAGATTATCTTGTCCCACCACCAAGTTCGTTGGTCGTAATCCTAATGGGTTCTCCTTCCGACGAGGAGCATTGTAAAAAGATTGCAACTCAAGCGAAGGCTTTAGGATTAAGAGTGCAACTTCGAGTGTGCAGTGCACACAAGGAGACTCAAGAAACTTTGCGAGTTCTCGCTGAATACGAAGGCACTGGAGAAAGGGTATGTCTTAAAACATGTTTAACGTCATCACAGTACATTTCTTTCCTCATATTATAAGAAGGGCCAGTTTTTTAGTTACGAGATTCCGATTAAAGTAGTAAAATTGGTAGGAAGGTTTCCAAAAGTGTAAAGAAGTTAAAATATAGAAGAGTGTCGGATTGATTGTTTCTCGAAGCTCTTGGTGATATCTAAGGCCGCACTGACCTACGTATCTCTCAAGTTCTCATTGCGGAGTAGCTTAATCGGCGTCACATTCTGATAAACTCAGCGATAGCTTGCAATGCGTACTGTTTATTCCGAAATTATCGCAAGGTTTTTCTCATTTCCTCTAGGTGGTGTTAATAGCAGTAGCTGGACGAAGTAATGGATTGGGTCCAGTACTCTCCGGAAACACAGCTTTGCCTGTTATTAACTGTCCGCCTTTCAAAGCTGACAATATTGCGAAAGATATATGGTCATCCGTAAATGTTCCTTCAGGTAATTTCTTATATATATGCATTCTTATTTATCTACATATTATATACAGATTTGTATATATATCTCATTAGTTTTATCTGTTGTTAAAAAATGAAACAATATTAATATTGCAGGCTTGGGTTGCACAACTGTGGTATATCCCGAGAGTGCCGCAATAGCAGCTGCTCAAATTCACGCTTTGCACGATCATCTCGTTTGGGCTCGTTTACGCGTGAAACAATTGACGAACTTTGTCAACTTGAAACAAGCCGACATTAAATTAAGAAATCTTGCATTGTAAAATATTGCTGATTTCAACGATTAATTTCACGGTAAATGTTTTTCGACGCCCTGGCTATTTATGCGATAGCACTGCTTTTCGTGCTAATGTTATATAGTTTGGCACGTGCATACAATCTTATTTTGTTTATATCACAGTCGGTATTCGAATAAAAAAAGTCTAACGAAATACAACCTATGTTATAAATGTTCATGTTAGCTTTGTTCATTTACACTATACTGTTATTCCTCTTGGTTGTTCTTTACTGGTTGCAAGTTTATAATATTCATTTATTTCCGTTTAGACAGATTTTTGAATAGTACAATGTTATTCTCTGTACATAGTTTTTATACGATGTTCAATTTGGACCTGAAATAAAATAAGATATTAATTCCAGAAAGAGTACTGGTAATAGTTGACCCATTAAGAAATGTCCGCTCCCAATCAACCTACTGTGTTCGTGGATTCAGATTTATCGCGTCATCGATATTATTCACGAACTCTGAATTCTTTCGTCACGTATTTGTATGTATCTACTCGGATACTGTTGCGACAAACAAAATTGAGAAATTATATTTCAATCAGTTAAAAACAAGCTAGATTACTCGATATTAAAGTAAATTAGATAATTACCCAATATATTTATTATATACTATTGCTAGCTAATTTTTCCATGTCCGAAAGCTCTTTCGGACAATTTTCCGATAATATTACAGGACCATTCTCTGTAATAAATACATCGTCCTCTATACGGATACCTATACCACGAAATTCTGGCGGAGCATATTGATTTCTGTGACTAATATAGAGACCTAGCAAGTAAAACATAAATGTATGAATCTCATTTTCCTACAAAATCTTTACTTTCGACAAAAAAAATCTTACCTGGCTCAACAGTTACTACCATTCCAGGTTGCAATTTTATATTCCTGGAAATACTACCTGTATCGTGTACATCCATTCCTAGATAGTGCGATACATGGTGAGGGCAATATTTATACGTTGCTTCCAGGAACTGAGAACCGCCAAAATCTTTTGGTATTAAACCAATGTCCTGTAAGCCTTTCCCTAATAAAAGATTCATCTCCACAAACAGATTGTCTAATCCTGGCATTTCTGCTAGTTTTTCGATTAAAGCTTTTTGTGTCTGCAGAACAATTTCGTATAAAACTTTCTGTTGTTCGGTAAAATTACCATTGATCGGCCAAGTTCTAGTAACGTCGGAGGAGTAACCATAGTAATCGCAACCTAATATTGTAATAAAAAATAAATTATCCAAATTATAATTTACATAATGAATGTATATACGTTATCAGTCTTGATAATAACCTGCGTCCATTAAGACTATGCTTTGATCAGGAACAATTTGATCATTGTTAATGTAATGAATAATAGTTGCATTATTGCCTCCAGCTACAACAGGAGGATACGCTAAGTATTGAGCACCATTTATGCGAGAATGATAATCCACTCTGGCAAATAATTCATGTTCATTCATTCCTGGCTTTGAAGACTGAATAGTTTTTATGAATGCATCCGAAATGATATCGCAGCTCTTTTTCATTAAATTAACCTCACCCTCCGATTTTATTACTCGCATATTATGAATCAGATTGGTTGGTCGAAAGAATTTCTTGATGTCACTCGTTTGCATTAATTCGCATAATCTTCTGTGAAACTGTGGTTGCACTATGCTATTACTATCGTACCAAACAAGACAGTCCTTATTGTTCTTAACGAACGATAAAAAGAAGTTGTCAAATTCTGGTAATGGAAGAGATTGTTCTACTCCAAACATTGCCGGAGCAGTGTCAGAGCAAGTCCTTACACCCTCCCATACCTTTGTCTTCTCATCAATTTGTTTCACAAACAAAATAGAAGAAAAATTGTCTTTCTTTCCGCTAAGTACGAGCAATGCATCAGGTTCATTGCAGCCAGTAAAATACAGGAAATTTGAATTTTGCCGAAAGACATATGGTATATTTTCTGACATGAATGATTTTGTGGCAGCAGGTATTATTATGAGTTGTCTCTTATCTTTGTGTTCATCCGGACTCAATGAAAGAATTCTTTGCATCAAATCGTTACGTCTTTTTTGGAATTCTTCCAATTTGATACCTGGCATGAGTTCCCCATCCTGTAAAAGATTCGGGTGCGTCGAGATAAATGAATCACGAAATTTAAAACACTGAGCGTTTTTTGTACTTTCTGTCTGAACCTGTGCACCACCCGATTTGGTCGAAAATTGCATAAGCAGTTGTTCACCTAGAAACACCATAAAAAAAATGCGTTCATATAAACTATATATAATAAATGCCAGGTAAATGTGCCTGTCAAGCTACATTGTTGTAACCTCAAATAAGAAAAAAAACAAAAGCTATTTATAAATCAGGGTACATACCAAATTTCTTTGATTTATACTGTAAAATATATCTTGCTCTATTCAACATTTTTCCTTCGTTTAAACCTGAATATTTCTTTCGTCTTATTATGATGTTTGGTTGTGAGTAACTTAAATTCACCGGTATTTTTTGGTTAGCGCGGGAGTCGCGCGGTCATTTTTACAAATTTTTAACCTTGCGTCAAAAACACTCGATTTTTGTATGTTAAAGTTCATATGATCGTATGATAATGATACGGTATTGTCAATGTACACAAACACTCAAATTGGTGTATGAACGGAATATAAAAAATATTACAGCTGGTCTCTTTCTGTATATATTGTACTTTATCCGTGACCCACGTGTTGTTTCCTCATTTTCATTGTGTGCGAAGCATGCAAGGTGTTTGTGATCATTTGATAACTCCAGCAGACAAAGCTAAAAGCATGCCGCCGAACCGCCAAAGCAATGGCAACTGCATGCTTGACATGCGCGTGCGCCCAGATTCGCGACTTATTGCTCGCTGCTGTTATGGTATCAATCGATAATTTTAACGAATACGTTCGAGAAATTATGAAGTGAAGTAATTGTTACATTAAAATGATGCTGCCGATGAACATCGTAAAGGTTTTTCTAAACAGTTAGAGCCTGGTTAGAGCCTTATGGTGGCCAATAGAGGCAATAGTTCACTGTCAGTAGCAACTACTATACTGGTAGATTATATTTATCAGTACAGTTCTGTCAAGCGCTTTTCGTAAACTATCACAATCGTTGTGGTAGCCAGATACAATATTCAAATTCATAAACGATCTGAAAAATCATAAGGAAATAAGTGGAAAGAATATATCCACGCTCAATATCGAGCAGAATTGTTCCTGCTATTTCGACAACAGACTTCTGCAATTCTTCTATTCTTAAGTTTAATCTAACCTTCTTCCCGAGATGAGTTTGGATCTTTTTATTGAATCTTTTTGTGAATAATTCGAAATGAGACAAGGAATTCGTGCAGTGGCAAAGCATGTAGCAGAAAACTAAGAAACTGCTACCCTGATTGACTTGCATATGGATTATGAATTTTCGAAAAACACGTATTGCGAAACCCGGTAGTTTTTAACTCCCAGGGATTAAACAAAATACAATGAGTGGCCCACTAAGCATGCGACTTCGGCCCGAAGCACGGTTAGATGCCAAGTGGCTTAAAACGGATCTTCAGCGGCTTCTATACAGAGATGGGCTGGCAGAGCTGTGGAATGAAATGGTGCACGATGAAGAAATAGTTGGTTCGTTCAATGAGGGCCTGGTATTGAATGCTGACGGGTATCCTACCAAAAAAGGTATAATGAGTAATTATTGTACGTTCAAAAAATTCTCCTAATCACACAGCCATTTTTCATTTAAATTTTATATTTTTACGTTTAGGAGAGAGTGGTCATTATTACTGCAATAGGAAATTACTTTGGTCTTGTCTTTGCTGCAAAACAATTTGTGGTCCAGAAGATGGTTGCAATTGTGGAGCCTGTCATTTGTTGGACGAAGAAGAAGCAACTAGAACGAATGTTCCGATGGTTAAGGCTATTTCAGCACAACAAATAATAGACTCTTGGCTTTGGAGTCCTCAGCCATGTAATAAGTTTTAAAAATTAAGGTAATAGCAATGTCCAATTTCTTGTATTATAAACTATTCCTAATCTGCAGCATCGTCGGATTTGAGACAGTGTATTGAGCTTTTGATTAAAGACCAGAGAAAATTATGCCACGAAGTTGCACATAGCACATTGTCAGCAACACGTTTACAGCAAAGACTAATAGTTACAAGGAGATACTTTACTGCTCTTGCACGTCATAAACCACAGGAGAGTAACAATATACCAATATTTCCAAAATCTACAGGAAAAACACAAAAAATGTATGGAGTTCTATTTCCAACTTTTAATACTATTGGTATCGTATTGGTATCTTATATTATAAAATCATTTTAGCGTAAAACCAAATGAAAAAGCAACACTAGGTTTGGCACAAGTGGCCTCGCGTGCTGCCCTAAATTTTTCGTTTGCATACCTCAGACGAGCATGGAAATCAGGAGAAGATATAGAATTATGTAGTGAATTATTATCCGAATCTTTAGAAGCTTTGCAATCTTTGCCCGAAGCAACCTTGTTCGACGAAAGTAACGTTTCACAGGTTTGGCTCGAAGTAGTAGAACGATCTGCAAAGTTTTTAAGACAAGTCGTGACTGGGTATGTAAGCTTTTTTACACATATTTTTATTGAATTACTTGCAAATACATCATTGGAAATCGTTTTTTTTAGTGATGTGATAAGTGGTAGATCGTGGTGTCCGGTGCCACTTTCGGATCAACACACTGCATTATGTTTATTACTCGAACTCGTTGCGCAAAGAGCTACTCTGTCTAGTTTACTAGATTCGGTCAGTTTATTACTTTTTTTGAGTGGAAAACATAAAAACCAAGACAATCGGGAAATGCCGCCTGGTAGCACGGCACCACTCATTCCATTACTACGGCGTTTAAACATGATACCAGCGACAAAATCTAGGAGAACCGATCAGAATGTAACACCAGGACCATGCGAAGTATTATTAAAATATTTAAGACTTCCCGATGACGATACGACGTCGGTAGATCTGAAGAAAGCAGCTGTGATTACAATGTGCAATCTGAGTCGATTAGCAGCTCCGCTCTTACCACCAATTAGAATGGGGAGCGATGGCTATCCAAAAAGTCAAGGGCAAACTTGTCAAGAGGTTTTAGCTTGGGGAAGTGTGAAATTTGGAAGTGGATCTTCATTTTTCTACTGTGATGCTATCGCAGAATTAGGAATAAAACAACTTTGCTGTACAGAAAGGGCTCTTATGATCCTTTCCCTCAGTGGACACGTTTACATGATGTATTATGGATCAGAAACACAATATCCTCAACGAATCTACGGATTTGGAGACAAGCCTGTAATTATGATAGCCTCTCATTCTGACGGCAAACACTGTCTGGCTTTAACACAGGATAATGCGGTGTATTCGTGGGGTAATGGTAACAATGGAAGACTGGGTCACGGCGACAGAATAGGATTTCCTGAACCCAAGTTGATCGAAACTCTGGTTGATAAAAGCATCACATTCATAGCGTGTGGAAGTACACATTCGGCAGCAATAAGCAATAACGGAGAATTATATACATGGGGTAGAGGGAGTTATGGTAGACTTGGTCACGGAGACTCGGAAAATGTATTGGTTCCTACTATAGTCACATCACTGAATGGACATTCAGTTGTTCATGTAGCTTGTGGCAGTGGAGACTCTCAGACGTTATGCGTAACCGCATCTGGTACCGTGTTCTCATGGGGGGACGGCGACTATGGAAAATTGGGTAGAGGGAATTCGGATGGATCAAAGATACCAAAAGTGATCGATAAACTATTGGATATAGCCATAGTGAAAGTATATTGCGGAGATCAGTTTTCGGCAGCTTTAACAGCAGTCGGGGAAGTTTACACTTGGGGAAAAGGTGAAGCATATCGATTAGGCCATGGCAATGAAGAACACGTGAAGTATCCAAAATTAATCGAAGCATTGAAAAATAAAAAGGTGAAAGAATTGTCTGTTGGTATATTCCACATACTAGCATTGACTGAGGATCAGCAGGTATATGGATGGGGTCGAAACAATTACGGACAAATCGATCCTGCACTTGGAGCTATTGTATCCGAACCAAAATTGTGTCCGAGCTTCTGTGGAAAGAATGTAATTGGTTTGGCTTGTGGGCCCACACAGAGTTTCGCGTGGTGTACGCCTGCGTGGTTAGTCGCAAGTAAAATACCCTTCGTTGTGGATGTGTGTGAGGAAACGTTTCAACTGTTGGATTCTCTTTTAACCAAAGCGTGTGAAGGTTTGCCTGGTACACGACCACCGACACAAGATCGAGAATGTTTAGCTGTTGCCACGTTGAACTTACTCAGGTTACAGTTACATACCATGATAACTCATCACATTGATTCCAAATCGGTTGGATTAGCCGCAACACCCTTATTAAATTCTTTGAAACAACGTTGCGTCGCACTTGCCAGCGGTACGGGAATCTTAGCTACAATCCAAGAAGCAGCACAAGCTGTACTGCAAACCGGCTGGAGTATATTATTGCCAACGGCTAACGAACGTGCTAAAACATTGTCCAGCTTTTTGTCGAATACAAGCAGTTCGGATCAAGTGCACGGAAACAATGGTCAACAGTTTATGGCAGATTTGTTGGTCTCTAGTTTAATGGCAGATGGTGGTTTAGAACTTGCTCTAAAAGCGGCAATTAAAGCAGAGATTACTGATGTGACGGATGATGAGAAAGAATTCGTGATTGACAGTAATATAACAAAGAAAGGAGACGCGAAGCAAACTAAAGAGCGCAATTCTGAAAAGAATCATACGACTATATCACTTTTACAGCTAGTAAAGCAACTAATTAAAAACGGAACGTACATTACCATGTCCAGGCTACAGAATGGTCAAATAATTGGTCGCAACGAAGATATGCAGAAAGTTGATAATTCTCCCAGTTTGAGTTTATTGCTGAGATTCCAGAGGCTTCTCATTGCTCAAGTATACGAATGTATTCATGAATCTCATACAGAAAATTTAAGTGACCAGGAGATGCTTGGTGTCGAATCTCTTCTAAAGAAGTACATATCTCAAATCTGTGTTCACGTAACTGAGATTTTGCCAATTTTGGCTGAACTCGCGAGTGAAAGCATCAAGAAGTTTGTTTTTGCCACGACTGTTTTAAAAACTGATATACTAAATGTACTTCTTCCCGAATTGGTGACTTGTCTCATTCTACTTCAAGTCGATTATCCAATGCTGCTTTTAAACATGGATTGGATGGAAACGATCACACCCATTCTAGATTCCTTAGATCAATTCACTAGATTAATGCCTACCGTTGATAAGAATGAAGCGGATGATTTGTCGTGGCCAGGAATTATAGTACCTCAGCATGGAAATAAGATTTCGATTTCGGATGAACCATCATTGATCCGATGGGCTGACTTGGAGAATCATAACCGAGACGGAGGTCATTGGGTTGTGGTGAATAACATTGTCTATGACGTTCAAGATGTTCGTTATGAGAGTTCTAATTCTATAGAGGCTTTACAAAAAGCTGTTGGTTGGGATAGTAGTTCGTCTGCAGGACTTGGCAGTATTCCAGGGAGTGGTGGTGTCACGCGTAGCCCGTTACCACGAGCTATGTTAGATTCCTGTTTTGTTGGGCATTATTGTCAGACTGAACCCGAACGTACCGAAATTACTGTCAATGTGACAGACGTTTGCTCGTCTCTACTCGATACGGAGAGATCTCTTGGATTTTTGTTAGGGCTACACGCATATAGAATGAGACAAAGTTTATCGCTACAACCAGCGGAAGAGGAAGCAGGGGTTTGGCTAAATGCAAATTTCCTAAGGGGCGGCTTACAAATTTTGCAGCCGCCAAACCCTTACGAAGAAGAGAAAGGCGAAGCACGAAGTAATACGTCGACAGCAGCAAATTCACCAACCGAGCCTCCGATACCGATTCGTATTAGGAATGAGCAGCAAAAAGAAAAAGAGGATCGTGTTACAGCATTTATTCATGCTTTAGCGGAAACTCATAAAACCGATGCACAAGTACACTCGTTTCTGGCAATAGTTGACAAATATTCCAAGGCTAATAATCTTCTCTCACACACGGACTTTTGTGGTGATCATCCTGTCGAAGAAATAGGTCGCTTATTGATGGCGGTCATAATCAAACACCTTGCTTTAGGCTATCAAGTCATTGCTCTGATCGATTACGCTAGCGAGAATGAAAACAGTGACGTTAAATTGCCTAAATCCATAGCGGATATGGTTAAAATAATCCATCAAACCAAATGGAATTTAATTCGTATTAGACAACAACAGAATAGAAGTTATAAGGAAGTGTGTGCACCCGCTCAAGATAAGTGTAGATTTCTTCTTCAGGAAGTGCGGTCTGCGACCAGTTATGAGATAAAAGGACTGCGAGATCTTAAATTGCTACGTACTACACCTCGTTTTAAGAAAACTGTGCAGACATTGATCATGGATATTCGAAGGAACAAAGATTCACCGAGTAAGCCGGAAGACATTGTGAATGCATCAATTCAAAACGCTAAAGTGAAAAGTAAGTCTGAGGCCGAAGAAGGCACTACGAAGGAGGGGAAAGAACCGAAGGAAACGAAAATGGTCGCGACAGTCCCACTTCCACAACGAGAAGAAACAGCTGAGACAAGAAACGCTATTATGAAATTGATGGAAAAAATTAAAAGCAGACCTTTAAACATAGATCCCACTGCACTGATGACAAATATCATAAACTTTGTTATTACGGAAGATGGTGCGGATGTTGAAACCTTACGTCGCGCCATGTATTGTCAAATGCAACGAGCAAAATTAAGAGAGCAAGGTATTATCATGATGCAAGCTCTACTCAAAAAAGATCATCTCTTGACTTCGGTGAAATATTCACTGTTAAACGGCTGGTTGGGATTATCCTATGAGAATAAATCTTTGAACAGTGGCATTCCCCATTGTTTACAGGATATTCAATTGATCACGCCCTATCAAAAATCGAGAATTATTTTAGCTGAGGCGGAAATAAGTTCGTGGGCTGTACGCACGTTACGAGCTTACGTCGTTCAAGCAGAATTGCCAACGAATAAGCAAAAGATGAGTGGAAAAAGTAGTTTAAATCAGGGGACATATACTTGGCTACGAAAATTACCTCGAGCTCGATTTTTGCTCACTATCCTTGGAATGCTGACAAACTACCAGCACGCGAATGAAATTGGTTTATTTATCAATTCGGGATTGCTATCGAGTATTTTAACGCTTTTACGACAAATTGGACCAACGCCTGTAACTGAAGATCCCAGACCAAAGGATACGATTGCGATCTACGAGGACAGTCTGGACAAGAGTAAACCTCAAAGTGTCCAACTTAGCGGTATGGAATTAGCAGCATTGATGACAATTGGGACAAAAGTTGTTCGTGGCGCTGACTGGAAGTGGGCAGACCAGGATGGTTATCCTCCAGGCGAAGGAACAGTGGTAGGCGAGTTGGGCGAGGATGGTTGGATTCGAGTACAGTGGGCTAATGGTACAGTGAATTCGTATCGCATGGGTAAAGAGCGTAAATATGATTTGAAATTAGCAAAACCGCCAACGCCATTGGAGAGTGATACAGATAGTGATTCTCCTGTTGACGCTAATAAGCCAAAAACCGATTGTTTTGACGAAATACATCCTACAACATGCCTCAAGTCTGCTTCGATTACTTTACTCAGAACAATATTGCTTTCTTGCGGTTTAGAAGGAGACAAAGTGAGCGTTTCTGCAATTAGGATACTTGCTTCTGTTCTGCATGGCATAACGTCAGGATCGCGTGGATCAGATTTTTCTACACAAGTGCAGTTATGCAGAGAACATCATGAAACCTGGGCCACACTTAGTCTTTTAAGAGTAATTGCTAGATCCACAGAACTCTGCAAATCTTTAAGCACAAAAGCCTGGGTAGACTTTTTGCTGAGAGTCATTGTCGATGAACAAGATCCGAATTTGGAGAAACAGATTATGTCTGTAAGATTCTTGATGGCTGTTTTACCTTCATGGCCAACTGGTAATCCTGATTTGGTACCATTCTTGGAGAAAACCTTTCAAATAATGGGACACATTGCCCTTACATGCGACATTGGTACAAGTACCGAACTTCATTCAAATAAGTGTCGCGTATCTCTGACGGCATCCCATAGCTCAACTATTGTCGAAGAACTTGTTTCCCTCGTCAGATATTTACATTCACTGCCCAATTGGAACGACGTGGTGAACACATTTCTCATCCAGAAGTTAGCCTTGGCATCCGATCTCTTGAGTGATGGGCCTTTGTTTCACATACAGATGAATGAGAATGGTGGTAAAAATAGTACAAACATACAACAAAGCGTGATAGCTGCCCTTATAGTCGTTGGGGGGCTAGATAATCGACCTCGTATTGGTGGTACTATAGAGTTTGAAGGTCAATTGGGTACGATTTGCAAATTTGTAAAACACTCGAAAATTCTTGTGCAAATGCAAGAAGATGGTACTCGTAAAAGAGTGCCATTTTCGTCGGTAAAACCTATTGGGGAAAAATTTCATTTGGAGAAGATGTCCATTCCAGAACCACTTTTGTCCACTTGGGCTAATTTACTGTTGGGCCATTGTGCATTGGATAAACGACCAGGCGGTATGCCGGTGATAGCCGGTGTAGTGAATGCATCTATTTTGCGTACGCAGCAGCAACAACTTGCTGCTTTGACTGCTGGGAAAACTTTACTGGAATATCAAACGAAATTAAGGAGGATCTTAAGGTGTCCCATCGATGCGAGTGACGATGATGGCAGACGTCCTATTCTGTTACAAGAAATGTTGGCTCGTGCTATTAAACCTCAACCATTAAAACCAATATTCAATCGTAAGGAGTTAGAAGAAGCGGCTCTTGCTGTATCGCAATATTTAGCATCGGAGTTAAGACATTCTCCAATTCAAAGGATCAAGGCTGGAACTGCAAGTTGGGATCCTGACTCTCCTGAATCGGACTGCTCTATCGCATCCTTCACTTCCAGCCAAAAGAAGCATTGCAGAAGCTCGGGCCTGAAATCCATAACACCATCGAGTCCTCTTGTTGCGCGTCTCACCGAGATGGGATTTCATCGAAGAAGTATTGAGTTTGCCATCAAGAGCCTTGGTATTGCAGATGGAACAATCACTCATGAAAATATTGTGTCTCTCGTTGTGTGGCTACTCGAAAATCGAGATACATCATACAGCGATACCGAAACACTATCAAGCTTTGACGGTTCGTCCGACTCAAAAGATTCCAGTAGTGAGAATGTCGACGATTCTTCATCTACGCACGCAGTATCAACTTCACAACCAACATATATGAAGCGATCGGACTTTCTTTCGGTTGATGAGTATGCGATCTATGTTCGGGACAATATAACGCCAGGTACCCTAGTACGGTGCTGCAATAGTTACGAAGAAGTAGAATACGGCGACGTTGGTTCCGTAGTAAAAATTGACCCGGAAGGACTACACGATTTAAATGTTCAAGTTTCTTGGCAGAGGAAAGGTGGAACTTATTGGGTAAGATTTATAAATATCGAATTGCTTGGACAACCACGGGCATTACCTGGGCCACCAGCCTTAAAAGTTGGCGATAAGGTGAGAGTGAAACCTTCTGTTGCTGTACCCAAATATAGATGGGGATCGGTAAACCATCATAGTGTGGGCGTAGTAACTGGCATAATAAATAATGGGAAAGACGTATCAGTCGATTTTCCACAGCAAGATTGTTGGACTGGCTGTGCAGCCGAAATGGAAAGGGTTCCATCTTGTCATCATTCTGTTTCTTGTAATTCTTGCCATTTGCTACCAATATCAGGACCCAGATTCAAATGCAAATATTGCGAAAATTATAATCTCTGCGAAAACTGCTTTTACACGAAACGTTCACACCGGCATGGTTTTAATCGCATAGCTGAGCCGGGATCGGCGGCAGTATACGCCGGGAGACCTGGGAAATACCACAGGCAGGATTTTTCAGAATCATCGTTAATCGAAGATTGGTCAAAATGTATTCGAACTTTGAGCGTATCATCCAAAGAGAATTGGGCAGTAAGATTGGTCGAAGGGGCTGGCAGATATTGGCAAAGCTCAGGATCAAAAGGCAAACATTGGATACGTTTGGAAATGTTATCAGGAATTCTTATACATTCACTGAGAATTAGTGTCAACCCGCAAGACAGTAATTACATGCCGTCTCTCATCGCAGTAAATGCTGGCGATTCGTTTACGAATTTGGTCGAATTAGCTACTATTAGCGTCCGAAGCACCGACACCAGCGTTATCCTCTTACAAGACATGAAAGAGTACTATCCTTGCATTGAGATTGCAATAAAACGGTGTCGCAATGATGGCATTGATTGTAAAATTCATGGTCTACATATTATAGGTCGTAAAAATATGTTCGAAAACCAATTGGCTACTTCAGCTTTTTTCTTAGCATCCGATTGGGAGACAGTTCAAGAACAGATGGCATCACAACGAACTGGAGAAGCACCACAAAAATCAGCAGTTTACGTATGGGGATTAAATGACAAAGATCAACTTGGTGGCTTGAAAGGATCGAAAATAAAACTACCAGTTTACAGTGAAGTTTTATCGAAATTAAAACCTATTCACATTGCCGGTGGCAGCAAAACCCTCTTTATTGTCAGCCAGGAGGGCAAGTTGTATGCCTGTGGTGAAGGTACAAATGGTAGACTTGGTTTAGGAGACGACTGTAATGTATGCGAGCCAAAACTAATTCCATTCCTCAGTCAATACGTTATTAAAAAAGTAGCTGTTCATTCTGGCGGCAAACATGCCCTCGCATTAACACACGATGGTAAAGTGTTTTCATGGGGCGAAGGAGAAGATGGGAAACTTGGTCATGGAAATTGTCAATCTCTGGATAAACCAAAGTTAATTAAAACATTGAAGTCAAAGAGGATACGAGACATTGCCTGTGGATCTGGGCATTCAGCAGCTATCGCTAGTAATGGAGAATTATACACCTGGGGTTTGGGCGAATACGGGAGATTAGGTCACGGTGATACTGTCACTCAATTGAAACCAAAACTTGTACAAGCATTAGTGGGACAAAGATTAATACAAGTTGCTTGTGGGAGCCGAGATGCCCAAACCATAGCGTTAACAGCCGATGGACGTGTTTACTCTTGGGGCGATGGAGATTTCGGCAAGCTTGGCCGAGGAGGAAGCGATGGTTGCTACGTTCCTCTTTTGGTAGATAGATTATACGGCTTAGGAGTCGTACAAGTCGAGTGTGGTGCCCAATTTTCCCTCGCTCTAACCAAATACGGAGAAGTTTGGACTTGGGGTAAAGGTGACTACTTTCGTCTGGGGCATGGAAATGATCATCACGTTCGGCAACCAGCAATTGTTGAGGGTCTTGCAGGAAAGAAAGTGGTTCACGTAGCTGTTGGAGCTCTTCATTGTCTCGCGGTTACCGACACAGGTCAGGTATACGCCTGGGGCGATAATGATCATGGCCAGCAAGGTAATGGCTCGACAATTGTCAATAGAAAGCCGTCTTTGGTACACGAGTTGGCTGATGCTAGGGTGAATAGAGTATCTTGTGGTTCCAGTCACAGTGTGGCCTGGGTTCTCACTGATCAACCGGCAACTAATAATCAAGAACCAGTAACATTTCCTACAGCCAAAGATCCACTGGGACAAATGTGTCTTGGATTCAAATCTACGGAAGAACCGAGCACAATCAACACGACAAAAATTACACGACCATCGCTATCGAATATTATTCTTTCATTGGAAAGTAACGTTGCGAAGCAACAAGCATTACAGCACGTGATCAATGCTCTTCGCATTATGCAAGCACGAACAGCAATTGTGACATCTTTGCAAAGCCATTCGACCTTGAATAGTTGTTCCAAACTACCAACTTCCCCCGAAATTACTGCCGATGGACCAATGAATTCAAGTGTCGGACATACGGTTTATCAAAATGTTGGAGATATTGCGCAAGGTGGAGGAGAAGCTCCTGCCAATGTCGCTGAAGCAGTAAACGTTGTCACGAGTCCACGAACCACACCAGAATCCGAAGAATATCTATTGGCAATGTTTCCGTCCATGTCTAGTTCTGCCAGTTTGTCCTCGAGGGCTTCCAAAATGTCAACGAGTGCAATGAGTATAATTGCGGCGACTTTAACATCGAATGCTCAAGTAGTAGGCGAAGCGGTGTCTGGAGATCCAAGTTTGGATGAGTTTACGTCGGCGTTAACGGAAGATGATGCGAGAATGCTTGTTGACTTACTGAAATTGGCTGTTGCCAATAGAGTCTGTGATACCGCGAAGGAAACCATATCTTCAGTATTGATAGGACTCGGTAAAATTAATCCTTCCATCCGGAATATGGTTCTCGAACTGTGCGTATCGGAATTGGAGGATACAGTGGCTAATTCAAACTGTATGAGCAATGCGCCACAACCAGTTGTTCAAGAAACACCGCATCCTTACATAGACGATACTACTTTAACGGGTCAGGTCAAAATTCCTGGAGCCGAAGCATTACGAATCGAATTTGATCGACAGTGTTCAACTGAGAGGAGACACGATCCATTAACTATCATGGATGGTAGTGGAGCAGTCGTTGCCGTTAGATCAGGCCGAGAATGGAGTGAGTGGGCAGCCGAAATACGTATTCAAGGCGACGAACTTAGATGGAGGTTTTCTTCTGATAGCTCTGTAAATGGTTGGGGATGGCGATTCACGGTTCATCCTATTCTCGCTACGCTTGCACCCCACGAACTTGGCTCGGACAAAGCAGTTCTATCACAGCCAGCAATAGCACTTGCCGAATGTCTACTCGATAATTCCTTAATTAGTTCCGATAAGAATGTTGCAACTCGATTAGCTGCCACTTTGGCTCAGTGTAGTCAGCTGAGTGTCCTTTCTGCACAACAAAGAATGTGGGCTTTGAAGAAGTTGCAAGTTGTTTATATGAGTGGGCCTGGTATACGACCAGAAGTTGCACTTTCGTCACTTCTCGGGTCCCTGCCTCAAGCCCTGCTTAAACAGTATTCTTATGAAGATCCACTGGTCAGGGGAGGAAAGCAATTGATGCACAGCGACTTTTTCAAAGTTCTTGTCGCACTTGCTTGCGACTTGGAACTCGATAGTATGCAATGCTGTTCTGAAATCCACAAGTGGTCCTGGTTCCGACGATACGCTCTTGCCGCGCGAGTCGCAAAATCTCTGATAAATCGGAGTTCGTTACCGGAACCATTCTGCATTGAAGTGACAAAGCGAATCAACGAAATGGTTACCGATGCAAAAGGGAATGCAAAGGACCACGAAAATCACGAGCTGTTTAAACCAGAACACGATGAGCAGTTATTACAGTGGTTAAATGGAAGACCGGAAGATTGGACACTATCGTGGAATGGGTCTGGAGCCATATATGGTTGGGGCCACAATCATCGGGGACAATTGGGTGGTCTGGAAGGCGCGAAAGTTAAGCTACCAGCTCCTTGCGAAAGTCTTTCGGCTCTTAGACCTGTGCAACTTGCTGGTGGTGAACAAACTCTGTTTGCCGTAACTGCTGATGGAAAAGTGTATGCAACCGGTGCGTTTTACTCTTTTCAACTTTTTATGCATTTCTTCTAATTACGTTTTTTCAGTCAACTTTTTGTATTGTAGGATATGGAGCTTTGGGGCGTCTCGGCATCGGAGGAATGGAGTCTGTTATGGTCCCGACCCTCTTAGAATCCATTCAACATGTATTTATAAAAAAAGTCGCTGTTAATTCTGGTGGGAAGCATTGTTTGGCACTAAGTTCGGAAGGACACGTCTATTCTTGGGGAGAAGGTGACGATGGAAAACTCGGCCTCGGCAATAGATCATCGTACGATCGTCCACAATTAATTGACTGTCTGCTTGGAGTTGAAATTGTCGACATTGCTTGTGGTGGCCATCATAGTGCAGCCATTACGAATACTGGTTGCCTTTACACCTGGGGTAAAGGTAGGAGGACAATTTCAAATTTTTATTTTCTCGCATATGTATTTGCGGTCCTATTGTGTACACAATATCATAATTCGGCCCCTTATAAACTCGGTTACTAAATCACAGGTCGATATGGACGTTTGGGACACGATGATAGCGATGATCAGTTAGTTCCGAAAATTGTGGACGCTCTACAAGATTATAAAGTAATCGATGTAGCTTGTGGGAGTGGTGACGCGCAAACACTGTGTGTCACGGATGACGATAACGTTTGGAGTTGGGGTGACGGGGATTATGGAAAATTGGGTAGAGGTGGGAGCGACAGCTGTAAAGTTCCAATGAAGATCGAATCTCTAGCAGGCCTAGGCGTGATCAAAGTAGAATGTGGGAGCCAATTTTCCGTAGCTCTTACGCGATCAGGAGCTGTATATACTTGGTAACTTGCTTTTCGTTCATTCGAATGTGTACCGATTTAGGTGCGTACCTTCGATTCTCCAATGACGTCGATGATTTCCTTTAGGGGCAAAGGAGATTATTACCGTCTCGGTCATGGAACGGACGATCATGTACGCCGGCCACGCAAAGTAACTACACTGCAAGGAAGGAAAATTATATCTATTGCAACCGGCTCGTTGCATTGTGTTGCATGCTCGGATATCGGTGAGGTTTTCACTTGGGGAGATAACGACGAAGGCCAACTTGGCGATGGAACAACCGGTGCTCTTCAAAGACCGAGACTGGTTCACGCATTACAAGGGAAGAAAATAACTCGCGTTGCATGTGGCAGTGCACACACTTTAGCTTGGAGTACGACTAAAGCGGCACAAAGCAGAATGCCTGCCTCGACACCTATGGAATACGATTTGGTTAAAGACATTCAATTTCCCGTGTTGCATAATCGGCTCGTTTTACTTCATCATTTTGCCGAGCTTCTTTGCCCATGTCTACCAATGTTCCCGACAACTGGTTACGTTAGTTTGGGTAAATTAGCACCGATGTTGGTCTACAGTATCAAAGAAGCGACCTTCCGTAAAGTTGTTCAAGCAACAATGGTTCGAGATCGTCAGCATGGTCCAGTGATTGAATTGAATCGAATACAAGTTAAAAGAGCAAGGAGTAAAGGTGGTTTGGCTGGGCCTGACGGTATTAAATCGGTTTTCGGTCAAATGGTCGCTAAGATGTCCTTACTAACACAGGATGTCCTCTTTCTTCCACATCGTGTTTGGAAAGTCAAATTCGTTGGTAGGACAATTTTTCACTATGCCGATATTACGTAATTCAAGATCAATTTTAGTTGATTTACCGTAATGTCTTCTTGACACACAGGAGAAAGCGTGGATGACTGCGGTGGTGGATACAGCGAAAGCATAGCGGAAATGTGCGATGAACTTCAGAATGGTTCATTGCCTCTCTTTATTCCCACTCCAAATGGTCGAGAAGACAGCGGAACGAATCGGGACTGTTTTTTGTTGAACCCTACCGCAGAATCTCCATTGCATATGTCCATGTTTCAATTTTTAGGAATTTTGATGGGTATTGCCATAAGAACCGGCAGTCCCTTGAGCTTAAATTTAGCAGAACCAGTCTGGAAACAGCTTGCGGGCATACCATTAACGTCTGCAGATTTGTCAGAAGTTGACAGAGATTATGTGCCGGGCCTTCTTTGTATCAGAGATATGGATCCGGACGAAAAAGTATTTCAGACACTTGAAATGCCATTTTCCACCCCATCAGCCGTGGGCCATGATGTACCTTTGTCTAATCGGTACTTCATTTTTATACTTATATTCATATATCTATATATTTTTCTAGTTGACTAAGTAATGTATCTATTTTGTAGATACACAAAAATAACTCCAGAAAATCGGCACGAGTACGTTAGATTAGCATTGAACTACCGACTTCATGAATTTGATAATCAAGTTGCTGCTGTACGCGAAGGAATGTCTAAAGTGATACCGATACCACTGCTCGCATTGTTTAGCGGCGCAGAATTGGAAACAATGGTATGCGGTAGCCCTGATATACCACTCACCCTATTAAAGTCAGTCGCAACTTATAAAGGTATCAACATAATTTACATATGTGTAATATACATTCGTCCATATGAATGTGCATGATGTTAACATTGTTTGCGGAATATTTTTGTATTAGGTGTCGAAGCCACTGCACCCCTTATACAATGGTTCTGGGAAGTCATGGAAGATTTTTCGAATCAAGAAAGATCATTATTCCTTCGCTTCGTATGGGGCAGAACACGTTTACCACGCACGATTGCCGACTTCAGAGGCCGAGACTTTGTTTTACAGGTAAATTATACAATCCACTGGAGAATCCATCTTTTTGAAAAAAGAAAAAAAACACTATTTAAAATTGAATGCATTTTCCTTAGGTGATGGATAAGTATAATCCGCCAGATCACTTCCTCCCAGAAAGTTACACGTGTTTCTTTCTTTTAAAAATGCCAAGGTATTCATGTAAGGCAGTGCTGCACCAGAAATTGAAATATGCAATACACTTTTGTAAGAGCATTGACACCGATGAATACGCCAGAGTACAAGCTGCAACCAATTCCGATACTGAGGAAACGGACAGTCTTACCAGCGAAGATCAAATTTCGATTTAAATGCTGAATATCCATTTATCGCGAATCTTTTTTCTTTTCTTTTCTTTCTTTTCTCGTTTAATCGCGTTCAGTAGCTATAAAAACTTACTCTTACGTCAGAATCAGTCGGATATGGTACGAGATAATGATTAGATTGCGTGAGTACAACGGACACTCTGACGTTAATTTCTAAATACTAATAACACTCCCACGAAAGATTGTCCCCACTCGCGATGTAATATACGCATAACGAACAAAGCATCTATCCTATTATTCTTCTGGCATTAGTTTGCACCTTCGAATAACCGTTGTAAGTAGATTGCTATATATTCTCTAACTTAAAACTCACGGACCTAGCGATTAGTATGCGTTAAGAATATGTTCTTTTTTTATTACCTACTCAAACACGACGTTCGTCATCCGTCAGACTGTCTAACTGGATTCAATGTACAGCTGTGTCCTTAACTACGCGGTATGGGCGCTGACGACTTTACGCTCACCATGGTTATTGGAATAAACGTAAAATAGTTGAATTGTTTATTTGAATATGAATAAGAGGAAGAATGTAACAATATTCGAGACACTATACATAGTTTCCATATTTTCTTATTTCTGTAAAATAGTCATCATGAATATGAGGGAAACGCCGAAATAATAATACAATAATCTTATATTCGCCTGTGTGTATCTATATTCGAGATTTCAGTAGTAAACACAGTATTATTTTTATGATATCTTGCTTTCAATGCTTGAACTGCCCTTCTAAGACGGGGATCAATCTACGCGCGACTAGATCAGAATAAAGTATTTGTTGTTGTTTAGGTTTAATTTATCGTTTGTTGTCGTTTTATTTACTTGTTAAAACGCGACGAACAAATTTGTTACTGTGATTAGGTTTATTTATTCTTTGTTATCGTTTTTATTTATTTGTTAAAATACGACGAACGAATTGTTAATGTGATATGTAGGAATGTGAATTAGTATTTTTCCATAATGTGCGTAAAATTTACGCTTCTGCTGCATATTTCCAGTAAATGCTTCTTCTCGTTACTAGAGAGATATATCGAAGCATTGAACTGACCGTACGTAATTGTAACGTGATTCTAGCCTGTATCTAATTGCCGTTGAGTTTACCAACAACAGCCTGTAAAGTATGCGTTGAATGGTGTTACTCTGCGAAACTCATGTATACATCCGTAAGAGAATGCAGAATGCACACATGAATGTCAATGTAAAAAAGACTAGTGGTATTTTTAGTTCCCATTTTTCGCGTGTACATTTTGCGACGATTTGATATAACTGTGAAAGAAGAAAAAAAAAACACAAAATAAATTTTCCTTTTGCGCAAATTGTGATTTCATTCGATAAGAGACCCAAGAGCTACAGCGCGGAATTGTGTAAGAGGCATTAAATCGTTCTCTCTTATCAGGAAAAAAAAAAAGTATTTGACTGTCAATTTATTTTCACTGCGCTATCAAGAAATATTGCCAATGTAAGAGCATTGACAGTTATCGTTTTGCTTGGCTGTAACGAGCTAAACTTGATAATGCAACGAGCGATGATGAAGACACTTCAAAAAGGATGGCGTGAATTGACGCCAGTCAGATTTTGCATTCTGCAGCCGCTTTAACTCAATTTATGCTGCAAAGCAAATGTAATCAAGTACAATGAAGTTGAAGAATATTGTAATTGTTAAATGGCTCGAAACATACAGATGTACGTAAGTCATAGAATACGTTTCTAATCATTTCGAAAGTCATGTACTCTGAACAAGCCTGTAGTAAATGCTGACCGTACGACGTCATATCAGCAAGTCAGAAACATTGTTAAAACTGCAAGATCGCAATGAACACTCCCGGCAACGAATGCTATAAACAGAATGGTTACAATGCTATTTCATAGGCAGAATAAAACGCCATTTATATTAGTATGATCAAGCAGGGCTAGCGTATTTCATTTGCGTTCGGGAAGATTACCCGAAATGTTTCGTTTCACCGTACAGCGGGTATTTATTCAATTATTCTATTCTAATTTTCTCTTGAAGTACCACTGTGTTATGTGTACTCAATGAATCTTACGAAATGTTAAATATTATTTTTCAGTTTTACAAAGCGCACAAGTATCGCTATTTAACTACAAAAGTACCGGATACACCGACAAAAGTTGAATTACCGGAATCTGCAGATGTAGTGGTCATAGGTGAAGTATACTAATATTCAAATAATTCAATTTATATAGAAGTAAAAAAAAAATGTTGGTGTCAAATGATTTATAGGCGGTGGAAGTGCCGGTTGCAATGCATTGTACCATTTGGGAAAGAATGGTATTAATGCTATACTTTTGGAAAAATCAAAATTGATCTCTGGTACCACGTGGCACACTGCCGGTCTTGTTTGGAGTGTTCGTGGACCAAATGATGTAGAGATAGAATTATTAAAATCATCGAGACGCGTCCTCGGTTCCCTGGAAAAAGAAACTGGAATCGATCCAGGATGGATTAGCAATGGTGGGCTTAATATCGCTCATACCAAGGTAAGTGGATAGATTTTCTCTTTAATTTTAACATTCTTTCTAAATATTTATTGTCTTTTGTTGCTAAGGAACGTTTGGATGAGTACAAACGATTGGTAACGGCATCGAAAGCGTTCGGAGTAGAGACAAGTATAATTACTCCGGCCGAAGCAAAAAAATTATTTCCTCTACTGGATGAAAAGGCATTTATAGGTGCATTGTATTCGCCAGCGGATGGTGCAGTAGACCCCGCAATGTTAATAAATGCCTTAACTAAATCCGCGAGAAGTAACGGCTGCAAGGTATGTCCGCGAATTTAACGAACCCTGGACATCCAATAGAAAAATCACAATACACTATTTTAGATCTTTGAGGATTGCCCTGTTACCAAATTAGTCACCGAAAAAACTAATAATGGAAACGATAAGATTGTGGGGGTAGGAACGCCACACGGAATTATAAGAACGAATATCGTTTTAAATGCTTCTGGAGCTTGGTCACCTAATATATCAAAAATGAAGGAACTAAAGATTCCATTAATTCCAATGAAGCACGCGTATGTTGTCACTGAACCGATCAAAGGTTTAGAAAAAGTGCCAAATGTTAGAGATCCTGATATTAACTTATATTTCCGGATTCGGGGTGGTTCTATGAGCATAGGTGGATATGAAGAAAATCCGATTATACTAAATACGGTAAAGTTTATATTTGCACCAAAGCAGATTTTAATTGTATTACTAATCGCAAAAAAAGAAACATTTAAATTATTTTCCTTTTAATTTTAAAGGCCCCCGAAAACTTCTCATTTAGTTTGTATGAGTTGGATTGGGATGTGTTTAACGCTCACATGGAATCGATGGTACAACTGATACCGGTATTATCAAAGACTGGCGTAAAATCGACGGTTTGTGGTCCTGAAAGTTTTACACCTGATCATAGACCAATTTTAGGTAATTCTTGCACAAATATTAATAATGTAATAACACGATGTACACCGTATACTTTATCGTAATTTGGCTTTGCTAAAAAGGTGAGGACCCGCGATGTTTTGGCCTATTTTACTCGTGTGGCTATAATAGTGCTGGAATGATGTTAGGCGGTGGTTTCGGTGAAGAAATAGTTAATTGGATAATTCAGGGCCGACCAAACAAACACATGTTCACCTATGACATCAGAAGGTACAGTTAGCAGTATCTTAATTACCGATTTTGTTTTTAAAAATATCTTACCTGGAAATAATGTACAGATACATTGATACTTTCTATGAAGATTTACCGCCGAAATTTTCCTACAGGTTTATTCCCGAACAACGAAATAATTCAGTATGGGCTAAAGAAAGGTCTCACGAAGCATATGCTAAAAACTATAGTATAGCATTTCCACGCGATGAGCCATTGAGCGGAAGAAACGTTAAAACCGATTCTTTTCATGATGTAAGTGCTATCAAATATACTCCTCATAATAGTATCATAAAACACATATGTATGTATATGGTTTTTTGGGCTTCCCATTTATTCTTATAGCTACTGATAGCCGAGGGTGCTTTCATGGAAGAACGACAAGGATGGGAACGTCCCGGATGGTTTTATCCGGGAAAAAATTTGTCAGTTGCAACATATGATTACGGAGGACACTATGATAATGAGAAGAACGCAAAGGACGAATATAGGGACGTTTTAAAAAAAGAATATAGTTTTGAATTTTCGCCTCACGATGTTATCGTAAGTCTTTGACGATTTGTCGAAATTCGAAGAACCAAATTTTCCGCATATTATTTCCATAATTTTTTTTCTAGATCCGAGAAGAAGCTCTTGCTTGTCGCAATAACGTTGCCCTCTTTGACATGTCGTATTTTGGTAAATTCTATCTATGCGGCGAAGGAGCACAGGATGCAGCGGATTATTTGTGTACTTCTAAGACAAACAATGGTCCCAACAAGACAGTTTATACTTGTATGTTAAATGGTAATGGAGGAGTAGAATCTGACTGTACCGTGACTTCTTTGGAGCCTGGCTCAAGTGGACTTGTCGATCCTATATTTAAGGATAACGCACTTTATATTGGTATTTATAATGTGATAGTAATTTTTGTACTCCGATTTAACTATAACTCAATCTTTGTTTTACTTTATTTTATAGTTGCTGGAGGTATGTCTTCCTATCATACTTATTCGCATATGAGACAAATAATCGATGAAAAAGGCTTTAACGTATCGTTGCACGACGTTACCGAAAGAATTGGAATGCTAGCTGTACAAGGCCGTAACAGGTATACTTAGGCAAATAAGATTTCCAATACTGTAAGAATTTACTTCTCACTATTTTGTGATTAAATAGCAAAATTAATTTTCCATTGACAGTCGAAAAGTATTGGAAACTATAGTCGACGGTGATATATCAGAGAAAGGTTTAAAATTTTCTAATACGAAAGTAGTGAAAATACAAAACGAAATGGTACGCGTAATACGTCTTAGTTATGTTGGCGAATTGGGTTTCGAATTGCACATTCCTGAAGCATCCTGTGAGAAAGTTTATGCCGCAATAATGAAAGCTGGAAAGGAGCATGGAATGAAACTCGCGGGTTACAGAGCAATGTACAGTCTTAGCTGTGAAAAAGGTAAATCGCCTAAATCATTTTTCGATAAGAAAAAAAAAATAATTATTCTATATTTGTGTCTTCAGGCTTCCATTTGTGGGGTTCAGATCTTCGACTCGATGATAATCCCATAGAGGCTGGATTGGGTTTTACATGTCGTAAAATTGGAGATTATTTAGGTAAAGAGTCTATCGATCGTGTGCGAAATAATGGGACTAGCAAGAGACTTGTACATTTTCAACTGCCGAGGTATTTTTGAATGAATTCATTTATAGAAGAAACATTTAACAGAATTAAATTCCCTCATTTCTGATAACTGTAGTAATGTGCCAATGTGGGGACTGGAGGCCATATATAGAAATAATGCTGTTGTCGGCTATATACGGCGGGCGGAAGTCGGTTACACGAATGGAAATGTAATTGCTCGAGGGTACGTATAGCAGGATGGAGTTATATTTGACGATAGTAGATATCGATATCGGGTTAATACTCACAAATATTTATGTATAGGTATGTTCAAGACCCAAGCGGGCAGCCTGTGACAAAAGAGTTCTTGAAAGCGGGTAGTTACGAAATTGAAATTATGGGAAAACGGCATCCTGCGGAGTTTTATCTCAACAGTCCTTTCGATCACGAAGGCAAACGATTATTGGGAGTTTACGAAAAATAAGACTGTTCTATATGTATTGATATCTTAGTTAATATCTTATGAATATTCAACACTGTTCAAAACGTATAAACTATATACTTTTTAGATAAAAAATATACTAGTTCAGAATTGAGAATAGTCAATAGTTGAGAACAGTTTTTGTATAAAAATAAATAATATCTTTGCGAAGAACTTCATCTTTATCCGGCTATTGGATTCGCGTGTATGGTTACACTGTTTATTCGTGTTTCAGTGAGTGGTTTATAGTTCTTTGGATTTACCGGGAGCTTTTCTAACTGATCGAGCGTTTCCAATCCATCGATTACCCTGTAATAAATAATGTACATTAAACATGCATAAAAAATTTACCGTAAAAGTTTTGTGTACCGTCAAAAATACCCACTTTCCAAATAACGTATATTTTAAGTCTAAATGTGGCTGTGGTCCATACGTTATGAAAAATTGGCTCCCATTAGTATTTGGCCCATTATTTGCCATGGAAACGAGACCTCTTGCGTTATGCTTCAATTCTTCCTTAAATTCATCTTCAAACTTTCGATTCCATATAGACGTTCCACCTTTTCCCGTTTGACTAGGATCACCCGTTTGTACGATAAAGCCTTTTATATTTCTATGAAATAGACAATTGTCATAGTAATTACTGGCACAGAGCGCCAGAAAATTCTGAAAATGTTACCAAAATGATTTATACTCATATGTTTTCATTTTGTATTAATGCACATAATGAATATGTCAATTATTTTACCTCACACGATTTTGGACATAATTCGCAGAATACTTCAATTTTAATATCTCCAACGTCGGTATGCAATGTCACGCTCTGAAATCGAAGAATAATAACAATTAACCATATACGTTGCACACTTGTCAAAAGACACGAGTGTAATGTTTTCATTTAAAAAAAATTGATATACCATTTTGACTCTGTGAACTTGTTACTCGGGGGAGAAAACCGAGGTATTACTAAAATATTGGCATATATCTTGCTACGAAATTAAAATTTGCATTCGTAATTTTACCGGTCTGCTCGGATACACAAATGAAAGGATACTAATAGTCCTAGGACGCGAGTACACGACATGGTGCGAAAGCGCCATTTTGAATGCTACTTACTTACTGACGGGATCAAGTACCGAAATTCAATTTTATTCAACAACGGTAATATTAATAAAAGTACTGGAAAACGAACGCCTTATGAGGTACAAGAAGGAGAAAAGTAAATAAATTTGGAAAAGATTCCGTTGATTCTAAATTATTATTTGACATTGTTTTCGGCGAATCTGTCGCGAATTTGACTTTGGTTCGAACTGTGTGGAATGGTCACACAGCAGCGCCACTCAGTGCTGCTGAATGATCCATTCGATCCTCGTCACAAGTAACGGTTAGGTAAAACGTATTTTCGGTGCTGTGCCATAGACCGGATTCGTAAAAAGCGTCCTACGGATCGTTCGCGTACTGGGACTGATAAAACTTTCGAGGGCTGTTTGGGGAAGAAAATTACGGAGGAAAGTGTAACGCCTAACAAGTGACAGGAAAGTCCGGACGAGTGGCGCGTCTGTGCAAACGATTCTCTTTGCTCGCATGACGTAATTGTATTGATCGCGGAAGAAGAGCCGAAAGTCGCGCATTCGCCATCTTGGACGAATTGTGGAAAAGAAGTTTCTGTGTCTCGCAGGCGCGGTACGCTCCTAGGAATTGTAATCCGCGGCGATCCGTATAGTAATTAGTTTTATTGGGAATTAACCCCTTTGTGAATTAGAAACCCATTTGGACGGACCAAGGTAAGTAGTTATTTCGCTGATTCCGATTGTCGTCGGAGTCCTTTTCCCTACGTGGATAGTTCACTCTCCGCTACCCGACCTTTTCCGTGGATCTCTCCTATTCGGACGCTTCCTTCGTCCTGGTACCGTTACCATACTCAACTTTTCCCAGAGAAATTTCATTTCTTCAGCATTTTTCTTCGCCTACTCGCTTTTCTCGGCGAACCGACGCAAAGCTTTTTGTTTTGGACTTTCGTGACTTTGACATCACGAACGAGGGGTTGGGTCGAGTACGCCACTTTTCAGCTTCTGCCTTTCGTCTGCATTCTCTGCGTCCCTTATGTCAAACCGTGCATTTCCTACTCAAACCTAGACTCGGGTTTTCTTATTTTTACCTTAGACAAATGAATTTTTTAAATGCATTATCATAGACGAAGACTGCCAAAGTACTTCGCAGGTTTTGCCCCCCTGCTACACATACACGCGCCCGTGCATGCACGCAGTTTCGCACATATACATATGCATAGAGCGACGCGCGAGCGCGCACGTATACATCCACACTAGATACTTTCTATCTCTCTTTCTTGCTCTGTTCTTCCCTTGCTAGTGCTGTCTCTTTTCAGCTTCTTTCTTTCCGCTCCTACCCCCTGAAGCTTTTCTCGCACTATGTGTTCTCTCTCGCACGCCCCCTCCCCTCTACCCTCTTCTCCGGTCAACCAACACTCTCTTCAACGCGCGCGATCTCTTTCCATCGTTCGTGGCTAGCGCATTAAGCGTTCTTGACAGTCTTTTTGTTGCAGTTCAACGCCGCGCATCTCTTTCTTCTGCACGAAACTCAAGAGTTTCCTCGATTATAACTTGCTTTATCATGCCTAGCGTTTAGCAACGTTTATATTTTCGGTTTTGCGACGCACTGGTCGCCATTTGGCGCGGGTTTCACTTTCATCGATATCGTGGCAAAATATTTCTTAAGCGTTAGACTACGTTTGGATACGACTTTCAGATTATAGAAATAACCAGTGCACTAAAGCTTGCTTGCTCTTTGTTGATTTAGCAGTCATTTTATTGGATATAAGTAGTGCAAACGATTGCAGTAACTGTAAAATGGTAGTGTCAGACGAAAGAATTAATACTAAGGTGATTATTGTGAATCTAGCTGAAATTCCTTGTTACCTAGTCGAGCACAACAAAGATAGTCCTGTGGAATATTAATTAGGAGAATTAGGAGGTAAATGTTAAAAATAATAATTAATGATACTATGATTCGATATTGCTTTCAGACAAAGGGTTCGTTCTTTGGGTCTGATTGGTACTAAATGGTTGCCTGCAGACAGCATGTCTACTCTGTCAGGGATTGTGTCGAAGGGGGAGAAAGGAAAATCAAAGTACCAATCATTAGATATCAATAGCTTGTACCGGGTGAGTCGGGTAAGTTCGTCCAATTGTATTATATTTTATACCAGATTTAAATATCAGATATTTAAATGTTCTAAATGTTGTATTTAGAATTTAATATTTTTTAGTACATTCTTTCAATATAGCTTCTAAAATACTTTGCATTCTGCATGATGTATGACGATTAACCTGGTGTCCCATGTTTCTGAAATATAGGGCGAATCTTTGGAACAACATCAGCAGAAAAATACTTTACCACGCAAACATGGAATGCAAAGTCTTGGAAAGGTGCCTTCGGCACGGAGACCTCCTGCTAATCTGCCCAGTTTGAAAAGCGAAACCAGTAGTAGCGATCCAGCTGTCAGTCTTGTACCAAGTGGAGGAAGCGGTTGGGCTACTACCAAGGATTCAACATCAACTACTACTACAACTACTACAACAACTACAACTGCATTAGACACAACTACTGTAAGTACCATTATTAGTGGTTCGGATTGGTACCATTTTTCTGTACAACAACCTTCCGATATCGAAAGGTGTAGAAATAATGGAGATTTTGTGGTACGCGTGAATATTCTATCCAGGAATATAACGGTTAATCTCTTCTTTAGTCAAACTCGTCACCAACACAATGTATAGCGGGCACCACAGTTACGGCAGCCTTGCATCCACTACTCCCAGGACAACAAGGAATCCAGCAGCCTGCGTTTGCTTCGGATGCGAACAACAAATCATCATGGAGTGCAATTATGAGCAGATCTGGAGATGGTATGCGAAATTAACACACGCTATAACAAAAGTGCGATTTCGTTTTATATTATACAACTAACACTTGACAGGCACGGTTGCCGGAGGCCAACAACAACCACAGCAGCCACAACAGCAGCAGCAGCAACAACAACAATCAGGAAATCGGGAACTAAATGCACAATACGGACCTGGACCAAGTTTACGGCCACAAAGTAAGTGTTGCAAAGATGCACCTTGGTCTGTTTATGTTTTGGTTTCCTCATACTGAGATTGAGGATTTGAAAGTGAGTTTTTGATGGTGAGTGATGATTGATTTTACTTTTATAGCGGAAGGAAGTTGGATTCAAGGCGGAAGTCGCACGACCAGCGGTGCAGGCGCAGCAGTGGCTGGTCCCGGAAGTGGGAATACTCAGGGGGTCCAGGGCCCCCCATTGAATATACCAGGAACGGGAGGACACAGCGAGATATCCGGTGGCGGACGTCAGAACTTGGGCCAGTCGCCCAACATGGCCGTGGGCCAGGTAGGCCCACATAACGCCTCAAATAATCAGAGTTCGTTAAATTCTGGTTCACATCAGGTTGGCCCCAATCTGCACCACTACCGCGGGCTTATTCCCCCGTTTATGTACAGAGGGAGCTTTCCCGGTGGGTTTCCTTCACAGTTTCCCTCTAATGTGGGTCCAAATGGAGCCCGTCCTCGATTCAATTATCCTCCGGAGCGCTTCCCTGCTCCTCCACGCCAGGATCGTGATCGTGCCGCAGAGGATGAAATTATTACCCGGCCGATTATTAAGGAGGAAGATCTTACTCGTATGGATGATATTGCTCGCGACGCAGGATGGGCGGCGCACGACGACATTGATTATAATCAGACACTGACCTTTAGCGATGACGAAGTAGAATCGGAGTCTGCAATGAACAAAGACGACAAGAAAGATTCCAGGGACGACAAGGCTGACGACAGTCCAGTAGAGGATAGGGAGAAGCCTCGAGAGACTCGTTCGGATGCTAGGGATTCGAAAGATTCCCGCGAACCGCCGCCGGTACATCGTTCTTGGACTCAAGCCCCTGTACCCCGAGATTTCCGTGGAACAAACGGATCGAACTACTCTAATCAGCCACAGCTCCATTCTATGCACCCTCTCAGGGGCGTAGAAGACGACGAAACCTGGAACGAGAGGCGTCGAGTAAAAGTCGAAGTAGCATCGGTTGTCGAACGAGCTCGACAACGCAAGGAGGAGGAGGAGAAACGATTCCAGGAATTGACGAAACAGGCGGCAGCTAAGAAATTACAAGATTTAGAACAGAAATTGAAGGAAAAGCAAGCGAAGCACAAAGAGGAAGAACGTGCCCAGTCGTCCGAGCCAAAAGGAATAGTGAGCGTTCCTCCTGTACCTATTCCTGTACCTGAGTGGGAAAGGGACAGGGAGACGAGAGAACGCGAAACTCGAGACAGAGAACGCGACAGGGACCGAGAAAGAGACCGCGATAGAGAACGCGAGAGAGGTCGCGAAAGAGAACGTGACAGAGACAGGGAGAGAGATAGAGAAAGGTCTTGCACCGAATCGTCCGAAGGAAAGGATGAAAAATCTGCGAGTCGTGAACCTCGTGAGAATAGGGACACTCCGAAGGATGCCAGGGATACTCGTGATTCCCTCATGCCAGATTTTCGTCCCGCTGATCGACAAAATTTTATGAGGCAACCAGAAGCTAACCGAAACGATCGGGAAAGAGACCGTGAACGGGATCAGCGCGATACCAGGGACCGCGAGCAATCTTCGTTCTTCCGCCACTTCCAAAATAATTTGCCTCCGCGATTCCAGAAGCAACAAGCCGAGAGAAATAATGCGTTCAATCGCATTTCTCCCAGTGCAGAAAGGCCTCCTACTCAAACAAGTTCCTTTGCGCAACAGTATGAGCCTGGCAGATGGCTCCACGGACATAATGCCGTTAGTAAGTATTTATAATTTGTTGTGATTCGTACTGTTCACAGTTTTCTAGGATGATGGATTTAATATTTCAAACGCGATCTGTTTCAGCAGATAACCTGAAGCAGCCGCATACGCTGCCACCCCAACGTCGGAGCAGAACGGACTCGGATGTCTCTGCTAACATGGACGATGAACGGCCTCCATCACGAGATCACCGAGGGCCTTTGATCAGAGAGGATCGGTACCGACACCCTCCGCATCGAGCGTACGATGCTCGCAAGCCGGCTGGTTACTATGACGAATATAACCGGAATTACCGAGATTACGAGTACGAGGACAGGCATTCTCGTGATTCTTGGGAGCGCGAGCGCAACTTTGAGGATAAAGAGCGCGATCCCAAGGATAATCAGGAACCGGAAAGGAATAGAGATACTCGTGATGTTCGGGATAGTCGTCCGATCAGAGAAAATCGAGACGTAAGGGAAACTCGAGATAGAGAAAAAGAAAAGAAGGATTACGATCCCTATTTGAAGGTAAGATCCTTTTTTCGACCATTTCCAACAATAAATTTCGATTTCTGTGACTCAGTGAGCCCTATCTAATCGTAGTAGTTTGGAGTGTGTTTCTTTTCGCATTTCACAAGTACTGCTCGCTCTTGAATCAGGTTGTCATTGACGAGACTTCTGCGATTTCTAATGATCACCCATTTTTGCACAGGTTCCCTTCGATGAGCGGGATAGGGAGCGCGAACGTGACCGTGACCGTGATCGTGAGCGCGATCGTCCTGACCGTGAACGCGATCATCCTGATCGTGAGCGTGATCGTCCTGATCGTGAGCGCGAACGCGAGCGGGATCGAGATCGTGAACGTGATCGTGATCGAGAACGTGATCGCGAGCGTGATCGTGATCGTGAACGTGATCGTGATCGCGAGCGCGAGCGCGAGCGTGATCTGGATCGCAATCGAGATCGAGGCCGCGAGCGCGAGCGTGAACGTGAACGTGAACGAGAACGTGAGCGCGAGCGCGAACGGGAGCGTGAACAGAGAGAACGTTCCGAGAGCACCGAGTGGCGCGAAGACCGGACAGTCCAGGAAAGACAATTGGAGAGCCGTCGGGATGGGCAACGAGAGGACCGCATGGAACGCAATGAACGCCCTCAACGACCAGATTCACGCGACAGTCGTGCATCCAGAGAGTCAAAAACATCCCTTCGCGATGACGAGTCCCATAAATTACGCGACTGCTGTTCGTGGGTGAACGAAGTCACCGAATACGAAGAGAAGAAACGTGAATTGTATCATCCCGAAGAGGCCCGAGACCGGGAAAGGGAAAGAGACAGAGAGCGCGAGAGGGACCGGCGACAGCCACTTGGACCGGTCACCAAGGAGAGAATAGAGGCCGATGAATTGAAAGGCGAGAAGCGTAGTTTGACGCAATTGAAGCGCGCTGGTGCCGAAGTGGAAAAGAAGGATCCGCCAAAGGAGTCTCCCGCCGAAGCTAAGAAGGAACCCGAAGCCTGGAGTCGGAAAGTTGAGCGGCCCAGTGAGAATAGGATCCCAGACAGGAGTGACAACTCACCCAAAGTATGGGCAGACGCGGTTTCTCCGACTTTCGAGAAAGAAGAGGAAAAGGCGTTGGAGGGTGTTACGAATGAGAAGGAAGTGGAGGACGTTAAACAATCGTTCGACAAGATGACTCTGGATAAGAGGCCACCCGGAGATGAGAGTGTCAACGAGGATGCCAAGGAACAGGTCAAGGATGAGAAGCGAGAGAAAAATATTCGCAACAGAACCAGTAGTGGTAGTTCGAGTTCGAGGGTTCGCGAATCTCGTGGTAATCGTTGGGGAGGTACGTACAACCCATATACCCGGGGTTGGCGCGGTCCTGAGTCGAGGGGACGGAGGGGCGGAACTAGGCCCGCCGGTAGGCCGGCCTCCGCGAGAAGCGGGTCTTACGGGCACACCGATTCCGAGAATAGTGGCGACGAAATTTCCGGATCTACCGAATCTGGTAAGGAGGAAAAGAAGTTTGCCCGATCGCCTAAGCTTAGTCAAAAAGCTGAGAAGGAAGATCGCAATCGCGAGGTGTCGAGTAGGGAGGAAAAGCGTAGCGAGTATCCGCCGCAATCGCGTGGTGAGAAGCAACGCAGTGCCTATGACGGGAAACCTCTACGCGAAGGTTTCGTACCGTCGGGTGAGCCCCCTCGCCGTGGCCGTGGCAGCTTCCGAATTCGAAGCTCAACCGCAGGCACCCGCATGGAGGGTTACGGACCGCCCTCCAGTAAAAGTCCCTTCTCCTCTGAGCGTCCCACCGACGATAAGTCCACTGCCATTCGGCAGAATCCGCCGACGCCTACCCCGGAAAACGACGCGAGTTCTGCGGTATCTACTCAGAACGAATGTACTGACGATAAAATTATAGCGAAGCAGCAGGCGCTTACCGCTGGAATAACCACTAGACGCAACAAATCGCCGAACCAGCAGCCCCAGCAGTCTGGAAGCAAGCAACAACAAGACGTCAACCACGCGGTCGCCAACGCAGCTTCCCAAAAGTCACAAATCAGGAAGGACGATCCACGCTCCAAGAGAACCAGAAGTCGCAGCAGAAAGGTAGGCATTAGTTAAACTAGTTAAAGCATCGCATAGTTCAATACATGTACACGCATATCATCATTGTACACTATGGTGATTAGATTCTGGTATCATTTTTTACCTGCAACAACTTCATTTTATCTTTGCTTACCCATTTCTCTCCGTGTATCGTTCCATCCGTTGAATACACGTGGTTGATCAATATGCAAGAATTTTTTAAAGAATTTTTTCTCTTGGGCAAATGGTCAATTTTCGGGGATAACATTTCCGTGTTAATAGTATGTGTGGCCGTTCGCGGGGACAATCGAGTGGATTTGTATTCCAGGGCAGGGAGAATCGTGATACACGCTATCGTGGGAGTAGCAGTAACGTCTCGAAGCAAGCATCTTCTGACGTTGGGAACGAAGACTGGGAGACGACGTCGGAAAATAGCGAAGAGCAAATCGATGACCACAAAGAATCACGCAATAATCGGAATAAACAGTTCGGCGGCCGTACCAGTTCAAGTAGCAATCCAAATGTAGTTGGTGGAAGTAGCCGCAGAAGCGAAAATTCCAATAGAGGAGGTCGCGAACAACGCGATAAGAATATGAAACCTTCGAACCCTACATCTCGAGCACCGGGGGCAGAAAAGCGCAATATTCCGAATACCACTGCCAGCGTACAGAAAAATCATTCTGTGGGAATTCCGTCGTTGATGCCTAATAATCAAGCACAGAATGGTAGATCGAGAAACCAAGTATCATCGGGAAACAGTTCTGTATCTTCGAATAAGCCGGCAAATAAAGAAACCACCGTGAATCGTGTCGATGAAATTAAATTGAGCGATCCGAATCTAGTGAATCAAGCACTGAACGATATAACGAAAAAATCTCAAACTAAAGATAAAAAAGTAATCGACGGCGATATAGAAACGAATAACTGTAGCGAAGATGGACAGAGTGCTCCCGAATATAAACTCGATTCGGACGGATTTCAGGAAGTACGAACGAAGAAGAACGTGAAAGAATCTAGGCACAACCAGAAAGACGAGACTAAATTGGTTAAACGGGAAAAGGATAAAGACCGAGAGCGCGACCGTTCCAAATCGAAAGCAAATGGATCGCAGACTACTATACAGCAAACGCAAAACATACCGTCATTGTTAGGACAAACCATTCCTCAGCCTGCTGGTATGATGCAGAAACCGTATGACAGCAGACCCCCTCGGAATTCGATTTTGGGTCCAAGATTCCATAAACAATTTGCTGCGAAGCAGCAGCAACAGCAACAGCAGCAGCAGCAACGACAACAACAATCAATGTGCACTACCGAACAAAGCGATGCCAGCAAGATGACAAACGCAAATAGTAATTACATTAAGGATGCATCGAGTGGCCCTGCACCGCCTCCTTCGGTAAATGCTTGGGATAAGCCATTTACGAGCCAATTAAGATCGAATTCACCATCCGCAGTTCCCACGGACATGCAATTGATGTCTGGCTTACCTGGTCAAAACGAGCACGCGCACGAGGTAGTCGAACAAGGGAATTCGGGCAGTAGTAGTCAGCGAAATTCGCCAAGCGGTGAGAAAGCTGGGAAAAACTTGAAGGAACCTTTGGTCGAGAGAACCGTATCGGACGTGTCTTCTCCGCCAGTACAAACTTTGATCTTCGAGAACACTAATTATTCGAAAACAACAAAAACTGGTCCATCGGACTTGGCGGTAAAATCGAAATTTCCAAATCACATAAAGTCTCAACAGCGGGTGGAGAAGCGTGCAGAAATGGAAGAAGAAGGTAACGCAATGCAACAGCATCAGCAACAAACGTTGCCGGTCGCATTTTCGAATAAACCAAATGATCTAATGAAGGATAAAAATCAAGAACCGATTCAAATGCCACTTTCTTTCAACAAGAATGAGGATAGCGCAGACATGAAATTAGACTTTACCTTTGATTCCGATTTATCACAATTGACAGAGGACAAGACGAAAAGTTTGGGAATGACTCGATCCATGCACATGGCTACCGGTCAAAACACTATTTCTCCATCAACGGCTGAACTCAACTTAAAGATTGCATCGGTGAAAAAGGTTTGGGAGAATGCACCACCAATGCCAACGGTCGTGGAACACGAAGACGGCAGCGTTGTTAGTAGTGCGAACAGTTTTCCTCAGGCGTTTGAAACCACCGACGTCGATGACAGTTACAGTCCACACCAGCAGTACAATCAGAATAACATGAAAAGTGAAATTACAACTTCGACGAACGTATGCAAGGTGAGAAATCGTTTTGCGAACGTTTTTTATAGTACTACCATGCATGTACGACTATTACATCACTAGAAATTGCTTCAACATTCCATCGCTCGAACGAATTTCAGTGGCTTGTATGGCTGCCCATACAGTGTTCCTCTTTACGTGTCCCATTTGTCTTCTTTAAAAACATTTTTTATGCATTGTTCTGGTGAAATAAAGGTAAGTGGCTAACGGGTATTGTACTCTCGCGGCCGCTTGTCCGTACTTGAAGAAAAGTACTTTAGTATAGTTTGTTTAGAGGCAAACTCTCTCAATGTGTTCCATTGGAATCCAGAATGAAATGTTTTCTGTTTTTTTTTCTTTTTTCTTTTTCTTGTGCAATTCAACATCGGAGACAAATTTGATCGTTCGGTCTATTGCACATTGCACAATTTAACCACTGTAAAGCGTTCTTCTTATGGAACGACAGTTGATAGTGATGTACATAGCAAATTGAAAATAACGAAATACAATGTCCCCTGTGGGAAGATGCTGACTCTTTGCCTGATGCGCAGCTGGTTCCCCCGCAGGTGAAGCCGCAGCAACAATCTTCGGGAAGCAGTAGTGCCCAACCAGGGTCTACTGTACCTGGACCTAGTCCTATAGGCGCCGGACAGAGTCCTATCGGCCATCCTCCCGCAAGTCTGCAAGGTCCCTTGAGTCCACCACCGTTTAATTCCACAGGACAGCCCTCGCACATAAACTATCAAGTATGTTTCGTTTTCAACATTTGCTTACTGCTTTTCTGCTCTGTCCAATAACTACATTCTCCTTTTGGAAAATAATGTATGCACTTTGTCTCTTAACGTTTTCGTGATGTGAATTCTACTAACTGCATTGTACTTTCTGTTTTATAGGAATTCCCACAATACCCGGGCTCACAAGCTGCACAATATGGTAGTATGTCCGCTATACCCTCTCCGCCAGCTGTGTTATTTAACACCGGCTCCGGACAACTGCCAGCGCAAGCTGGTAACTTATACGGAGCATTCCAACTCGATCAGAGTCGATCGCCGTTCACGCAGTATCCTCCGTATGCGCCGTCTCTACAGAATTCGTTTAGCCAGCAGAATGTCTATTTGCAACAACCACCCCCGCCACCGCCTCATGCGCCTAATGCCCCCACGCCAGACATGTATCAAAGCAACTTGTCTCAATATCGTATTGTAAGTATCTGACGAGAGCTTTTAGACTAGTAATTAATTTTATGACAAAATATTCTCGTCTGTACAACGTTTTTGAAGAGGAAGGTTATTTATGTTTGGAACGGCCTTTTGCCACAGACTGCAACTGCTGCTCCTCCATTTGGACAAAACCAGCAGCTGAGTAACAATCCAAACACAGTCCTCATTAGCTCTTCGTCCAATTCCCTCATGTCAGCAAGTGTGAAGCCATCGTCGCAACCTATTGGTGCGATCGGAACTAAGGCCCCTCACTTTCAAGCACCCTCAGCACCTCAACCGAATCCAGTACGTTTCTCTTCTTTTTCATGCAACATTCAATACATATAGTGTAGCATCAGCTTTAACGTTGTCTTACTCAAATATTAATTTACAGTTGACTTACATACCGTACGATCCAAACCAAGTATTGGGCGTTAGCGGAAGTTACATGGGTAATTCCCAGTTGGTACAGAGACCTGGACCAAACGTACAGGCATCAGCCAACAGTTACTATAGTGCGACGTCTGCTGGTAAGCAATTCAATTCGGATTCACGACTATCATGCGCTGTACATGTTTCGTAAGGATTTAGAATTATAATGATATTTTTTTAATGTCTAGATGTATTTCCTGGATCACAAACGGGCTTCTATCAACCTGGCGGAGCTACTCAACAAACTGGCACTCATTACGGCTTGCAAGGATTTGGGCAGCACAGTCAAAGTCTGGCTGCTACAGGATTCTTATCGAGCTCTGGTCTGCAAATTGCAGCAGCGGCTGCAGCTCAACAATTTCGCAATCCCACTGGTGGATTGCCTGGCCCAGCGAACGCAGGGCCGACATTTCTTAGTAAACATCAGCCTCAGGAACAACCTAGACAATTAAAAAGCCCGTTAGGCAATCAGCAAGACGTTCTTGCTTCCGTTTTCAGCGCAAGTAAATATTCCAGAAATTTTTACCAATGCACTAAGAATGCTTTTTTCGTATAGATTGACATAACAAAATATCTGTTGTAGCCCCCCAAATACCTTCCCCGAAATCAAGAAACTGCAAGCAGCAATCATCGTCCCAACAACCACAGCCAAGTCCCACGCAGCATCACAAGTATCAACAATACCAAGGCGTCAGTCAGTCTGCGCTGGTAAGTCACTATTGTACATGGTTGCTTTTAAGGCATTAGATAAAGATTGGCGTTGGTGCAAATGTAACGAAAAAAAAGATAACTGGATTAATACAATAAAGTGGCAGTTGAGAGTTTGCGATATTGAAAATTTTTCTTCCAAAGAAATGGGGGAGGATGGGTGGGGAGGGGCTTGGGGTTTGGTGATGGTGGTATTGGAACTCATTATCAAGGTATTGGATATTGCAGCAAAACGTACGTGGAATGGGTATGCCACCACGTGCCGGTATTCAGCCGTCGCAACAACGTTATCCGCCTCCCATTCAGAGACCCGTCGTGCCCTTCGCACCTGGCCCCAATCCAAATAATCCGACACAGCAGCAACCGAATTGCATACCATCGCAGCAACAGACGCAAATCAATCGTCATCGGCCAAATTTGCATCAACAGCAACAACAGCAGCAGCAGCAACAGCGTAACATGAAAATGCAACAGCAATACTACAGTGCTCAAGGTTCGTATACGAGAAAAATGTTCATATGACGTTATTCCTCGATAACCCAACAATGGCATGTTTTATAATTGACGAATAGGAAACGTGAAAATGGATACAAGCGAAAAAGCCGACAACCACGCCGACAAAATCAATGACAACAGCTCTAGTGCACAGCAAGGAAACAACAAAGCCAACGTTAATCAGCAGGACAGTGACAATAAGGAAGAAGTGAATCAACAAAACGAGTGAATGTGAATTGCAAACTTTCTGCTTTACGGTTCGAGAAAATACGGTTAACGATTGCATACTGACATGACGTCTCTTAAAAAGGTAATGGTAAAGGTTATCCCGTTTACGCGTTTAGTGGAGACTTTCCACTCCACAGATCGTATTATATTGGTCGGCGTTTGAGTAAGTACGAAGGCTTACGATTCGCAAATAGCGCCACGGCGCGCTCACTTGGATATCCGAAACGGCTCGTCGTTGAAGGAAAAAAAGAAAAAAAAAATAAGAGTAGATCGTGCACATGATTCTTAGACGCATTGCCAATTTCGAGAGAGAGAGAGACAGGGAGATAGAGTGGTTTGCGTTACTACTTCGCACGAGAATGGATTTCTAATGAAAGCCGTGGTAAACCGAGCATTCCTACTGAACGAGAGCTGTCGAACCAATTATGTCGTGACAACGAACGTCAACTAAAGCACTACTCCAGAGAGATTCCACGGGGGTTGGATGATCATAAATGCGTGTATTATCCGTAAGGAATAGTCGGCGCTCCCACAGGCCCTGCCTTTCTCTTCCACTCTGCGCTATACTCAGTTTTCCGTCTTTTCGACTCTAGACAAAGTAAACCTGCTTCTCCCGCAGGTTTATTGCGTGCGTGACCTTCCCTCTTTCTTCAGCATTGGAATGAAAAAAAAAACACATTCTGTCCTATTGGAACTGTGTTTCGCGAAAGAAATCGATGCACCAATACGACTCGTGATTCTGGCACTGTCGCGTGCTAACGAGAAGTTGCGAGATTATCCATTTCGCATGAGAAAACTCAATCTCGCATGAACGATGTGAAGCAGCATCTCTGCTCTGATGCAACGATAAACTACGGTACGGAATGACACTTGGCATGCCGAAATGCGCGTTTTTTGCGCTAATAGTAGAGCGTCAAGTACAGTAACACGCTCTGTTCTTGCGATACTTTGCACGACGAGGCTCAAGTGTCGCGCTGCTGGTGAAACTGGATGAACTGGATGATGAAGATGCAACGACGTAGGCGCCGAAAAAGAGGGAAAATGGAAGGTGAAAGAGGGAGGAACGAAGAATAAGGGGAAAACGGTAGAAGAAAGACTGTTCTCTGAATTCTGTGTGTCGAAATTCGAAAAATACGATGCGATATATCGGTCATGCGATCGTCGTACAGGAATCGGCATGATATTGCTGTTTGTGTACGCAGTAACGGGCAAGTATCCCGATGTACTTTGACCGAACCTCAGTACTGCGAGGTCATGAGGAGGCTTGTGGGAGGGGTTAGAACACAATTTGTAGATGCCGCATAGATCATCGTGACCTAGCTCTATACTCGCAAAGAGTACCACCAATCATTAGGTATATAATGTGTAAGGTATCGCTTTATAAAGCACGGAATCTCTATGGGTGGTCCGCGTTTTTTCGTGCTTTAGGAATATTCCGTTGAGTCAAATGATTCGCGCACTATCGTAACATACAAGTCGTAGAAAAAAAAGAGTTGTATATTCTCTGCTTTCGTTGCAGTTCAAGCATTATTATTATAAACGAGAAGCGAAATGAAAATAAACAGTAGTATTTACAGGAGTTTGTCCTTGCCAGTTTCACTGAGTAAACGTGGCTATTCGTTGGACGCGCAAATTTGCGGATAACAACGCGCGAGAGAAGCAGCGTCATATCAAAGTGGGGGAGTCAACGGTCATTAACAAACATAATATACTGCCAGTCGTAATCACGACCGCCATCCTCGAACTTTGAGAATTTTTCATGCCGTGTTCGCAAATTACGAGTGAAACGTGAAGAATGTATAGTTGAGAACGGACTGTTTGTGCTGACGTCTGTTATGCGAAACTTGATATTTCAGTGTCTCTAAGATATACCGATTAAAAGAGATACTACTACAATACTACGTAACCAGTTCTTTTTATCCCGAATGTACTTTCGAACGTTGTGCGGTAAAAGCTGAAATTTGACAGCTTGGGTTAATGCCTACGTATGCTGCAAGGGAGCACGCATTTCGAAAAAGAAAAAAACAAAAAAACGGGACATAGTGCCTTCGATGCACTGCCGCATTAAAATGCGTCCTCAGCGGCATGTTACCAAGTCACCCGAATTCACAAATTACCGCTTCATCGATTGTGCCCTTTATCGGGCCCATTAACGAATATAGTGGAAAATTCATTCTCTTATAATTATTATTATCATCATTATTATGATTATTATTAATATTATTATTATCCGCTACTATTAGTATCACCAATATTACTAATATTATTCTCATTAATATCATTATTATTTCGAATACTCTCATTCACGTTCTCATTCTCGCTGACGTTACCGTCGGTTCTATCATTACCATTATTGCCTATTACGTCCCACTTGCATTATATTATACTACATTGCATTACTTTTATTCTATCTTATTTTATATTCCCTGTATATCGTATTCTGTGCCAGGTACGCACATCATCATTGTCACTGTTTCAGACGCGCGATTTCTGTCATGACTCTTTTTTTGTATCAGTGCCGATGACACTTGTAAAATGAGCGTAATTGCAGCGAACGGAGCAATTGTTTCTTTTTGGTCATCGGTGTGCGTATGACGCAGAGTCCTGTCAGACTGCGGTATTGACAGTGCGATCTGTCACTAAGAGTGTTATTATAGCGCGACAGTACTGTTTTGTACGAATACGATAGGCTTTGGTGTTGACGCTCCAAGGAGATTTACGATCGCCTTAGCGTATTGCACACACATACCCGAATCATCAGCAGCGTCAGGTTTGACGTCATCTTTGTCGTCATCAAGGACGTTGACGTTGCTATCGTCAGTACCGTTGTACCGCAATTAGTATCACCATTATTACCGTCATCATTACCGTCATCGTGGTCGTGGTCATGGTCATGGTCTTCGAAGTTGCCGTCATCGTCGAGTTGGTCACCGTCATCGCACCGTCGTGCGGTTATCGCCGCTACCATCGCCGATAATTTAATCGGTGTGTTGCCGTCACGGTCCTCGTCGACGTTTTACCATCGGCACAGTGGTTGGCCGCTCCCTTCGTCGTAAACGTTATCGATTTAACTTTACTATTATAACAGCCGCTCGTGGATATCCAACGGAACCATTCAAGGTGGAATGGCAAGTGACAAAGAGAAAAAAAGGGGGGGGGGGGGATAGGGTGAAGATAAGGAAGAAACGCGTTAGACGTAAAAGAATGATACAAGACGCGAGGATGATGGAGATGCGAATAAATCGAACAAGTTGATTGGAAACTTCACAGTTCGTTTGTTATGCTTGTAATCGCTTACAAACGACTTTGCCGTTTCTTTGGGGTTGTGCCCGGTGTGCGTGGTGGGTTCAGCCGCCTGGGTTTGTCGTGTTACGGAGTAGCGTGCAAGTACGTCAAGTTTACATTGTAACGTGCCGAATATGTTTTACCGTAAGTACGTGGGACGCGCGTGCTCTGTTTTTAATGAAAAATAATCGCCCGATACCGAGCTAATATGAGCGCCGAAAGCGCTCGCCCGCGGGAAATATTGTGTGGAAAGTACGATTGCGTGATATACATACAATACGAGTGAACCGGTAAATGGTCATTGTTATATTTCCGACAATACGCGTATCGCTAATATTTGATTTTTAAAGACTGATTGTTGCGTTTCCTAAAACTAAAAGTTTGCTACTGGGTTGTATGCTGCGGCGATAAATAGTTTAAACACTGCGATGAACGTTGCCTTGTAAATCTAAACGTAACGCAACGACGTGACGGACCCTTGTACCTACCCCAATCACAGGGCACTTGTAATTTTATGTATCTGTAGCTAATGATACAACAGTAACTTATACGTTTACCTGCTAAACTATGAGAATAAAATGATTAATGGCGCATCTTTGTATTTCATTTCTCTGGTCTCATTTATGATATCCTCTACAACTTATACCAGACTATCAAATACGTGTGTAATGAAGCTATCTAAAGATTAATCAATATTCAGATAAAAAAAGTTAAAAACTAAATATTTCAAATATGTCATTGAGACATTGAAATTATCCAGGGCTTCTTTTCATATTTTTTCGAAACGTTGTATTGAATTCAGGGTAGATGTTTTTCCGGAAGTTTGTATGTGTGAGAGACAACATTCACGCGTGTGTGAGTGGTTGAGTCAGAGAATCAGTATCTGTCAGTATCGTTCGTCGTATCGTCCGAATATGAATGCGTGTAACGGCCGTCTCTGATGGCCGTAGTATACTACGAACTTGGTGTTTTTACCCTCGGCAATTTAATGTTTACATTGGCTTGACCAACAGTCATTCGTTTTATTACCTTTCGAATGCTTAACATTACCTCTGTACCGTGCTGGAAAACCAAGAAAGCTGGACTTTGAAATTGGAGGAATTAATGGGTAACGAAAAAAGTGCCCTTAGCGGGCTGGAACTTGACGACAAACCTGTAGAGATCACGGATTTCTGGATACACAATACGGCGTCTATCGATGGATATAATCCGCGAAAAGTTTCAATTTTTAGTAGCGAGCCATCGTTGCACTATGGTGCAAGTTTTGGGAAACCTTCCCCTCTGGAGAGAGCTGCAAAGGTTAACACTTGTTTCGTGTATGTTTGGCTTCATTCGTTCCACGTTACCTGTGCTTCCTTTCTCGTATCTAACGTTTCCTAAATATCTCCTCACCACATGCACAAGTTAAATGCACAATCGTTTGTCATAGAATTTAATCTGAGGAATTTTCCTCTCATCTGACAGATATTCCTCTAGGTTATGAGGTTTATGTCAATTTTGACAGTACATTAACGATATGCTCAGTATGGCATAAATATGACCAAAGGTATGCTTTCTTTTCAGAACTTGATGTTACACCGACATCCTTGTATTTTGAGATATATTTCCTCATGGTGGAAAGGTTCTAAGTTTTTTCTTACCACCGAGGAAGTTAAGCCGTTGATTCAAGTTATAGAGACCCAGAGCACTTTACAAATATGTATCGGATTATATAGCATCTTGCGTGCTTTGATATTCCTAGACGAAAAGGCGCTTGCTTCGCACAATAATGTGTGCATTTGCTCAATATACGTGACATTAGAGGGATGTTGGAAATTGGGTGGATTAGAGTATTTGTGTAAATTTGCTGAATCGACACCTGCTTACTTTAAAAGAATTAAGCAATACAGATACGACAAGGCTGTAGCTGCGGACGAAGATATCACGAGTTTGATTGCGTCTAAGTCTTTATCGGCGATAGATGCTTATGCATTTGGTGTGTTAGCGGAAGATCTCTTAAAGTCCAAGAATCCAAGTGAGTTTCGTTTCTTCCGATTCAAATTGTTTAAGATAACAATGACTTGGAGCGATTAATCGCGGTATTGCATTTGCAGATGACGTACCAGGTTTATTGGAATTTAAAGAGTTTTGTAAAGAGAACTTACAAAATCCGGATCCACAACAAAGGAATAAACTCTCAAGTATTCTTGCACACCCATTCTTTACCCATGATTTCAATAGAATATATGGATTTTTAGAAGAATTACCGCTTAAGAGCGATGCGGAAAAGGAACAATTTTTTGAGTGAGCATTTCTTTCAATTATCTCATTACAGCATGGAACAAACAATATTCGTGCATTCGCTAAAACACCTACCTATATTACAGGAATTTAATATCACGGCTAAGGTCATTCCCTGAAAATGTGGTGGCCGAGCAATTAGGCAGGTTGTTACTTTCGAGGATTGTCCTATTAGACTTTACGGCGCAAAGAAAACTTCTACCCTTTGTTCTAAAGCCAAGAGGTAACGTATACTTTGCTTTACGGCTTGTTTATCGTGAATTCGATAAAAAAATTTGAATGAATTCTTCCAGAGGAAGAAGATGCCGTAGAAGGTAGTTTGTTTGCGGTTTCTACGTTTAAAGTGTATTTAGTACCAAAGTTGTTGCAAATATTTTGTATAAGAGACTGCTCCATACGCTTGGTGCTCTTGTCGCACTTTAGTTCTTATGTGCATACATTCCAAACCGACGAATTAAAGTCACAAGTACTTCCTGAGTTACTTGTCGGCATTAAAGACACAAATGACCATTTAGTATGCGCAACATTACGAGCCTTGGCCGATGTTGCCTCGATTCTTGGCGCAGCAACAGTAATCGGAGAAAACCGAGGAAAGTTGTTTACTGACGGCCGGCCAAACAAGTCGAAGAACAATAAACTAAACGATAGCCCAGCACCTTTCACGAATATCACCGATTTTCATAGTTCAGTACCGCCTAGTTTAAACAAAGTCAACCTACCGGAGAGACCATCGCCGGATGGTGGTGAAGATAAAGAGGAAACAGATTTCACATTTACCGAAGAAGATTGTACTTGGTCCGATTGGGATGTTCAAGAAACAAATGTTGAAAAACAACATTGTACAACACAGTGTACGAATGAACTTGCCCAAACGTGCCAGTCCGAAATTCATGTTAGTACATCGGACGTACCAAGTATTTCGACGAATACGAGTACAAGTACTAGTATCAGCATCAATGCAAGTACAAGTACAAATACAACAACGTCCTCGGTTACGGTTACATCGACGGTGACCAAGTCAACTGAATCTACAGTTGTGAAAAAGTCACTTTCGGATATATCAGAATTGGATATAAAGAATTCAAAATCAATCAAAACTTCGAGAGATGAATTTGACTTTTTTACTGATATGGAACCAGTAATACAGAAGACACAAGTATTGCACGTCGAGCAAACGGAAACCCTGTCCAAGAGTATATTTGACGTTAACATTTCGGATAATCCACTTGAAGAATGCGAAGAAAATAATGGTTGGGACGGAGATTTAAGCGATTGGGGAACGGACGATAATCCGGAAGCGCACGGGGCATCGGAAGTGAAAATCTAGTTTGACTTGACAATACAACTCCTGATGGTGTTGACGAAGAACTTGATCCATCGTGACTGTGTTTCATGTTGTCTGCACATCATAGTACCGGGTACCGGCGAGACAGCGCCAGAAACTATATTCACCAAGTGTGAAAGACACCAAACATCTAGGTTTTGCAACGTACCATGAGTTAGAACTTATATGTATTTATATGCAATATAGATTGTAAATAAAGATCCTATGGTTTTTCAAAATCGACTGATGTACCCTATCCAATTTCATTTCACTTATCGATACAAATACAATTAGGTAAATGCGTTTCTTAACTGATGAGTCCTCATATTTTTTCCTTAATTTAATGAATATAGAAAAATTAATCGCGTTGCTTGCAATCTCGTCTTCTGGGCAAGGAGAACAGGATGGAAAAATGGGAGATCTTTAACACGAAATACCAGAAAGCGTGAGTGTTCAAAGTGACGTCGGAGAATAGTTGTGCCGATTCTAGGAGCTTTACCACCCGATACATGGGCAGAGTATCCTTCCATTCTCGATACCCGCCTCTCTCGTGTTTCAGGCATTGAATCGTGGCACGTACGGAAACATAAATCCGACAGTCGTGGGAATCTATGAACAAAAGTGGAGCCACTTACATGCGCGTAAAGCAGAATTTATGGAAGACGCGAGAATATAAATGCGCGACGTATCATAAATTCGAGCTTTACGTTGAAGAGAGAAAACTGCAAGAAAGCAAGGAAAGGGTGGTTCGCAGGGTGGTTCGGAGGGTGGTTCGGAGGGTGGTTGAAGGTGGTTGCTGTAGGAAAGGAACGAGACCCATTCATGGCCCGAAGGTACTAACGATATTGTTCGGGGCATTCGCGGTGTCGAGTCCGTCCTCCTAGAATCCTCAGGGGAGAACAACAATTTATTGTATCGAGGCTACGGAAATACTCGTGGGACTACTCGCAAATCACTGCCGCGCAAACTGTATATTGGCCTGCGGAAATGTTGCTGGTAGCTCGCTGAGGACAGATCTGTTCGTAGGAAGGATTACTCTCGATTCTAGACCTCTCTGGCAATTTGCAGTGCTTTAAATGAATGAACGATTTTTATTCTCTTCATCTTTCACTTTTCCTTCCCGAGACAATTTTTCGTTCATCGAATCCGAATTGTTACTGTTCGCAATGTTGTGGTGAAATTAAAACTCTTGCTCTCCGAGTTCATATTATTCGGAATAACTAAAATTTGCGAAGAGAGTTGATTTGAGGTTTGTAGAAACGACAGTCTGGAAGATTGGCAATCTGTTCTTTGTGGCGGACCATAGGGTCGCTTGAACGAAGGAGAGGTAGAGGCTGACGGAGTTGCATGGGTGGATGAGTAGGTTGCGAAGCGACAGCCAGAGGATTCCAGGTTTTAGATGGAAACGATGGCACTCAATTTTACGTACATAGTATATGGTTCAAGTTACAGGGTGAGCATCACCAAGAACGCCACAGGCATTGCTCGCCAAGTGCCAGTAGGGTTTGGGATTATAATAATTCGCGTCACTGCGTCCAATTTCAATCTGACCCAGGACCAGCAGAATGCGTTGCTGGCTAGCAAAACTACTTCGTTAAACAAACCTCTCTGCCAGCCTTTCTTGCTTACCACGAAATCAACGTTTTTACAACTATGACTCTGAAGCACGAATCGAGTTTAGAAGATATATACAAAATTATTTTGAATTTTAGTTTTATGTGTACAATTTATTGCACAAAGATATCTTCAATAAAAGACTTGGAAGCCGAAGTAGGATAGGCAAAGTAGAATTTACATCAATATTGATTGTTCAGAGGATGCCTTAGTTGACGTTCCAACGTCAGGGTAAATGTTTCCATTAGGACACACGAGTCAACGGGGAGAAAAGGAAATCCTGAAGCAATAAACTACCGTCGGGATGAGTTGGCTTCCACGAAGACTACGGTATAATGTTTGACGATCATGTCGCGTGGTCGCTGCACGTTACTCCCATAAAGTGAGTTTTATTAAAGCGATCGTCATTTTCGAGCCACCTGTTTTCATGACAAATTTGAGTGATTCGATCAATAATCGTAAGAATATTCTTACGTTTACGATATACAATATATTTTAGTGGTGTTCCAATAGTTTGCATTGTTAGATGCACGACGAGCACTTTCAAGAACGAGAACCGTGAGAAGGCATATAGTAGACGCTTCAGGCCACCTTCGCGCATTAACCATTTCTCTGACCCTCCTTACCCTCGTAACGTTATTCACCCTTTAACATAGGCACATTAAATCTGGAAATATTTCACGATCGTTATATCATCTTTGCTTTTTAGGCTTCAGTTCCTACTCCGATGTCAGCCGATAATACTTTTTTCTACTTCGACGTATTCGTAGGTAGGTATACATATATCGCATCCATCACCTCTGATGATGGGAGCGAACGAAGACCAAACATTACGACCCAGTAATTCCTTTCAAGCATATCTGCCACGACCCGATAGGAATTTTCGGATCGCAAAGAAAAAATTTCCTCCGGCCGACTAATCTGGGCCCCGCAATAGCCGGGAAAGAGCTCCTTTGATTTTGGTTCTGACCCCATTCGAGGGAGAACGCTTTTCCTAATTAAAACCCGCCCTCCACGCGATATCAGATCGCGATGTGCGCGCGAATAAAAGCGGATCGTTTTAGACGAGACTCGTGACCCAGATCGAAAACTTATTTCCTGGCCAGTGATTCTGATCGCGGTTGAAAATATTTCGGGCCCGTCCGTTGGGAGTTTTCGTTCGTAGATCGTTCGACTGGATCAATGAGGCTATCGGAGTGACGCAAAAGGGTGTCTGACAGTTTCCGTGTGGCTATCCCTACTGGGAACACGTGCGTTGTGTACTACCTCCATTTGCATAGGTTAACGACAATGGGATGCACGGTGATGTAGGTAACTATGAGAAGATGCAACAATGCAGCTCGCATCTCCTTTTCTCCGGGTACGCGTCAGACCGCGTCACTCTTACTCCCCCTGGGCTTCCTAGATTGAGATTTATGAAACGCTGCACTCAGGCCGATTCGCCGGAGCAATGAGCTTTGTTCGAGCAATCTATTTCAAGTCTGTTTCACTGGCAAGTCTTTTCACTTGCTGGTGAAATTCTGCATTAAACGATAGTATCCCATTCAAAAGTTATAAAAGAAGCTATCCCTGATAGAGTGAAATCTTTATAATTAAGCTATGCCAGGCTCAGAAACATTTTACCATCCTACGGATTCCTGTCGAACTCTTAATGCGATCTATACTTTGTTGGCATTTGTCTTCCACTCGCACATTCACCACCCACCCCCAACCAGACCATATGACGAAAAATTAACTCGCCTAATGTAGTTGAGGTTTTCTACGCGAGAGTTGCGAACCACGCGGCAAAATGTTCCTCGACTGAGAGCACCCACGTTTTCGTAATTGAGTAATACTTCGCGCTTTAGCACTTAGCACGGGCGAGAGGTCGTCGTGGAAAATTGATATTCCGTGCGGCAAGTTATAGACAGTTTGCGCGTTATCAAAGCGTAAGCCTTGCTCCGCGCGTTGTTATTAAATTCCGCTAAACAGCCAGTCGATCGAGCTTTGTGCACATGCACATATCGAACCTTCGAACTAGGATATTGAATTTAGTGCCTCACGCGTCTTTCCCATCTAGGAATTCTATTTCGGGTATCTTAAAAATTGTGACTAAAGTGTGACACTTTTGCATTGCATTTTTTTTTTTGAGAACACCACTTCCGTGGCAGTTCGATTCAACAAAGTTCACGTCCTCGTGTGCAATAAGTCGATCGTTTAATTCGTTCGTGATTTCGAGCACGCAAGGACGATGCATCCCTCTCCCTCGCGATCTATTATATTATCCGCGGCGCTCTTACTAGGAAGATATCGACTCTAGTTGGATTCATAATGCACAGCACGTGTATCCGGGCAATGCGGTTACGCGGCTCAACGGAGTTAAACAGGCTCCTTAGTGCGGTGCTCAAGTGACGTTCACGCCTCAATGCATATTCGCGAAGCTTATGGCTCTTATGGGCCTTTAGTCGCGTTCAAACGTATATATCCTTCTTCCTCTCGACAGTGCGACCTATTTAACGGATATCGAGAACCGTAATCTGGTGCCACTTGGTGCATGCTTCCGTTGTACCGTATTGGTAGTTTCGCGCGAATCTACCGCGATTTCCCGCTGGGTTTGGCTTTCAAACTTCTTCGCCACTCTGTCGCGAATTTTCAAATTGTTCTAGGTCGTCGTCTAACTTTCGGTTCGGTCTAAAAACCCGGAAAGATTCACGCTACTTTTGTTTCCACGGATTTCTTCCTGAACGTCTATTGACGTTTGTCGCAACTATGGTAATATTCCATAACGGCAAACAAAGTTTTTTAATGTTATTCTCCAGTCAGGATTTATGGTCTCTATTGATTTACATAAGTCTATTACAGTCGTCCACTTACTTTAATTACGATTTTGTATCTATTTGGGAAGCAAAACTGTGCTGCTAATCTATATTGTTTCTGGACGAAGCAAAAGCAGAGGAACAGGATCGTGAGTAAAGCGGAAGTTCGATTCAGTCAGGTCGACTATTGAATTTTCGAGCTACAAATATTAGCTAGTGCAACAGCTTTCGTTTAATACATTCTGCGGGTTTTTGTCTTTAAATTCCACGGTACTAGTCGAACTAGAAGCCGCTTCGTCCGGATTATAAATCACGACTTACGGGGCAGTGCAATGCACATCGTCGGAATCAATGAGATCGCCTGTAAAAAGGTATCTTACTCGACAGGCATACGTTTCCGTATTCTCTCGCTTAAATACGGGCATCTATCATCCAGTATATTGTATGTACTACCTACTGCATATCGGTGGCGGCATGACCACGCATGCATCAGCCAAGCAATATAGCTTACATGGCTCACTAAAGTTAACCGTATCAGCATATCGACGTCCAACCGATGGATAGCCATTGATTTATTTGTTTTATGGGGTAGTCCGTTTTTTCTCGAAAAAAACGACCACCTACGTCACAGGGATTACTGAGATAACAGTTCTTCGGTTAAGATAATCTGTAGATCTATAAAATGACAAAGTCGAATACCAACGATGCATGCAAATGAATAAGTCTATAAGAGGGATTCAAAGTTGCGATCATCGATGTTTGTTTTAACAACAAGTTCTACCGTTGATCAATTGGTGTTCAGTGTTACACATACAATATGGTTACACAGAGCTAGCTAAAGTTAAACACCTTCCTTGCATAATGACGGCCCACGTAAGCAGCACTATCCCTAGGGCATTTGATGCTTGCAACCCTTAACTGTAACCCCAAACACCTTGCGCCAACAAGTTATAAGTCTTCTTTGTGCTGCGCATAGTAAGCGCCAAGCAATTAATTCTCGATAACGGAAGATCCTCTTTGTTCGCATCAAAGGGTTAATCTCAAATTCCGATTTGAGCAGAAAATACAATAGCACATATTTGTTCCGAGTTTTATGCGAACACGTTTTACGCTGGTAAGTGACACGTGGAATCCACACGTTTTTCGAAAAAAATAATCATGGTTAATTCGTAAGCTCGCTCGTCGCGCGAAACAACAGCTTGTCATCCATCGAGCGACACGAGTTGGCATTCGTTCTTGATTTTTCACGCGGGAGCAATGTGTCAACACGCTTGTTTTTCAGACGTAAAATCCGAGGGAGAACCTACGAACACGTAGGTATTAGAGATATATGGGTCGAGGAAAGCATAGGATGCGTTAACGTAGCCGTTGATGCAGTGAGAGTGGAGTCGTGTCAGCCTTCCATCCTCACTTGTCAAAGTAAATTACGTTACGTATTGACTTAGTTTCGCTGGATAAGGGACGTGGAAAGTGGACTTCCGGGTTGGTCGACTCTGCTACGGGTTTCACATTAATTACCCAGTGTAATTTCAAGTTTAATAGTGCCCTGGTCAATTATCCATACACTCGCTTCGTCCACTCACTCACTGTCCTTCTCTCTCCCTCTATCTCTCGCCACTTTTGCGCAACTCTCATTACTGATAGCGAGCAACCATTACAGAAATTCTGTCTCGCGAGGTATCGAGAGATCTACCATGTATTTTTACAAGTTGCCTGCAGGATATACGTAAATCCGGAAAATATACGATTATCTATTTAATTCCTTGTTGATTTACTCTAATGATTTTGTGGCACACTACGTTCATATGTGGGAGAGAAACAGGGTGGATCTTTCAATCATCATGGATTAGTATTGTCACACGTCGATTGTACATCATGCCGGATGTACATATTTTATTTAGCAAAGATATTCGTTTTATCCCCTAATACCAGGGAATAATAAATCATTTCGATTTATAAATCATCGTGACGTTCATGTATTAAAATCAACCACAGTATGCACAGCGTACACGATGTACATATTAAACTTTTGGCAGAGTTCCTACGAAGCGATATTTAAATTTCAAGTAGAAGAACAATTCTCACGAATCCGGTCGTACTCGCGCAATCTTGAATTATTCAAATTAATATCTCGACTTGGTAATTAAGTTTTTCTTCAGCGATTATGATGTGCATTGATTTCTTGTTAAATCCGGAGATATACATGGTTGAAGGGATGGGTTTCCTTGAGACGTCAAGAGGGTAGGTAAATTGCGAGCGGGTAAGGGAGCAAGAGCCCGAGTCGCATATTAATTACTCTGTTATTCGAAATTTAGTTATTCTTCGAGGGATCTCTTGCCCGCAAGTTCTTTCGTTTGTTCGACCATGACTCCCATTGCAGCGACAGGAAACAATTTTGCAGTATACATACATGTATATGACTGGCTGGTCGTATGTATCTAGCGACACCAACGATTTAACTTCCTGCCAATGCTCTACACCCTTTCCAGCTCTCGCCGTCGATTAGTTGAGTTCTTTGTCCCTGTATTTATTTTATTATTGACAATCAAGCAGGTCGTAAATTGATGGCCCCCCTCAAAGATAACACTGCAATTAAAGTTATATTCGTTCACAAGGACGCGTCGCGTCGTTGCTCAAACGAGATTTATATTATTATTAGTCTCTGCGAAGCAGACATCCTTCCTGCCATCTCATTCCCCTTCCTAGCCGTTGTAGTTATCAGACTGTTTCTGACTAATTCTAAGTATTAACGAGGTAGTACCGCAATCACTATCAAAGTTGTTATCCAGCTAGCCAATTTTCGACTGGGGGTAGAAATCATATTTTGTGAGTGATTCGAAGATTCATATTGAGGGAGAATACATATTGCGATGCGGGGTATAATGACGCGAGTCATCCTTCTATGAGGCTCGCAGTAGTAGAGCCAAGTAAATGCCAGGCTGGCTCGCCCGGTTCGCCAGTAAGCTAAGTGGAAATTACAGCCACCGAACAAAAGGGGCGTCTCGCGTGCGGCTCACCGCAGATACGTAGGGTGTCGCGTGGCAAATTAATTACGCGACGATTCGGAATTGAATGGCGCCACCTGTAATATCCTTCTCGCCGATCGATTCCAGACCGTCGAGGCATTCTCGTTCAAAGTGCGACAAACAGGGCGAGAAACACTGGGGGAAGGAGTTTCCTTTTATTTTTCGATTTGCGCCTACGCATTGTTGATTCGATTATTTATTTTGAATACGATTAGAATATCAATCCACACTCGAGTCGCCGATGGATTCATTCGAATTTCAAACGACCCCCCAGTGGGGATACGTGCGAGTAATTTTGAGATTTCATAAGAGTCTCTCTCTCACCGTCCCGAGCACTTGTCATCCCAGTAATTATTCCTTTGATCCGGGGGAGAGACAACGGGAGAATGAGAAAACGCACTCGCTCTCTCGCTTTCTCTCTTTCTCCCGCGCGGTTTTCATAAGAAGAGTTCTTCTTTCGGGATTAATTTACGAGCGATTCTTATGCAGTCGGTACAGACGAGCTTGAATTATTTACGAGGGGCCGCCGCGTCAAACAATATCATGCGAAACAAGGGACTCAGCGTTTTATATTCTCACTGCAGAAGGAGGGTCCTTTACGTTGCGAATGAATGTCGCACGACTGATAACCGAAGCGAAGGAAAATTCTGACGTATTTCCGAAATCCATTTACTTTGCGATGATACGACACATTTTCCAACATCTTTCCATTTCGCTTCCGAGCGATTTACAAGGAGCTTCTTTGCGAATGCTAATGCTGCGTTGATCGCTGTAAGTTATGATTTTTCTTGAGAAATTTCTCTTCCTCAAAGTAGAACGTGAAAATCCAGAGGGTTTCTAGTTACTCGTCATCCTGATATCTCTTACAAATTATCGTATTAACAACAGCAGCTGGTTCTCCGGAATCCTCGGTCAACCCCTGCACCCCGCTGGAGGATGTTCCAGGTTGGTCTTGGTTACGCCACGAAGATCGAGGATGCTGGGCGGAAGGATCAAGCTCGGCCGGTGCTTGTTGAGTTTTGAGAGCTTCCTGTAGCTAGTGCTACACGGACCGTCTAGCATTATGTGGAAAATAGTCTACTGCGAGAGCATGCAAATCGAGTGGAGAGAGAGAGAGAGAGAGAGAGAGAGAGAGAGAGAGAGAGAGAGTTGCTCTATCTCACACGAGAAACTTGATATCTGTGTACCAAGCGTCTTCAGTAATTTCAGTAATGATTTCTTGAGCCTTTTCCGCACGCCAGCAGCATGCCAATTTGCAATTCAGACGCTTGAAATGGTGATGCATCACTTCTGGATTGTGCAAGCACAGAATTCCAAGAGGAATTCTTTTGTGCTTGTGTCTGCTCGTTATATTATTACAACAAATCTATTAACTTGGATTTGCATCTAATTTACAATTACATATTATTAATTTATAATAAATATTCAATAGAAAGTAATACTTTTTACCGTTGTTAAAGTTATCAAATCTTTTCTTATAGAAAGCGCAAGCTTTGAATTGTCGTTGTCGATAATCCATGAATTTTTCTCAAACTGAGACGATTCAAACAAGTCTCATTGGTTATGATAGATCATAGATTAGAGTGTAATAGATTAAGATTGATGTTGGGATCACTAGGAGAGATTACCATGCATATGTCTTAATTGCAATCTATCCCCTGTCGCATTATGACCCGTGAACCATTCATTACGATCAATATCTTTCGCTTCATTTCTTTCTCTGTTGTTTAATACACTGTCCGATGGATTTCTGTCGTTTTAGACTTGTATTAACCTGCACATATTAATACGTTAAAATTACAGGAGAAATCTAAAAGTACCATAAAAAAGTCAATGTTGCTTTTGTTCGCCACAAATCTTGTTATTCTCTGCGTTTTTGCTTTCGAACGAACTATAGTTGCAAATTGGAGTATTTTTGTTTCGAGACAACAGGTATCATTTGTTGTGGGGGGCGAAACAATCGATGGATTCGGATGCAAGTGAGCTATGGCTCGCTGTACAATGTCATAGTTCTTTCGAGCGGATGCAGGGTATTTTTAGCAGCGTACCAAAAGCATAAATATGCTAGGGATGCTCGCAAAATTTTATACGCAGAGTATTTTGTAGGTGGGCTATCAAGCAAGCCGAGCGTTTCACGATCGCCTCTTACGAGAGTGCCGTCGCTGACACGATATTTTGAATGATAAATGTTTTAAAAGCAACCGAGCATTCACTCCAGCCAATCCTGCTATTTCGTGAAAAACTTAGCGTCTGCTTGTGGCCCGCTGTTTTCCATTGGTAAATCCATCATTGAGACCAATGATATCTCGAGTTTCTACTTTCTCGAGATTATCATAACTAAAAAAGTACTTACAAGTGAGAAATAAAATGAACCGGTTAGTTTGTCGAGTGAAACTTTTGCCGAGAAGACACGTTTCGTTCGGAAACAGGCTTTCCTTAACTGGCGAGGAAGGTCGACATAAACCACGCGGAGAACTGCGAGAAGCTGAGTCTTCTTCTACGTTGGAAACCTGCGAACGTAGAGCAGATATGCAAATGCGGCATCGCATGGAGGATGCTCTCTGCTAATTTGTTTTGTGGTTTACACTGCGCCGAGCTACCGTACTTCGCGTTCAAAATACGATTCCACGGAAGTTCAGCGCTGTTATCTCCCACTTTCGTGGTGCGCCAGTAGCAACTGTGTTGGTCTTGGGTCACCGGAATGCTATCACGTTTATTATCGTTTCCGTTGGCGAGTTGGGAGACCCGTCAATCGTTGCCAAAAACACCGTAAGTGAATCTACTCAATAATTTCGCAAACCTCATATTTGAAACCTCAAGAAAACAACCCTCCAAGATCATTCGATTGTTATCAGCGAGGAACTTACGATAAACTGTGTTTACCATAAAAGCGTGCATTAACCGGAAAGAAATGAGTTTAGTGAGGGGGCTCGATAATTATCCCGTTTTAATGTGGGATATTGCTTTTTCAGTAAGCCGTGCACGTTTCGGGAAAAATGAAAGCCGCACAAAAGAACCAACGAATTTGCATATATATGTAGCTTTTCGTGGCGGGTCGCAGCCAAGCGTGATCCACTTCTACTCGAAACATTTCGTTAATGGTCTGTACGCGAATCGCTTTTTCCTCAACGGCCCATTTATAGATTTCACCCTCATCCCCTTGCCAATCTCGGCCAATTGTCCAGCCAACGCAGTTCGTTATCTGCTCGTCACGCGGAACCACTATGAGCTAGTGAACGGTTCGACGCAATAACAAGGACAAAGCAAGCATGCGACACAGAAACTTCTGAGCGCAACAAATAGCTCCCTCCTGCAAAGAAAACTCTGATAAATAAGGGCCTGTGCAAAAATTCGGATTAAATAGGTAAAATGGATACTTTAGAATTATGAAATTCTATCTCAAATTTTGGAAGAAAAAGCCAAAGAAAGATGATCAAGGCTGCCGTTAATTTCTACACATTTCACGTAATAACGGTACTGATTATGCACAGCACATAATTATCAGACGATTTTGGAGAATTGCGAATATTTCAATAGAGATTTGAAGGAACATTCATACACTTGATTGCATGTTCCTCGTAGTACCGGGTATGCCGTCACATCAATTTTACTTGCTTCGAACTTGCCAAATTAGTTTATTCAACACCTACTACTGTAATCAAATATTTGCGATGGCTTCGAGAACAGGAGGAACTCGTTAAAATCGTGAACTTCGGATGATTGTCACAGGGTATCGTTCCGAAAATAAAATAGGTTCACAGTCGAGATCGTTAAGCTTGAATGGCCCGCATTTTTTCGCACATATGCAGTATTGCTCGGCCGTAATTAAATTCTGGCGAATTTATGACTATAAGCTTATGGGAAAGAGTGCAATTTGAGAAGCGTCTGGTTTAGCGATTAGCGTTAACGTTGCAATTCACCAACGAGACGATTCCGTGTTACATTTATTGATCGTTACGGCTTTCAATTATGCCCGTGGTGCTCAAAAAACACCACTCGTGCTGTCAACGACTTCAAATTAATTAAAGCTTCTACTCTGTCATCGCTATGATGGTCCTCCGTTTCTTCGGTAATCGAGTGTCTACTAATTACCAATTTACGAAATTAATAAGCAAAAGTTCAGAGATCTTATTGATCGATCGCGTTTACTCTTCTCTCATGCAAAGTCTTGTGGTTAATGGTGTCGTATCGAGGGTTGCACGTTTTCTGAAACAAAGTGGCGGCTGCGTTACGAAGTTTTTGGTGATTAAATATGCACGCAGCAGCGAGCGTACGTGTTTACTTTGTCCGCGCTCGAGCGTGTTACGAGACGTGCAATAGATTTACTGTACGACGCGACGGTTCCCGCATCCGGAATTTTATTCTGAATTTCCCCTGTGTGATAGGTCTATGTAATTTTCGGCTGACTTTTTCGTTAGTCTACTTGCTTCAAAGAGGCTCGCGAGTCTACCACATTACAAAGAAAATAATTGACCGAACAAAATTCCTGTATAAATGCTATACATTCTCAATGATAAACTGTTTCGCGAGTGTGAAATATGCGTTTCGTGCTCGATATTTAATTTAAATTCACAGTGGGGATATTTTTCAAATTATCGAAATTCCTTTTGCGCGTTACGGAACAGGGAATAGAGCATTTTTTCTCAGTAATTTAGCGCATTCGTAAAAATCTTCAATCTTGTTCTGTCAGGATTAAACGAGGCTCCGGGATTTCAGGCAGCTGAACTATCTTGGGTATCCGGAATTCTATGCAAATACTTGTTTCCTTCGCTTTCCAAGTACCGTTACGACTACCAGACTTTATTCTCAGAAGTGTGTATTTCAGTTGTGCACGTGTCTCACATATTATTAACGGAGCATTTGATCATTGCATATTTCTCATTTCTCTGATGTTAAAGTGCGAGAATAATTAGAATATGCAACAAGTAATGAACAATTCTTTAGAGAATTCTTCTCGAATCATATTATTATTCTCGGCAAAAACTACCGTGTGAATTGTAGTCAGGAATATTCTCATCTCGTGCCTCGCCAGACTACAACCTTTCGCTGCCACCAGATTGAGCAGTGTCACGAGTCTTTATTGCGCTGCTCGGTCTTCGCGTGTACGCGTTGGACATTCGCACATGCCATACGCTCGCGCGAATATTATCCTTGGTAGCAGTAGACGAGGCTAATAAAAACGCCGGACGATGTTTCACAATACATACTACTTGCACGGAGTGCAATATCATACGTAAAACGTACGAAAAGCGAGTTCTCCCAGTGCACGCGCTACGTCATGTTGGCATCGTCTATGCAAATGCACCAGGGTGCTACACCTTTGTGCCCATATGTTTTTAAGTAGTACATACCTCTATTGCGACACACTCTAGAAATATATATATTTATACATACTACACCCCTCTACGTCCATTTTAGCCTATACATTCCTCCACAAGCGCGTATGATCGCCGCGCGTACACAAGAGCCCGCTTTCCTTTGTGGTTCCCGCTTTTTGGTCAAGTACACGACCCTCGTGGATGGCTGAGTACACACAATGGCTCGTATGGAGGGTAGAATATATGTATAAACTGTGGAGTACGGGTGAAAGAGGTTCACACTTTGGAAGAAACTGTGAGTTGGAGATGTGGCACAATACTGTTAAAGGGAAGCTTGTTTTTCTTTTCCAAATTCGAAGTTAATATTTCACGAGTATGATTGGGTTGAACTACAATTGTCCGAATCTACATGTTTTCCTGTGTTCGCATTCGATTCATGCCGATGCGATCGTGTTCGATTTCGCGCTATTGTTTCCAATAGTGGAAGGCGAATACATATCGTTTTGAGGGTTGGTAGGCACAAGAAGCACAGGCAAACTATAGACGACTTCAAAATTGAATCGTTTCTCTCCACATGGGAGTTCTGTACATTTTTCAAATTCATACAAATCCGTGAAGTTGGCTCGAATGAAGTATCTTCGCTACTTCACCGGGTTTTTCTTCTACGAAGAATCATCCCTTGTTGCAATATAAAATGTGGCATACGTGCTGTATACAAATATATACCACATTCTGCATTCTCGCTTGAAGGTGTCTCAGTGTGCTCAGGGCGTCCCAAATGCATCGTTGCCTTTGTACTCGGGGGTTTTTAGGTGAATGCGCACCCCTTGCGTCCTGCTTCACACGCACGACCACATATACACATTCCTATGCGGGTGTTTGCCACGTACTCGCCACGTATTTCACCTTGTACTCTTTTTCTCGCGAGCAACATAATCTTACGTGCCTTGCTATGCACTTCCTGTTTTTAGACGTACGTGGAACCACCACACCTGTTTCGTAAGTTTTCCTTGATACCGAGCCATAACGAAACGTCCCGGTCTACTCCAGGCCTTGAGCGCAAAGAAATAAGTATACAAAGGCGTTTGTGTTGAAAATACATATTTCGTTGGATTTTTTTTCGAATGGAACCACTAAATCTACGATACACAACTGCTTTCCTCGGCACGCACGGAAGCTCATTCGACAGGCGAAATTACCAGATTTCGCGAGAGTACCATTTACATCCTCTTGCAACGTGATTTACTCGCGAATAATACAAAACCCAGTACATCACCCGCGTTTGGTTTATTTTTCGAGCGTTGTCGGACCCAGAAGTGCCACAGAGCTCGGTGTACACGGTAAGAATACCAGTTCACGAGGGCGTAAAACTGTGAAGCGAGACCGGCATCGTAATTTACTCTTTACGAGCAGACTTTGCTAAATCCTCTCTAGTACGCTTTATACGCCACTGGACTATATGGCCTCTCTACGGCTCCGCGAGTCCAGTGACGAATATGGAACCTAACTGCATGCGGAACATACTTATGACCCGTCATACTTATCCGTACGTGCTCATTAGGTGTCCGTGGATCAGCGTGGTCTGCTGTCGTCATTAAAGAGCGACCCTAGCAGTACTCTATGCAGTAACCCACGGACCCATAATTCACCGCCTCATAGAGTAATCTACTGTAGAGGCTGCTGCCACCAACGAGGGCACCCAGCGATGATCATACACATACATACATAGATGTACGAGCCACTGATATTTGTATTTCAGTTGCCTCACTAACTACAGGTATTCGCGTTCAACTTTCCCACCCCATTAGGAAATCTGATGCTCGGTCAATTGATTCGTGCAATTCACCGCTACGTTCAAGTAGTGTCCGATGACAAGGTTGACCAATGCGAGCGATTTCGCGCTTGACTTTTTTGGATTTGATGTAGATGGTCGAAAGGATCCGGTCAATCGGACTGCCGAAGCGATATCGCTGCGAAAGGGTCTTTTGAACATATTTGAGCAAACGAGATTGGATGAACTGGTATAAGCTTCCGAATATATTCACGAAAATGTGCAAGTTTATAATTTGCAGAGAATTGCAATATGAGACCCCCCTAGATCGATTTTCCTTCTTTCCTGTGATCTATCTGATTCTCTTGTAATTATTCTACAGTAACTATGGGGTAAATTCATCACTCCATCAGTCGACCAAGTGCTCAAACTGAAACTAGCGCGCACGGGCGGCAGACAGACAGACAGACCCCGGCCTGTGGCACTCACCAACACCAAGATCACCAAGATTTACTAACTAAGCTAATTCCCCGGTGGAATAATCTGGCCCTAATGTTCGCATGTGCCATTCGCAGGCCGCGCGAACACGTACGCGCACCTGGTGGCGCCGAGGCAGATGTACGAACACGTACACGTACCGCAAACGCGGAGAAACCTCCCTCACTCGTCGCCTCTTAACTTTTCCCGTTTCTGCGCTCCATATCCGGTATCCGCGGCTTATCCATTCCCAAGTCCAGACGTGCGCTGAAAATGAAAGAAGAGATGGAAGTCGAAATGGATCGGGGACCAAAAGAGAAGAGGGGGATGGAAAGGTAGCTGAAAGAATTAGGATAGAATTGTTAGGAGAGTGGCATTGAGAATCTTAGTGGCGATAAAGAAATGAATTTCGCTTTGGTTGGTAATTCGACGGATAACTGTGGAAAGACGAAAACCAGACAGAGAAGAAGTAGCTCCCGAAGACTCGGTGACTGCACATCTTTGGTGTTCGAAAGGAAAATGTTTTCTTTAAGCACATCTTTGAGAAGGAGATAATAAAGCAGCCTGAGACTGTTATGAGCTAAAGATCTTAAAGGAATAAAACCGCTGACTCGCGTCAGCCTCCTTTGTCGGCGATATTTAAACCGCGCCTCTTGATAGTTTCACCCCGGATCTTCTTCTTCTTCTTCTTCTTCTTCTTCTTCTTATCTTTCCATCAGTTTTCCGAGCCAGAGGAGTTCCTTGAAAGCGACAACTGCGCGGCTCTGCTCGCGAAAGAGGAGACTAGTCGCGACTTTTGTGGCCTTAAGCTCGTAATTAGCATGTATTGTTCAGAAAGTGTTCTTAATGCAAATGCTGAGGTTTCTTAGTTCCATTGGAAATTTTACCGCGAGTCACTTACGAAAGTGTTACTCTGCCTTTCATTCAAGGGACCTATTAAAATACACAGCTTTCTGTTCGCGGTTCGGAAGATCGATCAATTGAAAGTTCTTCTCTATGACTAGTTGTTTTATGACGGAGGGTAAAATCTTGATTGGGTTTCTCTTGCAATTCGGTGCGCTGGTTGTCCTGAGATTAAACTTAAAATTGAAGTGAAGCTACACGTCGGCAATCGGTTCGAATGGAGGTTAATTAAGGATTAAGAGGAAGGAAGCTTTTGTGCCGGATATGTGAAGCTTCTCGTCCGATTGGAAGTTTCCGTCAGGAACGCGGCTTTCGGGAGAAGTCTCGTGTAGTGCTGCGTACGATCTTCCAAGACCAAATTGTCTTCAGGGGAATTTGAGACTTCATGGGTTTACTATTTGATCTTAAAACTTCCTTTTCTAGCAATTTGTCTCTCTCGAAAAATTGATCCTTTAAACTAACATGTACAGCATTTATTTGCGATTGAACTTAATTAAAGAGAGTCAAATATTTTCATAAAGGCCTTACTACTTTCGGATTGTATAATTCTGGAAAATGAATCATCATTCGAAAGCACCGGCGGTATTGATTGTACTTTAATTGTTGATATTGAACACATTGCAGAATTTGCAAGTTGTGAAAGAGGTAATTTCTGTACATTTACTTTCCATAAATGAGCAGCGGTTGGAAAAACTGTTTCGATTGTGTTAGCTGCTGAATTCACAATGTTTACATCCCTCGATATTTTGTTTCCCGAAATGATTGACGAATAATTAGTCCTCAAACTGTGCTCGTTCTACACGCAATTACATTTGTAATTTTAATCATAGAGTTCCAAAGAACTCTTCTTAATTACAGTCTTAGCCCCACTTCACTCAAGTCCAACATTCAGATTCTCCTTGGCGGTCGGTTCACGAACTACTTCCCGAATACTTCTCTTTCGAAATTCTTCGGTAAGCGGGAAAAGCATCCGGCGGAAGTTTCACGAGGGTTTAGAGAAAACTCGTCAGCGACCAAAATGTTACTCGACCGTGATGTAAATACCCCGCGCATTTAATAAGTGCGACTTTCTTGCAAACGTAAAAACTACCATTTTTGTAGGATTCGTAACCGTACGATGAGAATTTCATTTCTATGATACGCTCAACGAAATGCGTGCACGAGGGGGTTTGCAAAAAAATATGCCTTTAACGTTCAAAAAGCAGAGGGTGTGTAATATTTACACAATAATTAACTTTTTGCTTGCCCCAGAGGTGTACTGTATCGATGCTTGGGAACGGAAAAACACTTCGCAGGCTTTTATTAATTTAAATATTTCAATAGTAGGAGTCTACACAAAATCTCTGCATAATATTCGAAAGGAATTAGCACGCTATTAAAATGAACATTTAACGCTGAATAACGCGTCGTATTGATCGGTGTATTAAAAAATAACGAGTGTTTAACAAATGCAAGGATACTTTACCATGAATGTTTAACGCTTCCCCATCAGTGTCAAAATTAAAGATCACAAGCGTGATGCTAGAAAGCTGGCATCGCTCGGCGTGACGACAATTAGCTACCCAGCGGAAAATCGCGATCCAACCGCGCAATTTTCCGCGAGTAAACAGGTCGCGCGAATGGTCTTCTCTGCAGTAAACACGAATGATAAATGGAAACTGTTGCCACGACGTTCCAGTCTTTCCCAGTGGCTTTTTACATAATTCGCTAATACGTGGCTAGAGAAGTGGTGGTAGTTGTTGCGATAAAACTAGCTGAAATACGGCATCCGTAATATCACAAATGCCTCAGCCGAGTGTAAAGTGTATCAGCACCGGCACTTTAACTTGTTAGTGGAGATAGAAGAGGTGCTTCTGTACTGTATCTCGCATACAGTATGTACTCACACTGGTAGAGCTACCGAAAGGAGCGGTTCCCCGAGAATACCGAGGCAACATGCAATTGCAATTGGCAGACGATATCAGCTTCCGCAAACTCAAGAGGCAAACCTTCGGCTACTGAATCTCTCCTGAGTAATTTGGCATTGGTATACAAGTTAAAGCTTGATATGAGCTTTTAATTGACTGACTCGAGTTTCGATGTTTCATAGAAATTTTTATTCATGTTCGAGATTAGCGAATAATGCATTAGAGCACAGTATCTTTGCTCTTGCCAAGGTTCAACGTTATATCTCTGTGTGTAATATAGGAAAAACATGTACTGGGGCGTATTAAGAGATCATCGTCGGATTTCACGATAGGAGGGAACCACGCACATATGGTTTGTTCTTGAATTCTGCTTAGCAGAAAATTCTTTAGCGTGAATAGCACAGACTGCAGTAAGGCACTCGTGAGATCCGTGAGATAAGAAATCCGATTTTCCATTTCTGTAAAAATGTTATTGCACCTCGAGAAATTCTTGGCCTCTTTTGGAATCTGTCCGACACGGGTTGGGGGATTTTTCCGCGTGAAAGATCGCATTCAATATTGTTCTACTTCAGAGAAAATGGTTTAGAAATCCATCTTATGTCATAAAACCACAAGATATTCGGATAAAAAATAATTGGGAGTAATAGTATAGCTTTGCGATATCCTGAAAATTTTCCAAAATATGAAAAGTTAATTAGTGGCAAAAGTTCGATCGCAACGAGAAGCTGCGGTGGGTATTAAAGTAAGGGCTCGATCGAAGTGAAGAGGCTCAGAGAGAAAAAGTGGATGTGTGTCAAAGAGAACCGTTGTCGTTTGGCCGAAAAGGCAATTTTTGACGGAGTCTATCGATTTTGGAATTAATTACTAGCTGGATTGATGGTAGTGCGACAGGTCCTATGACCTAGGAAGCGCACTGAAGGGCTCCGGAATCGATTGATCTCTTGTCTTTGAACACGAGACACTATTTGCTTCTCAGTATACATGTAGTTAGCTTGAGCTTTGGACGGTCAATGCATCGAATTGCGCTATCGAATTTCGGCCGTATACGCCCTTGCAACTATGTGCCTCCTACGTATATGTATACGAACATCATCTGCCTCACGGAAGGTGTCGTTACGTATGTACTTCATGATCATTCGTATGATCTTGATCTTGATTTATACATTTTAAGGTAGTTTTTTAGAGTAATTATCAAGAGAAATCAGTTTTTATTAGTAAACGTTTTAAATCTGCCGCTCACAACTTGTATTGGCTGGAAGATCGATTGAAGGTACACTTGGCAAAAGGATATGCGTCCCACTCTGAATGCAATGAGTCCGATTAACTACTGCTCTTAAGTTTGCAGCTTGGCAGTGTTTCAATGGAACTCGAATAAGGGATACTCCTCCGGTATTCGCTTTAACGTTTGAGAGTAAAGCCTTCCAAGCTCCTCTTGAACAACTAAGAGAAAATACCGACTGACTAATTTATAAACGCCGGATTTAATTCACTTGAAATCCCCTCCCTAAACGTGCGCTATACAGAATGAAGCAGCTTACGTGTGTTTTACATTTCGCAAAACGGAACGGAGAGAACAGTGTATAGTAATACACTGCGAATAATGTTATTTTAACGCGATTTCATTCGTATAAATTCTACTTACAAATGTTTGCCGACATTCCTATCGCGAAGCTTTCCCAATTTCATGCTTCGGATATAGGTTAATTCTTAAGAATCTCTAGTTAACAATATTCCAATCGCAATTGAATAGAATTTTCTGAAGGAAGATTATACGTATGTATTTTGCGACAAATCAAATACAGTTGAGACACAGGACTGTTGCAGTAATTGTTTTACTCATAGGATCGAACTAGGCTGTGGGAGGCGCGACAGATTCGTTCGACGGGTTTCGATACGCGTTGGTGCGTATTAGCAGCTGTTCAGAGGCCGGAGAATCCGATGGATTCAACCGGGTGATCGGCTCAGCACAACCGCAGCTCTGTTGAAATATGGAACCCGAAGAAGCAGCGCATTCGCGTCCCCCTACACATTTAAGCCGTCCGCACAGTTCGCTTGATAGTGCGACCGGAAGCGTAAATGACAATCGATGGAACTCGACTCGCCCGGAATCCACGTGACATTCGTGTTTCTGTGGTTTACGAGTAACAATCGGCGCGATAATTTCTTCACGCACGGTTATGTGTGAACGAAGGTACAAAGGCCGACTGAACTGGCTTAACGCGTTAACGTCGAGCGTGTATCGCTGTGGTATGTACCATAGCTGATACAAAGCAACCTCCCCAATCGGCAATGCGAAAATGAACAAAATGCAAAGTATGTAATTCCCAAACTGTTATTCCATTATTGGTATTCGATTTTTTACCTCGATATCATGTTGCCAATCTGCGAATTATGATCAAACTCTTTTTACTTCCTATTATCTATTATCACTGGGATTGCTAGGAATTTCGTTGGTGAAATCATGAGTTTAACATGTCGAATGCAGACGCACATTCCCACCCCTACTATTCTCCAAACGAAAACGAGGACCAAAGGCCTCTTGTTCCCAGTGATCAATATTCAGACTGGGGTGAAAATTCTTTTTCTTCTCGTTATTAACCAATGGTTTTTTTTCGCGAGTTTACCGTAGTCTCCCGAATAAATTTGCATTAGCACGCGTCAGGTTTAAATTCGCGGATAGCGGTGGCACAGGCTAACCAAACATTAATTAATTATATCCTTTTAAAAAAGGATCACGATGGATGGTGCTCGAACAGTTTGCCGAGTATATAGGTCAACCGGTAGATAATGGATTTCGTGGATCGGATTTTCTATAGTAGCCCCTCATGGCTATCCATTCCCTGATACAGCTATTTTCGTGAAAAAAATGAATATAAAATTACAGCGTCTCGCTGACGATGTATTTTTCATCGTGCCGCCTTCAAAAGCTAGCTAGCCAGCTCAGCCAGCCAGTTGAACGCTCGCGAAGGGAAATGTTGAATATTTTCTCAGCGCGGAATGTTTTAAATTAGTTATGCCGCATTTTTGCAAGCGGATTCTTTAGAATATACTGAATATCATAATTTCGTATTTAATTTAAATGTCACGGGGTGTTTCGTTTGCTGTCTCTTTAAATAATTAAACGAAAAAGCCCTTTAATTAACCGGATAACGAGTTGGCTTCCGGGAGTAGCAAGGCTAACGATCGAATCACTGAACTTTTCTTATTCTATATTTAAAATAACAATTACAATCCTAGCCCATTGAATAATTTCTAATTTGTACGGTTTTCATGATTAAAGTGTTCCATTAACGAGACCCCAATAAATCAAGAATTAGCCAATAATTGGTAGTAAGTTCATCTAAGATTTTCCGCGTATCGAGCATCAAGAAGCTAAAAGATACTGGTAGAAGTCAAAGGCCGATGCATCGCAGCGTCTCACCAAAGTGTATTAACCGTTCACCGGCGCGGTGCGGCGCGCCGGGATTAAGCCACTCGAGAGGTAAGCCGAGCAGTCGAGTGCAGTCAATAGGCTAACTCGCCGCGTCTGAAGGTATGGGGGATGAAAGGAAAGAAAGGGCAGAAATGGAGTGGCTGAGCTTTATATATTCGAAGTTGAAGGCGGCTAGTGGTCCGATCCGGCGCCGTCAACGACGATGAAGGCCGTCGTACAGAGCAGCAGGGGTAGCAGTATGGCAGTACCTACTACGTATTGGCATAGGTACGGCACGTCGGGTACGGTCGAGCTGCGGTGTGACGGACCATTGTGTGGTTTCCTATGGCAAATATCGTGTGCGCGTGGAGCACGTGGATAAACATGGGCACCGGGTAAGGGTGCGTGCATGCGTGCACAGAGGGCCGATGTTAAACCAGCGTTAACCAGCTTTGTGCGCACAGGTTTCTCGAGCTATCGATCAAGCATCGAGCGGTCTGGATGCCTTTGTCGTCGGGGCTTTTATGCGGCGGAACCACCCTTACCGTTTCCTGCTGCTCTCGTCCCACTTCGTCCCATCTCGGGTACCGTTCCTACCCCTTCTCCTCCCAATTCCCGCTCCTTGTTCCGTCAATCACCGTTTAATTTCACTTTGCGCTCCACTTCGCCACGGCGACAATTGTTTTTGCCGGTTTACTGTTCTGCTTGAGCCCCTGAGTGCAGTCTGATAATAGCTTGCTGGTGAATTGGGGCTGCGCCCGAGAAAATAGCGGCCGCCCTTAAAAATAGGACTTTTGTGTTTTGCTGGTGACGAAGGCAATTAGATTGCTCATTAAGACTTATTTTTTTTTTCTTTCTTTTCTCTATGGACATTCGATGTTCGTGCCGCGAGAAGCTTGCCCTCGACGCGTACGCTCGGTGCACTCATTCTTCAGTGACGGACTAGAAATTCAAATTCAGATAGCGGACTCGAGCAGGCACAATTCATTTTCACGCAGCAATTACTCCCCTGCGTTGTTACTTGTTTCGTTAGCAGGGCTTAGTTATTCTCAGAGATTGTGCAGCGGGCTTTTAAATTCTTGCATTGGCACAGATATTCGATCAGGCGCGCAAAGACATTTCCGAACGTCTATCTATGTCTATATACTATACTGGAACGTCAATATTCTATATCTTGGAGGTTCCAGAAGTACACTGGGGAAGAACGCACGGATCGATGCAATGTTGAAATGTATCCTGGTAGCACTGACTCGAGACGCTTTGATTCCAAATGCTGGTCTTACGTACAGGAAAATTACGGAACGAATGCAAGGAGTCGGCTATAAAAATTGGAGTGGTTCTCTCTCAGCTCGACTACGCATAAAATTCTAGTAGAAATTTTCTCGACCTATATTTCACATACATATAACGCACTCTTGTTAGTACTTGCAGTTTTCTATACCCCACTTGGTACGTATTGCTCCACTATTATATTTCTCCACTTCCGTAATCAATGGTCAGCATTATCAACAGGTGCATAATTGGGTTAATGCCAATTCGGTTATAAAATATTAATTATACCGATTTTATCTTTGAACGAAAGGTACCTTTCGGTTTTATTCAGCCGGAAAATATTATACTATATTCGGTTGTATTCGGTGGAAAATATTAAGAATACCTCAGCGAGGATTACTTTTCTTTGAACGAGAAACAAAGTAGATTACCGAACTCTAAAGTGACTGTAATAAAGAAATAGGGATTCCAATAGTGCCAGATCAACCTACCCAGTGCGTTGCGAACGACTCAGCAGTGCTAATGCAAGTACCAAAAGCGCACTGGGCAAAAGGAAAAAGGAAATTTGAGTTTACCGAAGCGAGAAGAAACTCAGCAAAGGCACACAAAATTGCAATAACGGTATCGGTTAGAATGCTAGTACATACAGTACAGCACAAGTTTACACTGTTTCACCAGATACTCGCTGTACTATTTTTCCAAACCCGCTGTGCACGCACGACTTTCTTTGATCGCCTGTGAGGCAGGAATAAGTCCCAGATGCCCAGGACCATTAGAGCCACCCCCAGCGAGTAGGAAATTGTCACCAGGATATGTTTTGTCGCGTCGTGCTGTGTCGTGGTCGAGTCACTCGAAACCGATTTTCACGCTCGGCGAAGTAATCGTCCAACGATTCGCGACTAACGTAGCCAAGTAATTCGAGCGGACGTTCCTAGCAGCTGTACAGCTATTTATGCATGCATATGCATGCTCTATAACGCGTCCAAAGTAGCTGGTATACCGGTGTCTAACCAGACACGGTCTACCTTCACTCGAGATCATGTAGATAATCTTCGTCCCGAATGCAACCGCGGTAAAATAACTCGTAATTTATTTCGAAACCCGTGGAGTACTTTTGAACTTACAGATCAGGTTAAAGGGAAAAAGGTTACTGGAGATAGGAATCTTCTGAAGGCTCGCTCCTGATTAAATTCATCCGCATCGCTTCGTATTTAATATGTATTAGATTTAAGGTTTTCAGATCTCCAATAACTCCCAAGATTTAAGATTTTCTTTTTCGACGAGTATTTTACATCGTAGTAGACGTTAAAGCATACTGCTTATCCGCGATATCACGCTCCAGTAACTTATGAAATCTCAAAGAGTCTTGGCCCTTTCCGTTTAGGGCGCGAGTCAGAGAAAAGTATTAATTATGCTCTCTCCAGTGGAATTTTCTTTTTTCTCCGATCAAAGTGCAAAGAGAATTCACTTAGCGATATGAGAACGTACGCGGTAAATACAGAATACAAGTACATGTTAATTTCGCTAACAGCTAGTGGTATTACAAATATTTGGCCCGACGTTCACTGTAGATCGGCAATTCCAGAGGTTCGATGCTCGTCAAAAACAAACCGATGCTCCAACTTTTCTTTAAGGGGTCGCAATGTAAATTAGTTTCGCCGTTTCCCGCGGAAGACGCAGCAGTTCCAAGACAACCCTCGAGAATCGCGTTACTGGTGGTTTCGCGAGCGATCTCCGGCAAGTTTCGCACACGAAAGTTCGACGACAACGCGAGATGGCATCCTGCGCGACAGGAAGGAAAAGAGGAACTCTTAAGCTGCGATGAAAGAGTCGAAAGCCGAGACTCGATGCCGATCATTTTCTTCTGGCACAGTTTGTTGCTGAGAGAGAGAAGAGAGAAAAAGTTTCACTCCCATCCTGGACATGTGAGTTTGATCTTCTTACTCGAGGAAAATCTGGGACATAGGCATTCGATCAAACTTCAACACCGAGAATCGGCTGTACGTTAAACTCACACGTTCGTATACCACCAGTGAACTCTGATTGTCGAGATGAACTTTTTTCTCGACGAATATCTCTATCGCTTGGTATTGAACCCTTCCTCTCTCACGACGTTGGGAACGACGACAAAAAAAAATTGACGAAAACCAAAACGTATATGATCGGTAATCCAATGTTGCCTGGCGATCTTCATCAATCTTTTGCTAAAAGTACCCGGGATTCTTAGTAAAGATGTTTGAAAAATCTGGGGGAACACTGGCAATAAATCTCTACGAGACATACAGTATCTCGTGATAAATAAGGGTGAGCAAGAAATATTCACCCTGTGAAAATATTTTTTACCGAATATTCTATATTCCATGTCTTCTTTGAAGCATTGTGTAGTAACTTCCCCTACGGCAGCCTACATTAATACGAAACATATCTTTTTGGACAAAAGGAGTCCAGAAATCCTTGCTCATTAGTTCAAGGTGGTTGTGTATTCAAAATACGGCGTGTAATTATGGCCGGATAAAATGTACGACTGCGGATGTAGCAGCCTGCACTAGTACATAATTTTTGAAAGACAAACGAGGACGTAGCAGCACCCTTTCGGGACCGTGGTGCTTCTTCCGGCGTAACAGAGAGGAAGGGCTGCATCTCGTTACTCTTTTGATCCACCGAAAAACATCTATCACAAAGCCGCGCACTAATGTTCCTGGCTGCTTTGTAATTTACCTTGAAACGTAGTTTCGCGATGGCACCTCTCTCGATAGGTAGCTTTTTCATTAAAAAATTTGCAAAATTTTCTTCCAACTTGCAATTCTACTTATTCAATTTTCATTTTAAAAGCGAAATTTCAAGTTTTCCACCCAACTAGTATGTTCAATTTTGACTTTGACTGTACATCCGGTAGTTCAGTCAGACTTTCAAAAGGGATCCCATCGCGCTAAAAATCATTTTTCACGTTTCGCTCTCGTCAGCGTCCACGTTATCAGTCGACGGTTTAAAGAGGGTACTTTTGGTATAGCGTGCACAAAGCTGTCGAAACATACTTTGACCAAAAGCGTAAGCTTCGCAAAGAAAAAAAAGTGGAAAACCTTTATAATGAACGTGAAAAACATGAATTAGTAAGGTGAAATCTCCGAGTATGAAAGTTTTGGTGGCAACAAGCCTCACTTTATCGGAGATTTCCTATCGATATCTTACCCTAACAAGTGAACGGAATCTTGGTCCCGGCTCGAGATAATTGAGCCGTAGGAAGCTGCGGTGGAACGAAGCTAAGGCGAATAGCGGAAATAAGAGACTGCGGGGTTCGTGGTCCGGAGGTGGAAGAGAGGAAAACTCTATTGGGCCGCAAACTCCCGAGGAAAATTATGACGTCTAGCCGCACGACGGTGAGGACCCCGGTTTACCGCGATCCTTTTGTGACCTGGCATTGTGCGCCAACGGAAATCTCCACGTAGCCTCGCTCTTGTTCGTCTGCCATGGCGACACGTTGATCACTTCCGGTACCTCCTCTCTTTCAGATGCCGCGGTAATCGTCCGGCACGCCACGAAACTTTCACGTCCATGGCAGACGAGTCGACTAAGCTCACCGGAAGCTCTTCTGATCGATTTCAACCCTGCCGCATTATCTCCTCGGATAAACTTCTTCGACCGCGACCGTTTGCCGAACGCGCGGCTTTCTACTATCCTGCCAGATTTTCCTGCCGGGAATAATTACGGACAACTGGTTCTTTCCTGACGACAAATTGGCCGGAGAACCGAGTTTTCTGCTCTTGACACCACTGCTTCTTGCAATAACCCCTTGTTTGTCGAGGGAAACTTTCCGACTGAATAATGGTGGATTATATGGCAATTTGCGAATGGAACTAATTGGCAGGAAACTTTAATTAATCGATATCATAGTGGGATCTACGATTGCAAAATTTCTTAAAAATTCACGGGTTTCAAAGTTTTGATATTAGCACGAGCTAATACGACACGTCTGATGTTGAAAATTAATTGTTTGTACAATTCACGACGATTCTGCTGAAAGTGAAAACTCTGGTAGTCTTGAAGTCTGATATATTATGTTTGCATAACTCATGAGACCGCCTAACTGGCAAGATAAACCAACGTGCTTCGCCTTTGTAGTCTTGGCTTGCAGCGAGTGACATAGCAAATATTTACAGACAAATAGTCCGTCATTTCTCTCAGAAACATAACCGTATGGTACAATGTATTTCGTCGTTTAAAGTTGTTCGATAATGGTTCCACTATCAGTCTACACAATCGTTCAATTCTTTATATTCACTTATTAGTTTATACATTGCGTTTATCTCACGCTTTCCTAATGCAACAATGAAATTTACTCGAGAGGGATTAAAAGAAAACTAGAAGCTAATAGCGCTTAAGACTTTGTGCGTCTAATGGACAAGAAAACGGGTGGCTCGAGATGCAGCTAAACAACCGAGAAAGCATGCGACACCTGAGAACACCATATAGTCTGCATTTCACTGTACCATTATGGTGAAGCTTGGAATTTTACAGGAACCCATAAGCGAATAAATTATTTGACAAGATGTTGTAACTTGTAATACAACAATGCGTGAATCCAGTCTTTAACTGGATTCATATCGACCGAAAGCTCAGAGTTCAGAGTAGTTATTTCCAGGGCTTTAATGGCTACTCCAATCGAGTTTGTGGGAGCTTCCGTTCGGCTCCTTCGGCACCTTCAGCCAAAAAGAAACGAGAGAAAGAATAACGGAACGAAAAATCCAATTTACCCGTAATCGCGTCACCACTTTTCGGCCGTTTAATCTCTCGCTCTTTCCGTTGCCGCTTATCTTCGCTTCTCACGGTACGAGACGACTCGAAGAAATTCGAGAAGGTAGATTTCTGTTGCAAGGAGTTTTATTGGCCAAAAAAAAAAACAGTGTAGTTGCAATATGTTACGCTTGAATGAGTTCGACAAGAAAGATTACAAAACAGTAACGAGAGAATTTGTGCACGTCAAATTGAAAACTCGTAAAGAGATTATTCCGAATTTTCGAAGGGGAAACTGAGAAAATTTCCAACTACAAGTGCACATTCGTTCTAAAGATTACGCGTGATTAAGGGAATACTCGGGATACGGTGCAGCCGGTCTCCGATTGCGAAAATGAAGGCATAATTCGCGAGTACCGTAAAGTGGCCACGAAAGCGCAAGCAGCCTGCCTGTGCTATCATTAGCAGCCTCGGATAAAATGCGACGATCTATTTCACGATTATCCCAATTAGTGCTATTAATAGCGCGAGTCTCGCACTGTGCCGCTTACCGATATTAAAATCGGGATCCGTTTGTGCACGATGCAATTGCAAGCTCCTGTTCAAACTTCCTCAGCATTGGCCTCACCCTAATTAACTTGGAAGCCCGAGGAATGGCCGAGAATTAATTGCATTCATGGAATAGCTACTTACAACGCGAACGAGTGAGATGGAGAAGGAAAGAGGGAAAGAATAAGGTGGAAAGGGCTGGTAAACTGATGGGAGCGCGGAAATCTTATGTCGGCGAATGCAAGGCCCTCTTTTCATCCGTCCGATTCACAGGAAAGTAGCTCCGTCATCCATCGAGCCCAGCTCTCATCCGTCTTTTCTTTCGAGCCACGTCTCTCTTATGCTCTGTCCTCTCTCTCTCTCCCTCCCACTCTCAAAGCTGTCTCCTTAACGTTTTTATCTCAGCTCGCTTTCGCTTCATCGTTTCCGCGAAGCGCCTCCTTGCATTTCATTTGGTATGAATTTGAATCATCCACTACTGTACCTCGCTTTCCCATTGTTTATCTTCTCGTCTCTGCGATTTTTTTCCTTGCTTCTTTCTCTCTCTCTCTCGTCGCATTTTTCCATCCACTGGCTTGTGTGCCTTCCGTATACTTCATTTCTTCCCTTGTTTTCTCTGTCTTGTATGAGCCAGGCGCTCGGAAGAGAAAATTCTGTTGTCTGCGATCTTGTTTATTCTGTCTTCCGTTCACTTTTCACGGTGTTCATTATTCGTTTTATTTGATTTGATGCTGCTTTGCCGGTCGCGTCGCGGTTTCTTATCTGTCTGGCGCTTGCTACCTGATTCCACTCAGACTAGACGGTACACGGGAAGAGTGCTGTTGACTCGTAGCTTTCTGGTTCCTCTGAACAATGCATCGAGCTACGGATTATAGCAATCTAGTATTCTGATTCATACTCTTGTGCAAAAGAATATAGACGAGCTGCAAAATTCTACGTGGGAACGAATTAGTGGAATTGTCGTGAATTTTCAAGTTTGTAGTACAGGTTTAAGAAAAAAATGTTCTACTACTCAAGCTCTGGAACCACTAACACGCGAGTAGAAACGGAGGTAAAAAATTCATCAGAAAAGCAAGAAACGAACGGAAGCAGAATATAATGGAATAATGCGAAACCGTGGAGTAATGGGGGTCAGTGACAAGTAGAATAAGAGAAATGAGGGTTGGCTCCTGTTAACTGTGAGATAGTAAACACTGCTCGTCAAGTCTCTTAATGCTTCTTAATTAACGTCGACGAGAGCTACGCCGCGTGCATCCATTTGCCGGAGTAGCCAACCAGCTGCTTCGCTAACAGCTTCCGAAAATTGATCCTGCGGAATCCTAGAACTCGGATTTCTTGCGGAATTGCGGATCGGAAGATGCCTTCTTTCCTGCGCACGCGAAGCTTTTTCCCTCGCGGAGAAGAGCTTTTCGAGTGGCGTAGAGACTGAAGTCGTTTCGACGGTTACCGGAAGACGGTCTCGTCGTTATGTGCGAGAGCGATATTACGAGGAAGAGAATTGCACTTGATCGCGAAGGCCGCCAGCTACGAGGCGATGGATCGGAACGTAAGATGAGAATCTTTTCTATGGATACCGCGGAAAATGCTTGCGGGCGGACAACAAATTCTGAAAAATGATGCCATAGATTTGACTATTTTCCGATATAATCTTCAACCCTAGAACTATCAACGTCTACCGTGTTTCTCATACGAATCGAGAAGAGGAATTATAACAGTATCTAGACACGCTCGAATTATTCATATGCCGTTGGTATTGTAGCATGAAATAATCCACTGCCATCTCGAAATCACGCTCCGCTAGCCGGGTGCAATTATCCCGAAGGCTTTTATCCCAGGGGTAGGAAATTCACTGAGGGCGTTCCAGAAAAATCGACGCTTCATAAAAATATAAAACGGAGACTCATCCGACCGATATGAAACGCGCACGCGCGCCTTCCACCGGCGTCGGTTCATCTGGGCGTTCTAATTAACTTCCTTGCCATTGAGAAGGAAAAACGAAATACGCTTATTGCGGAGAGTCTCCTCGTTAACACAGTGGTCGTAGCTCCGTCGCGTCGTGGCGCTGCGCTGCGCTGCTCAGCGTTATTACGGGACAAGCGGCGCGCGACGCTCTCAGAGATTGAAAAGCGTCCAGCAAGGGAGTCAGGGAGGGCTCGGTGTTATTTAGTTTCCATTCCCGAAATCCGGCATTCTCCGCGTTCAATTGTGTGCCAGCGATGGTTTCCCGTCAACGGAACAGCGCGGTCTCAAATTCGAGCGGGAGCTCGTTTCGAGAAGTGCATTAATCAGCAAGCTCTGGTCCAGGCAGTACAGTTCCTCCCATCCTTACTCTCTATCACTTTCCCCAATACCCAACACATCGAGACTCCCGAAGGACGAACGATTCTGCACGTTGGCTCTCCTGGAGCGGGCTAATTCCGCGGAATTTCGTAATTACACTCTTTCTATGGTAACGTCCTCTACCTTGGCCACCAACTCTCTTCCTCCAAGGGAACGTGAAGCTGTTTAAATTACGCCGATTTTACACTTGGCGAATCAGCAACGTTACGCGTACGCGAAAGTCCTCCCCCGCGCTGACCCACTAAACCTCGTCCTTTGAGTCTTTTCTCAGCTGCCTAACGACCAATTGGCAATCCGCTCGAACTAGTTGGGAACTAGTTCCGGCCGAGCTGACGTCGTTATTCCGGCTTCCTGCAGACTAGCTCTCTCCGCTCTCACCGGTCGTCTACAGTTCTCTTCACCCCTTCCTCTCGTTCTCTCTTCGTCCAGAGGTCTACTGCTGTCTCACTGTTTTAACACTTCTTTTTCGTCGAGCGCGGACGAGCAGACGAGCGAGACTCTCTTCCAGTTCATAATTTTCAGATGGGACTGGCCGACGATGCAGCCACCGAGCACTGAAAGCGAATCCTTTCGAGTCCATTGGCTCCTACCATTTTCCAGTAAGGAGATTATGTGTCCGACTATATCTTCGCATGAAATACAGGTTTCGCTGGAATCCTTGGTAATGCTTTTTTATGAGTTTGCTCACGGACTGATCAATGATTTCCGAGCCAGTCGCATTTACGAACAGATGGAAAACATCCGAAAATAATTATTATAATATATACGAACAGCAGTCAGAATCGATTTGGCACACAAAGTAAACTGCTAATATATGTATAATCTTGTATAACAGATTCGTAGTTCGAATTATCGTCATTTGGAAATTTCTCTGATAATAGTGCTTGACACGCGACGCCGAGGAAATGCAGCGTGTCTGCATTCACTTGTTAGGCGGAGGATAGGTATTCAGCGAGAACATTCCGGATTCCTGGGGAACCAGGAGGCAAAGCGAACGGCGGGGGTGTAGGCGCTTGGTCGCAGCCCCAAAACCGATTGTCTCGAGTCAAACGCCTAGCCTAATTCGCGGACAGAGCATCCACCTCTCTAAATAGCCGTCCTCTCGGCTCCTACGGCATTTGGGAATCCTTGCGGTGAGCGTTCTCCTGCCTAGATGTCCTAGATGCTCTATGTCGCAGCATATTCCCCTTCTGTTTTAACCAGTCTCATTATACTAGCGTTTAACCCCACATATTTCAAAGGAAGAAAACCATTTATGTATTTGTTTTATTTCATTCTTCGTTTTACCATTTTTCGTTGACCTATGTCTATGTTAAATTTAATATCCGTTGAATAATACTCTACGCTCGCGTCAATCAATATTGAACATCCCTTAACGAACTCTCCCTTATCAAATAACGTTAACAAACAGAAATTTATAACATTTGTCGCGACTCGTGTAGGCGCATTAGCAAAATTCACACGACACACAGAACCCATTCGCGGGAAAGTCAATATACGCGTGCAGTTACTTTACAACGCTGTAGCATTCGTGCCACATCGGTTATCAATTTGATTAACAGCAATGAATTATTTCGAAATACAAACCAGTACGGAGTCTCGGCGATATAGGGGGTGTTAAACGTAACATCGAAAATTAATTGACAATAATGGTACGCGTAATATTAGTCAGCTAAGTGAGCCGCGATTAATAATGTAAATCAGGAAGGCAGCACACTGGCTGGTTTAAGCGCTCAAATGCCTGCCAGCAGCGGTACTACAACACACCCGAGCACTCAAACATGGTTTTCATCAAGCTAAAACAGTAACAGGACTCTCACAGACAGTCAACCAAAACAATTCGTGGAACAATTAAATAATAAAATTACGTTGAAGGTGCGACTATCGGATGATTTCCTGTTTCTAAATTAATCAATAATTGTATTATATCTGTAACTTTCTTATATCTCTATTGTTATTGTGCGAGGCGATTTCCCAAGTGTTGCTCAACGGCAATAGTGACTTTGGCATATCACGTATTCGCGATATCGAGATACAGTGAAACACAATACAGTGAACTTCGGCTGAGGACTCGAGAACAAGAGATTGCTTTGCCAGAGAATCGAGTCGCAGAGCACCACCAAAGGCAAACAACAATGGGAGACGCGTGTGAGTTATTCGTAAGCCTTGTGTATCGCGTGTGGACACTGTTAGACATGCGAGAGTAAGAGGAGAGGTAGGAGGATAGCGTCTGCTAACGGTGCACATTAATTGTCAGCGATACGAGCTGGATTCTCCCCCTTAAATCAGTAATTTAATTCCAGCCGGTTCTCCGTCTAATTACTTTGCTTCCTTGGCGCCGCACTCTGGCGTATTTGCTCGCTCTTGACGGAATTACCTCAGCATATACTGCTCTTTGTCAAAGGGATGCATAATTAGACCGAGACTGCAAGCTCTCCCCCTAACAGTTTAATAAAGTATATCGATGAGCTTAGTTCGCCAATACTTTTCTGCTATTCGTCATTATTGGTCTTAATGTAAGTTCTTTCCTTACAGTTCCGACGAAAAAAGTTTGAGTTTTACTTTTTCTACCGAAACATTTAATCCTTGACATTTTCTCCTATACAAATGACAATGATCTTACACTGCATTGTATAATATTTTCCCCGTGGCAAGAAACAATGTTGTTTCCCAAAATGGCGAGATTCAGCCGCGATATCCATTGTCCAGATACAAAAATGAGCGGAAGAAAGGGCGAGAGATGAGGGTTTTGGTTGGCTCTAATTAGACTTAGCTGGCGTTTCTCATTTGCAAGGCAATTGGCAGGCGCAGACAGCAGGTTCCTTTTGATGCGGCACCCGGATACAAAACGCAGGACCCGGTAAAGAAAGCGCGCTACTCTGGAAGCGAAAGGGAATGCTCCGTGGATGAATGCGGAAGACAGATGGTTAAATAAGAACGAGTCGACCACCCTCCCCCCACTTCCAGGTTCACGAGCTCTATGCATAATGTACCGTAATTAAACGGCGGTGATTCGCGCCGGGCATTCGGCGAAATTGCGATGAAACTGGTTATTGTGAATGCAATAACTTGGACTGCTAATGGGGTGGCTAATTATGGTAGGAAACCGTCAGCGAATAATGCAGCCCCAGCATTCTCGGGGGACTTTTATTCCATCGAGTATCGCTCTTGAAAGATATTATGTAATTCCGTTTCAAAGTGAAGGTGCATCCTCAGGATTTCAATTTATTTACCCTTTTTCTATAACTTTCCAACCCTGCTTGTTTACCCCTTTCTTTATTCATTTGCGTTGCTCACTTACTTCGTCTTCGTACTTTAAATAGAAAATTTTGAGTATATAGACTGCACAATATTTGTGCTTTTATATTTCACGTTGACGATTCTTGGGGTTATTTTCCTTGACTGCCAAATGGATAACGGCTTTTAGGCTCACTTTCCCGAGCTCTATCGCCAGTTTTCATAACAGTTGACAGGGATATCATATCTTACAAACGATCTCGAGCGTGCGCCATCGAGCACTGGTTGTAAATACGCTCGTAACAAGGCTTGCGAGCCACGTAAATTCCGCTTGATCGCATTTTATGCACCTGCGCGTTAAAACGTTAAAAGGCACGTACTCGTATGCAAAAGGGGAGCCGTCTACAAAGGTTTCAGTGTAGATTGAGCATTTGCTACTCGGGTTGTTACCGTACCGGTGAAAAAAAACATCTTATGCAAAGTATCGAACTTTATTTACATTTTAATTACACGGGGTGCAAGGAATCGGTTGTGGAGCAAGTTGTTTCCAAACACTAGTATCTGATGATCGTATTCGTAATTCAGGAGAAAATATCTATGAGTATTTGGAATGTATAACTCTGAACTTATTCATTTGTTCAAGAGCGCTGTGAGGGAAAATGCTATAAAACACAATTTTGGAAGGGCGAGGGTTCTTAATGACGCATGTAGAAAAGAAATTACCGAGACGAATAGTCGGTTACACCTGAAGAAGAATTTAATAGCCGGATACTAAGTGTCTTTCGCGAGTTGTCCAGCTGGCAGAGGCGACGATTCCGGAGTTTCGCCACGCGACTGCCTGGCCAATTGTCCGGAAAATGAGAAACGTCGACTCCTGCTAATTAGGAGAGGAAACCTGCTCTCGTTTTCCGCTGGTATACACGATAATTATAACGAGAATCCCCTTTAAATTGCCTGAAATCCATGCGTAGTGATGAAACGATTCAAAATATTCAGAGAGAAGGTCGATGTTTTATAAGAATGTTATAGGTGAGCTTACGAGTATGATATGAAATATTATCCGACTCATTCGTTCTGGCTCGATTTATTAATCTGACTGATACCGGCATTTCGCAACTCTCTGATGCAATTACCCGTATATTTCGTAATTTACTCCACCCTAGTCGAACTATGTGTCACGCTCTTAAATTTTCCAAATTAGAAGAATGTTTCATGCACCCGCTTTTCATAATCTCGGCGTTTGTTGTGTTATTATCCTCTTTGATCAAGCTTAAATTCACAAAGAATCAAATATTCGCGCACATAAATGGCTTTCGCGGATAGAAACCTCTTTATTGAATATCTTCGCATAAAATCTCGATATGGCGGAAGTGTCCTCGCGAAATATGGAGACAGGAAAAATTCAATATTTGGGACAGACTGTGGCCGAAAACCGCTGCAGAATTCGCATTCGTGACTAGTTCGCAAACTTGGACGGTTTCGTCGAGAACGTCAGGGAAAAACAAATAAAGAGACACTTCAGAAGCAGCTTGAAGAATATACATATTTCAATATTGAACGTAGTATGATCTTTACCAAGAGCTGTAATATAACTTGCAAGGATTATACTCGGAATAATAATTCTTGACTTACAAGTGAAAAATAGAAACTAACTCGCTAATAAATGGATTGACATAGTCATTTATATCGTTATGTGCAAACTGATTTTTATTCGATTCGCAATTAAAGATCACTATCAAGACAAGAGAGAACTCTTGGGATTATTTGCCGGCAAGAAGTGGTCTGGTGAACAAAGGGCTGAAAATTGCTACTCCTCAAAAAAATAAAGACTTTGTTTGAGAGGTAGACAGAAGAGGAGACAGAGATGGAGGGAAACGAGAAAGATCGCTGTACTGTGATCTCGAAGGAATAACTCGAAAAGTTCGCCCGCAAGAGCCAAATTGCCTCGGAAATGCGAAGCGACGTTAATTAGGATCATCGACCGTGCGCACTTGTAACGGGAACATTTTTCTGCCATTTTTCCCATTAAGAGACCTCGTTAAAAGTTCACGCGGTACTCCACCTGCGTGTGTAATCGTATAATGTTTGACAGTGATTACCCGGACTCGAATTAAAAACAGACTACTTCAGTGAACCAGCAACTGGTATCTCGATCATTTCTTAGTACACTTATCTGAAAAAAAAAAAATAATTCTGCGAATAAGTTGTAGTGCATTTTAGTGCGTCAATATTAATTCGTTTCATCGCATTTATTATTCCTATTTCATTGTATCCAGTGGCAAGCAGAGAATGCGAATATAGATGACATAGTCGATGGTACGTTCGTCTGGCAGAGCTTTTTCAGCATCGCCGTCTGCCGTGTGAAAGCCAGACGATAAGTCATTAAAATGCAAAGCGGGGATCAAAGGATGGAGGCTGCCTGGAACTTTCTATGCTCGCGAATAGAAATCGAACACGGAAGGTGATACTGACACGACAAAGTCAGCGTTTGCTTTTTGCACTATAGAAACGGCTTTTTTTTTCTCTTGCGTCCCCAGCTTTTTCGTTCTCTTCGATAGCATGCTAATTTTGAATTTTGCATCCGACAATGCTTCTCACTATTGTTAGGTACCCCTGCGAGGTACCGCGGCTCGCAGGCATCGCGCATTTATAAATTAAAGCTCCAAAAATTGAATATGCACGCGACGTACATTTCATTTGACTCTATAAATTTTCCATTTATGAATATGAATGAGTCAATAGTGCATTCTTTTATTTTATATAAAATATGAGGGAACAAAAAGCCAGGGAACTAAAATTGATTGGGAGTTTCGCACATGGTAAAAGTCAAAATATCTGACTCTTTTTCATTACCAATGCAATACCAACATACGTTCTGTTACCGCGCAACACCGAGCCGAAACCACATTCGATTCGATCGTTTAGTAACTTTATCCTCAAATATTTTCTGCTCGCGAAAGAAATTTCTTTTTTGCTTTTACCGGTGACACTATTATTCGACTGTTTCTCTCACAAATTTTCACTTCTAATATTTGACGTACGACAAATATTAGAAGTGAAGATTTTCGAACAAATATGAAACAAGAATGATTATTCTCGTCGCCAATCAGCCACAATTCGATTGTTGTCAACAGCGTGGAAAACACCTTTCGCGAAGCTGTCTAAATTTCTCTGGGAAACTTTAATCGCATTTGCTTCAGCGTCAAGCCCTCAGGGAGGATAAATCATTCGCCACTGCACTGCCTCTAATTTCGACTCGCGTCGGGTTTAACGAAGGTATACCAACGAGTCTGGAGAATCATCGAGATGAAAGTAAGTACACGTATCTATCTCTCGTAGCATGCAGCAGGCGTTTTTCCACGTCGATCAAGCGGATACATATCCCAGGAGAGGCAGGTCAGCCTCCAGCCTCGTAGCAGCTCCAGTGGGGAATAAATACGGCAGGGTAGAGTGACAGGAAATGGAAGGATAATAGCCTCGATATTATTTGACGTAACAGGAAGAGGTGAGCATCCCCATGCGCTCTTTGATGCTTGCTCCCCCATAGTTCCCAAGGGGGTACGAACTGCGAACGACAGGCTTACTTCCCGACTCTTTACCCTCTTATTGATGAATTTTCGATCCGACAGCGATGACGCCTTCAGTCTGGCGCACCACTCCCACTTTAATCAGGCAAATTGTTTTTTTGCTGCCTCTCTCTTGGGGTACTCCGTTGTCTGATGGGCTGCCAATGCCGTGCGTTGCTTCCGCGATGTTCAGAGCAGGTAGTGCAAGTTATAATACAAAATTGATTTGAATACAGTGTGAAATAAAATTCTTCAACTGGCGATTAAGTTCAATTCTTTATACATATACATTTTCAAATACACACTTCTTTACAAGTTTCGTATACAATATAGTTTTGGGTTGACGTAAATTTTGCGAAAAATAGTCGACTACTGTACAACGTAGTATTACGATTTCGGGATCACCCAGTGTATTGACATCCGAAAGCAGCCAGCTTGAATTCGCGCTTCGCAGTGGCAATACAGGCCATTTTCAAGCGAGCAATGTGCGCGAGCAGTAAATTGTTAACGTGGTCGAAATCGTCAAATGCCTCGCATAATCAGAGCACAAGAATGAAAGCAGAAACCAATTGCTAGGCGTACCATCAATAATCCGCTAATACATCGCGTGGCTCGGGCGTAAATCTCATTTGCGAGCGCGTGGCAATCGCTCGATACAGTTTTCGAGGTGGCAAGCGTTAATTTGCAAAACACCCGTCGTGCATTAGATTTCAGTTGCGACAAGGCCTAACACTCTAGCGATGCATTTCGGGTTGACCGATTTAAACTTTTCGAAATTTAATTCTAGCGGTTCAGGTTTTACCAAGTGGAGGTTCCTGCTCGAAATTCACTCGAAAGTCGCAGAAGATATTATTTAGAACGTGAACGCGATGCTCAATATGTATTTCCCCGTAATACATATTCCGCTCAACGATAGCAAGGAAGGCAGAACGTGTATAAGTAAGGAAAATTCCGAGAACAATATGTGTCGTAGTCTGGCGAGAATTTCCTGTCACGAAAATAGAGTGCGTTGCCTGTCAAAATTCTTGGTGCCCACGGGCTCGGTGCGTGTAGACAAGAATCGAACATGAGCGCTGCAACGAGCGAGGGATTACCGCGTGCCTAGGACAATATTCATAGCCGGGCGCGAGGATGTATACCTTGGACGATGGGCAAGCTGCATTTGGTGTAACGCCCCAAACAATAGTTATTAAAATTATACCAAAATCTCTATCGCGTTATATATTTTCATATCTAAAGCCTTTCCTGCCGTGCGACTATACAGACATTGTACCGCTCGAACGCAACAGGTATACACTCACGAGAACTACTTGATATTACTGATAATCGATCGAAATATTGCAAAATCACGAGCAAACTATTATTAGTATACTCCCTCTACTCTCCTACAATGGGTTAACTCATAGTTTCACCATCTTTGTTTCTACAACAGACAGCTTATAATACAGTATATCTCACAACCATCACGTGTCCCTTTATGGTGGGGATAGCTCATAATCTATAGCGGCACGCCCGCAATATGTACAGTTTTGCATATTATAATACAATTCGTAGCTAAGTTATATTCCAATGCTCGTTTATGAATATATTAAATTCAAAGATGCTGCTGTAGTATGAACTATTTATTGGAGATACGTTTGCAAGCTGGTAACTATCGTGCTAGCGCAACATCTGGTTTGCATCGATGTAGCCTACACGCTGCATGGAATATGTTATCCGAATTCTGATACGAGACGAATGAAATTAATTGAGGACACTCGCACGACCGCTTGTATTGCAAAATAGATAATAGTGTTGGCAGGTTCGATCGATATAGAAACTAACAAACAGCTACTTTTTCCTAAACATGTACTGCCTACATACATACAAGTGACATTTTGGAATTTACAGTAAAATTCATCAGTTACCTTTTCTAACTCGCGAGTATCGATTATATTTATTATGAAATAAATTCGTTGGTTCGCGAGATGAAATAAAAATTGAAGTGGTATGTCAGTCGAATAAATAAGAGCGATACGATGCATCGACACATTAATACTATACATGCCAATATATTAACGCCAACCGGTCACTCGTTTATCAGTGATACGATCTTCCAATTTATGACACTTCCAATCGATCTACAACTCGCAAATATATCACTGTCTTCACTTCCGATTTCTCCGTAGTTTATTACTCAAAATAACAAGTTCCACGGGATAAATTTAGTCAAAAAGAATTTGACACTCAGAAACGGGCCTACTACTCTCTTCGTTACTTTCTGTTGAATCTTTTCGACGGTGACTTTCGATCGTGTTCGATGTCCGGTTGATCGTCGATGGAACCTGGAAATCGAGGCTCGGCCAGTCCGAAACAAATTGAACTCGCTCGCTGGCTCAAGAGTGCATATTTTTTCACCCCTCCACGTTCCACTCGACTCGGCAAGCCTCTCCTCTCGTTCCCATCCTCCATCATGCGAAATCGAGAGTCTATCCCGAGTTCCGGATCTCTTCGTTCGGCCGCATCAGCTTTCGGTATTATCGGCTAATCCACATATCCGATACAGTTGAAATCGAGTGGCGAGTGGCGAGCCGAGCCGATTGAAACGATTCGCTCGGAATGCGGTGATTCTGTTTTACTCGACCAGTACCACCCCACCGAGCTGTATTGAGCAAAAAAACTCGTTACTTCGGCACAGAGGACTCGTAATGAACCAGTTTGCAAATTGCTAAATTTCTCGATGTTTCACTCGTGAACGAGAAATTGTACAATTCTTGGGAAAAGAGGGACGGGACTTTCGCTGAGATAATTCGGTCTGATTAACATTCCGGGTATACTCTGTTTCTGTCAGGAGGTGAAAATTTGTTGCATCGCATGTACGAGTGTGACTATCAAGCGTAAAATCATCTGGCAGACGACGGTTTCCGTGAATATCCGATGCAACGCGATTTCATTCGAATCACACTTTATTAGGGAGGTACGCGAGCCAGCCAATAAATTGGATTTTTTTCTGTTATCCGGATTACACTGGTGGATTCATCGCGTCGATTAGATTATTCCGATTTGCGTTCGTGAGACTATTTGAAGTACTTCGGCTTTAATTTCCATAGAGCTCCGACGAGTTCCAATTCCGGCGTAATATCCTTTCGTGGGGGGGTGGCACCCTCGTGGATCCCTTTACCGTTCAGAGATTAATATTCCTTAGATAAAACCCCGGTCGGATAACGATGCGCCGTGGGATAACGGAACCGAGGCACAAGAAGCAGAGAGTATGCATTATATACGCGCTAAACGAGAGATTTTATTATTCCGAGGAACAATGTCGCCGGTTACCGTGGCAAAGGGAATGGCGAGAGTCAGAAAACATTGCGCTGGAACAATGCTTCATTGTAACCGCTCAAATACGTCTAAACAAAGAACGATAAACAGGCTGCTCTGAGCGAAATAAATTGCTCACGAGTTCGATCGAGTATTGCTTCGTTGCGGTGGTGGCTTCTCCGATTGACTAACAAGTCGCAACTGGATTCCTAATGACGCACGATTCTAGCCACCCAACCGATTTACCTCGAATGCTCCCAGTCGCGATTTCGTTGTCTTTTTGAAGCGGAATAGACCAAAGAAAAAGTGTAATTACTGTCGAGCTTGTAGATTCATTACCTCGTGGCTTTTCGTCTACCTTCGGAAAACGAGGCAGTCCTTTCCAGGTAATAATAGCCAATGGAGTTTCTGCCAACCACAGGATATTGCTTGTTTCAAAGACAAAGGGCGACTTTGAAAATGTTTATTACGCGATGAGAGGACTGCGATTGATTTTCTCGTAAAGTGAGTTTGGTTTTTGAAGTTACATACAAGGTAGACGTGGATAAATTGGATGAGGGAAGAGTGAGGGGATTGTGGTGAAGGTTTGACGCTGGAAAAGGGTGCGATTTCGGTCAGATAGAGAAGCCGAGGATTCGATGCAGGTGAAGGTATGATAGAGGGAACGATTACACAGGTGGATGAAAAGCGGGTCTGACCCGCTCGTACACCCGGGAGCTCCGGGTTAGTCACATATTTGCCGACGTACGGAGGACTAAAAGCTTTTCACTCGCTACGGCTCTATTTTCGACCCCCGTAAATCGTGTTCCGTTACCGCTCTTATGCGAAACACCCGCGTAGAAAGAGATTCGGCTTTCCAATGGATACTGTCGCGAAGAACCGAATAGTCCAAGCTACGTCGGATTCTACGAGTAACAGTCATGTTCCACGATTTTTCCTTTTCTACTACCCTCAAACGCCGGAAACGAATTTCGGATTTTCGACGATTCAATACAGTGACTCTTATCCCTGTATTTGAGAAGGAATTTCGAATTTTTCTTCTATCTATTTTCTAGTCGCGTTCATTATAGTTAGCTATAATAAATGAATTGAAATTCAAAGAAAATCGAAATATTCATTATTGTATTCTACTTATTTTTTTTTATGTAATAAATAGAGTATTAGAATTCTTGAAATATAAAAGTTTGCCAGCTATAAATGATGATTCTTATCCCTAACTGATTAAATTCCACTCGATCACGAGGAGCTTAACGCTCGGAAGATCCGAGCGACTGTCAAGTCGCATCGATAATAAGAATCTCATTTTTTTCCGCTCGAAAGGTGATTTTGAGCGGACGGAGTCGAGATTTACGAGAGCGTTTAGATTGAAATTTCGCTTGGCCCGTTCAAATTCCCGAGTTCCTGGGGGTTGCGGATGTGTAAATTTTCGAGTTATATATCGAGCGTGCAATCGTATCAGCTATAGCCACTAGGAAATGCGGATTGCCGGAAAGCTCGCGGACGTTTTTCGGATCATTTCCAATCGAAAAACATTCTGGCTAGCCGAGGTGCTACCGTAGCGGGTGCAAAATCGCAAATAAACCCCGTCGCGACGCGTTGCGACCGACAGATCCAAATTGAAAAGGATGAAAAGTTGGAAAAAAAAAAATAATTGTCGCAAAGGAATCCCGTCAATATTTTGGCTATGGTTTTCGACAATACCTCAAAGAGTTTTAAGACCTAGACGTTTCGTCCGCCGTTAGTATATACTTTAGGAATAGTACAACAATGGACAGTCTTTTGTTCAAATTCTATCTGACTATTGAAATATCAGATTAATTTGCAAATTGAAATTTTTCACCGCTCACATTCGAAATTTAATCACCGTATGTAAAAGTGAGCACCATTCTAAAGGTCTGATCAATGATTCTACCTATCATGCCTTTACAATTTGTTCAACATTGGAATTACTCAGCGAATGAAAATAATTTGTTCAGAATTTTCCCCTTCAAATGTCAGATTGAATGGAACTCACGAGATACGGAATTAATTAAAAAGCTGGTACAAAATGTATCTTCAATATTTTTTAAGGAAATAATTCATTTTCATTATTTTTTACAATCTTAGAGATTTCTATTGATCGTTAAGGGTTTTAAATGAAAAATCTTCGCACAGGCTACCATGATGCTCATCCTTTCACCAAAAAAGTGACACAGTGTCTGGTGGGTAATTCGCGGCAGATAAATATATGAAAATAATGCCGCTGTAAAACGAAACGAGGAACAGGCGCGAATTTACTCTTTCCTTAGTCGGTGATTTTTTTCACAGACGGCTGCCTCTGGCACTTTGCACCGCTCTCTTTCTAAACGGAGATCCTCTTTATTTTTCGCTTTTTTCCTCACCTCGGCGAATGGGCGATATCTACGCCCGCTTGACCTTACTGTTCAGTCAAAATAGATAGAACTTGCACGCGGGCTTCAGGGAATATATGTATATATATATATCTTTCTCGTTGGCTCATTTTCATACGTGCCGTAATAACCCGGTGCGAATTTTTATCAAGCGAAGCGCTCTTACTCAACGTTTTTCTCAAGCTTTTTCGCGTAAATTTGGAAACTCGCAATATTTCACGCGAAACTGTTAGCAAGTAATCCTTGAGTTATCCGAGTTCAAAGCGAAATGAATCAAAATTAATTTCCAATTAATTTTCCCCTGCAGTTATCACCATGTAGCGGCCTGATTGTACAGTCAATTAAATTTTATTCGCGTTAGCTACATACATAATCACTGAACAGCAGTATTACTGGAGTAAACTGTCGGTTTTTGTAAATTTCTCAAAAACATTTCAATTTGTTTAAACGAAATACTTTGCGAAAATGCTGTGATTTTTATTATGACGCGAATATTGATAATTGATTATGCTGGGACGAGTTATGGACCAACAGAACGTTCTACCATATACGTCACAATTGTGATTGCCTCAAGGTTCAAGCCCTTTATCTCCGACAAAGTGTTCCCAATATTGATGCAGAAAAATGCACGCTGGAAGATTGGCACGCGAATAGAAAACGATTAATAACCGCTGCTCCTTGCTGGAATCTAAATGAGATTCTCGATCGTGCACATACACACATACAAACGCGCGAACCAATGGAACGTAAGAGGCATGCATAATGTATACTTATTCCAGGAGCGATCGTGCAATCCAACCGCTTATTGGAAATTTGGCATAATCCACAATGATTATACGTAAACGAACATAGATAACGTAGGACCAGGTTGCATTAAAATTGCATTTCACAGGTATAGACCGCATTGCCGCGGTGCAGTTGAGTTTCAGTCGTTAACTTCTCCATCTCTCGAGTTTCACTTCTCGTGGTTCTCGAGACTATTCCCGTCCTCGCAGTTCTCCGACTCCTTCAGTCTTCCTTACTGCTCAAATATGTAGATACAGAAGCCGGCAAACAGACGCGTCAGATGCAGAGTGTGCCTTATTGAAACCTCAATGGATCATTAAATGTTTTAAGGGGATGCGCCGAAAGCCACAAACTTGGCTCACGCGCCTCTAACAAATTCCTATGCCTACGACGAGAATGGTTTGCCTATTATCGCAAACCTCAAGGAGAGCTGTACGAAAAACGAAGCCTTTGGCGCAAAGTAGCTAATTTGCTTAATAACGTGTCTAAGTAATTAACATTCTCCTACTGTATTCTGCTGCTTCAATGACGAACTTTTACGCGAATACGTTTTTAATACGCAGATTAATCTGTTCACGAAAATGTAGAGTCATGTCTGGATCCAAATGGGCTAAGGCATTGTCAGAGGAAAAGGTTTTCCAAACGACACATCCACGTGAGAATCAGTCCATGACATTTGGTTTCTCGACTTTAGATTCATTTCCGGTGGTAGCTGGCGTTGTTGTTGGAACTTCCTTACAGAGACTCCGTGGCAAATACCAGACCTGAGCCACACAGCATTGACAATGCTATCTCAGTGTATGCAGGGAATAGCAGACGTACGAGAGGATATGCCAGACGTCTTCGTTACGTTTTACACGAAATTGGGAATATCAGCAAGTTATAAATTAAAAGAATTAATACCTATCGTGGGTTATTTATTTTGCAGACGATTTTAATCAAAATCACTAATTAGACTAATGGTAAAAAAATTGATATTTTCTGGACTTTTCACACGATGAGAATTAACTCGCGTGTTTTGAGGATGTCTTGGGTAATTAATAGGAGTAAAATGAAAGAGGATGCAAATGCAGGGGTTGCTCGTTCAGCTGATGAATCTGGAGATGAAGCTATAATGAAGTTTATAGTACTTACTGACACGCGGCGCACTGTAATTAAAGGATGATTGAATCTTTAATGAAGTTTTCCCGAGGCGTTTGTGACGGACTGGGAAATTGTCACAGACGGATGTAGTAGCGAAGCTCGGGGAAAATGAAAATGCGCAACGTGTTGGTTCACCGAAGGATGGGATTATCAATTTTCACGGTATCGCTGCTCGAAGATTTGAAAATGACGTATGTGCCCAGTTGGAAATTTGACTTACAATTAATTGGTTTTTACTATCGTATTAACGTCAAAAGCTTCTTACTAGAATTTTAGTTTTCCGAAATTGGCATCATGATTTTCGCATGAATGGAATCCAACGAGAAGTTTAATTAAAGTGATATTTAACGACGTAGATTAAGAATAACCTTAAACAATGGTGGACTTCATTAGTCTGTTCCTTAGCAGCTTAGCTAAAATCGAGTTTGTCTTTTCTAAGGCAGTCTCTGCTGCAGGATAGAATGGTGATGACACTGTAATGGGCAGGTGTTCTCGTTGATATTTAAAAAATGCTCTGAGTATGAAGGAAATTAAATTCCTTCGTGAAAATAGGTACTTCATGTTGCTCATCGTTGCAAAAATTCTACTGTCAGAAGAAGATCAGAGCAATGTGCAGAATGCGCGTGATGAAAATAATAACGAAAAGTGGTTTGCTACTATGGAATTCCCCTCTCTCAACTGAAAAGCTTCCGGCTTGTAATTAGTAGATTGCTGACTTTATGTAAAATAGTAAAAATATTGCGTTATGAGATTAAAATAGATAGAAAGAGTTCTAATTCGAATTTCCATTAAATTTGCAATCTGGTAATCAATCCACAGTACTGACTTTAATTGGCAAAATTAGGGCAGGAAATTTCTAAATGCGAGAGGTAACACGTACATAGCCAATTCATTTTTCTAATTCTCAATTGTCAAAGAGAGGAATGGCCATAACACGGTCCTGGCAGAGTGATAGTAACCAGTCGACGACAATTTCGCTTGGTACCAACGGAGGTTTAATAAACGGAGTCATTTTTCTGAAAATCTTTTTCGGCATTCAAGCGGATAGGTGCATTTTCGCGCAACCATGCGAAGCGAATAGCGCATCACAGTGACCCCTTTGTGTCGCCATTCTAGCAGGGTCCTGCAGTTGGTGTACACACTATAAGCTGCTCCACAAAATTAACATGGAAAGCTAATCCATAGTGGATTACATTACATAGGTATATAGCAGACAATTTTTCAATTATTATCGACATTATCTCAATTCAAGCTTTACTTTTAGTCGCGAGAGTCCAATTTCCAAGGTGGCATCTTCCTCAAAAAGTAGAGATATATTTCGCCGATGGTACAGTTTTGGAGTGGTAGCAATCGGGGAGGATACTGGGACAGATAGGGTCACAGTAGTGGTCGCATCGTGAATCTAAAGAAGGGATGAGGAAACCCATGGCAGTCTTGGCTCCTCGAAGGAGATTCTGGCCAGAAACGAAGTCCTCGTAATTTAGCGAGCTTGTGAATATCGACAGCTCTTCCTTTGGTAGTCGTAGTCGCCGTAAAGTTGGGTAGCTGTCGCCTAGCTTCACGGTTGACACAAATCTGAGCGGACGACAAGCTCGAGAGCTTTTTCGAATGTGTGTCGAATCGGGTTGCTGAGTTCCGATGCCTCTGGCTTCCCATTAACGAGTAGACCGAGTCTATTCCACTGTGCTTGTCAGTCTCCTCTATCTCTATCAATCTCTTGTTCGTCTCTTCCTTTGGCTTTTTCTTTTCTCTTGGAGCTTTGCTTACCTTTGCCAATCCTGTTCTCGTTTGGATGAATGATGATTTACGCGTGTTCGATACATTGCCCTCGGAAAATCCCTTTCTTCCACTTTTTCTCATTACCTGATATTTCTCAATCTTTTCGTGCTAAGCGCCCTGTACCTTTCTCTCCTCTTAGGAAAAACAGTCACGCGGCTGTTATAAGACAGCTGGCTGATTGAGTGAGAACAGCTACGGAATTTCGGATATTGTTGCTGGCGAGAAACGAGGGAATTAATTACCGTTGATTTGGCTGAGCTTTGGTGTTCTGACTCTAATGGTCATAATTAAGGTGGTAATGAGATAAGGTGTTTCTTCTCGAGAGATAACGTAGTAACTTGATCGGTTAAGCGAAAGACCTTTCTCGTTAAATTGACTTTAGCCCAAATTGAATATAACTCATTGGGATCTGTCGTTAGATTAGAATATTGATCGTTCCAGAAAGGAATGCGGTAGAATGGAATATAAAAAGCTGTCAGATGGAAGCATTTTACTGTTCATCTTTGCGTGATTATGAAGAGAAACCCTATTCCAAGTGGAATTGTCTTTCAAAGGTAGTTCTTTTTTCTGGGAAAGAACGGCGTGCACGGATGGTTCCTTTGATTCCGCGGATTCTACCAACTGTATTCCCTCACGGATGTTATATTTTACCAAAAGTATTTCCCGGAGAGGTCAAAGATTGTGAAAGCACGTGCAAACGACGTGCTGGGTATAAAGGACGGATCTGAATGGGTTCCGTATACTTTTGTTGCTCTTGCGACAGACAAATCCTGAATGCACTCGCGACGCGCACCCTCCTCCCAGTCCTGTATGTGCGCCCATGCCCATTTATTTCCTGGATGGCGCGGCGCGGCGCGGCGTGGCGCCCTGTCTTCCGATTTAAGTGGAATTATGCCGCTCTATTCAGCCGGACAAAAAGAAACGAACCTTTGCAAATCATAGTTTATTAGCGCGGGAAACTTCAATGTTAACACTGGCTAACTACCCTGCGCTTTGTGCTCACAGGAAAATTCTTCTGGTTCTGAATTTTATTAACCTATTGTATAATATTATTCAATAATAAATTGCGAGTAGAATAAATCCTGATTTCGAGCACAATCTTATACTTTTCGCGTAATGAGAATTTATCATGGTCAATGATTTATCTTAAAAGGAGTGAATAATTTTGAAATAATTCATTGCTGATAGAATCGAGGGATTATATAAATTTCTTTTGTTTTATCGTGGAAAATAAAATCTTTAGCTTTCACGCGAATTATTTCAAATAAAATTTGAAGCTGCAAAAGAGAGTAAGAACTGTTTAAAAATATTTTTATAATATCAACACAGGAATATGCATAATAAATTAATTGGATTTGATGAATGTGATGTATTCTGGTTCTACGCTCTTCACGCGTGCAGTGGTAGAAATGAACGGATACGCCTATAGGATGCAGGTCTATTGTTTAATTATTTTCTAGAAACTCAGGCACGTGGAATTTGAGAAATTTCACAATTAAAACTGCCAGGATCGCATGATGTAGTTGAAACGCATAGAAGTATGCCGTTACAATGGGCACATGGACTGGCGGCTATCGCGGCTCGATTCCAAAAATTTCGAATGCACGAAGCTGATGTGCAATACTGTTCACGATTAAGCTTAAAATCACTTTGCTATTGCTTTACTCGATATGTAGCAAATATCGATAGCAGATTTTCAATATTTAAAAAACCTAGTTTTAGCTTCTAAACTTTGAATTGAATCGAATTGAAAATTCGCCAATAAAAATAAATCCGAGAATAATCTTCCACGTAGAGCTTATCGGAATCTACGTGTTCGGCTTATTGTCAGATATCTTCCCTCGTAACTATAAGTTATCCTTTCTCACCAGGGGCATATTAGAGTCGAACATGTTCGCATCGTCCCTCGCCATTAATTTGCAGGATGCGCAGAATCCACGTAGTGGGATATTTCTTCGAAGCAACCAGTCTCGTCAGTTTTTTTTTACATAGACGAGTTTCCTGGAAGCTGAGATGCCTCCCCCGATATTTCTAATCTCTCGTAGCGAGGGGAAAAAACCCCAGGCGAACGATTCTATTTTCCACGATGCCGGAAGTCTGCTCTTTCTTTCAGTGACGCGCGAACGCTACGTTTTGGCATGAAATTAATTACTGTAATGACCCTGACAGCTGGTTTTTTTCCAGAGTCACGCGGAAGGTGCCAACTCAATCAGATTTTTTGTCTTGTTTTTCAGTTGAGCTTGATGAATATTGCTAACGAGATTGAGACCTAGGGGCTTCAATCCTATTTTAGGAATTTCGCAGGCTCCGCTAGATTGTTCCGAGAACCGAGAATATTCTTCGATTTTGTCCTCACTAATTTTATTGCGCCAGAATAACAATTCTGGAATAATAATTGCCAGGGGAATGCTTCGAAATGGAAAATAAATGGAATACTTGAAAAACCAATGGTCAAATATGAATATTACTATCACGAATACCGTTACGAATAATTCACGTGCTTTGCGCTTAAAAATACATGGCAATGTAGAATAGTACAAAGAGAATTAATTACTCGTTCATTTAACTCTAAATACATGGAATTTCTTAATTTGATCAATTCTAACTCTCTTAATTAGCACAGAGCTTACTGAAGACTGGCAAATTAAGCGATGTATGCGAAACGAAGCACTGCAATTATTATTAGGAAATTCGTAATATGCAATTAGTAACGACATTTTAGACCTTTGTCTTATGTCGATCCCAAATCTCTGACAAAGCAAGAAAAAATAATTTTGATTGAGCTCTAACGTCGCGTATAATTCAAATATTCATGGATCCACGCGGTCAAAAATTTACGAGTGCTATTCTACAATGCACGTATATGTACCTGTATGAGATACGATCCGCGAGAAAAGTCAGCACGGCGCGTAAAAATCAGTGAAATGTTTCTACCACTTTTCACACCTCGTCATTCAACGAGCGCCAGACGGAAGTGCGTTTTTTGATATACACTGCATTTCGATATATGCGTGTGACCTCCTAAACGAGGTTTATCACTCTTTTTTCGGAGAGCGGCTTGTCAACTGTAATCCAGTAATCCAAGAGTTCAGTTATCCAGTAACTTCGTAATCCAGTAACTGTAATTACGCGGAACCAGATAAATCTCCCAAATTAATTACTCGGATTACAGAGAATTGTTCCTGTAATTTTTACATTTAATGTCACAAAGAATCCTATTAACAGAATCCCAAGAGTTTCAAAGGAAGGAAACAAATTATAAAAGAAATTTTCTCTTGGTACATTTTTCAACCCGTTCTATTGCATCTTCTATTACTGATTCTCGAAATTAAAGTGTGCACTATATCCCCTTGCTTTTTTAATTCATTTTTTTTTGAAAAATGGCGGTGGTGATTTTGCTGAAGTATGCCGATGTACCGAATATGATAATTTCTCTCGGAAAGTTGATACGTAAACCTATCCACCGAAAACCTGCTAACCAAAAGGTTTAGGCTGTCGGAGGAACACGCTGATCGGAGAAAAGCTGTCGCGGGCTCCTAGGAAGCTTACATATTCGCATATATTCACATATTCACGGATACGTTCTTGCAGCATCAGCTTATTCTGGTCTCAGCAAGTTCGACGGACCCTTTCACTGGGCTCGTTATTAACTTTCTCGACGTGCGCGGCAGGGGCATCGAATATTCCCGGATCGGAAATTTCAGGTACGCCGCGAAGGAAATTATTCGATAGGGTGTGTCCCGCGTGGCCAACAACACTCGTAATAACGAGCTACGAAATCATGGAATAAGATTTCAAGTTAGCTTTCTTCCTTTTTCGATTTTGTTGGTTGACTGCCACGAAACATTGATCCACGTTTAGAATCGTTTAATTAAAAAATTACGTCTTCCATCATTTCCATTATGGTTTAGTCATCGAAATAGAGCTTTATAATTATCGACGGTTTAGCTACTCCCAGTTTTCCATTAAGCTTTGTAAACTGATTCGGGTTGTTGGCCCGGCTTTCGACGTCGTGTACTCTTCCACGCCTCCTAAACATCCGAGGGATCGTTTGCGAGAGCTGTGGACTTTGGGGCGCGCTTCTCATAAGTAAAAGTCACGGGCTGATAAGTTTGGCGATTTACCGAGTCACTTTGAGTCAGGAAGGTGGGAAGTTGAGAGACTTGTGGAACACCGAACTCTATGGGTTTATTAATTTCCTTGGATTCATCGTTTCAAAACGCTGTTAGATAAATGACTACTTTATAATAAAATATGGGAGATGAACTTCTCATCTTCTTTAAAGTATAATCTTTAATTATTTTACCAACTATTTTATTTTTAACTTATTTTCTCTAAAATATAATCGTTTAACTTTTCGAAGAAGTGGGCCTCGTATAACCCACGAAACGATCAGAACATAAGAATTCTTAAAATATCTTGTCAGTCAGTATATTCGAAATATTTCAAAAGACAGGTTAGCCAAAAGTTTTACAAAGAATGTTTTCACTTACCTTATCTCTCGAGTCGCCAATTGCAGTGTAATTTCAGCGTCGCTTGGCGTAGAAGCAGTCCTTCAAAGTCACGTAGCAAAATTACAAAGATTTTCTACACAAATTATTAATTTTCGACACAGAATTGTAATAACGTTACACTCTCACAAATATCGGACACGGCACTACTGAACGTAGAGTAGTTACGACAATATAACTTTCTTTCTCTGACGAATGTATCTCGCGCATGCGTAATCCGTGTTGATTGGTCGTCATGGCAACTGACCAGTGCGCGCGGCAGCCGAAGCTAGAGGTACAGTGTGATCCGGCGGTACTTCAGTGCACGCGCGAACGTCTAGTTGGATGGATATGCGTTTGTGCGATTCTTTCGCGTTCGGTTACTTGTTTGAGTGTGATTCTCGGGGACAAAAGTAGAGAGTGATCGTTTGGTGTAGTGTTAACATTCTGAAGCATCGAAGATCCTGATCGACTACTGCTGACATCGTCCAATTCTTGGTTTTCTACTCGGGAGAGAATGAAGTGACCTGTGCGGAAGACATTTTAAGAAAGGTAAGCTTGCTACTTTCGTCCTTATTAATTTTTGTTTGCGTACCTGATTTTGCTATATTCAAGAATACTTGTTTCGGTACCAAGAATTCTTCATTAAAGTACGATTCTTGAGGTTAATAATTATAACTTTCTGACCTAAATTATTCCTTGATTTTGGACAGTCGTAACTACCCGACGCGGGCGCCATTCTCTTTACGCGGGATTATTGTTGCTGTGTAGTTAATAATCTAACCTATGTGACTCGTTTCGAATGACGAATTGTACCGGTGTTCTTTACACATTGCGTTCGTACACCAAGAGAAGGTTATTCGGTATGATGTCCTTGTACTCGGCTCCCTTGACCGCTATATTAGACAGCTGATTACAAGTCTATTAACATACATCGAGGCACCAAAGCCACGGACATATTATGTATTAACTACGTATTGCGTGCCAGGTGCCAGTGGCACCAGAATCTTCTGTTCACGTTCTATAGACTCAATTTTCTAGTAGCTCTTAGAATTCAATATTGGCAAGGTTTATCGCTATTATTACCCGCGAACAAGAGATTTTAAACGAGTTCGTTTTGATTTGGCAAAGAATCGGGGCTACGATTCTCAGTCATATCTTAATGAGTTGTTTCCGGGAAATAATTTTTTAGTAGTGTATCGCTAAGTATGCGCGTCAGTATTCCAAGGAAAATTGGTTTCTCGTCTACCAACATAAATCCACACTCGTATTTTACGTCGTTCAATGTCTTTGTCTGAAGTGTTTGCTGGCTAAAGCTTTGCTGGCTAATGGAAACGAATGTTTCGGTAGTATGTTGTACTGGTTCAGCAACTATCGCTCCGAGTATTTATTTCTCTCTGCCCTTTCGTGCTTTCTTACTTTATTTCTATTCTTACAATTACATAGATTTGAGGTTATTTCAAGTTATTGGTCAGATGATTCGCACAGTTCTGGAGTTTTATCACGGGACTGAAAAAAGAGAGATCCTACTATCCGCGGTAAAATTTCCTCATCTCATTTTTTCCTTTCGCTTATCGCTGGAATTCGCGTACCTTTAACACGTTCGAGCTTTATTTCGTGCGGTGGTGATTAATTGCGATGCTCGCGCGGTGAATGCGTTTGTTAGCACAGCGTGGAAAGTTGTGGCAGCGAGGTGCGAGGTGCTCTCTCATCGCACCTCTTCAGACGAAACGTGCTGGTTGTTCTTTGGAATTGCGCGTAATTATTGCGGCTTGTATTATCTGGAGAATAAGGGAGCTTTCGTATGTTTTGATGAAGGTGGATGATATGAGGTACTTGGCGAATATGGTTCGGTATACATCGAGTATTTCTATGAATAGACTGCAAGAGAGAAAGCACGAGAGGTCTATTGTCCGATGCGATATTTAACGAATTATAATTCGGATTACTTTCAATTTTATTTCTCACCACGATCTTGGTTTAAATGGTTCAGCCGTGTAGAATAATTATATTGTGTTATCATCAAATTATCCTATGGTATTTACTGTTTGGTTACATCTTGATCTTTTGATCTTTTTAGTACCGAGCCGACAGAATTAAAACATGAGACGATTCTTACTCAGATTTTTCTCAGGTTCATAGTACGTAGATCGAAATGCGATACATTCATTTTACAAGATTTCGGCAGAAACGCGCATGTACATAAAGTCGCAAAAATTGCCAATAAATTTTCTATGCCCACGGAACAAAGTTCAGGCCCATGTGTGTGTGTGCGTGCGTTTGGTTGTGTATAGGATCCGGCTCGTGGATCACTCGTCAGGATGAAAAATGGCGAAGAGCACCAGGCTAACATTCGTCAATACTGACGTCCGGATCCGTCCGTAAAACTATTATATGCAACGAAACGTGCGTTGCATAATATTTCCCTCGCGTGATAACGCACTCGAATATGTATTCCCCTATGGGATAACTGAATGCTACGTCGTTCGAAGCATTTTTCCGTCGAGAGAGAAGAGGAGTACACACTATTTGCATAGGGAATAACGTTAGTTTTGCGCGCACGATCACCCCCCCGCGCACGATTTCGCTTGATCGGGATTAATTGGCGAGAATAACGAAATTACGGGTTCGGATGGTTGAGTGTTAACTATGAGATAGGAATACGCTGGGCATGCGGGACCCCACGGGACTTTTGCCTCATTATTCCAACCGCTGCCATTCGATACTCTTCCATTTCGTTTACCTTTTTTACGCTTTTGCCAAATTATCCGGGTCGAATGGCTTTTGCATGTAAAAAGCGTAATCTCGTCCGAACCATTAATAATTTAATATATTTTTCCCCATTAAGGATTTTATTTCGCTTCTGAAAAAAGACAATTTATAATTAATTTAAAATACAAGCGATGATGTATACAGGTTTTTGCGTTATTTTAATTTCATGAAATTGATTTTTTTGGTTTAACGTGTAACTTAATTACACGATTATTCCGAGAGAAAATTAAGCACAATCTTTTAAGGAATTAAGGGCCTTACGGTGATCCGACTATCATTGGTGGCTCAGTAGAAGTAGAGAAACAAGGGGCTGGGGCTTTGTCGGTTGGCTAGTTTATAGCTAGGAAGCTCGAAGAGGGTAACCATAAAATAACTCAGAATGCCAGTAGGCTTTCACCATTGTCAAGAACAAAAGTAAGAAAATCGCAAATAACAATTTTCGATCGAATGGTCTCACTGCCACTTATTCTTAGTATCGCAGTAGCTAAAGTGAAATGAGGTTCTTGACCGATCGATTCGATTTATTTATATTCTCTCTACGTACTATCATAGGATCGCAGTCTCCATAGCTGTCACCTTTACTTTTGTATTATTAGATCATGGATCGTTTAACATCCCTGCTAAAATAATTTCTTTTTCCGGTATTGTTTCCTAAGAATCGTAATGTCACTGTTAGATAATCATCAATTTCCTTTTTCTTTCTTTACAACTTCTTGTTCATTTAAATCGTAAATAATGTTTGACAAGAAATCAATTTTTTATTAAAAAATGAATCAGAGTCTTGGTGAATCTTTTTCGGAGCCGTCTGTCCGCTACTGGTACAAACTTATATTGTTACGAAAGAGAGACAGAAACGAAGACGTATTCGGTGACCTGAAATAACGCACCTTTCCGATATCTTAGCAGCGAGATATCGCGTTGCACTGAGCAGCTAGACTCCGCAGACCTTTCTGATATAAACGAATGGAACTGAATGTTGTTGGGAGGCTATCGGATATGATTATGAGAGTAAGATGTTGCGTCAGAGTAACAGGTCACTGGTGTCTTGTTCGAGCACTTTGCAATAAAGTCGAATAAGCTGGACACTCCTCTGGGGAAAGACACGATTAAAGTGTTCAAGAAAGATGAGTCTCATTTGAAATCTCATCCTTAGAGAGGAAAAGCGACCGGGAGAGAAATCTTTAGGACGCTCGGTATGTTTGGAAAGGCATTTATAATTTACGAGTGAGATACACACCGAAAACGATCACGAAGCAGACGGAAGAGAGATGTCGTGTCCGTAAATCACGCGACGCAATTTTTATTGCGATATCGCGAATTCTCGCCTGTGCGAATATTCCCTTGACTAATGCGAGGCCTGATGCGACTTCGATTTGTCGTTACTCGTGAATTACTTCGCTTTAGGGCCGCGAGATATCAGCGGATGGATTGCAATATTTGTATTAAGCCTCCGGATCGATCGCGAAAACCAGACTCCGGTGAACCGCAACATGCGAAATCGCGACGACGGATTATTTTCTTACGGTCTCGAGACACGATTCGTTGGGACACTGTGATACGAACTGGTATTGCGAGTACAGAGGTGTCACGCGAACACTCGAACCATCTGCATTTGCAATTTTAGAAATTTAATTGCATTTTGTAAATGGTTCCACAATTTATATCGTTTTGCCAGTTTATTGTAAGTGAGATGGTATTCTGCTTTTTGTGAATAAATGCGCTACAGTTAGTGATGTAAAAGACATGTTCGGGGTGCAAAGAGTTAATGGTGGAAAAGGTGCATTGTTATATGAGAATGTTGAAATGCTCGCATTTGGCAGTTTTAACAATTAAAATGCTCGTTAAATGGGAATTTAAAACGAACAGTCAAAAATCCTCTTTTGTGCGAAACAATACAGAAATAGTAATACGTACATTGTTTCGAGTTTAGTTGTCTCCGCAGGTGTGCGTGTACTGTGGAGGCTCTTTAGAGAGACGTCACAGTGCAAACTGTTAAAATCATCAAGTTTTTATGTCATAGAGAACACTCGTAACGAACAAGGTCAATTAAATACATATTTCCTTTGTTTCTAACCATCCTTAGTGGTTTAACGAAAAGAATGTTTCAAAGTAACTTCCTCTCTTAACACTCTTCCTTCGAAACCACTGAAACAATCTCGTTTACATTTTCCACGTTAATAAGAAAGAAAGAAGGTAATTCGATGGCATTCTTCGAGTGAGGCTTCTCATTATGAAATCCTTAATATTAGAGACAATGCTAACACAAAGAACGATCGTTCGATCATTTGAAAACTGGATAACTCAAGAAGCTTATTATCAACGAGAGAACACAGAATCAGAAAGAATCTGCAGTTTACTTACGTAAATCTCGAACTTTGCGATAGTCAAACGAATGGAACCGGGACAAAAATCGGTAGATTGGTATAGTGAGAAATATTTTTTAGCCGACTGTCGTAGCCGATTTTCGGAATGTATCGGAGAAGCTCTCTTTGCCTTCGTGAGATCCTCCCATGGCAGCGTAGCATTTGCAGCGAACAGTAGAAGAGCTTTAAGCTCGATCTGGCACCGAGCCAATTTTGCGTCGATTGTAGTTCGAGAGCACGTTTTATGAGAAAAAAAGGAAACGAAGGTCGTGAATAACCCCATTGGCGTGTAATCAGTACGCGAAAATGTCCCTGAGCGCTTTAATAAACCGATATCGGGGGAGACAGGGGGAATAGACTTCACTCGACTTTTCTGCTCGGCCTGATTTCGACTGGATATTTAGTTCAATTGAAGCATTATGTCTGTCGACTGACTGCGAAGAGATTTCAAATTGCACCCGTGAATCTATAGTCCAACTATGATAATTAATCAACTTGATTCTTCTCAATTTTCCCTTTTTTCTTTCAACAAAAAAAGGGTGTTAAATTCACATCTATTTGATATCAACTATTTAACAGACTTTTTTCTATTCCATTCATGGTTTCGCAAAAAGATTATCTTGGATCGTTAGAGATTATCTTGGCTCACGACTTGTAATAAAAAATTAACTGGCAGCTTAAGTCTTGTAACTCTGAAATTGATTTATAATTAATGATAAATGCTTTTGAGCTTCGATCTCAACTTCCTGAAACATGATGCATATTAACCAGTTAAATTAATCACTTTATGTCGTATAACTTTGGTTAGTTTTCGAGTGTCGGCTTTGATTCAAGGGTCGAGGGGAAAATCATGATCCCAGCTTTTCTTTTCTTACAATTAGACCTGTCTTTCGACACGAGTACCACGAGAGGATCGCGAGTAAGACTCGGAAGATTTTGCCCCGTCTAACCACCAAACGCTAGTTTTACTCGTGAGACATAATTAAAGTACTTTAAAATTTGTGCTATCTTCCGGTAAAGCTCACGCTTTTATCAGTCTCAAGGTCCATTTGAGCCCGGTACTGCTTTTTAATATTCGCGAAACTTTCGGTACGTGCCGCTGTTGAGTTAATGTGCTGATGTTCCTGCGAAAACCTTTTGGCAAAATTCGAAAGTTTCCTTTGCGGCTTCACACTTGATTAAAGTCTTTAGAAGCTTACGTATTCAGTGCCTTCGGATATAAGCCGTTGGCGAAGAGGATTAAAACTTACTGTTGTTCGGGAATTATTATTTAAACTATTTCCTCCTATCATATACCGATTCTCGTTTTATATAAATATTTTTCTGATAATAAATTTTATCGTACCTTATCGGTTTTAGTTTTTCAAGCATCTTCATTACGTTTTTATTGTCTCTATTTTATTCTCGCTAGAAACTATATCGTGGACGATCTACTATATCGAGAGGTCGCAATATTAATTTCGCGAGATGCCGGTCGAAGTAACAACAGCGTTGTCTGGTAGAACAGTAATTTGAAGGGTTACTCAGAGCGGAGTAAATTAGGGAGCAACACGTGCGTCTGCACAGATGTTGCGAGCGGATGACACACGTCGAAGTGTGGAATTTAGAGTATGATGGAAGCAGGTTGGGATTCGGTAGTCGAGTGGTTTTACTTGGCAGCCGAGCGACATGCTGCCATTCCCGTAAGATCACTCGGAAACCTGCCAGTCATTCGAGTGCGTGTCACAGTTTACTCTTTACACTATTCAACAGGAGTCAAATTTTACCAATATCCATTGGGAGTAACCCTATACAGTAGATTTCCTAAAATCTCGATTATAAAATCCCTATTAGAGTTTTTCAAAAAATCCATCCCACGGAAAAGTCTTTGTTTAACTCGAAATCGTATTTCCCGTGTAATTACTCATATGAGATAAATTATATTTTTTTAGTGTCTCGCATTACGCAATCTACATATACATTTTTTAATATCAACAGCTACAGTACAAATACAGTTTGAAGCTGGAAAATGGTTTTTTTTTTATTTTATGAAAATTTCAGAATAGTGCAGAGAGATGAACTTCGAGCTCGTCATAAATAAATATCGTCGGTCTGAATAAATAAAGGTTAAATCGCGAGCATTAAAAAATTCGAAACAGTCAATATTTATCGAATAGCGTTGCCCAAAGAGAAATTTTCCCTCTGTTGGTGGATACTCGCGTTACTGTTGATGGCTACTAACTTGACTGAATAAGCAGTCGAATTAACACTAAAGGTCCTTGGCCTGGATGCTAGAACAATTTGCGGATCGTGGATTGTTGCGCAAACTGTGTAATGGTCTATGGTGCTATTCCATTATGTTCCAACAGCTTGAAATTATCCATAATGAAAATGTGGCCATGTACATTCGCGTTCAATGTGCGTTCAATTAACTATGAATAGTGTCGTTTGACATTTTTGATCTTCTACTTATTCATATTGTAATCTTCTAAATTGAGATCTTATATCGGTAATATTTTTACTTTGGAAAATAGTGTTTCTCAAAGTACCATAGAGAAAAAGAGGTTGTTAGCCAGCCGTTTGTAAGATTTCGCGTGAGAAAGAAGTCATCGTAGAACTTCTAAGAGGAGTAGCCTTTGCTTATAATATTATCGTCGTCGTCGTCGTCGTCGTCGTCGTCGAGAAAAAGATTTTCTAGTTAGGAGACCAATCTCTAGGTAACGAAACTTCGTAATTCAGTACTGACTGAGAGAGTGGAGAGCTGCTGCTCGCGAGGGCGGGTAATTAAATTCGGAAAAAGTTTTACTGCCGTTTCTTAAGCGACTTGGAAAGGCTTTGTAAAAAAAAAGGAAATAGAAAAATCAAAAGAAGTTACGACATAACAAAATCGATTTTGCGAATTCCGCCAATTTCCTAGGCTCTAGGTGCGAAGGTGCCGCTAGAAACTCTGGAAAAAGTCAAGATCCAATTAATTTTTATGTCTCCCCAACACCTTGGGACTCTTATTTCCACGAATTTTTAATCCTTCCTTCCGCTAGAAAAACATTTCTCTTCCTGAGAAAAACCGAGTAACTCGATATTGTAGATATAGTATTATATATGATCCATTTGATATTTTTTTAAATTTTTATTTAAAATTGGACAGAATAAATCCGCATATTAATAGTACGTTATTAGCATTGTTGTTCACTCGCCTAATGAAACCGACTGGTCTCAGGGGTACTGAACGGGGTAAAGTGTAGAGCCCAATAAATTTGTATGTTTAGAATAATATATTCTCCTTAATCTGGCCAGCTGATTTTCGTATATCTAATCCTGAAGGGTCCGCGGGCTGATCTTAGGGGCTTTGGATATTTCTGGAAGAGAGATAAAGAGGGTCGCGGTAGAAATAAGAGAGGGAAAGATTCATAGGCCAAGCAAGGCGAAGATAAAAAGGGGATTAAGATGCGGCCTTCCCGTTCTTCCGTGTAATTGTAAACTTGCACTCGCGCGAACCATAAATTTCTTCCCTAGGGCTGGGCTTACTTTTAAAATTTAGTATTCCGCTTTTACCGGCAGCCATTGTGCTTCGGGAGCCAGTCGAAAAAGTTCGAGCAATTCCGTTGACCCTGATGCATTGATAAGGAAATTTGCCGCGGACCCTTTGTCCGTATTCGCGACTTTTATTTTCGACGTTCTCTTCCTGCGATATTGGAACGATTCCCCCATCCAGTGCGACGCGATTTTTTTTACCTGTGCTAGTAGCGGTTCGGATTCTGCTCAACGATTTGCATTTAGTTTTTCTGGGAAAAATTGCCTTTTTGTTTGCTGATTGTAAAATTAGGAGTTTCTCCGATATTTGGAGCAATAATTTTTTGAATTAACGTATATGTTTGTGATGCTTGACGCTTCGCATACAGTCAATTAATAACTTTTTAGAGAATTCGCATATTTTTACGAACTTGTAACAATTAGTTTCTTTACTCTGATATGAAATATACTTTAGTTGAGAGTCACATAAGTATGCGTGCACACGTAAGACTTTCGAAATTCGATTAAGTGTCTTGGAAACTGAAAGAACAGAGAGACGAATTGTATTGTAGATTTTCGACTTCTGTTGGCGCGGAGAATCACGTTTCATAGAGTTGTACCGTTGGTCCTGTGTGTTCTCGGTGTATATGAAGGGGACTGGAAACTTAATAGAGGAAAATCTCATTGACTCGGGTGTCTTCCCCAGTGGCGAGCGGCGGCGCATGAATACATAATCGAAATTGAAAGAGATAAAGCGACGGGTACCGGCGGTATGCCGCGGGGCCTGGAATCTAATTTTCGGGGGATCGCGGCTGGATCGCTCGTCACTCTCGCTTTCCAAGCCTCCTCTTCTCCCAGTTTTGCCTGACGCTATGAAAAACAAGATTAGCTCGGAGAAAACATAATTTTTCCCTTCTTTCTCGAAGAGAAAAAATAAGAGGGAGAAAGAACACTTGTCTCTCCCTTTTTGCCACTCTTTTGCCTTCCTTCAGGGCCAATTTGCTCGCATCAAGTCGTTCTATCTCTTCCAGAACCTTCGCGCATTTTCCAGTCGCCTGGAAAATGGGATCTCCCTGGACCGCGGTCCAGACTTTAGGCCACTTTTTCGGAAAGCGCCTCCGGCATTTTCTCTCCTACTTGAAAAACATATTCTTCTCATAATGACGAGAAAGATTCCTATTAACGCGTTGACTCTTGGACAAGTTTTTCTCATACAATTTACTTTGGCACATATCGCTCTATCAACGTCTGTAGTATGTACACGATTATAGAGTTTAGGAAAGTTGGCGCAACGCGTTAATACGAAAGCAATAAATGTGGGCTGTTCTTAAATCCAACGTGTTGATACTCGAACTACCAACGCCTACGGTTTTACGATAGAAATCCTAGAGTAGGAAGAGAATCTGGAAGGAAATGCGGCAGTTTTCGCTCCTCTCCGCCATGATTTCCCTTGGAGCATTCGTTAGACAGGAAACCTGGATACGTCAAATTTCCGGGTACCTTAAGGCTCTCGTTCCAGCTAGCCGGAAGCGTCTCCAAGAGATCCAGAGACCGCACAGTCTTGAAGGAGGAGCACGGAGAATCCGAGGACAAGAGAGAGAAATTCGCTTTTGAGATAAAAGATTCTTCAGGAAAAGAGCGTTATGGAATTAGAGAGCAATGGGCTCTCGAGTGTTTTGTTTGTGGTGTTCAGCGACATCAGGAGCAAGTGTAGAGTTCTCTTTCGTCTGGATTTCTGCTAATGACGGCCGAATACGAACCGATTGTTCTCTTGGATTTACGGTTTTTAATTGCGAATAGGGGATTTGGATGGAATTGTTTGGAAGCGGTTGTCGGTACTACTGGATCCATTAGGCAGGATTTCTCGAGAGTTGGGTAGATTAGACAGAGTTTTACTCCTTCCTAATGTGTGTTGCTGAAAAACAAGCAACTCGGATTACAGGGTTTTACTGATAGAAGAAATCAACTCTATCTCGTTTCAACTTAAAATCCATTGATCAAGTTCTATTATTCATAAGAATATAATGATAAGATTATAATAAGAATACAGGATTATTCGGTTTCCTAATTTAGGTGGAATTGATTTCTCCGTATGAGCGTTTGTATCTCAGAAAATAAAATACTGTGGAAGAGACCGAGTCGCGTAAAGTTTCCCGAGGAACTTCGAAAAGGGAAGGATAATGATCTGTTCGCAAGAAATAAGGTAGCGGATATTGGCGAAGTTTTTCGCGACAGAAATACCAGCCGATCGAGATACAACTTACATACTTCTACTGAGGAAGGACTAAAAATGATTTTCGCAACATTAGAGTCCGGGCTTATACGTCCATTCGAAGGGAAACTTCAAGTTTTGAAGTACCCTTTTCTTTGGTATCGATTCCTTCCTATGTTGAGAGTCTAAGAAGCAAAACTCGGATTTCTCGAGCTCCTCCGTTTCAGCAAGAGATTTCAGTTTTTATCTATCTTCCAAAGGATCCCGGTTAATGAACAATAAAATGAAACAAGATCGACTTGGTTTACTCCGGAGTAAAAATATTTTTCAACTTTCAAACTTTTCGTATGTCTTTTTAAATACAAATCAATTCCTAATTGATTATCGAATAATAATTGAATTTTATCCGGCAATTTCTATATGAATCGATGACATTACTGTCGTATGACTTTATTGGCATCTAAAAGAAAGAAGAGAAAGATTTTTATGGAGCCCACTGCTAGAATGCACCACCATAAACCACCACAAATTCAGAATCCCCTGTCTACTATAACTCCCGAGCTTCTTCTGCAGTAAATGCAAATATGCATCGAGAGAATCCCGCTATTCTTCGAGCAAAATAATCCTCTAAGAAGTTGCGAGGTCTCGTCAGACAGTTACGTGACTCGCGGGTGAAACAATTTTGCTCCGAGAAGTTACTCTTAGGAAGAGAGTATTTTTTTAAATCGCTCCGTGAGGAATCGTCGATCAAGAGTTATTCACCCAGCAGCAATTTCTTTCTGTAACTTTAATACTGGAACTGTCCCAGATATTAAAATGATTCTTTCTACTGGTCATTAGTGAAATTATTATCCTTCTTACTTTTTTCAATACTTCTTTTTCCTTTATCCAGGGTAAATTAAAAAAAAGAAACGAATGATAATTTTGATCCTTGGTAGAAATGAGATAGAGTTAAGTGTCGTTAGTACTAGTTTGCAGCTTTAAGACGAAGTCGAGTCATTGAAATAGGAGAGTACGTGATTCGTTAGCTAAACAATTTCGTTTCGGGTTCTACTCTTGATATCCTAGCCAGAGTAGTCGAATCAAACAAGTTTAACTTCTGTTCGCGTTCAGTGGCACACTATTGCGAGCCTCGTTAACGTTTTTCCTCGCTGAAGGCTTCAAGTTTACTTTTACGGAATTGCGAGATTTACAAAGCAATTCGCATTGTCGCGAGTAAGTTTGCCAAATTGAGATAATTATACTTTAACGGGATATACTACATTCAGTGGTTTCGAAGTTCGATGCGGTTTCATTCGTCAAGTTTCTCTTTTTTTCTCTGTCTCCTCCTCCTCAAAATTTCATTTAATTGTTCGGTTTCGAAGCACTCGCTCGGCGATTTTAATTTTCCTCCTGCATCGCCTGATGGCCAGTGAGAGTCTAATTGTTTTATCTGCCGGAGACTTTTTCATTTCGTAAGAATCACAAGTCCAAACCTTTAATATTAGTCTGGTAAACGAAGCGTGTTGACAAAACTGTTTTTTCGGTTTCTAAAATATTGTCAACGTAACGTTAGATAATATTAATTAATAAAGCGTATTAATCCGCGTTTCTATTCGTTCTAACGGACGAATAACGTAAAAAGTCTTAATATGAAAGTTTCGGAAAAACCCGTGCAGATAACAGTACTGTTTTGTTACTGCTACAGTTGCGAGTTTCTTTACCGTGCTCGTACTTCGATCGCGCAGAAAAACCCTCCGGCTGGAAGCCGAGAACCGTGGATACGTTAAAGAATTGTACAATTGATATTTACGGGCGAGTAAACGCAGTTGAATTATTCCGCTCACCGAGACTTTGTCTTATTCTTCCGCAAACATTGGCCGAGCGGTAAATTTCGAGGAAAACTTACGGACGGCCAGGGCAAAGGCAAAGGTTAAAGGGGTAGGGACCGTAAAGGTGCCTTGGCTGACTCAAGAAGGCATTAATTAATCGTCTGAACTTTTAACTCTACTGCGTTTTCTTTTTTTCTAATTGTAAGTCTGCACCATTGTCTTTTGCAAGGACTTTCCACTAGTTTTCCATCAGTTTTCCTTGCTCCGTTGTTTAGCTTCTCACAAGATCCTTCTGTTTGTAATTTTTCTTGTAACCGTTTCTTTCGAATGGAAAAAATCATTTTCCCCTACAATTTCAATTTTGTTGGAGAAAATCCTCTTCCCAAACGTGGGAATAAGTTAATAGCGAAACTGTTTTGAGCGTTCTTCTTTCGAATTGCCGAGACAGAACATAGAATTATTTGCCATAAAGAAACAGAGCGGAAATCACGTATTCGTAGTTGCAGTTTTTAAGGAGATTAGCGATGCAATTACCGTGGAACTCGTGCCAAAAAGCTAAGGCGCCAGTAGATTACTCGGACGAGGCACTATAAGTATTCCGAGATTAAAACCGGAAGGAACAAGCTTAAGAAGATCGAGAAAAAATGTCAGGCTCTTGGAGTATTCCCGGAGGGTAGTTTCGTCGACTAAAGTTACGGATGGACCCAGTGGAACCAGCGCTGCACGACTGGCAATTAATGCGATTAGCTCGCGATACTTAACGGTGCAATTAACGTTAGCTACGAGAGAAACAGTTACGTTTTAGATAATTTAGATCGCTCGATGAGAAAAATGCTGCGAATCTCCAACGGAATACGAAAAGGGTTCTGGAGAATAAGTCTCGCTGGAGGAGAAACGTTTAGATAAAGATTTGCCGCGAGAAACCAACCTATCCTCGAGCCAAGAACTCGTTGATTTGAATGATAATTAACGGGGCTTTAGTTGGGTTTATGAAGCGGAATCGCGGGGGATGAGATTATGCAAATTGGAAATTGCGAGACTTTACCTCTCGTTCTCGGTTAGCGTAATCTTGCATTAATGTGCTTTGATGGTGAATATTGAATTGTAGTTAACGTTTTTATCGAATGGGGCTAAAGTTTTCGCTCTGTTGCACAAATTGGAATGGCAGTGAAGAGGCTATTGCAAAATACTATTATATTTAGGAAACTGAAAACTAACAATATACAACTTTTTTAATATCTAGACTACTTCATTGTGTGACGTAGTCATTTTTATGTTATAAATTCATTGCGTGTCGTGTTACAATGAATAATTAATTAAATTCGCATTTCGATAGGACTCGCGAATCGAAAAGTCACCGAAGGGGGGTCAATAGAAAATTTGGACGGTGTTATTCGATCCGTGATGGAGCAATTGAGTTCGCGAATAAACGGTTTAATATCCAGCAGCTAGCGCAAAAGTAATCCGCGCGTGTATCGCACAAAAAATTACAAGGGTATGGATTCGCTGGGGTTCCGGTGACCGTGTTTGACATGGTCCGCGGTCATCGTCGCGTATTTCCCGAGCAAACAATCCACTCGAGCCGCCCGATTACTTTTTGCCAGCGAAGCGCGAACTTACTGTTGGAGGAACGTTGTACCACCGTAAAATCGAAATTATGAGTCGCAAAACTTTCGAATGAATCGCGCGAGAAAACGCTTTTGGCCCTAGCGTTTTTCTTCCTGCCGACAATTCTTTCCATGAGTTCACGAGCTTTTCTCTCATTTGCGGAAATAAAACTTTACTCTAAATCGGTAGAATTATGATTCCCTTCGTCATAGACGTCAGGTAAATCAGAAGAATTATTGTAGCGAGTTTGCTACGATTCTTTTGAGATTTTTCTTTAATAAATTGAACCGTAAGAAATTGTTCGTTGTGGCGATTCTGATTTACGTTTTTTTTTATTTTTTGAGGAAAATTTTTCTTATATAGAGCATTCCTCTGAATGACCAGACTCGCGCGCGAAAAATATTGAATAAAAGCATGAAGCCAAGAAATGCTGAAGTTTGAAAATGCCACAAAAATTCGGGCAAACTGGTTATCGGGATTAGCTGGTACTTTAGCAGTAATTTTCAGCGAGCTTCGAGCACGAGAAATTGTAGGAGCTACTCGAATTCTCCTGTTCCGAAAAATGAAATTAGGCGAACTGCATTATGTCCTTTGACCTTTCGATTACGATCCTCACTTTTCGCTTCATTCGTTTCGTAGGAACGTGGCTCATTGACTCTTAAAGAGAACGAGCCATTTTGTAGCCCGGTCTGTCGTTTGAAACCTCTCAACGCGGGAACCAGAAACAACAATGAAAATTACTCCAAATTAAAATGAATTTAATATTATATCTATCTCTTCCACTGTTATTAGTAAAATTCTAAGTGAAGTATATTTCGACGGTAATAGAAATTCATTGATCGATCGGCATGATTGACAGGATGCAAATGAATTTATTATATGCAAATGTAACATTATGGGACGTATCAAATTAATTTGAGTCTCAGTGGATTTTGACATAGCGTCAAGTAATTGTATTACAATACAGTCATTACCATAGATCCTATCCGTGCAGGATAGGACATTTTTTTCCCATATTCACATGCTGAAAATTCAATGGGACTGGAATGTAATATTCCGCTTGTTAGTTTGAAAGGTTTCTTTTTTAAAATTAGCTGCTCGTTCGCAAGCTCGAACAGGATGAAATGCGATTGAGTAATTGGAAAGGCAAAAGTGTCATTGTTATCGATAAGAGTATCAAATTTGTAGGTGAAAGATACTATAGTCATCGTGGAGTGTCGTATTAGTTGGCAGTTCGGAAAGCGAAAAGAAAGGTTGCCGACGAAACACGTAGGGTAGGTACGTCCAATCCGAAAAATTCCGCGCAGTGCCGGAAAAGCCAGAGAAATGAGATCAATTAGTTGAAAGGACTCTGCTTTCCCAAAAAAAAGGTCATGTGGACTTTTTCACGCGCTTTTCACCGGACGAGCCATAATGAAATCACTTTTGGCATTCGCCATCCCGGGAATTTCCGTAAAAGTCTATTCACGCTTGCCAGGCGGAAAAGTGTGGCGACCGGTGGACGCAGCCCATCAATGTTTCCAGCCAATTTCCAAAAAGTCCATTCATCCAAACCCATCAAGACACACCCACCTCTCGAGTATTTCCCAGACAGAGCGAGGCTCACTCGCTGAGAGCCATCAAATTCACACGAATCATTCGACCATTTCACGCTTTTTATGACTTATTGTCTTGTTTTTTTAAATTCGATTTGAATGGCGAATTGTTGCGCTCGAATGGATCTCGAACCCGAATCATTTGCCTGGAATGGATCTTGAATTTTTTAAACTGATTATTTCCTTCTATAAAATCTTCTATAAATTGACTTGTTCTTCATTAAAATAAACACTGCAATCGGAGACGTTTAATATTATAGTTTACGTGATCCGATATTCTTGAGGTGTTAGAATTGATCCGGATCGATCGGAGTCTCTGCGAGGATGCGTATTGTCCATTGACCCCTTCACGGATCATATATCGAGGGTCTGACCATCTCAGATGGTTGACCCACTGCACTAGGAGGGTTTGCACCCCGTAGGGTACTCAAGGCCCTTGGCAAACCTCTCGGTTACGCAATCCCACTTTGACCCTTTCTCAGCCTTTGGTTTCTAGCTAGGTGTCAAGGGTCGTAATTGATCCTTGTTACTGACTGCCCCTTTGCTCATGGGCAGTCTCATGACGATCTTGTGACACTTTTATGACTTCCTTTCGACGATCAATTTTCGAATTTCAATTCAATTGCGGTTCCTCATTGTCTTAGCGCAATAAAAATACGAATTTTAATTTTTGCACATTTGTAATTGGCCATTTGTAAATGTTCGGCATATTAAGTATTATTCGGCATACAAATTCGTAGTCTAATTATCACTCTGGTTATTGAGGATTCGTATACACAGAGCATTCAGTTTTTTCGGAGAAAAGTTAACTGTCACACTGGTGCACATACGCACCATGGCCTCTGAATATTTAAAACTCCTTTAAAATGCTAATTGGCGAAATCTCCGCCATCAGCAGAAGGGCGAAATTCTGGTGAAAAATTCTCCTCGCTGGTACGAAGGATCGCGCAATGAATCCTAACCAGCGATGACGGGTCGCGATGTTCTCTCCGACCATCAGAAAATGCCCGTGTCCGCTAAGTGCTCGTGGGACGCGCTTCTAAAGGGGCAATCTCGGTAAATTTGTTATTAAAACGTTTCTCGCGCAGGGCCAGCCGCAACTTTCAGTGGTTGCGGGCGATTCATAATGCCGTTCGCTCTCCGACCTCGACATATTTCAGCGTCCAGTGTCAACTTATTAACGCAATCGTGCCATTGAATCTATTATTCAAATTTCTTCGAATTTCGTATCACACATGAAACAAACTTCAGTAAGTTTTTCAAAACGCGATTCTCTGGTGACATTTGGATTCTTCGAGTTGCAGCTTTTGTATCGCCAATATCTGCCGACTTATATCGAATGATTTCGATAATGGAATTGATGTTAAAGCTGCAAACGGCACATATGCACCTCGCAACTTTAAGCTTCCTTTCGCCAACCACTATGCGCAACGAGCCGAGTATCCCAATTGTATAGCAGGCTGCTGCCGCACTGTCCTGGATTTGGCGATAAAGCCCGAAAAAGGGCCAATCGCGCGAAAATCCGCCGCGGAGCCCACTGCAAGCTGCGTCGATTCTCTCGTTACGTCATTAACGTCGGCAACACAATGTGTCGTGAGTTCGTTACCGCGAGTGCGATCGCTCGCGACACTCTCCGTGTCCTCTCCTACGACCTCGTTACGCTGCTGCACTCCCATTAGAGGAAAATTGATAGTGACTATCTCTCTCGCCTCGCACCACCACCATCACAACCACTAATACTACTAACACTAGTACGAGGGCCGCCACCAGCCAACCTTCCTCGTCAGACTGGCTCCAATTTAGTTACGGCAAAGGGAAGAGAGCCGTTGGTACCTCTGTGTATGTCTCTGTATATGAGTCGAGGTGTGCCTCTGTAGAGGCTCACCGTCGAGAATTAACGAGATCGCGGAAGCGAGACATTAACGATCGGGACGATCATTGCAAGTGAATTATACCTGGCATGATCGAACCACCATTAGGACAAACTATTGGTCGACGATAGTGGAAAGGAAGTGCGGCTCTCTTTCCACACACCCCACACACACACACATACATAACTCGGAGAATTGTTAAATCGAGTACTGCGTGATTAATGACTCGCGTGGACATAGTCGACCCGAACCGGTGGGTTTCGTGGTTTGGGAAACGATGGGGCCGATGGTTCACTTCGGATTGTCAGACACTAATGTTTTGTCGAGAAAATATTAGGATTTCGTGTGCACACGTTTTGCGGAACTCCCAATACATACCATGTGTATCCGATCTTAACAGAGATTCTTGGCGATCTTTACTTTGGAAAGTCGAGGACGAAATAGTTAGAACCGGGAGTAATTGGTCTGTATTTTCGGAAGTTGGCAAAGTTACCTTTGCTAGAACAAGAACAAGCGAGTCACCGAACAAAAGCGAGTACTAATCCGCAGCAAATTGCTCCTGCAGTGGTTTGAGAATTAACGGGACATAGGGAAAGGGCATATTAACGATCGGGGCGATTATTTGGGTTGAAATATGTTTCGGCTGATTTAAGTGCCGTTACAGGCTTCCCTCTCCCTTTGCTAAGGGTAACGAGAGAGGCAAAAGCAGCGGTAATATCCAACCAAAGGGAACTCTCTCTCGTGCAAATAAAGAAGCAGCAACGAAACAGATGTTCCAAAATTAAGGAGATTAAACGAGGGGATAATTGTGATTAGTGAGTTCCATAAAACGCGAAACCCTGTAGCATTATTATCCTCCCTATGCGCGTAAGAACTTGAGGAAGAGGGGAGGAACCAAGCGACATCCAAGAATTATACATCGGAAGAGTATCACTTCCGTGACACTGGCTGCCAAAGTCACTTTGCAAAATCCTGCCAACGTGTCTCCTGCAAAGTCCACTTCCGCTTAACAGGATCAGCCTAAAGACCATTAGCGGCAATAGGAGCACCCTCTGGATATTGTCAGACGGCAGCTAACTCGATAACTCTCAACATCTCTCGATAACCACGATATAGAACTAAGGTGACTGCGTTCCCAAAATTTCTCGAAGGATTTCGAAAACTTGAGACTAAAACTCTAAGGTTCTCGACAGACATCTTGTCCTTTTTTTTCAACCTTCAGGTTAGGGGAGGTTTAAACTATCCATCACGTCCTGCCAGCTTAACTGGAAGCATTATTCTTTTTCAAGAACCACTCTGGAATCCTAATCTCTTAGCAGAGACGATCCACGTCTCGAGTTCGCGCGATTCTAATCACCTTGAATTCGATTAGTACATCCTGCGAGGGGATAAGAGACGATGATGCTAGCGAGTAATTAGCGAGTATAATGGCTTGTTAGCGTCGAATGGGAGGGGCTGGAAAAGGACTCATTAAAAATGACTCATTTTGCATGCAGCGACGATGGAACGTAATTTCGAGTTGATTCATTCGCGGGGGACACGACGTAAAGATCTTCGAGCAAAGAGGACGATCTTCGTGGGACTTTCCCCGGAAATTAATGTTTTCCTGGACGTTTCTCGCACTGACGGACGAGCAAGAGTGAGAGAAGAGGATGGAGGAAGGTTTATAGGACGCGGAAGGAGAACGTGGAACTTGGCACTCTTGTCACGCGATACCCTCCAAAGGGTGCAGTTACATTATCGTAAGGTTTCGCCTAGCTAATGCAAGCGGGAACCGATAGCTTCGGATCCTCTGGAGCTGGCTCGAAAATCCGATTCTAAAATTCCGATCCAGAAGTTGCTCGATGCCGCCGTTTCGATCGTAAGACACCTTGCTGATTTTGGGGTTCGTAAAAAACGGAGAGTTTTTGAGATACTACAATTATATCCAATGTAACATTAAGTAATCGTGGACATTGATCGTGGGATAATTGTACTCTTAATTGGCTTTACTAGATCACTGATAGTCAAGGCTGGTTTCCATCAGTGCTATGTACTGTGAAAGTGCTTTCGGGCTGCGTCATGAATTTTACCCTCTTGTTCTCTGGACCGTAAAGTTTTTCGTTAATGAAGGAAGCATCGAAAACCACTTTTCGAGTGATGGCTCGACCGCCGTTAGTTACGTGTTAAAACACGTCGCTAATGGCGATAATAACAGGTCGTGGAATATTAATGAGTAGACTCTGACTATTTATATGCGAGGGTAGATTTTTATTAATTATAGAGAACTGTCAATGTTTGGTCAAATAACACGCGATACGTATATTTGAAGTTTAAATACGATACAAATATTTCTAACCTGTATCTTACAATATTATTCATTATTTTATGTTTGGACGATAAAATTAGTGATCTCTCAGATTTCTTTTTGTAAATTAAAATTGTGCAAAATCGAAGCTTTCTTAAAATTTCAAACTTCTTTGCTTCCATTCGAAGCTTTTTTGCGTTGCTATTACGTTTTTATGATTGCTAAATAGAAAAAAGCTAGCTTTTCGGTCGTAAAGTTTCAGCAATTGAAAAATAATAAGTCCGTAGCCAATTTATCGTGAATCAGATTGGTTTCTGAAACATTTTAGCTTTATCGAACTATTCTTTTTGAGCTACGACACCGATCGATCCTTCCACCCCCACCGAATTGAAATGCTCGCATTGCTCGGAATCCATGAGGTCCATCTCCACTCTTCATTTTTTGCCAAACGAACGTGGAATTGCCTCTGCCAAAGAGTCAAGTGAAAAAGCTCATCCTTGAATATGCAAAAATCCCCCCGAATCCGCGAAGCGATTTAACATGCGCCGATTGGACGAGCCGCTGATGGGATTGCCGATACGATTCCTATTGGTACCATCGATATCTTGCCTCTGAAACTGATATTATTTAATCAGAATCTCTTGGATTCCCGATCAATTCACTTTCGTTGATGAATCGAACGTTACAGATTTCCATCGTCAGGCAGTCCGACCGTCGACGTGGTACGAATAGGTTTCCTATCTCAAATGCGAAATTTCTCTCTCAATGGGAAGAATTAAAACAAAAGAGTTATCTGCACGGGGTGATACACATCTGAAAATTGTGTTAGTAAAATTAAAAGACAATTTCCGGAGATATTCAATGAATTATGGAATTAAATTCAATGCATTTTGAATCATTTCAACGTTTCCGTACCATTGTAATACGTAAATGACGTTTTTTAATTAATTCTTTAAATTAATTGTCGTAATATAATCTTCAGAAATTGAATTATCAATATCCGTTGATATTCCGTCTTGGCATTCGGAGAATCCACAAAATATGAGAATAAAAATCTTTCCTCGCTATCTGTCTCTCAAACTCCCACTTGTGTGTTTCGGGTGACACGCGAAAATACGTTGCCCTTTATTGTCGCGACTATTTACGACGTAGTGGTTCTAAAGTCAGCAGGGTGTGTTTCGGTGTTGGCATAAAAGTGCACCAGACGTCTGAAAGGCGACTAGGATGAAGAAGCCTGGAAACGTATGGCAGACAGAAAAGTAACCGGGAAGACATAGTCATTCGTGGAAGGGTTGCGACTGGGTTCTACAGTTGCTAGGCACCTTTGTCAGAGGGTGAAGCACGTTTCGCTCGTTTTTATAAGATTCTTCGATCGAGGTCATTCAAGAGAGAGTCTAACAAAGAGATTTTATGGAAAAATATCTAACAATATACCGATGATTGAATTTTAAGCACTTACTTAATAATGGAAAATGAATTCTCAGTAATTAATCCGAATTGTATAACTCTTAAATAAGTTCCTCTTCAAAATAGGATCAGATCCATTAACTCACTCGAGCGAGCACAAAAGAAAGCCAGTCAAATTAGAGGTCTCTGCTAAATCTCTTTAACCAAGATTTAAAGAGGCTTAACAAGGTATAAGAAAATTATATCTTCGACACAGCCGCCCTTATTCACACAATTTTACAGTTTTCAAACTATACTCCTCTCTAATGGACCTTTAAGATACGTAAAAGTTTAGTCATCTTTTCCGGACTCACCCTGTATACATCTACATACGTAACACATCCACACACATCCTGATACGTCGGTTCGTCTGTACGTTTTGTGCATGGCACGTTGCCGGAATTCTAAAGGTTTTAGGTTGCCTTGAATCTTTTATGTAACGAGATAGACGAGCAGTTGCAAAGAATGGAGTGGCGCGAACGCGGTGCTCCGGGGTCAATAAACCTCTCTGGCAAGCATCAACGAGTCCTTAAGGCTCGACTATGGTTGGCTCTCTTTCTCTCTGTGCTTTCCACAAACTGCGCGTTTTTTGGACGCTACCAACTGCTACCTATCCCGACGCGTGTTTGTTAAAGGGGAGGGCTCGAAACGTAAGATTTAAGTGCACTTTTAACTTTCGATTCTTTAATTCATCCTTGTGAATTTGAACTTTCTTCTAGTCTATCCTGGGCCTGGTTACTTATTACCTTTACTCTCATTTCAACTGTATTAATCGTTTAAGTTAGATTCATTATTGATCGGATGGAAATCGTAATATTTCTTACCAGTGAGAAATTCATCACTGTACAAGTATAAAACAATATTCTCTTTTATATCAGCGGTACTTCAAACTAATTCAGATCTACTTTGAAAGTTCTCCGAGCACAAACTCTACTCAAAAAATTTGTAATATTAATGAGAGGGATACTTGACCTTCCGAAAGAGTCTTTCTCGATCGGCTATAAAAATGCATGTTCGAGAGCACTCGATAAAGAATTAGCAGCTGATCAGAAGCTAGTCCGGTTCGAATCGAGCACCACCGTTTTCGAGCATCGACGAATTCGTAATCACTTGGGAAGTTGAGCGAACCTGCGAATAAGGATTGCCAATAACGACGAGTGACGAGACCAGGAGCCTTTTATTTCTCCTCCGAGTATTTATCCCAAAGGGGAGAGAGTTCGTTACATCGAGCCAACAATGAAAGAGCCCTTTTCGCTTTGCGTCGACCGCCATCGAGGATGTTGCGCAACTCTAATTAGAATGGGATGAAATTTAATTAAATTAAGCTAATTAAACGAATGGTGGGAAAAGATCGACAGGGCTGCTGCTAGAGCGAAAAGGGAGAAGAGCTTGCTACTATCGATGGACAGTAAATCAAATCAATTATCGATCGACGGTGCTTCGTACGAAAAGATTCATCCAATTTCACTCATATTCATTCGAAATTTGATTCGAAGACTTTTTCGCTCGTTATGACTGAGTTTCGTTTTACATTTACATTCTTTTAAAGAAGAAGTGTCATTTTTTGCAAAGTAGACATTTAAAAAATTAAAGATCTGTAGTTTCTCTTTTCACCGAAATATTATTCAAATGAGAATATTAAAAGGATCATTTTTTTTTATTGACCCGGGTAATTTAATTAAAATCTTTGAAACGTGTAGATCCGCGAGTGAGTCGCTGAATGAAGTAAACCCGTCGAAGTAAACAGCAGTATCATCCGTTTTGCAAGCCTCGCGACGTATTTCACCGCTTGACTCGTTAGACAAGGAAATGAAGAAGCCACGCGAATTTCGCGAACTCTCACTCTATCCATGCGAATCGTGCTGGTAGCTTCAGCGAGGAGACGCGAGAAATTTGGGGGAGTATTCTCGCGGGAGCAGTCAGCAAGCCAGACAAACTTGTCCAAACCGGAATAAGCGACCCTTAAGAACCGTCGAGGCGACGGGGATTACCTACGGACCAAAGCTCCGAGGCTTTCTCCTCGTTTCTCGGTCGAATTTCCTCGTCGACGTTGAATCCTGTCGAAATTACGCCACTCGATGAAATTCCGCGCACCTCACTTACTAGCAATCTTCGCGAATCGCGGATTTGGCACATTTAAAAGAACATTCTCCAAGTGAAATGGTTGGTTTTAAGAAACTTGTAAAATTCTTGTCGGGTAGTATTCGCGATTGGGTGATTTAAAGTTGAAAGTTTTCAGGAAATCTGCCAATCTATTCGATAATAATAACTTTGAAAATCCGAAGTTAACTTTAATTTTTAAATTCTGCTAGAGTTACTGAGATTTTTATCATAATTCAACCTATATCGACGCATATCGCTGTTTAATCGCTGCAGTGGAAGGTTCTATAATCATCAATAATACTTTGCTAAATACCTCAAACTACTAATGAAAAAATAAGCGCCCAACTATCGGCTTTTATCGCGCTGAAAGCCAATAGAGCAATTTGGGCCATGTTACGCCGATAAAAGGCTTGATCCATCGATCGCCGGTAGGATGAAATTAGAATTAATAGTCGAGCCGCAGTGGCCGGACTATAAAAAAGGCATCGGGGTGGAGACAGAAAAATGGTCGAAAGAACGTTAGGGATGAAAGCCGATGATCCCCAAAAAGCATCGATCCCGATAAACTGTCGAAGATAATTTTATGTAGGCAATGCTGTGTCTGGGAAACCAATGAAAATGTATAACAAAATTTCTAAAGCTTAACACGATCGATTGTCCGATTGACGTAATACATAATTAAATTAGATTAAGTATCGATGGATCTTTAGTAGTGTGAGTTTAATCGAGATTCACTTGAATTTGAGTGAAACATGAAACACAGAGAATAGTACCGAGACCCGCGAAGTGCATTTCAATTATTACAATTTTAATTGAATTACATAATTGAAAGATTTACGCTTTGCTTTGCGCCCATGAGTACTAATTAACGTCGGTCCAATATGATCGAGGTTTTGAACGGGTCGAATTATATTTTAATCCTGGAATAATTAATCAATTATTTATATAATTAATTTTGCTACCTCTGCTAACTCACACAATTGTTGAGTATCAATAAAGATTGTAGCGTGAATTAATATTGTATATTAATTCGTTTAATACTTCGTAAAAAATGATACTGACTAAAATCGATTTTACAGAGGAAAGGATTAAATTCTCTCGCTTACCTCGATTTCATTTTTAAGGTAACTCCTGGTAAGTCAGATCCATAGAACTCATAAGCGGAATCCCGCTATGGAAAGTGGCCAAAACTCCTGAATTAACGATCGTACCGATAAAAGCACCAACGGTTATCCTGACACAAAAGCTCCAAAGCTACCACTGGCTTTCTTTCTCTCTTAGATTCTTTTTTTCATCCGACGATGATCGACAAAACCATTGGCAAATAAAAAGCTCTTTGCTCATGGGACCATGCTACGATTTTCCTTTATTTCCTCTTCTTCGCTTCTTCTTTGGATCTATCCTTCTTCGCACTCGACCCTTGCTTGGATCGACTTATTCCGGAAACGTAAACATTATACGTTTGCTCTCGCCACCCTCGCCAGAGTAAATCTCTTTTAATGGCCATATTGGCCGTATAACTCGGCCGAAATTTCCCACGCGTACCTGTTTCTCCGAATGAGTGGAACTATACTCGTTTGATATCCGCGAGAAGTGTGTTCCCTTAGGGGAAAAATGAGATTGCTCATTTCGTCAAACTTGCTCTTACTCAATGGGGGAAGGGATTAGATTTATCATCTAGAATTGCCATTAATATTATAAATCAAATTTCGATTTGAATTAGAACGATGAATTTAAGTTTGGAGTATAAAACTTGCGAATTGTCCTTTCTCGATACCAATAAAGTTTTCGAGACGAAAGGATTAAAAGTGGCAAGAACAATGAGATCACACAACTGGCCTGGTTTCCAGTATCGGTTCTGGTTAAGAATCGTTAAAATCGAACGAGTGAAGAGAAGAGATGCATTCTCATCCCGCGGTGGTGTGGGCCACGCGAAGCCGAGTATTTTCCTTCGGTGAAACGAACTAATCCGGCTTCGTCGACATCATTCAATATAGCAAGCTCTCTCCACCCCTTGAGTTAACGGCCTAGCTCTCGAGGAAGGTGAAGGTGAAGTGCGTCCGCGATCCATTTCTACCCTTCGTCGACGTAATTGCCGCGAGCTTCCATCCCCTTCATTCCCTCTTCTCGACCCCCGGACGCCTTATCGCGAATAAGCCACTTTTGAAATTGAGTTTCGACCGCCTTCGGCCTCAGCCCACCCTTCCCTTTGCTCCTCTCCCTTTGCTCTCCTCCCGATTCTCTCGCTGAGAATCAATCTTACGCCGTTTTAACGAGCTTCTTATCGGCTCGCGGCGTTATTTGCTGGATTGGCTCCGGGATATTTCGCGAACGATCCTATGAATACGTAGTTCAGGCTAGTTTCCGTCAGTTAAGCACCAGTTTTTATAAACTGCCTGATTGGTTCTAGTCTAAAATGTGCTTTTGATCTTTTTAATCGAGGAATTCGAAAAATATTTCTCATTCGTTTGCCAATGTGAAAATGTTTGCAGGAATGACAATCTGACCGTGGGATCGTTCGGAATATAGATGGAAGACGTAGAAGTCAGAAGTGGAAAGAGCCCGTTCGCGTCTGACGTCTGAATTTGTCATTCTGTATGCTTGTTTGTTCGTAGGAGCTTCGCCGTTTCTTGTAGCTTTCCATTCAACTAGCTTTGCAAGACGTTTTTCAGGGAAACGTCAGTGGAATAAATATGAAATCCAGGGAGCTTTCTTCGCGTTCGATATAATTCATCACCCTATTTGTAGGTTTTTCGTAGCGTTCTTTTACTCGCGATTGAGACACACGACACAGAGGATTTTCGTTTTATCAATTTCATCCAAAATATATCTCTCGTTTTTCGTACTGTAATAAATAGTCGTGATAGTCTTGATGGGGATTATAACAGCAGTTTCGATGATTTAAATCATCCGACTTTCCGAGGAAAGTAGTTAAATTCCAATACCGGTAATTGGGTGTCGTAGATCACAAGTTAGTAGGGAGAATTCAGGGCAAACTGGGCCTGAAATAAATTTTGAGAAAAGCAACGAGATCGAAAGTTTCGTAGAAGTTAGCGTGCTTCCGTCAAGCAATCTCGGGGGAAGTGGCGCGTTCGTAAGCTCTTTCCTCTTTCGGGGGCCATAATTGCCGAGACCTTCGGGATCCTACGCGGAAACTCTCGAACGGAGTACGCCTCAGATAAGATGTATTTCTGGCCGTTGGCCAACTCTCGATTTCTCCGAAAAATTCCGCGTACTCCTCCCTCGTTACTGTGAACAAAAAATCTTCTTCTTCTTGTTCTTCTTCTTCCTCCTTCTGCTCTTCCCACTTGTACGTTTGCGAAACAGGAAGTCCGATGTCGTACCGGACTTTTTCTTCCCATAGGAATCTCGAAGCACAAGATTCAAAGCTTCTCAGGAATCACGTTTTGCTCGAAGAAACTTATACTCCACCCTGTCGTTTGGTCTTTCGCGGGATTTTCAGCTTCCGATTTCCGTCCCGCTGTCTCTTCGTAGCTTCCAGTCGGAGATAAATTAATAGAAATTACTCTCGAGAACTCGTGCTTTTGCCTAAATAATCAATAAAATGGTTATCAGGATTTCAGCATTATTGACATTTTAGAAATATTATTATTGATTCGTTATTCAATTAATTATTAGCGAATGTGGAATTGCTCGAGCTTGTGATCTATTAACGAAACAGAGATAAATCTGGCAAATTCGCCGAAACCCGTATACCATCCATCTTTTCCTTTCTATGTATCTGATTCCTGGGTACTTGTTATTGTCAGGCCAAGGTCCCTGAATCCTTTTAAGGGAGCTTTTCTGTCGAGGGTGATTCTGGAGAACCGCCAGCACTCGATTCTCCGGAATCACGAGCACCAACAGGATTGAGACGAGGGGCGGTAGGGTGCTAGACTCGCTTTTCGCGGAATTTGAAAAAAGGAATCCGTAGCCGTCGTGGTGAACTCGTGCCAAAAAGGAAACCGTTTCGCTCGTCTTGTGCCGAGACTTCGGAAAACGTCCCACGGAATCGACTTTGTCAATGTTATGAAGAACAGGTCAAGAGAAATTTAAAACCTGTCGTTTGCTGCTCTAGATTTACTTCCCTTGAAAATTTCTTCCACCTCCTTTATTAGACTTTCATCTCTTCTCGAGCTCGTTTAATAATTCTCTCTACTGAATCGTTTCAGTGAGTATCCTAAGAACCATAAAACTCTTCCTTTTCCCCTAATCTGAAACGATACAATATTAAAGTTATATTCGACCGATAATAGTCTATAAAAGGAAAAGTTTCCAAAGTAGGTATTCGTATTCATAGAAATTTGAGACTTATTTCACCGGCTGATTTTTGACCAGTCGAAGGCCTCTTTTACAAGCCAAAGTGATATTTGCCGCGGGCAACGCATGTAATCCAAAGGATCATATTTCCCTGCGTGCTAATTATGCAAATCGCGCTAAGTACTCTCGCGTGTCTCTTAAATATTCATTGGCTGCTCTTAATTCCATTCCTCAGAGAGCAAGAGCCAAGAGGAAGAGAGATAGACGTCTAATAGTTCACTGGGTGGATATCTTGCCGCTTACTTAGGTGACTCCTTATTAAAGGAAGCAGCAGTTCCGTGAAAATTCACCGAGGGAAATGTTCATTATTTGCCTGGGAGTTCGAGCTAATAAACATAGCACTCCGGATTGGCTTCGATATTGGCTGAGAAAGGGATTCGAAAGCGACGGCTGGGTCACGAATCGTTTCGCGTCTTTGAAGCGTTCATCTTTTGCGACAATTGTCTCCAGGTGGTGGTGATCTCTTATCGAGGAATGCGAGATAAGATCTTTGGACGATTTCCTTCGAATCGCTGCCTGGCAGCTGATGCTCCTTGCACGGTAACCGAGTGCTCGAAAAACGAGCGGCACGACATCGGAAATTCGTGGCCAGAACGGTGACCATCCCCTCTACCGACAACCCTACCGAAACCGTTCCTTTTTACCCCCGAAAGGAAATCCTTTCCGTTATCGGCTAAGGACATCCAATGAGTCGAAAACGTGACGAGAACACCCTCGCGATTCTATTTCCCTCTTGCACCACTTCCTCTTTTATCGATACTCTATTTTGCGGATAAGAGTCCAAGTGCTCTGGAATCGGGGCGATTTCGGCACTCCTGTGCTTCTATAGTATTGTACTTATAGTCACTCGAAGATACTCGTGCTCTGTATTTCCGCAATTTTCTACAAATCCTGGAAGAAACAAGGGGCAAAGTGTAAAGCTCGAGGCTTTGCAATATTATCCGTCTAATAAAACAATACAACGAGCGAAGGATACATTAGGATCATTGAAAGTAAGAATGATAAATCTTTGCTGAGATGAAAATATTCGAGGGAATATCGTTCACGGAATGCAAATTCGCTTGGTAACTATCTGTATCCATTGGAAAACGTGTTGGAGGGAGATTGGCGACTGGTGAGAGCATATACGCGATGCCTCATTCTCATAGTCAACGGTACGGCTCCATCCACTGCGATCCATCTTCGAAACTGCCGAACCTAGCTAATCTAAAGTGGCGAAGGCCGATAAACGTAACCGCGCCGTCGATAGCGACCACAATCGATGCCGATCCCTTAATTTCCAATAAATATTTTAGCGAACAGCTGCAGGGTCGTAATTACCGATATGCGATTGAATTCGGCCACTAGATCCGAGAGAAGTGACTAGCCATTAGGGCTTGTTTGCATATCAGTAAGTTATCACAAGTAGCTCTGATTTCGTGTCTCCATTAATAATTACACTATCTGCGTCTTCCAAGATACTGTTTTATGGATTTTAAAAAATTAGAAAAAATTCTCTCGAGATTATTCGTAATTATTACGTCAGTGTTGTCATACAATTATCATACCTATATCACCCTACGTTTATTTTCACAGATTAAACCTCCCACGATCATTGACAAATTGCCTCGCAGTAAAATAAACCGATTCGTATTTGCGAGAGAATGAAAATATACGGTTTGCTCTGAGCCCCCGTTGCCTATAAATTCTTTAGCATTCGAAGTATGATTATTTTTTCTTAGACGGTGCGCGCAGTGCTCGCGTCAGACATCAGCCGAGTCTCGTTTACCGATAACTCATTGAGCACCGAAATCACAGCGGGAAGCGAGTTTTAATTAAAGGCAGAATCGCGCTTCTCTACTGGCACAAGCCTGAAGAGATCGCATTCTTCCGTTTAATTAAATATGCCCGGTGAAGAGGGAGGATGGATGGAGAAATTTTCATTCGATCGCTCTCTCTTTTCTCGTCTTGAAACCACGAAGAAAAAGTTTTGTATTGGTGGAATTTAGCCCCTTCAGTTTTCGACAACTTTACAACTTGATAAGTACAAATTTACTCTTTCATATTTATCTTTTTTTTTCTTGGCAGGACAAATTTGAGAATTTTATTTATTGGGATATTTTGACTCGTATAGACATTACATTATTATCCTGGAAGTTGCAATTTTGCTCGAATCTCTTTGGCTGCTTCCTGTTTTTCGATCTGCAAACTTGCGGCATCTCTCGGTCGCCTCTTCCGCATTATTAACTCGGCCTAAGGTCCGCGACCCAGTTTTTCCATCTGCGAACAAAAGACCCAACCGGGCTATTAAGGTGCCGGCGCCTCTGGCTGCTTTTCAAGCGTATGCATCTATCTACATGTATATGTGAGTCTACTACGAGAAAAAGTACCATTCATTCCTTATGTGAAGCCACAAATATCAATCTTCAACATCTACACTTTTTCATTCGAATATTTGGCCATCCGAGTACTCGTATCATCAAATTTATCAACTAATTATCAGAATAGAATGAAAAACATTGAAATCACACTTAACATTGAAATGAGATATCCGGGTTATTTTGTGCATTTGTGCGACAAGCAATGTATGAGGTGATTATTCGACCCTCTCTCTGCAATCGCCAAGTTTTCTCAAGGATGGTTTTTCTGCGACGAAAGTTGGGAAGGACTTATCTCGATCGAACCAGTGCCACCGAGCCTATTAAGATGCCGGCTTCCTGACACCGTTTTCCATTTCCTACTTTTTCCCCTATACGCACATGTAGTATGCATGCGGCATGCACCGAAGAAAAGGCAAGTCTGGTAGGCCAGATATTTTCCTAAATTCATTTAACCAACTTATATTAGCCTATTCGGCAAATTCGTGTCGTCTTCGAGGAATATAATTTTCTCCAATATTATTTCCAGTAATCCCAAGAATTAAATTAGTAATTATTGAATGAATTCTTATGAAATTAAACTCTATTATATTGAAATAACTTTTATCTAACAACGCAATTATCTTGGAAATTTTATCAATTTTCTTGTAACGATATTTATTTGCCAATACTTTCGGGATTGGAAAAGGGTGCTGGAAATTTGCTAGCTAATACAACTTCATAAATCAATCAGGACTGCTCGAGAACTACAAAGATATTAATGATCCTGTCGTGAGCAACATCAGCACACAAATTGTTTCAGTCGCTTTACTATTTTCTTCCTTAGTCTAGGGATACTTACGAGACTGGCCCGATCAATTTATTCCATTTTCTTTTGCCTCAGGTCTGTCCTTTCTCGTTTGCCACTGCTGCTTATATCCCCCCCTCTTTGCCTTTCCTCTCCCTCTTTTCACCTCGACTTTTTCTTCTTCTCCCCTGGCACACTACGGATATCTTTTTGTTATCTTACATTCCCTTTGGTATTTTAGTTCCACTTGTGCTCGTTTCTTTGCTTTTTCGGCCTCTTTTATCCCTGGCTTTTGTGAGCGGACGATTTTATTTGTCGGCCGATTAGTACGTGGAGTTCCCAGAGCACGCGCACTATCCAACGGAAATGAGGATTTTGCGCTACTTGTCTTCAACTGGAAATACGGTCAATGGGAAAAATATCTTGGCTAATGATCAAAACGCATCCTTTCTGCAATTCTCTCAGGGCAATCAAATTTCTCTACTTCTTTATAACTCTCTTGGATCTTTATCCTCCAATGCAATATTAGAAAGGGAATTTGTATGAAACGAATTCACGAATAATGAGTTTCAAATGCTAGATAACAACATATTATCTCGAATCTATTAACCTTAAATTCCTACTTTTTCTGGGTTGAGAAATGCGGGGGTATCGGTAATGATTCTCTTTGGTTAGTAAGGCGACTTAATCCGTACACTTACGGTTCATTTCACAATCGGACAACTTTTCTCATTTTTGGTTTTCTTGATTTCCTTACTCTGTTACGGTAGATTGCATTTTTCTCGTTGGTTGTTTTTGTTTTTCTTCTCATCTTCACCCACCACCAGCTTTTATTACAGTTTTTTATCCCTCTATTCCTTGCTCTCATTCCATTTTCCTTTGTCTTCCTCGACTCCGTCGGTTTTAATTACTTTAATGAGTTCTGGAATTAATCTGTGAGTACGCGCCGGCTGATTCGCGAGGTCTTTATTTTTGAAGGCCATGTTTCACCCTCAGGCTACTTTTTCTCTTCCAAGGGACGTCGCCGAGCCGTATTGTATTCGAATTTCATATTTCTCGGTTGCTATTTTACTGATTTATTTCTTCAAATTATTTGATTCGTTTAATTCTATGAGATTTCCTTCACGTTGATCGTACAAATGATTCCTGAAGCAGATCAATTTTGTTTCTCCATCACAGTCCAGTATCCCCTTTAGCGTCTGGACTATAGTCCATCCCCCATAAAAGACAGGTTGAAAGTTTTCCACGCGAAGTCGAGGAGCCAACCTTCCTCTCATATCGTCTTGCCAGGCTTTTCCAGTTTATTTTCAACTTGACTACTCTTCGGGGCCGTTCTTCTTTCTTATCTGGTCGTGCCGCTCCTCTTCAGTTGCCTCGTATTCGTCGACCTCTTCACAGACCTCTCTCCTGAGCGAAGGATATATGTATAACCGTAACGAACGTTGGGTGCCGTCACCCAAAATTTATGAATCTTATCCCAGGGACGATCGACGGCTTTTCACGTCGTAATGCACTACGTGGAAATTGAATCGGTGCCTTTCTCGATTCGTTTCTTGCTCCCTTAGCGATTGTTTCCTTCATTGGCAAAGCTAGAATGTCCCAGAATCTGGGACATTCTTCTTTCAGAATCTGTAGCTTTGCATTTTTAAAATTCTGATTATTTTTCTTTCAACTCTATTCGCACGATTCGGATAGTCAGAGAAAGATCAACGTTACAGGAACACTTGATACGAGCTTCCGGTGAGTACCACGTGGTTTTCAATGGGTTTGGTTCCCGAGTACATCTTATCTCCCACCTTGTTGTCCGAGGAAAAGTACCGCGTGCAGCGCAATCGTCACGCTACATCCTTTTTGTGCTATTTTAGCTTGTGCCACTTTACTATCGCATCGCTATCCACCGTTCCTCTTTCTTATCGTACTGTCCTTCCTGCCGTTGCCTTCTTTAAGCCGCTCCGAATCTGTCAGCCTTTTGCGCTCGGTGCACGGGTTATACTGGTGCAGTTTGAACTGAGGTCAAGCTGAAAGGGATAAAAAGAATTTAGTAGCTGCAATTACAGGACGATGAGTGGCTTGACGTGGCGGATATTCGTTTGAGGATGAGCATTTCGGACGAATGGCTGACTAGTGGTCGACCTCGACTACTAATTGGCGGTTTTCGCGTTTTTCATCTTCCTGCTGATAATTTGTATTATGAATCACAGTAGAAAAATTTAAGTTTAAAGTCTTAGATTTGGATACTTTTTTGCTACACAATTTTATATCTGTAATTTATATCCTGATCCAGTGACGTGCATTAAATCAATTGGACGTCACCACGATTAGTGAGAGAAACTCGATTCGACTCGCAATTGCGATGGACTCTTCTCTGAAGGGATGAAACGACAGGTTGAATGAGGGATGCGGTTGCTAAGGAGATTTCCGCTTTTTCTCCAGGATCAGCCACAGAGAGCTTTCTTGGTGCCTTCTTACTGGAGCTTCGCGATTTTCTTCGCGATTTTCTTCGCGCTCGCCTTTGCCGTGATTTAATTCTATTCATTTTCCTCTTAGGCAGAGGCCGCGAGCGACCGTCTCGAAGCTCAATACCTCGTTGACCCCCTTGTACCTCGGTTGTACCTTAAAGCCGTGCGAAAGTCGTTTCGAGAGTTCTCGCTTCTACTTACTTGCGCGGCCTCGCATCGTCTTTTCCAGTTAATTTTCGACTTACCTCCCACTTGCGATGGCTGTGCCAGAGCTTCTCTGCAGCCAGCTACTTCCGGCGTTTCTTGCATCCGAACCTCCTCTTCCTTTCCTCGTTTCCCGACCCTCACCTTTCGACTTTATTGCCCTCGTTTCGCGGATTCCACACCAGATCCGGCTCTATTTGCGAATTCGACTTTATTCTTCTTCAGTGAATATTCAGCTGGCACGCGGAATACTTCTGTGTTCCGGTGAAATATGGTTTTAAAAAAGTATTTGTGCTATTCGTTAATTATTAACGCTCGATTTTATTCAGTTAATTAGGATTCATAACGTTTTCGCGATTTTCACTCTGCCACGAATACTAGATTATAGTATGAGTTCAAACTGACGGGTGTATTTATCTTTCGGTTGAACGAACCATCCAGATTTCCTTTGCAGAGTATACTAGGGAATGGGCAAACAAGTACTTTCTGCGTAAATATCATTAATTAAAGCATCGCAGAGCTTTGGTAGTCCCTTTGGTGTCAAGTAACTTCTACTATGGATGGTCTTTGGCAGCCAAAGAGCAAGTGAGTAGTCGTTTCGTTTATTTAGTGCGGCGGAATCACTTTCAAAGGTTGATCCTTTATTAACGGGTTACCATTGACTTCGTTGAATGTCGTACCGCTAGATTGATCCCTTTTAATTTCCCGTATTTACATCCGGCGATTAATTTGTGAGTGCGGCGCAATATTTCGATTAACCAGCGGAACCTGTGTTTTTTAAACGAAGCAATTAATTCGCACGCATTCCACCAGCACTACTGAATGAGCTAATTCAACGGCAAGCAGATGATTTATACGGTAACAACATTTTTATTGATTTTTCATCAATTTATACCGCTTAATGAAAAACTGTTCGCAACACTCAACGAGGTCATATTTACAACATTTTCGAAATAATTTCAATCCGAATAAAATTGTCAGCATTACTATAGTAGTTTCCTAAATTTTGATACACATTTCTTGACTCGTTTCCGTCTCTTTTTTGTGTTTTCTCTTTTCTGCTAGGATACTTACTTTTGGCGTGAGTATCTTACGTTAGAACCCCCGGCTGTTGACCCGACATCTCCTGGTCCAATTCTCATCGTTTCAGAGAAATAAACGAGCCACTTCATTCGCGATCTCACCGCGTGGATTTTATTGACGGTAAGGCCGGCGGCCGTATTTTCTTTAGTGGGTGGTTTTCGGGCCACTCGATGTCGGTGCGAGCCGGCTTAAACCCTCGACTGTGAGATCTCTGCATCAAATCGTACCTCTTCCGCTCGATTTTCTTCTTGCTCTAGATTTTCTCCTTAACTCATTCAACCTAAAAACTACGAGTCAAACTCGTAATTGGCAATCTCAATTTCAGGTCATAGCTTCTATTTATATGTAATACTGCCGAATATCATGTACCCGCGGACGAGAGGCGATGCCTCGTTCTGACAAAAAAAATCCGAAAAGTGTGTCGAGTAAAATCTGTTCAATTTCGATGTACTTATTGGGGGGAAAAATACGAACTTTAAGAATAATGCTAAAATTATTTTTTGGATTTAAATATTCTGTTGGGAATCGGCTAAAGAGAAGTCCTTGTGTGTTTTGGTATATCTTTTGAAACAGTTCGTTCCACTTGGATAATTTCTCATGATCGTGAAATTAAGGTCATTGAAGTGGTAGGGACCGATCTCTAGGACTGCGAATGAATAGAAGGAAAACGCCGTGGGCTCGTAATTTTTGTTCTGCGGGTAACTTCCTCGGCCTCTGCGAGCAGAGACCTGAAAATTAATCAAAAGTTTGAACCCCCCGGAAAAAGGCTCGAGGAAGTAATATCCCTTTAGGAAGTGGCCTCGCTCCAAAGTGGATGTAACTCTCGCGGTATATACTTTCCATTCTTGGGGCTTGTTGGCCTGCTCACTCAAGACTTATCTTGCCCGTTGAACGTGGAGTTCGTAATATTCGTTACATGTATTATTAACGAGTCACCGGTTTTATCTCCCCTCGTCAGACCTGAAATTTTTAAAGGTAGCCTCTTTTATCGCCAATTGGCTCTCCCCTTTTAATTCAGAATTCAAGAGTTCAATCTATTTACGAGCTGTGCAAAGAACCTTTGCAAATTTCATATATTTCTTCCACTGTCCCTTATTGTACAAGCCGTTTTAATTTCAGAGGAGTTTTAATGTAATTAAGAAATTGCAATGCACCAGACTTTTCATTTAATTTCATGACTCAATAAACTTTGTAATAAACGCTGGTCAATATTTGTAAGATTCACAGAGAGTGTATTTTTTTCTATTGTTGCAGGTAAGACTAGAGGACAGTACGAATCAAAAAGGGACTTTGTGGACAGAGCTGCTGTTCCAAGTTTCAACTTGGTCTGATGTGTTTGGCTTTGGCACCGGACAACCTATCCACGTCGACGAAGGTCAACAATCCTGGAAGAGTTTGTTCGCTTTCCTCCATGAATCCTTTATAGTGCTCTTAGACGAATTCCGGCTGAAAGCCCATTCGGACTGCGCCATATACTTAAGGATAACACTCGAATAATCCTTTTTAACGGATTATCCTTTCTTTCGTCTTCGCATTATGAGCTTTCTCACTTCCGGTATAACCTCTGATAGGTTGCAGATAAAATGTATATAAGGGGTAAATTTCTTGTTTCAAATATATAATTTGGCTTCTTCGATCGTTCTATTAATAATATTCCAAATACCTAATTTTCTTTGTCCATTATGGATCATCTGTAACATGCCTTTTAATTGAACTCAATCGGATCACGTTAGGAGTTCTGCCAAGTACTGAAAATTCCATTCTCAATTCTTCAGCTATTCTCGGTGTTCATAATTATTACCAGTGATAATTAAATATTCATAAGCGTTCGAAGGGAGTCGTTTCGTCTGGAGAGCTCTTTTTCATCGTCTGTCGCGGTCATAACGTTTCCGTAAGTAATGCCCAAGATCGAGATAAATAATTAACGCAGTCAATTAGAAGGAACTACCGTCTGAAGCAGGACCTTTCGAGTACCCTTCCGATAACGTTTCGTAATCTTACGGAGTACTCGAATCCTCCTACTTCCTCTTCCTTATTTCTTCGAGTACTATCGCATACAATTAACATTCGGCTTCATTAGTATTCGACTGCTCTCGAAGAATTCGCGAAAGCATCTGTGTTCATTTGCGATTCCTGTTGCGAACCGCTTATATTGGGCTTCCCCTGCATCTCGCGCTCGATTCGAAACAATTGAGGCTACGCGAGAGGCTTAAGTCTCTCTTTTTACTTTTCTCGGTACAATTAAGAGAAAAATCTCTCTCTCTCTCTTGATACAGTGAAATATTTTGTATTTAACAAATTGGTAGCATCGATGTTTGATGACTGTGACAAAAGAACGAGGGGAAGATTCGAAAGGAATTATTTCAAGACCGACAAGAGCGTGAAAGATCGTTGAAGCGCGTGATATCGATGACAGTCGATTATTAACTTGATCGGGTACTCTAGAACGAAGTGGTTGGTGTTCGATCGGCGCAAAAAGAGAAAATCATTTGCGATCAGTTCTCTGATCGAGATGACGTAAGTGGAGTTATATCAGTGTCGCTCGTTTATATTCTCGAATCGCGTCTCTGTCCTATCGACAGGGCTCGACTTTCCATGGCTCCTTTTTTCCTGAAGATTCGTTTCTCACGAGAGAAGCAAGGACTTTAGGAGTCTGCCCTGACATTGGCAGCGTCGATCTATCGGCGCTATTCGTCAGCGTCGGCTGCGTGAACGAATCTTCCACGGGCCAATCCGAAATAATGTAAATCTCCACGTGCAGCTTGACTGAATGCTGCTTCGAGATAGCTCGCGTGCGCACTGAAGATGTCGGAGAATCTTTATTGCTGCGTTCATTGTCGAATTACTGATGCAGAACTTGTGCTTTTAATTCTACTGTATATCTATATTGTACTGTATCTAATTATGAAGCAGTCTAAATTTCAATTACACAAATTAATTTTCTTGGCACGAGTGCTCGAAGATTTAACTGACCAATTATCAAGTGTAAATGTACAACGCTTTAAATAATTTCGAGAGAGGATAGCATGTAGTATTAAAGTAGGAAATCTGATCTACGGTCCGTTGCATAAAACGTCCAGAAAACGCGAGAAATCTGGCAGGTAAAAGCTCGACTAATTAGCGAATTCACTCGCGGAGGAAGATAACATTTTTACATCCCTTTTGCCGTCTTCTCCCGAAATTAAGCGTGGCGAATAGCGAACCGCAACTAACAGTTGCGCGGACATCCCTTGAATAGAGACAGGTTTAAAGAAAACCTCGCGCAAATTCTCCGAAAACTGGGGCTGTGAATGTGTAGCGTGCATATTCACGCACACCCTGACTTTTGATTTCCACAGCAGTTTCATAAAAGAGAAGGTACTTTCCAGAGAGGCAAGTCAAGGCAAACATTATTCGGGGTCTGGCGAGGCTAGTTGAAAATTTGGAAATAGTTTCGAAATTCATATGCTACTACCCCCTGAAAATACACGGCACTCGGGTAACGGGAAAACCGGACGAGAATATTCGCCCTCTTTCCTCGTTATTCCGCATTTCACAAGAAAATCTCGCGGCGTTTGCTACCGCAGACTTGGCTGGTCCCTTGCGTGCCAGGTAATCCGCTTGTACCACCTTGTTCTCAAAAACTTGCGACTTTCGGGGCTTCTCATCCCCTTTATTAAACATTCTACACGCTGCTAAAAAAGATCGCTATCGTGCAAATCGATATGAGAAAAGAAAAAGCTAGTGTACCTTATATTTACTTAAGGTACACGTAGTTAGTCGAAGTCAAAAGATAAAAGTACTATAAATATCCATTTAAAGGTATCACTAAGTTTTTCGATATCCACTCTGTGAGAAAGAACTCCAAGACTTTATACCATTTACGCTTATACGAAGTTGGACAAATTTCACTTGGGACAATTATCGACCCTCTAACTTCGTATCGAGCACTCGAAGCGTTCGGCTGAATTACGATAAATCTTTCGCTACTTACTGGGAGCGAAGGTAATTAAATGATTCAGCGGGATCTTCCTCTCGAAAGATCTACCCAGTACGATCGCTTTCGGAACACCTGAGCTACGTGATTCCTTCCCAGTTCGTCTGAAACCAATAAAATTTTGCGAACGAGGAAACCTCGTCTATTTTGCAAGCAGAGATTCCGAGAGTCTTATCTGCCCAGACGAAATTAGTATCCGTTTGAGACATCACCAACTGCGGAAGGACAGAGAAAGGGAGAAAGAGAGAGAGAGAGAGAGAGAGAGTATCTCGATGAAACTAGGAGCGTTATCGACGCAGGAGACATCTTCAATAAGGATTCCAAGTGATTCGAGGATAAAGTTTCGCATTGCCGAGGACCGAGACTGGCATTATCTCGCAGCGGACGATTATATACGTCGCACATGGTGCGCTAGCAGAGTCACCCCCTCCCTTGCCAACCCCTCGCAGTGGCGTAGACAGTTGGAAACTCGATCTTTTTCTGTCAGGAAAACTTTCGAGGGGTCCGAGTGCAATTTCAGTCTGCGGAACGAGTTTCTCGCTTGACTATCGGCCGCCTCTGCCGATCCCTATAGATCTTCATCGACTTGCCTGGCTTTAGTTCCTCCATGGTATCAACCCCCTCCCAACTTCCTCTCGTATCCTCCAGTAGCCCGGTTTTCGAGCAATTTCGGAACGGAGCCGTGCATGCATGCGAAATTGAAATTGCACGTTTGCCGATTGCGGTTCTATTCTCTCGTCTTTAAATTATATCTACTGGCTTGTTGAGCAAGAACCTTCCTTTGATTCCTGTTTCCGCAGGATGCGACTAATTTTCTCAATCTAATGAAATCCCTCGAGGTATATTCAATCGGATAATTTTCATTTCCATCAAATAGTAATTAACTAATTGGTAGATAAAATCGAATAGATAAATTAAATTAAAATGTAATTTTAAACAACATTCGTATATCGAATCCCATATATCTATTTAATCACTTTGGTAACCAAACTTAATGTTTCCGCAAACGTGACTGTAGTGTCCGAAGAAGATCAAGATCCACCTGAATTCTAGCCTGCAGCATATCCTCCGGCGTCAAACGCAAGGAAAGTGCATCAGCCGTTACGTTACACGCTCGCTCCGCGAGGCAAGAAACGAATACGTGCTCGAGCTTCGAGACAATGACGTGGGGAAGCGGAAATTCCATCTTTTTCCACAACTATCTTAGAACTGGCTTCGTCTCTCACAGTGGCTCTTGGGGTTCGAAACTCTTGGAGTTTCTTCCGTCAACGTTTTCTTGGTGCATAGTCATTCGCCATCGCGATGCATAGATAGCAATGACATTTTGCGAAGAAAAAGTTGAAAATGTTTTACTGTCTACAATAAGACTCATTTATACCTCTGGACCTTTAAATATCCTGTAACGATAGTTTCCATTTCCTCTTGATTCGATCTTTACCTTCTTACTTACCCCTTCTTCCGCATTCTTTAATCCCACCCATCTTATTTAACTTCTTATTCTCTCACTTACGCAATTCCTCGATGTGCACTCTTTTCTCTTCACCCCTCTCGACATTATTCGGTTATAGGGTTCGATAACCCGATGCTATTCTGCCGAGTGTCTGGCCCGATAAGCTGGATCGGTGGGGCGGAAATAAAACCAGGGAAGTACTCTTGGCAAGGTTGAACGTCGAGCGTGTCGCCAAGAGCTTGCTCGAGGATTCTTTATAACGTAATGCGGGAGTGTTCGTCATGCGTCGATTAGTTCCGGTATTGATCCCTCGGTGTGCATGCAACCGTGGAGAGAGGATACACATTGGATTACGCACGAAATTGAATGACGATATTAACATTTTACGTGTGTATATCCTTCTGCCAGCTAGAGGATGGGGTGTCCAGTCAAATATTTGTGCTGCATTGCCAATTCCAATTAGATTTAATTGAGAATGAATTTTGAATCTCTACTCACTTCCACGGGGTTTGTTTTGAATTCGTTATTAATTATCCTTGTAATAACTGTGATTTGATGCGCGGATTGAAGTAATGCTAGCGTTGCCAATAATCAGATATGCATCTGTATCATATTTTCGATACGAAAATAGTCGTATTCGTGAAATTTTTCATGCACTTTAGAAACTACCAGACTGAAAATTGATATTGGAATTTGTCTACCCGAAGTACTTAGTTTTTTCATTTTGAATCAAGTTAACATTGGCAGACGATATGATTTTTGAACTCGAACACATCTCGAAATTAATTCAACAATACCAATTAATTTATTCCTGAACATTATCCTAGCCGGATATTAGCTTGTTTGCCACATCCTCTAATACAATCCTTACTAATTGATACGTATCGACCTTAACAAGCATATCGGCCTCCCAAATCCGGCAGTAATCGGAATTCGCAACTAAGGCAAGACGTCTCCCGTCTGCCGAAACGTCCTATTCTACTTGTCACAGGGAAACTTCTCAGCCACGAGTTGCCACTGCAGTGGAAAATTATAATAGTTGTCTTTACAGCTGGGAAGCTTATCGCAAAGTTCCCTCCAGCACTTCGACGAAAGCTACACCACGAAGTTCTAGAGAAATTCCGCGAGCAATCTATGTGTCCGAAGCGCAAATCGCACTAGAGTCGAATCTCGATAACTTGGACTTACGTAACTTGAAAATCTTTGTAAAACACAAAATTTCCATCGTTTCCTGATAACTTCGAATTACATCCATTTCAAGTGGAATTATTTGTTGCGAATTTCCATCGAGTATTCAATCCGTGTAACTCGAGTTCCAAGTAGCTATAGTTCATGTTAAGCTGGTTTAAGCGAAATTTTTGTAAATGTTATTTGATATTAAAATTTGTTACATTGGGTCCTGTGTAATTGGACGATTTGAATTATCCTTTGGAGATTCGAGTTATAAAGGTTCTACTGTATAGAATATCCTGGCTTGGCTTTTGTTCGAGCAGTCACGCTCACACGGATAACTGTTCATAAGCGGAGAGATACGTACTCCGGTAACAACTATCTGATCTTTGCTAAATGCAAGTATTGAGCGGACTGTAATGCTCATGATTGAACATGAGAGAGATCGTAATCGATGTAGCTGTTAATAACGATACTGTTTATCGAACTGCGAAAATTTCTCTAAAGATTACTTTTGCAAAACCATACGAGATATTTTTGTTAACGAAACAGATTTGAATAGTAAACATGATTTCATCGGAAAGCACGGAAAGTTGTGTTATTCCGAATAACAGAAAAGTATCGGAGTGAGATTCGCAGTAGTATCGAGTAACATTTACAGCGGGAGAAATTTTCCATTAGTTGCTGAGCAAACAACCGGGAGAAGTGTAAATGGGAAAAAGGGAGTGTTGAGTAGAGCGAGGCATTCGTCCTGAAATTGCATTTCAGGAAGAACCGCGTCCGCTAACATTGTCGCAATAGAGCTGACTGTTCGCTGAATGCTCATTGGGATTAGCTCGTCGGTGTAATGTCAAAAGCAGTAAAAACTTGTTTCGCAAAGCGGCAAACTGAGTGCGGTACGCTCGACTCGCATTACAGTAATTATTATCGCCGCGACGACAGTATTATCTTGAAACTTAAAGTCCCGTCCCTACTGGATTTCGTGACGAGTATCTCTCTTCAACTAACTCACCCTCTCTCTCTCTTCCGGTACACTTGGAGAGTAGATTGCAACGGTGGATGTCCTCGATTGCGAGTTTCTGCGACAATTCCATTAAGAATATGGGACGGGCGATCAACCGAGACTAATTAACGTCTGCTTTTCTCGTGTTTACCCTGAAAAAATGGCACTTGAGTTCATTTTGCGACGCGGGACTTAATGCGGGAGAGTATCGTGGGAAAAAGAGTAATAATGTTGAATATTCTTCGTGAATTATAATGAAACAGATTTTGGTATTTGTCGAGGTACATTTTTGACTTCCGAAAGAATTCCATTTAGAATTCCTTTAAAATTATAATAACTATACTACAACAATTAATGTTCAAATTTCACAATTTTCTAGTTATTGTAAGACATACGTATATAACAGACAGGAGTAATTCCATTGTTAATACGATCATTGGAGATAATTCGTCGACACGTACGTTTCCATGGGAATTTAGTCGCTTAAGTTTAATCGTTTCTGAGATATTTATTTTGCGCTTCCCGTGCATGATATTACTCAGTACTATTATTGCTGCTAGACCGTTGCTGTTATCGGAAGAAATATTTTCGCTCTAAGCCGGAATACTCGGGAGGGGAATTGAGACACGTAATTCCGGGGATAAGTGGATTATGTCGAAATTTGCTTCACCTCCTTTCGAAATGCCCCTTCCTGCCCCTGCCAATGTTCCAACTACCGATTTGCCGGATTCGCTCTCGCGAACTGTTGATTAAGCTGATCGAGCTCGGTGCACGCAAACAGATCGTCAAACGGAGAGAAAGATCCGCCAACAAAGAACCTTCTGATAAGTAATGGACTACCTGATGAATACCACAATTTGCAACCAATCAACTATTCCGATTCACGTATACATGGAATAAAAAAATATATTCAACACTTAATACGAATCATTTTACCTAAAATATTAACCCTGGTAAGTATCTTTTCTCTTTTTCTCATTCTACTTACAATTAGAAGTCTTTCGTTACAATGTTTCTATAGTTGGTGACATATTTTATGTTATAATAATAACGTTAGACAATGATCGCGGTTGATGCTGCGGTTAGAAATTATTTCGCAATCAGGTGGACGTATTTTCAGCCATAAACCGTCGAAGCAGTGTTTCCGAGAGGAGCGATTACACGCAGTAAACCGTTTCGAATCCGGCTCACTTAAGCCATGAGCTATCTTCGCTTCCCGCGAATTTACCCTTGCCTGTGCAGTGGTGCACCCGTGCAATATGCAAATCGTGGCCTACCACCGAGCATACTTAATGGCTCATTCTTGTGCAGTGTGCCGTCGATGCACGAGCACTTCCCTTTTCCCTCTTCTGTCAAGGTCTATACCCTTCCGGATAAAAGTTCGGCAACGCCAACTAGTTTGGACCGAGTGTTGGAACGCCGAAAGCCCATTTCGACACTTTGCCAGCGATAATGTGAGTTTACTTATGTTACTTAATTATGGATTACGGGTTTAATAGCTTCGCGTCCAACATGCTAGTCTTACAACTCCAAAATTGTTTTATTACTGTTATCCATTTGCTTATGAATCGAATATAAGTTTTAATTGATTAAAGATATGCTAGGTAATTGGGTGTCTTTCTTGAAAATGAGAAACAGTGTTTCTTCGTGTCGGTGAGAGTCGTAGTATAGTTTATGGTACATACGAGTACACGTCGTAAAGAGGGAAGACCATCTCGAGAGTATCGGATCTCGATTCGAGAAGGAGACTCGTTACGCATACGTTTACACGGTTAGACGATGTGTAAACGGCTTAAACCATTATATTGGCGCGACGACGTGACGTGAGGACCCGGTTACCGAAGCACGTACGTTAATTCGGCTGTATCGCTCTGTATATGATCCTGGCATTTACATAAGCCCTAGCCACGGCCGGGCAAGTGCGTAAACGCGGGAGCGTGCACGTCCTGAATAGGGACATGCGGCTAATTATTATGCCGTACCTGCCGAGTAGCATCGTTTAAAGCCGATCCGGTATGCCCGATAAGTGCTCCTCCACAGTATCTACAATGCGGAACCAGCTCCTTCTAATTATAATACTCGAAATACCATTCAATTTCGACACAATTCAAATCATTTCCTAATTACGCTCTTTGCCGAATTTTTGGAACGAAACGATGGGTCAGGGATTTTATCATTTTCGATGATTTACCAAAATCCGATATTCATTCGCGTCTGGAAAATTTCATCGATATCCTCGATGCTCAAGATCCAAATGTAAGTGAACGATTGAGATATTTGCAATGTATGGGCCATACGTGATCGATATAGATTTTAGATATTCGGGATGTTTGAATCATTCATTTGGTATGCGACTAGACCTAGATCTGAACATTTAGATCGTTGTAGTATCTTCGGTTCTGGAACTTGGATGAATTTCAAGTGTTTAGAAACGGGAACACCAGAACGAATATTATTAGGACACTAAGGTATTTCGATGTCAAGTAGAACGTATAACCAAAACCAGAAACCCACAGTCTCGCATTTCCATTTATTTGCATAAGCATAATTTTCTGCCGTGGATTTTTCCCAGTACATTTTTTTAAGTGGTTTATATCAGATTCCACATAGATTTTCTATGTAAATGAAGTTAGTCAATGTACTCAGATTGAAATCATTCGAAACACATGATCAAAATTTGCTTCTTGGACTAATTCACTTTTGTAACATAATTATTGGAAACACGAGTCGTTGTGAGAGTTGAAAATTAATTATGCATACCTTATAGAGTGATCGGACTACGTTGTTACAGGGACATTATACTTTACGAACGTAACACAATGGCATTAGTTCGGGTGGGTATGATTGTATGATTCTGTTTCTGTGGCTATTAAACTATTAAGCGTTGGTAGATGTCATTTGACGTCTGTTTGCTGGTGAATGCCTTTCGCAGTAACAATACTCGTTTTGTCCTTTTGCGAACAATTGGTCTGCCACTGGTTTAATTGCATTTTGTTAATTATAATTGAGAGAGTCTGTGTATGTCATATTATTCAATTTCTATAGGAATCTTGCTGACTGTTTAACGCGGTTAATAACAACTCAGAGCGTGTTCAGTCATTTTAACAATTGACCAGTCACAATTTATTGTGTTTCCACGAATGAAACGTGTTAGCAGGAAACAGTCGATTTGAGAAAAAAAGTCACTCATACTTTTCGAATAATAATTACGTCAGAAGCATTACATTGTTCTTTTGCAGTTGCACAATATGCCACTCAGAATTCTTAACTTGTGCCATAGGAATCTACGCGTGAAATATGAAAAATGCTCGTGGAATTTGTTAACTCTTGGAATGAGAAGGATATAGTACGAAATTGTGGTGACCCATTTCCAAATTGGTCTCTATAATGGTTGAATCGCGAGATGAGAGAGGATCGCGCGTCCAAAACGTGCCGTGTCCTCGTGGAATCCTGACCGTAGAATTTCGCCTCCTGCTGATTACGAACGAATGCACGTGGCCATTGTCCGTCATTCGACGTAGAGACCGCGGTGTACCCTATGTTACGTTCTACCCTCTGAACCGATGACAGTGCAGGGTTCCGTGGAGATTCGCGCATGCATATCACGCCGATGATTTTCGTTGCTGATTCACAATTGGACCTTCCCAAATTACAGATAACCAGCCAGTGTGCTTGTTTCGCGGTAGACAATACTGACGTGGCAGAGATGAAATCAAAATTGAGAAGATCGTGTTCATACGGCAAAGATTACAAATTTTATCTCATCAGGCAAATAGAATCATTTTGGTTTGCTAAAATAATTGAACCGATATAAATGAAGATGGAAGATCTCTAATAGAAATTCTTCCGAATAATCATACTGTGGTGGATTAAACCTTGGGAAAACTGAATTCGACCGAAATCGAGCCAATTTCGTTGGCGATGAAGATTCGATTTAATTCGGAATAATTGTCGGCGATACCGTTTGCATAATCGTCCTAGCCATTGAAAATTGATAGCAACGCGTTGGGTAAGGGAAGGTTGATGCCCCTAATAACACATTATATCAACATTTCTGGCACGTGGTGTGTATCCCCGGTACGTGATCCAAAAACCTGTACGCAGCTTGATCCTATTAACCCTTCTTGTAATCGTGTGGCCTCGTAAGTTAAATATTTGTGATCTGAATTTATGATGTTTAAGTATTAATTATTGCAATATGCATTTTGATCTCGTAAAATCGAATTTTTTGAATCTGTGATATATCAATACAATACTGTAACAATGTCTGCTTTCTATCCGGTGAATTGAGAACGATTTCGCGAGGCTCATTGTAAAATTTGCTTAGCAAAGCCGATATAGAATATCTGGATCAGTGTGGTTAGGATGTAATTAGATTCTTGGCAGTCGAATGGTACAGGCGATAGATGGTAAAGATTCTTGTTCCGCGATGATTGGATGATCTAATGCTCGTGTGTTCTAGTATTACATCGGGCTCGTGAGTTTGTAATATCAAAGGCGATGGAGAAACTGGAGTGGTTTTGTTTATTCTGCTCGAAGATTAAATGTCAGACACGGACGAAGAGAAACTATACTAACTTCAGTTGTAAACTTTAAAATATTGTTAAACTGAGTTGTGTAAGTCATGTGGAAGACTTAGAATTTTAAAAGAAAAACTCGTGTGATTAGTTTTAGTTGAATTGCAAAATGGAGATGATATTGCTACAATATTCGAATCCAAGATACATCAATATCATTTTTGTTAAATTTCTGTACTATGTGTTTCGAATCCTGTTTGGAATTTGGAAAAACACATTTGCCGAAAAAATCATTCGTCCAAATTACAAAGCAAAAATCTCACAACAGGATTAGAATCATCCTCCTCGGCACACCGGATATGTTTCCCGGAATGAAAACACACACGGTGCGGCTCGATACAGAAATGCCAACGAGCCGATCGAGCCAAACTCGATTTCCATTCCGTTTTAATGAATCCACCGGGGAGGAAAAAAATGGCCGTCGCTAATGAACTGTAAAAAGCGGAGCCTGTCTTCCGAAATCGATTGCCAGCCGTAAATCAAGCTGCGCGCAGGCGTGTCCAGTTCGTTTAGTCTAATCCTGAAATTTGTTTCCACTCTGTCGCTGCAGCATTTCGCGGTACACATACAATTACACTTACCTGTACACAGACGCATGTAGCACATACATACATAGATCGCATGGAATCCGGATGACGAGCGCGCAGTGTGGGAGATTGGGCGGATATCGATCAAATATTGGCCCGCGATATACAGATAATTATAGATGCACGAATGGTTGCACGATATTGTGCAGATATACGCTAATCTCGCGTTGCTCCCTCTCTTTCTCTCTCACGCTGTAAAGTCATACTGTCGCAGCAAGGAAGTAACGGTACGAGACTATTTTTTCGGAAAATCATCTTCGTTCCAATGTACAATTTTTAATTGCGCTTAATTGACAATAGGTAATCGCTCGAAAAACTGAATCGATGAATTTTATCGAATACGCGTTCATATCGGCAGTATGATAGAAACTAGACTGCTCGATACGATAAATGTAAACGAAGGCAAAATTAAAATATAATAAATTTAGAAGACTTTGTGATGCAATCGCAAACGGAAACTATATGTCTGTCCAATCTTTGAAAATTTCCCCTTGGGGGAGAATAATGTAAACTGAATTTTATTCCGAGCGTAACGGTCAAAGAGGATAGCACAATTTTTAGATAAAAATTCGAAAGCACCATATGGAACGTCAAAAAACTGATTTTTACGGAGAATTTTATACCTTTCGGGAGGTATTGCCGAGAATAAAATTGGCGGGTTGTAGTGCTTCTGTTAGTGGATTCTCAATTTGCAAAAGTTGATTTAGGAAGAATTTTTCTGTTTATCAATTAGTTATAACTAACCATGTAGCATTAAACGTTTACTTTAACAAGAGGAATACTAAACTGTGTCTTTTGTATAAAGTATTCTGTATTAAAGTTTTCAACGTAGTTATCCGAGAACAACAGCATTATATGTGATACTTTTTTCAACGTTGAAAACAGTTGAAAACAGAGTTGAAAACAATTTCAAGATTCAGTCCTACGAGTACTGAAAGCTTCTATTATTTCTTTTTACCTATTTCAAATGGATATATTTTTTTGCCTCTAAGGCAAAAGTTGTTTTCAATCCTGAGTAGAGGAGCACAAGTTGTGGGAAAAAATTTGTGTTCTCGCAGAGTGCCGCTCGAACATACATTAGTAGCATCGAGTGTCGGAGAAATTAAAGCTAATTAGGTTGCGCTGCCTCTGCTTCTTTTTATGAATTTACGTGTACACATCGTGCCATTTGAGGGATATTCTCGCGGCTCCGAGCGAATTATATTGTGCTGAATTAATGTTCTTTATAATTATATTTTTATTTTATCGCGAATGTGAGTCGCGCGACGAATCTCCACTTAAGCAGTCTTCCCAGTTATTTCACGCAAGAGGCCGAGCGTAATTAAATGTATAAAGAACATTTAGGAAAAAAATACATATTTCTGAAGATCAGTCGATCCATCTGCTTTTTACCCACGATTCTGTTTAAATACACGGTCGACAATTTAAATATGGAGAATGAATCGTGAATTTCAAATTGAATTCTATCCACTGCAGATATATTATTAAATTTCAATCGATTTATTTGACCTATACACTATTCTTCTTTACTTTTATTACTCTATAAAAATGACTAAACCTGCTACTGTATTTGACCCGGAGCGATCGATCAAAAACGATTTTAATATCAACCTTTTTTTTGAGTATCGTTTATCTGGAGAATATAAAATGATTAATCATCTATTCTGCGCCTCTGAAGAGTAATGTATTCGAGTATTTGAAATTTATCCATAGATTGCTCTCGTTGTAAAAAGGATGTTGAGTTTTCAGCCGCTCGTTATGTTAGTCGCAGGCGAAGTAACAAGGTATAGGGAAAGGTAAAAAGTGGAGGTTTGTTAAGCAAAGTGAAAGCCGAAGGAGTTGAAAGCTCCTTGGCCGTTTCTCGAGCAGGGCAATGGTGTTTGAAGACGCTGTCACGTTTCGTAAGAAAAGCAACGATGCCGCAGACGGCGTACGCATTTGGTTAATTAACCGGTGCAATTAACGGTAGCTAGCCTTTTTCAGGATTATGTTTGTGTGGTCTTCAGGGGAGACGAAGGGTGTTAGTGGTGTAATTTTCAAAGCGAACGCCTTCCCCCTGCCTTGTTATCGCGACTCGGTTAAATTGCCGAGGGTTTCCTCGTGTCTGGCGAAACCCCTGAATAAAATCCCATTTACCGTAAACCCAAGCTTGCAAATACGATTTTGGTCTTTTGTGGTAGCCAGAAGAGCTGCCGAGCGGTTCGCGAATGAAGCGTCTCGTCTCAACTGGCAAAATGAGCGAGACTTGTCAATGAATATACATGTGAACTGAACTGAATGACAACCCGCACGCTATGGAAAAGAAACAATACCATTAACTAATTTCCAGACGAGAAATGTCCAAATATTTAGATCATTTCTGAAAGATTAGATCTAAAGGAAGAGACAATTTCAGCTGGAATTATTATTCTCTGCTGAATGTTTCGAAATACCACGATTTTCTCCTATATACGGCGAGAAGAGATGAACTCATAAAAAAGGAATGTTAAATGAACGGTTAGGAAGGGCAGGGGTATAAAAGGTGAAGATAAGGCAGGTTAGGAGGAAAGATTAAGAAACTGAGGGAATAATAAAGTAGTGGAAGAAAAATCGAAGATTTAACGGTTCAAAGTCTAAGAAGAAAATTCGCAAACTATCTAATGGTTTGTAAAACCATGTGTATTCTGTAAACTACTCAGCGTGGATGTTGATTTTAGCCAGTTGCAGGCGTCGCGAAAAGTTTATTCTCTACACGTTCTTTAAACGAACTGAATCGAGAGAATTTATGAGTTGAACCAAGTTCATTCGTAACTCTTATGGAACTTGTAACTAGATGAGAATATTATCCGAATATTTCAAAGATTCTTCTTACTAGAGATAAATTCCAAAGATTTTTTATTTCACTGACGTAATTGCCTATAAAGGTGTATTCGGGTAATTTTATGCAATTTGAAATTCTCTATAAATAATATCCGGTGGTGAATCGAACCATTATTACTCATTACTCAGTTGGCAGGACGCGAATAACAGAAATTAATTGTGAATCGTACCAACAAACCGTATCGTTTTCGATCTTGAAACATTGCTATTCGTTATCGATACTTTAAATCACCGATGTCGTATTTTTCTCCCAGCTGCTAGTTTGTCTTCTCGAGTGAGAATTATATTGAATTGGCGATAAAAGAGCAGCAGAATTCTACGGAAAGCGATCTCTTGTGCAAGAGTGTTTGTAACGAGAAGCTTGAAACGAAGAAAGAGGAAGTTTATTCAAATATTTCGTGTATACCGAGAATACGTATGCCGTCTTGCAACTCGGTTTAAAATACCACTATTTCGTAAAATATTTCTCTTCTTGGGAAACGCTTTTCTTGCTAGACAGACTGCTTTATACTCCTTTCGCTTGTATTTTTAATCAAGTGTCTCCGGTATAGCAGAACGTTTCTGCAATCCTCCCAGTTATTTCATAGCAAATTTGCTCAATCTTTAGTCCCTTTAATTAATGCCTCTCACTCGCCACGGTATTTCAATCTAATTAACGTTTTCATTACTCTCTCTCTCTCTCTCTCCTTCTCTCTCGGTGTTAAAGTATTGTTCACCTTAGTGCGTGAATTTGATTAATATGAAAAATGTACATTTCAAGTTGGATTCGATTTAAATCAGATTTAATTAAAATTGACGAAAGCTCATTGAGTTTTAGAAGACGTATTATTTTCTTTGACAGTGGCATTGAACAAAAGTAAGCAAGGCTCGAAGAATCGAGCAGAAAGTTAAGGAAGCGAGAGAAAGGACATAGCGTAGACCTAAAGTGCCTTCAAAAGGAACCTTGCAGCTAAAATAACAGGAAAAACATGATGCTCGTGTTTTTCTACGCGAACATCCTTTTACCTTGGTAAAGGAATTTTTAAAGAGTTCGTAGGTCGACTGTGGTCAAGTTCGGTTGACTGATTAGATTATTCGCTCACTGCCTTCTGACATTTACTATTTTATTTTCTCTTTCCGCCTTCGAATTCTCAAAACCCTCGGGTTTTTCTGCAAAAATGTTATACTTGACTTGACCTACACTGCACGCGTATAAAATTTCACTTGCAATATGCGTCGAAAGTATGTCAAAACGATGCCCAAAGCGCAGTCAACTATAACTACGACTGTAGTTACCATTGTCTTAACACAAACGAGACACATTTTCAACATTATCATTGGCATACCATAATCCTTCACTTGCAACATAAATGTTTCCATTTCTATTCTTTTAACAGTTTTCAAGAAAGTTATAGCGTCTGTTTGTAATAAAGATCGTTCTTGTGCTGAATTCTACTTGACCTAGTACATAATGTTACACGGGCGGATAGTGGACCGTAGGTTTGCCCAAGTGGGTCATATGAGAATCCAAAAGCATTAGATTCCGAATTGTTAATAGAGAGAATGCTTACGTCGAGTTCTAGTTTCAGTAAGTAATTACGTGGTGCATTGGAATTCCGTAGAGCTGGTTCATACTGATTTCAAATACCTGGTGGCGAAGTTGTATTGATTATACAAATTCCACCAAGAAAATTAGTTAATAATGCCTCGTATAAAAGATATTTCTTTTAACAACTTTCTGCTTTATTGTGGACAGAGTACAAAGGGTTGACAATCGATATATCGAGTTCTTCGTTTCCAGTTGGTGGGTGTTACGGTGATCGCGGTTCTACGCGTTTTATTTTCTCTTCAGAATCGAGTTGGGTGTCGATTTCTTCCTGTTGGGTTCTTCCACAGGTTTCGCGTACATGATAGGATTCGCAAGATGAGACGGTTCCATATAGAAAGACTGCATTTATCAGTGATCATGATTGCGAGTGGCAGCATAATTTCGTGATGTACCGAGACCGATTCCACGGGGTGTGAACGATAACGGATCCCTAGGGCATCAGGCAGTCACATTGACGAGAGCGAAGGCGAAAATGTCCTGGGCCTCATCCTCGTATCTGTCGGCCCCATAGCACGAGATGATACTTTCTTATGATACCTTGGCGCCATCCACGTAACGATGCCCGGTTACGATGCCGCTCTTACGAACTGGCGATTATTAAATTTTCGCCTCGCCATCACCCTGCCAGCTAAGCTTTCCAGGCGTTTTATCGCCACTTGCGGCTTAATCTCAAAGACAATCGCCAATTTTGGCTCCCTGTCATAAATAGAGCTTGTACTCTGTGATATTCGTTGAAGTGGTTTCGGTAATAGCCTTGTTTCATAATGGACCTCCTGGTTCAGTGAATTGTCGAGATTGTGCTGTATGAGTAATAGAAAATTGTCATAGCGTTTTTTTTAGAAATTTTCTCCACTTTTGGAAGACTTTTCGTAAGAATGAACTGTACGCGAGTCAAAGTTCCCAAGAGTAGTATAACACGTTATCGCAATATCCATGTTGTCTGACTGACTACGTATGTTACTTAGGTAAAAGCTCCATCGGTCTACCTTGACTTGCATCGTTGCCCGCAGCAAATATCACGATAAACCAACATTTTCTGCTTTTCACGCAATGGAGAAAAGTGCCCTCCTTTTCGAAAATTTTAAATTTCACGCCGATCATTTCGCGTGACAGTCCGTGACACCAAATTTGGCAAAATGGCATTTAGAAGAAGTGTTTTTTGTCCAACTTGTGATCGATGCCTTTTTATGTTTTTCGATTTCACCGAGAGAAGCAAATGAAATTTACTCAGGCATAGATAATGTAATAAAATCTATATCCTATGTGTTTGCAGTTGCACGCGTTGTATTTCATTATTACGATTCATGTTAATTCCCCAAGCCATAACTTTTCTCTTGAAAAATGACTCCCTCAACAAGGGTTCATCCCTTGGGCACTTTATCGCACGATTCGGCTGGCGTATAACGAGCCAGTAACGAGCGTGCCGCACCAAAATCTTTGGGCCTTCGCGGGCCAATAAATTAATTATGCTAATTGCCGCGCGATAAATCGCTTGTTACCTTAACAGCGCCCTGTTATCGGGGAATCGTAGAGAGAGGTCAGCTCGATGCGGCTCAATGATCGGAAAATCAGACTGCGAACCTCGAAACAGGGAATGTGTGCATGGGGGAGGAAAAGTCAGGATCGCAGATCGATATCAAAGAAAAAATAGACCGAACCAGTATTGCGCAACTTTAATCGACTGGAAAAATAATTTCGCTCGACCTCCATCGTGGAAGTATGTACAATCGGGAAATTGGGATGCCCATCGCGAAATTGCATCTGAGCATGCGGTCGACGTTCGAATTTTATTGATACGCAGGTATTGTTAATGAGCTTGCGTATAATTTGCTTCTTCCTTTTATTCTACTGAAAATTTTCTTGTTTACCACCGATTTATTCATGCAAATATTAAAATTAACAATTTTGAAAATTGGCTGATTCTTTTTTAACTAATGGTTAGATTTACTCTACACAACGGTACAATAATAAAGTCTATATTGTATATTTCACAGATTCTTGTATGACAGAATGATTTACGTAAAACTATATATTTATCGATATTTTATCGTTCGTGGTAGATTATAGAATGGAGTTTCGTTAGCGTGAAATTGCGATTTCACTTCTCAGTTGCACGTTTTAGCTGCTAAGCTTTTAATCGAATTATACTATAATTGCGTCAGGATTGTTTTTTACGATTTTGGCGGAGAGAACTATAATTTATGGAGGGTGCGCATTATGACAGACTGTTATCGGCTGCAGTGGGATTTAATTTTATTCGGCGCTGACCGCGGCCAGTAATTCATCCGGCTTCCGATATCTCTCGTATACATACCACTAAATTTCATACGGAATTTATAAATATTCAGTGGTAGATGTTTGAACGTGTTCTGCACAATTTGGTTCTGTCAGTTGCGCTGTCTTTCTTTTAAATGCACTATATGATTCACACACAATGCTTGTTCCAAATGTCATTCAGTCTTATTGCTAGTAAATTCGGTTCCAGCAGTTCCGTTCGATTTTGTCTCATAAAGTTTCGCGACATAAGCATTAATTTTCAATTTTTTACTCACCGAATAGATATTTCATTGAATTCAACCAAGAAAGGAGATGCAATTTTCTGAAAGAAAATCATCTAGGGAAAAGAACGTTACCATGGAAACGGTGTTCGCAGAGTGTCGCGGTATTCGCCGCTAATTTGTTTCGAAGCTGCTCGTTTATTCCGCGTGCGTAATTTCGGCTTTGTCCTCGCAGTGCGACAAGCGAGCGGAAAAATTTCCGCGCGGGACAAAAGAGCCTGGGATAAGAACTCGCGGCCAGGGCAGCGAGACCGTGGTAACTGCGACTGCGGAACAGAGGATTTGTTTGTTCTTGGCGTTGTTGGTTACAGCGGAATCGCATCTTGGGGACGTAGTTCTCCGTGGAAGTGGAAGTAGTAAACCCTGTAAAAAAGTTGCTCCAGCAGTTTCGCGAATGCTGCGTCGCGCCGGTAAGAATGAGAAAAGCAAATGAGAGGAATTTCGCGACGGAAGTTTCCTTCATCTTTATTGCATGGGTTAACATCGGTGCTCTTAATTATGAAATTTCTTCTTAATCGTCATTTCGTCGACGCTAATCTTTTTGGGACTCTCCAGAATCATCTTGGGCCGATACATTTTATTTTTTCGCTGGAAAATGTTGACCAATTTTATTTTTTTAATTTCTTTTCATATGTAAGTCTCAGGTTGCAATACATTTGATTGATACAAACTCTTTCGATAATGAACTTTTCAAACTTAATCCTCGAACTAATAATCATGTACCTGTACGAATTACAAAGTTTTAATTTTCGTTCATCTGCTGTTATATTTCACAGCTGAACGAAGTTGGAAAATAATTCGAGTCCGATTCCGATCTCCCGAAATTCGTGGGATTTCTACTGGTTCAATGTGAAATTCTGTAGAAACTGAATCCGCGAACCGCTCGGGGTTTCCGGTCTTTCTGGTACAGGCACGTTGTTCGATCGAACTGGCTGAATTTTAATCTGAACCTTTTGCTGGCGACCGAGCGACGTGGCTAAAGTTTAATTATCCTGTCTACTTGTGGAATTTTCGATTGTCCTCCTGAATTATTGGGAGGTCAAATACCACACAGAGAGATAAAACTTTTGTCGTATCTTCAAGTTCAATTCTAAATTTCTACAGCAGTTTTCTCATATCACCATTATTATTATCATATTAATATTCCTAAAATAGAGTTATTCGTTTGTTTAATTTCTTCAAAGATTAAACAGGAAACGACAGAATATGATACAGAAATCTCTTGTAACTTTTATATGGGAAGAGAAAGGTGGCCAGAATTATACAGGAATCCACTAAATAACTAAATTTCTTAAGGTAGGAAGAAAAGGAGGAACCGAGGATCGCGTTTTCCCCAACAGAAAGCAGGAAACCCAAGGGTGAAAGTGCTCGGAAGATCCGACGTAAAATCACCAAACTTACCTTTCCATCCTCACGGTTTACCCGGGAAATAACGGACTTTCTCCGGTATTAGCATAGCTCAGCTCTCGGTAAGAGCGTCCTCCGGATACCCAATGAAGTATACCGGAAGCTCGGCTTTTAAGGCGACATAAAAAGCCCTCGTTTTACGAGGTAGCCCGCTTTCTCTCTCTCCCTCACTCCTTATTTGAGAGAAGCGGGATTTCAGGAAACCTCTTCTCGATATTTCGAGAACGTCTGGTGGTCGTCGATGCATTTCGGAAGGTAGAGAAGGTAGAGGTTTGAGTCAAGTTTTGCTCAGTTTTGCCAGTCCTGCCAATTTTGTCAGTCTAGCAGAGAAGAAGGAACGCGAGGCGAGGCGTCAACTACCGCTGAGTACCGTGAAAACTACGGAACTTTTCCTCGATTTTTACGATCGCGTAAAGGGAGATGCGTGCACATTTTATCCGCACCCTGGCTTTTTGCTCCCTTTTTCTCTCTTCTCGATCTTCCATGGGCCCTAGGTTCTTCCGCTACCTTCGCTGGTGTTTAAGAAACTTTTATTAAAAGGTCTCTGAAAAAGTGAATACAGGAATTTCATGGTGTAATCTTAAAACTCTCTAGTCTACTCGCTCCTTAATACCGAAACAAGTACTTGTTAAGGGTAGTCTTCTGTCGATAAAAGTAGCAACAAAAAAAAATGTAAACGAATAGTATTGAAACAGCTAAAACCCATTATAAACAAAATTACACGCTGATAATTATAGAAAAGAATTGTAAGAATCATCGGGAAATTGTAACTAGAAACAAGCAGAATTATTTTTCCATCGAAGCGATATTAGATTTTCTCCGATTTTAGTTATAAACTCTGTGGATCGTAAGTTCGACAAGGTAGCAGTTAAAGGGGAGAAATTCAGAGGTATGAGCGTTGCCTTTGGGATTCCTAGGAAGAAACACTCTCTTCTCGGCAGGAAAGAGAGAGAGAGAGAGAGAGAAAAGATAAAGAGAGAAATAGAAAAGAATCGCAGAGCAGTTTCTCCGAGTGAAATAATTCGCAGAGGAGAGTAAAGCTCCTGGGCTGAGCCAACTGCGTTTCCCTGAATTACGTCGGCTTGGCGAGCCGAGCCGGGCAGAGCAGAGCTGCGCCACGCTGAGAAAAATATTTTCGGCGTGGGATTCCGTAAATGCTGAATGAGAAGCGCAACCTTATTTTCGCGGCATCCCATGCTACTCCGCACCGCGCTGGTATTACGATAAGGAAATGCTGCCTGCTGGGATGCCCTGAAATATTGTGATCCCTCGGTCTATGTAGTCTGATACATCGTTTCCTCTGGCGCTCTGTTGCTTTTCTATTTCTTATGCATTCTGCGTCCTGCGCTCCAAATTATTCCGTAGCTCGCAGTCTCTTTGCGAAAGTAATGCTGACTCTTTCGTTTCACACCTGATGTCACGATAAATTGTTTCTGTATTTATTTCACGGAAACTTTCACTTTCCACGCGATTTCTCACCTACTTATCGATTTCTTTTAATTTTTGAATGTTTTAACTATTCAAACCAATCGAATTGGGCTAATTCATTGAGTTAAACTTAAATGAGTTATTAACAATTGGAATTAATTTTCTCGGGTAAGTGGTGTTCATAATTTTTCCATCATAGTGGAAGCGCATAAATTCAGATTTTAAATGAGGAAAATTGTTGTCGACCGCTAGTTTAATGTATTTCACGTTGCAGATTCTAAAATTTAAATGATCCCCCCTCTGCTTATGTCGAGGTACAAAATGATATTAATTTAAACAGTATATTGCATATTCAACCTAATTCGACTCAACGCCTATTACGACCAAAATTCGAGAGCGATGATAGTAGGAGACTGTTATAAAAAATTCAGCATTCCTCTTTCCAGAGTAATTGTAATTATATTTCGGTGTCATTTCGACGATTAAATTCGTGTTCGCGAGGAATTTCTAAATTTCAGGAGGAAATTAAAATTCATGGATATGGCAGACGAGCGGAAAATTCATGGAAACTGACTGGCTATTTTAAAGACGCGAAATGTAACGCGATCGTGTGCAATTTGTATGGTAATGTCTGCTGGTAAACCAATGGATTACATCTGGCGTTTGATCTTCACTGGGTCAATCATGATTGAACCTGCCGCTTGATAAGCGTCTTGACGCAATTGCCTACCCAAATCGTGCTCTATGATAACCTATTAATAATAATAATAATGGTAGTAATAATAATAATAATAGGTGCGTTAACGGTCTGCGCTGCGATTGTTAACCCAATAATAGGACATAATGTCTAGTATAACGCTTGCCAACAGACTACTATACACATACATGTATAATATCCAGTAGAGCCAGTTTCATCTATAATTCATCTCAATCATGTTTCCAAATCGAAATTTCGACTGAACTAGTGGGTGCACCTTGTTGATGCGTTTTCAACCACCGACTTCACTGTTCACCTAGAAATTCGACATACATATTGATGGACTTGTTGAAGACTATATCTTCTTGTTTATTCCAAGAATATCCAATCTTGAAGTTTGCATAGCTTCAATCTTGAACTTTACGCGAAAATGCTGCCGCTTAGGGGCTGGTGTACGCTGGCTAGCAGAAACTTTCGGATAACCTAGCGATTGCCACTAAAATCGAGTATTCTCACAATTTTCCAACCGAATTCGAAATTAAGGGATTTTCATTTAGGAAACTACTTCGTTCCGATTTTTTTTTTCATCGACGTCGATGGAATATTGTTAGCTGCATATTGGACTGATACAAAAGCATATTGATGTTTTACTTTTTCATTAGAGCCGATATCGAATTTGTTTTTTCGTATTGAATTTTGTACTGTTTGATCGGAAGTCATTCGAGTGGGTGTGCAACAATTTTAACAGAGGCTTCAACTGTATTTTTCGGAAGAGAATTTCAGCTTTGTTACGCTTGCAGGGTTTTTAAACCCAAATTGGAATTTCGTTTGTAGCTTCAGGTCGAAGGATGTGTTTTACGCAATTCATAATGTGGAAAATCGATTTAGTCTCGATAGGAAAATCCTTTGTGAAAAATACAATTTCTTAGGAAATCCTTACAGACTCGTGATAAAGTATCGGGACATGTTCCATGAGGATCCAATAAAAATTCGAAAGCCGTGCCTTTCGTGGTTCAGGCACAGTAGCACCAGAACTTTTGAAACTTAACATTGCGCTAGTAAAGGGGATTCCACGCCTTTAAGTCAGCTTCAAACTTTGTTTCCTTCAGAGAATTTTTGCTCCCCCAGCACATTGATTGTCGCGTCAACTTTGCTAGAATTCCCCTCGGTACAATTTCAACTACTTCACAATTTACTCGCATTTGATTTTTCACTTTGCCGGAGAACGTTCGGAGAAAATCCTATAATATTGTCTGGGTCAGCAATGCTGGGTATCCGAACTTCGATAAGTATATCAAATCTCTTAAAACCCCCAGGGGCTACTATTTTTCAAAATGTATTTCTAGTGTATCAAATATCTAGTAATTACCTTAGAAAATAATATCTTTGCAATTTCTAACTCACCTTCTTCTGCTTCATTTATCAAATATATACAAAATTAGCTCTAAAAAAGGGGAAAATGTAGCAGTAGTTTCGCCTGTTTAGTTTGGAAAATTTCCTCCAATTCTACAGTTTGCGGGTCTCGTATCTATCGTTCCGTTCTATAGAATTCCATTAACAGAGTTCGTAGGGTGTCCCCGCTCGAAATTACGGGCATGTTTCACGAGGAGAGTGGTGTATAGCGAAGCAACCCCTTGCGCGCACTCGTAGCATCCGAGGCTAAGGGGGAGCCACGCATGACTAGCCAGTGGAATGCATTGCATCCTTGCCGAATCCACTGGACGATCCCATGTTTCCATATCCAACCTTATTCTCAGTGGGCACGCATACATGTACACCGTTAGGTACGTATCCACGAGTCGAACGTGCGCTGAAAGAAAATACACCTTTTTATTCGAAGAAACTGTCGGTAGATTCTACTTCTTCCTGGTTCATCTCTCTTTCTCTCTTCTTGGCTGCTTTGTCCTCAAGCTTTTACTTTGGGACTCCGTGCACCATCGGACAAAATATTTCATGCTTCAAGGCGACCGACCTACACTTCTCAAATGCACCCTGCTTTCGTAGACCTTCCATTCGATTGATTTCTTCTCGGATACTATTTTCCTTTTATTCATGAAAATCCCTTTTTTCCCCCCTCTTCGAAACGTATTACTGTAGCATGTCATTCGCTCCCTGGGAAGTAATTAGACTGTAATTCAAAACCAAACCATTGATTCGTATTTGGAATCCATGCTCGGTGGTGCATGAAAGCTGTTGTTTTGACACTGTTTGATAATTTGGAATCCAATCAGGTGATGGATTTGAACCATCGCGCTGTGGTTTATTTGGAAGTAAGAGTACTCTCCTAACACCACATACTCTCTCCTAACTTTCCGAAAAGGTAATTTGAACATCCTGTAACTTAATTGAGCTCAGGCATTTGTAACATTTGCATCGTCCATCGCAATAAATTTAGGAAAATCAAGAAAATCACAAGGATCACAAAATGCCATTCCCTGTGAATATTTCTTAATTACTTTCTTAAAGTAAGAAAAGTATAACAATAGCTTTTCGAGCAATTTGTAAGATGGAACGTCTTTAAAAAGTGTAAAAAACAAGGTGAATTAGTTCCAAGTATCCGGAGGGTAACAGAAAGTGTTTTAACTGATCCAACTTTGGAAACTTTTCCTCGACAAGGTTTCCACAGCTCGTTCAGCCGCAACTGATATCTCATTACCGCAAATAGTTTACACGGGAAGCGGCGGCGCGTGTCCATTACCGTAAATATTTCAGGCAGCATCCAATTCCGGCCGTGTTAAATGACTGACGCCCCTAAATCAGACACGAACGTCCCTCTGCCCATCGTTTTCGCAGCTTCAGTTTTCCGAGTGCTTTAACGAACCTCGTCTCCACGGAAGCTCCGTTTCGAACTCAGAAGTCTCGATACTTTATACGTGTAAACCTTGCGCTTTACGTTTAAAGAGGAAACCTAAAATCGAATTGGAACGCGTTAGAGTTTCTCGGATTTTGACTCAAGTATCCTATGGATACACCTGGTGGATTTTGCTTATTGTTCGCGCAATAGGGTTTTTGTGTCCTGCTACGACATCTTGGATTGTATAAGAGTTTCCATTTTCCATGGCGTTCCGTGTATCGAGGCAAGCAGCACAAGAAATAAGGAAGAGAATTTCCCGTTTCGTTCGAGCATCCATTTGCCTTATCGAGCTTATTTCTGGCTTATTATCACTGCAGTGTTCGCTGCGATACCCGAAAAGACCAAAATCGAGATCTGCTACGAATTCTTATTGCCGCCACTTGAAAACCGACTTCGAAATTCGAACTTTCAAATTCTCGATTTTCTTCCCGGAAATTATTTCTCCGGCTAAAGAGAGAATTATCGGAATTCGAAATCCTGTAGTTGGTTTCGTTTATTCCACGGTTCGTGCTTCTAAGTCCTGTAATTACTCGCGCGATACTATTATCGTAGAATTCATTTATAAAGACTTAACTTAGCATTTAAATGAGAAAATAAATTCAACTACATTTCAATTGCACCTTATAATTTTATCCTATAATTTGATCGTTGAAGAGAAACTTCGAGTTAAAGGCGATTTTCACAATTGATACGTTCATGGGATTTGGTAATAAAATTTACCAGTTACCAATTACTCTATATGAGTCATTAATTGAACTAGGTCCTTCTGAATCGAAAGCTCTCGAGATTTCCGAAACCTTGTATTGGGATTGGTAAAAATTGCAACTCGTTTCGAACATATCTTCCGCTAGGATTTAACATCCTCCAATATCCAACACGTTTCATATGCATATCGAACAAGCATATGTATGTATATTCCATGTCATTCCATACCAGTTCACATCCATTCAACAGTTTCCACAGTTTCATATCCATCAAATACACTCTATATCGATCCTTATTAAACTTTCTATTCATTCAACATACTCCACATTATTTCACGTCACTCTACATTCATCCAACATATTTTCTACCATTTGATTCAAAACTATGATCCGGACTGAGCACACATCCCACAATTTTGGCTTTTTAAATTATTATCTCGGGTTTCTCGAGTCCATTAAAAAAGCCACTGTATCAGACTTGCCAATTCGAATGATTCCATTCTCTTGGCTAAATGGTAGCTAAATGGGCTGGAGGCCACGTGCCATAGCCTTTGCCACGTACTTTTCATCAAGGACACAAAGGAAAAACGAGGTGGGTTCCATTTATTTAAATGAAATTAGGAAAGCACCCAGTCTCGTTTCGGAACTTTGGCTCGGACTCGTACATTCTCCGTCTGTCTCTCTGTGTCTGTGTTTATGTGCCGTGGTGTATACGTGAAATCGCGAGCCACCAGCGGCAGCAACACGATATTTCATTAAGAGAGCCGCGAGAGGTGACCGCTTTTATGAAAAAGCACAAGTCTCCCCTCCCTTGGCAAAAAAAAACTCCCGCTGGATTTATGCCTGAGAAAATCAGGGAAAATTCGCGATCGTCCGAGTTGCATGAGAGACAGTCTTTCTTCGCTTATACTTTTCTCATCTATCTGTCCACTTTCCAAGTAGATAACGACTATTAGATTGACGATAGAATGGAAAATGATTGTCTATCTGAAACTTGTGTTTATCTTGTCAAAAATAATGAACTCGTTGTACCAATTGATATTTGCAATCGTTGTCATGGGCACAGTAGAAAATCAGTCTTTTTATTGAAAGACTTTCTATCCGATCGCAGTTGACTTTGCAACTATTTGGTTCGCACACTCCAAAGAGATGGGCTGCACGAATCACGGCAGTGTTCAAAGCCAGTTGTTTGACTGTGGCTGGTTTTCAATTCGCAATTCGATTCGGACTGTCTGATTGTGTTCCAAATACGAAAAAGGGGGGTCTAGAAATATTTCCAAAGCTATTCATCAAATTTACTTGTAGAAAACGTTTCCAAGCAACCCATTGCTCACCATTCTAAACTTCGAATTATGTCCCTTTTTTTTTTTAATTCGCATAGAACATTGAGAAGAATTCTTTGTCAGAGCCGTGAATGACTGCCGGTAGTAATTGCACGACTGAACAAACTCTTTCGCTCATTGTTACTTCGTAATTGTAGTTTTACGACAAGGGAAAACCGGTTGCTTTCTGTTTTAACAATATTTCGGCCTTATGCAATAAAAGTTACCACGAATATTCCGCCAATTTTCTCCAGAAATCAAACACTTTATGTACATTATGAAACACTGTAACAAAATCAATTTAAGTATACTCTTTGAAATATTAATATCTCGAGCGAAATAAATTAATGGTTTCTCGATATAGAATTTTTTGGAGAATCATTTCAAAGTGAGAGGAAATATTCTAACCCAAAATTGATCTCAAATCCGTTTAGGTAATTACTTTAATTTAATAAGCATTAAGCAAATACAGTAGGTTTTCGCGAGTCATTTTTTTCTCTCTTTTCTTTTTTCTCCGGCTACCGCGCGAACAGCAACGCGCCCGACCGAAATTCCTTGATTATTATGAATTCATTTGGATTTCGCTCAGCCACCCGTCTGGCTAGCCCTGCTATTATTTTCTCTCCCTCGCGGCGCGGTGTCGCGCATCAAGGCGCATTCTAATGCGACGAATTCACCCCCCGGAATATTTTCCCCTTTTTTTCTCTCTCTCTTTCAGTGGCTCTCTTTTCTCCATTCCCCGGATTTTCGCGACTCAGCGAATCTCGTCCTCGCCGTGTGTACTGTTCCGCTTGCGCTTAAGAATTCTCAGAAGCTGAATTACTGTAATTGCCTATTCACCGGCTTATTTTCATCCCTTCGACTGCGTGGAATAGCCTCTCTATTTAGAAGATAGCCGACCTCTTTTAAAAATGTCAACTTTACTAGGGTGCAAATTTACGGCTCTGTTATTTCAACGTAACGCGCTAGAGTGAATATTCAAGTCTGTTTCGAAATATTCAGGATCCTTGTTATTCACTCACTTACGTTTTGAAATTGAAATTATATCTCTGGAACAATTAATTCCCTTTTTACAATTTTTTTCTTATAGATCCAAAATGATAGAATTCTTTTATTCGATCGAAGAAATAATTGACTAATTACGTTCTTATCGAACAACAAAGCAACACGTTGCTGTGCTTCGAGTATTCTCACTGCGATCGATCAATCAGGCGATCGAAGTTTAAAGAACTCCTTGCCAACCAGGAAGAAATAAAGTTGGCGAGTTCTTTCGGTTCCTTTATAGGCAGTTATCGCCATGAAGGGTGGCCCTTTTTCCCAAGCGAACAGAGGTACCGTAAATAACGTGAGGAAAAGAGAGGCCAAAAATCCTTTTGATTATTATGAATTCATTTGAATGTTCACGCGGCACGTACGCTTTTTGCCACGGTTATTTTTCCTTGGCTGTCAGGTACGGGTACGGGTGCGGGCGCTGGCTGACACCGTGCGGAATTATTAGGCTCCGGAACGTGCTGAACGCACCCCGTTCTTCTTTTCTTTTGCCCTACGCTCCTTGTTGTACGCCAATTCTTCGTCCTCTTCTCGCCGGATTCTGCATTCTTTGTTTCTGAAAATTCCCTCGAATGCCGACTTCGCGTTCTTGTGGGTTCCTCTCGGCAATTACGTTAAGGACTTTGTTATGATCGCATTAGATTGCTCAGTAAATAATTGTGGTCCGATTCATTTCAAAACATTTGAAGCTAAATTTAGAGCATTTTACATTAAAAGTTACTATACAAATAATTTGAACAAGTTTGATAAATGTAATGAACAAATCGGTATCTAAAAACGTCGATTTGATTACTGAAAGTGCATTGAAATTGAATTGTATCGCTTGGCATAATTTCGTTAAGTTAATCGAACGAAAAGAGTAATCGAGGAAATTGACCGGCCCGATGACCCTGGCTCCACACTTTCGCCCCTTAATCACCGGTCATTAAATCCGCGAATCGGCAGAGATAAAATTTGTCGTGGGAAGGATTTATTCGGATTTAAACGGATTACCTTATAAACATTGCTCGGCAGGCATTAATTATTCCAGCGGTAACCGCTCGGATAATCAACAGGCTCGCTTGTTTTTCGTACGCTACCGGCATCTATTATTGTTTTCCCCGAGGCCTTGTTCAAATATTTTATCGGGAGAATATCGAGCAAATATTTTCGTATGGAAGAGCTGAATTCAGAGCAATGGGCGCTTGCGTGAGCGCAGAAGGAATAGGAAATTGCAGTGCGATTAGCTCGACGAGGTATCATTCCGAATACGTTGAATATTAAATCAATCAAACTATCCAGCAAATGCTGACTTCTCGAATACATATTATTCTTTTGTATTCGGACTTTTTTCAACTAATATTCTTTTATAAAAAATAGATGTCGATAGATGCGGGATTATTCAGTATTTGAACTAAGATTTGTTTTACGCAAACTAAACGTTTGGGGGAAAAAAGTTTGATTTTGCTTCGGGGAAAAAAGGTTTTGAAAAGTTTCAGTCCAGGGAAGAAACTTTTAGCAAATTGGGACAGTGATAAGGAAGAGTTCCACTTTTCTCTTACTGCTGATGAAGTTTTGCTTTAAGCTTTCAGAACAAGATCTAGATAAATTCCTAGACATTATACATTCATCGTACGGTTCTATATCGTTTATAGAAATTTACAAAATTCGGAGTAGCATTAATTATCAGTAATTATCAATAATTAAATCACGCGGTTCATGAATTAAACTCATCAGTATTCATAGCTGTTATGTAATTTAATCTTATGTACGATTACAGCATGATTATTACTACTTTCCCATTTGTGTTATGTATGTATACCGTGTTTTCCACTGCTCGCAAATTAGTTCGCTCAGATCGGTAGCAAACGATTCTAAAATAGTTATCACCGGTCTGCCAGCTGTAATGGTATTATTAAATATCCCGAGGCCGCACATTAATTATACTCCTGCTTCGACAGGCTAATTTCCCTTTAATTAAATAGCCAATAGCCTGCCTGCTCATTGCGATATTGGGACTCGGTACCGCCACCACTGACGATTTTCCACCGTCAATTTTCGGGGATTCTATTATCGCCGACAAGTACGCTCGCATTTTATTACGATTGACGAGGCTTGGTCAACAGGTTACCTTGCTTTTCTCTATCCTATCGCGCGTGAATCGATGCTTCTCAATATTGACTTTGACCGAATGAAAAAAGATCTGTTTCGACATGTAGTTGATGCGTGCGATAATGATAGGTGCTATATATTTTATTGATATGAATAAATTTGCTTTTTCATCGTTGAACATTTTTTTCTTTTCCCAATTAGAAAAGTACGATGAAATTACGAAAATAGTGTAGAGAACATTTCGTGAATATTACAATCTCAGTGGAATTTAGTTCAATTTTATAACTAATTTATCGATGACCAAGCGTCATATCGAGGATCAGAAACTTGGTTCCAATCGACTAGAGACTCCAATAGACCCTGGTACAAAAGTTTTCCCATAAAAATTCCTCGGACTGCTAAGCTTTCTCTACATGATTTTTCCGGGGTCTCTCTTCCGAGCCAATCGTCTGCTTTTGCTCGGCTGGTTCGCGCTCGTGTCTTCCAGTAATTTTCCGGAAAGTGCTGGAAGCGATTGAATTCGTGTTTCAGGTCCCATTCGTATCGCGCATTCTTTCTTTCGCGTACGTTATGAGTTTTTATTCTCACCTGAACTCATCTGTCGTCGGGTACGACGCGGCAAAATTGCGATAGGAATGCCTGTAGCTGAAATACAGAGGCAGACAAAGAAAGTTTAAGTTGTAAACGCGTTATTCCTAATATGTTGTTATGAGTGTGACGAGGACATGGCGACATATATTGAAAAAAAAAAAATATTCACTTCATCAGTCAAGTTTAATTGAAATTGTTTGACGTGAAATGTACACTCTGGTCTTTTATACCGCGCTTTTTTACTTTTATTACTCTCTTCGATATATACATACGTATATTTGGGATACTCAAAGCTGAAAAATCTATGTACACGCTTGAAGCTCTGTTTTGTCAATTGTCGCGCCACTAAAGTAATTAAAAATCAGCTTTGACCCAACTGATTGACTCGAGTGTACAAATGATTTCGTTTCTCTAGCGGCTGACCTGTTATTGGTTGTACTACTGCCGGAGTGGCGTGTGTTGCAACAGTTCGACGATATTGGCTTTCAGGTTTAAGTACTTTGTACATAGTGGAAATAGTATCCCACAGCATTGCACAATACCAGGAGTGTAAGAGTGTCCTCCTAGTGCGAGTGTGACTCAAAGAGACAAAGAGTGAACTAAAAAATGGTCGAATATAAGGAGTAACAACAATTTATTTTGTCTTACTTAAATCGCAGCTCAAATCGTTTTTGATTCAATTATACTTTTCCGGGTTAAGCGTGCGTGTAGGTAGTTCCGTTACTAAATGTTATATTGTGTACCTAACGTGGTTACTTCGAAACAGTTGTACGAAATGTAGAGCCGCCAAGCGAAACAATAATCTGCACACGTGCCAAGAGAAGCTAGGAACAGTTTCGCGAAAACACGACCGCAGTAATTAGCAGAAATAATGATAAGGCCGCTTCTAGATATGCAACACAATTAAAACAATGTACTCCCGTGAATATGACTGCGAAAATAGAATCGCTAGAATTTGAAATGCTGCACGAAATCTATAAAACATACAGTGATTGTTGCACCATGATAATTTTATGGTAAATGAAACTTGGAAATTTATGCGAAGTACTTTGCCGTCGAAAGTTAATTCAACATTTTGACCAGTTTACTCTGTTCTTTTTTTTCCGCTTTAGGCGAATATCGCTGACTATACTATCACGGAACGAGGCTCGCCTCTCTCTCTCTCTCTCTCTCCCTCCCACCTCTATCGAATTCGCAACTTGTTGATCCATTTATACGATTTGGCAATCGTCACGAACGAGTCCCAAAAGTTTACACGTCATACCATTTGGCATCGACTCGCGAAGCTCGCTTCAGAGCGGCTGGAACTTGAGAATTTTCGGTGCTCCTGTCGCCGGGTAACCGAATTTTCTGCCTTCGCTTGTAAGAAAATCGAACGTTGCGACAGCCGGACCTCGAATATCTTTTACGATTGATTCTTGATAGCACTTGTTAGTGAAGTGTTTGAAAATAGTTCTGAGTTGATAGTTTGAGAATGATGAGTAACGTAATAGTGAATCATCTATTGAAATCAATTATCCAAAAATTCTATTGTACCATATAAAACCTCTTACATTTCGTGGGAGACTCGAGACATGCAGATTTCAATAATAGAAATAGATAGCGCGTAGGGAGGCATATCAAATCCAGGCAGTAAATAATGCATTGAGCATACCGAGACCATACGAGCTAAGTGTGCGTCGCCCTGGTTGCTCTACATATTCTTCTTTACCAAGAGAAGCGCGATCGCGTTCGTTTTCCATGCCGAGGGAAAAACTTGGAAATTGTTCGGAGTCTCGATAACAGGGATGTTCGCCCGTGGGCCTTCCCTTGCCACCCGCGTTTTCCACTGTTTCGAGGGCCAACTGGAGTTGCAGCTGTCGCGAACACTTTCCAAAGAGGTTCGATAAAGTTTTCGTCATGGGTAAGATGAGAGAAAGGCTCCCGGAAGCAAACGCACACTGACGACAAGAACGAAAAAAAGTTTCGCGGAGAATCGGAATGAACATACGCATCACAATTGTGAATTACATTAATAATTTAGATAGGTGCATTCATGTTGAATATTTTATTCCGCGTTTTCGGCGCCAAAAACACGTGTTTCAATTTAACAATTGAAAGTTTGTAAAAACCGGCATTCAACCCTGTAATTCCACCAATTACACAGAAATGTAAAAATTAGCAGCTCTCGCCAATTTGTAGAAAAAAGCACCGAGTTGTCCAAAAAACAACTATACTCGGCCGAGAATTAATTGCAGCAGTCTTATTGCGGTGCACTCGAACATAACCTGCAAATTACAGCATACACCGGTGTTGGCGCGTTTTTCCCGGATGCCACGGGTGCGGAAGTCAAATTTCAAAAGCATTAATTCCGTGCACAGTATTAATAATAGAGCGATTTCGCGCAACAATTTGCCAATTGTCCTGCGACTTTTGCGGCCGAGTGGAGAAGGAAGAACAGTGTACTGGGCAAAACACACATTTATTCGTCGCAGTGGTTCGCGCACGGTTCCCACTCGCAGTAGCCGCGAGGCTAATTGTCGAAATAATTTATAGAGCGCCACCAGAGGAATTGGATATCCGATTTAAATCTGGACATCGAAATTTTCGCGAACACACGCCCACACACATTATTTACCCAGGGAAACTCGCCGGCCGTAAATATTAGATTGCAACTGGGACCTTTCGCGGCCAAGCACCATTCTTTTCTCTACGAAATGCACCGCATCGTCAACCTATTTATCGAGATTTCCTCGTCAACCGGCTTGGCTCGAATTAAAGTTTCCTAAATACGTCCACTGGTTAGACATAATCAATTCCTAATAAAAAAAAAACATTTGGATTTTGATTACCATTACTCAAAGAAATTATCTGTAATACTGATAGTTATTATTGGAAAACTGTTAAAGAAATAATTAATAGGATACAGGATAGTGCTATTCGCTACTACGAATATATTGAGAATAATCTGTTAGATTTACAGTAATAGGCTGTGGGGTGTTTAAGATAGCTACTTCTTGAGGATGCAAGGAGGCGAGAATCTATCTTCATCTAAGAACTTCCGGTGCCATAAAACCTTGGTAATCGCGTGGTGTTTTGCAATTCCAGACCGGTGTCGTGCACGAGCCGTATAAATACGGTCTAACATACTTTGCGGCCTCTCGCAAATTACGTTCGCCTCCGAGGGAAGCTAATATCTTATGTTAGCGTTTTACCGCCTGAAATATGATAGAGGCTAACTACTGCCTATGTACCACCAGCCAACATTGGTTGCCTAGATTGATTGTGTTGGTAGAATATTGAAGGACTAGATTGATTACTCCGGGCGATAGTCTTCCGCGAAACAGTCTGCGTTTGAACCTGAAATTGCTTTTGTTAATGCAATTTGCCTTGGAATGCCTGTTGATTGCTTCGCAATATCTGGCGTAAGATTGTTCACTGAATTTTAGGAAGAAATCAATAAGAAGAAATTTGTGTATCTTTCAAATAAAATTTCTAATAATTTTGTTGTTCTTGGCTCCTGAAGTCATCGCTAGAATCTGTCCTCGCACGTGAGAATATACTGTCGAGTCATTTCAAATTATCAAGATCGCGAAATCGCTCATTCGTTGAAGTAAGCCTTGTACTCGGAATAGAATTGGGTGCGGAAAATGCGGCTGCCGAGTAGATTGGATTGTCAGTTTAACCGGAGGCATGTTATCCACATTAGCACATATATTGTGCCGGCTAGAGCCGTATTGCCGGAATCGATTTGATTAGGTCGAATGATCGAATGCAAATTAGTATCGTCGCGTTCCACGGATATCATCGTTCTGCTGCGACACCCCAATGGCCCATTTCCGAGACTGGCAGCGTCATTCAAGCCTCGGGTTATGGATCCCTTTCCTCGTTTTATTTTGCAATTTCAGTTGCGGTTGCTGCTCCCACCGCTGTATGTATCTCCTGTAATTTTTATTGAAATATAACATTTTGCATGCACATTGCCAATTTCAAAATGATCAATTTAAAGTCAGAGAGGTTAAGCGCGTCTTAATGAGTCGCGGCGAAGAATTTCCGTGACAAGCCAGACTAGTCGCGAAATAGGATTTCTCTCGTTGTAATTTCAAGAGACCGATGCGACACCTAGATTTGGCATAGTCCAGCCGCTTGTCATTTCCGTGAGAGTCCAGTCGATTTCCGCGACCTGAAAAACGAATTGGAGGGGACTCTGTCCTCGACAAAGCCGGATCTACCACTCTTCCTCCTCCACCGGCCCAACGACCCTCTCTTTCGCGACCTCCTTTCCCGCGCAGTTCTTTTTAATCTGTCGATATTCGCCTAGCGACAAATTACTGCGGCAGCGACGAACCACACTCCCTCTCACTCACAACTTTCCACGATTTCCCAACGATAACTGCGCCAGCCCTGTTCATTTTAAAATGGCCCCTTACACAGTTAATTACTAACGGAGCGTAAGTGAGTCTCTTTGAGGAAAAGCTCGTTTTCCTTATACTCGAAAAATCCGTCTGCTATTGTTTGAGTAAGTCGGAGATCATGGATAGATTAGAACGTAAGTGCAAAAATCTCTTAGTTAGTCTCTTTACAGAATCACCCTTTGCTAAATAATTGCAATGTATTTCCTTGAGCATAGTTCCTACGTTTTTATAAATATCAATTGAGGGTATTGTTAATTCTGACCCGAACAATTGGTGTTGACAATAGTGTGGGAGCACAAAGAATCAATGGAATTAGGTCAACAGTAGCAAGAAATATTACAGAATGGAGCAGTGATTCGTGTACTCGACTCCTTTTTATTTATTCTATCGTCGATTATACACACGAAAGGGTTATATTAGAATAGCTAAGAATGTGAGTCAGTCTAGCGTGGAATCCAGGTTTCGGGGTGCTAGTGGTACTTGAAAGTCCTCCGCTTTGAAAGCGTCTAGCTCGCAACAATGTTACGGTCCCTGATCTACTTCGTATTCTGACGCGTTAACGCGCCACTTGTGGTCGTAACGGGTGCTCATTGTCTGACAAACATTGCTTTTTTCACTTGGGACTCGCTCGCGAATGCGGCGGGAACCGCGCGATATAAGAGGAACGTGTTTTCGCACCTCTGGAAAACCCATTTTGCACAGTAATAACAATGGGACTGTTCTGGGACAATTTTAAAGGATAACTACTACTATTGGCCCTGCAAATGAAACTTGTTTATTTACGATTGTGGGTTTGCCTCTGCGCGATGCAACTATTCCTCTGTTGCTACGAGTCCTTTATATTCTCGAAAGTAATGAAATATTTATATACGCGAGTTTTAACTTAAAAAAGTTATTATCTGAGACTTAGGCAGTTAAATCTGAAAAACAAGTTTTTCTCGTAAAGAAAAGATCCTGAATATAGCAGTCGCAGAAATAAATTGGACAATATCAAATATAGAAAACGGCTGGTGTAATCGATCAAAATCAGTGCTGGCCTCTTTTTTACTGCCTCTCGCGTATCGCACAGCCGGTGCATTCAGACTAGTTTTCCAAGCGGGTCAAGTCAAGAGTATTCGAAAAATCAAGCCAAAACAACGCACGATATGGAGATTTTCGAGCGTCAATAAAGTTCAGTCGGTTTAACCGCAGTTATCATTGACTGGTGCCAGTGGCTTCTTTCTTCCTCACTCTTTTTCTCTTTTTTCTCTTTCTGACGATATCGCGAAACACCATGATGCCGGAAGCATTCGGATAGACACCTATCGTGAAGCTTTAAACCTCTTCTTCCAGAGGCTCCTCTATTCTTCTGCACTCGCCTTTTATTTTGCTTCTGCGTTTCTCCTATTTCTAGTATCCACAGTTAATTTCGGGCCTTCGTCGCACTGTGATTGCCGTCCCGAAAATCGCTTTCTTCGAGAGAACGACTCTTTTGAGACTGTCTCGCAGTCCCTCAGCAATTGCGCTCGAAATAATCGATTTTTTAGTTGACTCTGCTGGTTTCTTGACCACGATGAACGAAGTAATTTAGCCAAGACATTGTATTTTTTACTTCTTCTTCAATCTCTCTGTTTCTCGGCAACCATAAAATCACCGCGTGTATTCTTAATTCTTTCTTATCCGACACATACGTTACGTCATCGATTACATTTGAATATGCAATACGTCACCCAGTTTGAACGAGTCAAATCAAATCAGAGATTGAATATTGGTGCTGTAACTCTATCTTAACTTTGAATACCTCAAGCAGCTCTTCCAGCCAGGTTGGAATGGCTAGCATAGCCAGTAAATATGATATTAAATTTCCGGGAACATAGTTGATGTACCTGTAGGGTTTTATCTAATATTAAATTCATTTTGGCATACTCATCCTTCGTAACGTGGAATTTAACATCTCACAGGAGTGTTTAACCTGTCTCTGGATTCGACATTCTGAGCTCACTCTCCTAGCCAGGTTTAATCTCTGCTCAAATGCTTTCCGTGAAAACTGGACTAAACGCTGAAGATGGACGTACATATGTGAGATTCTCTCCAACGGCGTTCGTAATAATATTGAAGGTAGCGAAACCCCCGTTTTATTCCACACAGAGTTCATAATTATAATTAGTGCATTGCACTATTTAAAGTACGTATTACGTTTCTACAGTAATCCAAACTATGCTCCTATGAAGACTGACGGACGGTACTCGCTCTATAAAATTCAATCCAGGGAATAACGTTAACGTATAACTTGCATCCAGAGTCTATGTGTGTAGATTACAGAAAAAATTTCTCCGTCAATTGCATTCGTTTAGAGTATTAAACGATCTGAGTTTGAAGGTAACGATCATGGGGGTTTAATCGTTCCACGAGAACGTTGAATTGTGCGCTGCTCCAGAAATCATCGAAACAACGTCAGCCAGTGACACAATCGCGAAACGCGTCCCCTTTTTGCGATATCCTAGTGAATGCGACAGAGGGAGCCGGAAAGAGGCAGGGAATCCGGAAAAATATCACGAGCGTCAGATCAAACGGAATGGATGGCAGGAGCCTTCCTGCTTATGCCTCGGAAGAGCGCAAAAGGAAAATAGAGGCCAGCCGATAAAAAGCTCCCGAGGCGAGATCGCGATGAAACGAGGGAGATAATCGAACCGAGCGGAATAGAGAGACTCTTTCGAGGGACAAAAAGTAACGGACATACGGACAAAGGAAATACAGTTACGTAAGAAAGAAAGACAGAAAGAATGAAAGATAGAAGAAAGACGGATGACCAGTACCACGTGGAAATATGAAGCGCGAACCCGAATAATGTGTCGAGATGTAAGTGGAAGATTGGAAGAGCACAGGCTTCCTTGGGATTCCGATCTATAAATATAAACCGTCGAATCAATTCCAGAAGGTCTCTGGCTGGCTTTATTGGCCTGGTACCGAGTAGAATCGGCTGCGCACGACTTCCCTTTTGAGGGCCTTTTACTTCTCTCAATCGTATCTCAAGTCTGTTATCAGCCGGTGGCTTCGACTGCTCTGTCGTTCTCTGGCTTTCGCTTTGCCAGCACTCCAGTACTTACTCTCTACACTCCCCTGTGATCGATCCTCCCTTTGTACGATCCGCCTGATTTTTCTCGCGAAACGGCTCTGCTCCGCCAGTTCGAAACAACGCGGCGCCATTCCTTCTCTGTGAGGGTTTATTCGGCTGACGTAGAAAACGTTTAGAATGCACGCCACCGAAGGAGAGTATCAGCCAAGGATATACAGATGAAATATCGAACTGTTTTATCTGCACTCGCAAAATATTTCGAGGTTTATTGAAATATCGATATTTGTGGATGGAGTTGTTGCAGAAAAGTTTGTAGTTTATCGATAGGGATTCCTAGCCACGGCTTGCCTCTTTTCTTTGGGAAATTGCAGTTTCCTTTTTATTGTCCGACAGGAAAATTTGCCTGTCCCTAAAGATCGTAGTCCGAAGCAGAGTTGGAAGAAAATATAAAAAAATCCATAAAGTTGCAGAATAGTAAAAGTAATAATGATTTCGGATTTTTAGACATAAACTATAGCAAGTACTCGTTGATCATTGCACTCGATCTTGCAATTTTTCAAACAATATGTGACGCGACTGACAAGTAATCAATAATGTCTCCATGAAAATGAGAGATGGCGGCATATCCCTCCATTCTTTTTTCTTCGAGTTAGCTGGTCGCTGAACATACATTCTAGCTGTGTGCTCGCAAAACGATCGTGATTCACGGATGTTGGTTGGTCCTCTGTGACACATTACCCGCTTACTTTCCTTCTACGAGAATGTTTCGTTAATTGATATAACGCGCGGGTAAAAGGCGTGGAATTTTCATAACTCCTACCGTGACCGCGGCACAGAACGCGTGAAACACGTTTCGTTACTCTGAAATTGCATACCTAAATTGTTGATGATACTTTGTAACTGAAACTGTTTGAAGAAACCTCTGGCTTCTTTCTCCTGAGAAAAAGTGCAATTAGCTGTTGCAGTGCAGTTTCTTTCTTGCCGGTCGACTGCAAATGGCAAAACTTGAGTGAAAAACTCGAATTCAAGAAAAGCTACCTTTGACTAATGATTTCGCGTGGCTTCGTGGTAAAAGTTGGCGGAACAAATTTTTGTGGCAGAAAGAAAACAAATGAAATTGTTATTAATAATTGAATATTTGCTTAACAGTGTCTGTTGGATTCCATTATTTATTCGAAAACCACTAAATCTTGTAGGAATATTTAATTCAGCCGTGCAACCTGGAATTTTCAACTGCGGCGTTTAACTCATTTCTTTCTCATTAGTTTGCGTTAATTCGCGAAGTGGCGGGAAGTAGGAATTAAACGATCTTATAGATCCGAGAGGATGAAGTCAACGAAACGAGGTCACGTAACAGTTCCGACAGTGCGCGAGTCTTCGACATAAGAAGGGAGAGAGATTCGTAGGGAGAAATATATTTTCTACGATATTTTTTCTCCCGTTGATATATCGTCGCTGTTGGCTTCTTTTGTATTGTCGGTGCGCTGTGAATGTAGTAAGAGAGGGATGACAGCAGGAAGATTCAATCTTCTTGTGGTCCGTATATTGCCAAGAGTTTCGTCTTGTACTGTATGATTTGATGATTCATGTTTCGGCGAAAATACCTTCCCTATTTTTACAATATCTTACAACATTATATATCAACGCCCTATAACCTAAATTTATTTACAAAAAGAAAACAATTTGTACGACCTACAAAGTGTTATTATTAATTATAATCAAGAGATTGATTACGATGGGACAGTGGTCAGTCAAGTTTCCTGATCATCCTAATGACTAGAAACGAACCTTTGAAAATATTATTAACAGTGTAGCAAACTCTTTGGCAAAGAGGAACCTTTGGCTCGCGAATTTCCAACGAAGAACACTTTGATCTCTGTACAGTTACTGGCAGTTCGCAGCTCTGGCTGACTGCAAACTGGACCACTCGCAAATTCTGCCACAAGTTTTCGCGCTTCTCCCTTTCTTTTTTTTTTCCTACCCCCACCGTGGCTCATTCTCTCTGCGAATACGTCGTGCTTTTAGCCACTGTATGCTAAGTGCAGCGAAGTTAGAACGCTCTATCAACTCTCTCACGCTCCGGTAAAGCACGCTGCTTATGTAAATGTTAATAGTAAATGTTAACGAGTCCAGTTTAATCGGGCCTGTTACGCTGCTTCGCTCCCGAGAACATTGTAGCAGCCGGAATTTTTCGCTTATTGCAGAAATTTAGGCTCGTTCAAATATTAAAATACTGTATTTTATGTCACAGGAATAGAAAGTCACAAATGCCCTCATCGTCAATGCAATTGCAATTCCCACTGATATTTAAATACTCTAATGAAAGAGACGTTTTCTATCTTCAAAGTTTCATTGAAATGCGAAATCAAGTGGAAGAAAAACTCTCTCTTAGGCTCAAGCCTACGTCTAAACTGGAAGAGGTGAACTACCGTGATATAAGTATATACACTTTACCAGTGACGTTCTCACGATCTTTTATCGCCACTTTACAAATCGCTACATACATTTTTCACGGAATTCACGTGCCACTGGCAAGAATAGCACTTTCAATCCCTCATTTTCACGCTTTTTGCCAGAGACTCGCGGGTGTCGGGTGCAATTTCGTCTTTTTCTCGAGATACATACTATAGAGAGAACGTAGTCTCGCGCGAGAAAAAGGGGAAGTCGAAAGGGGTCGGCAAGAAAGCTGAAGAAGCATGAGAGATGGATCTCTTAGTGCAGAGGTGCTAATTGAGTCGTAAGTCCAACGACTTGTTGTACGAAATCGTTTAATTGTAAGCGCAGCTTTTAGCTAGGACTTCTGGCTTCTAAGGTTGAGTTGATTAAACGAGTCGTACACTAGAAGGACCTTTTCCACCAGTTGAAACTGAGTGAGTCACAGTTCTACTAGCATCCTTTCGCGAAGTAATCCTACTGAACAATTGGCTTTTGATAGAAAATCACGGAAGTTAAGGGTTCAAAAGGAACCTTTTTGATTAATTGCTTTGTAGCGAGGGTGGATTAAAGCTACCTTGACAAGGAGAGTAAAGGAGTTTTAATAGAATTGAAAAGGAACGTGTTTGGAAGAATCAAGTTCCTTTTCTAATTTAATATTATCTCGCCTTCTGGATTTTTACTATCGGGAATCGAAGGAAACATTTGAACAGTGCTCTCTTGTCACTCGTAAAGAAAGGAACCGTAATGTGCGCGAGACTGATGCAGCCGAAAACAACGTGTGACACGCGTAGCACGGTACATCGGACTAAAAGCACATATATCTTGTTTCGCTGGGCAGCTGCACTCGACAAAACAACGAGCAGAATTGCAGATTCGACTCTGAAAGGAAATTCCTCGAACGCGATTATTTCCAATCTGTCTGTAACATCTTAGACGTGTTTAATAAAAAAAGTTTTCGAACTCCTACCATAAATGGTTTTATTTTTCTTAAGAATTTTCTGATATACCGTTTCCATTTAAAAAAGTTCAGTTTTAGTAATATTTGCAAACACAGTTGAAAGAGTGAATCGAACGATAGAGGTACGTGGAAATGATGGTTATCGATATTCGAAAGGAAGAAACAACTCTGGCAAAGGAGCAAACCGGTGAACGATCTCGCTGAACAAACGGTAGGATAAACGGATAAATGAACATACAAACGAATGGACGAACGGACAAACTATCGAACGAATGGACGAGTTGGAGAAATAAATGGACTTGTCGAGCCACCAGTTCACAAACAGCTGGGAAAATGCGTGAACCTACTGGTCCGGCAGGGCGATCTACTCGCAAAATGGAGAATCGGATCAACAAACGGGTTCGACCCAGTAGATCCGGATCTCTGACCTTTGCTCGTTTACAAGCAAAAGCTCATGACAAACTAATGCTTCGATCAAAGGATTTCAAAGCAATTTCAAAGCACCAGTCGATCAAAGGCAATCTCGATTATCCTTTAATTAGTTTACTCCATCCAGACCAGATTTACGCCTTGACTCACGTGATATTCAGAGTGGTTGATTAAAATCACGGTATCGAATGATGCGACAGACTATTAATATCAATCTACTAATTTAAATCATCGCTAGAAGTACCAACGGTAACCCAAAGATCCATTTACAACATTTATTGTCCATTTCGATTAACGAGGAAATTATTTTCGAATTATTTAATTGGTGTCTATCGACAAATTTATAAGCCTCCAGTTGCTCTAATCGGTTTGTGGAAAGGATTTTGCGTGGAATTTCTGTCAGAAATTACACGAATCAAGTATCATGCTCGTTATGCAGCCAATCCGCAATACGAAATCCACAGGGCTCAATGTACACAGTTGCACAAAGTTTCAACATTTCCCGTAGTGCTCATTCCCAGCTCATAACGATGGAACACAGGATCAAAAAAGTAAAGTTTGGTTTCACCCAAAAGCCGAGCTCTTGTAAATTTGTTTACGAGGCGCATTTCGAAAACTTGTCGTTTGATGTGATTTCAATTGAAACGTTACCTTCCTACCGCATTGAAGCACCGAATCGCTCTTGATCCTCTTGACAAACAGGATTAGTTTGCGGTAGAATAGAAAGTTTATTTTAATTCGTTTATCAAAAGGAATTCATTGCATTTTCCGAACAACGATAAACGAAATTAAAACTTTCATGAACTCAGGAAAGTTGTTACCACTTGAGTTGGGAAAAACGATATCGTTTCTGAGGAATAAATGAGGAAAGTAAACTAATATATTAAATTAGATTTAATTATCTGTCCGTCGTTGAAATTAAAATCGATCGATGATTCGCGAAGGGAAAGATTGAAAAATTGATTTCTTGGCAAGACGTGCAGGAAATTTCGAGAAGAAATAAAGTGAGGGGTAAGAGTCAATAGAGGAACAACAAGAATGCCGGAATTCTCCGATAACGACCGCAATTGAGCCTGATAAAGGAAATCGACGGGGCCGTGCTTTATCCCACCGCCTTTTCGTTTTCCCGTAATCAGTGTTTGTCAAGCTGTCGTCGGAACAGGAGGGTGACACCGTGGCTGGAATTTCTTTGAATCTTGAACCACCTTTTGCAATGCGATCCTACGCTTTTGTTGGACAAGCTAGCCTCGTCGAGAGCCTCACTGAAACATGATGCCACAGTAGTTTTCTATTCCAAATTATTCGTCAAAAACAAAACAAGTAGTTGTTAACTTTGTACTCTTCAAGAGTAGGAAATCTGTAGATCTGTTAAAATCTGTAAGAAAAATAATAAACGAGCTGTTGTTGCCATTGGGTGTCCAATAGCCAAAGGTTAACCGTGATTAGGTCATCGGATATTGGCTTATATCACGGTGGCTCTTGGATTGTTTCAATTGAAACCACTTCTGGTCAGTCAGTTCTTCGGCGTGCTTTCGATTGTTTTTGCTCGAACCGGTAGATAAGGACAGCCAAGAAGAAAAAGGGTCTTTAATCCGATTTTTCTGTTCGAATGAGAATTTATTGATGCACAGCTCGTGGAAAACAATTTAGGTAGAACCATCCTCTCCCTTTTTTCTCTTTCTTCTCCTTTCTCTTTGTCTCTCTTATCGCGCCGAAGAAAAAAGGGGGAGAGCGAACGATCGTTAATCGATTTCTATTAACGACCTCTTCGAAACTGTCGTAGTTAATGATCCTCGGGTGCTTCGATAGCGAGACCTCCCTATACATAACCGATGAAACTTTCGATGTTATAATGACTCGATGTTAATATCTGTGCGATTTTACTAAATATTGATTTTCTCTGCCTCATAACATAATAGGTTGTACAAACGAAATCGTCATATTGCAAATAAGTTGACAATTATTCTTTTCAATTTTCCTTCTTTAATTTCTCTCGCAATTATCTGTTCATTATAAACAATGAGTCGTGTCTACTAATTGTACTTTGTAGCTTCAATTATCTTATTTATCCAGTTTTTTGTATCTCAGTATGTCAAATAACGTATGATCAGAATCGGATGTCTCGATAACGTCAGATCTCGAAATAGCCATTCTGAAACAGCGTGATATTGGTGATTTTGCATACAAAAGAACTTGTGCAGATTCGTGGAAACGAAATTTTGTCGAAATGTTAGTAGTGCGGTGAAATAGGAAGAAGATGTCGGATAGTAACTGAGCACATTTCGAATGAAATTGGGAGGGTATCAGATTCCTGAAATTTCGATCTGACAGGGCACGTCACGGGAAAGTCAAAAGTTTGTAGCCACCCGGTGATACCAGGTCGCGTCGCCTCGTTTATCTTTCGGGAACATCGTTCATTTTCATGATAGAAAACCGCTTTCCACGCCAGTGGCGGCACTTTGCTTATCGGCACCACTCCTGTCTCCAGCGACTATATTCTAATTGCCCTCGAACCAGCAGAGACTTATCGCGCCAGCGTCGAATTCCGTGTCAATAACAAAATTCCGAAAAATTACAAAAAATAATAACCTGTTTTGTATAGAAGTGTCAGTCAGCTGTTTCAACAGTGACATTAAAATAACATTAATTCGAGAAACAAAGCTAATACTACTTAGTAACAACAACTACTTCCAAACAATGTCTAATATCCTTTATACTAACTTTAGACTTCCTTTTGTTCACCATTGTAAACACATTATCTTGCTTGTGCAGTAGGGGACTTTTTGCTGCAGTAGCATGTTCCAGTAAACAGCAGGAGTCTCGCAGTTTCCAATCGAACGGAAAGCTACAAGCGATAATAAAACCTGTCCTGAACCCACTCAAACCGGTGGAACGTAAACTCCCTTTTCCTTCCTAGACTAACAACTTGATTGACAAGTGTCCCTTCCACTTCTCTCGTCGCTTTAAATTGCATTTTGTGAAATGCAATTCTAAGGAAATTAAAATCTGATATGGATGGTTGATAATTCTTATTCAATAATATTAATGTAATCGATCACAAGACTGTGGTTTGGTACATTGTATTGTAGCTGATTTCGAGTGGCTTTCTATACGCATGTGCATAAGCGAGAACGTTCACCGATCGAGAACCATTAACATGTTGAGCAAGCCACCTGCTATTTTCCATTCCTTGTTATCCGAAATGTCCGAACGGATCATAAAATCCGATCGCCCTTCTGTAGAGTTTGCAGCGAATGTTCATTTAACCCTGAACTATTGCTGCGGTGAAGGGTCACTGGAATATGCACTACCTTTCTTCCTTATTCGCCAACCATTTCATCCCTTTAACTGTAAATGCAAACTGCACACGTAACCCGATTGCTGATTTTCATTCGAGTCTCGATTCTATTTAGTCTATAAAGTTCAATCGAAATTCGAGGTATGTTTGAATACTATTTCCGAGTTTTTTCCCCTTAGATAAAATAGTACTTTTTTTAGAATTTGCAAGAATGATAAATGAATTGGTTAATTATTTATGGTATTATTGTTATTATTATTATTATTATGGAGAGAAGAGATGTGATTTTTTGAAATTGTGATCCACTTTGAACAATTTGTACTAGTCAGCAGTGACGTTAACAGTTGCTATTTAGTTCAGCGGAAAGTTCTGAACAGTGAACGTAACTCTTCCCAATCGATCGACACTGATTCCGTGTCACTAATTATTACTGAAGCGAAGCTCGTGACATTACAGTCACTGGGTTCAATAGTAGATAAATCGATAATGAACAGGCACACAGCTTACTATCGAATGGAATTGCTCTCGAATTGCAACATTCTGGATAGTATCAACTAAAATTTACGTCAAATTCACCAAAGGCCATGAAATTCAGTTGTTCGCAATTTTTCCTATTCGTGTAATGCTGATGCGTTTATTCGAAATCCCAATTTACAAGTAGGACGAACTAATCTAGAAAATACATTTCATTTTTCCAGTTTTATCTTTTCGTAAAGTTAATCTATCAAATTGTTCGTAAATGTAAACGCGAAATTGATAAGAATGGCAATGGAAAATAATAATTTGAATATGAGTGGAATAATTAATTTACAAATTTAAAAAATCATCCGAAATTCCACCTAAAAAAACATTTTGGAATTTTAGAACGGTAGTCGATGGTAATGAAATTAATCTTAAAAACGTAATTACATTCTACCGAATTTTCGAGTTGTACAACGTTACAAAGGATTTGCCGTGATTTTCTCTTCCTGTATGACTATTCACAGTTTATTCGCATTTGTTCTATTATCCCCGAATTTCTGCGTCTGACCGGTAAAATTATCGGTAAAGTACTCAGCGAAACGAGTATGTTCCACAATATCCAACGGTATTGTGATATTTCAACCACATCGACTATAATAATCGATAAATGAATCAAACGAATATTGGCTGTCGAATAGAAATGGCTATTTTACATATTAAACTGTAACGCAATATTCACATATGTTCTTATCGATCTGTAATTTCGAGCATATAACGAAAGCTCAAGCTATTAGCATCATTGAAATTTTCGGGAAATTGTTCAAAGTGTCATCGACGTTAAACCCTCAATGTAATCAAATTTTACGACTATTATATCTTGTCATAGCAGTGACATAAGTTCAGAGATTTGAAATATTGCCAAAGAATTTGCGTTGTAACAATTATACTAGAATTTATATTCCAAAAATACTTATAAAACATTTTGAGAAGTCTAACGCGATTAGTTCACTATTTATTCTGGATTAACGATATATCACATAAAGATGTTAAAAATGGAAAAGTTTACGAGTGTTACATATCGCAAGTGTGCAGAGGTTGCCGCAATGGCGGTATTGATTTAACGTCACTGCGGCCGCTTTGAACTTCGACACCCACCTCTTGAAACTCGAGTCGAAGTTGACAATGCCGCGGACGATAATTCGCGATGTTACGAGTCGCTGCCGACTTCCGATTTGCCGGTGGCAAAACAGCCGGGAAACTTTTCTAAAACCAAAGCCGGCTCGGCCGTAAGTTCGCGCAAAATAGATACGAAAGTAAAGGAAAATTGAAGTTGAGGTATGTATCAGTTTCTCTGTAAATCGAATGGAAAGCGATTCTATACAGAAGCGTATTGACCGAAGAGGAGTCCATAAAATAATAGACCTTACCTTATTCCTACTTACATTCATTTATATGTCTCCTATTAAATATCTAATTTTTATGAATAAATAAATTGACTAATAAATTTTTATTTTTGAGGTTGAGAATGTTCATCGTGAAAGATAGAGTAAAATAGTCTTATTGAGACGAGTTAAGGATAGACCACACGAATCTATTAGGATGTACGTATTTTGCTTGGCTACACAACAATTTCTCTTCTCCCCAAAGGCCGCGACAAGAATGGCCAGCTGGGGAGGGTGGATTCCGCGCAAGCAAACACTTGCTTAATTTCAACCACTTACCAAACTAAACAGCTCCCTCTAATTAACGCCTTACACTTCCACGAGGGCACGCCTGGTATCCTGGGCATTATTAAGCAATTCGCCGGATTGTGCCTGTAATTATGTCTCCGATAATTAGTTTTTCCCGAGCGAAAATGCTTGGCATAAGTTAGATATTGAATTTTGGTGGGCTACCATCGTCACCGCTGCGCTCGAGCTGAAAATGCGAGTTTGCTCTTGAGTTCCGGAGCAAGCTCTAACGAAGGGACAACAATTGGATCCTTGATCTGGCCACTCCGGAACCGGAGACAGGGCTGCGAACCGCCAGCTTGACCGCAGCGTATCTCCCATGAACCTCACTACCCTCGAGTGGCTCAAGAGAGAAGGAGAGGGAGAGCATGGCTAATTAGCATAATTGTGTGTAAAGTGCGAGCCGCACATTACTCTGTTCCATCGCTGAAAGGCTTTCGAACTATTGTTTTGCGTTCACACCTTGTTCTTACCGAGAATTGTAGGATGACAGTGCAAAAAGAATTTGTGGAAACAGGTCACAATTTTTTTAAACCGAATCCTTCCAATCGATTTATCAAAATTTAGGAAATCATTGTGAAATAGAGGAGTTATTGTAAACCCCTAACTTGCGAGCTGACGAACGCAGAGCGGAGGCCTGTGCTTGATAGCACCAAGGCCGCTTATTTATTTGAAAAGCAGTCGTATTTCCGCTAGAGAGGTAGAGAGCTGGTAAAGCCTCTCGAAAGGCGAGTATCGCGATAACTCAGAGGAAATGATAAGTCTTACTCCGGTGCCACTGGTGCACCTATCTATTCGAAGCAAGAAGATCTCAGAGGCATTCAGCTCTCAAGAGTCACTTTATGGGTTCTGGGTGACTCACTCAGTCTCTGTAGGAAACTTACGTCTAATTTATCTGAAACATGCACCGATTAACAAGGGACTCCAGGAAATACCGATGTATGGATCGAGTAAACCTTCTGAACATGTTAGGGATTTAATTTTAACTGGCATTCGGATTACACACTTACACGCGTACTCTTCGCCCCATAAATCCTAGAAGGAGTTTGGAATTCCGTGAATTCAATCAGGAAACTTCTTGTAGAAATTCTCTGAATGCGAACCATACAGGCTTTGGATAGTCGACCCATTTAACAAGAATCCACGAGCCACCTTATCTCTGTGATCGCGAAAATAAAAGAGGTGTCACCGTGGTTTTATCGACGGGATCGTTATTGGCTACGTGACTCGATGGAGTCATCGAATGACCTGGTTCCTTGAATTCTCCGGAATCAGCGTTGCAAAAGCTTGCACTCGAGATTAGCAGGCTGGTTTGCCGAGTAGAGTGCGCCATGAAGGAACACAGTGTCTTGGAGCTAATGAGGGCCGTTTAGAAGCGGGCAATTAAGGCATACAAAATGGAAGGATTGTCGCTTTGCGCAGCTGTTGTTCTCTGATAGTTACAAAAGAGAACTGCCTTCAACGAAATCCTCAACACTTAAATTGACGAAGCGAACAAAATGACTGATTATCGCATTCTCCTATTCCTCGAATACGCTACAATCATAGTTATCCTTCGAATTATTTTTACCTAAATCGAATCAATGCAAACTATTAATGACACTTTGGTATACAAATTTGTGTTTGTATGGTATGAGGGAATTTTATTGGAAATTTGGAAGGTTCTATGCTCAATTGAGAGTAATGACAGGAATGATTATATCGCGTATATGAGGAAGGCGTGGAGATTGTAGGTTCGTAACGTCTCTTGGCAGCCTACGGCTCTCTACGCAACCAGCCGTGCTAATGACCGCATGCTACTGGCCACGCCACATTTCACCTGCGATGAACATCCACGGAGACAGTTGATCCGACCTCATATCCTGAATATCAATATCTGTCGACTCGCCACACGTCGCAAAATAATTCTTCCCCCAAGTTCCAATTCAATTCAGATATTATTAATCAAGAAGAATTTTTTAACCCATCCGGGAAAGAATATTTACAATGTTTCACCGAGAGAATTCATACGATCCTCGTTTCGTTTTATAGCCTTTGATGGTCCATTAAAAATATTGGAATGGCACGCTTTAAAAACAGTTTCAGTCAGCTCGAAATAACTCTTCCATTATTTTCCACATAAATATCTCTCTTTGTATTCTGGGAAAATTATATTTGATACTCGGAAATATTATAATTTTCCAATATCTTTTCTTCTGGTTTGCCAGTGGATTGCGAATAGCAGGATTTTTCGAGATCCCTGTCTGTGGGAAATATTGAGTTTCGCTGCCCTTTTTCGTGCGACGGTAAACTACCCTGTTGGGGAATTTAGAGGATAGGCTGGTTTAGGGAAGGTCTGCTAGAACGATGCTTTCAGCGAACGAGAGCAGAACGACAGGTTTTAATAAATATTCGTTTGGGCTTCAAGGGGGTGAAACTCTCGGTTATTCCATGGTTGTGGAATTAGGAGTGAAGGGTGGTTATGGGCTTGGCTGGTTTCAACGCTTCGAATATCGACGAAGCGAATAGTCCTCGCTCATTATAGTATACATGGGATTTTTCCTATATTGTGCTGATACTTCGAATTTCATGAGATTCTGCAAATTTACACATCGCGCTGTAAAAATCAAATTCAATTCTATATATGGTATTATCACTCACCTTCGATCGGTAATATGTTAAACAGATGGATATGTAAAAAATGAGTGAAAAGGTAAATACTTTAGCAGATTTAAATTTCCAGACTGATTTCAGTTCCGTCAATTCACGTTGCAACAGTTTCGGTAACATTTCTCTCACGTAAGCACTCGGATCATTCTAACAATAAGCCTCGTGTAATCTCGCCACGTACTCGGGCTATCGATCGGACAATAACACTAAAAATATTTTTCTTTCCTTTTCGCCGGAGTTTTCGTATCTCACGGACCCCTTTCCACCGGGCTTTCTTATTGTCTTTCGATATACTGTAGTTAACCGCGCCGCGCCACTGCTACATAGGCACCATTCTCCTTGTTCTTTATATACGGCTGGAATGAAATCGCGAAAGAAAATCGCAAATGCTACCAGCAAGCAATGACAATGAAGAACGTTGCTTTATTCGAAGCTTGTTTTCCGAGGAAGTAGATTTCACAATTGGAAAGCTCACTTTCGATTCTGCAAAAGATTCACTCGTAGTTTTTACTGCATAGAATTTCTCCTTCTACAATATTCTCATTTTATTTATTTTATTTCTCATTCAATTGTTTAGTTTTCCTTGCTTATTTTATTTCTGCATTTCAATAAATCCAGTTCAGATTTACTTATTGTTATTGATATTGTGAGAGTGAAATATTGTAATTGAATGAAACAGTATTCCAGTGCAATAACAATTTCTTTTTATTTAACAGTCAGAGGATTTTATTGTTATTAATTTTCGTTTGCTTTCCTCATTTCCATCGCATTTTATATTACCAGTTGTATCTCTTACTATTTTACGTTCCTCGGGGCGAGCCAGTTTTAGGAAGTTCTTTGGACTGCACGCATGCAGGAGATAGAGCAGTAATGAGTCGGCAAACACAAAGTGCCCTACTTTAGTTCCCTTGCGACGGTATTATTTCCTGAATATGCTTGTCTACTTGAGAAATATTTCACTCGACAATTTCTCTCTCAATCCTAAGGGAAAGGATTTATGCCGATCGAAGAGTACTTTTTTTATAAGCAATAAATTCAAACAGGAATAAAGTACAGTTAAAATAAGAGAACCGTATTTTAATAAAGAATTGCATCTCCCTACTTTTATTTTACATCGCAGAAATCCCAGCGAATGCTGTCTCTAAAATCTCTTAATTCCCTCGTTTTATAAAAAGTAGAATACAATGCATTTTGAAATAGTGGAAAGCGAATTAAAGACACCCTTTTACCAATATATTCCACAGGAAAACAATGCACAGTTTCTAAATATAGATATTACAAGTTTTTCACTAGAAATATTTGCTCGAGAATTTTGTTTTCATCAGAAATATTGTAAATCGCCATACCTTTGACCCACACTCCCAGGCATAAAGTTAAAATTTTCTTTGCGGAACAGAATGAAAGTAGCGAGGGTGTTTTTTAGAATGAAAGAAATCGTAGTTTTCCAACGTACCTTTGAACACAAGGAAAGAAGGAATAAATGAAAGAAACTTCCTGGAAACCGTACTGAAGGTCCACTAATTCTTCCAGTGGTAAACGGGATAATTAGCTGGTGGCTGTAACCACGCTGCTATTAGTCCTTGCCATTGGTTTTTTAATTTCCGTTCTTCGGGGAACTGCAATCGACAGGAATATTGGCCGCGCGATCGACTGTTTTGATGAATGGCTACTATCTACCCACTGAAAGAAGGAATAATTTGCGCTTCTTCCTTTCCTCGTGAAATATGATCGATTGTTACTTAAGCTGTATTATTCGTTCCCGTGGAGAATTTGACAAATAATGTTTTATGTCTCTCTTTATCGAACAAACGACTGGGATAAGAAATATCAATTGCGAAATTATCGCATAAATAAATATTTCTATTTTTCGCTTATAAGTACTTGGCTGAGGAATATACAAGTATCGCAGACTCGTCCAAGTCAATATCCGTATGTTCTATTGTTGGATAGAAGTGTACTGAGCTCTGCTAACATCGATCAGGTTTACAAAGTAGGTATCGTCGAGCAGCGGCTGCTGTTGCGAAATGAAAAATCTGACGAATAACTACAGAGAAGGAATTCGCGAAGAAGATAGAAAAGTCAAAGAGAATATCAACAATAAAGGAGTCCAATTTCAACTTTTTGTAGGTCTTCATTTCGAATTCAACGTAAATAGTTCGTATTAAGGTTCGATTCATTAAACTTTTTAGCGGAAACGATTGTTCGATCAGTTGTAGCGTTAAATTCATAAATTGAAATTAATAAAGCTGAATGACCGAGTCTCAAACTACAAGTTATATAGGATTCAACTGTGCTATCGTGATTCCGTTTCCAAAGAATTTGCACTGTCTCTCTTTTACCCCTGAAACATTAATCTCTACTGTCGGCGCTCCGTCCTCTAAACGACGCTTCCAACTTCGTTAAAGTGATTTAATTTCTCTTTGCCGGAGAGCTATTTTCGATGCTGTTCTTAAACAACGTAACTTACTTCACAGTGGGAAACTGTCTGTACAACTTTTCGGATACTTTTATGCAGAATTTTATACCAAAGGTCTTTGAGAGAAAAATTGACTGAACCTTCTTCGGTGATGAACTAATAATTAGTGACTACTGTCATCCTCATGAGAAGGAACGGTAAACAATTTAAGTTATTCCGATATTTGCTGAAATATCAAAAATACAGAACGACAGATCGAGAAAAATCTTGCCTCAAAAAGTTACACGTTTCAGCGATCCTCGGATGCCTTTTTCCTTCCGTTTCATATAGAAAGTAAATGCGAGCTATCGCAAGATCTCTATGTTTTTTTCGGAAGATTTCACTCTGTCTGGCGCGCTTATCGCGTAGCCAAGCTGCTCCAAATCGGCGCTCGTTTCGCATCTCGCGGAAAGGAAGCCGCCACAAGAAAAGCCAAGCCAGATGGCGACGCGTGATTCCGGTCCTCTTCTGACTTTGTTTCTGTCTCTGCTTCTACCTCTGGCACCACCCCAGGGACTTATTAATTTAGTCGAGTTTTCCATGCTCCTTAGCGGCCGCCTCTTCATTTAGCCCAACTTTCTCAGTTGCATCCTACCACTTATGAAGACTGCATGAGGTAGGAGAAAACTTAACTGGCATCCTACTTTTCACTTTCTTTTTATCTTGTTAACACTTTGTTTATTGCTTCCGGCTCAATTTGCGAAACGCTTTTAATTTGTTCTCCAACATTTAAATGAATATTTTTGGGAGAGCACATTTTATGTCGTTTTAGGTTCCTTCGTTCTACAGTTGTGTAATTAATGGACTGTATATTAATCTCTCGCTTTTTCGATGCTTTCCGAACTGAAATTGATCAATCTCCCAATTTCATTGTTCGAGGACATCAAAAACACCGATCGCTATTTTCTGCAGTAATATCACGTTTTGTCCTTGCGCATCGAAATTGTTCAATATCTGGAAAAAGGGACGAAATTCATTGACATATTTACTTAATGATTGTTAGAATTGAATTATACTCAACTATAATTATCGTAAGATATAATTCAAAGAAATTGAAGTGAATCACTTTTTTTTTTTCTTCGATTCGGAATATGAAACACTATTTTCATAGATATCCCATGCATCGAAGAGTGTGGTTTCTCTTTTTGCTTTGTCCCTTCGAGCTGCAACAACCCCACGTGTCTGCCATATTCCCTGAAACATCCCGAGAGCGAAGAGCATTAGGGAATTGCCAGTGCGCCAGGGAGGAATCCATCGCACGCCCATCCAAGTCAACAAAAGTCTCTGCCAAGGGGGAGCAAACGCTAAAAAGTATGCGGCCGGTATTTACAAGTGCACTTTCTTTCTTCCGAAACAGCGACGCGTACCTTATGATAAAATGCGTCAACAGGCTCGCCTCAAATTCAGTATATGCGCGATGCAGAATGAAACAAAATCTAAACTTCATACCTGGATATATACCAATCTTACTAACCCAAAAGAATTTTTTTTATACAGGCTACATATTTCGTTAAAATGACTTCTTTGAATAAGAAAAAAGAGGAATCAGCTGTGGATTAGATTGGTTTTCTTTAAATGAAAATATTGTTATTTATTGGCAATTGAAAAAGCCTCACGATGTTAGCAGTAAGCCAATATTTATATTCACTTCATTATCCTCGATAAATTGACAAACAAATTGCTCATAGAGACCGCTTTATCCTCGCGAAATCACGGAAGAGTGCACTCGAAGTTTGGTAATTCGATTATTTGATCGGAACTCAAGAGACAATCAAACGAAAAAGCAAATAATTACTAGCGATAATGATGTGCACCAAAGCCAGATATCACTCGAGTGAATACATAAACGCGCAATTTTCGATAGAAATCAAACGAGAATTTAACCGTCCGAATTTGGCAAGCTGGATTTAGCTTTGCGTTGATTTTAGTACAAATTGCATATTCCTGTGGTTTCTGTTACAAACATGGCAAATTGTCGGTCGAATTTCCTGTGAAAATATTCAGCTTGGCTTTGTATCGTCGATGTTGAGCATATTCTGCCGTAAACGTACCCTAGTCAGGGTACTTCCTATAAAGTAACGTAATTCTACTCGAAATTTTGATGCTCGCCATCCATATTTAGTGCTTCGAGCGACCACTTAACTATAAATCGATGGAAAATTAATCATAATGGATCGAACACACGCTTCTCTACTGTTATGTACGTGGCTGGCACTCAATATCTTTGACAAAATTCTATTAATCAGCAATATTAAGTAATTATTTTCCAATATTATAACACTGATTACGTTAGATAAATAAAATCTTCCAAAAGCTTAAATAATATCATCCGGATAAAGTTATTCGATTCTTTCTACTAACTTTCTACTTTCTCATAATTATCCCATCACTTAAAGTAACGACTGTGGTGTTCGCTCGCCTCGGTAAAATATCAATCAAAAAATTCCTTCATATTTAATACGACGACAATGTGATTCTATCCAATAATTTATTCACTGCAATCAATTTAATGGTTTCGCTAAATACTTCCGTGCGAATTAAAAGAAAAGCGGCTATTTATTCCAGAAGAATAGGATGAGCCAGGGTCCTTTAAGCTCCGCCAAAGCAATCTCTCAAAGACAGGGAAAACCTGGCGCATTTACCACAGAATAATTGCGCAAGATACAATTTGCGAGGAAGTTAGTCAAGGCGGCAAGAAGCGAAAAATCATTAGCGCGCTCGTTGGATAAATGCATCCTCAAATTACTTTCTAATTGCGTTTCTCAAAACCCGATCGTCACAATACTTCTCTTTTACCTCAATGCAGAGCTTTCGGCTTTCGACTTTCGGATTTATCAGTATCAACTTTTATCAACCGACGGTGACAAAGAGGAATATATATATGTGTGTGTATATCGAAAGTCGAGAAAATTCCACTCCAGCAGAGTCCGAGCTCATTAAAAGCAGCGATTATGTACGGTAGGGAAGCTCCAATTTCCAGCGATATCGGCGGAGCTTTCAATTATTGGATTCGTTGATTGTGGCCGTCTCTGGATGTGCTGGGATTTAGAGATCCTCCCTGTATCTCGGTGAATTTTTTAGAGCTCCGGATTTCTGCTGGAAATTAGTATAAAAAGTATCTGTGGAATTTACGAATTTCTACGCTACACGTATGTCTGTTTCGCGGGAATAAGCTCCTTACTTGTAAGCTTATTTTCCGATCTTGTATCATGTTCAAAGGCACGCTCGAATCAGTATATCCAACGATGTATTCTTCTTTTTTTGTTCCAGGTAAACAGTTCGAATTACTTTTGGGACAAACTCATCGGATTCGACAAAAAGCAAGTACTTAAAACGATTTTGCTTATCATACCATTTGTTCTCAATATTTCTGGTAAATACATTTAAATTAATTGATTGAAATAAAAGGAACTAAAATGTGAAGAAACCCGTGGACTTTAGGATTTTTCGTAGCTGTGGAATCTTATTAAGTCAGCGAAAGTACTGATTAAAAGATATTTTAACCGACTTCCGGAGTGCATTTTTCCCGTGCTCGCAGCGTGAAATTATCCTTTCTGTTTAAAGACAGAGGTTCGGTATGTATTGAACTGAGATCCTTGGACGAAGTTGACTCCTTTAGTTGAATCAGGATCGAAACTTCCCTTGAGTTCGGCTGAAAGTTCCCTCGGACGTCGAAAGAGCTTTTTAGAAGCTTGCAAGGCGAAGCTAAGCTTTTGCTGTCCAGGCTTAATCAATCAGACGTCGGGTTCAAATGTACCTCTTCCGTGGTCCAGTGAACTGTGAACGTTACATAATGATCCAATAATTGTCTTAACTACCTTGCAATAGAAAACTGCTAACTAAAATTAGTTGCAATTTATCTACGATATATGCACCGCTTTTTATGCGAATTTTCGATTTAACAAAAATCAGTATTTTTGTTCCATATATTTGGTGATTCAACAAGGTAAATTATTTGTTGAAGAATGCACTTCTCGGTTCATAATACTGTTTGATTGTTCATATCATTTTTTAAATTCGTAATTTCACCTTATTTGAATTATGCTGAAAAAATAGGAAACAAATTTTTCAGAAATTATCATCATAAAAAATCCACGTGGTTTTGCAAACAAAAATAGTTTATTGATGTATATTGAGCCTGTCTCTTTAGCCAATCGTAATCGTATTTTTTAGTACGAGGAAAATACGCTGGTCGGATTTGTTTGATAAGAGGTGCGCTGTAATAAACATGCTGGAATGCGAAATGCTGACTATATTCTCGTGCCGCGGTGGTACATGTCTTCCGGCACTGTGAATTACGAATCTGTCAGAGAGCTCACAGTTCGTGGGACAGTGTCACATAAATTACGGAGCACGTTTCGAACTCGGCCACGCGTACGACTCGCATGACTCGCGCACGCGACCCTTCCGCGAAATGCTTAGAAACAGTTAAACTGTTTTCAAATTTGAATAGTAATGGCAGGGTGTCTGTTTTATACCATTTAACGACTCTGTCGTAAAATAGGGGTCTAGTGTGCGTGACTCGGAGGTTCAGCTACTGTTGGAAACGTATAACTTCAATGGAGAAGTTTGTTCTCTTGTTTTCGGCCTTAATTGTATTTGAGCTACCATGTCTCTCTCTTGGAATAATTGGCTGTCAATGTACCTAGTTTTCGACAATTCTCATACATTTCACTTGTAACGTCAAAAAGAAACCTATGAAATAGATACGGTATTTCTAAAACAACCTGAAGCGAAGTGTTAAATACAATAATAAAAATAAATTCAATTGCATAGAATATTAAGAATAAACAACAATAGACAGTACTTTTTTCAGGAGTGTAATTTTTCGTCCTATCTCGTACGTAACGATTGTCCTGAATTGGTCTATTAGCAATAGTCAATAAAAATTATCCATCGCGACAGAATGTTTAAGCGTTTCGGCAATGATAGAACGGAGCAATATTCCGAAATTAAGCGTGTTAAACCCGAACAACGCTAGTATCTGGCATAATAACGGCATCTGGCTTTCCGAGCGATAATGCAAGAGCTGCTCGAATGAAACGTATTCGCCGGAAGCGAGGAGGAACCCCGTCCGCAAACGTAATCGCATTAGTTTTCAGACTTCCAGCTCCGGTACCTACCTTCGATCTCCTCTCGCGCTTTGATCGTGCTTTTTGCTAGCTGCCTTATCGCTACTACTTCTTTGGGCTGCTTTGCCTCGCTTCGTGTTGCTGGCAACGCTTCCACGATATTCCTCCTTCGCTCTGAGAGATCTTTTTTTTACTTTATGATTCTCTCTCCAAATATCTATTTATTGTTCCTATGAAATGAAAAAATTAACACAAATAAACGACTATTTGTAAAGTATAATTTTCGTCCTGTTTGTCTTTTGTGCATTTTCAAATTACAAAAATTATTTTTATTCTCCAACGTGTAAATCATATTTTTTATAAGTTACATACTTCGCATGAAAGAGTTATGTATACCTGGCAGAAAATATATTGCCATTTGAAGGAGAGGCCGCAGAAAATAGCAGCAAATAATACATCTTGAAATATATCGTTAAGATTTAAGAGACAGCTAAGGGCGAATATTCTCACGAATATTCCAAAACCATTTACGCTCGCGTACATGATACCCACATTTTCTTTACCTGCACTGAAGGAAGCTGGCGGTATACTGCTGTTTCCAAATAAAAAAAGAAAAAAGGAGAAAAAGCAAAAAGAAACGTGGAAATGCATGGTAGTACGTCAGATACATATACTTCAATGTTCGAAGCGAAAAACGGAACAATAAAAGCAGGCTACTGCTTTGAAAAAGAATCATCTGAAAAATATATAACATCTACTTTCGTTTAGTTTACATATATGTATGTTGAGGTTTCCCAACCTACGTTTCTTGAGATTTATTTACATGTGTTTACAGATAACATTTCTGCAAAAACACGTCAAGGTTTCGTGTCAATTTGTTTCTTCGGAGTAGTAGTGATGTGAATTTAAGCAAATTTGCATTTAATTCCAATTGAGTATAGTACTTGTGGTTGTGGATTACATATCACTTTTTAATTAATCGCACGTTTACGCTTAATCCGAATTCTCCTACGCAATAGTAAATATGTATAATCGGCACTAATGAACAATAGTCAAAGCTATTGGATCCCAATAACAGTCGTATTTGCCATCGATAGGAAATTGTGTGTGGCAGAGTTTCATTTCTAATCCTTGTGGAAATTGAACGATCGACTCGAAATTGGGATGCTGGCAGAGCACAAGTATTATGCTAAACGTAATTGTACATAATTACAACGCACCATACCGATCAGATATATCCAGCTGGAAATCAAATATCGTATTGTAGGGTACTAACGCAACGGCTTCATTCCGATCATATATACGATTAAAGGCATTAAATTATCGGATTTGCGAAAAGTCGAGAGAAACAGTAACAATTCTAAGATATAAATAACATTTGCAAAGCTACATTTCATCTGCCAGGATAATACCAAATAATGGCATATGTTATCCGATCATTTTAAGTCATAAATCCTATTTATGGCTTTATTTATAACATCTGCAATTTCTCAAGTTTCAAATAATTCTCCTTCCGATCCCCTAATTGTTCAAGAGAATAAAGCTCCTTAATTTAATTCTAATCTTCTGTACGAAGCTAGAGGTTTGCTCGAAAATTAAATATCCTCGAGCTTGTCCCGAAACTCTCGACCGACAAATCAAATCGATCAAACATTGGCGTGGTTGTATCGGGGATGTATACGGGTCTTTACACACCCCATTTCATTTACCTTTCGGAGGGTTTCTGTTTTATCACCGGACTGTTTTTCCGTCTAGACAGATAGGATCGCTACCCGGGCGAGTTGCATTGAATTACATCTGGCATTGTGAAACGGCAAGCTTTCCACTCTACTTACTTCCAGTCCCTTCCACCTCCAACCACCACATGAAAACTCAATTCCGTTCGATCCGATCATTGTAACGACGGTGACGACGTCCAGCACAGGGTTCATTTCCAGGGGATTTCTTCCACTAATGCTACTGCAATACATTCCGTTAGTGTTCTATTGTCTTTTAGATCTCAGCATTGATCGTATGTTCATTGATTCATGAAAAATTCATTACAAAGTATTATTTATCTTTTTAATCGAACGTTATTGCGGCAGAAGAGCGATATGAGAATGTTGAAGTTAATTATATTATCGGGATGAACCACCGGATGAAATTTGAGTCACGTAACGTTGAGGAAAAGATTATTCCTACTATTCAAATATTGAGAAACGATAAGGTATTACTCGATAGGGACAACCTTCCAAAGAATAGCGGCTTTCACATAGCTCAAACAACCTTCGTGCATTCTATTTTCCCAGTAGATTCAGAATATCTCGAGGTAGACATTGGTTTCGTTCGGAACGATATAACAGCTGAAGACAGTTCGCTGGTCCCAGCACATTTTCCCAATTTCCGGGAGCATTACATCACGGAATAGCCGAAGCGGCGAAGTCCACTAACGTTTATTCAACGTACGAACTCACCCATAATGGAGCAGCGGTTACGATACTACAATTGCTTTTTAAATCCCCACCTTTTTATTGCTCTTCCCATTGTTTAACGGGTGTCAACGATTTTCGATTCTTTTCGGAATTGGAAATAGATTGAAAAGTTAATGCATTTTAATCGACGAGTCGAAGTGATTTGAGATTACTTTGCAAAACTTTATCGTTTGTTTTATTAGTTACATACCGTTAAAATACGCATATTTAAGAATTTCAATATTACCAAACGTAGTTCTTGCCACCTATAAAGTGAAGTTCACAGCTTCTTTATCGACCCCTTTGAAAATTTTCTACCCAAAATCTCTGCCTCAGCGTTTTTTCCACTAGCACCATAACGATCATGAAACCCGTTAACTCGAGAAGCGTCCCGACGAAATGGACAATCTCTTTTTCTGACCTCGGAAGCTTAATCCTCTCAGGTCGTGCAGACTCCCCTTAATTGCAGTCAGCAGCAATGACGGTCATCTGCAAGCTCAGCGCCGGAAAAATGCAGTTTGCGAGATGAATCGCCGCGACGCGGCAGCGGAGCACTCGAGGCTAGGAGAGGAAGCTGTGCAAACTCGAGAAGGAGGCCGGCATGCAGGAATAACGTGGACCCTCGGTAAACAAGAGGCCACGAAGGTCGCCAGTTGAAGCGAGCGTTCTAAGAAAATATTGAACCTCGTCGGCCTCTCGCCATCTCTCTCTCTTCTGGCTGACGCTGCGCAAAGGAACGGCGCAGGAAACGCAACCACCGTAACCTGGCTTCCGGCGACAAGAACAAGCAAGCGCAAACATGTAAATCACCCTGGAAACTGAATGAAAATTTCTCTCGATTCCTCTTCGTCGATCGCTCCACTTGGGCCGTGCTTCTCAATTTATACGGCTTTTAGTAAAACATTTATTCGATTTTTGATGGATTGCCCTCAATATCGGCTTGATACTCGCGCGTGATGGAAGTTTGACTGGATCTCATGCTAGAACTGCTAGCGATCAGTTATACAAGATAAATCAGGAAACTTGTGCGAATTGACTTTTGGCCTGATGCTACAATTACAGTCGTCTTTGTATACTTTATTAAATTTATATATATTTTTATAAACATGTATATCGTAAGTACTGTTCGACCGACGATAAATCTAGACTTGTGTCTAGAATAATAGACTTGCAGAGTGAGGGTGTCGTCGATGACGATCGAATAAAACAGTCGATCCGAAAGGCAACGAAGCAGTTAATTAATTTAAACTGGCAGGTTCGCGAGCAAAACATTGCGAGGAATAAATGGAATTGGGGAAGAGAGACTGGCGTTGAGCCTAATCAGGCATGCCAGGACATTTTAACGAGGCGCCAAGCGATCTTCGTCTCGCTCGTATTATCGTGTCTGCTGGAATTATGTCATTATGAGGCTGCGCTCGATTACGTTTGACACGGTTTTCACCGCTGACAGCCAGCTTAACGCGGTTAAATGGCGCGGAAGGCCTGTCAGCTGAATGCGAAAAGCCTCTGAGCAGCGAGAAGGACACAAAGAGTTCGGATTTAGGACCTTTTTCGGACTCTCTTTGACGGATTAAGGGTCAAGTGGAAGCCTCGTTAGGCCTCAATTATATTGATAATGCGCGCATGACCCTTTTTCCTCCAACACTTTTTACATTCAAGTATTTTTGACAGAAACCACTGAGAATAGTTATCTGAAAAATTGACAAGATACTTAAGAATCATCGTGTACAAATCGTTACACTATTCGCCGCGAGTAAAACAAGTGCGATCACGCGTTACGTTCACCAACCGGATTGTTTCGCGTTAATATTTGATAATGTATGCCAGACTGAATCCGAGTTATAATCCATCCGAATAACAATAGGGGATTGTAAACCCACAAATTGGATCTATAGCGTCAATAGTTCACTCGTTTCACTTGTTACATTCGAGGCCGGATTCACCTTGACGCGGTGGCATTGATTGCACTGGCCACCAAGCGCCAAATTGTCTCTGTTTTTCATCGATTAGACAATTCTGCGATGTACGTATACAGCTCGGCCCGCAACTACTGCGGCCGGAATTAAATTAACTCTTTCCCTTCGGTGCTTTTTTCGGATCGATAACTCTACCAGATTTATTTATGAAATAGTGAGTCATACGTCGGGTTGAATAAAATGGATATTGGTACTGAAAGATTGATACATGTTTGAAAAAATATTAAAGGAATATATGAGAGTACAATGAGTGAAATAAGGATCGTGTGACATCAGACATATTTTAATATGAGTAGAACACATCATCTTCCTATAGCTACGAAAACTTCTGACAGAATGACACTTGTCTATGGTTGGACAGTTTTCAAGTGAAATGAGTCTCTTTCGTAGTCAGACTCTAACCAGAGTACAGTTCGCTCGAGGCATCGAAATTTCTAGTAGAACGAGGACTGCCTTTCTGCAGACAAATCTGAAGGAAAGACGAGTATTCGCTTGCTCCTAAGAGTCGCAAAAAATTCACGTATAACGATGCGATCGATATAACAAATAATTCTTTATTTATCAGAAATCGAATTGATAGAATTCGCTATAATAGTCAATCAGGAAAATTTACAAGAATCTCCCATTGTTTCCACGCCACCCGTTAGATCGGTCAGGCACTACTGGCTCGAAAAAATATTTACCCACGTACGCAATTGCGCAAGGAACCTGATTGCGATGTTGATTAAAACCCCGATACAGAATCAGAACATACGATTGAGGGGCGGAGGGGTGATCATCGCGATTGAGCCTGCCGAATAAACGCAGTGAGCTGCCGTATTTATTAACCATTTATCGGCTGAATCGCCAGCCACACGCATCATTAATTATTGGCCCGACATTATCTCGAACTACGAGCTTGCAATTATTATCTATAACGTGAAAATCTCGCAAGCAGCCAATCCGATATCGCGTAGGATCACTTGAGAATTGGCAATTATTTTCCATCAATGTGTAATGTAGATTATTACCTTATTGCCGATGTTCCATGTATGAGACTTATTTTCCACTGTACGAACAATTTCCTTCTTGTGTATATACGAACATCGTTATGGGATTATTCGGGACTTAGGCGAGGGTTTATATCGAACCAGAACGTAGGAGGGACTTCTAAATCCTGGAAAGCCTGACAGAAAGTCAATAGAGAGTTCCTAGGAATTAATGAACGTATGACCTGCATAGTGAGTACAAGTTCGTAATTAATGACCGCAGAGGGTTCTTTGCTTCGATGTCTCCAAACTGTCGGCGCATTTGAGATGTGGTCGTGAATGTTGAAAGGATAAATTTTAAATGAATTTTCAAGTGAATTTTCTAATATGTACTTTGGTCTTGCAGAATTTTTACTTGACGTTCAGATTAACATTTACGGATGATAATTCTCTCATTGACAATAATTACGGTTCTACGTTATATTCGGTAATATCTAATAACTGTGGGAGGATCCCACGTGGGAAACGATTCCGAATAAATTTCAATGTAGCCGAATGTTGCGAGTGACTCGATAAGGCCACTTTCGTTGCATTATTTGGCAGCTGACCTGATGCTGTTCGATATCGAACCTGTATTAATGAGTCGGAGTTAATAACGTTAAATGAATGATCCATTATTACGGGTTCGCGGTCGTTTGAAATGAAACAGGTCGTGGGTGGGTGTGAGTACAGTCGACTAATTAACGTCTATTTCCATTATTCCTGCCAATTACGCCGGCATATCGCGGCTAATAGTTTTTCGATGGCGTATCTAGTGGCCAGGTGGTGTGTAAGCAACCGGCAGAAATGCATATCTGTCCAGCCTATATTCGCGATTGGCAAATCTCTGTCCTCTCCGGATCTCGTTCACCCCTTGACACTGTGCGTTTAATGCTAATCTACATGGCGCATGAACTTTCGCAATTGTTCCACCGTACGTGATTTGTTTGCATTATTCATGATCTCGGATTATAGTTGATTTAGCGTGTGCTCTTTCTCATCTTCTCATCCTTCCTCTCTCTTCCTCTCTGACGATATTAATTGCGAATACTCCTTTGATCCGCAATTAACGACGGTTGTCGCTTCGAAATGTGTTTTCGTTGGGTAAATAATTATTGAGGGAATTCAGCATGATGCTATTATGCGTCCTCTGCCATGCCACCGGTGACATTAACTGGATACATCGAATCATACTATAATTTTCCCGGGGAAATATGATATTGTTTCGGGTCTTTGATTTTCAAAATCGAATAACTCTTCCATTCTGTATAATTGCCACTGTCAACAATTTTTGAAACGGAAATCAGAGAAATCGGGAATAATGACGAAGTAAATGTATAATAGGATGATTCGATTGTCAACTAAATAACGAACGCTGCTTTTGCAATTGATGTGAATTTATTCTATTGTATGGTGTGTTTTTTTAGATAATTATTCGATTTGTGGAATATCGTAATTAGGCTATTAGAGACTTATCGAGGTGGTCCATCGGGCGTAGCGTTAATTACGTGCGGACAGCTACACGATTTCGCTAGACACGTCAATGCTTCATTAGGAAGCCCCCGACTCACGCCTCGAACTTTCCTCGGCCGATTAAATCCAACCGCACGCAGCTACTTCTCTAGCTGGCCTTGCACCGGCACGCAAATCGCGGCCAGAACTGTAGGCTAACGTAGAACTTCCCTGGAACAGCCCTCTAGTTCTCTACAGTACCCGAGAAACTCGAGATTTAATGGATATCGGATATTAGATCGATAATTATTCACTCTAAATTAGACTGATAATTACAGATCACTATAATTACACAGAGTAAACACGAGAAAGATTGTGGATTGTTATTAATATGTCGTTTATTCAGAGTTGTAAAATTAAGAGTTTTAATATTTTTCGATGGGAGTGAACGATAGAGAATTCCTCGAAACTCGTGATTATACTATTTCTAGGAATCTCGTAGAAGAGCTCTTGTCCGCAAGGGGTAGACAAATCGATCGCAATGCATCTGCTTACGGAATGTCACCGGGTGCAATTTTCGCGAATAATGAATTCCTATTAGCTGCGGCCGCGCCTCGCGCCGTGAACGCGACCATCATATAAAATACGGTCGTTGGATGGGTCGCATGGGTTTACGTGCTTCGACCGACGTGGACATTGATTCACTTGCGGTCGAGGACGCATCCTGCATGCGGAGCTACCTGCTTCGCTTATCAGATTTCCACAACTCACCTTTCTTTTTCCTTCGATTTCAAAGGTTCCTAACGATTTTTGACATTCATCAACGATATCTTGAATTTTTGTAATATAAGACAGATATTAAAATTCATAAGTTATTTTTTACGATCTGCGTTAAAAAAAATACCGATTGCCCTATTCACAAAAGATTACTGGCAGAATTTTGAAATGCCATCAAACCGCTGGCACAATCGCGACCCCTATAACGCGCTACGAACGTGCCAAATTATTTAGCGCTGCACGAGTTTCGCGGAGGTTTTAATCGGACGAGGGATATTAATTTGCCCGAAATATCCGTGCAAAATTACGTCTGACGAGCTTCGAGGCCGCTTTACGATCGATCTTTGTAATCGTGATCACTGTCGTGGTATCGGCTGGTTTTATTTTCCGCCACTCGATTGGCTCATACCTAATACCGAACCAGCCGTGTCGTTCATCTGTGTGTTCTTTTATTGGGTGCACACGATGCTCGATAATTAAAAACGAATTTTTAAGTGCGATGGATCATTGCGGCAAAAATTAAAGCAGTATGCCCACTCGTATTGCAACGATTGATTCGTCGTTAATATTCTTGAACACTTTAAAGGAAGAAACATAGATAATGCTAGTATTTACTATTTAGTGACTAAGCATATTGTTGAGTAGAAATTTCAGTCGCTGGAGCCTCCTTGTCCCATGATATCAAGGAAGAATCGGAAAGAAGAAGAACGCTAGAATGCAAAGTAATGACACGGAATCCGTAATTAGCGCGGAGAGCTTTCGGAGCTGCATAGCCGCGGTTCTAAACTCGGTCTGGCCGCACTTTACTATCCAACCAGCCAGCCAGCCAGGCAGCGAGTAGGCATTAATTTGCATGCGGTTTCAAGTGCAGGGGCCCAGCCGGGCGCAGCCGTGCGCGAAACGCGGCCATTGCGCAATTTCTATCCGCGCGATCGTCTTCGATGAGACCGCGAATTTTCCGCTGACTCTAATCCGCGAATATCTGCTGGCCGCAAATGCTCTGTTCTATAAATCTCTGGTGGGTGATTTAGGCGGTTCTCCAGCCCTTCATTCTTACCACCGATCATTCTAATGTTACTAATCCCACGTTACCATCAACCGTTGCTTACCTAAGATCTCTAATAATAACGGGCAATGAGATTCAGTTTTTGAATTGCCCAATGAAATAAAATTGTCATGGTACAGAGTTAAATGTAAAAACCAGGTGGAAAATATATCGAAGATATGTTTCTTACCGTGAAAGCCATAAGCCTGCCAAGAGAGATGGAACAAAGTCGAGGCACCTGAAAGAAATTCTTCCAGCCAGCCAAGCATCTTCTACTCCGTAAGCCCAGCAGAGAAGATCAGACAAGAGTCTACTTTAATCCGCGGCGCGCATTCATTTACGATGCGAACTGGAGTCTGGAGTACACTGTGTGCACTAGTCGTAGCTCGAACAAGGGGCCGCCGGTCGGTTTCACCGGGTAACCACGTGGCTCGAAGAACAGCCGCTGAGGAGCACGTTCGCCAAATGGATGGCCAAAACAGGACGAGACTGCGACCAGGAAGAAGAGAGACCAGGAGGGAGAGAAGAGGTGTTTCGTGATCAGAGGTAGGATGCTCCTAACACAAAGGGGGTCAAAGGAGGGAGCAGGGGGACAAGGAGAACTTTTGGCTCTGGTCACGAGGAGCATGTGACCTCTTTGTTCGTTCTACCAGCGCTCTTTGTCTCGTGGCCTGTTGTCTCGGCTCACCATAGAATTTACCTCTGAATTATTGGGGGCGAGTTTTACCCTGGGAGGCCGCACTCATGCCATCGAATACACTCAAGTCTCTACCTCTGAGATTTCCTCGGATTCTAAAAGCTGTGCGTCTCTTTTGCCCATTGGTTCGATTTCAGCAGACTCGACGTTCTCTGGTTCATCACCGAAACGCATTACTCGATAATTTACGTGCTTTACTCGTGAAAGAATTTAATTCTATTCAGCTGTCATAGCTGGATATGATCTTTCATCATGTTTTCCTTTTTGTTTCTTTTATTCGTTATTGTATAATTCAGCGCGATTATGAGCGTTTAACCATCTTCGTTAAAGTAATGTTTTGCTCTTGTTATTTCAAATGAATATAGTCGAGTTGCCTAGCAGAAAAACGATCCACAAATTTAAAATGTTGGTGATCGATTTCTATTAATCTCCTTCAACCGTAATACACTTGCGGTCTTCGTTCGAGCGAGCGGATATTTAAGCCTGAAAGTAAGCGTCTTAGCGTGTACATAAAGCCCAGTAGTATCATTTCTGATTCGGTGAAATTCTGGTCACAAAATCGTTTGGAGCGCTTCGAGTCCTATTCCACTATTCCCCGTTTTCACGACCACCAGACGTTAGTATGAAACCCGAAAATCGAACTCATTTCTCTCGCGAATTTTCTCTCTTCGTCTTTATCCCTGTCTCTCTTTCGCTTTCTCTTCCTGTGAATGCAAAGCAACGCAGGAGGAACTTTTCAAATTGAAGAGATTTTGATGGCTTCCATTGGTGGGGAATGGGAAGATATGGCGGTCCCTCAGATTAGTTCCAGGTTTCTATTACCGCGGAGAAGATAGTCGGCTTCGCCGCATTCCCTTTCGTCGAAAATCTAGTTTGCCGATGTCTCCCGTTGACTGGTAACTTCGTGCAATCACGTGTAAGTTGTTCATTATTCGCCCTTTGGGAGCGCGCATAACTCCTTCGAGATGAGAAGAGCTGTGTACAGTTCCTCTTCGCGTGAACATCCTCGAACCACCTTCGCTACGCGAAGATTACTTTTTAACTTGAAACACCGAAACTTCTTTGAAAGTTGAATATCGTAGAAAGTAAACAAATAACCTTCTGACAGGGGAAATCAGAAATCAATAAGTTTTCTAATCTTTTTTTATAACAGTCATTCGACTAGCACACGTTGCGCGAGGCAATCAAAAGATCAATCAAATAACGTGCCGTTAAAACAATCTGCTCCGCCAATTCTCAATTTTACGGTTTTCTCGAGCCACTTTACGATATATCGCGTACAGGACATCTTACCGAATCTATTCCTTTATGTCATCGCAACTGATTTACGATCAACGAATTGGATTCGATGAACGATTAATCTGACGAATGTAATTTCCAGGCCAATGTAATATCGATAACTCCAAAACTCGATCAGAATCTAATTTACATAGCAATTTTATTCGGAGCACATAAAAGTTGTTTTTTGCGAGCAGTGCACTCATATTAAAAGGCCAGTGGATTGGTCCCAGAGATCAGACAACTTCACAACGTTCGTTTGTTCGCATTCTGTGCTTTTATTCTGTTGAATCTGTGAGACCGTTTGAAGAAAGTAGTTCGATTTGTACAATGGCTCAAGAGAGAATTTTCATTGTATTCACGTTGTGCTTGGTCTTATCGACCACACTTCTTACGCAATTAATAGACCCAGCATACGCGCAAGAAGATGATTCAGGGCGACACATCATCGAAGTCCCTACACTGGAAGAGCTAGAGAGAAGAAACTGCTTACCTCCTAAGGTTTTTGTCAACCATCATTGCCGGGAAGTTTTTCGACGATCTGCTGACGCCTCGTTAGTACTTTTCTATTATTGTATTTACTATAAGATTTATTTATCTATCATAACCTGCAATGTGTTTTAGCGTTGAGGTGGAAGAATCAGATGCTGAGTTACTTGCTGATAAGTTGAACAAAGGTCGGTGCATTATTTGTTAGGGTCGATGTTAAATAATACTTCTTCGGATTCTTCTCCTCTTTATCACTCTTGTTATCTTTTTAGATGCCTACGTTTAATTTTGTAAGGCATTACCGATCTACTTACATTGTGTACCCTACCGTACTCTTGTAATTGGCTCAATACAACGAATAACATAATTCTGTGTAATTTTTGTTTACCATCCGCTCCAAAAAATCCAGAGTCCATAAACTTACTGTTAGTGAAATGTCATATACCATTGAAGTGCGTCACAGTGCTCTAAATGTATATTCTTATATACATGCTGTAAATAAGTTTCATTTTGCAAGTTTGGAATGCAAACTTTCTTCATCGATGAAAATCACCCAATTTATATGCAGAACACGTTTCGCCATGTTCAGGGCTTGTCGATACAATCGCCTATTAAAACAGTTTCCGCCGAACTTCGTGTACTAGTTACAAAATGTCCAAACGGATTCCAACTGTTACAAATTAATATTAACATCGTGAAAATTAGTTTGTATCATTTCCGACGAACAATTTATCTATTAAAGTATTTTTTGCATTGAAAGCATTACTCTGTGTTTTTGCGAAGGATAAAACTATTAGGTTTTTCTCCAATATTCGCAAAAGAATGTCCGCATTCATGTATCCGAGATCTTCCATGCGAATGAATCATCGCCGGCAAAACGTACCGCCAGGAAGATAGCACCCTGAGAATCCACCGGAGAACTTTTCCTCCCTTCTCTCTAGCCTCATATCTCTCATCCATGACGAATTGCGAGAAGAAATTGAGGCGTGCAACGTATTTTTGAAATTTCCGCAAGAAGTTTCGCACTGCGGACGTGTGCAACGGCACGAGCACATACACAATGCACGTGTGGACAGAGATAGGGTAAAATGTGTGTACCTATGGAAAATGTGTGGGAAAAGCTCCGCTGAGGAATTTACCAGGACTGACAATCCGTGGTTGAATTTTCCCGTAGAATATGGCAAAACTACTCGTGAAATCCTTGACGAAAGCAGAAGTCACCAGGAAAGTCCCCCAAAGACCGCCAGATTGAGTGAACTTCAAACTGGAGGTGAAGTGCATCTGGAAAATCTTGAATTCAGAACTTCTGTCTGGGATGATGATTATATTGAGTCAACGTGATTACTACAGTTTCTGACATGTTTACCTCCGCTTTAATCTTTGACTTTCGAATTATTCACCCGACTGATCTTTACCCAATTTGGGTGGAAATTCTTCCGAAACATCGATTTTATTCTTATCTTTCATTATCATTTATTCGTTATCAAACATTTCTTAAAATGACATTGAACAAGAATTTTTAATAAAAGGTTTCATATGATTAAAGAAAAAAAAAAGATTCCTACGACAAACATAAAAACTTGTGACTCTGAGGATGCGTTCGCGAGGAATATTAGGAATCTTTCCAGAAGAAGCACGTCTCTCGGTCCATTATGGAATTTTCCGGTAAATGATGAAACGTCGGACGAGCAATGCGGCTGGTGGCTCAGCGAAGAGGTCACGATTTCCGCGGCTAAACTACTGAAAGTGCAGTTCATTACTGGGCTCGACAAGCTACAGTAGAAGTCGTGTATTGTGATCTTGGCCACCAGACGCGAAGAAAGTTCAACTCGAATGTCAGCCGTTAAGCGACAGTTGCCCGCACACGCCTGGTAAATTCTACTTACCGAAGCCAAGTAAAACTTGCACGTAACTGGAAACTAGCCCTTTACCCCTTGTATTTTCAGTTTTTCCTCTCTTTTCTGAGGAATATCATCTTTTTAATATATCCGACCCCTGCGACTTTCAAATCTTTATGAATTATTTATTATGTAAAGAATGTATCCAATAAACGTTGTATAATATCCAAGTGTTATGCAACATTATTCCACATTCTTCCCTCGAATTTGTTAGCGCTTTTTACACGACCAATATTCAATATTCATATTCGACGCTGGTATTTAATTGTAATACTTAAATTGTTTTTCAAATATGAACGGAAATATTCTCTTGGTGGAAGAGGAAATAATGAAGCTATGTGGGGGAAACAGTGGGTAATGCTTTTAGCATAATCTCAACCATTTTTCTTTCTTCAATATTCATTATTGGGTCATTGTAATGGACTTTTTTCCACTGAATGCAAATTCTCTATGACCTCTTTTAATTTTCGATCGAAGAAATTAAAAACCGAAGTCCAACCTGTTTTCTGAGACCGAAGTATATTAAAAAATTGCAATTTAATTAAATTGACCTATATCCCATTTCCCTATTTTTTTAATGACTAGTAGGTAAGTTCGAATTCTTTGCAAAAATAGAATTAATTCTCTCAAGAGATGAATTTGAAAATAAAATGTTGAAAAATAAATTAAAAAATGGGACGATTAGGATTTTTATAGTTTTTGAGGTATAAACCTGATCCCGAATCCCCAGTACCTCGAACAGATTTTTAAAATACTAGTGATCGTACGATATTCTACCGCACCGTATTGAAAAGCTGAGGGTTCAAGCTTTCTGCACTTGAAACCTCTCAACAGCCGCTAGTTCGGAAGGTATTGGACTCTGAAGTGTTCAAAGCAAAATCGAGGAATTTACCAAAGCTAAATTCTACCGATCCTACGTTTTCCCATCGTTCTACCATCTATATGCAATATCGTTATACTCCAACTGCATCCACTGTCAATCACACCAACTCGCAGCATATCTGAGGATTTTCGACAAAATTTCCTAGTTTCTCGCTCTACTTATCATCGATTTAATACGATCCCCAACATTCCGACGTATATCCAACAACTGCACAATTTCGGTTTTGACATGAATCATATTCATAGTGAGCCAACAATTAGAATTACTTCTCTTTTGGACGCTGTTTTTATCAATGTTACGTTTTACACAATATCTCATATTCATTAAAAAATACGGTTTAAATTTTCTAAATTACGAGTCAAATGAATTATTCCGTTTGATTTCAGGTGCCAAGATGGATGTGGAGGCAGCGTTGCTGGAGAATTCTCCGACGCTTTCGACGATTTCGTCGGATTACACGGATACAACGTACTCGGGCCCAGGTTCGCCATACTCGCCAGAGTCCCCAATAATCGTTACGTCGAGTCACAAGAAGACAAAGGATGATCAACTCACACCCAGGCCCACACCTAGGCACCCATTGCCAACCAGGAAGCCAAGCTTCCGGATACGACCGCCCTACCTTATGATTTGCATCAGTATCATCGAGGTTTGTCATCCAAATTGCTATTTAAGTATCTTTGACCACTCCTATTAACGTCTCCCATTGTTTCGTCCGACAGTACCAATCGAAAGACAAGTTTTCGTGGTATGCTTTAGTGGCTCGGCAAATTCTTTAATCGCTCGGATGCATCACGTGACGCGTATGTGAATGGGTACGAATTTTTCTTAAAGCTCAAAGACTCCTAGAACGCGAATTCTGAGCTTTCACTTTAATAAGAACTTTCAGGTGGTTTTAAAGTGCACGCCAAGCACTCGCCAAGATTTTTTAATACTTCAAGATGTTTTCATTTTGGTTAATTAGAAATGTGATAAAAGGAAGTACTAAGATGTTACGTATTTAGAAATGTTTAATATAAAAACTGTCTAACGAGCAATTTCTTTTGGAAAGGAAAGTGTATTTTTTATGTTGGAGTGTTGTCAGTACAATTGTAAAGTGAATTAACGAAAAAATTTATCTCTCGTTTCATATTAATCAATTGAGTTTCCAATCGCACTTGACACATCGCGATCGATTGGAAACGTTCGAGTGGAGACGATTAAAAATATCCCGAGATCCTCTCAGCATTTCTCTAATATCGATGCTTAAAAATCAAAAGTGTACTCGAGGTAGAAACGAGAAAAGTCACGGACATCCTCCGCGATATCGGCCTTTTTACCGAGCGAAGAGCCAGCATTAACTTCTTGCTCGTTACCAGGGAAGAATGCGTGCAATCTAAAACGGCTGAAGTTAAAATTGCGGAAAAATGTAACGAGCATAATAAAATGAGGGGGGAGTAGTCTACGTTGCGTCGAGTGAAATTTCCGTGATAACGCTAAAAATGAAGATACGCCAAAGAAAGAGAAAATCGATTACTTAACAACTTGCATTTGCACCCGACTCTTCGAATTATTTGCAATAATATTGACACGTAATCGCGTTACGCCACACGCGTGGCTTAATACATATATTAAATGCCAACTGGCTTTCATCGAAATCTGTTTATTCACCGTGAGCCAGTCGTACTGCATAGACATTCCGTTGCTGATATTTGGTACCACGTATACAATTACACATACATTAATTGCATGACGCATATCTGATAAAGTAATTACGTGTTCCGCGCACGCAATGAATCCGTCTGGCAGGTTTGAAGCGAATTAAAATTCGATCGGCTGCACTCACCGCGAACGTAATTATTTTAATCAACGACTGTTGCCGTAATTTCATCCGTGGTCGGATGGTTTTGAAAAACTGATTTTTTCAAAAATAATTAGGTCACTATGCGCAATAATCTGTGTGATTGACGTTATTTCATAAAAAATTTAACACAAGCGATAAAAATTGTTTCCTGGTTATCGTATTGTCTGCGGAAATTCATGTTACGCAATTATTGCATAATTGAAAAATAGCAGGATAAATAACGGTAAAGCAATAACGAATAATAGTGAGGTACTGAAAAGCTTTTCTAGATGCTGTAACAAATCGGGTTAGAAGGGTCCTCGAAGCACTCGAAACTCGTCGAAGTAAATCAGAGAGCAAATATTGAATCAAAACCTAATGGAACAATACAGAAACACTTGATGGCCCCATCAACGATGAAAACTCCATCCGTAGAGCTGGACGGGCGCATATTCGCAGAGTTTCGATCAATCCAATTGCGCTCGCCTCGTAATAACCGTGTTGTTCTCCACCCTTAACCCATAACACGAGAGCGCTCCAACCCGCCAACTCTCAAAAAAAGGTCCGAAACTTCTCGAGCATCGCATTTAGAGTTGCGTTTCGCTGCTTGGAACAGCGATTTTAATCCCAGCCGTCGATCAAATCCATCTGCATCGCGAAAGTAAGTCATTTAGCAAACGTGAAGTACCGCCAAGAGAAAAACACCACGTTACAAGAATATAGGAGATCACTCGTGATGCGCACATTTACAAAATAAATTTTGTAATCTTGTGTTTACCGCCGAGGCACCACTTGGCATTGGGCATAGTGATTAAATGCCAGATAACAGTGATTCGACACGTGCCATAAAAACAATTGATCTAACGAATGCAATTTACATGCCAAGGTAATATCGATAACTCTAGAAGTCGATCAGGATTTTATTTTTATGTCAGTATTATTCGAAACATATAAAAGTTGTTTTTTACGAGTAGTGCACTCATATTAAAAGGCCAGCGGATTGATCCCAGAGATCAGACAAGTTGAGAACGTTCGTTTGTTCGCATTCTGTGCTTTTGTTCTGTTGAACCTGTGAGACCGTACGAAGAAAGTAGTTTGATTTGTACAATGGCTCAAAAGAATATTTCTGTAGTGTTTGCGTTGTGCTTGGTCGTATCGACCATACTTCTTATGGAATCAATAGAGCCAACATATGCCCAAGAAGAGAATGCAGGGCGAGAGATCATCCAAACCCCTCCAAGAAACTCGGAGCAAATAAATTGTGCACCTCCTAAGAAGTTTATGGCGGGCCATTGTCGGGATGTTGTTCGACGATCTGCTGATGCCTCGTTAGTAATTTTCTATTATATTTTGCTAAACGATTCACTTTCGAAAACGTTCCAACACTAATATTCGATTATTTTACGCAACTATCATGATCTCCAATGTATTTTAGCGTTGAACTCGCAGAATCTGATGCTGGGTTACTTGTCGACAGTTTGAACAGAGCTCGCTGAATTATTTGTTAGGTACGATGTTAAATACTTCGTGGGATTATTCTCCTTTTTATTACTTTCATTATCTTTTTAGGTGTCGACGTTTACTATTCGAAGGCATTACGAGGCTGTTTAGATTGTGTAACCTACCTTCGCAATTTTGTATTGGGTCCATAAAATGAATTGGGTAACAATATAATAAAAGTATCTGCAATAATAATTAAAATGAAAATGGTCTGTGGAATTTATGTTTCCTAACTGGTCCAAAAAATCGGGAGTCCAAAACTTTACTAAAAACAGCAGGAACTATCCAAGAAACTCCAATAAGCCATCCCTTGATCAATAGACATTTCCAATTGAAATGAAAGAAAAAAAGGGGTTTGATTTCGAACGAGGCAACGAGCCGCATTAATTTTTTCACCTGCGGCACAGGGACAGAGCGATCCCTCTATCTAATGTCGCGGTTCGCTTCACGGCAATTATCGCGTCGGGTGGAATCGATGCCAATTGATAGAGGGTTCCGATTCGTACGGCTCGTTAGCCGATTTTTGACACGTGAACGCGGCGCAGCATGCAACCGCTCGGTTTTATCGTTTTATCGTTTTATCTTTACAAATTTTCTCGGTGCTCATGCACGATATAATTCTGACGGATTGGATGCACCCACCGGATATAGACAATATCGGCTGTCAGTCTCCGCGGAGCCTTCGACAAGGAAATGTGATTGCTTTCACACGGCTTCTACGAATTTTTTCGAATGGACCCACCGCGAATTGCGATCAGCGAAAAAAATCTATTCCTTCGATCCTTAAACCTCGATCCCATCGAAACCATTTTATTTTATTTGAATTATTTCATACCGGAACAACTTTGACGTGAAACTGGATTTGATATATTTATTATTTCTGTGATACCGTTATTTAATTAAGGAGAGTAAAAAATGAGAAAATCATGGAAGTATAAGATATAAGAAGTTCAAGAAGACCAAAGATACCAAGAATATTACCTATGAGAAGCTAGGTTCAAGCGGCGTGAACTTTATTACTTGTAAAGCACTCTCACGGCTGCCACGTAGCGTGTTATACCGACGGAATAGTCAGAATCAAGTTTATTTTCGATCATCCTTTCCTTGCCTCGATTTTTATTGCCAGTGAACACGGACGATAACACGTGCTCGTAAAACCGACGAATCTCTGCGGTTTCGCTTCGGCCAGATCTTTTTCTCTTCTTACTCTCTCCACCTGATATGTAATGTGGTCATTCCTTTTGACTGAACCTGACCCCGGTGATCCAGAAACGAGACCCAAGAAGCGTTAAACTTCAACATATACTTATTTTTCACAACCCTTTCACCGTGCTGGATTGCTTTGCTCAAGGGCAATATTGCACTGCAATATTGAGTCGATGAAAAATGACGTCAGCATTTATTCGAAGCCAACATCCATTTCTTTAAATACAAATTGTTTTACTATCGTAAGATGGAACTTTAGACATACGTTTTTGGAATTCCACTTCTTTATTCTGCTAATTGTAAATTGCAAGAGGATGTTTCCAAGTCGGAAACCAGTATTTTAATTGAATTTAAATAAGAAGCGAACATGGATCTGACGTTATTTCCTCCACAACAGAAAATAAGAAATGACAAATAGCCAACGGAAAGCCAAGCAGTAATATACGAAATGGCCGGACTGTAAATTCCATAAGGTATAAAAAATTGCGATAAAACGTGTCGCGGATGCGAAGTGAGACATTTGAAGCGAGCAAAAGAAACGACTGATTAAATATGAATAGGAAAGTATGGGATCTAGTTTCAAGCTAGCCGAACGTGACCAGGATTATCGAAGTTAAAAGTGAACAGTCAGGGCTTCTTGAATAGAGCGCAAGATCAAATAACGCGAATTGAAAATTGCTCTTAAATATAGTACTTTAGTTCGGATTTTCGCCAGGTTTCTCATCGTTCGGAATTCCTAAGAATTTCTATATCTTACTTGAAATTTCGATAAATTTATCCGACCAGTCTTGATTCATGAGTACCAAGAATTGTATTAGATAAGTGCGAGAAATATAAGGGCTATTTAGTAGCTCTGCACATTCGACGCCAAACAGTCTATCTAGTAATTTCGAATATCGAGCTGGCGCTTTAAGCTCGAGCATAATATTCCAAATCGGGAGAATGGTGGCATCTCGGCGAGAATGCGATATGAAAATTCTTTATTGCCAGCTGTGGCCCGGATCGTCCGGGTGCCGATATTTCCCAAGATGGCAAATATAAAAGCGCGTTAAGCGCGACCGAGACTGAAACCTCACGAGGGTCATAAAAGTTCTGCAAAGCAAGACTCGATTGCTACGAATGTCCAGCACGCCAAACTCCCGCATCGCGAGAGAGTTTTTAATGATTTACCGGAAAAAATATCACCCTGTTGTCGGTAAAAACCTCTGACAAACAATCTAAAAATCTCGCTACAACCGAGAATAAATTTCTGACCCATTTCTGTCGTTCGTTCCACGAATTCTAATAATCTAAATTTGATCAAATACTTCTATCGACCATTTGCCTATGGAAAATATAACGAAATTTAATTTTTCCTACAATTTCAAACGTGATTCCGATTATATTATATTTTCAAATATGAATATGCTAACTCAATATTATTTTACCGACGCGGTTGCGGTGACTTAATATCAATCTCGAAATTAGAATAACCGAATGCGAGCTCATTAAGATTCAAAGGTAAAGTAAAACTCGAATTCAGAGAGAGCTGGAATTATTCTGAGGGAGGATATTAAATAGGTGGTTACAGGAACATTATTCACAAAGCCAGGCAAAGGATATTTTTGAAAAAGCTCAATGAACTATTAATAAAGACCGGTGAATAGCGGTGCAAGCTCGATTTACTCGTGGTCCGCAGAGAGGTTTGTTCATTGTTAATTATCGCGCGTCCCATCGGCAGGCAGGCACATTGTTCCCTTTCTAAAGTCGTTACTCATGTGCGTCCAGTGTTTACTCGTGGCGACAACAATGAATTCGCCCTTGTTTCTAGCTGTAAGGCTAAAACGCGAATACTTCTTGGCAGCTGCCATACTGGCAGGCTATCTCGCTTTCCAACAGACTGTTAACGTTGTTATGGCCCGTAAACAACTACCCACTATAAATGCTGCCCCCAATAACACATTTTCCTTTTTCGATCTAATTTAAAGTTAATCCTAAATCCGTCAAAGATTAAGTATTCTCAAAGTCAGTGTGGGTTCGGTTATTCGGCGGAGAATTAAAAGGGAGACACTTAATTTGTATCCGAGAAATTAGTTCGCTCGGTACCACTCCCAAGAGTCGTACCGATACTGGAATGATTTGGCCATTTGAAGTGGTAGGAATATAGACTAGCAGCAGCAATTAGCGGGGGTGTTATGAAGCGGAACCTTTGAATTCCCGGTAACGACAGATAGCCGTGCATTGCCTGGGGGACGAAGCGACTCTGCGCAGATGGCTGGTCTACGATCCTCGTCAAAGGGTCCAGGGATGGAGGTTCGCTTCGTACATGCTTCTACACTCGAACAGCCTCCACCTCGCACTCAACGTGGTCATTCAACTGGTCCTGGCGACCCCCCTCGAGGTGAGCTAATCAGATTAATTGCCACCCGATTCATCCCTCCTCATTCACAATTCCTACCTCTTCGACCAAACTTTCGGATCTAATGCTTCGACCGAATCAGACTTATTTTTTTCATATTGGATTTAAAGCGTTTTTCCCAACCGTCGAGAATTTTTTAGCACACCGCCACTTTAGAAATTTGTAGCGAAATTTCTCTATCGGAAGTAGAAACGATTGGTATAAAAAATGTTGAGCTCTGCAATAATCGAGCCAGCATAAGTTATTACCGAAAAGCTAGAAACGTCGCAAATTTGTTTTGGAACAATTTACAAATTTTTTCGTATCTCCAACTAACAAGAAGATTATCATCGTTTCGGTCGAATAGAATCCAACCTGTCACTCTTTCTCTCCCTCTCTCTCTTTCCATTAGACAAACTTTTACCCAGTAACTCCATGAACTGTTTTGTCAACTATAAGAAAGAGTGAAACGTATTCTCCTACCAGCATTCCACTTTTAAAGTCAGGCTTTATACAGTCGACCGAAGAAGTATTGTTTGCGATCTGTTTTCTTCCATGGAATGCTGCAGGTGGAACAAGGCCGAATAGGAGTTGCGACGATCTATTTGGGTGGCGGTGTTTGCGGAGCCCTCGGTGCATCCCTCCTGCAGCCAACTCTTTACCTGGTCGGTGCCTCGGCAGGTATTTACGCACTGCTCACCAGCCACCTCGCTCATCTCTACTTGGTAAGTTCGAGAAAGAGCTGGAGCAAGTTCGACGAACTAAGACCATTCCAAAGTCCTGTGATGCCACCCGGGAAAGCGGACGATTGAAATGCGATTCGAATCGAACTTTCTTTAGTGGTTGCTGCTTTTACTCTCGAAGGCTAAATTTCCTTCTTGACGAATGACGAGAGACTGATTGATTCTTCCTACTGAAGCACTGAGGAAATGACTTGAGGGAGATGTCTAGAGTGCAGGATACCTGCCACTGCATTAGATTATTCAATAAAAATGAAATTGAAGAATTCAACTTAAGTAGAGTCCAGTGATATTCCATCGACTTATACTTTGTTCTTTCGGTTCTTGTCGATGATTTATCGTTTAGTCCGAGGGGTCATTTTTTTGATGAGAGTACATACTTGAAACATTGGATAAATGCTTTATCTATAAATGACAAGCGATCGGAGAAACTAGATGATCCCGAAGCTTGAGAAAATGAACTCGGTGAATAAAAAAGTAAAAATTCCCACCCTGTTGAACAAGTATTCCTCTCACCAAAAACCCATACTACAAGCTAACCCGGCCAGTCCAGCCATCCGTAAAATTCGCCTCTCATCCGGGCTTACCAAGCTCCCGTCCAACCTGAAGGGTTAATCGGCTGCTCCACCCTTGGGATTTCAGTGTCACGGTGAGCTACGCTACGCAGGCTGGCGTCTGGGTGCTGTACTGCTTCTAGCAGGCGCGGACGTTGCCTCGTTGCCCATTCCAGCCCTCCTCGGATACAGCAGGGTGGGTTGGGCTGCTCACATGGCCGGAGCTCTGGCTGGTCCACTTCTCGGACTCGCAGTCTTCCCAAATCAAAGCAAGAAGGATTCCAGAGGCCGTAGGTTCGTCCGTTTCGTGCGACTCTTGTCAGCTATAAGCGTGATGCTGTTGGTAGTGGGCGCTATCCTTGGAAATATCTACGTGATCGCGCTTCCGCAGCTCAGGAAGCAATCCTGACAAAGGATCGAAATGCTCGTCAAACTCTGCAAGCGGTCTTTCCTTATCGTCAAGATACGGGAAGCCGCCGAGAGTGTTTTCGAGTAACGCTGCCCTGGCGACCACTTTCATCGCGAGGTACCTCATGGATCATTTTCTGGACAAACGTGCATGCGACGTTGACTGCTCTCGTACCGGTGTGCTTTGCCAGAAAGCACCTGCCTTCAGGCTGGAATCACTGATGGTACTTCTCTGACGAGTGGCTTAACAAGTGACGTTAAAGAGGCTTCCACGATCTCGCCGTGTGACTTCTTAAAACCCGGACGCTCTCTTCGATCGTGCTTCACGAGCATGTGGTTATTCTAGTGCAATAGCGACAGAAAAAACAGACACTCCAAAGTACGGTACTTATTGTCAGTATTAAAGCTAGAAGCTCGGTGGAAGAAAAGGACATTAATGGATGGGCCCGTTGGCTTGCCTCTTCTCGGAAACAGTACTCCCATGTGGCTACGGATGCACTGTTCGCGGTGAATCGGAAATAAACCTACACCCAGCATGCTATCGTTACACGGCCGCTTCATAACCGGTTAAAACGGAAAGTGATCGAGTGCGATGCGAGGCTCATCGTTCTCGGAGCACAATTACCGGGAACGATCGATCAGCTTCGAAGAGCGTGATACGAGATACAGGGGAATTGGAGCGATCAACTGCTCGCTTGAACCCCAAAGAAACTTACCTGAGGAAGCATTGCTCGTTGCAACTGCGGAAGGGAGAAAATAAGAAAATCGAGGAGAAGTACAGCAAGACCCAGTTTAACTGGAACAAACAGAAGGTTTGGGGGGGTCTGAAGTCTGGAATTTGCGCGAACTGTTTCCATCCTTCTAACTGATTCGCAAGGTACATTTGAGATCCCACAGCTGACGAAACTAATTTCTCAGAAAGACCTTCGTGCTCATCAACTTTGAGGAAGTTGAGTGTTAAGAACTGCGCGAAAGTTGAACGATGTCTTCGACTTGGATGAAATCTCGACAACTGGACCCTATTCGAAACTATGTATAATGTTTCTCGAATTTCGATGCCTCGGTGGATTTTCTTCGAAAGAAACTAAAGTGTTCTATATTGGGAGCAAATGAAGTAGTATGCTTCTCCACTGCCAATATACATGTACGTGACTCATGGGTGTTGTTCGGTTAAAATGGCTAAGCGAACTTTGACATTTAGTGAGAAGGAGAAAGCTGAGAGAAGTAACAAGACGTAACTATTTCCTGTGCCATGTGGTGTAGAATTTAATTAGTTTGTACCGAGCTAATTATCGTGGTTAGTTTAATAATAGCCAACCGAGCTCTATCCCGACGACGATAACGGAACTCCTCCTGTAAAAACAGAGTAAGAATCACGAGAATGCGCCCGAGAGTGGAAACTTTAGGAACCGCATCAAGTTGATAGACTTTCGAACTTGATGAATCGAATGGTTACCCCTTGCTAAGGTTAACATCAAGTAACATTCTAATATTCTGCGAATGTTTATCCGTAAGAATATCACCTTTCGATAATGGTACATAATTATGAACGTAGCGTAAGTCTGCTCGATATTGAAGAATGTGTTGCGAATTACGCTCCTTTTCCTGATCTCTGGAAAAGACGAGAGAAACATAGATAATGGGGAGAGACTTTTATAGTGTAATTAAGAGGTACATGTAATGATCCTTATTCCCGAATACAACAGCACTAATAAAAAAAAAAAAAAACAAGTAACAGTAGGTACTTTAAAGGTGACTGTACATTGGCCTGTAGAGAATCTTTAATTATAGGTAAAGTGGTAGATAATTCTCGTTAAATTGTTTATGAACGCGAATCATTGGCGTTTGTAGAGTGACTTATTACCAAGAAAAAAATCGATCACTTTGCGTACCGTGACTACTTCGGAGGAAATTTCAAAAGTACATCACAGCTAATTGTGAATTAATTCGCTAACCAAATCGACAATTTTGTTTGTATAATTTTTTATGCATTTCCTGGGGAAGTAAATACGGGCGGCGAGCGAAGTCTTGCTTGCTCTTTGTTTTCACATATTAATGCGGGCTTCGTCGTTTCATTCAAAATACACATCCAGAAAATTTTGCATATTTATTTACGGAAAATCTGTAACGCGCGGTTAATCTCGCCGACGTTTCCTTGTTTTTCCACAAACTGTTCCCTGTTATTCTGGAACTGGCTCATGCGTTAATATTATCGGGTGGTTCGAGTAATTCTCTTGTGCTGAAATACTCTTATTCGCAAATTATATAAGTAAAAATGAATGAGTTAATAGTATGGAATTCAATTTACTATTATTATACGTAATATGGTTACGCTTTACAATCATCCCCGTCAGTTTAGTGCGAATGGTATGCAAAGTGTTATCCCAAGCGTTTGGTATTCGAATCACTGCTGATGTTAATACCTTTTCTATCATCCAAATACGCGTATCGTGCCAGATATATACATATATATATCCTTTTGTATCGCAAGAGACTCGACCCAATTGAGATGGGTACATAATGAAGACAATGCGTTTATCAAAATCCATCGTACCGAAAGCGTAAACTAGCGTCGTTAATTACGTAGAGAGTGTGAAATTGCTCGTTGATAAGCGCCTCTAAATGTTAACAGTCGTGAAATCATGTTAAACTGCATCGCATCCAGTACTCGTTGGTCTTTTCGCACAAAACTGTTTGGTGACGATGCAGAGTTTTTATAGAAATATTCTGTTCTTTAATTACGAGTGCATTGGAAATTGTTATTTTATCGAGAACACTTCTCTTGTGGCGTGGTGCGATTGGTTAGCTTTGCATTAATCATAAAACTCGAAGAATCATTACTTGATACAGCGTTTACTTTTACCCTCGCGCATTTTTCCCCGCGAAGCTCGAATCCCAAAAGGGGGTGAAACATCGCAGCGAAAATTTCAATTTCGTTCACGTCGCGTGACGAAATATTTTTTAAGGGTGTCCTGATGTCTGCCCTTGCTTCGCCTCCCTACGAGAAAAGAATGATGATAGTGAAAAATGCGAGTTCTTTGTCGAAGATTCATGGGATTAAAGAATTTTTTTTTTACGCCAAAGAATTTCCGTCGGCGGGGAAGCGATAATTTGGAACTATTACCAACAAGATTACTGGAGTAACGAATAACGAAAATCCCTAATCCTTCCGCGAAAAGGATTATTTTTGTCGCAATTGTTTTAAAGTCGAGCTCTCGACAGTACCTGGTTTTCGGCGACATTGCATTGCCAAATTGAAATTAGTAGAATATTAAAAAATCGTAGAAAGTTAGAATCTTCGTTATTATTATAATGAAAAATTAATCGGAATCTAGTAAATGTATAGATTTGTGTTGGTTCGTGTGAAAGAAGGCTGGTGAAGAAAAAAAAAGAATCAAAATTCACGTAGATTCTACGTAGCTTTCTACTTTGACCTCTCCGCCTCTAAGCCTTTGGGAGCCTGATTACGCGGCACCTGCTGTATAAATCGAAGTGAACGCGAAGGAAATGTGTTTGAGCTCCCAATTCCTTTTGTTTACCTCGTGCCGCCTTATTTTGCCTTGTAGCGAATTTAACGACGTCGCGTATCTTGTTACCCTTTGCATCGGTTACGCGTGCGTGTATGCGTGTGTGTGTGTCTGTGTGGGTGTGTGTACCAAAGAAATGGGATCGCAAATCACGCTTTCCTAGCTCGCTACGACTATTAGATTTGAGTTCTGCATTTCAATAAGATGCAGTCTTTCCGTTTCTCAATTCTTTTAGCAAAATTTGTTAGCGCGTTTTAGATGTGTTTGTTTATCTCGCTGCTATTGTATGAGTGTGTCACTCGCTATGCGAAGCGAAATATAGCGATTGTTATAGTAATTATGGAAAGCTTTGTTATATTGATGATGCATTGTATTGGGAAAATTTTAAAATTAATAAGTGTTTTTTGTGATTTGAATCGCAAGAAATTTAATCGAGATCGAAACTTTTGGACGGCAATAAAATAATTCCAGCAGAGAAAATGATTACGATTCTCGTGTTCATAAGAAAAGGATTCTGTTTTCTTTATGCTTTTTAATTCGATCATAAACAGTTCACCCGATTTTTTCCATTGCACAGTCAACGATACGTTAAGGACGCTGCCAAAGACATACATCTATTCATAGAATACATTTCTATAAGCAAAACTAGAGTGTTGTTTTCTGCGGAGATGGATCTCCAATTTTGATTCAAAACGATCTATGTAAATGGAAAAGAGCAAACTCAAACTTGTAGCAGAATATCGTGTGTTACTCAAAAATTCCACGGAAAATTGGAGGCCGATCTAATGTAAGAAGGAAAAAAAAATGTGTTCTCACCGGAAGTTAGTCGACGTTGTACCTACTTATTTATCGATATTACACGAGGCGAACTGGCTGTGATTATGTTAGTGTTAACCTCGACATGATTATACCATACACCTGTAAATACTAATCATTGAATATAAATATGATTATACATGCTGCGATTCAATATATATAAAACGATGGACATAACCGAGCAAATTTTCTTGCTCGAAATAAAATTGAAAACCTAATCAGATTCCAATCACCCAATTATCATGGTCAGGATGTAATTTACGACATTTCTTTTCACGAATATATATTAATCCAATTTCACCCGATTGCAGTAATTAATCTTCCTACAGCGGACAACTTAATTATCAGTAGTGAGTAATTATATCGCTTAATCAAGCGAATTCTGATATTTCTGGCTTGGACAGGTAAGTCCAATAGCTGAGGTAAGTGAAAATTATAAACTTCGATTAATTTAAAAATTCGACAGAAATTATATCAGAACTGGTTACAATCTTGTACTTTAAAAAAGTGTCTTAAAAATAAATTGTTCGATTATGATCGAGCAATAATGAATTTTTCGAGTCTACTTTAACGGGAAAGAACTGTTCATACCGTGAAATTCTTTTGTTTTTTCACGTCTCGCCTGTTGACTAAATGCTTGAGAGCTCTTGAAATGTTCAGGTTCCTTCTGTGAAATTCTTTTGTCGTTTCGCTGCAGTGCAGATTATTCTCTAGCAGTCGTTAATTGGATTTTAAGAGTTTGTTCTTATAACTTCTACCGGTTAAGCGTAAAAACGGAGTATAAAGCTAGTGCACGTACTTTATTACCGCAAGTCATGAGTGACCTAATTTTTCAGAAAGTGCTTCATCCTGACAAGCTCATATTCGTGAGATGGAACAAGTGACCCAGCATTCGAAGGCAGGCGAAAATTAATGGAAAAGAAAATTTTGTTTCTATATCGGTAAAATACCTGGAAAATTGATTTTTCGCTGTAGCATCGGTCAATCAAAAAATGATAAAAACTAACATGTGAAAAAATATGAAATTCCATATTTCACGAAAAATAATATTGACGATCAAACAATTTGATCGATTTAATTGTTCGTACCCTAGAGAGCGAAATGTGAAGAGCAAATAAGAGAAATATCGTTAATCTACAATGGAGTACAATTGAAAATCCAACACCTTGAAATTCAACTCTATTTCGTCCAAGTTCAATATTTATTCTAGTAATTCCTGTATTCCATTAAATATCGTCAATTTAATTAACAATCCATTTAATCGCCGTTTTCGTTTCATCAGAACGACTCAAATAAATAACAGTATTGTTTATTTTATTTATTACCCTCATCATTTTAATCCAATTCGATTGAAATAGGCATGCAACCGCAGCAGGCTATTTTTTCAAAGTAAAACGAGATCAGATGGCAACACAGGTTTTTTCCTTATTTTCTCGCAAGATAAAATTTTCGCTTGATTTAAACGCTATGGAGAGAAGAAAAGAGAGAAAGGACAGATATATTTTCAGTTAGGTAAACATTTATTACGACAAGCGTAAAGTGTATAATACAAGCCTCTGTGCGGCATTCAGAGCGAAGGCTTTTGATTCGCCAGGGTAGTGCCCTGACACGGTTAAAGAAACGACGGCGCTTTTTCCTGATGCCTGAAATAATGAAAACCTGTTCTTACGTGCATATACCACAAAAATAGGCAAAAACAAACGTGCCTTAAACAAGTCTTCCAGGTGGATGCCTTTCTTATGCCTTATTCGGGCATTATGCGGACTTACTGCCGCACACAATCCTATTAGCCGCAGTCGTAAATAACTTCCCTGTCTTGGTATTTTCTTCACTTCTGAATATTCGTTTCAGAATTCCGTGATATTAAGTATGTCTCGTCCACCGGTATTAACGTATTAACAATTGTTCGAGGAAACTAAGACTTCCATGATCGAAGCCCAAGGAATAAGTGGGAAATATTTTCTCGCGATAAAGGATTTGTTTAGTCGAATAAATAAAGGATTATTTCGTAAGGGAAAATTTGCCCTGGGGGTTAGTGCAATAGTAGTAAAGACTTAAAATCGAACTATTTAGGTAGATTCCCTACTGGAGAAAAATTAACCAGAGGATTATAATTCTTATAAGTAATAGTGGCACATCGTAGACATTATGAAAAATGTTGCGAAACCTGTAAACGAGTATATAACTTAACGCTGAGTGAAGTACTTAATCTGATAGATCACAACAGAGTATTATATCTTTCACACAGAGTAGCATAGGGTATGTTTTTTTTTTCGAAAATATACGATTACAGTTTAATTGCTACAATATTTGCCTATCTAAAGTCTTACGATCTAATTGGTTCTTACAGTTCGAATCGGCGCATAAATAAATAAGGTGATAAAGAGTGTGCGATGAGAGTCAGAGCGTGTGAATTTCGAAATACGATTCCCGTAGATTTCATTATTGTAGCTTGACTCTTAAATGAATCGGCTGTGCAAAAGAAAACTGGTGTACACTTATCCAATGGTATTACCTACGTGAACTGAAAGTGCTATTGAGATCGTTCCTGTATTGCAACTGGAAGTACAGCAACCCGAGTATGATATCTCATTTGAAAGCCCTTCTAACACCCTATCCTAACATCATGCAGACACTTCGAGCACTGTGTTATTTTCACTCTCACTTTCTTTACTACCCTTCTAAATGCGTTCTAATCTTCTAGTAAGATTTCAAACAGTCCCTTAAATACAGCCATTTGAATCTCCTTTACGTCAATCGTCTACGTCAATCATCAATCCGAAATTAGCTGAGTAATTAGCAGAGATAATGGTGAAATACGAGAGAGACAATGAGAATGAATGATCCATGATTCGTTGGTGCAATTCGATTTTTGGTAGGTCCACTAAAGGTAAGGTGCCTTCTCCTCCTCTCAACGACCCGGCAGCGGTATCTTTTGCGTTTAACTGGCTGAGATAAATTAGAGAGATAAATCAAAACTGTGGGACCGCAGTGTCGTCCCTTTATAGAGGGAACGGATAATTTCTATTAAAGTGGAAAGGTTGAATGAGGACGACACTTCATTGCACGAAACTCTCGTTCTTCTTGAAAAATCTCCATCCTCTCGAATCGAATTTTTGTATTTGATTTTCTCTTTACTCGCTCCGGGAATTCGCTTTAATATTCCTAATTTTTAATAAAGCCGAATATGCGCCTGGAAATGAAACTGCACGAAGCGTTTCGCGAAATGAAATATTTCGAGCTTTAAATGCTAATTTTTTAGAGCATTATGTTGCGATTTCGATATCTCTTATTTACGTCGTACCTCCTGTATTAAACGGTATGAAATTTTCGCCCGCACGATAAATTAAATGCAATTCCTAACTTTAGCTGGAAGCTTAAATATTTGATGGCTCGAACCTGCTCATTATTCTTTTGATGCTTATCCCGGAATGGGAGCTATATATCCGAAAAGTTTATTTCCGGGAAATATCATGAAAATACCCTGATAAAAATTTCAGCAAAGAATTATTAATGATCAATGGAAAACTTGGAGATAGTATATTGTTTATTCAAGGCTAATCCTTTCAGTTTCATATAGCCAAGACCCAACTATATTAATAATATTGGAAAACTTAATGTTACTTAAGCATTGAGTAGATTCTAGACCGTTGGCACAATTTTCCAAGTCCCCGGTATACCAGGATACGAGCGATGTCAAGACCGAAATACGCAAGAAACCATGAATACAAATCTAGGTCAAGCGAACAATCCTTACATGAAGGCACTCTAGTCAGAAAAACTTGAATGTACCACCAGCGAACGATAAACAGGGTCCAAAATCCGACGTGCAATTTTTAATCATTTATCAGGTGCCATCCCCTTTCACTCTAACGTCCTCAATCGCCGCCCGCAGCCAACTTTTTCCAGCAGGAGACATCTGTCAAAAAATCAACCAACCTCACGCAACTAAATCGGCCTTTCTACCTGATCTAATCGCGGTCTGCGCATAGTACAATAGACACGCGCAATCGCTTTCGTGCAGTGTTGAGAACGCTCGGAGCATAGTGGCAAAAAAAGAAGACCTGCCTTAGAGGCCGAACTTTTCGTAACGGAAGAGCCAAGACAAGGCTGACGCTCGTGATCAACAGTCAAGCTGTTTACACTGTACGCCAATCTCGGTGCACCTGCACTCGAGGCAAGGTCCTGAGAGCTCGGTGATGATCCTACCTACGCGGTACATCCTGCCGTAAATGTTGCAACCAGCTAACTTTAGGGGACTCGCCACCGAGACAGGGATCTCATTCTCCAAGAGCTTTGAGAAGGTTTCGATGGACCCTCGCTCAGTACTTGACTTTATCGTGGTCGTCGAAGTCGAGCTGCTACTAGGATCTTGGTCTGACCCGCTGACACTGTCTGCGGGCTCGATGGTTGTGGGAGTCGTGTCACCACTTGGCTTCGTGTCTGAGAAGAAGAGAAGGTCAAGGACGTTGTCTAGAGAGAATATAGGATCGTCCTCCGAATTGGCTGAGGTATCTTCAGTGGTTGTGGTCGGGTGGTCGGTGTCGATGGCTGGTAGTGGTGTACTATGTGTCTTCAGAGCCACTGCTGATTTAAGACCAACCTCACTCGTGGCCTTGGGTCTTTGAGTACTTGCCTCAGAGACGTTCACAGGGACAAAGGCTAAGTCCTCGAATTTCGATGTTGCCAGGTCACCTTTGGTCAGGGGAATTCTATCGTACTCGTAAGGTCTGATATCTGGAATAATTTCTAAAGGACTTCCAGGCTTCTTATTAACACTCTCCTTCATAAAAGTGAAATTATTCTGATCCTTTACGGGCGTCTCTTGACTCGCGCCGTATTTCTTCTTGGATATCGACAAGTCTTGTGCGTCTCCTCGGTAGTCGAAAGGCGGTGGTATCAATGATAATTTCTCCATGAAGCCGAAGTTCGTAGGGTGTTGCTGGTGATTGGCTCCCTGGCTCTGAATAGGTTTCGTCGGAGTAGTGGAACTGCCAGTCCTCGGAGTCGTGATCCCGTGCTCCACGAGATAAGGAATCATGTCCTCGATCAGGGAAGGTAAATCCGGCGCTGGCTCGGTTTTGATCACGTCACGAAACGGATCTGGCGAGACCATCGGTTGATGAAGCGAAGGCGCTGTAGCGTCTGCTCGATCTAATACCACGGTCGGCGACTCGTCGGCATCAACTATATAGTATTAGAATTCTTTCGGTTAACAAAGGTAGAATTCGTTCGGTTAAAATGCCAATAGAGTGAATTTCGCCGGAAATAAAAACGTCAAAATGAACGTAGTGTACCGTAATAGTGCCACCAGGTTGATTTATGACTCGCGCATGAAAAGCAATAGCACCAAGAAAAGATTTAAAAGTGAAAAAATATTAAATAACAAACTTCTCTTTCGGAGTATTTCGAGAAAAAATGACTGCATAGTGCTACACACCACAAACGACATTTCCACAGCATTGTTCTTCAACGTTGATTCTTCGGCAGCCTATCTTTAACGGTGAACACTTCTCCGTGGAGCAGACAACTTCCCCATAGTAGCACATGCAAATCACGCAAATCGTGGCACTCGGCAAGATTTCCCCGTGGCGGTATTCCACGTTCTCGAATAAGCAGCTATTGGCTGAATTCCGCCCGACCCGAGAACAGAGAATGTAACCATTGAAACGAGAATTCTCTCATAAAACCGAGGAAAACTTCACGACAAATTTAAACGAAATATGCCCAGATGCAAGTGCTTCACACCGGGGGAACCAATTTCACTCGCGAATTCGATAAAGAGTGCACTACCAGTTAACACCCGATACGGTCATAAAGAGGACCAAATAAACGCATCAGTGTAACATTCTCAAACCTTGCCAAATAGAATATACGTTTTATACCATGATATTTTAGTCGAAGGAAATAAAACAAAAAATCTATTACCATCGTTTTTCCTGTGGGGATTCGTGATCGCCGCTGGAACAACGGTAACCCCAGTGCCTATTTCTAAATTCAAATCGGTCGAGTGATAAGAAGGGTCGAAGTACGGTGGTGGCTCCCTGGGCACAAATCCACCTTGTATACAAGAGAAAAAAAAAAAACCAACAATAATTCCAGATTTATAGCTCAGATTGAGGCGAAAGGCTTCTCTCGGTAGAAACGAAAGCAAAAAGAATCCAAGAAAACCCATAAAAACCCAAAGCACCCCACAGAAACGACAATTCCTTTTACTCCTCGATACTTTTATTAACGTTTCTCCGAGATCTACTTTGTGTTAGCAGCTCTCGAAAAACTTTTCGTCCCAAGAACACTTGTTCTGGTATCGCGCGAAATATCAGAAGTAAAACGCACGACAGAAACTGCTTAAGGAGCATCAAGAACTCGTGCTCTACATTATTGCAAGGAACTCGGCTACGCCAGCCCATGTTTAATGCTCCTGTAAAGTTTACAAGTGCCATTTACACGTCACGGGTATTAAAGCAAAGCTGATGAGGGTTAGCGCGAGGTCTCACAGTCAGGGAGGGGAACAAGAAGTTCGAAAGTTAGACGCCTTGGAAAAGCGACAGCGAAGAAAAGGAGAAAAAAAAAAGATTGAGAGTTTGTACCTTCGGTTTCTACTGGTGGACTGAATCGGTTTTCTTGAGTGGCTATCTCGTAAAAGCCAGAGGTGTCCGTTGGTCGCAATTCTGGTGGGACTACTACCGATCCGGTCGGATATCCGGTCACTGAAGACGATACAGATTTGTCTTTCACCAAAGCGTCCGCAGCTACGAATGGAATTATTCTGGAAACGAAAGACACATCATACTAATACTAGTATCGATTTTTGCTTCTCAACATAGTATAGTATTTTACAATATATATATATCTATCATAATTAATAGGATTCGTTATTTTCATATCAATATTGAATGAAGTTTTGACACTGCAGCTCGTACATCAATAACAATGCATAATTTACTGTCAGTCAGGACTTTGTGATCACTCTGAATGTAAAACGTTTATTTAATGTAATCAATTATGTAATTCCCCTGCTATAATCACGTGCAATATAAATAACCAAAACCATTCGTATCGTGTTCCCAGAGAGGATTTGCATAAATTATCACCCGAATTAAATGTTTGTTAGTTAATTAAAGTACCAATGATCAGAATCGATTTCATAGAAATTTGTCTATCAGCTGAGAAAAACAAAGTTCAGAATTTCGTTTCAAAGGTGAAGGTTTCTAGTTAATTCTCACACGTAGGTCTAAAGAAAAACAAAAAAAATAAAATAGATTCACGGGTGAATCCAATAAACACCGCGATAAAAGAGAAGTATAATTTACCTTACCTGACATTTGGTAGCGAGGGGGGTAGGGTGGGTTCGCTGTAATCATACTCGTACTCTTCACCCTTTTCGCGTTGGGTAATGTTCAATATTGCTTCCACGTCCGGCGGTATGGACCTAATTGGATTTATCGTGACGCCTTGTATGTGGCCGACCGACACGTTCGTTTTCACTGTCACGTTCATCACCAGAACGTCGTCTGGCATCAGGATCGACGATGACGGTTTGCTGACTGGCTCCTTTACTGTTGACTCGAACAGTTGAATCGGGTCAACCTGATAGCAACAAGTGTAACGATTAGCTTAGAATTCCATAGTTAACTGCCATCATCCTCATTTTTCTTCAATTTATGACTCTCATAAAACTCTATGGCACGACAATCTCGCGAAGCTCTATAAAAGTACTGCCTCCTTTGCGAACGAGATACTCACTTTCGATTGCAATGCGAAACCCATAGATTCCATTGTCACTAGTCATTCCGAAATCAAGTATGCTTTCACGTATGACATTAAAGAAAAAATGATGTACATAACGATATAGCTGGTTTTATTAAAAATAAACATCCTAAAATAATATTTTTTGTCCGCGATATTTTCCAGGAAAAATGAACAGCGTAGGAGATTTTAATAAATCCGCTTTTGACTGAAAATAGTTGAATGTATTTTCGAGTCTCAACGCAGCAGTCAGCGTCCTCCATACTCGGACCTACTTCCAGCGAGAGGAAACATCAAAGTAAGCAACTTTAAAAAGAGGATGTTAACACACAAATGATGTTCATACACTTCTCTCATAATACCATGCGTACAATTGCAAGAGTCCTCATTTGTCGTGGCAGAAAAATTGAAGCCTCCGACAAACATACCATTAAAACATAGTTATCCGTCAAGAGGGAAAAATCAGAGTTTTTCCAAATAAGATATTTCACTCACCGTCGAGATATCCAAGGTTAAAGTCCCGGTTTCCTCGGTCTTGGCAACGAGATCCTCGATTGTAGCGTTAACGGGAGAGGGATAAGTCGTAATCTTATTTCTCTCGATTACATTAGCCGTTTCCTCTTCAACCTCTTGGTGCAGATCCTCCGCGCTATTGTTCGCGATTAATTCGAAGGGTATCGTTGTGAATTCCAAGGACGCAGTCGTCGTGATATTCATAGTCGAGAGGCCCTCCTCGGTTACAGTAGCCGTGAACTCTGCGGGGGTAGTTGTAAGATGCTCTACCAAAGGATCAGCTCTATAATCCTCTTCCTTGGTCAATAGAGCTGAGTTTGGTGGCGTTGTCTCTGTGTTGCTTGCCGTCGTTGCCTGAAGCAGTTATCGTGTTAGATCAAAAGGATGGAAAACTTGAAGAAATAATTTATCTGACGTTTGTAATATCTTCCTTGAGGTAACGCGGAACCAATGCAAAATTCTCCTCGTTGAAATTGTGAAAAGTAACCGCATAATATTCTCTTAGAGATTATTACTAATGCAAATAAAATTTACAACTCGGAAAACACGCTTAGGTAAAGTTGACGTTAACATAAATTTTTCAAGGCACGTTATTACATTTACATTTGCGCTTGAGCTCCAGCTGTCTGCGACCAACAACATTCTGTACAAATAAACCTGTGTTAGGAAACGTCGCACGTATCCAATTTGCGCGTATACATTTCTTACGAAGCATTTCGCGCACAAAAATTAATGTAAACTTTTGGTACTAATAACTAGAAAATTATATTTAACGGGCCAATTAGATTCCCTTTAAAATAATCGGGCGCAATGTTCAGTAGCACTCGTAAATTTTCCTGAAAGTTCTTATCCTTTCGTAACACAGTCCAACCCAGCAAATTTTCCGGTATCCAGTCACTCAAACCACCAATTCGAATAGCCGGAGATCCGAAGTAGCACTAACATACCTATTCCGTCTATCTTGTAAAATTACCTCGTCCAGTGGTAGCGGAGTGGTGGCAGTAATTTCCAGGGTTGATTTCGCGTAATCCAGAGTCTCGACGAGGATCTCGTTGTCCATGGGATCGGTGTCGAGCGTAGAGGCCACAGGAGTCGAATCAGTGCCAATCGAAGATTCGTCTTGGAGGTCGGTCGTGCCACCCTCGACACACTCCTCCACCACCCGATGACCGCGTCCTTCGACCGACGGATTCGTTGACTGCTCTAACGTCGGCTAGACAATAGAACCCTCGTTCAAAATCACGTACGACTATCCTTCTACCGATTTCGAGATTTCGAGACATAAAACCTCGCTGATTTTCAGCCAAACTATACCAAGGAGCTAAACTCACTAAAGGGATGCTTTTACTCGTGATTAGTTATTCGGGAATATATTGCAATTATAGGACTCCCTTGGCAACGCATATAATTATCCCAGAGGCTCTCTAATTGGGAGCTTGGGACGAAGGAATCGGAGGTCGAGGTTAGAGATCCTAGTTAAAGATACGCGTATCGTAAACCTTTATCACGATTCATGCTACACTTGCCTCTATTTATTACTGACCACTCTAAATCACTAGTCAATAAATACGTAGGATCTAAATCTCGCGTCACTCGGTAAGGGTGAAAAAATCTTGCTAAAAATTCACTGACGGCATGATACAAACTGCTCTACCGTAAGCGGAGGAGTTTTTCGGAGAAAAATTCACAAGTTTCCAAGTGGAGCGAACAATATATCGAAGCTAGTACAAGCGGAGGTAGTCATCAAACCGGAAAAAAAGTCACCGACTCCACTTGGTTCGTGGGTTCCATCCGCACATTTTTCGACCCGAAAAGGAGGGCCACATTTTTCGACGCCGATAAATCCACCGTTTCGTGCCATATCGATTCGCGAGGTGTCGTAAAAAACGCTCGAAAAAATTACACGGAAAAGCGGAGCCGTTCCGGATGACAGGATGAACACGTTCCCTCTTTTCGGCCACTCTTTTCCTCCTTTTTTATTCCTGTCTCTCTCCTCTCAGGAATTCTCCTACCCGAACAATTTCAGCTGTTCTCGCAGCGCCAACTTTTTACGGACTGTACCAATTAATAATAGTAACTGTTCCATAATGGCCACACAATTTACCCTCTCTGTCTCGTCCAATTCAGGCCTCAGATCTCGAGGACTGACGGGGAATGTTTCACTTTGCATTCCTGAACTAAGTTAAACGTCTAACCTGCGCCGACTGGCTTGCCTAAATTGCATTAATTAAATTCCGTCCGTCCTGTAAATCACGTGGATCTGCGCCGAATGAACTTGTATATCTTTTATGACGAGGGGAAGTGCGCCGGGCAAAGCATCCGTTTGCTGCAGCATTGCACCGTGGAATTCGGATTGGCGACTGCAAAATTATCGGTTTCATATACATAGTATATGTATAGAGAATATAATTTCACGTTGAATCATTCTGTGACAACTTCGGAATTCCTTCTTATTTCGAATATAACTTACATCGTTTTCAGACGAAATCTAAAATAATTCATTAAAAAAAATAGTAAATAACGGTAAAGAGACAGTTGGGCGTTATACAGTGTATATCTTTAATGTTCGACGCGTTAATATGTATTGAGCCCCAGCTTTTATAGTTGTGGATGGCACGAAGCATGGAATGGAAGTGGAATATGACTAGGACGCTCCGGTAGAATTGAGCCATAAAGTTTCTCGGTTTGTGGCCTCAGCGAGTCGCTTTTTTATCGTTTAACGCCAAAATCGTTGGTGCGTGGCACTAGAGCCGCGTGTCGTTGGCAATACGCGTTATGACGGATTCATGCAGACCAACGTATCACCAACGATCTCATCGAAAATCGGATAACTCGTTAACCTCACGATTCCTTTGCAAGAAACTTCAATTAATAATAGTTAATAATTGTTGTTCTTTGCTAAATGATTGTTAATTAATAATTATTCGATCGTGTGTTTCGTTAATAAAAAGGATTAGTATAGTTATAACATAGAGAGAAAAAAAAACATACAAAGAAATTAGTCTCCTTGCGGAATTTGGCGTAGTCCTTGCTGATGAAGGCGTACGAGGCGTAGTTCTGGGTGGCCTTAACTTCGATGCTACCGCCTTGAATGTTCAATCTGTCAGTTTCTTATGGCATTCGGGCTAGATTACGCTAGATGATAATCAGGGTTGTGAGAGAATTCAGGCTAACCCGTCGACTAGCCAAAGCCGAATTGTGTTTCGCATTGGTCCTCGGTGACTAACTCAAAAACGACGAAGAAAAAATAGAAAGAAATAGAAGAAATTCACTGACAACCCTGATGGAAAAGGAGTGACGTAAGTGTTAACTCACTGCAATTGTAGGTCGAAGGACAACAGTGTCCTTCGCGAACGATTGGACTGCAGCCTTGAAGCGGAGGTGCGCAAGCCAAAGGGACACAGCGAACTGCACCCATTGCACAGAAACAATTGTCACAGGCAGCCTTCCACTCGATCTCTCGCACCATCTCGCCCTCTGAATACGTCCGCTCGCCCACACGGCAACCTGTGTCCACCGTTCTCACATTAATACCGTACAATTAACGCATTCTGCTGCTGTGCGTGACAGTGCTCGCTAAACTGTGTATCTTTCGCAAGTTGAAATAATTCTGCATTCTCTGTGATTAATCTTTCAACCCTCCTCTCATTAAGACAATTCTTTTTTTCTATGATTTACGCCTTTTTTTAGTGCACGAATACAGGCTCGATATTTTTAATCAATGGAATAATATAGAATCGAATTATGCCAAGGAATTACATTAGTCAGCAAAAACATATGACAGAGATGGATTAATTAAAACAGAGTCTTATAGTCGACGTAGTAAAAGAACATTACACCGATGCATTCGTGGAAAACGTTACGATTTCCTTTTACGATTCTTATGGATCGTATAACGTAGCCCCATTTGCATCGTTACTTCCTCAGAGCATTTGAAGCTACTAAAATATTAATCGCAATAGAGTGGAACTGAAATGTATAGACACCGAGGCGAGCTGTACTCGGGAAGAACGTAGAACCGCAATCTGTTTCTCGCGGTATGCACGGTTAAATGAATATTGAATATTGTTTCCCCAAAACGGATGAGAAAGGGAAGTTGCCAGGGGGAAGCCGCGAATTTCTCCATGATTGACACAAGTCAAACAAGGGTCTTTGAATGCTTATTTGCCAATTTCACGGGCAAAGTGAAAGGAGGCGTCACTGAGCGAACAGTTTGCAGGAGGAGATCGCCCGAAACTAAGCTCGGAATGTCGGTAGTGCTCCTCGGGAAGAGGGAAGCACTTCGCTGAGGCTTGAGGTCTAAGCCCAGCTTAAATTTTAAGCAGCCGCTGTGAAACTGGCCGTTAAACGAACGCCAACCACGAGCTCACGAAACTGAGACCCTTTTAAAGCAAACGCTGCTGGCCCCCTCTACCTAATGACAACATTAACCCTTTTTTATCGCTTTTAAGCTCCTTCAGGATTTCGGATTTTTAAATGCCTCTCTGGACTTTCAACTGCTACCATGCATTTTGCTTTGGTCGCAGTTTTGCAATATTCTCTTTAACGCAGACTCTCTAGAAATCAGTGTGCCCTATATAATTATCTTGAAAACTATACTTTATACGGCCACAGTTTGTGACAAGAATGCTTTATAAAGATTTTAAACAATTTTCTTGAAAATTATCAAAGCCATATTATAATAAGTGGAAAAATTTTACGTTTAACCACTCTGATAGTTATAGTGTCGAGAAATACCTTAAAGTCTAGAATAGCACCAAATTGCCAACAAGCGGAAGAGAGAAGTACCAGAGTCCCAAGTAGGACGAAACTTTAAAAGATTCCGTCATCCCTCTGAAATATTTACAGCACAAGACACTAATCTGATTTATCGGCCTGTTGAAAAATAAAGGCCATGAATTAGAAGCTGGTCGCCGACGCTCGACGTATTCTCCCGATAAACAAGACGAAGAAGCTGGACCCGTTCCTGTAAGCGAGGCTCCTCGCTTTACTTCGCAACGTAATTTCCAGTTTTGTCGCGCGGGCTAGCTTGAAAATTGAATGAAACTGGGCGTTAAGTGAACACCGAGGCGCCGAGCACGCCAGAAATCTTTCTAGGGCGAGTGTCACGGGGTTATATAATGCCGACGGTAACCGTGCTTTATTGCGTTAAATGTTTCCGCCCCCTAAGTTCCTGACGCGTGTTTTCTCAAACTTCGCGGCCTGCTTTCCTCGCGAGCTTTGCAACAAAACTATGTAGCCGCCAGGAATTCCTGTTTGGGAGCATTTCTCAAAAAAAAACCCCTTGCTCTACCCGTGCCAAACATACATGTAAGTAGTATAGTAATGAAGGGAGGAGTCAAGCCAGCTCAATAAAACTCTTTAAGAAATCATTAGTATAAACTTTGCAAAACTATTTGTATACTTCTCCGATCAAATATAAATAAAATTAGTCTCGTGAAAATGAAAGATTTTATCAAAAGTTGACATCCATTGGGATCCAAGGATAACATCGGCACAGTGACATTCTTACGTAATGTTAATTACGTGGGTCACCGGATGACAAAGCCTGCCTCTATTTAAGGGGATTAGGATCCTCTACAGTATACCTTAACTACTGATTTTCTTCCGCAACCCTCAGGGATTCTTTCTCGTGAGCTCGTCGGCTTAAATCTAAACCCGGACGTCCGAGAAGGCCACGGATCCCTCTGTACCAACTGATATACCGACGAACCGAGATTTTTCCCCCCTTTCACTCTTTCTCCCTCGCGCGGCAAGCATCGTTTTTGTGGAATTACACTGCGGCTCGCAACTTCTGGTTTACTGTCGCGCGCCTAGGATTATTGTACGAAAGCCCTCTTCAAACGCTCACTGTTTGCACGCAAGCGGCTCTATAGCACAGCCGCAAAACATAAACCTGAAATATCTCATCACTTGTTGACCCCTCGCTTTCAGTGCCGAAACATCTTCACGGCGATCCTTCTCGCAAAGGTGCGCAGAGCTGCGAGAATGAATTTTTTCTATTTCTTCATTATAATTAGGAAAAGATGAACAATTCTCCAATACTGTACTATGTATTAATCTCCCAAGACTGTATTCCTAGACATATGCGTATAAATAAAATTGAGCGAAATCCCTGATCAGCATGAGCCAGTATAACAGACCGCACCAAAGCCGGTTTATTTCCATGGAAAACCAAAGTAACGTGGCAAGCAATCCCGGCTGCGATTATCCAAATTGAAATAACGAGGAGGAAGAGTATAGCAAACGTGGGAGGACTCACCGTTTCCAGAGAGCGGCGCGAGGGTCGACGAATGAAGGTCTGGAAAAGAGTGAAAAAGGATAAAAAGTGAGGACGAACGTTGCGAGGGTTGCAAGGGAGAACGGCAGGCTGCGCCGCTGGCGAGATATGAGTTATATTTGCGCAAGGGGATGGCCCGAATAAAAGTACACTCACGAGTACAATTGTAGGCGACGGGGCAGCAGAAATGGGGTGCATAGAGCGGAGTGCATCCTGGCAGCGGCAGCAGGCACTTCGGTCTGATGCATCTCCTCGCACCCGAGATGCAGTAGCAGTACTCGCATCTGCGCGAACCCATCATTGCTGAACCAGGACCATACCGGACACCTTCGTGCACACATCCTGTGTCAATTCAACATCCTCATTAACGTAAAACGTTGCAAATTCATCTCGAACTATTTCATACGCGTACACATAGAGTACAATCATTTTCACGATTCATTTCTGGATTCTATCCCATTGAAACCGGGTGGATACCGTCATTTTCAGGGATGGCTTGCTCCATGTATCGCACTGACTTTCAATCTACTCATTAATTTGAATTATCAAGCAAAATGGAAATTGTACTGTTCAACAAAGAAAATTGGAATATTATAGTAAAATTGATTATGCATCGATGGCTTATGTGAAAAACTGACGGTGCAATCTTTCCCAATTAATTTCGAGCTAATTATATTGTCAAAGGTAATGAGAATCTTTAATCATGTCACTTCGCTTTGCAGAATTAGTTTTTCATTTGGAAATTTTCAAAATAATTTCCATCGATGGATTCAATCTCCCGCGGCACGGATATTAATATATAACATTTGAAAATCCTTTTGAAACACAGAAGCTTTCCCAGGTGGTGCCTCGTGTTGATCGTACACAGTAGCATTTCGAATAAACTTTCGACCGATTTTTGCTTCGGTGTGTTCCCTCGCATGCAAACGACATAAAAAACTTTATTTCAAACATTTCAAAGCTTTCGAAAAATATCAATGTCATTCACAATATCCACCGCCAGCGACGAATGATTTCGAGTGCGGAGAATATTTCGGAATTAACGAATCGCTTTTAAACTACATTGCATTGCCCCAAGTAGAATCAATTTGAATAATTAACGAATGAACTGTGGTGAAAAATCTTGTTTTTGCTAAATGGATAATAAATGTATACCTTCCGAATGTGGAAATTGACGATCCTCGATACTCGGTTCTTCTTCCTCCGCAGGAACGTTAGACCTCCGTAACTTGTTCTCAGTGTCACCTATAATTCCGTGTACATCGGTCCCATTACTCCCTGATAAAACAATTTCGCCTGCGAACATAATTTCTACTAACTGGCAGTACATCTTTCGTTTCCTCATTCGAGCGAGCTCAAGGCAAACGACAACAATAATTTATGATACAGTACAATCGAGGCAATGTGTGCTCCCCTTTGACATTAAAAAAGATGCATCGACAAATTTTCGAGCCCTGCATATCGCTTTAGTACAGAACGATCAAAGCGAGGAAACTGTTACGTGAAATTGTATTTTTATTCGATATAAGCAATCTCAGGTATGTCAAAGCAAATGGCCAGTATTTTCTAGCACAAGGATGGAATTGCTCGAGCGCGAATTCTTGCAAATCGATAATTGCAATTTGCTCTTGAATAAAAAGTCACTCGTTTACAAGGTACATAATTGGCGTTGAGACGATAACCAACGTAGCAACTCGAAATTAATTATTCTTTTCACGATAGAGACGAAAAGAAAAACTTTGTTTTTTTTCGCACGATAAGAATCTTTTAGATCTTGGGATCCTTAAAAAATGGGAGATAAACGTAGAGTTGGTACATCATTCGTTGAAACGAGGTTCCGAAATACTAGCGAGGCCGTGGAGCCATGGCTTACATTATTGCCCGTCAGACCGCACCGATGCGTTGTGGCTTAGTAGTAATGAATCAATTAACCCTCTGTGGTTCCGTGTGCGAGTGGACTTGACGCTGCACGTCATTCTCCAGGGGCTTATATTGAAATCAACTGTACCGCAGCGCATTTCCACCCCAATACTTTGGAATGCCGCAATTGCGCGAGCCATTCTTTGTGCCCGACTATCAATCACATGCAACATGAAGCCACTTTATAACTCGATCTATCGAGGGTAATTGGTGGACAAAGCTCTTTTCGCTGCAAACCGAGGCTGCCTCGGCTATAATTAGGTATAAAGTGAATTCGGAGCAAACTATGAAACCATCTGGGTCTCCTATTCGAGCGCGATGTATTTGGTAGCCACGGAAAACGGGAAACTACAAAGCAACGGCAAACCAGATTCCTAAACGGATGGATGAGTAAATTGTGGATAAATTTCATAGTGACACACTGTCATCACCGTAACGCAAAACACTCTCGACATTCAACTTTTCTTCCTAAATGCAACTGACACCTGGAATTCTTTTTTTTCACCCTGAATATGCATCCGTGTAAAGCTCCCTGTAAAATAATTGATTCGCAGCATAAACCAAAACTCGAATTGAATTAAAATAAAAACGGTAGCAAAAGCCGTTCAAAATACAAAATTGAATTTGGTAAAAATATGTTATTCGAAAAAAAGGAAAAATATATTCTCGCAAATGTGAATGAAACGTGTAAAAAATGTATACAACTCTGACCAAAGCATGTTAAATAAACCGTGTAAAAGTGGATCATATGTAGCAAGTACCGTGTCAAAAAAAGTTTGAATTGGCGTTATTTTATTGCTGACCTTTATGAGTTATATCTGTCTTGTTGTGAACTCAATAAATGCCCAGGAGCTAGAGAATGATAAGGTATCAATAAAATCTGATAATTTCAAATGAATTCGTGGTATTACGTATCAATATTCTGATCCACTTAATATTCAAATAAGTCGTTAATATTCCACTCCGAATTATGAAACGTTTAAGCAAAAATGAATTTCTTGTTTCCATGACTGATTTACAAATTCTCGTAGTTGGAGTAGATCTCAAAATGAAAAGTCGATATGACCTGTTTTTGTAGTTTCTCGAGTAGAATGGGAATCGTGATTGAAGGTTAAAGCAGAAGATAGGGTGAAAGAAGCGTCACTAACGTGAATCGCCGCAGGTTAATTCCGCGCAGCAAACGTTCTCGCCCGGTGATCGAATGGTGCATCCAGCTGGTGGTGGATTCGGCAGCCGCGGACAGACGCGAAGCCGACATCTGAGCGCACCCTCGGTACATCGACACTGCAGACAGGGTTCGGACGTGATTACCGAAGCACCCTCTTGATACCTGCGGCCCTCGTATCTGCATCCTGTAACAAGAAATCCTGTTAGTTCTAAACTCAGATTATCACTGCATAATCTGCATCTTTTTCTCCATTCTATCATGTAAGTTAATTTTTGAACTTTCAAAATTAAATTGTTCAATGTTTCCAACGTCGAGATCACTAAATCTCCGTAACGTTTTAGCGTGATCAGAAATTCAGTATCAGTTAAATAGTTCCAATCAAGTATCGATTTGTTTGTTCAGATCAAGCTACGAATTACAACGACGTGTGTGCTTATTGAACAGAACAGTTTTCCAATAATAAAATCTAAATACATATTGTGTAATCAGCAATGAACAGCAATTGCAGAGGGAATCAGTGGCTAAAACAAATCAATTTCGAAATTTAATATCGTACTCACGACCGAGTGAACTGGAATTTAATATCGTTCAATTTAAGAAAGCGTCGCTTACGAGAATTGTGTTGTTTCTCTGTATTGCCTAGAATATTATTCCTTTTGAGTGTTTAAGATTTCACGGATTGAAATCAGTTCGAGTTTCCTCAAGTTTTTCTTGCATTATCGTACGATTGCCGCATTTCTTAGTAGCTGTACCTAACAATGATAACGGAATGCCTCTCTCGAGAAGATCTTTCTCGATGAAGGGAAGCTGTACTGCGCTGCAAAACAATTCAGGGGTGGCGACATTTCAATTCGTTGGATTACGCGCTTCTTCGTCGTTTCAGCTGCACTTTAGTGTTTAATCAGTCTGCCATTGCAATTTCCTAAGGTAAAACGTTGGACTAGCTATGGTACCAGAACACCATAGACACAGAAAATAATACGTAGTCATAGTAAATTGTAAAACAACATCGAAATGCAAAAGAAAATTGTTCATTGAAATAATCTCTATAGGTAGCAGAAAATTATTAAGATTAATAATAAAAGAGACTCTTATGAGAGAAAGATCTCACTAGTTTTCTAGCTTCTGGCTATCGTTTCGATGGATGCGATTAGGCAAACTATGCGTGTTAAATCGCTTTGGAATCGTGTACCGAATATCAACGAATCCGTAATAAAAGATACGTATCGCGCCGCTAGCCGTCAATCAAGAGTGTTTGCCTGGATTCAGCAAGAAATATATTTACTTACGGAATTGCCAATAACCACAGTCCACATCGCTGATTTTTAACGCGCCACCAATTCGCTTTTATGCTACTTGCACTGAAATACTATTTCAGTAAATATTCGAATTGCTTTTCAAAGTTCTTTAATAAGAAAATACTAAAAAATGCAATAATGTTCGAGAAGCATTACATTAGTAATACAGAAACAACCTAAAAAAATCTTGTAAAAACTGCCTGAATGAACTGACTCACGTTTCGGCTTTACTAGTTTACCGTGAGCACGCGGAATACCGTAAATGTTTATCCAACATTTAATTACCTAAAAGATTTATTATCCTACACTAGCTCACGGAGCGTTTAATTAAATGTTTACACGATGCATCCCATTTGCTCCTATGCATGGGGAAATCTGGCAAAGCCAGAAATTCTAGCCCATTAAAATCAGAAACATCTTGTTGACACGGACCAAATCGCACGCTGCAGTCGTTTGCATTCCCGACAGTAAACCGATTGAATTTTTTTTTCACTCCCGTGAACATTCCGCCTCCATAAGTAGCCATGAAAAATGAATTACGGTTATTGAAAAGCAAAAAAGCAAAGTCAAAAGCCAAAAGCAGAAAAAACAACAGTTCCGAATTTGCAATTGGACATCACGAAAATGTAATTTTGAAAAATAAATTCCCCAGCAATATTCAGGCGAAATTATTCCTGGCATACGGTTTTGTTGACACTGATTCCAGTCGGTCGGTGTATCGTCAGATTAAATAAAACTACGGGAAAACAAACCGTAGCACCAAATCCTCTTGGGAGGATCACACAATCGGCAGAATTTTCCCATTTTTTCACTCTGCAACATTCTATGCGGAAACGTGCTTTTTCACAATGAACTGTATGCTGCTCGCCGTAATTAACGCGAACGCTCAACAGTTCTATTCGTGGTTGTTACTTCCTGTTCCTATTCTCCCAATTTTTCGCCAAGCTTCTATTACCTCTTCGAATGCTCCGAATTATTTTTTGTGCAATTTTAAATCGAATCAAAGACGAAGAAAACCAAATACACAGTAAAATATTCACGATCTAATCTCAGAAACGAAAACTCATTAAGCGTAGAAGATCGTTTGGGTTAAGAAAACCTGGTCCCTACGGTGGCATTCGTTTGCACCATTGTCCAACCAAGTTTATTTATTCCGAAGAACTTGCGACAGGCAGAACAGCTAACAATCTCCTTTAATATCTGGAGAAAAATCTTGTAAACAACGGAATCCCCAAGGGGTGAACCACAAAAACCTTACATTAATTCGCGGTTAAGGCTAGACGTGAGCAAAAAGTCAGCAAAAGGAATTACTCCAGGGAGACTACTCAACCGCAGAAAAACTTGACTATATATGTACTACACACGGAAGCAACCCCAACAGCAAGAACAACGAAAGGGACGAAGGTAATACAGAGTAACGCAGGGCATTGTAGAAAAAACTTGAATGAACCCAGGCACAGGGTGTCCTTCCTCTGCGCGTTTCATCCCTTTATTTTCCTCTTCCGGCACCCTATGTACACTACACGAGGACCTCGAATGCGGCACAAACTCCTAAAGAGACCGTCCAACGAATTTAACGCTGCAAATACACCCTAACAATTCATAGTCAAAGTAAACATTGTCTGTTTTCAAAATACGCCAATCTAAAAATCGTCTCATTGAGTTAGCGATTACATTTGCTTCGGAGATCGACTATATTCGAGATTTGAGCTGGCCGACACGGTATTTGTTCAGCAGCAAACAAAAATTTTACTTACCGTTAAACAATTGTTGATTTTTTATAGGATGCTTTTAGCGAACATTTGCTTATAAGTTTCTGATAATTGTTACTTGAGTCGTGAATTGTATTTACTGGGAACTTGCTTCTGAACGTAGTACTCGTTCTTTCCGCTTCCATTCAGCATTTTCCTTTATTACGTTCGGTTCGTCAAGACAACAGCAGCAGCCAGCTGACATAACAAAACGACACCGGAAGAAATTAGTCAGCCATTAGTCCCGCGAACGCAAGTACTGGCAGTACTCGCGGAAGAGAAGGGCACTCCATTGTTGGTCAAAGACCCTCGGTACGAGAGAACCAAGCCAAGTTAGCTAATGGCGCAAAACCGGACGATGTCAGAGGAGAGAAAGGGGAAAAGAGAGGGGCAAGAGACGAAAGAGGATGAATCGCCTGCGAAAAAGATTTTCATCCTGGCCGGTGGTGAACAAAGAAGCCAGATGAGAGGAAACTTTGTTACAAGCCCATCCTGACGCACTTTTGCGCAATCAGCCCTCCTTGGCCGCGATATAATAAATGAGAGTGATCCACGGAAATCTTGAGTAATTTTTGCGAATTATTAACCAAGTTCGATGTAGCTGCTTATGTATTCGATGAACTGTGCAAAATGGTATAGCGTAATTTTTTACGAAATCATTCCCAATTGTTCTTGAAAGTTCTTGGGAATCACAAATTGTTTTCGCTTTCTCTCATAATTCTGTGAATTGCTAAATTAATTGGATCTCTAAATTACTAACTGTTAAATTCACTTTAAAACACTATTTTCACTATTCTCCATAGAAAAATAATCTTCGAGCTGTACTAGTCCCATTTATCCAGGATTAAATTTTCACGCTGTTCTTAATCGGCGTAGAAAAATTGAAAAACAGGAAGAAAGTATTGCAAATTGCAGTGTAGCAGAGGAGAACGCTTCCCTTGAGAATCACTGGCGACTATCGCGATATTGCATCGCGCCAGCACGCATCGCCAAGTGCAATGGTGCATGCGTGTGCATGCAATACGAAGGTATGAATGGAGCGAACTCTGCCCTCAGCGTGGCCCCCGCACCCTCCAACCCCTTAACAGTACTTGTTTTGCCTTCCATTAGGTACCTCTCGAGGCAGCCCTTCCCTCTCGATTCTCTCTTCCTGGCCTCTTGCACTCTCTTTTCCGTGCGCGCTTCTTCTCCTGTTCTCGCTGTCAGTCCCTACCCATTTTAATCCTCTCATTCTGTCTGCTGCAGCCTCGACGTGGCTCCGCCGCCAGCAGTAGATCAACTTTTCCTCTTTCCTTTGGCTCCCTCTCTCGCCCTTTTCTCCCTTCCACCTAACTATACGTATTCTGCTTTCGACTTCCTTATTCTTTTACTATCCTCCTCTTCGAGCTTTAATTCCTCGCCACTTTAACGTTCTCGCTCTTTTAACACATCCTCCAATCCTACAGGTCTTTTACTCGAGGAATCTGCTACTTAACTGTTCGCGTATAACACATCTAACTATTGTAGTCTTCCAACCACTTCTTACTTAGCTTATTAGTTCTTCTCTCCTCGTCCGTTTCTCACCGTCGCTGTCAGTAGCACGGTAGCCTCTTTTGTCAAACTATGCACTAGAATTTCCATTGCGAAACCAGCTCGTTTACTCGCTGTGTAGATTCTCTTATTTAATTCAAATTCTTCCTCTTGGTAGATTGAAGTTTACGGGCTTTTAAATGTGCGAGAAGGAAAGTCAGAGAGGAATACATATACGAAAGTAAGAAATACGGATAATAAATGCAGTATTTCTATATCAAAATCAGCATCTTTTCCATGGAACGGAATTAAAGACCATGGAATCTTAACGTTGCGGGACTCTAAGCCGCTCGTAACAAAGTAGAATATAAAGTAGATAAAACAGCGGGAGTACAAGCACTGTACAGCACGTTACGAGAGAAACCGGAGAATAAGAATTTGGTGTGAAACTTTATATACAGTGGGTATCGAAAATATTTGCACACCAGGAACCTACTTGAATTTATCTTTTTATGCCTCAATTATTTATGCATAACAAAGATAAAATCCGTTCAAGAATGGCCAATCACATAATTTACATAAGGTAAAAATACTTGAAAAAGGAGGAAGTAAATTCCAAGACATTGCCTACTGTCCGAATATTTTCGTTACCCACTGTACGTGGAAACGTGGGCGTTGAAACACTGGTCATCACTAAAGTCACGCTGCATAGCCTTTGTCCAAAGTTAGTATAAGGTGACGTTTCGTGCGAATTCTCGTTCTCTCCCCTCTTCGCTGCATCTCTTCGTGTATACATGTATGTATACACAAAGTATATGTACATACATATATATTGTATATCTCGCCCGACTTCCTGGCTCGTCGACAGGTAGCACTTTTACCTTTACCAGGACTCAGCAGGGTCTCATTTGAATTTCTGCAACGTGCTTTAGCCGGCTAGCCGCGGCAGGTTGCGCGAGCGAAATTGGTTTAGAGTCCGGCATTAACCCTTGGATGACTCGATATTTTGATATCAGCAACCGTCAGTGCGGATTTAATCTCTTTTCGACCCAGGGACGTTGTGCCACATCCACGCACACTGTTTACAGCCCCGGCTTATTGAAGCCGCGAGGCTTCGGGGAGGTTCGTGGTACAGGGTAGATTAATCCTGGGTCCGATCTACCGGTCACTCGTGTTAGTTCAGCCAGTCGACGATACCCTGATCGGTCAAAAGTATTTCGAACCATTCGCAACATTTCTAATCGGAATCATTTTTGGCCCAAAATAGTTATATTTATTTTCTAAAATCGTTTGCCACTAATGTTTGCCGTGTAAAAACGACGAGAGTGACACGAAATGGAGGTAAAATGAACGGGCGAGCCAAGGGTGCAATATACGGAGGCATAATAGCCGAAAGGTGCAAGATTGAGACTGTAGAGTGAATAGTTGAGGGTTTCCCGATAAACGCCTATAAGTCTTCCGTCTAAGCTGGCCACAAAGGGCGGTAGTGCCTTGCAAGCCTCACTCAAGTGGCAACCCGCGAATAAGGGATAGCCGACTATCTACCTTACATTGTTGTATACTAAATTCCGTTCAAGCTTGACCTATAATTCTAATCTACATATCTATTGTATGTCTAAAATCCCTTTGTATGTAAAAATCCCTGTAAAGAGATGCCTATTTTGCGAACAGCAGCAGAATTTTTACGAGCTCCGATAAGATTTCGGTAGACGAACAAAATTATAGATGCTTGTGGTGGCTTGGAGGCAAATGGGCAAAAGTGATCGACGGAAACAGGATTGAACAATTAACTTCTGAATCTGAGGCCATCGTCCAGCAGGACCCGGGTGCTGGGCGCGAGATAAATCGGATCCCCGCTGATAAATCAAGCAATATAGGACGATAAATTCGCGGAGAGCGTGATATCACCTGGATATATCGCGTGATCGCGCTCGATCTGTAACCACTCGGTCGATTTCCTTCGTAGTGGCTGTCGTGTTTTGACTACTTCGAATTCTACTGAAGAAAAATACTTTTTCCCTCTCTTTTACACCAGTACAAAATTCACGGATCGTATGCATGCATATGTACGTGAATTTACACGTGTATAGGTATAATTGGTTCTGTTCAATTTCGCTATCCGAAATCTTGATATTCCGAATCTCGAGGTTCTAACTTCCGTAGATCCTATTGTCTTAAGCCCGTGAACTCGGAATGGATAATAGAACTAAGATTGTCCTTTCCTTTCTAAACAAGTTTTGGATTTTGGACAAGGTTTCTCGAAAGATAAATTCAGATACAATATTCACCTCCGACATTGAAGCAACTGCGAACAAAATTTCTACAGTAAACTATAAGTAGGACAGAAACTGGTAACACTTGTTGAGTAATGAGAATAGCGACGTTAATTTTTTAAAAAGCTCTTAGCTTGATAACTGTTCGAACTTACTTAAATACAAAAGTTATACAGTACCGCGAATACTTGAAAAGAGAATGAATAATAATCCTTAAAATGATTAATTGTTTTTCTTTTTTATACCGTAACATTTTTATTATGCAAATGGAACGAAGACCCGTGAATCATTTTGTTTTCGTACCGCGGCAATATCTAGTTTCGATCGATATTTGGCAACGAAATCGCGGAATGATTTGATTTGTCCAACTCAGAATTGGGATATGATTTTCACGGAAAATATGGAATGGAGTTGTTATCTGTAGATAATGCATTAGCGTCCGCGGAAATGACATAATTTCGTAGAATTTCGAAAATGATTTATCCAGGTTGCACACCAATGATTTATTTTGACTTTCTTACGTACACACAGCAGAATTTGAATATCAAACGGGACGCGAGCCAGATTCGACTCCACAGGGTCATCCATTAATTACAGTTGTAAATCTACCTGACGAATACTATCAATACTCGTTTAACCCACCAGGGATAGGCAGCAAAAATTTAACAGATTGCAGTCGGCTATAGATAGAACTGATATTGGAACTCCTGCGATACTGAAACCCCGGAGGACAACGATAAAACAAATGTTTACTGACAGCGTGTAATCCAACACAACACATAACCAAACTCGTTACAATTTAACTAAAATTCCATTGAAAATTAAGGTTTGCTTGACTCGGAGATTACGAAAAATTGTAGACCTTTTGCGGCGAGAGACAGAAGAAGTCGAAGCCTGAAACAGGGCGTTTTCGCAGGATGAAATATACGTAAAGTGATATTGGAAGAACGAGGACAGACAGGAATTTCCTGTAGGATCGATCGTGACGGAGGCCTCTCTCACGAGCGAGCGAAAGTACGTTCGCCTTGATGAAAGACCTTGGCCTTAACAGGAAGTCGAAGAGTTGCTTGACGGGACACGAAAGAGGGTAGCCCACCAACGAAGAGAAGAGGCAACACTCAAGCCGAAAGCGAGACATCGGGAGAAAGAACAGGGGGACTGCTGGAGAAGGGTGATTCCGTGACTTTGTGTCCTGTAATCCCAGCCGGAACCCGGTTATCGGAATTCCTTCGAGATATCTCAAGGAAAACAGTACCTGTGCCCACTGACTTCCGATTACCTTTGCCATTTGATCGGAATAATAAATAATAAAGTCTCTCCGAAAGCTACGATACTCTCATTAAAAACCTACTGACAGTGAGTTAGGATTAAGAAATCATAAGTAAACAACTGTAATAATCTCAGAAGCAGAATAACAGCATTTCGATCTATCAGAATCGTATGATATCTCTCTTCCGTGTCGTCAGCCACTGCGTTTCTCGTGATTTACCCTCATAAACCACGGAGAAATCCAGACGCAGTGAGTACAGTTGCTCGGAGAATTGTTCGCCATGTTTCACGGTCTATGATGCCTTAAAGTTCTCGGAGCGAAGACATTACAAAAGTGGGATGACTCTTTCGAGTCGGAGATCTAATAAATGTGAGTTGTTGCAGACGGAACAATTCGACCGGAAAGCACACGAAGCCGAAACGATGAGGCGGACGAGAGGGGGCAACGCGAGCAATAAAATGGTGAAATATTAAGCGATAAATATAATGCTCTGCGCATCGTGCTGGCCAGCAATCAATCCTTGTTGTTGCAATATTAGTTTCATAATTGTAGTAGTAATGTAATAGCCAGCCGAAGCAACCTCGATGCTCGCGGCTCTCTCTCCGCGATAAACATCGCATTCGAAATTAATCGATAAATCGAAGTTCCTCCCTCTGCCAATGCTCCAGGCATGCTTTAATGCATGACGGATAATGCATGACAATTTAATGTTGTTATTCCGACCGTTTAAACACGCCGGCTGGAAATTCCGTGAAACGCACAATGCGCTAGCGACCCACTTCCATAATTCTGTCTCCCTTGCTATTTTTCAAACAGAGAAAAAGCAAAAACAAAAAACAACCGCGTTATGTGACCTGTAACTCGAAGCGTCGTATCAAATGTATCTCGATATTGTCGATATTTTTTATCGGTAAAAGGTGGATCGCATTAGTGATCGTCCAAAGGTTGCATTGAATTCTATCGAAAGGTTGAACGAAATTGATTAAAATTTCACGATATTCCTGGCAAGAAAAGGACTTTTACAATCTTGGGGGGTATCTTCATGGGTTATGTGCGTTTTACGACCATCCTTACATAATTTCGCGACTGAATCCGCTTGGAATCCTCGGTTGTAAACTTAAACAATGTGACGAGCGACATGGCCAGGACCGGGAGCCATTAAGAGGTTGCTTCCTTCGCGTCAGGTAATCGTTTGTTAACATTGCTCGACGGTGGTCTTAGAAGGTACAGCAAACTGAAAAAAGCAAAGTAACATCTGCTTTTCACTGTAACCACTGCCACCATCGAACTATTGATATTCATTAATGGAATATCGAACATAAAGCTGAGAAAGTCGGATGACAAGCTGGACAAGTGTCAAGAAACTCACGGTACAACTAATTAAAAGTTGAATACAAATTGACAGCGACATTTCAAAAATAAACCACTCACCAAAAGGGATATTAAAAAATAATCGTAGCGTAAATTATTAAAGAATACTAAATAATCGAGTAAAATTAATAATCGAATCACGATTGTAGTCAGAAGCAGGTGCCGAGATTAAGAAGTCCTTATAACTTTCTAAAAGGAGACGTTTCGAACGTCGACACAATACCCAATGCCGAGCGGACCACGTAGCTTTGCTACCTACGTGAGTCGAAAGATAGTGCACTTTGAGAAATACAAAGGAAAAGAAAAAAAAAAAAGTGGGGAAAAATAGGATTTATTGGCAGAAGTACCCACTAGTTTTCTTTCTGGCTGTCGGATCGAGTGACGTAATCGACGAGTATTTCGGTGATCCCCGGTTACGAAACGTAATCGATGCGCTTCCGGTCAGCAGATCGCTGATACCGATAAAAAAGTAAGCATAAAACGGGTCACCTAAGTGCAGAGGGCCAATGCACTAGTGGCACTGACAAATCGTGCACTCTTACCCGCAAGATGATGCCTCCTTAATCAACTCGGATAAATACGCGTTATACCTTTCAAGGATAACGGACCCACTTCCGGCTAGCAGAATCGTCGAAGGACCGAAAAGGGCCTGCTGTGCCTTGCGAGTATGTACTGACTCAGAATTCCAAGCTATCGCTTGAGATTGCCCTGACTTAAGTTATATTATTTTCCCTTGTACCTTTCGCTTATTTTATCGGAATCGAACGGCTACGATTTCATCTCATGGAGAAAATAACGAAAGATTAGGTGACGCGAAAGCCGATCCATATGGATTTACCGCTGGGAGGGAGTTTATAACGAGAAAAAGCGTACCGATGCTGACTGCGATGCTTTACCCGGGACTCAACTTATTTTTGGCTGAACGTGATAAATGGAACGGTCGACCGTAGAATCGTTTAATGGGGAAATTAAATGGAATCTTGCTAAAGTGATTCCTGCAATCTGGCTTTGTCATCGGCGACACGTCTGACAGGGATGATTCTCTCTTGATTTCGTGGAGTCTAACTCGAGTGTTTAAGAATGATTTATTACGATGTGTGGAATACTCTTTTGAGCTTTGATACGAGTTCGTAATTATCAGGTATCTCTCAAGTATTTATCGCAGACCATTTTTTTCGGCATTTTTATATTTCAACGAATTTTGCAAATAATACGTGCCCGATTTTTTTTTTTTTTTTTTTATTTATATGGCAATTTTCGCTCTTCTGTGGTTACAAATTTGAGAGTCGATGCGGCGCAGCTCTGTCTTGCGGAAAGAGCAAAAAAGAAGTGAGGATAATTGCTGATGCTCTCCAATTTACAAAATCGAGGGGGTACGACCTCGCAACGCAGTCAGACGGTTTCGGATTGGCACCGCGATCTTTTTTCTCAACTTTTTTGCGTCAAAAGAAAAAATTACATAGGCGAACTCTTAATAGAAAACCAATGACAAAGATGAAAGATACACACAAGTATACATTATAGTATTAACGTCAACTCTTGTATTACTCTTATGTTCCATAGGTGAAGAAAAAAAACATTGTGTGTACAATAACAATGGCGATGGTACGAAATACTTTTGGCATCATTAAAAATATTGTTTGTGGAAATCGTCGAGAAATGTTACTAGATGTACCATTAGTTGCAAGCGAACTGGAAAACCAGTAACCATAGAGGAACTCTGCCGGTGAATCCGCGGTTAACGAGGCCCTCCGCCATATAATTGACGTTCAAGCACGGATCATCGGTTATGACCATGGTTTCGCGAGCAAGCAGAGGCACAAGCGCATATTACAAAATATTTTCTAGCCACAACGAGACCGCGATAAGCACGCAACCAGCCAGCATTACCGCAATGATAATCAATATTCAACCCCACCGAAGGCCACGATGCGTTACTTTTAATCGCGTGGCTCTTCCCATTAACTGATCGTTCCTCCCCCGTATAATTAACGCAGCTGTTGTCAATAATGGCTGGAGTCAGCGAGCGAGAGGAGCTCGACCTGGGGTCGAAATCGCCGTAACACTGTAATGGAAACTGCCATCTCAAACAATGTCCTTTATGTTAATGGTATTTGCGGCGTGCTATCATAGGGAAATATATCGATAAAGGTATACAGCAGCCAACGCGGCGAAACACGTTGATTATTCGATATTAGTATGGATATTTATCAATCACGGTAAACAGCTCGCATTTATAAACAAATTTTCCACCTTTCATCGTATTATTCAAAGATAATAATTTTCGTAAAGAATGGTGAATTAAATGTTTTATCTACTATTATATTCAAAGTATTGTAAAAAGTGACGTACGAGCTTTCGATGTCGTCGAACTATACTCTGAAAAAATATACTCAAAGATTTTGAAAAAATCGACGGGCTTGAAAGAAGCTGACAGCATAAAAGTGTAACAACCATCGAATACGTGTTCGTAAAATTTTTCTCTCGTGTTTTTTTTTTTTTTGGTAAAATGAAAAGTACGCTTGTTCTATGTCACAGTTGACGTTCCATTTTTTTCTCGTTAATATTTGTTAGTATACATCCTGTTCATCAATATTCATTTGTAGTATTTTCAAACTTTTCCCAAATTTTCATTTTCCCGAGCGAAATAACAGAAGCGAGAAAACTCTTTTTGGAAAGGACAACAGTATTTTTTGCGGTGAAGCTTCCAACAATTCTCTGTCGACGCAGACTAAGCTAGCGAAATAGATTTCACCTGGTTGTATACTCCGCGCTTAATTCATTGCAACAAAAAATTCATTCTAGTGTCAAACGGGAAACTTGAACAAATTGACAAAAACTCATTGCCAATCAGACGAGAATTCGAGTCTCTAAATTCTTATCGATCAAATACGTACTTCTAAAGGGATCACTCACTAACGAAATAAAAATCACTTTCCTAAGGAAAAAAAAACTATCGCTAACGAACGATAAGATGTAAATAACAGTGATGGATGTGATTCTGCCGGAAGAAGTACATACTTTAGCATGATTGTACGCGAAATAAGCACATACGTCGAGCAACGTATCGAAGAGGAACCTGCGAGAGTACAGCGATGATGATGAATCGCCGCTGAACAGGTTCGAAAATATATGCAATGAACCTCTGGCTCACATCTAATTATCAGAGATGTTTGATAGCACTGTGCAGGATGCCCCCACACACCTCCTGAGGCGTCCAGAGACACAACACAAGGAACCGTGTCGACGCTATTACCGGGTGAGAAATGTCCTGCGATTACAAGGCGTCCCCGAGAATGTCAGTCGCCCTTGCGTAATCGTTTATCAGTGTCTCTCGGATCCTAACCGGCGATTCTCCGAACAAATCTCTGTGGTCTGTTGGTTTTATAACACTCAAAGTCGCCTTCAGCGACGGTAATATTTCTCAAAGGACCAGACTGCTCTTACACTCGTTTCCGTACGTGCTCCACGACGAAGTTGCCTCCTCGTAAACTGGTCAATGGCAAGAATCCCAACTTGAGCACCATTCAGTTTCATTTTATCACTGTCATAATTCAAAGTGGTATAATTCCTGAAATTGATTATTTCAGCTTTGGTACAAATAATACATATATTGTAGTACAATACGATGAGTGTATTCGAAAGAATTTGTACTAGCCAATGGTAGCTCGGCATTCTGATTGTAAGTAGTATCAATCAGTCAAGCTACAGTCAGAATTATCAGCCGGACTAATTCAACCGCAAAGCACCCGACGATTCCAGGACTCTTGTAACTTCTAATAGGCATATGTTATGGTGCTTGTAATTTTCGCGAACAGCGCCCTACGAGTTACAAGTGTTGCGCAGGGAAGTTTTAACGAGCTGTAAAGTTGCAATCGTCAGTAATGATTAAAGTCGAGTGTGAGGTGGACTGCGCGGAGAGAGGCGCGTAGGGCCAGACCGAGTCACTTTCGAAGGTGTACACACATTAACATACACATACATGTATATGTATACACGCTCGAGCGATGAATGGACCGGAACAGGTTCTGAATCTTATGCAATGATAAACGAGCGGTCCAGAGGCCTGAGGCTTTGCCTGTGCCTTGCACAGTGCACACCTGGCCCGGCCGTAGTCCTTCTCTCTAACGCAGCCCTTCAATGATTGCGAGATTCTCGCTGAATATCACGCAGATTCATCGGTTCCGAACAAACCCAATCTAGATTATGTACTCAGTGTCCAGGTGAGATTCTCTTTGAAATTAATTTTGGAAAATAGCTCGCATAGTGGAAATCTAGACTTCAATATTTCTGTAATAATACCTTTTTCAGTAAATGCGTTATTTCAATATTGTCAGATATCAACAATGCGATACGTGAATCAAGCTTTTTTCCTGAAAATAAAAGACGTAATACTAATTTAATGACCAAATATACTGAGTTGATTTAACATCCGAAAATTAACAGGTCAGTAATATAACCATGGAAGCTAAATGTAATAAAGCAAAGGTTCGTTAACTAAAGCAAAAATGTTGTGTACAAGATAAATTGAATTGAAGATGAATCGATAAATCAAATTCATTACTGTTAGATTTCCAGCACTGGTGGTGCAAATAAAAAAGGAGTTTCGTTAAAAAAACTGTTGGCCAACAGCTAGTAATTATTGTCGAAATTACTAGAAACATTTGGTAAAATATTTAAGCTGTAATACGTTTACTGTTGTGCGGCAGCAGCGTGCAACGGAAACCACGCAGCATCTGTGCTCGTGGAGACCAGCCACATAAAGAGGGTGCGCGAATTAAAGAGCGCGAAGCGCGTCAGAAACGACAGAAAAAAGAAGGAAACGTGTGATACAGTAACACACGAAAGCGAATTTCCCAGTGTCCCAGGGAAAGAGCGAAATTTTGTTCAACACTGCGCATCGCGACAGAAAGAGACAATTTTAATTAGGACACATAACGACACTGTGATCCCGGCTGGCTAGCTAAAACAAAATCTCCTGGCGCAAACCCAAAAAAAAGAGGTCCAGTCAAGCGATAATGAACGTTAGTTAAAGCCACCTACCAGTAAAGCGCACCAATTAGAGGCGAAATTAATAATCGAAAACGAAGCCTCCCATGCATCTGTGACCATTGCATTGTAGCTTCGCATTATATGAACCCGGTTTGTTATGTATCTCGAATTTCCGAAGCAAAAAAAACAATTTGAGAATCCCCAAAAGTTTAATATAAAATTATCTGCTGGTTTTGCTTCAGCGTAAATGAAATTTTGTCCGGACACTAAAAACTTGACTATTCATCAAACCTGGTGACAGATACATCACGTGATGCTAATTCTAATTTACGCGGAAAAAAAAAATAACTATGGTACATACTCGAATTATAAATTGGTTTTAATGCATCAGGAGAGAAATAACATATGCAGATTCCAAGTTCATGATGTATTACAGTGAAGCTACAAAGTTTCTTCTCTTTTTACGGAGGAAGATGAAAATGGACCGTTTTCCACAATTCCATTTCTAACTCATTCTAAATCACTTACGCACTTAGTCACAGAAGCACCTCGCGAATATGACAGTCGGCTTAAAAGTCACCATGAAGGCAGATGGACGGATTCACTCATTTCACGAGGCTAACGTGCTTGCATATTATAATTATGACTATCGCATCTAATTCGTACAACTGCAGCGAACTTGCCAGCTAAAGTGCATTAAGCCTCATAAAGGGGATGACAATGCCACGCGACACAGAGACGAGGGGTGAGAGGATCGAAAATGTAATTACACCAAAATTGCACTCAAATATGTCGAGAATTATCGCTTGAAAAAAGAGCAAGGATCCAAATTCACTTAATTGCATCTGATGCTGTTTTCCCTGTATCGTTGGGAAAATGTGGAAAAATTCTTGATACATACTGGAAACTCGCTATTTTCTACATGAACTGCAAGATACATTACTAAAGTTGAGGATTAAGAATCGGAGTTAAACGGATGGAATGAATTCGCGGTAAATCGCATTCCGGGAGTAAAACTGTGATTAAAAAGTGTCCCTGGTCCTGACATTACTAATCAGGGATTTAAACTCTCGAGTAGAGAGACATTTCGGGACATAATGGAAATTGTATACTGTTTCCTGAAATATACTTTATATTTAGAAAAGCTGTATTTAACTAAATCACCTAATGATTCGATAAAAGTAGCAAATCAGTCGCAGTGATTTATCATAGTACCGATGGGTTCTCGACGAGAGCAAACGTACGTGTTCCGTTTCCAATCGGATTAAGAAAGTCATTCCAAGCAGAGGCTTCCATTTGCTCGGTGATTTAAGAGTGGATCTAGCTTGACAGTCGCTGTCAGCAGTTCGCAATATCTAGGAACGATTACGAAGCGGCACACTTGCGCTTGACGTCGATCGGATCCGGAAGCGCTACTAAATCACGAAGCGTATATACATCCGAGGCACATCCAGCTAAAATGTCGCAAAAGTGTCGTGAAAATTCAACACTGATAATAATAATAATAATGGTTCGCTCGATCTTTGTCGAACACTTTTGTTCTCTCCACCGTCCAGTCGCGTTGTCGATAGTGGCTCGTACAATATTTTCGTCCTTATTCGGGTGACGTGTCACCTAACGCTGCGATATATTTTTTATCCTCGGCTTTACGGGACGTCTGCCATTTTTATCAGCGCGATCCCAACGGATATCCCGTTTCGCGTGCACCACGCTTACTGGAAATGGCAAAAAAAGTTCAACGCCACGGTGATTTTGAGGGAGAGAGAGAGAGAGAGGGAGAGGACTGGTAGTTTGCTAGTTTTTAGCAGGTGTTCATCTGCAACGAGGTTTTGACGCTGCTTTCGAACGAGTAACTCATCTAGCATGATAGGATAGGATTTGGCAAATTCTGCGGATCAATGGTTTTATATCACAAAAATTTAACTATTATAGGTAGTGATTATGAGTTTCTGGGGATCGGGGATAGTTGTGGCAATCATCAAAATCACGTGAAAAATCGAAACAACCAGTAAAGAAAGCGGAAGACAGCAGAGCTAAGCTAATTTTAGAAGTTGTTACGTAACGGCCTGGGTAATAGTTCCTTTCCTCTTTCTTTACGTCTACGCGGCCTTCGACCTCTCAGCAGACGTTAACTTGTAAACTGAATAATTCATGGTACGAATAATTAGGCGCTTTATGCCCGCCACGGTGGTTACGGCACCAGAAGCGTTCTCGCGACTTAATTCACGCGGTCGTCTCGTAATAGATGCTCCAGAACAACTGTGAAGAACTCGGCATTTCATTCAACGCGATGTTGAATTCTTGGTTTCAGAATTGAATTCGGCAGGCTAGATTGTAAACAAACTGAAATAAGTTAAAGTAATAGAATATAGAATATAGAATCATGAATACACATAAAATGGTATGTAAATCTCTAGTGGATTATATATCTCATAAATAATGATTTGAATTAATCATTTCACTTTGGCCTATTATGTCTGGCAGTAAACAAATTTTTGATTTATTTCCATATAATGTGGGATATTAGTCGAGCAGTGTTTCATTTAGGAAACTTTACGCATAAATAACTTATAAGAGAACAAAACAACAAGCCAAGTACAATTAAACTTTGCAGAGCTTGACGGTAGCGACTTCTTCGAAGTCATTTATTTCGAGAATGAAATGCGGAGAGAGAAACACACCAGTGCACTAGTGGAAAATTGACTGTCCGAAATAAAAGTCCACCCGATTAGGAAACTGTTTTCGCTGCACTAGACTAGTTTGATCGGTTCATCTGACGAAAGAAGTTCTAACGAGATATTGATGAGATTCCATCGACGAAACTCTGCATGTAACCGAGTCGTTGCTGTATCAGAAGCGAGCCACTTAACGGCTTCCCGATAATTAATGTACAATCCGGGGCTTTAAAGTTTAAATTGTTGTCTCTCGCATCGAAATTTATTAGCAGAGGAATTCCGATATAAGATTTTCCTTCAAAATCAAAATACTTGAAAATTTCGATGACTATAGATTCTAAGGAGTCTCACGAGTATATGGATCGAAGTATAGGAAATATTTTTCTGCTCGCAGACTCACATTTCGCTCTAACTTCACTGCCACCGGAATTGGAGGCTGAAACAACGAGCTTTTTCGCAGCTGTAAAATCGAAGAGGCTATTTTTCTAGGTACATGCTCCGCGGATGAAAAGTCATCCAACATTTTGCACCGCGCCACGCGTTTGTAATATGAGAACAATTTGTACGATGTCGAGTTAATGGGAAATCGCGGGGAGGCGATCGCTTCATTCAACTTCGACGCTCGGCAGCCCACCAGAATTGCGTGAAAATAATGAGGGGCATTTCTCATGCAAGCTACGCTAGCTTCCAATAGTTCAGTATTATACTATTCGCGATATTTATGCATTTTCGATAGAGAACATCTTTATAATGATAAACATTGAGAAATAATTCTTGAAATAAGAAAGAAGATGAAAATACATTATAATACAGAATTAACGTCGATGTCTATTGTGTTCCATGTTCCATTTAAACCCTTTAAAGTCGCTGGTTCTTTGAGCAAAATGTCAATGCCTTGGTCTACAATTGCCGTATGAATTAGGTTAATCGTAACGATTTCTCTTTACCAACAAATCACCACCATCTTTTGAATCACCACAATGGAAGGTAGCCATAATTTCTGGCCACTAAATGGGACTCGCGAGAGCAAAGTTCTCTCTCCCTCTTTCGGTTCGAAGTTACTCGAGTAACGAATGATCACCGATCGAAGCTGTTCCGCGGGAATAAACTTCCTTCTCCTCCGTTTCTCCACCTTGCAGTTCTCGTCGTTTAAGATTCTTTTTTTCCATTCTTACTCGTGCAGCTTAATTGCGTGCTAATGCCGAAATTATCCGTGGCACAGAGCGGAAGATCACACTGAAAACGGAAAATTACTGTTTGGATCGAGATAATTATTTTCTCTCCCTATTTAGATAGGTGTTTTTTCCCAAATTGAAGCAATATTTCTATTTCATTCAAGTTCCGTATTTTAATTTGAGAAAATACCCTTTTCCTTTCGAACGCGATAAAATCGAGGAAGTGACGTCAGACGAAAAGAGTCTGCGAAAACAGTTCGGATCGGGGTATCTTGCCTGCAGATATCTTTCTACGAGGGAGCGATACAAACGGATAACTGGCGAAATATATTCGGTTTTTCCCGGTTTTTCCCGAATTCTTCCACGCAACATGCCTGAAGCCTTACGCATCTTCCCACGAAAAACTTCTCTCCCTCGATATATCGCAGGCTGCTTCCGCGGTTGAGCCGGCTGGAATGAGATTACCGTCGATGGAGTGGAAGGCAGAATCACTCTCAGCGTAAATATTCGGTCTCGGCACATATCCGCGGGGCTGCTAATACCGCCGGGAAATAATTCTTCCGCGCAACTTCCCTTTGATCTCGCTAATGCAATCGCGAGGCTTCCGCGAAGCGAATAAATTTTGCGTTACATTGAATATCGAGTTTCCGCGTGCGGCTCATTGTTATTAGATTTTGCCGTGGCCTCGGAAGCGAGCCAAAGTAAACGCGCGCACTTTAGGATCCTGGGACTTTGAGGCTATTAATGCTTTATTTGACGAAAGAAAAGTTCCTTAGCTTCCCGAAGCTCGCGTGACTCTCTTATCTCATTTATTTCCGGTAATCCTGCCTATTTAATTTTGACAGCTGCACCCGTCGATCCATTTTCCAGACAATTTTTCCATTGTTCTCCCCGAACTGGAAATTATTCAACTGACCATCCAAACTCGAGATAAAGTTCAAGGAAAATAGTGACTGACGATTACCACTCAATAGGGTCACAGAAATGCAGACAATTCTTTTTTTTGACAAAAATCTTTATTACTCAGTTCCGCCGCAGTAATTGCAAACTATAGATTTCCGCAAAATTTCAAGCTGCTCATTTTTACGTCCGCACTAGACGTATGCATCCGCTTCCCACGTTCCTCGAGAGTCATCCTTGTTGACTCAGGTCAGACTTAAGGTCTTTGAAATTATACGACGACCATTCGCTGGACGTCTCGTGACTATTCACGAAGTGGGCACGAACCTCCTCGTCGGAGGAGCGGACTCGTCAAAGAATTCTACGCGCGTGTAGACAACCGAAACGTCCTCCAAATACATTATTTATATGATCGACGACGGCAAAGCGTAACGGGCAACTTCAAAGTATCGAGACACGTGTGAATTTAACACGCTGATTACGGCACAGGTATTCAGAGATTAAACGACTGTTAGTATCATCGCGTATCCCAAGTATCGTTAAACCTAACTGTGAGTATTAAATTGAATTTAAGAGTTTCTAAACCATCTTATATCATTTCCGGTGTGTTTCACGCAGCATAATAACTGTCGAAAGTTTGAAGCTTCTTGAGAATTATCTCTACCTCAGCGTTACATTTTGGTTTGTGTTTCACTTTCCGTGCGCACAGTACGATCTTAGCATGCTCTTTTGCTTGCTTACCGCAAATTTATTCTCCCATTATCTCCAGCGAAGCATTACCAAAGAAGCTAATAAAAACCGCAAAGTGGAAGATCGACAGTCGATTCGGAGCGAAAAAGAAGCTTAAGACCATTGACGAAGCAGCAGAACGAATCAAGGAGCCCTGACGGGGTCACCGCGAGATAGGTGCGCGCTTTGTTCTATTATTCAAGCCAAAGAGCAACCTCAACATTCATTGGTAATGAGCTCGTTGCAAGAGGGAGAATCGCAGCGCGTAAGGCCTAAACCATCAAGATAGCTCAAAAGCAATCCCCCTTTTGCAAGCGAATCCCGATTGTTTCAAACGGAATAATTCGAGCGCGGCTGGAAGTCAATTATCATCGATTACCTTTAAGAAACAGTCCTTCCGCCTTACGTCTTCCTTCGACGAGGCTTCAACGGCGCAGCGAATCGTTACCAAAGTAAACCTACCGCAGTATCTCCGGCTTACGATTCAAATATTATCATAACTAAGGAGAAACCAGGTCCTTTGTTCGTAAGGGACCACGCGGTACGGTAATCCAGTTTAATTGGTGCACCGATCGAGCAGTGTTCGTTAAACGACCATGTCCTACCGTAGAATGTTAATCGCGGTTTCCAACTGGACGTATTATAAATAGCCTCCTTGGATTTTTCACGATTCATCGCTGATTAAATGCAAAGAGAAACCTTCGGCAGTCTTTAATAGCCGACCGCACAAGTTAATTGGCCAACCCATTGAACTATATTTTGCGAATCGAGGCCTAGTGGAAATCGACACGGCGCAGTCGATCCTACTGGTGATTGCCAGTCTGGACAGGTGTTACCGATTCAGCATTCGGTACGAGCTCGACGCAGTTCGCATTCGGCTAGCTCGCGGCCGCGGAACTCTATGGCTCATACGTACCGCTCCTTTATCTTTGCGAACCGCGAAACGATCTTGCGTAATGTGTAAGGCCCGCCGCGAATTCCAAGTGCTAATTTGCATCCTTCGTTCGTCGGAGACAATTAAGTACGCTTCTATTAACACAGACGTGTTTCTCTCTGAAATTCATCTCGTCGCAAACTTTTTACCATATTGTTTGGTAAAAGGACGATACCACCCTCATTGTCGTATAATCAATTTTGTAGTTATGTGCCTCCGGTTGAATTCCATTATTTGTACACACGTGGCATATCAATCTAGGCAAGTTTCCGCATTAATATTAACGAACGCGGATGCCGTATGCTCATGCAGATCATTTTCGACGAATCAATAGTCACGGGCAAATACGAAAAATCCATTGAAATTATATACCACGATGCAAATGCCTCTTTTGCAGGTTTATCCGAGCAATTTAGAATTTGCATTCTTTTCAGATTACGCGATCCACTGTAACCGCGACGAATTAACTGCTCCCCAGGGTCCAATTGGAAAAGCAAGCTCGTTCAATCGAGCAATAATCGAAAATGAAAATTCTAGCAGGTGTCAATCCCGTTAAATCGACATTTACAATCAATCGACTACTAAGACCGCTTTATCTGAAATTCTCCCGTTTAATACCGTATCCATCGATCGCAATTGCGTGACACTGTCCCGTTAATGTTGGTGATTATACAATTAGTGAATGATTAATTATACCTAGGACACTCGAAACGATGCCTATCAAAACAAATTCAGAACATCGACCAGTTATCCTCTTAAAATTTGCACTATTAGCGAAAAAAAGAATTTAATGACAATCGAGTCTCAAAATTACATTTTTGGCTAATGAGGATCTGGAAACATCATCATCATCATCATCACCATCAACATCACTCCTATAATCATCATCACGATCATCACCATCACCATTATCGTCATCATCATCAGCGTCATAACGCGACGAAATGGAACTTCGTGGCGCATCATTTCAAAGGGTCCCGTTCGCGAATAATCCGTCGTTAGTCGCGCAACATCGAACGTAATTGCGTAATGCGCACCTCGCTGTTACACAATGAGGATAATCGATTAAACTCATACAGGATAATCGAGGTGTCGCCGGTCAAAGCAGTCCACTCGTGGGCCAGTTCCACCGCTGACTCCGTAATCGACGCGTTACGACAATTCGCCCCCTCCTATATTCGACCTCAGTCCCCTCCCTTGACCGCCGCAGTAAACGCCGATCATAAGCAATTAGCGTGATTAAAGGTTTATTAATCAGCGAGCCTGATACGATGATTGAATTTTCGAGTTAAGTTGTTAACGGCTGATTTACTCGACTGATTCAAAGGATCGCAATTCTAACGGTACCTTCTCAAATTCCGACTGTGTACATCTAATTTGCGGAACATAAAAAAACTCATGCATTTTCATATTACTTTACTAATAACGCTTTTCCATTCAAGGAGATGTATTAGTGGTATTTTTTTTTTACATTCACAATATTACAAGTAACTACGAGTGGGACTCGGTGGACAAAGGTACAAGTTAATAAACGTGAAAGCATTGGTCAGAGAATTATGGACCGCGTGTGTGCGTCCTCCTCGGAGGTAAATCATGGATGCCATAACCATAGACAACATAAGAGTCGTAATCCTAGTACACAACACAACAAGCAGGAAAAAGGTAGCGTGTGCGTAGAGTGAGTCAGCGACATCAGTGCTGATGGCCAGTAGCATTTGGTCAAAGCACAAGAAGCGAGCTCATTCACGACTCAAGGGGCTTGTCGGAAGCGAGAGCCTCCCGAGGCAGAGAGGAGTCACGAGACGGATACTTTGTACTGGTTTTTCCAGGCTAAGCTCGGCTCTCGGTGGCATTACTATGTGTTCTTGGTACACTTGGTTCGAGTAATTAGGCTGGACTCCCTAGGCACATACCGGGTGCCTATGCCATTGGGAAATTGGCCAAGGATTACTACCAGTTTACTGATTTTTTCTTTTGTTCCCGGCCTCGTCGAATTGCTTCGTTGCTTTTGTTCGACTGAGCTCTATTTTCTCTTGATTAGAATCGTATCTCAAATGATTGCTTTCGGACGAGTCCGATAATCAAGCAAACGCTCTGATCGATGCATCCGAAATTATTATCATTGTTCCGCATCAATATTGATACCAAATAGGGTGAATGCAAGCTTTGCAATTCGTCTACCTGATTTCTAGAACTCGGTTCTATCAAAACTCACAATACCTTTTCGTGTACTGGTTCACCCCATTTCTGTAAGTCTATTTACCCAAACCACTGTTACAGAGACAGTAAAGTCCTTAGAACGCGCGTGGTACGCGTTGCTGTACTTCACGACTGATATTTCAGTTTCGAAAAGAAGCACGCGGACCGGTAATCGAGTATAGCACATCGCTAACGTATTATTAAGCGATTGCGCTTGGGGCAAGACACGTCCAGCGAGGTATCCCAGCGCATTAGGGTCGCAAGTAAATCTATTAGAAGGAAGAAACCTAATGAGGATTCCCGTGGATCAAAGGGGATAGGGGCACGGATGGCGGCAGGCTCGCGTTAATTAACCAAGGAAGCGCCGAGACGCGCCACTCGTTTTCAGCGTCGTTAAACGAGTCATTTGCTCCGGGGCCTCGAGTGCAAGAGCGTGGATTAAATGGACTGCAAAAACTGCGCTCGCGCTCTCCAACAAAATCAAAGGTGAGCGACGATCGATAACGAACCCATACGTAGTGTGTAGTAGGTGTGGGCGAGACCTACGTGCCTTCCTACCCTTTCTTTCTATCTATCAGCTTACAATGTCCCTCTCGGTCCTATCCAGACCGCGTACCGCGCGCAACCGGCATACATCCTCTCTAATTATTTCAAACGAACGTCGCCAAGCAACGTTCGAGCTTTAGCTAATTTAACGCGCGTTGCTTCCACCTCGGTGTAGCTCTGATCATTTTAACGATGCTGCCCGGACACGGCAAGCCGCGAACCTCGGCGAAAATTGCTTTTCTGCGCGCGAGCCCGCGATCCTGCGATCCGACCAAATTGAATCTTCGACCTAGCCACCTTCATCCAGCTCCCTCCTTTTTATCCACCGCTCGTCGTCGTAGTACGATACCTTTGGCCTCGAAAACTGCCATGAGATTAGGGATAGAGCAGAGACTTCCTGGAGCCTAGAGTCATGAATCTAACAGAGAGAAGTGCCACTGGTGGCAATGTATCGGTCGCCGCTATCAAGCGACAGAATTGCCTTATCAGGTATATGTTTCCATAGGAGACTCACGGTGCTAATGATGAGCCGACCGACATAAAGGGATCGGCTGAATGGACCTCGAGAGATCGGCCCTATTAGGCGCATCGACAGCGCATACTGCCCTCGATATATCATGGAGCAGATGTTTGGATGCATATGCCACTTCCAATAAACCGGGACAGCTCCATATCGCCAAGTGGACTCAGATATCCGAGAGTTGGCATGAAATTGCCAGAGCCAAGAAAAGAGTCGGGTACAGTTTTCCAGGGAGAATGATATATAGGGCCAGGCTGGTTCGGACGTATCATGTAAGATTCATTCGGCAGCACGAGCACGAGCGTGCGCGCGCGCGCGCGTACGCTAGCCAGAAAGAATCATTTAGAAGGGATTCCGATTCGGAGGTGGTGCAAGAGTCCGATCGCTTCGAGGGTGACGAGCTAAGGATAATGGATGGTGGATGCGAAAGAATCTGGACCCAAATGGAAATCTGACGAGCGATCGGGTGAGATCCCCAGACGTCACTCGATGCCGGGATCAGGAAAGTGAAATAATAAGGAGATGCTCTCCTCGGCCTGTCGGGTCGATGACTCTTTAAAACGACCCACTTTTCAAGCCGAGCGGAAAATAGTTGCGAAATACGCGGGTAAATTATCAAGTGGAGCGTTACTCCGAAACCGAAGATAGTGGTTATAGAGCGATCTGGGGTATCCGCAAATCTCTTTAACTTAGTGCTCGATTAAACTCATATAACCCATTGCAGATTCGACTTAATTAATTCATTTTACCCGAATATTTTATATTGTGAATTTTGACGAGTGTAGTCACGCGTTTCTAGGCGCGGCCGTTTATGAACTAGTAAGAGACCAAGACTGTACAAGCGCCACTGTACTAAAGACGAGTCTATAATTTCACATTCGGGAGAAGGGATAAACGTACTTTAACCGAAACAGCTAAAGTTCTTAGACATTTACAGCGCCGTAACACCAAAAGCGTGTGGTCTACTGAGGTACGTAAACTCAAAGTACCTTGCCCTATCATTGCACCAACTATTCTTGGACCCGGCCAGTACTTAACTGCATATGGTGTTCTTAGCCCAACGCTTAAATGACGATTTTATGGATCTCAGTACCACAGGGCCGACCAAATGAAAGTTCAAACCAAACAGCCAAGTCTTAATTGTCTTGAATTTAACTTGGCTTTCTATAGAATTGTACTCTGACATTTTTGTCAATTTCGGTTTTGATCAAGAGCGACTACGATACTTGTATTATCGAGTGTTTGATTTAAATCATCTTCGGGATCTACGAGGAGATCATGTACGATTAATACACGTATTCCGTACAATACATCATTGTGGAAACGAATCCTTCACTAGATTCGTATGATCGATCGTGTCTAGCCGCACGGCCGCGTAATATCGGATAATTCGACGCGTCGCTCTTCGTGCGTTAACCCAGACCCCATCGAAAGTAAATAAGTACTTGATTACATAACGATCGTCTGTGGATCCGACTGTCGGAAAAAGTCGTCTCTCCGGCTGTATGTACTTCTACGCTGTAGAATGCAAGAAGCATCATTACGCTCCTACGGACTCTCTGAACTTCGTAACTCGGAAATCGCGGAAAACCGATCGGTTTTAACAGTGTACATACCCCGCGCCTCCTGGCGAAGGGAAACCGAGTGGCTCGTAAGCACAAATTACAACGACGGGTTTGGAACTCGGTTCGGACTGTCCCTCCATCGATCAATCCGTCACAATGGTACCGGAGGAGGAATTAATCCCGATTAAACCTCAACCAGAGTGAGAGAGAGAGAGAGAGAGAGAGCGTTACGTAAGAGATGTCCTTAAAGTAACTCACCTGGCTTGATCTGCTGCGGCTTACCCCCGGTCCACGTAGCCTTGAGCAGCAGTAGCAAAAGAACCACGGTGATCCTGGAGAATGTGAATGGGGTCATACTCTCGGCTTGTGAGACTGCTCACCCGAAAACACGACCTCTGCGTGGACGGGTCCGCGAATTCGCGTAGCGGCACGACCAGATCAGCGGGAACGCGCGCAACCTCGACCCTGGAGGTCATGCACCGTGAGGGCTCGAGCGCGTTCAGTGAGACAGCCGCTCAGGTGAACGGGCCAGAACGGTAGAGACACGAGCTCCGCGGAGTGCCTGCGAGACTAGGCGAGGATCGAGTGAGTGAGGATGGACTGACAGACGTGCGGGCGTACGTACGCACGAGTCAATGAAGTGAGTGGTACTCACCCGTAGGAGCCCTCACCTTACCCAACCCGGACCACCGCGCCCCGCCTCCTCTCTCCCTTTTACCTTCGCCTCCCTTCTTCGACTTATTCTTCTTCCTCTTCTTCCTCTTCTTCGACTTTGCTCTTCCTCCTACCGCTGCTTCTACCGCTACTTCTTCTTGCTCCTCTTCTTACTCGTCGTTGAAACGAGTTGCGTTGACCCGGCCACCTTTTCTGCTTCTTCTTCTTCTGCTTTTTCTTTTTCATTTTTAACTTCTTCTTCTTTTCCTTGTTCAACTGGGTCATCCTGCTGTTGCTACCCCGGGTTCCTCACTCATTGACGGTCTCTTCGTCGCCTTTGCTTCGTGCGTTCTGCGCCACCGACCCATACCTCTTTTCCGGAGCCTCTTGCCTCTTGCTACCTTAAGCACATTCCCCAAGTTTCTTCCTTCGCGTTGTCTTTTAACTTGCGCTTCTCCGGCACTTCCTGCAGTCTTGCTTGCACGATTTTGACGCTAGCCTTCTTTTTCTTTTTCCCAAAGCTTTCGAGATTCTCTGGCGCCCTTCGCGCACTACCTCATTGTCTCTCTCGCTCGTAGTCGACGCTTCGGTCTTTCTCTTCTCCTTCCGAGAGTGCCACGGTTCCGCGCGCTCTTTCCTCGGTTCGCTCGGTTCTCCATTTACTGCTCTCTCGCGCTCACAAGAGCACTCCTCTTCCTGTTCGTGTATCCGCCACCGCCTCCGCGCGCGAGCACGATGCGCGTATATAGTACCACCTTCTGCTTCCCGCTGATCCTTTGCATGTACGGAACACCGTGATGCTCGATTCTAACTTCCAGGATATGGCCTCTCTTCGTGCACGCAAACGAGACACGCTGACTTTAGTTTCTCCTCCGGCGCGGCCCGTATATACATCTCTCCGGTCCGCTCTCTGCACCTTTTTAGCGTGCTACCACCGCGAGATTACCGTGGATTTATCTCGTTACGTATTCTGCGTCCCCGAGCGCTGCTCTTCTTATTATTTGCGAGACTCTCCCCTCGGACGTAATTGCTGCTGCGGCTCACCACTGCTTTCAGCATCAAAGCATTAATCGCGAATGTACAAAATATGTGTATCACGCTGGTTAGAATAGAATTTTATTGACAATTTCTTTTTTAAGGTGGAATGATACACCCAAACCGGACTGAGATTGGCAACTGGTGGTTGGTAAAATATAAGGGTTGACCAGAATCAGTAAAAAAATCATTTATTGCTAACGGTCTAAATATTTTGTCATTCCAGCATATATCGGTCGCTGTGCTCGGCATTTCCAATTTCTACGGTCATTCCATTCGCTTTCAGCGGTGGATACGCGTGCAATTGAAACTCACTGGATACTGTAAAAGATAAAATTTACTCGTAAACATACGTTTTGAATACTGAACCACGGTCTCGAAAACTAAATCAATCATCGTAGCATTCGGTTCCTAGTTTGAATAGCTCAACGCGAATGCTCCACTGTAGAATTGGTTAATGCTGTTTGAGCTATGCATTAACACAATGGGTTTCCATACCTGATACAAAAGCGACTGTCAGATCGCATTTGCGCTGATAAGATCTCATTCAGGAACGACACTCTTCTCAACGCGAGATCCATTACCAGTACCGGCGAAGAGAATTCCAAACATCTTCGTGATCTGACAGACTCCGATCTTCAAAACCTTAATCTTCGATCTACAGCTAGTTCAGAGTCACAGCCGACAATGTACTCTACTTCGACTCATCGCTTAAATGCAATATCGTGGCACGCCGATGAACGAGACAAGATAGATGAGCCGGAGGACTAATTTTCTTTATTAACTAACTTCTCCTTTATTTGAAAAAGACCAGATTGAACGCAGCGAGTAAAAATGCAGAAGCAAGCGAAATTTCGATCGAATTCACAGCGGTAAAGTACGAAGAGGTAAAAAGCAGAGGAAGGATAAGGGATGAGCAAATGCGACAGAGACCCTGACGGCAGAGCAGCCGATAGAGGCTTGGAAGTAGAGGCGCAAGAGAAAAGCGTGCCATGGACAAGTCTATCTATCTTGCTCCACTGACAAATCTGTGGAAGTGGCAATCTTCAGTGTACGGATTCTTCTCCCTTGGGACTTGCCATAGGGCAAAAAAGCACGCGGCCTCGCGAGATGTAGCAGCAATCTTCCGGCAAAATCAATGCGTGTTCGGGATCTGTTCACTGCAATTTTCTTCGATAAAGACTAGGTTTGTACACAGGGTTCTCGGTAGCTCATGCAAAAGTGATTCAAAGAAGCTAAATCATCAGCTGCATAAAGTACATCCCTCCTCTAATTAAATATACGTCTTGCTGTTTACGGAATTAATCTTTCGTTCGTCGGACACCAACTTTCTTTATTTAAAGTAAAGAGGGCTTTCGCTGATTTTAGATAAACAGGCGTATTTCAAAGGCGTTTTATAATTAAAAATGTTCGCTCCGCTTTGAGTCCAAGACACCTAGCTCGGAACGCGGAATAGTAACATAAACAACGATAGTTTAACGAATGATTAACGATATATGATTAATTGATTTAATGTACTTGCATGCATTTGCATAGAGGGTAGATTGGAAGGAAATCATAGTGTATTTACGAAAAGGGGCAGCCAACGGCTAATATCGCTAATTTACAGCAGCCCCCACGGTGCACGATGGCCATAATAAACACACGTTTCGATCGCAGGGAAAGCAGCACGCGAGCAACATCCATTGAAATGGAAAAGCTTTTCATCCACCAGCGGGTTTTATGCTTGTGAAAGTATGAAAAAGTATTCCAACTGGCTTCGCTCGATTTGCGAATACTGCTCGGCTTTTCTCTTTGAAGTTGTTCTTCCCGCAGGACAATCCCGTTCAAAATCGGTGGCTGCGACTGAAAAGCTTGTGCGACGGCGAAAGTACATGCCCGAAAGCGCGCCACCACATGAAATTTCATTTCACCGAAACCGAATAGTTTTTTATTCAATTACAAATATCCCCGGGTACACGATTCAATCTTCAATTTAGCAAAAAAAAAGTCCTTGTAGTACAGGACGAGGACCGCCGACCGGACTGTTAAAAGCAGTTTGTGAATTTTTTCACCCACCCAATTAAAGTCTTTGTTATTTCCAGCGGTGCCGATATTGTTCTACTGCGACACGATAACTGCGCCGGTTACATACATGTTGTATATTAACACTTTACTGTTCGACCTAATTTGAAGCAAGTTTTGTTTGAATTTGAGGACAGAGGGAATCAAAAGCGAAATGTACTATGAGAAAATTCGTTTCGTCGATCTTCAGAGATGAGTCGAAAATCAAGTCGAAAATTAGTTTGTTAATGATAGAGAATATCGAAAAGTATATTGGCAAAAGGGTCGATAGAATCGTCAGGTAAATGTGATAATTTATAATTATTAGAAGTTCACTGGTGTACGAGAAGAAAGTCTGAGCTTACTCGCACGGCAGTCATCCGCAGCTGTCTACGAAGAAGTTTAATTGTGATGTTGGGATGAGAGTGAAGAGATCGTTACATCGTACATCACCCATTTATGGCTGCGCAGCCATCTGGTTCTGCGACTTCCCTCAGATAAAGCCGTTTCAAACGAACGCCGACCTCCCGTGAGTATCGAGTATTTTGTAATGAGACTAGAATTCATTGGCCTCGAGTCGGCATCAAGATCAATTTCTCTTCTTGACTTCGTCTCCTTTTACGAGGCAGCTTCTACTCCTTTCGTCGAGGCGACGATTTCACTGTCTTACAAACATAGCGCGCTGCTCTTTGTTAGTCACTCAAGAAAAGCCCTCTTGTTCCAGTCGTCGTATAGTCTCGACTTCTTGCATGGTCATGAAATTCAATATATTCGAGTGGAAGCTCGGCAACTAATATCCACGTAACTATCGGTGATCCTCCAGCTAATAACCGTTCTCTAGGAACAGCAGTCAAAGCCAAAGTACTTGCACCGGCGCGGCGCGGTGCGACGGCCGCCCGTATCGGATGATTAAGATACCTGAATGAATAACACACTTGGACACCGCTCCTGCTACGGATCTTTGAGACTCGTGATGTCATTCCTGGAATCTCAACAACGTCCGCAACTTTCGCAATTCCGTGTTCCAGACCCTGCCACTTATCGATCAGCGCGACGCGATCTTCCGCCAGGGAATTCACCAATGAAACGATTAGGCTTGCTTGATTAAGTGGAGAACTGTTTCTATGACATCCTAGCGTGGATGGCGCGCCCCCGAGGGATTTGCATTGACGGTAGTAACCGGAGGAGGAGGAGTCTGATGTACTTCGTGAACGCATTAATATATAGCATCACTCTCTAGTCTCCGGAATTATTCACGCTGCACCGTGCCGCGCTTCGTCGTCGGTGAGCCAGCCGTCGAGCGCTAGGACAGATCTTCGGCGGTAATTGCACCAGACATCGACTCCCCTGTCGGTTCGATTCGGCCGCGAGAGATAAAAACCGGGAGAATCCGGCGACAGCTGTTTCATTTGAAAAAAATCCGAAGAGGGCGAATCATTGAATTGGGATTAGTTCTCGTGATAGAGGTGGCCTAGGAGAGACCAAGTACCCCCCTTTTGTCAGAGCATTAGTCATCGCCGCGGGGAAGACGCTCCGCGGCTCTGAGAAAAAGCAGACTCCACGGGAGACAGATACCCTCCTCGGAGTTGTCGCGCGAGGGTACTTATCAAAACGATACAATTACGTCGCGGCACGGCATTCTCCGTTTCTCTTACCCTCCACACAAAGTAACGTTCAGAGCACGCACCGCGGTGGCACTAATTTCCGTGAATCCAACAGTGCCAGGAAGCTTTTCTTGCTCGAGTAATCCTCGCTGCCGGTTGATCAGAAGAACACGGGGGAACCCCCGTAAGCGTGCACTCGCATACCTGATTAGCGATGGGACCGATCGAGAGATCATCGAGCAATAACGAATAGAGTCGCGTGCACTAGTCACGGCTATCTCCTAATCCTTTCCTAATGAAACAGTTGCAATCGCTCAACACAGAGAGCGAGTGCCACCAGAGATACAAGTTTCGTTCACTTTGCGAACTTGGCGTGTTCCCAGCAGACACAGTTCCGCTGATAAGCCTCAATCAGCAATGAGATCACAAGCGTCAAGTTGGTGAAACGCTACCGAAACCACTGATTCCGCGAAGGCATTAGCACGCGTTGGCAGAAAGCAAATTGGTTTTACAATGTCTCACGATTGAAACCTTCATCATCGGGCAGGTATTGGTCCCATCGCTATCGGTGATGATCGGTGAGGGCAGGCGCGCGCGGCAGGCGACCGGCTTCTTTCCCGCGGGTTCTTCCAAGGCGACTCTCGATCCATGTTTCATGAGGCACCTCGTGTTCGAACTAGAGAGGTGGGCGGGGGGGAGCTAGAGAGTCACTTACAAACCGAGGGGGATAGCCGGGATACTCTGAATCACGCGCACCTAGCCGGTTCTTTGTGATCGGTTCACTTGCGACACTGCGGCGCCTGCAACCGCTAGCCGAACGCACATGCAATAAACGCTAATTCGGGAATCTTCTATCGTATTACTCGGCCATTCCGTTTCTTCGGATTTCCTAATTGACTCGAACTCGGTATCGTTCGATGCGGCAAATTGGACTGTCGAAGTATGCGAGCATTGTACGATACGGGAAACTACACTCCTCGAGAACCGGGTGCTTCTAATCGCGGGGAACGACAAGCGCAAGTCTTTCCTTTTGATTAAATTCTGAGCAAGATACCCTACACGATCGGATATTAAGCTGCATGAGAGGCGCCTCGGGAGTTTTAAAGGAACAATACAGCTGTTGAAGCGTCGGGAACTGGGTCAATTGGATTAAACCTCAAAGCTCAAAGTTTAAGATTCGAGACTTGTGTGTTTAGCGGGAGAATCAGCCGCTCATATGAGAAATACATCGAGGCAAATAATCCTGCGACACGCTTAAGTAATCCTTCGCAAAACGGTCCCCCGATTTATAATTTCTACGCTGTTAATATATTTACAAGGGATTACCGTAGCTGGCAATAATTCTTTCAGCAGTAACTCTATGGGTAATATACCACTCGCGGCAAGATTATACAGGTTCTCTTTGCGCTCCTTTTGCTCGAGGGTCTCGTTTAACGTACCAGTCGAACGACTGGGATGGTTCGAGTCGAGCGATGTGCCCCACGAATTTTGGGGTATTTGACAGGGTTAAGTACCCCCTTAGAGCGGTAGTCCTGACGATACATATCGTATGCAGTCATCCCGCGTGACGCGCATCACGATCCAAAACCTCGCCGACCTTAATACCAGCCTTAACAAGACATAGAACAGTAAGCCCTCGCACTCGACATCAAAAGCGTACAACGTACTCCGAAGTTGTACCCAAAGTATGTATAGATCATTGACGATGAAGTACATATGTACCTGTGTATGTATAACTGAGAACTATTCGATTGAGGGGCCCCATGAAACGAAGCAACATCCGTCTCATTGTCAGTGATAAATGGGACGATTTGCGAAGTACAAAATTAATTGTAGAACAGGTTTGTGATTGGTACAAGTACTTTCCAGTAAAGTTACGGGCTCATAAGAGAAGTTATAACTTCGATGCAGAGGAAAACATACATACTATGTACTTGGAAGAATTCTGATGTAGAGGTGCAAAAACCGAGTAAAGTGAAGTTTCAATGTCCACGCGGCGATGCGAAAGGCAAACATGCTCGTGCGTGTACGCTCCGTGGGCTCGTAATGAATAATGGGCCAAGGGGGGCATTTTGTTGAAGACGTCGTGCTGGCCGAATTCGTAGAAGAGCTCCTGCTGTACACGCGCCTACTACAAAGTACAGGTGCGATCGTGTAATACAACCTTGTGGTTTCAGCGAATCGCTGGGGAATTCGCAGAAACTCCCTTTGCGGTAGACAGGAGGACCGGCCTGACTTACGCCATCCACGTGTCCACGCGCTCGTTGAGCAGCCCAGATCGAAGCCCATTTTTCTCGCGCGATCGACCATCGATCTGCACAAACACCGCCGCGGCATGGTCGACCTCTCGTTATTTCCCACTGAGTTCTCGGTAACGGAAGCTCGTTCACGAGAACACTCCAGAAATTTCGAATTATACACGAGTACCGGAGTGGAATGCTTTTTAGCTCGACTTGCTTTTTCTCTTCTCGATCCAACGCTCATCGAGTGGCTGGCCTTTTTTTCTCAATGGCTTCGCGTTCAATCGAAGATTTATGCGATACCGGCAAATATCTCTCGCATTAAACGTTTAATGTAAAATGTAATTGAAACGCGTAATGTCTACAGTAAAAGCTCCTTTCTCTATTTTACTTCATTCCTGTTTTACTTAATTCGATTAGAAGGACAGTCCTAGAAGACTCGTCGGATATTTTTCTGTCACTTGACGAATTATGCACTACCGAGAAATGTATAACGTATATTGAATCAATACAGCCGCATAGTTCCGTAATTCGGGCTAAAGTTCGAAGAGTGCAGCATCGACTTCGATATCCAATTGACGGGCCGCAAAAACAAGCAGGAAAAATGTTCTCGATAAGCGGGATGTTTTCCAATACGTTATGTGCACACGTCTGAGTCCTTCGATAACGCAAGTCCTATCGCAACCTGAGCCGACTGGTTGGAAGAATTTCGAAGAAAATGCAGTTTAAATATTTTCTCGTATTGCAAACAGGAAGTTGTACCCAAAGGATAGAAACTCGTGTTGATCGGTGGCTCTGCATTGTGCATGCGTTGTCGCACTTTTCAGCTTCTATTGGTTCCGAACTATCCGCTTTTCGCTTCATTTCTCTCTTGGACACCGGAACAGTCGAGTATTTACCGCGATGGCATCCTGCCAAGTAGACATGTCCCAGTTTCCTGGTCAATGTATTGAATCGGTGTGCTGAGAAGTCGAACGATAATTTAAAAACAACTTTGCCTGAAAATACTTGCCTTAATCTCGGGCTGGTTTAATCCTTCTCTGGAGGACTTATACACCGACACACATTTTAGCATATCATTCTTTTTTAGAAGTTTAGCCCAATCTCTTTAAAATTCACGCAACCCCAAAATTTGAATATTACTACTGCAATACTAAAACCAATTATGCATCAAATTGCCCTGTATTCCGAATTAGGATTTTCAAATTTCTAATTGAAAGGCTTTTTCTTGCCCTAATTTTACCCAAAACAAGCGAGCAAAGAGATTTTACGCATGAAAGAGTGACTCTTATTCGATTTAGAATGCAAATAATGCAAAACATACTACATACCTGCCTTTTGAAAATACGTCGACCTCATTGATCATGGGTTAACTGGTTTAAAAGATTGGCTACTCAATATGATATCTGTGACGAGACTTTACTGCGCGGGTGGCGCCATCAGTCTTCAGCATACAGAAACAGAATTGACAAGATAAATAATTGCAACTTGTTCAGCTGCATAGTTGAATCTACAACTATTGAATTATTGGATTGTAAAAGATACGAATATTTCAGAAAATCTTGTACGATGATTTTCATTTACGATTAAGCCTTAACATATCTAAGTTCGTCGCTTCTCTGGATATCCGCCATTATTGACTTCATTTTATACGCGATCTGCAGTGGCGCATCTTCATCTATAATTATCATGTATGCGGAGTTTGTCGAAAAACCAAGTCCTTCTTACGTGTTGAACATTGAAAATATTTCCAGCCGTGTGCTCGAATAAAAGCAGTGTGGGTCTCTTAGTGAGTTCCCAGAAACAATTTGTGGGACCTGCCTAAAACGCGCTCACCATGGATTCCATTCCGAGGACGCACGAAGGTTCGTTTGTTATGCGCCAACTACTACATCGCCTTGTACTAACAAAATTTATTAATTCCTACAAAGTAATGCACTGCTACTTCTTCAACTAAACTCGACTATTTCTTATTCTCAATCAGTTATATTGTTAGGGTTCCACGAAATTGGATCACAAAATCGCCCGTTGTTGATCGCATTATGATAATATTAACAATAATAATAGTAGATAGTCCCAATAGCAATGCATTTACTATGACAACAGACTCTTTCAAGCCACACATTCATTACGTGATCGCAGTAAACAGATTTGGATTAATAACTAACCACCTCTTACAGACTCTAATTAGTTAAATATCTACTTTTATTTTTCGTCTCTTTTTATTTAATTGTTTATAGAGTTATGGTTCATCTTTTAATACGATAGAATATTATATTCTGCTGGCTTAGGAGCGTATGGCCGCTGGCCTAATATTGCACAATTTCATGAGCAATGCTTGATACGCGTAACTCGTAACTTTCAGATATCGAGGCTCAAATAAGAGAGATACAGTCAAAGAAGAAGGAAATACAGAATTCGGCAAACGAGAAAGAACAAGTAGGCCTTGGAAAGACTGGTTTTTATGACCAGGATATTTATGATGGCAGTAACAACAAATATGATGGCTATGTTACTTCAATTGCCGCCAACGACGAGATTGAGGTAAATTGTGTCTTAAGCTGTTAGATTGTTTTTCTATTATTATACTACTTTGTGCAAATATATTGATATTTGAAATATTTTATTTTAAGGATGAGGATTACGAACCAAGCACGTTTAGTACTAACAAAAGGCCAGGATACAATGCACCGGCAGCATTGCTCAACGATGTTGCACAGGTAAATAAAAATAATTAATTGCATTTCCATAGGATAATTAATTTTGACACTATTACAACAATTGCTTGTATATGTTAACAGAGCGAAAAAGACTACGATCCATTTGCGGATAGAAGACGTCCTACCATAGCAGACAGAGAAGATGAATATAGACAGAAAAGACGCAGAATGATTATATCACCAGAGCGTGTTGATCCCTTCGCAGAAGGTTGGTAATCTTTTCTACATAATATAAATCTTATAAAATTATAACAGGTAATAGTTAGCCGTTAAGAGTGTTTTCATATACGCATTCATACTTATACTTTATTGCAATATGGAATATAGGAAAATTGGTATGCTACAGATTTGCCGACAATAAAGAAAGAGAGAAAAAAATTATACTCGCTTAGTAATCTTCCTTTAAACATATTGCAATAGGTGAAGATGAAAACAAGCTTATTATACTCAAATTTTGAGGAAAGTTAAACCCAGCTGATGAATAATGTCATTCGAAGCGAACCAATGGTTTATAAAAATATATTTAAGACTCACGTTCGACTTGTAAATATTAGAAACGTATGCATAATATTTTCAGGCACTGGGTTGGTTTTCCTCGTGTTACATTCACATTTATGTCGCACAAGTGTTATAAATCCTTATTTAAGATATGGAATTATTACACATTATTCAATTGTAATTCCATACTCATAGCAAATTATTCTAATGTACAGTCTCTTCGTTCTCTCTCAGTTCTTTCACTTCACTATCGAATTCCGCATATGAGAAATTAGAATAATAAGTCTGAATCGCATCCTTCGATCTCTGCTACAATTTTACTGACAAAAATAAGCACTCGCAATTCCACTGCACATAATTTCAGTAAAATTGTTGGTCTCTGTCTATTGTTCCTTCGAAACGCTAAAGAAATATTCGCCGATTCCACAATACGTGTATAGATCTACTTAGTGATTGCAAATTCTACTCCATTCGAGTAGAGCCTACTATACGAAATACGCTACACTACAGAGTTCATTAAACCAAGATAACATCGTACACATTGAAGATTTCCTAATGGTTGATGTTTTACTTGTGGTATTTTTTGCGACGATAACTTACAATAGTATTATACCGAAATATTGAAAAATATATGAATGCTTTATAGGTTTCTGTAGTGTTTAGAGAATATCTTTAATTTGTATATTTATTAGATACTCGAGGACGAAAAGGAAACTTTTAATAATACTATTGTCTCAGTTATCAATAGCAAATGGGTTGAAAACAGCGTTACGTATAATAGTTGAAAAAAGAAAATGTAATCGAAAAACTGGCTTGAATGAGAAGAGTGAATGAGTCTTTCTGATATACATACTAATATAAACATTTTTTTCCAATCTTAGTGACGGTCTGCACATTTGGAATCATCTGCTTACCGAGGATACTATGTCGAAGGTTAAGCGAGATTGAATTGTTACAGCATAACAGTCACGTTATCGTAATGATACAATGAGACAATATTTCAAATTTTTCTAAACAACATTTTTATGTCGATATTTGACCATGATATACTTATGTCATTCGGGGTAAAACATTTTAAGCTTAGTCGCTTGGAAAATTGTCCATTGCATTCATTTACTCTCATTTTACCGTCCACGTTCGCGAAAACACAAATATTCAAAAAAATAGTATGAGTGGTTTTGTGTGCAAATATTATTAATAACAAGAATGAGTTGATTTTTAGATGGCTAAAGTATTTTACGATGTGGAAGACATGAGCAGGACTATGCTCCCTATGGCACCAAACTTTCACGTACGTATGCTATATGCCGCCTACTGTTGCAGCTCTCTTGAACCCGTTGCTCAAACATTGTTGCATCTACTTCTACACTTGTATGGGCTACCGCAAAGAGTTTTACTTTTACGATTTCATGCTAACAATATACCATAATGCGACGTGGAACCGAGAGTGAATTCAGTAGAGTTTACTTAGAATATAGTACAAATATTCTAAGGGCATTTAACAAAAACATATGACAATAAAATGACTAGGTCTGTTCAGAAGATGTTTTAAAAGTTGATCATTCTTCGAACAACTGTCTAATGGTTACGCTTTGCGTGACTTTTGATTCGTGATTACAGGTGGTAAGACTCCAGACATCGGGTCTCGCACGTACACAGAGATTATGAAGGAGCAAATGCTCAAAGGAGAAGAAAGCGAAGTAAGGTTTCACCCTTAGTAAAATATAAAAACTTATTATAGCTCTAACTTTCTTTTTTTTCCATTTAATCGTACGTGTACAATCTTTTTTCTACATTTACAGTTGAGAAAAAAGTTAGCTGAGAAAGCTAAAGAAGGTACTTTGAAAGCAAACGGTGAACCAAAACCAGCACCAAAAAAGAGAGGCAGATGGGATCAGACGGATGATGCACCTACACCGAAAAAGCCTAGTGGTACTGCGGCAACTCCAACCTCATGGGATAACGCTGATGTGAGTATTTAAGAATGTTGTTACATTGATAGATTGATAACTCTGTGTTTTCTCTAATCTCGAAAATGATGTTACTATTAGGTGACACCAGCGGCAATCCGATGGGACGAGACTCCCGGGCATGGAAAGGGTGGCGAGACTCCCGGTGCAACTCCAGGAGTAAGCACAAGAATGTGGGATGCAACGCCAGGCCATGCGACACCCGGTGCCGCTACACCAGGCAGAGAAACACCGTCACACGAGAAAACAGTTACGAGCCGCAGAAATCGTTGGGATGAAACACCGAAAACGGAGCGTGGTACGTTTACATACAACTGTGATACTAACAATAAGTGTAAATTGGACTATCTTTACTGAACTCAAGAATTTTTACAGAGACTCCTGGCCACAGTAGTGGATGGGCCGAAACACCAAGGACCGATCGTGTCGCAGGTGATCTAATTCAAGAAACACCAACCCCATCCGCTAGTAAAAGACGCAGTCGATGGGACGAAACACCATCGAATCAAACTCCTGGCTCCATGACACCACAAACACCTGCTACGCCACTTACCACGCCGCATCAAACCACTATTTTAACTCCTAGCGGAGTTACTCCGACCGGTCCGAAAGCAATGGGTCTAGCAACGCCAACACCGGGCCATCTGATGTCCATGACACCGGAACAGCTACAAGCGTATCGTTGGGAGCGTGAAATTGACGAAAGGAACAGACCTTTATCCGACGATGAATTGGATGCTCTATTTCCACCTGGATATAAAGTTTTGCAACCCCCCGCTGGTATGAAACGCAAATTAAAATAACTATATGTTTTTGTTTGCGAGTAAAACTGTCTAAAAATGCATTAATATATTTTGTTTTTTTTTTTACAGGCTACATTCCAATTCGCACACCCGCGAGGAAGCTTACCGCAACGCCAACTCCTATCGCTGGCACACCACAGGGCTTTTTCATTCAAACGGAAGACAAAAGTGCAAAATTCGTAGACAATCAACCGAAAGGAAATTTGCCTTTCATGAAGCCGGAAGATGCTCAGTACTTTGACAAGCTGTTGGTCGACGTTGACGAAGAATCGTTAAGTCCGGAGGAACAGAAGGAACGAAAAATTATGAAATTGCTTTTAAAAATAAAGAATGGCACTCCACCCATGAGAAAAGCTGCCCTGAGACAGATCACTGATAAAGCGAGGGAGTTCGGCGCCGGACCATTGTTCAATCAAATTCTACCACTATTAATGTCGCCGACACTAGAAGATCAAGAACGACATTTACTCGTAAAGGTCATTGATCGCATTCTTTACAAACTTGACGATTTGGTGAGACCTTATGTACACAAAGTAAGTATTCATCAGTATAAAATTATCACAGTTATTCGTCATTGAATATAATTACTAATGGACAATTCTACTTTCAGATTTTAGTCGTTATTGAACCCTTGTTAATTGACGAAGATTACTATGCTCGTGTTGAAGGCAGAGAAATCATTTCGAACTTGGCGAAAGCTGCTGGTTTAGCTACTATGATTTCAACGATGCGACCTGATATTGATAATATCGATGAGTACGTACGTAATACAACTGCAAGAGCATTTGCCGTGGTCGCATCAGCATTGGGAATACCTTCTCTTCTTCCTTTCTTGAAAGCTGTGTGTCGAAGTAAAAAATCCTGGCAGGCTCGCCACACTGGTATCAAAATCGTTCAACAAATTGCTATTCTTATGGGATGTGCCATTTTACCCCATTTGAAGAGCTTGGTGGAGATTATAGAACATGGTAATTATTCCCGCTTTTATCTTTACAAGATATTTAATCGACCGTTCAATTTAATTTAATTCTATTTCATTATTAGGTTTGGTGGATGAACAACAGAAAGTTCGAACAATTACTGCATTGGCAATTGCTGCATTAGCAGAAGCTGCCACACCTTATGGTATTGAGAGTTTCGACTCGGTTCTCAAGCCTCTTTGGAAGGGTATTCGCACGCACAGGGGAAAAGGTCTGGCTGCCTTTTTGAAAGCTATCGGTTATCTTATCCCTCTTATGGACGCTGAGTATGCTAATTACTATACTCGAGAAGTAATGTTGATTTTAATTCGTGAATTCCAGTCACCTGACGAAGAGATGAAGAAAATTGTATTAAAGGTAAATAATCGAGACTAATGGTAGTAAGAAAAATAAAAACTAAGTATAACTACATACACAATGATTTTGTATCGTAGGTAGTGAAACAGTGCTGTGGAACCGATGGTGTTGAAGCACAGTACATAAAAGACGAAATCCTTCCACACTTCTTCAAACACTTTTGGAACCATCGTATGGCTTTGGACCGACGAAATTACAGACAGGTTTGTCTATCACTTAAAATCAAGTCTACTACTAACTCTCTTTCACATGTTTACTAACTCGAATACAATATTCTTTAGCTGGTAGATACAACAGTCGAAATTGCCAACAAAGTTGGTGCCTCCGAAATTATAAATCGAGTAGTGGACGACTTGAAGGATGAAAATGAACAATACAGAAAAATGGTCATGGAAACTATCGAGAAGATTATGGGTAATCTTGGCGCTGCTGATGTCGATTCACGATTGGAAGAACAATTAATTGACGGTATACTCTATGCTTTCCAGGAACAAACGACAGAGGTGTGTATATATATTGTCTACTCAAAATTTACGAACAAATATCACTTTTATTTTCTATAAATTGTATAATTGCAGGATGTCGTTATGCTGAATGGTTTTGGCACAATTGTGAATACGTTAGGAAAAAGAGTAAAGGCTTATCTACCACAAATATGCGGTACAATATTATGGAGGTTGAACAATAAATCCGCGAAAGTAAGACAGCAAGCCGCTGATCTGATTTCTCGAATAGCAGTCGTTATGAAAACATGTCAAGAGGTGTGTATCGAACTATTTCACTAAATTAGAATAATTTATTGTTAACGGCAAAAATGATATAAACATTCTATTCGATATAGGAAAAATTAATGGGCCATCTGGGCGTTGTTCTTTACGAATATTTGGGTGAGGAATATCCTGAAGTACTAGGCAGTATTTTGGGTGCTTTGAAAGCGATCGTTAATGTTATTGGAATGACAAAAATGACACCCCCCATCAAAGATTTATTACCACGACTTACTCCCATTCTCAAAAACAGACACGAAAAGGTAATAGTTTTGTCTGAAAAGTTTTCTCGAAAATTTCAACAATGTAGCTCATACGAAAAATTGTTTCATAGGTACAAGAAAATTGTATAGATCTTGTGGGCAGAATTGCTGACAGAGGACCAGAATACGTGTCAGCTCGTGAATGGATGAGGATATGTTTTGAACTGTTGGAACTGCTTAAAGCTCACAAAAAAGCAATTAGAAGGGCCACAGTAAACACTTTCGGATACATTGCAAAAGCAATTGGGTAAATATTTACTTTTGATGTATATTTTTTCCCCCCTTCTCAATATTACAGTGAGTTAATTATTTTTTTCATTTCCAGCCCTCACGATGTATTAGCAACTCTCCTCAATAATTTGAAAGTACAGGAACGTCAGAATCGTGTCTGCACAACTGTAGCTATTGCTATTGTAGCCGAAACTTGCAGTCCTTTTACAGTTTTACCCGCACTTATGAACGAATATAGAGTACCTGAGCTAAACGTTCAGAATGGTGTATTGAAATCGTTATCATTCTTGTTCGAGTATATTGGAGAAATGGGAAAAGATTACATTTATGCAGTTAGCCCATTGTTAGAAGATGCACTTATGGACAGGTAATATTCCATTTCAACATGATACATTAATTGTCTAATTGAATCGAATCATTAATACGTTCTATGTGTTATTTTTCCAGAGATTTAGTCCATAGACAAACCGCATGTGCTGCCATTAAACATATGGCTCTTGGTGTTTATGGTTTTGGATGCGAGGATGCTCTGATACATTTGTTAAATCACGTATGGCCGAACGTTTTCGAAACTTCGCCTCACTTGGTTCAAGCATTTATGGACGCTGTCGATGGACTGCGCGTTGCTCTTGGGCCAATTAAAATATTGCAGTACACATTGCAGGTAAGAACGAATCGATATACGAATCATACAATAACACAACATTGTCCATTTCTAAAATATAATATATGTTATTTATTTGTTGCAGGGTTTGTTCCATCCCGCTCGAAAAGTACGTGACGTATATTGGAAAATTTATAATTCTCTGTATATTGGTGGACAGGATGCTCTCGTAGCGGGATATCCTCGAATTATGAACGATCCAAAGAATCAGTACATTAGATATGAATTGGACTATGTTTTGTAAGACCCTAGGTCTATGTAAAAGACATGTGTATTATACATTTATATACTCCTCGTATAAAAATTAATGCCTCTCGCTTATTCAATTGTTCATAACTACGATGGCGAACTCGTTTCGCTGTGGCAGCCAGGTTCTACAGTAAGGACAGTAAAAATATATTTATTTCCTGGACATCTATAACCAGATTATATGCAAAACTCATGAAGAGAGGAAATTCATTCTTATAGACTCGCTAACAAGAGAGCATTAGTCCTTTATTCATCGATCCGTATATAAATAAAAATACTTCGTATCCTAAATTTTGTCTCATTTATATGCACTATTAAAATGAAAACGATACAAAGAAAAAAAATATTTCTCATGTCTATTTGATCCCATATGAATAGGAAGCTTATAAGCTTCTAGGAGATTGGAAAGAAATAAACGTGTACATATATATATATATTTCCAAAAAAATTTATTTCTACTTATTTCAAACAGAGTGGATATTTAATGATTGTATATTGTGTAAAACGTTCATATGTTGAACCATATTGAACTTATACATACGTAAATATATATTATGTTACAATTTTCTCTGAGTATTGGAGAATACAGTCATATTCGTTTGTACGTCCGCTTATCGCGCAGCAATAACGTACTGTATTGAATCTTAGGAATTTTATTGTATAAAAATTGCGGTTTTTTGTTACTTGTTTTAACCACTGCATCCCCAAAAACAGTTCTGATTACAAACTGATATATATATAATATATATATACTTAGTACGGTACTTCGGTGATTCTGACGTCCTCGTTATTTTCGAGAATACTGCAATTTCGTTTGTCTCCGATCCGATACGAGAATAATGCGGTATGAATTAGACGCCTAAGCACACACATCCTTATTCTGAAAATCAGGCGAAAATTCCTACGAATTAATCCTGTAAACTTTTTTTAATCCTCCGCAATATCTTTTACTAGAACTGACCAATGATTAGACAAAAGGCCGTTCACCTAATAGCACGGTGTCAGTTATTTAAGAATAATGAATACATGCTCGATTCGTCGTGTAGTTAAGTAGTAGAGCGTGAAAGGTAGATCGCGACGAACTCCAAACTATCGTAGACTAAAAGTAATTTTACCATTTAAATAGCCTGTTAATAGTGAAGGCAAATAGTGAGGGAAAAAAGCAGTCACGGAATCGCGGATAGACAAACACTGCAACACTAAACGTAGGTATTAAACTATTCGTAACGTATGATAATTTGGATAAACAATATATCAATCGATAAAGATTTAGATTGGATTCGTATCGGTCAAATTTAACACATCGCACGTAACTCCGATGTAACGCACTATAACAATTGTTTATAATTTTTTAATCGCTCTATTTTGAAAATTAATCCTTTAATTAGATCAATTGGAAAAGACGATTATCGTCTTAGTGCATCTTAGTGATATTGCTCGATATGAACTGGGGTCTATTGGAATAGAATTCCATTTTGATTTTGGTTTTGCAAGGTATAATATGAATTATGAAAAACTGTGTAAAAATGTTAATTTGAGGCCAATAATTTGACAATGGCATTTTACATTGTAAAGAAAAGAAATTTTATCATTGTTCTCAGCCCAAAAGATTGCGTCTTAATAAATAAATCTTGTTGATCGAGGTAAGAGAGACAAATCGGAATCATACAAACTTGTTGAAAAGATACGTTTGACTAAAAGCAAACGAGAGAATAAGACTTTTTTAGTATAAATTGTCGCCATACTCTGTATTGTTGCTGTACTACAAGAATAATATATAGTGGTAGCACAACCTCTTAACAACTTACATAAATTACTTCTTAAAGAAACAGACTTTGGTATAAGAAGTACATAGATCCGTTAGTATGTGGACTACAATAACACTGCTGATCAACGGAAAGAAAAAATTCCTTTCCAAAGCTTTCGCTTTGACGATGAGTGTTTGAGTGCAATTGATCTAACGCGACTCTGGCACGAGAAACGTCAAATCAATTGCAACCTACCTGGATATTGATTAATTCATTATACACTCCAGAAAAACAACTCTGCGTGACTAAGTACGCTTATTACTTGTTCTAATCCATGCAAGAATGGTACACGCTGCGAAACAATTTCATCCCTAATTTAACAAGTTTTTGTTCTAGACCTACGATTATTTTTCCACCAATAATAAACGTACGTCTATAACATTATTCCATATGTAGCACCAGGCATATTATAAGGCGATTTAGAACTTGTACACTGCAAACAAACGGGAAAATAAAAGTTTCGCTATATTACAATTGAATCACAAAGCTGTAAAATAGTGTAAAAACAAAATGGCAATAACGATAATTGAATGTCTTGGAATTATAATAAAATCTTTGGAAAAATATTCAGAAAATTAGTGCTAGTCCCATAGAAATTTCTAACGCCTCTGTGCTGAGGAAACTGTAAAGAATCAAAATATACGTATACACTTAATTGAGATAAGAGTTATGAATTGATAAAGAAAAGTGAAAGTCACAATCGCACCCAAGTTTCACGATAAGTTTTCAAATTAACGCATGCCTATAGATAGGCATGTATAGATATTATATAGATAAGATGTTTCCGATATTTATATTCCGTTAGTAATAAAATCTGTTGGTGATATTTCGATCGAATTACAACACCGTTTACCTGTGTGAGACGACGCAGTAATTTACAAGTAGACGACTTTGGATAACTCTAATATATACGACTGGACAATGTAAATTTTTTTGAAATGTTTCGCGCTGAAAGGAGTCAAGGTTTCACGTTTTCTAATAACGACTCGTAAAATCACAGACACTAATTCTCAATATCAGATGTAATAATGAACATGTCTTTCAGCATACTTAATTAAGATAGTACTATGTTATTCTTTACAATGAAATATTTTAAGTTTCTTCGTGTCAAATCCTCTGCGCATCGTACACGTATAAAAACGAAAATTCCATCAATATACAAGCCTGAAATCTATAAAAAAGATATTTTCATAGCTCACCTAGACCCAATACAGGTTTGGCCTATACATACGAGGTAAAAAAAGAATATCAATTCATAAATGTTTCTCGTTTCGCGTACCTACTGAGTGATCGAAATATCGTATGTTTGTATCGAGTTTTTCGAATACTACTAATATCTGCTTAGATTTCGGAAAACACATGTACAAATAAAATTATATAAAACGTACTGAATCGCAATGCATAACCCAATGAGTATTTAAAGGCAATTCCGATCAAAAAGGTACAACGATTGCTGCTGCTTCGCCACGGCTCGTCGGCAAGGAAGCACATTCGTGCCATTTATTTGATTGAGGATCGTAGCATTCAACGGTGGACACTGTGATTTGCGTACGATAAAAGTTAATTTCTCGAGACTGATCGCCACCTATAACGTAAAGTCGTGAATCTGCTGCAACCACCGCAGGATATGACCGACCCATGTTCATAGGTGCAACAGTACTCCATTTGTTCTAAAATATAATGTACAACAGTTAAACTATACTTACTTATATGATACATAACGAGAAGGTAACGTTTAACAATAATAAATACCTTCTCAAGAGAATATCGTTCGACACAGGTCAATACTTCTTGATTTTTGTTCGTTCCACCAACCACATAGATATAACCATCCAGAATAGTGATACCGGTTTGTGAGCGGCGAGTAAGCATAGGAGCCAGATAGTTCCACTCTTTTGTTACAGGATTGTAACTCATTACATCCTGACGATGCCTACTGCTGCGCGTGCAACCACCAACCACGTAGATCAATCCTAAGGATTTAAAGTTAGTCATAGGCTGAATTATATCGAATTGGGGAAAATTAACAAGAGCATACCTTCGTAAGCTACAACGCCCATACTGAACCGTGGTTCTGGAAGCTGTCCATCCAAGGTCCATGTGTTAGTAATTGGATCGTATATCTCTATTGATCCACCGATATCTTCACCGACCCATCCACCAAATGCATACAAGTTATTATCCAAGGCACAAAGTCCAAATTCGCATCGCGGTTCTTCCATACAAGCGATCGAAGTCCAAACATTGTCTCGAGGATCGTAACATTCGCAGTTAGCTATAATACCTGATTCTAGCTCACCGCCCACAACATATACCTTTCCATCCAGTAACGCTACTCCAGGTAAAATTCGACCGATACCAATTGGTGCCACCTCACTCCATTCCCTGTGAAATTATCGTATGTAAGTTTTTAACGTATTGAAAAACTCGAAGGTAATGCGAAATAATTGCAATTTAAATTACCCGGTGAATATGTCGTATTTTTCCACTGTTTTATAAGTACTTTCAGCAGCCCTTCCCCAACTATCTGCCGAATGTTCTCGTTTGGAACCACCGATGACCAATACGTTCTTTTTAGCGCAAAGTCTGGGCTGTGCATGGAGAGGCACAAGGCACCCTTTGTTCGATACTAAATCCTTTTGAATAGAACGCAATGCGACAATGACACTCTCGTCTTTACATTCGGTAATGGTACGCTCTAATCTGACGAGTGAACACAGCCGGAAACGCACGTGACTTAAAATTTCAAACACGTAACATCTTCTTCCTGGTATATCATGAAAAATCCAGTTGTACGCCGCTTGGAAGACCTATTAAGTAAAATTATTCAAAGTCTCTCGTTTCCTTGTCTTATTCGACTAGTAGTTATGGAAGTAGTAAACGAACCTGGAATTCAGTGTCAATATGAACGTAATCGCTACTGAGAAAATGAACGAGATGCTCTTTTGGCAGGTCTAAAAACTCTTCTTCTTGGGATACTTGAGGGAAATTGACTTGTATAAAGCGTAGGGCAGTCTCCAGAAGGTCGAGTCTGTTATGTACCTCGGCGAATCTATAAAGATGGATAATACCAACCATTGGTTCCATAGGAATAACTATACATATATGGCACATAAAATGTTATTATACCTATAAATTCCAAGAGCATTAGAATAATGAAGTTGCTGCTTTAAATAATCGATACAACCCGAAACTACTTCGTCCAGTTCTAACATATCGGCAGCAGCAAATAATTCTTGGACATTGTCTTGTGTGATATCGACGTTCCCGGTATATATGAAATCCACCAGAAGGGACAGTATAGCAGGTGACACGGAATGAATTTCTACAAGTTCTTGCTGTTCTTCTACCAAACCACCAGTGAACATAGCATTGAAATATGCGCTCCCTGCTGCTAGAACTGCTTTGTGGGCTCTGATGATATTCCCACCAGCTATTAGACCCACATCGCTAAACTGACTCTTGAGTCTTTGCGTATTTAAGTTTCTTAGAACTTTAGGCGCATATTGTCCGACTGCGTATACAATATTGGAGACATCGGAATTTTGTTTCACTGGTTGCGTAGAAAACCCCATGCTATTACTATTGTGGCTATTCTTTATAGGTGGTACTGCCCCATCCGCCATAAAGCCATCAAGTTGTCCTTTATCTGCGGTTCCTGGAAATACGTGGTGCTCGTTCAATTATAACGTAAAATCTGCCCCATTTTCCTATCACAGTGATACAGGATTGTAGCAACGCAAGAATCATTCCTGAGTTATAGATTCTTCCAAATTATAACTTTTCAAGCGAATCAAATAAAAATATGTTAATATTTCAAAATCTAAGTGTTCTTCCACCACGATCTGTCTTATGTGACAAATTAACAAACATGCAAAACTTCTAAAGCAATTATTAAAACTTCGATTCCTTTGAACCTTCTTAAGTGATTCTAACGATGGTTGCGTTCTTTAATTAAGAAATCAAATATAGAATGTACTTACGACATATACGAGAAAGCACCTTATAGACGCTATGAAACGATTTTGTGTTATTCTTCCCCTTTAAACGCATCACTACCACCACATTTTCATCCAATGTGCTATGTACTTGGACACTGCTTGTCACTCAATTCATTAATGAATCTAACACTGTCGGGCGTTACGGAACGCTCAATTTATTCCGTAACGAGAAATTTGACATATGTCAAATAACCTATTTTGAGGAATGAAACTAGCTACAAGAGTGTATCGCTAAACAAGCAATGTATATTTTTCGCACCACACACCACACATTGGTTCGGTGTAACCGATGTACCGCTATTTACCACCTGTTCATTACTATCTATGCCTGCACGTTGCTTTCTTATCGTTAGCTACTTATTTTTCACCTGACATTAAATTAAGTCATTTTCTTTATAACACTGTTTGTTTCGAAGCTTTCTTTCGTGACACACTCTCACTCGTTCGATTTCGGTAATTCAATTAGGAGTTCATTGGCTTACAAGTATACCAACCGAAAGAATCAGAAATCGAAGCTTCGTGCTTGACCTGTGGAAATCCTCTGAAGTAGGTGATCAGAGAGCCAACTTTTACAACACGAAATATTTATATTTGATATTACGCTACCGGTAAAGGTCGAAATATTAGCTCAAAATTCGGGTCCCGTCAGCTTTAATCGTTGTTTAAACAACTTTACAACTAGATATCCCATAAATTAAATATACCATTTAGTTTGTAGAGGTCCACAGAATCCGATGCCATGATTACAAATTGTTTAATGTTAATAGTTTTGTTACAAACACGGCTCAAAGTTGAAAAAGGTGTAAATGTTCAAACTTGAGTTTCTCAAAAACTAGAGCTGCTGGCGACAAACGGGTTGGATATTTGGAATCAGCACGCCAAATACTTTTAGAATCAGCTCTAACATTGGAGGCACATAAATGGCTGTTGCCCTGTGTTGCCCTGTGTAATTGATTTGTTCCTCTGATTTTAGTTTGCACCATGGCAAATTCAAAGGTGCGCTCTAACAATTATGACATTATTAATGTTACTTAATAAGCTTTTATATGACATGTCCATCATAGTTTTGCACTATTGCAAGCATAATTTATTTTCAGAACAATTTAAGCGGTTGGCTGGCACCATCATTCAATTTTGATGAGAGTAAACCACCGGATAAGAAGAAACCAAAAATAGAATCTGTCAAAAAGATGGTGATAGACAATTTCTCTAAAGTTGAACTTACATCCAAGGAGGGCAATACCACTGATTTGTCTTTGCTTTTGGCGTTATGCGAACCAAAAGTAGCATCTGATTTAGCTGTGCAACCGAGGAAATTAAATGAAATTTCGGAATGGTTGGAATGTAGAACTAATAATAATCATCCTGCTGCATTAGTTTTGGTCGGACCATCCGGATGTGGGAAAGCAACGGCAATTAAGCTTTTGGCTAAAGAGCATGATTTTGACGTAACCGAATGGATTACTCCAATGGATGAACCGTTTGACCAAAATAGTATGTCCTTCATTATTTTCTATTTGACTAATTCAACGGTAATAATGGATTACTGTCCCAGACATTCCAATGAGACAAGGAGATAAGTTTGAAGGGTTTGCGATACGAGCTACGCGTTATGGATCATTACTATCAAAATCAGGAAGACGTCTCTTGATCGTTAAGGAATTTCCTAATGTGTACTACGACGATAAAGAGAGTTTCTGGTCTTTCTTAGAGTATGTAAATTTTCTCCTCTGTTATAACCCATCTATTCGGCAAACAATGTACATATAGTTTGTGTTCTTTGTTATAGGAGATACTACGAAATGGGAAAACATCCTATTGTTTTTATTTCTCCAGGTGAAGAAAATTCAATGTTAATGCAAACGCTACTTAATGCAGAAGTTCGAACAACGTTTGGCATAGCGCAAATCAAGTGAGTTTTATTTCAATCCCTTAATTGTGATTATCTATAGACTTTACAAATTTCAACTTCTTGTCATATAGAGTACAAGCTGTTACGCAAACGAAAATGACTGCCGCATTAAAACGAGTATCCAATATACTAAACTCAAATGCCAGTGACATCTTACACGTTACGGACCACAGTATCAAGGAAGTTATTTCTAACAATGTTGGTGACATCCGAAGTGCCATCTTGAATCTTATTTTCATTTCGTTGAAAGGTACGAAGGTATATTTGAATGGGAAAAGGAATGCAATATTTTTAACACAATATTTAACAGAGTATACTATGATTTAAGTTCCAAAAGAGATATCAAGTCATGGCAACACAGCGCGTGAAGATAATGTGGGTTTTCTCCATGCCATTGGACGAGTTCTGTATCCAAAACGTATGTTCACAGAAATACGTATATTTCTAATTGAGAGCAAAGTTAGTAATAATTCTGTGATATGATATATTTGGCAGTAAAAGAAGAAGATTCGTTGCAATTCACTAATGATCCCGAGGAGTTGGCAGCATATTTTCAATCACAACCCAGTATAGTCCTAAGTTTCCTCGAGGAGAACTATTTAAAAACTCTCGGAAATATACAGCAAGCTTTTTGTGCCGCAGATACATTAAGCCTATCTGCACATTTAAGTAACGCACGACATGTGAGTATTAATTGTTTATTGTCAAGAGAAAGTATTCATCTACCTTGAATTATATCTCCTTTTCTTTCTGTGTTTGCAGGATCTAAATTTGACCAAAATTGTTCTATCTTATTGTATTCGTTCCTTAATGATGAATAATAAGAAACCAGCGAAAGGTTGGCACTTAGTAAATAAACCATCGTATAATCAAAGGGAAATGTAAGAAAAAAAATTATTCTCTGGTTCGATGCGACTTGAGTTTTATGGTATCGCGAACTATCTGTTTGCACATTTGTTATTAGTTGCAGGAAAAGGTGTCTGAAAACTGCAGAAATTGTTTTTTACGAGTCTCTGATCAAGCCCAAGAAAAATATTGACGAAAAAGAAGAATTGGATTGCGGTGAGGAGGGAATCGTCGAATAGATTCTTCAAGATTTTTAAGGATTACATAATAATTATTTCACCAGTCGATTTCTAATATTTAATTTTTTATTTGAATCATGTAAATAAAGTATAATATAAGTAGAAAACGAGTGCTGCGAGAATTATGAAGGCAGATAATTCCTCTAGCGACTCTGATAAAATCGTTCGCATTTGTTACTGTGAATTTGGCCTGGGTCTATCTGCAGTCATTATGACGCCAAAAAGAATACATATATATATGAGTCGATACAAAATGATAAAGCTTGCGAAGAGGCACAATTTACATCGCAGGTATTAATCCTCACGAATTGAATTCTATTACAATTGCAATTGAACGCGTGATTGGCAGTTACAGGTGCAAAGACAGTTCTGCGTTCTAATCTGTTGAAAATGAAAATGTTGGAAAACTGAATATTTGCAGGATATAACGAGTATTCCATTAGATCGCACATGAATGAGAGAAAATTGAAGATGCTTTATAAATAATATTTAAGCGCTTATATGTATATATATAGTTTATCTATTTTGTACATTAGCATAATGTTTGTACGTAAAAGTGTACTTGCGGAGTGCCTTCATCGCAATTTTCCGCCTAAGAAAATCGCACGTAGAAAATGCAACAAAAAGCAGTCTTCCGCCTCAAGTATGACCTAGTAAGATGATGAGTGAATTTCGAGTGACAATGAAACATCGAGAGTTTTGACCAAGATTCGTTGTATACAAATTCAATTTCAACCGATTTCTCTTTCTATTTTTGTACCACTTCTTGTCAGGATGAAATCTCCGGGAATTACCGGTCTAGATGACGAATGTGTTAAAAAGTATCGATATAAATAAATAGGATGCTCGTTTCGTCAGTGGATCGCAGGTTCCATCAGTTCATTGAACGGCCTGTAGAATTCTCATTGTACACAAATAAAGTAGCAGGCATCCGTCGCTTAATCTAAGAGTATAAATAAGAAAACCATAGTTCTCGAGAGGTTTTTTCGACAAAACTATAGAAAAGTCCATAGTCCTCCCGTGAAAATACAAAGGTGATGCTAGTTTACGCGGCAGGCGAATGTTTTACTTCTTCTATCGTTGAGATGAGATTATCGAGTCCAAAAAGAAAGCCTTCTTCGTGATTTCCTTTCTCCCATGGTCGTCGATGCGTCAATAGCTTACCCTGCGGTAGCTCGCAAGTTTTAGCGAAATCGATCAGCCACACTCCGACCTTTTCTTTGTCGTAGATCATGAAGATACTGCTTCCAATAATCTGCAAAGACACGAAAACATTCGATTACACCCTATGATAGACTTGAATTGAGATTAAAAATTATGAATTTAATGGTACGAAAACTCTCTTACCTCATGGGTTTTAAAGTATTCGGAGGCTTCGATCTTCGAGCGCAACTTCTTGAGACGCGCGAGTAATTTTTCACGGGTTGCTTCCCGAGTGCCAAGGAAAAGTTTCATAGTGTCGAGTACTTCCCGGTGAGATTTGACCTTCTTTAAATCAGTGATGGGTGGAGCACCGGGTAGTTTCATAGCCTCGATACGAAATCCGTGACTGCAGGTTGAGCTCTGCTGTTCGCGGAATTGCATATATCGCAATTTTGTCACTGCCCGTTGCTCGTGTTCCTGCTGTGTTGGTGCATTTGGATCGACAGCGATCATTTTCTGATACAAGTCTGGCCTCGCAGTGGTCTTCGACACTTCGGACTCGAGAAACGTCCTCGTGCCCATTTTAATGTCCATCACATGTGGGTCATTGAAGCCGAACAGCAGATCTTGCAGTTCGATGAAGGTATCTCCTTTGTACTCAACCTCTCGATAGTATCTATAACATTAACAACTCATGTTAACTGCAACTTCTTTTATGCTTCTTTTATGCTTCTTATATCTTCTTCTATATTCTTCTACACAAAAGGTTTTTTCCTTTGGTCTACGTAACTTAAGTGATCCGATTTCTAAGGATGATGCAAACTGTTCTTCTACTATCGGATAACTGATCCGTTACCAGGTTGTAACAATGAGATTTGCACGATTTACCTTGGTATGCAGTCTCGCAATGCTTCGTCCTTGCTCAATGCTTCGTAGACGATTCTCTCGGTATTTTCCGCTCCACCGGTTCGTCTCTTCCAAACTGTACCAGGTCCAGCTGGCGCGAAACCATCCGGATGTCCTGACAATTGAAACCAGGACTTCAGTCGATTCTTAAGCAGCACGTCGCTAGCTGGTGCCGTTAGATCTAACGCATTCTGTAACAGAGAGTAAGCCTCCGTGTTAATTTATCTATTAATGTAAAAATAGTATGGAATGAGAAATATCCTTCTAGTATAATGCTGGTCAAACACGCTCCAATACGATCTCGTTAATAGCACCTCGAGTGCACTGTCAAATTTGATATTTTCAATTGGCACCGCGTTCTTTGCCATAAATGTAATGTCATGCCTTATAAGATTCTTATTACAAAGTGGTGCTTTAGCATGTCGATTGAAAGAACCAACTAGCACACGATTGCGCAACCGACAGGAAAATGTCACGAAATCCTTGACAATTGGCATTGCATCACCGTGGGCATTTAAATCGACGCAACCAAAGAATGCTGTCGCCTACAGAGTCAAACAGAAATATCTATGTATTGTCACGTCCTTTTCGATTCAATCAAAAAGTTCGATCGGAAAAAGTGCTTCTGATGTTCTTTGCATGATTAACGAGAAAAAATGAAATAGAGAAAAAAATTGGACCTCTAATCCTAAGGTCAAAAATCAAATTGACTGACCGATGAATAATTTCATTTGCAGACTGTACATAAAAAGACAATGGAATAAAATTCGCTCGCTTGTTGTTTCTCTTGTGATACTGCAGTTACTAATCTCACAATCAGACCATAGCAGTGTTACGCGACAAGAACAGAGAGCATAATGCGCTTACCAGTGCGAGAAATTTCAAGGATAAGTCCTCTTCCGGCATGGTAGTGTCAGAGAGGACCATTGGGAATTGTTCCATTTTCTGCTTTGTAACCGGATCATTTTGCAATTTATGAAGAGCATTCGTCGTGGTTGAACCAGTGCTGTTGGACCGATTCGAGCCCATCGAGGTGCTCCTTCGCCATTGACGAAAGGCACTGTAGGTGCTGCTTGACGAAGCATCCTTCTGTCTGCGGTGTTCTTTGTGGCCTGACTCATGATTCAATCGTGCCTGCTCCTTGTTGGAAGGCTGCAACCAAAGCAATCTACTAAGAATTTAATCCAGTCGACACTACTAACAAACTATACTTCCTTAACCACTCGCAAATATAAATGTATTTCATTACAGTTTAATAACTATTCAATTAGCTTACATTAAATCAATAGAGATAATCAATTATTTTTGAGCTCCGATCAATTATTTATACCAGTACGAAAAAATCATTCTCCCGAATCGCATTTGGTCAATTATGTTGAAGTATGTTTGTGTCCAATACCCCGCTAATTAGTTTTTTCTTTATTGATAAGAATCGAAAAACTATCCGTGTTGATGGCACGTGCACGACACACGTGCAAAAAGACGAGACTTTCTTTGTGCTTTGTGCTTCGGAATTGGCTTGTTTCGACTATACTGCTGATCGACCAGTTGCGAGGCAACTGGTATGCACGTGTAGGTCACGATCGAGAAAGTCAAATGAATTGAAATCCACTAACAAGGAATAATCATCATGCCGGTTTACTTTTTCTAATGACAGAGAGACTGTCATTCATTGCGAATCGCGAAAGGAATAATGCGTTTACGCTAAATAAGAAAAAAAAAATTCCGATAGAAATTCCATGGTTCGCTTGATTTTATTAATCCTTTTATTAATCTGGTTAAACAGGCGTGAAATCCGGTTGAATTGATTATGCGCACGAGCTGAGGTTCGCTCGAGACAAAATTTGCAAATAACTAAACCGTGAAACACAATTCCATAGGAAACGCAAGATGCGATGTACTACAGAGTAATTATAGATCTGATTCAATATTCGTCAAGATGGTACTGTAACCGTGACATTTCAATAGCGAATAGCACTAACGAGATTGACCCATTTACAAACAGGATAAAAATTCTGATTCCTGTAAACGCGATAGGACGAAAGTTTCCATTACCAAACTCGTGACGCATGTTTGCTTGCAGTTGCGAATAGCGAAAACTTTAAAATGCAGAACACAAAGTCACTGAATTTAATTAATTAATTGAAACTGTAAAAATGATGGTCCCATGGGGAAAAATAGTATTTTCCCTGGGATTTTATTAATTTCAAATCATCGAGTGAATATTAATTATAATATGCCGTCCGGTAGACTTCTTTAGTCTCTGACCCTCCTGACACGGATACGCAGCCCGTGGTATTATTAAGCGACCTGTTTTTACCGGGTAGTTCATCGAGACACTGCTATCAAATCGGAGTCGCGTAACCCATGATCATTGGTCATCTTTCAACATGAACCTTCATCCGAGTCTACTATTGTACACTCGTTACGATCCTTAATTACACACTAGCATCCTGGAAAATTGACCTCTTATTACTGATTCGCTCAATCTTATTATATAAGTTTAAGCAGCATTGAAATGGGAATAATAAAAAAAAAGATTGCTCGATAGTCAAACACCTGTAGTAATTGTACTTTAATTCAAATTGAAAAGTATTTAGATATTAGTTGAGTGATTTTCCCGGTAATTCAAAGGAATGTATGCTGCAGTTGTTTTCTTCGACTCACTGTGAATAAATCGATCATCAAGCAATATCAGGATTGTTGTCCTAGGTCTGCTAATGAAAATGCGATTTAAAAAAAAAAACAGTCAACGTAGGATTTATAAGCGCGTAAACACGCGCGTTAAAGTAGAGAGATAGATAGACACACCTTTTCTTCTAACATGATAATAATAAGACGCAAGACGGAACAGTCGTTGGTAAGTCCAGTTTCTGACTGATAATTCGGCGATGGTGAGTCAATGGATTGTTCGCGTGGTTCATAACGGGTACACGATACCTTGCATCATGCAGAACGTTACGAAACCCCGGGTTTCTTCTGCGAAAACCCGCAAGAATTCGTTTAACGATGCGCTGTAATTGCGGCGCAAGCGAAGGAAAGACGATATACCATTTATCATAGGGAAGAAAAGAATCGCTGGCGAATCTAGGGAACATAGAGAACCAGGAATATTTATAAGCTCATTATCATCATCCATTACAGACACCGTGCTCGTTTCAATAACGATAGACAAGGCCTGTGCCAAAGGACATCGCGAAATTCACAACCAGTCGGTGTCAGGGGTCGTTATACTTCAGTTGACTCATTACAGTCGATGTGCCAATGGAAGAGCTAATGCGCGAACTTAAAAAAGAGGATGCCTGCTTCCTTAGTGGCGATTACTTGTCCTGGTGGCGCGAACCACGCGATTCGCATATTAATCCTTGTTTGTGTTGCCATCCACTCGATACGATAGCTACTTGGAATTCTGACATTGTTTTTCAATGCTAATAAAACGATATTCTCGGGCGTACTATGTTATACAATAATGGACTGCTACCTTAGCGATTGCGACTGGATGGAGACGGGAATCAGATTCTTAGAGTTCATATTGGATATTCTACCTTACCTCCATTGCATCAAAATTGGATTTTGAATAATCGGAAATTCCGGCTGGCCTCAAGCTAACTATACTTATAATTAAGATCCATCGTTGTGTGCACACGTATACATTATAATATCTTCTTATAGCTGAATATTTCAATTTTTTGCAAATATTTTATTCTGAATAATTTCCAGTACTTTTTGCTTTGCCATTTATGGGTTGACGTAAGCAGAAGGAACTCTCTCGAGCTTAAGTACATACTACCATTGTTACCAGCAACTGGAAGTCATCAACTCTGCTACCTATTATCCAAGAACCTATAATTCCTCCCTCATCACATCTTGGGATCGGAAAATTGCACCGACGATATGTATCCTTGCCTTTAGGATCCGACTTCCCGAAACAAGTATGTATATGCATATTACATTGGATCGACTTCTCTAACACACACTTCTCAATTTCGCTCTAAGCAGTAATGAAGTCAATGTCAAGCGAAAATCACGCGAAGTGATCGATCGTGCTACCATGTGTGGAATACAGATGTTACATAATTTGACAGTGTCATAAAGCATTCTAATGCTTTCAACTAATTGCCGTGTAATTACTGTCTACCTTCGATTACTCACGCCAATGAAGGTTTATTCATTAAACACTTACTCGCAGACGTTTGCCAGGTGTGCTGGGATTAAAGTTCCATTTGTACTGTCAGAGGAATGGTTTGTTTAGACGATTCTGTGTATTCTTCTTCCCTCGTATTTCACCGCGATGTGTATGCAGAAGCAGTTTTAAGGTCTGATTAGACCACGGACAATAGTGTTTTCGCGTTGGAAGTCTGCTTGGATAGCAATGTCATTGTAATCCACCTAACAATGTTTATCCTATCTATCTTGCGATTATTTGGACTCCAACGCACATGACTTGCAACGTTAGCTTTTTGACAAGTCACGGCGATACTTTACGGAAGATTTATGCTTAAAAGTTTCTTTATCTTCATTGAATCAAGATCTACATGCGTAAATCAGACGTATGAATTTATGTACACCAGAATGTGTAATTAAAGAAATTTCTCTTTGATCGATCAATAGTCAGAAGTGGAGAATTACCGTGAAAATGTGCTATGACTCGTGAGCTCCAGGACATTTATTTTCTTGGAGACAAACCGTGCAATTATTTCTCTTCCGAACCGGTGATCTTGTTAGTGTCGACGATGCACATTCTGTCCTCGCTCAGCAGAAAGAGGGTAAAAGAGGAAGCGCAAAAGCGCGCTCATTTGGTAAATACCAGATCGTGTTTTAGCACGGATTGACGTCAGCACTTTTATTCAGATTAACGTGTATTGTTGTTGGAGATAAGTTTCAATCGGGCGCCGTTCCAGTTATAACTTGTACGCGTAGCAACGACAGATAAGGTACATTCGGTATGTCATACTTCGGTCCGATAAAGGATTTAGTAAGAAAATTGAAATAGTTGCAGCTTCTGGATAAGGTGCTGCTGCATTCGGAATACGTATTTTTATTGTCGCTAGAACAAACACTTTCCAAGTGCAACCTTCATACGATTATCATTAGCAATGAATCCAGACTTTATCATCTGAAATTATATACAGTCTTCGGCCGATAAGAGTATTTTGTAATAAGTGTTATTAAGAGATTCAGAATGTTGTCCAATTCGGAGGATAATAATTTACGCAAAATCCTATTAATATTGTAATCTCGAGAAGATCGAGAGATTCGACAACATTAACATTTTCCTCGGGGTAACAATTTCAGAGTGCAAAGCCAACGACCTCGAGGCTGCGTGCGTCAATGCGAGTGCGAAATGATTTGATAAAACCGCGGCCATGGCTCGTCTTCACTCAAGAGCTACACAAATTATTCTTTTAAAAGACCCGTGCAACGCGATTGCATCGACGAAATAGCATCTGCCCTCGAGCAATCGTTGCACCAATTTCGCACCGAGCTTCTGTATCCCGATATTATATCAATAATGCCGATTACAAATCACGTATGCAGGCCATCGTACACAAATAATTCATGCGGCATATCAAGTGATTTTTTAACTTAATACCAGCAATTTTCTAGTAGCATACGTATTAGCAATAATAATAGCCATTTTCATATGCCACGGATAATAGTGATACGTATGTTTATTAACTATGCAGGTTGCGTTGAGAGTGAAGAACTTGTACTTATTTTCGTGCTGCTCGCGAATCGCTTATCCTTCGCGCCTGTCTAAACTACGTGATCCTTTTTCCTACAGGCCATACCCTTCTGCGAAAAGAATACACATCGAACGAGCAAGGTTTCGCGCGCGACTTTATATGCACGAGGGTCCCTCGAAGTTCCTGAGGGCTTGGCTCCCATAAACAACTGAGATGGCTACTTCAACGAGTTTCATAAAATTATGCCAACTCTTTGCCATCGGAGAATCAAAAACAAAGGTGAAATCGCGCGATACATGTGGCGAAAGATATATTGTAAGAGAAAGTTTAAATTATATAGTACGATGTTAGTAGAGTAACTTGTACGAGTTGCGTAATAATTCAACACTTGCACAAAGCTGAAACGTTGCTACCTTGCACCAATAGATAATTTTTCGCGGTTGCTCGTTATTGAGCGCGGACACGTCGCAGGCAATGCATAGAGAGGACAATAAAATTGACGCAAGAGATCTATTACCAGTGTTACCACCAATTAACACTGTGTCCAAGTGGAAATCCGACACTCTTGCAAACAGCATTGGTCTCTATTAACAAGACAATTAGTTGTCGTTTAATAAGTTGGCAACATCACCGTCATTCACCAGAGGGAATTGCGTGTTAAGTTTGACACAGTATCGGTAGACTGTGTCACATACAGAACCGGCTTCTGCGATAAGAGCCACCGATAAATGGAATGCGAGACCTTTCATGCTATTAGCTCTAATTATCTTAATCACTCACTAATTTCACTTACAAGCTTTGCGAACAAATTGTCGTCGGGAATGGTCGAACCCTTTTACAATTAACATTTTAAAAGAACAACGAGAGAAGGAAATAATCAAAAAAGGCAGATCTTGTGGATCATATCTTATGTGTATTAAAAAAAGCTCACTGAATAACGATTGTATTGAGTAACAGAATATAATAGCGGTAAGCGACCCATTGATTTTCCTAATGGTTCTCCTAACAATAAGGTGCACTGTGTATTGTCGTGGTAACAAAGTCGAGAGTTCCATTTTCCCAGCAACGGCTTGTACTGCAATTAGTATCTACCATTAAACAAGTGTTATGCACAGATTTTTTCACCTCTGTCAAGTAGAACCCTTGCACAGAAAAACAAGGTACTAATTTTCCTCTGACTTCGGATCTCAAAATGGTAGTTTAGTTCTGTCGCAACGTGACCACTAGCTGAGTTCGTTTTGCATTAACGGTTTTAAGTTTGTTGCAAAAGTAATTAGTTGATGGATGAATTACTATCAATTAAATTGAGGATAGAAATCATTTGAACATATGATTCCGTCGGTCGAGAAAGGTTACATCGAGGACATTGGATGAACACGTACACGTAAATGAGATGATGAGCGAAATTAACTCTGCTATGTGGAATGAGCATTGCTGGCTTAATGCTAAACTTAGCTGAATTCGTCATTATCAAGTGTGCTTACTACTCGATTCTCTTTGTCATTTACACATGACTTTTGTACAGAGTCGATTCATCTTGTCGGTTGCCACTCCGCGGGCTATCTAACTCTTTATGCTCAGAAGAATGTTTTATTACCACCAGTCAGCAATTTTGACATGCTTTCTGAGCGAAGACCGTAGGAAAACAGATATTTTTAATCATTAAGGACAAATGTCATTTGTGTAATTCTTTATGACAGACTACTTTTACCCGAGAAATATCATTTCCTAACTATTTGCTGCGTCCAATTAATTTGGGATTCAAAGTTGTATAAAAAAGTTGGTAAATTCATCAAATACAATATCCACTATATTTTTATAATGGATCTATCGTAACAAAGCTCGCTTGGCCGTAAAAAAAGTGAAGTTATAAACCCGGACACGTGATTTCAAACACGTGTGGGGGCTCGTCCCGCTACGATAGGATCACAAAGAAAAAAGGATATAAATAAAATGATAAAAAAACCCCGTTTGAATATCGAGTATCATGACCGTCACATTTTCTTTTAAGTAGAAGTACATATTTGCAATTGTTGGTCACGCGAATGAATCGTGATCGTGTAAGTAGCCACAATGCAAAAGTAATTAGAGGAGCAAAGTATCAAGGAGTCAATTGTACCGCGCGATTCTGAATAGTCTATCACGGTGCGTGGTACTAAAACGGTTAAATGGTTCGTCAAGCTCCGCTTGAAACGAGGGCTCGAAAATGTCGATCCCTCCTAGATACGTGACCCCACAGGAAAAAAACAATTTGCAGATCAACCGAGCCCTGGCTTTCGTTTATACTATCGCTAGACGTCGTGTGTTAAATTGCTTTCCCTATACAACGATAATTTACACGTAGACACACAGTTTCTTTATGGTTCAATTAATATCTTTTTATTACAAGCTTTTTGTGTTTTTTTTTAAATACGAATTGCTTATACTGTTTTTTTTTCTTTGACTAACGATTATCAATGGCACAATATTGAAGACCGATTGCTTAATTCTAGTGCATTCCTGCTGCTCAGTATCAATACAGCCGTATTACATAAACCGGAAGGAGACTGCAGCATTCAATAACAGCGATCTATATTTATAATTCTTCCATTTCAGATAAGTAGTGAGCCTCGCTTCCTAATGAAAAATCGATCAGCACGAATGACTCAAGTATATTTACGACGTACAATTATAGAATGTCTTTTAACGAAGATGCTTCCTAAGTGATTTCTAATCGCCGGTGATATAATAAGGAATTCACTTCGAGAAAGCACTCATTGTAAATAATAAACAATAATATTTATCTGCTTTTTACTATCTATCATCGATTAAATCAGGGGCTGATCTTCGATAACACGAGAATTTTTAATGAAATATATTTTTCAAAGATCGAATTCCAAGATAATGTAAATCTTTAACTGTGATTCTCAATGAATCATCATTAGAGTGAGTGCAGTATATTCCCACGGATTGTAGTCCCAAGGAGGAAGGTTTGTAAGAGTAATTTTCTAGATGAGTAATTTTTCTTGATAAACCATAAGGAATCCCTGATCCTCGATGCACATGCAAATTGGACAAAGTGCGCAGTCAAGGTTGACTTATAAATAGCCATCGATCCGCGTGCGCTTCTTTGCGTATCGAATTAACATACATACTTAATTACACCGTGGGGCATTGTATATTTCAGAACCGTTGGATAAGAATGTAACGTGAAAGTAAAAGCAATTTTTCAATTATTTCCAAGCACACGTGGGTGGACGTTAGTCGAAGCAACAAATCCAACTCAATACAATATATTAATTAACGTGTGAATGATCGATTTCTGTTTCTTACAGACGAAAGCAACAAGTGTGTACCTAAAACAACAAACTATGTCACACTCGTGTATCTGATACTCGTTTATGTATCTTTTTCTTTATATCTGCTATTCCATAAAAATCTTCCGGTTTACTTGCTTTGTTCAATGAAGACACAGTGAAAATGGAGCACGAAAACCGTCGGTGGTGTAGTGTGAAAAATCGCAGAGTATAACATTCCGTTTATGTCTAGTCCGGCAGTCTGATGGCGTTCAAAGTGTTGGTGGCGTCAGTCGCATTTACGTTTCTTGAACGTGGCCACTATTTTTGGACACAATTGTGGCGACAATTGTCCAGCAGCATTGAGATTCCGTCGCGTGCGCTATTAACGATCGACAAAAGGAGCGCGCGATCGCTCATGGTGGTCGATATTCTCGGAGGTCAATTTGAAATAATTCGCAGTTAGGATACCGCAGTGAACGGTACTCGTGTACGAAGCTTGGAAGAATATGTACTGGATTGGCAACTATAAGAATGGATATGGCGATAATTTAATAGCTTCTCTGAAGTCTTCTTCACTCGAAACAGTCTGTTTCATTTTAATAACTGCTCAACGGCAGTTAATTATAATATTAAATGGCCTCGGGAGACTCGAGCGGTTTACCAAGTTTGTTTAGCTCTAATTATAGTTTAACGACTACCGATTATAATATTGAATAGTATCGTTTAACATGCGCGAGCTATCCATAAATTCCCGGTGGTATTAAATGACAATGGTGAATCGAGTTGGTACAACATTATGTTGCAACCTTGCTTTGTCAACTTACGACAACTTTGTTTCTTGGCACCTTGTGCTTTTTCGTGTTTATACAGACGAGCTCGATTGTTGAATGACACGTCAAGTCTGCAAGACTCGATGACGTTGTTTGTTTCAAGAGAAAAAGTTGAGTCAGGTCATTCTTCCTAACAAAATTTACTGTAACATCGTTCGCAGACTAAAACTAATTATCTTCTTATATTCTCTGATTTTCTTGTCTCATTTTTTAAGACTCACTTAAAAATTGGCGTGTCAGTATTTTCGTCGATTATGATTGTTTGGTCTATGGTAGACTGTCCTTTTGGTAGTGTGCAGGAAAGTCTTCGTGCTTCCGGAAGAATGCAATTTTTCTGACACGTATGGAAAGCGTGCTCGAAAACTACATCTACTGACGCCGGATATGTTACAGAAACAGGGACAGGACGCATGATATTCGCGAGAATGTGGCGATTCGTGGCTCACGCGCTCGTTGGAATTACCACATTCTCCTTGATTGACGTCGTTGATTACGTAGTGAGAGCATGCACCTTGATTTCTTATAGGTATCTCCGTCGACAGCCATATGCTGGCTTTACCTGCTGAGCTTATAAATCCACAGCTTATCGCACGCTGATTGTCCCAATCCTGATTATATCGTATATCGGAGTGGCGATCACAATGAAAATAAACAATTGGAAGAATAAGTGACCGAAGAAGCATTTGTACCTTGACATTTCTTAGACCAAGTTGAAATGAACATTTGAATTGATGCAATGGTCACAGAACGTTTACTATAGACGTATCACTTTGATACTCTTGAAATGAAGCCAAGAAGGTATTGTCAGAGGGTAGTGACCCAGGAATCTAAAGCTCGAATTTACACGTCAAGGCATTAGAGAAAGTTTAACCCTTTCGATATCCAAGCACCGATATATCGAATTTCTATTTTTGATGCAATGTTCAACGTGTACAATAACTATTTTAAAAATAAGCTTTTACTCCAGAGGATACGTCTGTCTGGTAGAATTATATTTGATACGACCTAATAATTTTGTAAAGTCTTTGTGGTCGACATCCGCAAAGCATATAACGAATAGGTTCACTATTTGCGAGCCAATCATTGTACTATCCATAGAATCCTGGCACTTGTCTCTTGCCCTACTTGCAACCTCATTCAAACTCCGCTCACGATTCAGTCTAACTTCGATGGAAAATACAACACATGGTATATGTATATTCCACATTCGAACACGGTGAAATAATTGCGCATGCTTTAGTCAATGTAGTCAGTTTCACCGAGTAATGTTTTCACATCGTATTTGCGTAGGAGTCTCAACAAATTCTCTGACGGCATATTTTTTTACCCTGCCACGGAACTGCGACAATATTTGCTTGCGAAGGCAAGTGGGATTTATTGGCAGTGTGCTCTCCTCTCGCGTAATCATTCTTTTCACGCTTGTCCACGGTTCATACAGGGACATATGTATATGGATAATGTGTCTTGTGTATCTCGCGACACGTTCAACCCTTGGCGTGCGTTCGATTTACAAGATTTATTGTCGCTTATGCTTGAAAACGCGTACACGCGATAAACAGCTCGAAAATAAAAGCGAGCGTCAATCGGAATGAAAACAGGTGCTTCGGAATGCGACGTGTGAAAACAGAGGCAATTCGCGAGGAAGTACGAGAGACAGTGCAAGAGGATGACATAAGAGAGCGGATTTTGAAATCTTAGTGGTCGAGACCCACTTTTTGAAAAAACAACGACGATCCTTGGTAAAGATATTGAAAGAGACACTTCCGGTACAATTGCAGAATCTGCATTCAGAATGGAAGTGTTTGAACGATACGGGACATGGGAAAAGGTGAGTTCCGTCCCTGGTAAACCGACCTCCTCTTACACTGATACCACGGAGAGCGTATCTCTCGCGCGTCATGCGAATATTTTATACGGGCATCTGCGTATGTGGTATTGAATACCTGGCCCTGCAACCGGAAAGTAAACCCGTTTCCATAAACACCGGGTTAATGAAAAGGCCTCTTACATGTATGTATACAAGAACGTGCGCAAAAGCGGTCACCGTTCCCAAAAAAAGTCCTGCAAGCGGGTTATTAATATTTACGAAGTTACTTATGGCTCTGTTCCTCGCGAATAAATGGCTTCGAGATTATTGACTGGCGTGAATCAATCGTTTACATGAATGTGGGTGTTGACTTTGAAAGTAAGTGTATGCTCAATTTTGGGGGGGATTCGTGAATGGTGAGGTGAGGATCGACGGTTCGCGCGAGTGTTACGAACTCTAAAATTAGACGTGAACTCACAATTACCGATCCATTCGATCGATTTGTCGATTTACAGGAAATCTTGTCAAAGTAAACTGCAGATAACGCTAGACGACAGTTTCGACTGGATGTTCAATTGAAAGAAAAACCTGTACCAGTTAATCCTGATTTTAACAAGTCGAATAAGGGTGGCGCGATTAACAGAAATTCTTAATCGAGCGATACGTTGTGTTTATGTAAGAACGTTGCCCGTAAATATAGGCACGTTTTTATTCGCACCTGGGACTAGGTTCGTGCCGGGATAATGCGAATCCATTTGTAATTCTAATTAAACTCCTCCATGAAAATGAAATTAACCAGCTCGGTATTCGCGACGTTTATCGCAGTACACTTTCGTACCACTTGCATTCGCATTCGCTCACGATATCGAAAATCCGACTGGTTTTTTCCAATTATTCCGTTTTCTACCTCACCGGTGAAGTGTTTGCGACACGTATGATAGGACATACTTGATAACAGCGAATGTGGAAGTGCAGACAGACTGCAGGAAACCTTGAATCGTGCGATAAAGAGTGTATGATTCTTTCTACTGCTCGAGAAGATACTTTAGAAATATTTATGGAATATACATGTATGTATATCTTTTTTACGAATGTTCTAGGGTACTCTGATTCACTAAAGATAAATAAACACAAAAGCAGGCATAAATGATTCTTCATTTCGTATCTGGAGCCTGAACGTGGCCCATCGGTGTTTCATCGTTACAGTAATACATACTTTTAACGATGCGCAATACGAGAGGAGGGTTTGGTTTCAGGCAGTTTCAGGTACGTCTAACGCGAAGAAAGGGAAACCTTGCTCGTGCCAATGCTTGCAACAGGATATTGTCATTCTGCACATAACGGGGAATCGCAGAAAGAGAGCAATGCTACCGTTAACGGTGCGCCGTGAATACGGATCGACGTTGTGACCGGTAAGAAGAGAGAGATAGTAAGAAGAGTTTCGCGATGATCGCTCGAGTAAGATCCGACTACCGGGGTCAATGATCTTTGACTGGAAACCGGGTGCACATACTTTCGACACGTCGACTTTCCCATGCCATCGGGTACTCACATTATCGATTTACATTGCACTCTACCCAATTTTCTCTTTTCCTAATTGAATTGTCATGAAAAGTTTAAACTCTGAGAGAAAATTTTCTCGGTAGTTTCGATACCAGGCATAAAATGGTTAATTTAATTGAGTATCGCAATTCAACTCTCTCATTCTTGACATTTAAGAGGTAATTGAATACACGTGACGTTAAAACTGATTTGTAAGTTTATGGTCATTAGCCTGCGTTGATAGTCCCTTTTTATAAAGTGCGTTCACGAGAGGAAAATCGGAGACCAATTAGCGCTACCGGATGCTAGGCAAAAATTAATATTGTTTCGGTTAACATACGATTATGAGTTTCTTATGTACGCAAATTTAATTTCATTGGAGTCGTCAAAATTCCGTAAGTTTTATATTCGCGATAGAGGTCACCAAAGAGAACAAAAAAGATTCTGTTCGTCGAGCTTTATCTAATTTAATCTATTGTTGAGTTAGAATATTCTGGAACGTTATGTAACAATATATTTCATAAATAACAAACTATCGACGTATCATTTTGATCTCATTAGCTATACGGTCGAAAGCTATGTACATAGGAAGACGAAATATTTACCGGTATTACGCAGCCCATTCTTTTGTAGTAATTAACGGTCGCTGTATCGGTGAAATAACGAAGTGAACATTTAATTTCGTTAAGTCAGATGCCAAAGTAAACAGATATGTAAATGCAACAAAGTGCATGCTATAGTTGCGAGCAGAATTCTCGAAGACGATGAAGTTGGTCGAACGAGGCCGTATCCCAGGCACGCCGCGGTGACCCGGATCGTTACGGCACTGCGTTTGTCCGCGCACCTAACAATCTACCGGCGAAATTTCTCGTGTTTTCATTTTTACGCTGTCTTATCGCTGCTTAGTTAGAATGGAACGGTACGCGAAGATAAAATACCACAATGAAAGATTCCAGAGGTGCAGCACCTGCTCGCGTGTATCCAGACCGCCAAAAAAATTTCGGAGCAAACATTTACAATCGTGAAGTCATTAACTGCACAGAACCTAATGACAACAATCCTTTCACTCGTAACTTGTCTCAGTATATTCCGAAGTAAACCCTTGATATTTCGTATGTAAATTTGTTGACTAAAGAAATGCGTATGTGGTACATTGTGAATTTAATGGTTACTAAATCATGCGATTCGAACGAATGAAGGCAGTGCGATTTGTATAACGTATTTAGAAACACTAGTACATGGAAGAATTGTTCGGAGCATTTTACCGAATAAACCGTACATCTTAATCATAAATAATTGCTGGCTTATCTCGAAATCTAGTATAAAGTCGATGGCATATATGCATACTGTATGTATGTATTTACCTTGTTGAAGTGAGCCTGCAGAAGCCGTTCATACTGATCGGCAGCACGCAGACAGAGCCTCGTGGTGAATGCTTCCATTCGAGCTGGCAGGGGTGCGTGGCACACACTGCTTGACATTATTCCTGGCTTCGCGTTCCGTCACTCGTAGAAAAAGTAGACAGATAGATAGGTAGATCGTGGGTTGCAGAAAAAGTCACGCACAAGACGCACCGTCTTGCGAGTAGCAGTAAAAAGCTCACTCGACACTCGATTGGCGGCGTCGCGGCGAAGAGTTAACCTCGATGCCGCGCGAGCTACGCGAGTTCATAGAAGTTTTTATAGACACGAAAAATCTACTGCTCGCACAGAATTTTACTCCCAACTGTTCGTTCCAACTATCGTAATCTCACTGATAGTAGAACACTCGTGGCTTCTGTCTTCTTTCTGTTTGCTCCTCGTAAGCTTTGGGAGTTGGCCGACCGTGGTAGGAGAGCCACAGGGTGCAGAACGGAGCGCACGAGAAACGAGAATACAAGGTTGGCTGACTGTAGACGCGAACACTGCGGCGCGCATCGCTCGACTGGCGTGTCTGTGAGAGTTCTCAGTTGAGCACACCGGCGCTCCCGCGATATCGTCCTTAATCCCCTTCCTTCGTTTATGTACAACACTCGCTCGTCGAGGCTCGTACTGCGAGGTCGCTGGGTATCAATCCTCTTCGCAGTTTCTCTTGCACACCCTCGATGAATGGATCTTCTTCCGATGCGTTACTCTCAGTTATTTTCTTCCAATTGGGATTCTCTTTGATCCAATCCAAATCCCACGTGACGCAAACTTCGTCAGTCTCCCTTGGCTTGTACACTCGAGAATTTATCAACCCGTTCGATTTCCACTGGAAAGTGGAAATAAAGCAGAAACGCGGTAACGGAAGTTATTTTAGATAACTGAAATCTTGCAATCGATAATTGGGCTCGATTTCTCCCGAGTTATTCGCGATCTCGCGAAGACTAGGCTTGCAGTGGATGAAAGGAATGCAACGGGTACCGTTGTTCGCGTAGTCTCCTGGTGCATACTGAGTGTTGGAGAGAGCCTCACCGTAGTTTTATCGGCTTGTCCAGTGCCCCTCCACTCGTGTCGACGTCCGATGCCCGCGGTTGCCTCTCTAGAGACGCATCGTGGCACATATGTACGCATATTCCGAGGCACCAACCACGAACCTGGCCTTTATTCGAGTTTCACCCCTTGTTGAAGTTCCTGAGCCATATTTTTATTATCGTGCTCTTTATTCGAACTCACGCATTGACGCAGAACCAGCCAATTTCCAGGCGTAATATTGCAATTTTACAGTCTACCGATAAATAATCCAACGTGAATGTATGTTATTATTCGTGAGAATATCCCTGAGAGAAGTTACTCCGAGTAACGTTCAGTTAAACTTGTAAACACTAGTCCAAACAGAGGAGCTTTATGAATATTAATAAGTACTAATTGGCAACATTCTTTTTGTTATACAGCAATCCACTATGGATATACCGAACCAATCTTTGTCAGATTTATGCTTATTCGTACTCGTTTATCCTTGGTACAGTTTTTACGCGATTCTTATTGGGAATCTGTTACGTCTTTTATTATGTTTTCATGTGCTGCAATCGTAGGTAAACAATCCGAACATCAGAATGAACAAGGATTAATAACAATTTTCTCGTTGAAGATGATTCTAGAAAGGTTACCATTCGCTGCAGTTAAACTATTTCATATTAAAAAAATATCTTACAAGGATCCACGTATTGTAATCAAACCAAAGGCAACTATTGTTTTTATTCGCGATCATAACAAAGACGAAAACAATCAAACTCGTGTTGAGCTTTACTTCGAAAAATTAATTAATCGATCGACGCGTGTTTACGGTCTTTGTTACGCAATGATAATGAAATTGAGAAGTCACAGTTTCTACCCTTGACATTTAATCACTCGATGATCTACCCCTTCTCAGAAATTCCATCTATGTACCTGCTCCTGTTTGGTAAACACCCTGTTCGTTTGATCATTGATCAATTTACTTCGAGCTGAATCAGCTTGAGTCTTTAGTTGAGAAGAGGAACCTCGATAGAGTAGAGGCGGTCTTTTCTGCGTCGTTGGTGTGTTTGAACGACTGCCAAGTTCGAGGTGAACGATGTGAGAGGAAAAAACAGCGACGAAAGCAGAATTACTAAGAAGCACCACCGTCATCTATGACACCACCGCTTCAGCCGAAAAAGTGAAATGCTCACAGACCCTTGTTCGACGTAAATCTGAACATCATCACCACTCGGTCGTAATGGAGTTCACTATTTCTAACGAGACGCTTCTTCTTCTTTCCGACGATCTTAAGGTCGCTTTTATCTCCCCGGGGATGTGGGTATAAACATAGATATATAGCATATTAAAACTTACGTCAATGCGTTTAAATTAGACGCCGCCTGATATGGTTATCGTCGTGAATTTAGATTGCACCGAAACAAGAGTTACGAAAATTCGTCTCTCGCAGTTCGACAGCTGGCTATTTCCTTAATTCGAATCACCACGCAGCCCCATCCGTCGAATCGAGTCCAGGTCAATCGGCTGGTAAACCGGATGCACTCACTTTAATAGAAGTAATCCAGAAGATAATGAACTGTATACATATACACATATGTAGCTGTATGTATCACTCTATGACACTCGTTTTTAGAATGATTCGACAATTGAAGTTCTCAGAATCGATATTGCATCGATTGCAGTAATTTCCTTTTGTAGTAACTTAGTATTAGACAAATTTTCGCATTACTCTATCGACCTTAAAAACCGAACGCAACGACTCGAACTGATACGTGTGATACGAGCCCATCAGAAGTTTCCAATCGAAACAAAGAAATATGACATCGCGCGAATTAATATTTTTCCACGATTTTAATCCAGAAAGTTCTTTCATTCTTAGGAAAGAGGTGATTTCAGTCGTAATAACTGACACAATATTGCCACTGTAATTCTTTAGAGCGAATCGTTCGATGAATCAGAACGCGTCATGTTTCTTTTTCCAGTTAAAAATGAAAAATGCTTTTCAATTGTATCATTGGAAAAGTAAAATACGTGTCACGTCGAACCACCGCAGTCTACATTGAATCAGTGTCCTACATTTTCGGACTATAATCATTCCATCAGTGTGTGTGGTCTTACTAGGTCACTGGTGATACTTCTCACTTCGAAACACCTCGATGTTTCGCCCTCAAAGAAAATTAGTTTATCACTCAAATCAAATTTTAATTGAAATACAAAAATTTCGAAATACGTAGGTATAGGTCAAATTGGACGAATGTATTTGCTAATTATATTGTTCGGTATCTATATATTCTGTAAATTCCACCGTTTTCTTCCATTTTGATGGGTCACTTTCCGTGAGATATCGCCACGAGACCCTGGCCGGGACACTCTCTGACGTAAAGCCGCATTATCTCGGTGAAAGTCGAGACCTCAGACATCTATTCGTAAGAGACACCGTGAGATTTTGGAAGTGAACGAAAACAGTTATGTGCTACTGAAATTAACACTACGTTATTTCTACGAAACCTCGATTAAAAACATCCCCTATTCAGCCAAACCAAAGGAATTTCTGCTAGTTCGCAACAATCTGACACCTATCTCGATCAAACACTATTCTCAGGTTGAAGCAAACACATTACCGAAAGAATAATACGACAATATAGTCTTTCGAATAAAATGAAAAAATCGAAGTAAGTTTCTGTCGAAATACTACCTAACTTGACTTTTTTTTCTTCCTCTGGGAGTACAGTAAACTGATTGCACAGGCTCTCTTCACATATGTTATCAATTACGCTAGTCAGGCAGCTTATATCTGTAATTTTCAGAAGCGAACATTCATCGCAATTTTTCCCATAGTGAATCCACGAACCGGTGAAACCGGAAATAGAAGGACAATTATTGAGTGTTTAGCGCACAGTGGTACTTGGAATATCTTCTTTATAATTGAAGTACGTAGATAATGTATTATATCGTTTGATACCATATTCTCGCGATTTCAATCGTTGAGGAAAATAATATTCTCAAGTTCGAAATTTAGTAGGATTCTATGGTCAATCACCTGGATCTGCAAAGAATCGTATGGTTTATTTTAGAGACCAATATGCAACGAAAAACGTTAAATGATTATCGATGGAGACTACGTGTGCCATCCGAAAAAGTTATAGTTGTTGCATTTCGTCTGCTAAAAAACTTGAATATGTGGCTACCGAAAAGAATTCGAAAGATTTGATTAAAAGAAGAATAGGAAAAAACAGTGTTTTTATCCAACTCGTAAGAATGTTTTTCGCTGGTATTGTACAATCCAAAATTCGCGTGGCACTCGGAGCCGAGTGTTGTCTAGACATGATCCCAGGATGACATCGAAGCCACAGAACTTTTATACAGACGAAATCCGATATGTGACATCGTGATCATTGACGTCAAATCGTTTAATCGCCAGGAAGTTTAGTGTTTCAAGTTCTGTTTCTCGATTTCCAATCAACATCGATAACCCGTTGTCTATTTCTTCCTCGATTAAATATCGATTTTACACGCTAGTTCTTTTTCCCGAAAGAGTGACGAGGATCAGAGTTTTTCGCTCTCTTCAAGTGTTACTGCCGCCTTGAATCGCATTATTCGAGTGTCTATCGAAAAAGAAGATTCATCGGCTCGAGGTTCATGCGCTATACAACAGACCCGGTAACATCGATCGTCGTTAGAGACAGTTCAGCATGACGAATCTTTCTATCGCGAGTCTACTAGTCGCATGTCATTTCTTAGGAATCGTGAGTCAGAAGTTTTTACAAAGTTTGAAACCACGCTCAGACTAGTAATTCAAGTGAAGCTTATCCAAAGGCTCTGGTTGAAATTACGGTAATTATTACTGACAGACAGTGACAAATCCTGATTGATTTCTTTCAAACATTGAATTATCAAGTTTTTTTTTGCGAAACAAGTTTACTACGATCGTACCGATTTCACTATTATTTACCTTCGATCCCAAGCAATCATTGAGAAAACGCACTACGAATGAATCAAACGAAAAGAAACAAAGCATCCGATCTAGCAGTTCTCTTTCACGTAATTCATGCAAATGGAATGTCTACGCCGATAGAACTTTTATAGCATCAACGTAGTCAAAGAGAAAACAATCGCACTTTGCTATTCAGCAGAGCTACGAGGCAATGCTACCTCGGAAGACGACATCGGGTCAGAGGCTTGCGATTTCCGCTCCATTTCTGTCTGACGTACTTCGATTACGCTTCTCGAAACGTAGCCAGACATTCGAGATCGCCTTGTTAACCCCGCATTGCGTAGATTCGTGGGAATGATTCACCTGTCGTGGTAAAGAGAGAAAAAAAGGGAATCAGGTATAAGAATGAAGATGATGGTTACCGTTGACTCAGCTAATCGATGCAGACTCGTTTCTCATCTCCCTCAACTCCCACGAATTTCACGGTTGATCATGAATTTAAACAGCGTGCCCCATTACTCAGGCCTTCCGCTATCTTACGTAGGTTCATTGTTGACTATATTTTTATCCCACCAAAGATCTCGCGTCAGAGCCCAGCTGCCGGTCGTCATCCAAAATTTCACCAAGCTAAATATCGTTTTGCCAATAAACATCGAGGATGTTTCACTGTTCTTCTTCCGGCGGATCAGTAAACGCGGTCTATAATTGAATCCTCTGTCTTATTTTGGATGTTTAGAGTGTATTTCTGTATGCAACACTCTTGAATAATGAAGATGCGCGTCTCTAAGAATTCGAATCATGCTATACTCAGAACCTAGCTCGTGTTTTTCAGTTGAACAGTTCTCGTACTTCCGGCAAAGGTATCCGAAGTCATTGCTCGCGGATCACGCCAGTCGCTTGACGAATAATTAGCAAGCTATCAAAATTGCAAATCTTCGTTTCAGTGAATGGAAATTGGAGAGAGAGAGTATTGTCTGTTGAAGGCAGAACTGTTGCGTTAGTAGACGTCAATCAGCTGAAATATATTAATATCCCCTTTGAGCTACCTCTCTCGTCTCTTCCATATTCTTGCCATACGGATGTCTCGTAGACCAGCTAATTTGCATCTACATATTTCACCTGTCTGTCAGTAAACTCGTCCTGTCACGTGGCTTTGCGTGCAATTGGACGATGGGTGTCACCGTGCACTCTCTCGACCGAAATGTCACTCAGAGTCGTGTGATCGTACTGGTTTTGCAACCCCGGCAATAAAAATATGCTGATTATGACTCTTAATTCGTTGATTTGTCTCTTGTCTCATCTGTAGATCCGCAAAAAAAGACGCTCGATAAGTCAATATATGTTGTGTTGTGCAAATGATATATGTATATATTTTGCAGGCGTGACTCATTGTGTGAATTTTGGAAAGTGTCCAATGCGAAGGACTCGAAGGAGAATCATGCGTGTCTTCTTCTTTCTTCCTATTTACTTTGTTTCTTTGGTACTTCCTTATGACGTTTTCCTGCATATCTTTCTGGGTCGAATTTCCGTTCACTTCTGCGCGAAAAGCAAAGGAAGTGCCATTGCAATTAGAGTGCAAGTGAACATGGGAAGTTGAAGTTGATTGTCCCGATAGGTCCTTATCTTCCGCCCTGCTGTTTCCTTCCTCTCGCCTTATCTAATTAAGACCGTATGCGAGGTCGTCGACAAGAATGGCACGATGCGCAATTAAAGATCGTTTGCGAACAACCGGTCGTTTCTACTCGGGTGCTGATTATATTTTCGTTTCCTTTCTTGTCGAAAATAAATGGAGCGCCACGCTGTCTACCTCGAAATTCACTATAATACTCGCCACCCACCAGTGTAATTTGGCAATAGCTCGCGTGCTAATCATAATTTGTAATTCACATCCGGTAATAAATTACACCGCGAAATGTATCTACTTGTTGTATCACTTACTCTCCAAGCTCTCTTCAATTTATTCCTTTATTCAATGCATTTTTTTCGACACGGGATGATGGTCATCCGTCGGTTTAAATATAACCGAGCATCTTTCACTGCCAAAACGCGAGCTCTCATCACTGTTTTATATTATTACGTTAATGTTGGGCCTGCGATAAAATTGTCAGTGTCGCGCCAGGCAAAAAGCTGGTCTTCATGGTCGATGTTACAATCCGATGCTGGGTATTTATCGCTATTATTACGTTAGCGCTAATACCCCCGTACCTGATTAGCAAGTTAATCAGCGAACAAAAACGGATCGTTATGCCAGAAGGGTTTAAGAATAACGCGAAGCGCACGTTGTTCTCATCTCTAGTTCTCATCTCTAGGGGAATCTTTCTTGTCGAAACATCTTCGTAAGGTTTTTTTGAATCATACTTTAAATAACAAGTGAACCGTAAATGATAATTATTCGGGCGTTCCACTGCTATGATATCTTGTCATACGAGGGTAGTAGTCTCTGACTCATCAGATATGACGAAAAACTTTCTGAATTGTTTATACCTTAATGTTGCCCAAACATATCGTTCATGCGTAATGAGTTTCGAACGTCACAACTCAAGTGTAAACTTCACTAGCGAGATCGAGAAAGTTTTACGTAAAATAATGAGTTAGATGCGACAGTGTCGTGATTCACAGCACGTACGACTTTTCGGAGGTCACGAAGCAATACCACACTTGACCTCTTTATGAGTGCACTGCTGCTCAATCTCATTATTCCATTCAATTACATAATTACGACAATCAATAGAATTGATCAATTAACACACTCGTAGTTGAGCAACATTGTACCTCTTTAAGTTTTCTTCTAGCTTCTAGGTGTCTTATATTTCATCTCATCGAGCAATTATTGCATAACGATTGACGTAGCAACAATCTTAAATATGTGTGCGATAAGACTAGGAGATTTTCGAGCGTTAATTGTGCGGCTGGTTCTTCGAGCATCTCTGTCACAGCTCTCGCCGCACACTACGTTTCGATATTTAACGAGCGAAACCAGAAACGATCAGGGAACTTGGTACATGCGTACTCATAGTGATTCGCGATGATCGGCGAATATTTGCCGGTGCGAGAAAACTATCGTGTTCCAATTTCCTTTGGTAAGAAATTAACGACACTCGCGAATGCTGACTGCTGCAGTGAGTTGCGTAATTCTGATGAGCGTATCAGGTGCAATGGGTTTCGTCAGACAGTGACGAAAGTTGCATTATGAAACTTTGACAAAAAGTTAGCGTTTAGTAGGACGATCTCTAACGATGTTTCCACTGATAGTTCTTATACGCGGATTAACTTGTGACTGTTAAAAATGATATCATAGAAAAAAGATACTTGAATGAATCAGACAATTGTTTTTTTTCATGATTCACATTCCTGTTTGGGAATATTGTTTCTAAAGAATACCTGATGGATTGGTCTCCGATTACTGATCGTCGTTCTCCATTCGAATCTCTCAACAGTTCCTCCGTAGGTGTGTGCAACATTTAACTATGCAAATTCTTTGTCGTTGAGCATACATTAGCGACCGTTTAAGCGCTGCCGTAAATGCAAATCAGTGTGAACCCGAGCGGGCAACTGGCTGGTGTATTCCTCCGGTGAAAACGCACTGTTTTGCAAAAATAATCATATAACAGTCCGTTCAATTCCAAAATAAGCTTTCTGACAGATTCACGAGAGTGTTAACATTCACTTTACGACCTCCGTGTTAGTTTGCAAAAGGTGCCAGCTGACATTAATTCATTTTTCATTTCCTTTGTCAACAAAATCGTTTGTTTATAGACGAAAATCATCTATTATACACCGATATCGAAATGAAAGGTTTGATCGTTCGAATTAAGCATCAATAAACTTATTAAAGTTCAGTTTCCTGGTTACGTTCTGCCGAAATTCTCATTACAGTGTAAGTAATTGGTTTTTATGCAAAAAAAAAACAGCTACTGTTTTGATGCCGATGGCGATGGAACAATTATCCCGGTGGTTATCTGGGCTGACGCAAGTGGCTTTTTGCCCGGAAGAATTAATTGTCGCGAATAAAGTAACGGGCAATCTGGATCAGCCTGGGAGATACATACATACACTCTCTGGTATCGTTTGGACAGTGCCTTCCTCTCTTCCGCGTGAAGATATCGTGCTCCGGTCTAACTCGTTCGGTAAACGCTGATAGATCTTTTGAATTATTCATGAAGGTAGAAGCTCGTTAATCCAACCATGCGATCCATTCGCGGCTTCGATGTTTTTCGGCTTTATTTGATCGATTGGTTCATACCGAAAGAAGTCTATCGACGTTACGCATAATGTCTCTCTCTTAGTCGTACAATTAGTAACAAGTTCAAGAAGGTTTTAAAATTATTGAAAGATGAAGAAGATCGAGATCATTACGATTTGCCAATACTTAACATACATAATTCTGCTCGAAAAAGGCGGGTCATTTTATTGTGGCTATTGTCCAAGAAGGAGCGGGCCACAAAGAAGGCCTGCTTGAAATTCAATTCGATCGATCAATCGAGCTTAACGAGAACAAATCGGATGCGCGTCGGAGCGTAACTAGTTTGGCGTGCTTTTCACGTGGAACTCACGCTAGCGGATACAAATGCAATTTTAAACGGTACCGATTGCACGCAGCTTGCAATTCGCGAGTCATATGACCAACAGATTTATGCCAAGATGCAATTTGTGTCTCGTGCACAATTCCGATACTTAACGCTACGACTATCGATGATTCGTATGATTTTTTTTCCAACTACTAACCATTAAATGAAGTATTCTTAATGAATTTAATAAACTGTTGTATTATGCAATGAACAGAGCGAATTTTCTGACGAACGAATTTGCAGTATTTCAAGTTGTTATTAGACGAATATTAATGAAATAGATAAACATTAATGTTAAGTGGTAAAATGGTGTTTGTTCGGAATATAAAAACCTGATTATGTCGATAGTGGAAACGCGTACCGATCGTTATCGAGCTAAGGAAATAATATTCAAGTAGTCATTATACGAGTTTCCGACCGACGCGTCAACCCTGCTCCGTCTTTGGCGATTATCATTTTCGCGCGTGCATCCGGTTGATGTCGTTAACCGGTACTCTACCGAGATGAACGTGAATCTGTGTTTCGAGTGAACCGAATGTGCACGTTGAATTATCGGGTTTGTCGCGGGCATTAGTGCGTCGAGTTTAACATAACGATGGAATATCACCGGGTCGATGATAATCCTTTCAATTCGCAGATTTTGCGCGTATTGGCGCCGGCGAAATGCCAATATTGATCGCGCGCTCTGTTTTAATAGCGATACCGCTTTTGGCCGACTGGAAATTAACCTCGCGATTCTTAGAATGGAACGAGCTATTTATTTCCAATGCAGACTTCAAAATAAGAATTCAACGATATTAAAAGATCCGGGAATAAAAAGAAATTGTGAACTATGAAACTTGAAGTAAGACTGCGAAATGCATTAAAACAAATTACGAATGATTATGAACTGTTGAGGGCAGAGTATACGCGATACTGTTTAGTGTTTGGTAAGAACAGATTACGAAATGAATATCATATAAGATACTGCGATGAGGTAGCCTCGTAGATCGACCAAACTTTACTTGTTTGGTGGCTCGAGTTCGCGGTTCACCACGGAATCATGATTACACGTGCGTTCGCGTAGTTTAACAAATAATAGAAAATGCTGATCGACAACGGCACGATTTGCAAGCGATTCCAACGCGAGGCAACCGCCCACAGAAAAATAAGGAAAAACAGCGGTCGAAGTACGTCAATGGAAATAATTATGAAACGGGGCGAATCGCCTGATTGCTCGTGATATTCTCACTAACTTGCCTTACTATACATACTAGCGATACATCTACTTCATCACTTCATAATAGTGTTATTTCTACAATGTTGATTGTCTACGGGTTTCAAGATCATCGTGGATCATTCTTTCCAGCAGGTTTCGGATCAGTGCGAGAACGAACGAGGTTTGCCCGCTAACTAAAAGATTCCTTTGAGCGTACGTCACTTGCTATATTTAAACAATTGTAACGGTATAATGGTAGAAGACTGTCATACCCATGCTAATCTCGGTTGCTGACCGACGAAAAGAAATGGGTTTGCTTGTTGATTCTTATCCTCGATTCTATTATCCTTATTGGAGACCGCTGCATGTCCTAGCAATTGCCAATTGGAATTGGCCGAATGATACAGTAAAACGAGCTGAATAGATTTGTACTCGATTCACGCGTTAGTGCCTACTTGTATCGATATTAACCCGTTCACCACCTTACAATTTATCTACTGTAATAGCTACTATTCACAAACACCTTGCAAGTGAAACACTTTCGAAGATATAATTATTATTAATGTTAAAAACTATTTGAAATTATAGTATTTTTAGTTTGGAAAAGTTCTCTCATTGGAACTTTTGTAAGTTGGGACGTTGACATCAAATATCATCCATGGACCCGAATGTTCTCTTCTCATCGTTTCAACAGCTGCCTCCCGCCCCTTCGTCCCAAGAAACTCGTGCGTCACTAGCAGTGCGTGTCCGCTACGATATTTTCTTTTTCTTTAGTCACTTCTTCGGCTACTCCGTCTCTTTTTCGGGCCACGCGTGGCAAAAATGTCTCGGGATGGCGCCGTAAAAGCGTTAACAGGATCACCCAACAGACGCGAGTGCCAAACGAACGCGGATGAACTGGAAACTTTTTCCTCTTTCTTCGTATGCAAGTCGTAAATTAGTCCAGCATTAATGCATACGTTGCCGATTATGATTAATAATACAATCGTACTGCGTAGCGAGATCTAATTAACGCGTTCGACAAACATAAGCAGAATTATTGAAAATTTACGTGAAAATATTTGCTAGTATGATTTATAAGTCACAAAGGAATTATTATATTTGGCGCACACGTGTCTTTAAGAAATTTAAATCTGTTAAGAAATATGTATGCTCATACGTGTCTTACCTTTTACAGGGGTAAAGTACATCCTGTTTTGTGTGGAACAAGGAAATTTGTCGGAGATTCAGCGAAAAAGAAGAAACCGCTAATATTTATTGTCTTATAAGAAGATTTAGAAATAGCAAGTGAAATAAGGTACAAGAAAGCGTGAACTTTAATCCTGGTTAATGTAAATTCCTCGACAGAGGCAATGTCTTCGACTTGGAATTTTATTAATTGTGACCGGTCTCTTGCGGAAAACCTATAAATCAATTTCTGAATTTTAATTGATTAAAAAGGAAATTTTTGTGCCTGCCTCAACCTGGTTAAGAATGATACAACAATCATTCCAAAAGTCACGAAGAATGTATGATGCACGAGTAAAAATAAAATTCTTATTTTGAAATCGTATTATTTTAGCCGAGACGAATTGTTGATACTGACATTGAGCGTACTATTTTACCTGTATGTACTGCATCAAAATAAAAAGCGGTTGTTTTAACTGCAACGTTCCATGTTGCTGCAATCGCGTCAGTCAAAAATAAGTTCCGTTATTTATAACGATTCCGATCATGGAAAAGGTTTATAATACACTGCGCTGCTTCTTTTCCTCAAAACTGTCCAAACTATAAATTCCCACTTTAGCAGGAAATTCACGCAAACCAAAAAAGCTGATTTCAGAAGAATTTCAGAAAATCATATTTCTTTATCTTCTGCAATGGAAGATATGTCGAAGGGTTAAAATCGGAATGGAGCATAATATTAAAAACCAGCATATACTCAATCTCTGATAGCGCATAAGTTTATCATTTCTGACGATGTAAAAAAAGTTTAAATAAAAACAATACCGATTAATTTCTTATATATAGTTTCATCGGTATTGGGGTAAACATTAGTGTACAGTAGTTCATCATTTTCGATGCTGATTCAAAGTGTAAACAAGAAACATTGTTTACGTTGCCGATTTACAAAAACTAATGTCATGCTGTGACATTCATGTTCACTCGCTCGTGCGTAATACTGGAGAGTACTCATTATGTATCGGCTCGTATTTTCTTACGCAAGGTAGAAATGTATCTTTATCAAGGAATGCAGTTTTTATTAGCGAGCAATTGCAAAAGGGATATCCGTTCATTCAACTGGAATTTAATTTCGATTAGTGAATGGTACCAGATACAAATGCTTCCACAAGTATCATTTCTCATCGCTACCAATGAGAAAACTTTCCATTGACGAATATAATTACCATTGCTATCTCTTGACAATTGCAGTACTTTATTTTCAACAAGCGTCTTTCCTACCTCCACTTGCTCGTGCAGATCGTTTTCGATATAGTTGCACCGTTAATTCAACGCGGACTAAATCACGTACGTCTTTCAAAATGCTCCAGGAGAAAGTGTTTTTCACCCAACTTGAATGGGCACGGTTCCTGCGTCATTCGCCCCGGAGAAGTTACTTACTTAACGGTATCTATTTGGTTGTAAAATTATTTCATTGTCGAGAACTACTACTATCGCATAATATCGAATAGTGGAGATGTTGTGGAATTAGTGGAAAAATGTGGTGTGTTTTATGGATAATTTTCCCTCATTTTCCCCTATTTTCCCCGTGCATAAGTGTCAGTATCCGGAGAGCGATTAATGAACACGAGGAAACGCGGATGATATAATAGTTACCGCACTCGTCGTCATAATTCTGAAGATTTTTATGATTGTATGTGTATACATACGTTGCGTAAGTGAGCTCATTAGAGAAGTGGTACGGCAGATTTTTTGCCTTGCTCCTCTTTTATTCCCATAGCTATTTCGACTAGTTCTATCATTACTACTCATTTTTTCTCTTCTTACACCGTCCGAGCGTGCCATTTTTTCTTCGATGAGAACGACTTTATCGAGTATCGGTTTCTCTTCTTTGCACCTCCATTTGTTCCTCGGATCCTTGTCTTCTTCGCTATTCTTCTTTTTCATTCTTCGATCTTGCACCGGTTTACCAGCCTCTCGACTTGTCTCTTCGGCTACATTTTTTCTTGGATCCTTCGGTCGTTTACGTTGCAGAGTCTGTGTTTTATTGCTTCTTGACCTCTTTCAACTTTTATCGCGCGTCTTCTAACTCTTCTCTTCCTACGGTTTATTCCCCGTGTTTCCTTGTTGACTCTGTACACTACCTTTGGTATCTCTTTTTGAACTTCTATGACGTCTGCGTCCCGGTACCGCGAGCGAGCCTCGTCATTTCCATTCTTCGGTTAGCTTTCTTCCTTGTTTCTAAAGTGTCTCGAGTTGCACTTCCGTCCTTCGCTCTTCCGTTACCCTTTCTTTTGTGGCGATCCGGTCGGCTCCAGTCCCATTACACTTGTTTTGACCTTCTCACCCGGACTAGTCTCTTTTTCTTCCACTCATCCTCTTGTTCATCAGCCGTATGGTTGGTCGGACCAACAAAAGATGGTTTTCCTGGTGGATTTACTATTCCAAATTCTCTCTCTCTCTCCCTCTCTCTCAAGCAAGCAATATTAATCCGTGGTACTGCTCATGCAACTAAATGCAGAGTATGAGCAGTGTACTCGTGTTACGTGGTTTGCGTTTAGCGCCGCTTTGATCCTTCGGCGGCCTAGGAAATAAGACGGTCATCGCGTGGTAAGGGGCATGAGTAGCAGCGTAAAACGGTGAAGACGAGCGGGTGAAAGAAGAAATGATATTTACTGGAGAACAACGGGGACAGAGGAGAGAGCGGGAGAGAAAACGTCGCGAGATTGGGAGAGCGAACCGGCAAGAGGCAAAGAGGCCAGAGGAGAGACACCCGTCGGCTCGTCGCCCCGTCGCGAAGCGTCGGTCCGTCCCTCAAGAGTCAAGAGGAAAAAGGAAGAGGACAGAGACCACCAAGAGTGCGAGAAAGGGGAACGAGACACGACGGAGACAAGAGTGGAGAGGAGAAGAGAGGATCAGCGGGTACGCGAACGCGGAGGTCACCATTGACGCAAATCCATCTGGGCCTCACGTGACCGGCCGTGCTGGAACACAATACTCGAGAGCGCGGACGCGGCACCACCTTTCATTAAATCCATGCCTCCGTGGTGCTCCGTGGCTTCGAGCGCTTATGGTCTTGCCTCGCACCGACTCGCCTACATAATGGGCAATTAACATCACCGAACGACCAAGTCGTGCTCGACCTGACGATCCTCCACTATCCTCTGCCATTCTCCATGATCCTTCTCTTCGAATTCCATCGATAGCTGACACTGCTTACCGTTTACCCTTTTACTACTTGGGAACCGATGCATCGGCTTTCCATGTTCAAATAACTTTAAACAGACACAAAAATTCAAGTATAATTTTCCCTATATAAAATTGTGTTTGCAAACTACATAATTCTTAAAGTGGCTTTAAATTTTACTAATGTAAGACGCAACGTTGCTACTTCGTCTCATTACGAGACTATTTAAGCATTTTGCTGTTAAGTCAAAGGAACATTTGAATAATTGGATGTAAAGATGTTTAGTGACGAGACACAAGCGGATGTAGAAGTTTCAAAACCTTCTGTCAGCAAGGTTTTTAAGTATAAGGATAGTCGCTTGAATGTGAGCGATGGAAGATGTAATTGCTTGGACATGACGCTCAGCTATCTTATTCTCTCGAGGAATGTTTTATCGAGATATTTTATTATAGTAATTCACCACGCGCGTTGACTGAAGAATTTAGAATAAGCTTTAGCAGACTTTTTGCAGCAGGCAATTTCGATTTCAGATTTTCTAGTTGCGTGGGTTTGATGCATTGAAATAGTGGAGTTCACTCGGAAAGCGAGGAATCACATGGAACCACAAAGTAGAATATCCTTTTATTGACTACCAATTTATTTCTTCCTTGTGTACGCTATCGAGCCTATGAAACTGATGGAAAACAGCAAAGTCAAGCGAAATTGGCATATGTTGTTAGCATAAAATATCCGAAGGTTGATTTTTCACCTGTTCTTTTTGTACGTAGATTTCGAATGCGATTGGAATTAACATTTCTAACTATCTGTATACGCGCAACACAGCTTTTGTTCGAATAACTAATAACTATTATTTCTGCCAGCAGTTTTGCACTTGCTTTTGTTTTAGAAATGCTCGAAGCACATCCGATGAGTTGGCAAAAGTAGAATTGTTCATTACAGAGCAGCACATTGAATTTTAAGAGAAGTAGCGATGGAAGTATGCAAGCGATTTTGCAATCGTGCTTTACCGCTCAACATGTTTTGAAGTTACAGTAGCAACGTGCAATGATATTTGGCAACATAGATACGTAGATATTACGACTGGTAGTGTGTAAACCCCTTAATAGAAACATTTAAAAGAATTTCTTGCAGAACCTAGAGATCATTGCACCCAAAGTCTGTTTAGCCATCTGCCCCCTTTTTCCGATGAAATTTCGTAAAAATTTAACCATATACATATACTCAGGAAATGTCTAACGTTAATTAATGTTCTCTTCGACACATTATAATAGCTTTTCTTCATGCTTCATTCAAATACAAGTGAAATTTCCATGTTACATCATTTCCAACCCGATAAGATATACAATATTTCTACGTTTTCTGTATGGCAACTATACAGCATAGATAGGTGTTATTTAACATTCTTCTGATTTGATGTAACACATTTAACTTTGTGTGCACCGAAAAGCATTTTCTGCAGATAAAATTACAACTGATGCCGGGATAGTTTACAATGTGAATCCAATTATGCGAGAAGATTTAAGTGATTTTATCTGCATCTGTTATGATTGTCATGCATAATCACGGCGAATGTGTAAAATGTGACGCGTGTATTACGTAAATGAACAAGATAAAGGCACAGATGAAGCAACTTGGTTCGGTGCAGTTTACCGTAATGTATACTGAAATACGAGAAAATTATTGGCGTGTCTCTTTACCCTTTTACTCGAGCCATTTGACCGATGACGACAAGTGTTTACTTCACCATAGTCATCGGTAACATTTTATTACGGTTGCACATGGCTTTTGTTACATCCGCAAAAGTATCGCGCGTGGTTTAAAAGAGATCGCTAAAAATGATTGTCATTGAGATTGCCGATGCGATCAGGAAGATGGGATACGTACCGAAATTGGTGTACGCGATGAAGATTTAATTCCGAACACTGGAAAGGAAAATGTGGTATATGTAAGAGTTTGTATAAAATTAGTATCCACAATTCTGACGTTCTAGACAACTGTTCTTTTTGGATTTTAGTTCTAGTGCTGCGCGAAGAATATTCGGAAGAGTATCTTTCGAGCTGCAAAACGGGTTTGATATTTTTGCCCCTTAATTTATACGTTGGCTGATCTCACGTAAGTTTCTTTTTGGGTTCTACTCCTATCTCGATACTATAGAAGGAATATTCGATGTATTTGGCCCTTCCGATTCGCTCAACTTTTCATACTTCCTAATCCTTGTTTTCAATGTTACTATATGTGTATGCGACGGATACTTACCGATGATGAATAAACATAAAGTTCCTACCAGGGTCGCTCATGCACTATGTGATCAAGCACTCGACTCATATTAATTTAAAAAATACCATATATTTCGACGTTTTTTATTTGTGGGAAAATGTTGTTTTGTTTCATTCGAGTTAGCGTATAAAAAATATGTAGCATATTAATATTAGCGTTCAAGTACATATTTCTTCTGTGCAGCTTTCTTTTGCTACCTCACTCAGTGAAGAAATCTTTTGGTAAATTAGAAAACGTATTTACAATATTCAGGACGAGTTTCTTAACTCGTTATATCATATAGTAATATAGAAAGAATAAAATACTGTTGTTGTATGTACAATTTCCTATATCTGCAAAAAAAATAACTGATCTATGTCATCCTTATTTTTCCCCTTTGGACTCAACTCGGTGTAAGGATTCGTATGACGTATTGCAGCATTTTTGCCAGTTCATGTTCTTCCGTTTTGTCGTCCATTGTCAGTAACGTGAGTCTTCGTAAAGCCTCTTGTATACTTTGCGGGAAACCAGCGCTCCGCGCTATTAATTTCCCTTTTTGGTTGTTAGCAACGAGGGACCACAGCATAGAGCCAGCAATCTTGATCTCAGCTACTGATCCATTTTTAAAAATATCATGCAGAAGGTTCATAAAATCCACTGAAAAAACGTCATGACGCGTAAGTTGTCTTCTTCTTTCGCTTCTTCAAAGGCGAAACTGTCTTATTATCGAGGCACTAGTCGGCTCACCTGAACTCAGCAACCGTGGTCGATTCGCCAGATTGAATGCCAAATTGCGCAATATGGAAATCGCGAGAATTCTACTGGACAGCGAAGAGCATTTTGCCAACTGTAACAGGACGTCTAGACCATCGACAGCCTAAAAGAATTCGCCGCGTAAAAAAAAAAACGTTTGGATAATAATCAGAAAATTTTCTGTTACGTACTTTAGGTACGCATAATTGACCCTCTTCATAGTAGGTGAAGTCAATTAGGAATTCCAAGCAGTACAGTTCAACTTGTGGCCATGGCTGAGCTCTTTTTGTACTAATTGGATGAATCTTTGTGAAGAATTGAAGAAGATTGCTCTAGAAGAATATTCCAATTCGGTAAACTACTTACTTAGCCCTTAGAAATAAAAGATTCTATCATTACCTTTCCTATTGATACTCGACACTCGTGTACATGAACCGCATTTCGTAAAATATGAAACGCAAAGTGTAATTTGTTCTTGTCAAACGTTTGACCCGATCTATCAATTTCTTTGCAAATTAATTGTATAATAACGTGTATTAAAGCGAGAGTATTTGGAGTTTTCCGAATGCTGGTACCGGGTAATATGGTCGTCAATGTTAATGACAGGGCGGCTAAAAGAATTTTTCCATGTTTCTATTGTTTTTTAAATTCAAAAATATTGTCATTATTATTGTATATACGTGTTTGTAAAATATATTACCCGAAGGACATTTTGTCGTATATGTCGCTAATAGCTTCAGTACATTTGTACATATAGTTTTGTTCAAAGCGATCCAAGCCCATAACTTGTGCAAGACATCTGCCAAACCAGCTTTTGTCAATACTTCTTTGACTTGCCTGCTACCGTACATAAAGTTCAGCAGTAGAGTTAGAATACCATTTATGTCTTGCATGAGCGGATGCGCCTACGAGAAAGAATCAAGGAAAATCGTTTAAGAAACGTATAAAAACTGTGCTGGGGATATTCTACGCAGTGAATCGTTAACGTTTGCAATACCATTCTATTGTTTCTGTAAATATTCCACTGGAATTTCCACTTCTGACGTAGGTAACATTATAAAATAAAGATTTGTGGTGCAAATAATCGACGAACTATGTGAATCATACACTATTTGTATACTGACCTTTTTCTCTCGTTCCAATTGATTCTTGTAAAGCTCAAAGGGTTGTAGATTAAGCAGAACGTATAATTCTTTGAGTATCATTACAACAGTTTCCGCAAGATTGTTGCGTAAAGCAGTTTGCTTAGCTCTTTTAGATACACAAAGTAAATTAGTAAGAGCACTGATAATTAAATCTTTATCCTCCGTTTGCTTTCGATTTTTTTTCGACCTGGTATAGTTATACGCTATGAATAAATGTAACAATGCCTCACAGAGGTCTTCGCCTATCGTAAAAATCCCTCCATCAGTCTCTTTCTCGTGAACCGTTTCCAAAATCCCATTCTCATTCTCACGTAATTTGTTCGAATACTGATTAGCATTCTGTATGGCTAATTTATTAACATCCGACATAAGCTTCCTTAATTTCTTATTTCGACTATCATTTTCGTTGTAGGTTACTGTCGCATCCAATGTTGTCTTAAGGCAAATATTGCTTTTCCCCAAAATTTCTTTCTGAATTTCTTGAGACAACAAAAACGCCAAACAGCTAATGCCACTCATTCGCAATTCAGCTCCTGCACTTTTTATAGCTGTGGATATGGAAAAGAGTATCGTTTCTGGCCCACATAGCTCTAAAGCAGATTGTATTTGCTCAAAATGCTGGCCGTCCGTTAACGACAGTACGGCAATAAAATTAAAGATACCAGTCCACAATTTGTCTCGTAGTTTTTCTAATTCTGGCTTGTTGTTATTATCGTTGTTGTTGTTATCTAAAAATATTACAAACATTTAAGATTTTAAATAAAATTTCATTGCTTCTTACTATGAAGATACATATGAGAATAAAAACAAAACTTACGATAAAGTTCAGGGTTTAAAAGGGAAAACAGTGTGTAGATGGAATCGCGCGAGAAGCTTACAATAGTTGCATATTCACTACTATTCGTGATACTGTTGGTCAAAACTGTACAAATCCCGATATACATCTCCAAGATATCATTGTAATGTGTCAGACCTTTTCTCGTTTCAATATCCCGAGGAATTTCAGTCAAACATCTGAAATATTATTATTCATGATTTGACACTTTTTTTACAGAAGCAAGAAAACAATTAGAATCGTTATTACCTTAATAGGTATTTATCCACTGAATGTTCGTATAATAGTCTCGCGGCTTCGTGTTGGCCGAGAAATATCAAATTATTTAATAAATTGCACGCAGATGTTATTAACGATGGGGTAGCAATTAGCTGTGTGGCAGTATCGACGTCCGTAATTTCCGATTCGCGAGCTGAAACTAAGCAAAATTAATATAATTGCCGGATAAGGAGAATAATTGCGTAGATCAAATTATCTTTGATTCATGCATTTCCTACGAAAACTTACAAGCCTGCAGTTCATCCTGACAATTATATAAATATGAAACGGTTCGTGGTACCAACGACGTACATCCTGATTGTGCACTATGTACAGAAAGTGCTTTTTCATTTTCTTGCTCTCGATTGTTCACCAAATCAGGATCCAAGGTAGTCGATACGTAAATATTCGAGCATAACAAACTAATTTCATAATATATATTACTCTGTTCCACATATATTAATATAGCATTAGGTTTCAACGAATCCACCTGCATTAAAAGAAACATTATAGAATATACTAATTTTTATAGACAATTTGATAGGTGTACTTACGTATTGGAATGTCACTGAATCACAGTTCTTGACCAAATTACTGAATGCAAGACAGGCCTGTTCTTTAACGATGCAAGATTCTTCTCTACTCGTAATGCATTCGAGTAACGATTGGCAAAGTTCACTTGGCGCAATGGCGATCGTGTTCAGTAGTTGAGCAGCTGTATGTACATTGTTGAGTAGACCTGCCAATAGTTGTAACGCGGATGCTCGCACTAGAGGATCTCGATTTTGCCATAACATTGGAAGCCAGTTTAATGGGCGACCTTCTTCGTACCAAAATACTGCAAATGCCTGTAACAAGCGCACGATGTTGTTGTTGTTGTTGTTGTTTGTTTACGTTAAATTGTTCACAATTTTTCTAACGCGAAACTCACTTACATTCTTGTGAAAATTGATCTGCATCTGATAGAGTAGATGATTCAAACATATAATTGAATTTCGGGTTATCGAGAGACCCATAAAACTGATGGTGCCAGCACCGTGAAACGATATTATAAGTTCGATGAGGGTGGTACCCAAAGATACCAACAAATTTTTGTATCCGTCCCATTGACATCGGCCAATGAGGTACGTCAAACACGTCAGTAACCAATCGAGATAAGCCAGATTATAAAAATGTTGCTGATCACCGAAAGACAAAGTTGAGAATACAAGCTCGATGAACTGAATCCACGTGTCTCGATTATCGAATGATTCTTTTTCGTGTTTCTCCATCGCTGCGCACGTGCGTGCTAATTTTAAAATTGATTGATGAACATCTTGATTATCTAAATCGAGATTCTTGAACAATTCGCCTAATGATTTTGTCATTTTTTTTAGTATTGCGCTAATCCAGTCACTTGCTCCTGCGAAACAAGGATGAACGACAAGTGATATTTTTCCTTTTATCCTTTTCCAATAATTTCTTCGTAGAATTTTCTTGACGCTCACCATTTTTTAGAATGTTCACATAGAATTGCAGGAAATTCATTACATCAACGAATAAGTCGCAATCTTCTTTGCTGGCCGGATGTGACAGTAAGAACCTCTTAAAAGTTTCCTCCCATGGCAATGAATTGAGTTCTCTCGTCTCAATTTCTGAGTGAAGTTTGTAAAATTTTAAATACCTAAAAGAACAATTTATTGAAAATTGTGTGAAATTCGACCATTTCTTTCTTCATTGACATACATATTACATACATCGTTAGATAATCCAGAGCGCAGGATACACTGGCATGTGTGGTAGAATTCTGTACATTGTACAATTGTTTCCGACAACAGACCGGAGGAAAACTGTAATGAAACACTAAGAATTCGTTTTCTTGAATTGCGAGTTTCTCTGATGGAACAGAATTATTAATATCATCGAAAGATTTCCATAACATGTGTAGTTGATCGTGCCATTCCCAAGCCCAGTACTGTCTAACAAACCTCAACGCAGTTGGATTGCTACCGTGAAGAACTGCAAAAAAGGTTCGATTTATCGAAGAATAAAATTCATAATTGTATAGAACTTATGAAACACGAGTAGTTGTATTCTCACCGGAAACATCGGAGCGTCTGTGCATACTGACTTTCCAATGAGATTTGCACGAGAGTGGCAATTTTATTTTTGTAACAATAAGATGAGGTAGAGAAATAGAGGACTGGTCGTAACGATCGTCATTCTTTTCCACCGATTTCATGATGTACTTGTTGTACAAGAGTAAACATAACAAGTGGGATCCATCAACTTTGACTCCTTCATTATTTGGAAAGAGAAGCATGCCTTAAATAATTTTCATCCGATTAGTTAACTAGTTCACCAAATAAGTATTCGCTGTATTACATTTACGTACTACGTAAAGTATTCGACAGTATTTCGATACGCGTCGATAAATCCTGCCGGATACACGAGTCATTGGATGCTAATAATTTTAGAATGGCCAATATTGGAATCACGAATTCTGAATGATACAAGTAATCTTTCTCCATCTGCAAATTAATACATAACATATGTCACAGACGTTCGATAATTCTGCCAGAAATTGACGAGCAGAGAAACTTACTAGTACTTTGTTAAAAATGTCCAATATGAGGGATAATCCATTTTCCGTGATAAATGGTTTATGCAACGTGATGTCCGACAGCATTACACTAATTTGTACCAATGCAGATTTTCGTATCTTTGGATCAACCTCGGGACCATTAAGCATCATCAGCACAGATGACAAATTGCTTTTCTGTTAAAAACAATATCGAGAGAATTATTCTTTGTCAATTGCTCGTACTAAGATAGTATCGATTACGAAACGAATGCATAAATAAAAGGCGACCTGATAGCTTCCTTCTGGTCGTTTAAACAGTCTCGGCCGCTCGAAGATACAAAGAGAATTGAGAGGCAAACCATGGAGTGACGCCAATCGTGGTAATTTTTGTGCTGAATCTTTTTCCTTTCCAAGAAGCCAAATTAGACGGCACAAAGCTTCTTCCCTGATATCGCTGTTCGAGGCAAACAAAAATCTCAAATTTCCTTTTAAAACCTACAACAAATCATATGGAACATTATTCTCCGTGGTTATCGATGTATCGATTAATTTCCCGGTTTCTGAATGAGTAGTTTACCTCAATGTACGGAATCTGAATGTTAGACGAAACATCAGGATCAAACATTTTCGTTACGCATTGTCCTAAAACTGTTGAAGGATCAGCGTGGCATTGGAGTAACGGTAACGTTGGAATAATCGCATCCAAAAGCTTTAGCCATCCAGTTTCTCCCATATGGACACGAGCTTTTAATACGTAGACCAACAATTCCTCCGACATTCTTTTTATCTGTACATATAAATGAAAAGAATACGAAAGAGTAAAATATGTATTTTCGTATTGAGTAATATCTCGACACATACCCTCTCGTCTTCGTTTGTCACGCCGTACAAAACAATTTCAGTCAGAATGCTAGGATCCATTAAGAAGATTATATTCTCCCAGGATAGTTTTTCCCTGTTGTATTCTACTCCCAAGATAGTTTTAACGAGCGTATAACATTCTACATACGTTGCATGCTGTACATCGGTATCTCCACTCGCCAACAAGTGGAGAATCAATTTTGTGGCTAATGTACGATCCTCGTTGTTCAATGAATATCTTAAAATATTTTCGATGGTAATATTTCATTGTACGTTACTCTCTTCTAAATCAACAATCCATATAAGTTGTCTACATACCGATGTATGTTCTGTAAGAATTTTACAGCTTTTTTAACAATATTGAAATTCTTGTGGTAAGGTAAACTCAATTTCGAAGCGTATAGTTTTTTTAGTAATTCCGAGTGAGAAAAGTCGCCAGATTCTTTGATCAAGTATATTGCAGCACGCATTGATTTTGCTATTACTCTCGTATCATCGAACGTTTGTAACAACGCGACTTCCTCATTATCTTGAAATCGCTGTAAAAATAAATATCCTAAATGATACAAGAAATAAATTCGTATAAAATAAATGCTAATACTTACGCGAGCGTATTCTTGAAGAATTGAATGGAATCGTGGATATAATAAATAGATTGGCGCGTCCATAATAGCTGTACATATCGATGTCTTCAAGGACAAAGGTATAACGATATCAGCTATTTCTACAGGAACAATGTTGCTTAACAATTTCACGCTGATTGACAGAATGTGTAAATAAGCAATTCTAAAGTGATCGATGTCATTATAATTGCCAAAATACTCCAATACTTCTCCCAACATATTAAATACATTTTTTAATTCTTCAGTGACTTTTAGAGCATTACTGTCATTGGACAACCAAATATTTGGCATAACATTTATAATTAATAATTGAACTAATTCGTATGTCACGTCGGATATGTGTTTCACATTCCTCAATGGAAACATGGGATCCAATGGGATGCTCAACTGAGCTAAAACTCGCTTCAGTGATTCTATGCAATACGTGGGTATAAGCATCTGTTGTACTTGCAAACTAGAATCATCCGTATTGTCTACGAGACTTTGGCTTCTTTCGCTTGTACCCTGGACAATGAACAAAGATAATTACATTGATCCGGATGCTCATATTTTATAGTTATTCTAAAGTTACTCACCGTTGACTGATACGCTTGATAATTAGCTTCTGGCAAACCACCATCAGGACTGTCCCTCGCTTCCGATGACGAGTAAATATTACTGCTCAATTTCGCTGCCAGTAACTATTGCGAATGGAATTTATAAAAGATTTGAAAATATAAAAATTCAAAAACATTTCGTTACCTTCTGTTTTTTATTTGCAATGGACGGTTCGCAGTAATAGTAAATCCTGAGTCTCAATGATCGTGTTAACTTGTACAAAGTCTTTAATATCGTTGGAACTACATTATTGGCACCAGATTCTGTCGATTGATTATTTGTTTCCAGTAAATTGTGAAGAATCTAGATAAATACAAATAAAACAAATTTGTTAGTATCGTACACTTTTGACGAATAATATAAACTGTAAAGATTATATGTACCGTAACTATAGCTGGTCTTTGAAGGAAAACTTCAGCTGGAAAATCTTGCATCATGATGTTTGTAATAAACTGGCATGTGTGCAGAATTAAATTTGTGTCAGAAGTATTGCTCAAAGCTTCTTCGACCGCCGTTAGTACTCCTTTATCCGACGTTACCAAAGGTTGCCATGGCATTATGAGCCACTTAATGCCACTCTCTACAGTTTTTGAAATAGGAGTTCCATCTCCACATTCCAATGTTAAATCGAACGGAGTAGTGCTGGATGGAAGTAAAATTGCTTGGATTAATAGAGTAATAAATATATTTTTCTCGTAATAATCTACTTTATATCATACTTGTCCAATGCGGAAGGGGGATTCAATATACCGTGAGTAACACTATGATCAGGAAGTGTATAGTCATTTGTGGAATTATAATCGTTGCGTTCGAAGTTTGTAAAACTCGATTTCTGCAATAATAATCCTTGTGTTTATCGCTGTATACTTAGATACCATATTGTTCAGTGACACAAATTACCTTTATGTTATTTGTTTGTCTTCCTGTAAGATTCGAATCGTCAGACTTTGCTACAGCTTCTTCTAACTGGTTCAGCTTTTCGTGCCATGTGGAATCCAATTTTCTCCTGAGTGTCTGCAATTCATTCTGGAATCTGTACTTCCCAAAGGCACTTAAATAGCTACTATTTTCCTGCTTTAAATCAAAAGAAATTATTACAGCAATAGATGTATGCTTTTTAGTAATTGGCATCTTTAAGACTACTCTATTAGTTAATCTTCAATGGAATTGCCAAAATTCAATCAGCAATAAAAAACAATTTCTATAATTGACATTGTTTAATACAGTTCATGCAATGACAAATAAGATTCTAATGACAATTTAAATTTCTTATGATCAGTACCGTTATCAGTAGAAGCAATAAATCCAAAACTTTGGCTGGCTGTGGAATCGTGTCGAAAGAGAACCAATTGAAAAGTTTTAATATCAATTCTTTCTTGATAACATCCGAATCACATTTAAATCCGAGATCGTATTTTGAAACAATGTTATCGAGAGCCCTCGATCTGATCTCTTCGATATCGTGGCCTGTAAAAATATAAATATTTTCTTTCTTTATTCTTCATACCAATGACTAATATTTCATAATTCATTGTATATTGTTATATATACCTAATTTTCGAACGTGAAGTGACGTTATTCCATTGAGATTTGACATTTTAGCGTAGAGTAGGCCGTCACAACATTGTAGGTTAGCCGTCACCGGGAATCTTCAAATATTTGACCGCCAAGTCCCAAGTGCATGATGGGTAGATACTCAAGCGTAACGCACAATGAGCTACATTTTTAATGAATGCTACCTTAAAGTTGATCTCTCGATCTCTCATAGAGGGCATAAGCGGTACAAATCAAAATCAATTTATTCGTTTAGTCTCGTTACAATTATTGAAGTGATTACAAAGTGTTTTCCCTCGCAGTGGAATTTTTCGCAGACCAGACTTTCATCTCCAAAAGGTCAGTGAATATTATCATAAACTAATATCGAATTTTCTCCCATTATACACTTTATATTTGAGTGACCATATTATTTTTAATTAACCCTCCAATTCAGAGTTAGAAAATTTCATTTGCTTACAATACAGCTCAATTGTTATTGTAAATGCTGCAAGCATGGAGAAAATTTATCGAGCTTGTAAGGTAAATAAGATCTAATTGAAAAAATCGTGTTACGAATTAGAATGAAATAATTGTAACGGTATCGTTAATTCGTAGATAACTTTCTCAATAAAATGTAAATCGATCGCTAGAGGATAGAATTAGAAGAGAAAAATAAAGAAAAGAATTTTCTTTCGTTACACGCTCGAGAAACCATCTCCAGCCTCTTCCCCGGCGGGAACAGAGGGAGAGAGCAGGAGAGAGTACTTGCTAACACTGGTGCGCGCGCTTTTACCCCAAAACCAGAACGTACTCGCGGGTCCCGCGCTTGCGTACTGTCGCGAGATACTCGTTCAATCGAATTTGATGCAGTATCAACACGATATAACACCACCGTGGCCTGGGAGAAGCGAGAGACCGAGAGTGAAGAAGCGATTTCACGTTTCGCGATGATTTTCTTTAAGGGCGTACGCGCCTCAGCTTTGCATTTACAAAATATCGATTCAGAGGTAGCTTGGAGTAGAAACTGCTGTGCCTCCAAGACTATATCGTTCGCTATCCACCTGAGGCAACACGAATCCGACACCTTCGATTATTCTCTTGCGGCTTTGTACGGGTTTTGGCCTCGCTGAATTTGGCTGTGCGAGGCACCATGACACTCACTTCCAACCAGAATCGTGCTCTTTCGAGCTCTGTCCCAATTCCATGGTCGATGTTTGACCTACATCCCATGATTCACCCTCAGTAATGAGATTAAGGGTGTTAGTCTAGCTTAATAGGGGTATTATGTTTTTATACGTTCATTAGAAATGATGATAGTACTACTCACCGTTTTATTCTCCTGCCCTGTATACATGTAATATGCTTTTGCGAGTGTCCTTATGACGTATTTGGATATCATTCGGAGGGCAGGGATGGGAATAAAGAGAGGCTGACGTTGTTTTTGATGGTATGTGCGCGTGTGTATGTGTGTGTGGAACAGTGAGATATCAGGTTTCTTTACTTCCCGTAAAAATGGAATAATTAAGATATAGTGATGTATTTAGTACTTCCGATTACCGTAGGAGGTTTATGAGGGTAACATTTATGGGGATATTTATACTGGGTCGGGCGATAATAATACGAGCCATTTTCAAACACCACCGGCCTGTAAGCGGCGCGTACTATTTTTTCTTTTAATCTCGTTGTTTATATGCGTTACATAATGTGCAAGGATCTTTATTACGCACTGGGGCTTAGCAAAAATAGTTGGGATTTGCAGAGGAAGCTTGCACTGATATTTTTACAGAAAGGTAGGTTGTCCATAATTTTCCGAAAGGCTTAATCCGCTTGAGTTCACTGATATTTCTAAAGGAATTTTCTCCAATCCACTGGGATAACCTTGCAATTTTGCCAATATGGATACAGCGAAAAGACATGCATACCGACTAGAAATTCGTTCAGAGGAATTGTTGATATCGGAAAGTATCTCGGTGAAATCCAATAAATGGAGATCCAATGCACGAGTGGATTTAACGCTGCAAGCTTTCTTTCGGATAGACCGATCCGTATGCAAGTCAATTTTCCTAATTAGTATTACTTTACTTGTACGAAACGCGAATGTCAGGGGGAAGTTTGTACGTCGCCAACAGGCCGGTAGTCCAAGAGCCAATCGAGTTCGAAAGGACCGTTTAATCACCTTACGAAATATACAAGGATAATTATTCGAAGCACATGCCTTCGGCTAATGGGGTTCGTGTGTAGGTATTACAATCGGATTAACTTTCACAACACTGATTTACATAATTATGTACACGTCATTTAACTGCATATAAACATATAAAAGGTACAAGACTAGTCATCGAGTCGTTGGTAATCGTCCTGGAGGTTCCCAACACGAGGAACGCAATTCTGGGCTCTCTTTCTTTCGTTTCCCCCCTCGCGAGGGAGAGTGCGAGCAATTCGCGACTGCCACCTCTCGTTTTATGTACCTTTTTCTCCTTTCTCCTTTCTCTCCCCTTCCACGTTTTTTTTTCATCGCAACAGGGCGTTCGCACAGCTTCGACGGAGAAAGGCCAATGCTTTTGCACCCTGTTCTACCACCTGCTCTATACACTGGGAATTTGTCGCAGAACGGAAAAGCGCAAATTGAAACGGCATGATTATAAAGTTCGTTGTTCGATTACCGTGTCTGTTTGTATTCTTTTTAGTCTATTGGCTGTTCGCTTAAGTGCTTTGTACGTGTAGGTATAGAGTGTGCGATCGTTTTAATACGAAGAAGCATGATGCCTCGCAAGGGCTGTGTGTTGCGCTCTCTGTTTCGATTTAATCTTGACCCTGAATAAGTAAGGTGCCGCGAACGATGTTCTCGACGTTAATAACCGCCTGGCACAAAGTTTGCGAATCATTTCGATAAAGTGACGACGTTACTGTTAAGAATATCCACGGCTACAACAGTTGTCTGCAAGCGACTTTACATTACGGACACTCGGAGAATATGACTTATCTATAATAGAGAGTCTACCAACACCAATGTTTAATTTGTATCAACATGCAGAGGGGCTGTTTTTTTTTGTCTACGATGGTACATTCAAACGGAATTAAAGAAATTGTATTTCAGAATGACGCTGTGTGCCACTACATTGCGAAAAATTGGTCGTTCTAGTTTACATTTCATTTTTGTATTCCATTAGTAGACACTTATATCGAAAATGCAAATACCGTCAACAGGACATTTTACATCTACTAAAACGTCGGCGTGTTAAATCGCACAATGGATATTTCCAAGTTACTACAGTGTACATCCTCTTTGGTGGATAATGCAAGAGACAGTTTGTGAAAACTTTATGGCCAATTATCAGAGTTTCCAAGTGTCGAACAAGAAGAAACCCTCAATTAATAAATAAACAACACCTTCCATAAAGTTTCTTGACGATCCTCTTTGACCTCGAAAGCTAGATTCACCTTGACCTTTCTCGGTACGGTAGAATGAACCCTCGGGTGAACCAGTGAAAATAAAGGCCCGAGCTTCTCGAGTTGCAATAGTGAATTACGACTACTTTCAGTTGAAAAAATCACTTTGCGCGGATGTCAACGCGCGAGACTGGTTCCAGCTCAGTGACTTTCGCCATTCCTTTTTAGAAGCACCAGACCCGTGCCAAGTTCTCCTAATTACCAAGGACTAATTGTTGGAATACAATTTTTGAGTGTTATCGCAGTTACTCCAGCAAAGCGAGGTGTTGCCAGACACGCTTGTTTAAATCTAGCCGGCTGTTACTCTCGTGCACCTCGACTCACGGCTATCGCAATGCAAATTGATCGTCCGGGCATTTCTTCGCTGCCGTTGAAAGAATCTAATTGTAAGCCGGCTCTACTCGAGAGGTATTTCGATGCAATTACGCGCCTAATCAACGAGAATTACAATTGATCGTTATTATGATTCCGAGCAATTAATTATGCGTTTAACTGCGATTAATCGGTTCCTTATGGCGATTGGCGGATATGTTCGGCCACGAAATTATTTTGGTATTCATGCGAGAACCACTGATTAATCGTGCTTATGCAAATGTACTACTAACGCGCCGTGCGATACTGACGCGAAATGGGGCACGACTGAATGAAAAAATTCATCGATTCTACTGCTGCTGCAAAATCTATTATATCGCGAAACCGGAAGTGTATAATTCAATAGTAGCGGGGTGAGAATGTCCCTTACTGCCTAGAAATTTCCCGATACAAACGTACATGTATGCAACGGTGAGAAGCTCGAGTAATGATTGTTGAGAGAAAGGTAAAATCAAAAGTGGTTTTGTATAAGTTGAGATATTCAAAGAGGCCCCAGTAAGTCCGTTCCCTTGACAATTAATCAAACCTCCGTCTCCGAACGTCGCTAGACTCGCCACTCGCAATCTCAGCCTGAGCTCGTTACCCGCAAAAAGAGAATTGAGTGAAAGATGTACTTATAAGACCACACTGAGGGTCCTGACTCTCGTCGCTCTCAAGTTGCGCGCAGCGTTAAAAACGGACCCTGCGAGACTCAGGAGCATTCGTTACATCTTCTTTAACCTTCACTCAACGCGTCTCTCGCGTTATCATCCTAATTAATTATGACGAAAACCTCTCGGAAATTTACCGCGAAACTGTTTTTATCCACTTGCTGTTCCTAGAAATAGGAAAAGAGATGCAATTTCGTCTAGATCTAACGTGCAAGAGCCGCAGGAGAGTTTCGCAATTCTTGGTTAATCGACCTGCTTCTTAACGTCGTCATAATTAATTATGACGCTTTTATTTGCCACGGAGATTTATACGGTTGGCGTGCGGGAACGCGAGGCCACTAACGTAAGACCTGATACGTCGCGTCAACAATTAACGCAAGACCTTCGACCCGCCGATCCTAAATCACCGGTCAATTCGAGACGCTGGATTTCGTTCAACGTCTTCGTCTTTCTCCCCTTCTCATTATACTTCTCTCCCTATCTCACGAAACTCGTAAAAGTACATGTCGTACTCTTAATTATTGCTTTCAATGTTACGTTGTTCGGTCGCTTTATAAACTATGTATCCACGCCTCGTATGGCGCGCTTGCCCTGCGTGTTCTGGTACACATTGCCGACGAAATTACTCGTCGTCGAACACGTTGGCCAACGCAAGCAGGGGAGAAACTCGCGTCAACCTTGTCAACAGCAATTTAGCAGTGATTTTCCTGCACAGTTTGCGAACACTTGTTCGCCTCGACCTCGATGAAAGTTGCACGAAGCTTAAAAGAACTGGCCGCAGGGATAATTTGGAAAGAAAGATTTGGACGAATGACAATCATTTTTGAAGATTACGAAGGAAATAGACAGAGACAATTATTGGTAGTTCTAGCGTTAATTAATAAGTAGCATCGACGGGTCGAAAGAACAGCGCGAAGCTGTACGTAATCTTTAGCGATGCACGTTTGCATCAAATACCTCGGGAATCGATCACATCTTTTCCCGAGGTGGACACTGTTCGGTATACATACGAGTAACATCGATGTGGCTTTGGTGTTCCGTACCCGTGACTTTCTCTTAAACCTTGTAAACCGCTTGAATTGAGCGAAAGACACGATTCTACCCTTTTCCGCGGATGCCTCGTCGATCCTTTATACCCTTTTCCACTAAAATCACCTTATTGTTAGTACAACTATCTTAAGATCTTAGCACTCGCATTGTTTTCGTCCGTTCCTCAAAGAGATACGCCTCTTTTCAACGCGAACCTTCAGGAAGCGTCTCTACATTTCCAAGAGAAAAGCCAAAGGTTCTAATGTCGATTTATCTTCTACCGCCTCCTGCGTAATTCGAGTTAAAAATTCGCGTAAAGCTTCGTCACATAACTTTGCAAACAGAATTATATTGAATTTCATTCTAACCATAAGGAATAGTAATCACACGTACAATAGACGAATCTCAAAATTGCAAAGGGTCCAATCGAAATAATACAAGATAATTTGAAGAATTACGTAATGCGTTAAATAACAACGCACATCTCACACACAAACGTACACACACACGAGGGCGACCAAGCAAGAGAGCTTTGTCACACTGCTCCAGAGACTTTGTAAATCCAGCATCCTCTCCTTATTTCACTCTCTGTCCATTACCCTCGAATAAGTGAAGTTATAGCGCGGCGCAGGCAACGTTTCTCGGATTTCCTCGAGGGCGCCAGGATGATCGATAAAACGCGTCCTTTACGGTCAGACGCGAACGCGTCTGGGAGTACAACAAGGAAAACGCAATTGAGAGAACGCTTTTATTCTTCCAATCGCCATATATTACCGTGGAACAGTGCTGGCAGCAACCCCTTTCGCACTGGTGCGCACCCTCTACACTCTCTACAGGATGCAAGATAACGACACACAATGGAACGTAAATAAGAAGTCTCTCCGTCGAACAAAGTCGAGGGCGTCACTGACGGGGGCTCGTTAAAAAATTGTATTAAACACCACGAACAATAGTAATACTTTATCGTTAATACGCGCCAAGCCGCTCGACGAGTCTATTGAAGCGCACGCGATAAACGTCGCCAAGGACGATATAAATCGGCGTCGTCGGGAAAAGGGTAAAAGGATTCGACGGTCGAAGGATATGTACTCATCCGCTCGAACTCGATCTCGCCGTTGACCTACGAACTATCAGTCGGATATTCTCGACTCGCTATTTACGCTTGCTATTTATTGCTTTTGTTGCTCGACAATCACCTTTGCTGTTATACGTACTTTAGTTAGTCGGTTGCGCGAGGTTCACGATGGATCGCTTCGTTCTAGACGATAGTCGTTTCGCTCGCTCGAAACTACCTGACCGCGATTTAGACACGATTGCTTCTTTACGGTTGCGAGAGTGGAATATCTAATGGAACGTCGTTATGAATTTCCTCGTGATAAAACTGCAATTGCATCCTTTCCGTCTGGCAGCACTTATTTCTAATGCTACGAGAATACCATACGCATAATTCGCTCGTTGGTTTCTCGACAGCAGAATGGAGGGACTGTTCTTCTCTCCGAGGAAGTCGCCTCGGTCCAAAGCACAGAATCTCGTGCATTTGAATAATTCCACTGGCAAAAGAGAAAAAAAAAAAAGAAACAGGATGGACCGAAAGAGATTAGATAAATCAACGATCCGTCGCGATCCCCGTTACGCTCATCTATAAAGCGCGAAGATAGGATAAACGTGGACGATTTGATCGGTCCATTCGATACCTCATTGTTAGTCTCCAATCGGTAGCACATCGGAGATTCGCACACCGCGGCTTATGAAGCATTCCAGCAGATATTAATTCTAAGGAGATATTCTTCTTTGACATAACCCGCGAGGGTCTTTTCTATGCGATCGATAGACACCAATATGGAATATACGGAGATGTTGTTAAATGTAATCTGTTTGCCGAAGACAACGACCAGAACCGATGATCGTATATGCAGTTAAACAAACGGAGCCATTGATCCAACGAGATCGAAGTTCCATAACGCAATGTATCAGGGAATTCGTGAATCCAGACCGGATCTTACGGTCAGGATTAGCGAGAAGGTGACCAACGAGGGGATTTTCCCTGGTCGTGTTTTATTTTTTTTCGATTTTCATCCCGTCCCGCGAATACTCTTCTCTGGTCAGCTTCTTCGTCTTACGTAGCTAGTCGAGGTAAAAGGAGAAGGGCGGATAGTAACGACAGGAAAACACATACACGTTATACGCTATTAAAAAAATAATAAATATCGTTGAAACGTTAATTACACGAGGATGACTTTGCGCTCGCATGCCCACCATCCATTAATAATTGTAGTCACTGATCCGTGGGCAGATCGAACGAGCGCGGAATCGGCTCAACAATCGTAGACATCGACAACGATACAATAATCTCTTATGTGTCTAGCTGGCTTCTCTCTCTCTCTCTCTCTCTTTCGCTATCACTCTCTCATTCACTCTCTCACTCTCTCTCGTGTATGTGTGTGCTTGTATCTGTATGCGTGTGCGTGTGCCTGGTCTCCGTCCGGGTGTTTCTCCGGTCCTCGATCGATTTTCAGGTAGATCGAGCTCGGAGTAAACCATGGTTCGGCCACTATAAGGGTGGCACGTCTCCATGTTACTTCCATCTGTCCGTTCTACCGATCGAAAACTCCAATTTTTGTTCATCTTCCGTTTCAGTATGTCAGTGTGCGTGTCTGTCTTGTGTGCGAATATATCAAATACGTAACTCTAAGTTAGCTATGTCCATTTAAAATACTGTTTAGGTCTGTCTGACTGTAGGGTGCGACTGGCACCCTTAATCCTCGGACTCAGCTTAGCTGACGCCGAGATTTGGAATCTCTTGGTAAGACCTTTCCTCCTTCTCTAGCTTCTGCGTATAGTCTGTATACTTACTGTTTAGGTGTATACATTTTATATATATATAATATATATAATACATATATGTATATCATGTATATATACAATATATATATACATATATATCAATTTTATATGTATATTATGTATATAAGATGCCGGTAAATGTATAATAAATTAATTATTAACGTTTTTTTCGTCCTTACGGCTGTAGCTTGTCGCTGCGCGTCTTTATGACTAGTGATATGTATTTGTTTTGAACTATAGCGTTAGTTTGATACGGCCCTAAGGTAGTCGCTAGGTTCCGCGCGATCACGAGCACTCTGTGCAACACGATTTTCTTCTTCGATAGAAATATTCCGCATCGACGTACCTACCACGTTCCAATCGCACGGTGGCCTTTGCTAAAACCGATTGAAAAATTGCAATGAAGGCAAGGCAATAGGCCGATCGTGTCGAAAATCAATTCGCTGGATCTTCGATCAATGTTTCCTTGAATCAAAGGATATATTTTTAGAAATTATTCGAGTCAATGTGAGCAACGATATACTGGTCTAACGGAATTTAGTAATTAGTTATCTCGAGGGAATCATGAAAGCACGCGAAACGGTAGAATGGCTATTTTGCAACGATGCGGATATATTAGGATTCAAGGTTGCATAGTCGAAAATGCAAATTTGAGGGTAGTACGGACAGCTCAGCGTCTTATCGAATCAACTTGCGGCCGATTAGGGGGACAACGATCTTTACTGGGTCATCCCACAATGGGCTTTTGTGCTACGTCAAAGGCAAGTTCAGTTTCTCAGGGAATACGCGAGCTGGACATAAGTTTAGCTCCCTCGCGGCGACTCTTTTTCCATTGGGCTTTTAGAGAAAATCGCCCAATGTTGCACTCTGTTTTCCTTTACCCATTTCACTCTACTCCTAAGTTGCGATCCTTTACCTATTCCTCTTTCACTACTCGAAGCACTGTCAACTGCAGTATCGTTCCTCAACGAAGCCAATTTTCACGACGAATTCAGTTATTGAGAATAAGAATCATTGAATCACACTTATTTTGGAAATTAGAGTTGCAATGGCTTTCGTCAAGGATTCCGGGGGTTAATGAATTAAGTTAAAGTCCGATGAAGTTTACGTCCGCGAATTTTATTCGATGAGTAACTAATCCATCGAGCAATTCATCACGGAAGTCCATCCATCGAATAATTTTAAAGTCGAACCTCTCTTGCCCTTTTCTCATCCGCGAGCGAGTTAAAAATTATTTCTTGGAATTTCGCAGTGGTCGTTGACCCCTGAACTCTCTTAAGCGAGTAACTTTTTTGAAGTGCCGTCGAAACTTGCTTGAAAGCCAGCCTCATCTCCGCTAAGTGGAGAAGAGCTCGGGGAATTTCGCCGGAGGCGCATGTGCCGCCGCGAATCGGCGAGGAATCAGTGAAAAAACACGTTCTACAAATATTTGTGAGGGTATCCAGTCGCGCGGCCGAGCTTTCCACGCACTTTAACGAGCTTACCGTCCAAAAAGCTACGTCGTACCCTGTGATCTCGTGCGATAACCATCACTTTTATCTTCTACGATCACTCGGCTAATTAGGATAAGATACGCAACGAAACTATTGGCGATTTTAAGGAATCTACCTGAGCAAAGGCCACCATATATGTACTCGATTAAAGAGACAAGTCATCGTGGATACGTAAGGGGAAAATTCGAAAGTGCTTCGCGATCGGTTCGATGATCTTTTCCTAAGAACTACCTTCGTCTGATGTCTTTTTTCGTTTAATCAGTGACGGCTGTCCTACGCAGGACACTTCGATGCCACTGTTAGCAGGCAATTCTTGATATGTATCGCTTTCCAGCGTGGCTTATTGCTTAACGTAGACCTACGACTTTTTAAGATCTAGCTCTTATTTCTAAGTAATTCTACGCGCTTCTTTCTTCCATTCTTTCTCCTTCTTCTTTAGATTGCTATCAAATACTTTACTAGATGTGCCGGGTTTCGGGGTACACGCTGCCAACGAACTATCGATCACGATTGACTTCCGAGATATAGCTCTGCCCGTCCAACGGAAAGCGGCTCCCCGTGAATATAAACGATATATTCCTACCGATTCCTTCCTCCGATATGGAAATTCACGATGCAAACTCGCGTCGTTAAAAGTTTCGAGAGGAGAAAGAAACAACGCAAGGAACACGGAGAGTTAAGACTACTGTCGGCTAACGCGTTCAATTTGCTTTTCGCCAAATGTAGAATGCGGATCGAATTGCGTTTGACCGGTGATCGATGAGTATTGCTCTCCATCCAATTATAGCCATCGTTTGCCCTTTTCTGACTCGACCCGATTCGCGGTGCGATTGAAGGTTTCCAGGGCTTTATTGCTCCTGGCGTATTATACTTGGCGATTTCCGTATGCCATTCAATTGCGGCCGACGCTATATGACGTACATTGCGTGCAGATATAATAGATATGCTGTATACGTATACGTCGTGTGACTCGTAGAGTTTGTGGATTGTCAAAAAAATTGTCACGTAGCTTTTTCTCACAAATTAAGACCAGTAGATCGATTGTTCGGGGATTTTTTTGATTGCAATTCAGATTTCTGACATTCCGATCGTTTCTTGCGGTCGGTCGAAAGTCAATGGCAGATCGTTAGTCGCCCGATGAATGGAAGTGTTCCAACCTCCCAAATATTCGAGAACTTATAGTCTGTTCGATTACAATGTTTCGTATTGAGTTATCAATTTGGACGATTTTGTATACTTCTCTTGTTCATACGGCTCTATTCGCGTAAATAATTCGGATTAAGTGTCTCACAACTTTCTGCATTGTAGTAAAATATTTGATATGCTGTCATTCTTTTTTAGCGGTTCTCGTTCCAGATGTATGAACTCCTTCAAGATAAATAAATTATACTATATAAGGATAGGGTCTTTCTGAATTTTTTATTCCAAAGGAACTTATGGTCAGTCATGCTTTCCTTCAAAAAACACAGGAATTCCAGATACATACATATTTGCTTAAGCATACCTTGACTAGATTTCTATTCTTTTTCACCTTGAAAGATGTGCTATTCTCACAAAAGATTATTTTCATCTTAACACAGGGCTTTAGTTCATCCCGCAATGGTTAATTTTGGACTAAATATCTTTTATCAATTTAATAGTTAGCGTGATACTTTTCAGAAGACATCATTTATCCAAATCAGTCTGACATTTTGTATCACTTTTAGCGTAGTGCAGAATCGCGAAACAGCGTGGCACAGGGCAAAGTTATCCGGCAGGAAATCCACGCATCACCGAAAACCAATCGTTCGGATTCCTCGGCTAGAGAATCTTGCCGGTGGCGTCGTCCTTTAAATAAATCAGCGTCCTTTTCGCGAGACCGCATCGTAAAGAGTAGCCGGATGTAGAAGCGCGAGGAACAAGGATAACGAGTCTCGAAGGTAGTAGGACGAGGATGGCTTTTCTGCCTAGAATCTCGATGTTCCTGGTTTTACCGCGAAAGCCGATAAAAAGGAAGTAACCGCGTGACGAGGTGAATCTTGAAGGGAGGAACTCGAGGATTTACGTTCTCCTCCTGCTTCGCCTTCTCCACCTCCTTGCGGTAAGGGTGATCGATTTAATTTCGCGGAACGTACCAGCCGCGTGATGCACCGAGTCTAATCGGGAGTGATTTGCTTCCGGCTGCTTCGCGTGCATTCTCTGTTCGGTGCTACATCTATTTCCAGAGAAGTTCCTCGATCAACAGAGGAAACTTGCCGAGCTGGTTTTAGCGAACCATGATGGGCTCCGCAGCGTGCGGCGTTTGTTCGAAGCCGAGCTTTTAATGCCGATTCTGCGTTTAATCCGTGAGTAATATATCTCCGAACGAAATGAGAATAACTTACGATCGAAAGAGCAACGAACGATGAGAGGAAAATTCGAGTTTGCATTATTTATTCCGCCTCTCGTCATAGCGATACATTTTCTTCGCGAGAAAGGTTCGTTGAACCGTGACTGGCAAATGAGATGGAATTTCTTGTCACAATTGTCATCGTAAGAAGAACTTGCATTCAGCTTTAACTCTCGTCTCGTGTTTCAGACTGAATTTTCGCGGAGAAGGATTTACGGTGTTACCGCTATTGAACGAAATATTTGCATAAAACATTCCTCACGGTTCCGCTAAGCCTCGATATCTTTCCTAGCGATCTCGTAGAAACTGATTAAAAGTAATTTGTTAGATCGATCGTGGTTGAATTAATTCAATGGTTTCTTTAAGGGTTCCTTGCGAATTAGTCAGAATTCGATATTCGTTTTTATTTACCCTTATCTGGCTTTGATGGATCTTCGAAATCTTGTCGAACACGAATTTTCATCGAATCTCGTTGAACTCGGCCTGGCCTACTTCTACTTCTAAGGCAATGCGAGAGAGGCATGTACGAATTTGAAGATTTAAGAATAAACGTGGAAACCGCGTGTGAAACAAGGTTCCAAGCGGATTAGCTCGTTTTTCCAAGTAGCACAGTTGGTTTATCTAACCCAGTCTCTTATCTGCCAGTCTTTTGAAGCGTTAGTTGCTTTGAAAAGCATGGAAAAAGCACGATTAAGCTCTGCAAGATAAATCAGTTTGCATTGACCGCAGTTGTCAGCTTTCTATTCACGAGATCTAGAAGTGGCACATGTAGTCTAATTCGTCTAATGTCGGATCAAGTGTATTTGAAGGAAAGATACAACTTATCCACAAAACACATAAAAAAAACGTATCTAAATTGATTGTTCGTTGAAGTAAACGAATAGCATCAATGGTAATTGAGGTATCCAAATTTGATAAACATACATATTGTATAAGAGCGAAATTGAATTGCGTCTAGAACGAGAATCGCTGTCATTCTTACGTACTTTCCTTATCAGATATGATATGTTAATTCTTTTTGATCCTGTGAATGCCGCGTGATCGCTCCACAGATGTCTCGATACTGATCAGAATCGTACTAACGCACTGTTAGTCCTACTAACAGAAGAGTTCGAACAAGATAGAACGATATGTAGGAATGAAAAATCCATCTAAAAATGATCTTAAATTCAGGTAATTGTTCGCTTAGAAGCCGATAGCTATTAGATCGAGAGGATTACTTTATCGAGAAGGTGAAATTTCTTCTTAACGATGATGGACAAGTATGTTGTAATCACGGACACTCAGAGGTGGAATTTGTTATTGAGGGCCCCCATAAAAGAGTAAAAAAGAGGCTGCCCTCGGTACTTAGCTAATCTCCGCTTACTCGACTCTAATGTCTTTGGTTTCGTTCGGCTTGGCCGACGCCGCCTGTCTGTTTCTCCTTCGAAGGGTCCACCCTTAGTCAATTTCGGAGCGCCTCGAGCTCGCTCGGGATACCAAATCAGATTACTTACTGTCAGACTGCTTCGCGAAGTCTGTCGCTAAAAATTCCCCGTGAAATTCTTCCGTTTATCCTTACGCCTCGCCGATAGCTTGCGACGATTTTTCTCTTTTTACGATTTCATCCTCTCGAAAATTAGTATTAGCACGGAAAGTCTGCATTTTACCTTTAAAATGTGCTACGTTATACTCAGAAATTGGACGAAAATTAATTTCATTGCTGTTTCATTTTCAGTGGATCAATATTATTCGATTTATTCCAGCCTTGGTATTTATTTTTTATTTTTCAATGTTTAAAGCAATTATATGGATTTCGCGGGTAAGTATTGTGCAACAAATCGCAAAGAACAGTGTTAATTGTTGGTCAATCGTTCATTTGGGAAATAATCTGTGGTTAGAAAGTTTGTGTCATGGTTGTAGGTCATGTTTGACACTTTGATCATCGACCGGAGTAATTTGGTGGTTGACCATCACCAGTTTAATTTGCATTAAGTAGTTTTGTTTTAAAGGTTGAAGCTTGCCTTTTGAGAAACTTTCGAAGGTAAAGGAGCTAAGTAAGGCTAAAAACCGTGGGGACTGGTAAAATTGACGCCGTCAAAGTGGAATTCCACTTTGACAGCGGCGTATTCGCTATGATATACTCTCATTAACTAAATCTGAGAACGAACCGTAAAGCGATGTTTCGCTGTGATCATTGACCGAGAATAACCCTCCTGCAATCAGAGCTTTTTTTACAATTATTTGCCTGGGTACAAACGCTCCTAAATTTCTTTGACGATCGTGCGTCACTCGGAGAACATATTTTAACACTACCATCGTGGATATTGGTATTCGAAGGGTTTCTGATTCGTAAAACTTTCATACGCTGACGATACATTGCGTTTATTTCCACGCAGTTATGGAAATAAAAAAATAATGTATAAACATCTTAGAAAATTTTCGCATCTATTAATATTACAAATCATTTCACAAGGCTGTAGAATGTGTTAATTTCATCTTATTCTCACTGCGGGAGACTCGATTATGATTCCAGGCAGTTAATGGGATCTAATGCATTCCAATCCGTTCTCATTTAAAGCTGGCTGCACTCATTAGGAGTGTTTGTTTGTTTCTGCCAGCGGGATTTAAAGATAGCCCCATCTCCATGGCGTTTATCCGCAGTTGGCATTTTCCCGCATTAGCTCGCCGCGTTGCGCGAGAGGGCGTGGATCAGAGTACAAAGCAAAAATGAGCGCGCGCTAGAAAAATGGGCTAAAGCGATTTGCGAGCTGCGAAAAAAGTGATCGGACGTGTGTTTCGCGAACGTCACGCGCGGTAAACGAAAATCGAAATAGCTCTGTCGCTCGCACCTGGGGGAATCCTCGAAAACGAATTAGCTGTTACGATCGTATATCTTTTAACCATTATGTGCCGGTAACCCGCCCTAACAACCCTTGCTGTATAGCAACCGTGGCTAGTTTCCGAACGATTCGATTTGGCTTTCGATTCGCGACGGAAATATTCCTGAAAAATCTCAATCTGATCTAGCATTGCGTGGGAAATACATTTACATAATATCTTTATTACTAATTATTTTGGATAATTTATTGTGCGATTTATCAATTTGCCTATTTAATAATAATCCAGAAATCAGAATTAAGAGATTAATTTTAAACTAATCCGTGTTTAAATTTGGCAATCGCTATACCTTTCTCGCTAAAATATTGTTCCATGCATTTTTAAAACAGTACTAAATAATCTATAGTATTTATAGAAAAATTGTAAGATACTAAAAGAGTTTGAATATTTAATCAGGATTGTATTGGAAGTCTGGATTGAGTTTACTGTTTCGGTAAAACAAAGTAGAAGCACGTGGAAAAAGAGGGATGACCGTAGCAAGGGGGAAAAGTAGCTGCATTGGGCTACGAGAGGTTTCGTTAATTAACGACGCGAGCGAAAGTGGCCGAATAACAAGTGCGTAATTAAGTGCGGAGGGCAAATCGTTACCTTTTGCCAAGTGTCGCGACGTGACTGCGAACGAAAGAAGTCGACGACTCGAAAGAGCCATCTAAAATACTTGCGTACGCAATATTGCTCGAAAGTCTCTCCTACTGAAACACCAAGTGTTTGATCTACCTTTGTATGTTATTTTTCCACAACTCTCTTTTACTAGTTTCGCGCACTCGATAATATAGTACTCGGACATTGTCAAAAAGCATAGATTGACAATTATTTTAATTTTGTGCTGAACGATTTCTTGTCAGTAGAATACTCACGTAGAAGAGGTGCAATAGCCCTTGTTCCATAATCGTTTGGAAGGCTATTGGCTAAGGGCACATTATGCCAAGCGATTTGTCTCTCGCAAGTATTTAACGCGAGCTTGTCGGACAATTTGGAGTCGAGCCGTTTTGGAAAACTGCCAAAAATGCGAGAGGGAGAGCACGTTACATCGCTGACAATGAGGCGGCCACTAAATGTCAACACTTCCGCGAACGGTGCCAGCCAGCCACCGGCTGGCCGAGACTTGGATGTTTCAATTTTCTCCCTTTCCTGGCACGTGAATTTCCGCAAAAGTGTTTTCGCTCGTCTTGCCGAGAGATTCGGTCCGCTCGAGTACCGCTTTCGACCTTCAATTCGCGTAATCGCATCGTGATCTTTCTTTCGCCACGTGAGATTCCCTCGCAGATGGAATGCAATGGATCAGAATATCTTTTTAAGTGGTCTTTGGTCTCTAGCTTTCGTTCATACTACCAGGTTTATCCTCGATTATACTACTTAGGGCAATGTTTCGCTGTTCCGTTGTGTAATATTATTACGATCAACTTTGTTTTGTCCATAGTTCTGTTTGCTGAATAATATTCTACGCTGTTAGCCACCGGCGTATTTACGATTCCGATGTTTACTCATTAAGTTGGCAATTTATAATGTATTGACGTTGAGAGAGAGATTGATATCGCTGCCTCGCCAATTCGGTCCTTGCAATTATCGTATGCCTTATTTTTCAATAAACGAAATTACGGAATATATCTAATTTAGAGTTTCAGATCGCAAAATTATCCGACAATGAGTACATATAAAATTCTGGCGAACCACATTAATCGAATTGATCCGAAAGAAACTTTGATAACACAATGATAAAATAATGATGAAACGTAGAAAACGAAAGCTATGAGATAAGAAAAATCGAGTGTCGTTCTGACAGCTAAATTAATGAACTCGATGAATACATTTGAGTTAACGAGTAGCAAGCACTACGACCAGAGAGCGGCGCATTTTCATATCGATCGGCAATAAGTATTTCGACAACTATGTTATTATCATCAGCCCGTGAGACTAAAATCGCCATTCCGTGCTGACGAACCGGTATCGCATAGTAATAACCGATTAATGGGAAATCGATTGAGAACTTTACTGTGCGCCGTCGTCGCCATCGTCAGCCTCCGCTTCGTCGTAGCTTTAAATACAGAGGAGACGATGCTAATCTCCGATAAAATTTTCTTAGGCACCCTCGAGGTTCTTGGCGGCCCGCCAACGATGGAATTCTCACGAAGCAAAAAGGTCTTAATTAAAAGCAAAGAACCGACGCGCGGATATAAAGCTTTTTTTCCTGGTGCCTCTTACGTTCGGCCCTGAATCGATCTTGCCAAAACGAAATTTCTGTTGCACGAGTCGATGGGCATCTTGCATATTGATTCTTCTATCCTCGTTTCTTTTAATTCGCATTACTTTTTCACGAAAGAATATTTCACCCTTTTCATGCGTCTTTCACGATTCTTTCGACCGTTCCGCTGATACAATAATAATTTTTGTCAAAACTTCAAGCGAGGAGAATCCTCATGATTATTTGCGAGCGAAACTAAAGCTCTAAAAGTAACTTGGATCGCCAAGAATCCACGCATGTGACTTGTGATAGTAAATCTAACGAAGCAGTAGAAATTCCACGGAAACTCTATCTCTTGACTAAAAAACCTTTTAGGAGACCTTGTACCGGATATAAAGTAGCAGAAACACATTATCATTCGCGTGACACAATGCAAGAGCTTTATAATTCATGGATTTTTATTTTCTTCGTAGACAAACCGACTGCTGACAGTTTGGAATGTTTTACCGAGATTTCATATACATAGATATACGACTCTACCAGTGGACGAGAAATCGTTCCTGGTGAGAATTCCCCGCGAATGGAGCATAAATTAACGTCACCGACTGTAACAAGATTGCGCGAAACTTAACCAAGTTTGCCGGAGAGTATCCAATTTCTCACGGAGAACCATTCATCCGTAATGCGATGTTTTATTTGGCTCTTTCAACGATCTTAACCAACTTGCAATTCAGCCGTCTATCACTCGAGTCTAAATTGTCGCTATATTACGACCGAAGGATGTTTAATGCAACGCAGCATTACGGCTTCTATTTGCTTATTTGCTTAAGCAAAACAGACACCTGAAAGAACGTCCGCAGCTATTGATTGGAGGTCGGGTGGAGGGTAGAAAAAAAAAGAAAGAGCCTGTCGAAGGCAGGGGTGTTAACGGTCTGTTCGATATATAACCAGGGTGAACGGCCGATGGCAGATATCGTGATCGCCGTCCGTAAGTCCACACAAACTAACGAAAGAAGAGTCGGACAGCAAATGCAGCAAGAAAGCAAACAGAAAAAAGAACAAGTTGAAAAGAAAGAAAGGCAGCAGATCCGATAAAACGCTTCCAAACAAGTTCAAAGATTGCAAAACTCCGATAAACCCAAACCCAAACTGGGTCTTGATCAAACTACTTCTCATAACTCTAATCCTAGAATCGAAACAAGCAATATGACGATAATAATAAAAAAAAGAACAGCAAATCGAGCTAGAAGAAGAGAGAAGAATCGAGTTAAGTCTTGGGAATTAAGACACGAGACCGAGCAGTCTAAGCGACCTACTCGAAACTGGGCTAAGAGCGACAGAATTGTGAGAAG